>JAMXDE010000021.1:0-1281368 GCA_026770025.1 Craspedostauros australis
ATTGAACAAATGCATTTTTGAGTCAATGATTGAAGTGTGCAGTCCATGTCGATCATCAGTGCGAATATTCAGACGGATGGAGCTAGCTCCATCAACAACTGGGGATGCTAACGTTTATTTCGTCTGCCCTGTTCGTTGCTGTGGTCTCCTCGCACGCAGAGACGGGCTTTGCGCTTCATAATGGATCCATCTGGGAAATCTTTTGCGACGAAAGACCCAGGTTGAAGGGATGATGTCGTGGTTGATTGCCCATTGACGAGGAACCACGCGGGAATGGTCTTTGTCAAGAAGTGTTCCAATTTCAGCGTTCATGCTTTTCGCCAAAGGCTCGTTCGTTTAGGTCAGGGCAGTCCAAGAACGTCGGCAAGAGATGGCATGATCGTCATCGTTCGCTTTGGCTTGGAGATGAGAGGGTCCATATCGTAGATTTCGTTGAGAGTTGGACTGGTAGACGCTTCCAGTAGGATCTGGTAGCGGCTTGGGATGTCGAAGTTGTCGTTGATGTCCCATTGAGGTTTTTGGAAGAAGAGTGGTGATGTCTGTGGTCGAGGTCCGCGCCCGCGGCACCAGAGAGCATGTAATGCGATGAAAGGAAGGTGTTGCGAGAGGTTGCTTCGTTCTGACGGTAGCGAGCGGGTCTGCGAATGCGTCGTCCGGATCGAGATCGTATAACTGGAGAGTTATCTTCGGCCGTTGGTGGCTCTGGCTGTGGCATAGTGCCAGTGTTGTTTTCATTTTCAAGGGAAGATCTGGTAGCGGTATGCCGGCGTTGTCGTCCTCGGTCGCCGCTGTCCACTTCGGTGCCAGGCGGCAGATCATGGATGCTTGTATCGGGTGATGTGCGAGGGACGAATCCGTCGTCATCATCGTTTCTGATGATTGTTGCCGGCGGATAATGAGCGGGAGGCATGCGTGGTTCGGGGGCGATGCTGGCGATTCCATTCTTCTCGTTCTTCGTCGTCATGAATTCGGGATCTTGCGTCAGGCAGAGGTCCGTCGATGTCTTCGTCGTGGTCTTCGGCGTAGTTATCGCTTTTCGAAACGGATGATGTCATGCCAGTTGGGGTCGATGTCGTCTTCTCCGTCGTCGGTTGTTGCGATGGTAGAAAAGCGTTCGTCGAAGGCGCAGTGATATTGACTGCTGATGTGACCGGTACGAGGATTGAGGATGGATGCGACGGTTGAGGAGAACTCGCGGTTGAAGCCAAGTGAATTGGCCCATCCGAGCTCTTGCTTCCCATTTTGGAATCTTGTGTTCTTGTCTTGGAGGTTCTTGTGCCAGGACGTATGCTGGGCAAACCCCATACGCGCGATCGCTGGAGCATTACACAGCTGTCGTCAGATCCCGTGAACTTTGCCATGGAGAGCTGTTGGAGTTTTTCGCTGCGGAATGTGGTTGTATGTCCCGGTGGCGTAGGTGAATGCGAGCGGCCAAAGTTCGACAATCGAATTGATCGGGCCAGTGGAGGCTGACGTAATGAGCATTGCTCTCGCCCTGTTCATGATGACTCGGATAGCGACCTCTGCAGCTCCATTTTGATGGTGCCTCCTTGCGACGCAAACCGGATGCTCTGATTGGCAGTCAACGATTCGCGGAAGGTGCGGGAGGAGAGAGAGCTTGGTCCGTAGGTACATCTTGATGGACACGTTGCTCTGGCTGGCAAATGTACTCGATTCGTTTCTTGGCTTGGATGGTGTCGTGTGCGCCGAGAGATGCCTGATGGAAGGTATGGATGAACCCGCTGTAGCTGTCGTAGAAGATGGTTCCGCCAACATATTTGCTGGATACGGGTTCGCGCCCTTGGTGTGTTCGAGGCGTCCTTTCACTGCAACGTGGTAGTGATCCACAGAGACGAGGTGACCTGGTTTGGTTGCGTTTGGAGCAATTGGACGTTGGTCTTCGGATGGATGTGAGGTTCTTGTAGGTATTGGTCGACGCTTGGCCGTTTGCGATGGCGCAGGCTTGGCAGAGTGGGTTGATGCAGTTGGCAGGTCCCTTTCCTCGCCCTGGAAGGCAAGGGGTCTCAATCCATCTTTGCGCAGGTCCGGAGAGACGTCTTACTCTGCGTGTGAGTCGATAAAGTTGTTTCACATGATCCATTCCGAGATGTCCGAAGCGTTGATGATCCAGGTAGCAGTTGTTTCTGATTTGCGGTGAGGTTCTCGTTTGCGGGTGACAGGACGGATGGTAAGAGCGTGGGTGATTTGGCATTCAAAACAAGTGTGAGACTTGCATTGGCAGGGTATTGCATCCGGTTTTTCTGCAAGTTGGTGTTGAGGATCGCGCGCCAATCTGCGGTCGGAATATTCGTGAATGGATGGATAGGACAGTTCATTACGCTGCCATCCTCCAACTCGAATGAGAAGGATTCCGTGTCTCCGTAATATGGTTGGCGATCGGTCTTGATGCTGTGGTATTGAGCGTAGGCTTGCGGAGAGAAGAGGCGGATGTGTGCTTCCTCCACATAATGTGCTCTGGTTCGGACAGGTGCGATGTTTCCATTTAGGGATAGCACTTGCCATTGGACGGTGCCTATGCCAGAGATTTGAAGTTTGCCGCTTGCTGTTTGGATGTCTCCGAAGTTACCGAGATGTGGTCCCGTAATGAAGTCCTCCTTTCGATATGTCATGGAGAATGAGCACCAGTGTCGAGGATGATGGGACACATGGCGCGCTTGTTGGTGAGACCGGGAGTATGGTAGTGACGGGAGACGAGAACGTCCATGAAGTTCGGTGCTTTGGATGCTTCATAGGCAGTGGAGGCCAGATAGGAGACGGCTTGCACCTGTGTTCGAAGTTTATCTGACTGAAGGGTGAAGAAAGATGGAGTGATCGAAAAGCAGTGCTTTGGTTGAGACGGAGGTAGAGACATTGCGCGTTGTTGAGCATCCGCGGCAATGCGTCGGTTCATCATGAATGAGTCAAACTCATCATGGAATCCGGAGAGATGAAGGAAGCGAGCTGGCAGCGGGTCGTTCTTGCGTGTTGTGCTCGTCGTTCCATCCGTCGCCAAAGAGCAGTTGATCGTAGTCGAGAGGCTGGTGTTTGTTGTAAAAGCGTTGTTGGTGTTTCCAGCGATCGGTAGTGAGTGTTGAAAGGAAGAATAGTGTTGTCGATGGGATCATCACAGCGGATAGAAGGAAGAGACGACTCCAGAAGCCCATCCTCATGCGTTGCGTTGAGGCGAATATGGTCGGTGGTGCTTTGGAGCGACAGACTCGGTAGCTCTTGCGTCCGCGCATGATGTTGACGTGGTTGAAGGTTTGGTGACAGTTGGCAGATAATGCCAGGACGTATGTTGTGAATGTGGATGCGAGCAGGTGCCAGAGGAGAGACGGGAATAGCAGGATCGGACTTACGACAATGAAAGCTGCCTTTAAAAACCCTCTTGTTCAGAGAATCTCAAAAGCTTGCGAGTTTCGTCGTCGTTCCCTTTTGGTTCCGCTTGCTTGTTTGAGTTGTTGGAGGATCCCTTTCTACCTCGGCCGCGACGGTTGCGTTGGCGAGAGTACGAAGTCGTCATGTCCGTCGGTTGGATGGTTGCCCCATCGTTTGCAGGTTTCATGGTCACACCAGTATTCAGTCTTGCCGTGGGTGATGCGCTCGTGTGCCTCGCCCTGCTTTGGAGGCGTGTAGTCGATGGGCTGACCTCCGCGGTCATGGGAAGGTCGGCTGCGTCCTGAAGAGTCCTTGACGTTGGTGTTGGCTTTGCTCCTGATGCCTCTGAATCGGGTGTTCTTGGATTTGGTCGGAGCAAACCATATCTCTTGATTGATGAGGCTGGTGTACTTCTTCAGAGCCATTTCGAGGATTTGCTCCCAAGTGAAAGGGTCGTTGCCAGTTGCGTCGAGGGCAGCTTCACGCATGTTGAAGTAGTCGACGAAGGGCTTGTTTGTGCAGGTTCTGATAACCTTCAAGAGCATGTCGTTCATGTCAGCTGGAATCCCAAGCGGTGAGGCTTTGATTCGATGGATGGCTGCTCTCATGATCTGGCAGAATGTTTCAATGTTTTGGCTTTTGATGTTGGTCATCCTGAACTGAGCGATCTTGTTCGTGATAGCTCGAGCAGTTTCAGATGTTGTCCTTGCGGCGATGCATTCCATGAAGTAGTAGGCCATTGGTCCTGTGCGGAGCTCCTCCGGGATCTGTTGCATGCGAGCAGCAATGGCTTCGATGAGAGAGTCGTCACAAGAGGAAAGGATGAGCTCAAGCGACCATTGGAGGTTCTGCTGGTTGACTTTCCCACCGAAGAGAGAGTAGATCTCGGTAGAACGGAGCACAACGTCTTGGTCGAGCGTGAACGCGTTGTCCAGCAGATCAATGAAGGTATCGTCTGCGGCGGTTCGATCGAAGACAAGATCCCCGGCCTCGTTCCGAGTGGATCGGATGATTTGGAATGGCTCGTACATTGAGTACATCTTGAGGCGGCTGCGGAGGTTTTCCTTGAGTCGGGCGAAGTCATAGTTCTTTTCGAGGAACTTGTTGTCATTAATGGCAGTGGTTTGGTTCACCATCACAAAGAGCGGCTCGAGAGGCTCAACAGCTTGTTCTCTAACCTTGGTGCGGTCCTTGCCTTCGAGTGCAGCGCGTTCTTCCTTGGTAATGAGGATACGGTTGTTGGCTCGGGTGGCCGCATCATCGGGATCCGCGCTGAAACGTGACATCCTTGGTCGAGTCGTGGATGAGGTCGAAACGTGGGTCGTGCGAACAGTTGGAATGGCGGTTTCACCGGTTACTGTGTCAGTGACGTCAGCAGGAATTTCGACAGTGAGATTCGTGTCAGCAAAAATGCCAGGACGAATGTTGCCAGGATCTGCGAGGGCTGACTGGAGTTCCTCAAGGGCTTGGGATTCAAAAGTGTCCAAGGTTAAGTCCAGAATTTCGCCTTCAGCCAGAAGAAGTTCCGGTTCTGTTCGAAGAGGAGTTCTGTCACGCGGAAGTTGTGGTTGCTGCGCGAAGACGCCAGCTGCCTGTGTGCTGGTGTCCTGTGCAGCTCGTGTTGTTGTTGTTGTTGAAACAGAAGGAGAGGCGCGTCCGCCTGGTCCTGTGCTGTCTCTTGAGGTGCAGGAGAAGAGGCTTCTTGAGCGGTCTCGGTCGCTGCAGGTCGTTGCTGAAGAGAGGCAGGTGTTGCGGTCTCAGGTTGTTGCTGTGCGAGAGGAGGGACGGTGATGTCGGCTGCGGTCTCGACTTGTTCAGGTGGCTGGAGAGGAGGGACGAGTGCGTCGGCTGCGGTCTCTGCCTGTTGTTGTTGTCGTCCGAGAGGAGGGACAGAATCGTCGGCTGCGGTCTCGGAGAGTGCGACCTCGGGCTCTTCTGCTAGCGAAGGCGGGTCGGAGTCGTCTGTGTCACTGGAGGAGGTTGCGTTCGTTGTCTGTTGACGATGCGGGTCCATGAGCTTTGCGTTGTTTTGTTGTTTGTGTTGGATGATTGCGACGGTGAGAGTTTGTCTGTGTTTTGGTCGCTGTCGGCAATGTGCATCCACACGCGGCATCGCTGTGATGGAGCGCGTTCGCCATGGTGCAGTTAGCACCGTGTGGTGCGGCAGGTGACGAACAGGCAGTGCCTGCGGTCCAGGCTCATAACCTAATTGCTACGGGCAAGTGTGTGAGTGCGTGTGTGTGTGTGTGCTAAAGTTGAGTTGTGCCCATTTAGAGGGCCCATGGAAGGTCCCATGGAATTGTGAGCTTATTCTACTGTGGTCTTGACTTTGCGTCAAGTTCGCTAAATGTTGCGTGCGTCGCGGGCGCTCCTAATCGTGGCGTTGCTGACGCAGCGGCGTGCTGGTTCGGGTTTGGTGTCGTATCGATCAGCTGGACTAATTCATGATAACAGTCACCATCCATTCCAATCTTCGAAGCGAGCAGTGCCAGTGTGGTGGAAAAACAAGAACCGACGAGCCAGCGCAGTCCAAGCATCCAGAGAGCTTGACGAGCAACAGAAGAAACCAACGAATCAACCAACCAACGAACCAACAAGCAACCCCATGCAGAGTGCGAGTATTGTATTGCGGATCATGGTTGACACAGAGTTTCCATATGGCACAAGAATCATGCGGTCAGCGATCCATGGACCATGAGCACTGTATTCCCACATGTCCTCCTTCGTGGTGCTCCCAACTTCGTTGATGAGGCGGATGTTCTTGTCGATCGCCTCGGTTGAGCATCGATGCTCTGAAAGTCATGAGCCAAGACGGCGGCGCTCGTGCCTCTGGATAGAGCGCGCATGGTATTGTATGTTTGTGGTGGCGTGCAACAGGAACAGTGGAGGTGGCACGGTATCACTCCACCTGTTGATTGCTGAACGTGTCACCCCATCCCAATATGCAATGTGGTGTTGGTTGGATGTTGAGGACTCTTGTTGCCCGCGCGGATGGTGATGCTTGCAATGCGGTGGGATGGCAACCAGCCAAATCCAACTGAGATGGGTCGCAACCAACAGAGGCAATCAACAAAGGCAGTCACATTGGTGGCTTCATCTTTGTCCGAGGCATTGGCTCACAACCTCAAGTTGGTGCTTGCGATGGCAGGCGGACGAGGGTCAGATGTCTTGCAGATGCCACGATGACGCAAGCAAGCGTGGGCCATGGTGCACATGGTGGTGGCGACGATGACAGCTCTCTGTGTTTCCGAAGACTTTCACGTTGTTTGCTTCGGATTGGTGTTGCGTTGATTGTGGCCAAACGAGAACTCTGTTGTGGTGCTTCTTTCTTGTTGTTGGTCGCACGCATTTTCGTGATGGATGGGAACAGAAAGATCCAATCCGCGCGAACCAGACGCGTTTGATCAAGAGAAGGAGACAAACACAGGCAAACAGAAGGAGGAGACCATGCGAACAAGACAACAACACATACACACCACTCAACCGCATACTCAACCGCGTGAACAACAGACATCGAATTGCCACTCATATTCATCACACAGCGTATGGTGCTCATACTCATACTAATACAAGCTGTTGCATACACAAACATCGATATCTCTTCCATAGGCAGCTCCGACCACAGACATCCTCGACAGCCAATCCAACGTAAATCGTCCAACGTCCAACGTCCAACGTCCAACGTCCAACGTCCAACGTCAATCGTCCAACAACCATCGACCATCCTCTCAAAATGCCGAATGTTTCGAACGAACAACTCTTTGATGCTGTCGAGGCAGGTGACTTGTCAGTGTTGAAGGAGTGGAAGAAGCAGAACGAGACACATAATGAAGGAAATGGTGTCGACAATGTCACAGACTGGAATGGTTCCACTCCCCTTCATGATGCATGCTCCAACGGCCACCTGGAGTGTGTCAAGTACCTCATCGAATCATGTGAGGCGGACATCAGCTGCACCGCCAATGATGGTGACACTCCCCTTCATTGGGCATGCTACAACGGCCACCTGGAGTGTGTCAAGTACCTCATCGAATCATGTGAGGCGAACATCAACTGCAAAGACAACGATGGTGACACTCCCCTTCATCTGGCATGCTACAACGGCCACCTGGAGTGTATCGAGTACCTCATCGAATCAGGTAGGGCTAACATCAACTGTCAAAACAACCGAGGTGAAACTCCCCTTCGTTGGGCATGCACGCATGGCCACCTGGAGTGTATGGAGTCCCTCATTAGAGGACTTTCACCTTCAGCTCACCCACAACTGCAACAACTGCAGCAACACTTACAACAAAACGAACAAGCAAATGAACAACCACAAGAACAGTTGAGACAGCAGTTGAAGCGAAAGAGCCAAGAGAATGAACACAAACACAGCAGCAACAAGAGGACCAACATCAACATTGGAGAAGATCGGCCATATCCTTCCAAACCGAGAACAGGGCAGACACCATCCCCTCGTGTGGACAGAGCGACCAACAACAACCAATCAAGGCAAACTCTGGAGTCCTCATGATCGCTGCCCCATCCATTGAGACACTGATCAACTCTGGAATCCAACATCAATGCGCACATGATGGCACCAAGGACGGCGCGGCTCAATCCAAACAACCATCCCTCTTCCCCACCTCCAACCAAGGCACGTCCGATACGTCCTCCAATGCATCTACACAGGCAAGATATCCTTCAATGACAGCGCTCGTGACAACGCCGCCGCTCACATCGGTGCTCACGCCAACGCTCACCACGATACAGATGCCTCTCACCAGCCAACTCATATCCTCACTGGACAGGATGATCTGCAACAGCTGATCCTTGTGGCCAACGAGTTCAGCTTCTGGCGACTCAAGCTTGTTCTTGAAGCAGAGTTGGCCCGCAATCATCTCACAGAAGACACCATGATAGATGTGTTGATATTCGCCCACCAACACAACTGCGTGGTGTTGAAGGATATGGCGATGAGAATGGCAGCTGAAAGTGAGAAGGATACGTTCACTCATCTAGATTTAAGCAAACTAATTCTACAACCTCAACTGATGGGAGGTATTCGTGTCCTCCGCAATGGGGGAGCGGAGAGTGATGGTATTGATGATGAGTACAGCCACATGTCCATGGTGGAGCTGTACAAGGTTATGGATCAGGATGAGGGTACAGCACAAGTGGATTCATACATGGATTGGGTGACATTGGTGGACTTCGTCCGCTCTCTGAGTACCAAATCATCCATAGTGGTTGAGACGGACGGTGCTGCTGCAGAAGAGGAGTGAAGTGTCAGACCATTTCATACCATGCCATACCGTACCAGAAATCTTCCACAAGTGAACGCATGGCGGAATTGAGTTGATTGATAAAAATAGTCGTCAGAATAGTCATTAGGATAGTAACTATATGAAAGGAGCTGGAGCAATTTATGATCGATTCATTCAATGGTGCGTCCGGCATTCCTTCACCGTCCACCCTATCGTTCGCAGCGCGGTCTGGTTGGGCCGCGAGATACGCATAATCTTCTGTGAATGAATTGCAGATGATCCCGGTTGGCGTATGGCACGTTGGTGTGCATCATCATTTGCCAATGCGACATGAAGACGATGATTCAGCCACCGCTGTCATCGTCATGGTCGTCATTGCCGATCATATGGTTTCCGCATTTGCTTGTTTCGTTGGTGTGGAAGGAGGTGCGTGGGAAGCTATGGTGGACCTCGCTGGCGTCATGCATGGCTTGTAGGAATCGAATCCAACGTGACGGAGCGGGATGTACTACGGCTGTCAGCTTGTTGGTGGTGGTGGTGCTGCAGTTCGTGCATGATGTCGCGCAGGGCACAAGCGCATGCCAACAGCTGCTGTATGGTTTTCGATATGGCGGACCAAGATGATGAGCCATGGGAGAAGTTGCCAACGTCATTGTACACGGTTTCAATAATGGTGGATCCGATGAGAGCATGCCTCTATCTCATCGTTTGCGGTTTGTGGCGGAGATGCATCGCTTCGAGCATCGGTATGAGCAGGCGTGGCTGGTTGTGGTGCGTGTTGTGGAAACTGAGGAACATCTCCGAACTGATGGCTCTGTTGGTCTCGGGAAAGTCGCTGCGTCCGATCTCACGGATGCACCTGTCCAACATGTGCTGAATCTCCGTTTCAGACAACGCATCGGATGTTTATGTGCGTGGATGCTGCTGCTGATGACTTGAATCCAGACCGCACCATGGGCCATGACAAGTCTTGCCATTGCTGTTGGTTCTGTTGTTGGCTCTGCGATTTCACATGTCCCAAGCTCTCCTCTACTCCGGAGCAGTTGGTGTGATATCTTCCTTTCGGATGTCGCTGAGCGATGCGACAAGTTTGAGATAGCTGTTCATCACCGCTTGCCATTCATCATCGGCATCAGCGTCATCGTTGGCATCGTCATCGTCTCTTGCCATGGTCGCCTTCGTTGATTCTGGTTGGCGTGCCATATTTGCGCAGCCGCCGCTTGCTTGATTACTTCATTGCTTCATTGCTCTGCTGCTTGACGGACAACGTCTCAGTGTTGGCTGATACCTCCATCAATGCAAACATAGTCATGCCACTTCATCTCTCTTGCTCTCTCTCTCTCTCTCTCTCTCTCTTTTGTGTTGATGTTGATGTTGTTTGATGGATCATTGTGCAAAATCGGAGATTCGTCATTTGTGCGGCGCCAAGAATTTTTGGCGCGTTTGGTGGGTGCTCGTCTGTCTGCCATCCGTCGTTCATTCAACCAATGACACACGCACACACTCGCGACAAACATCACCAATGCGTTGTCTTCGTGCAATGCAACTCTGTTCGACGATGGTGAGGGTGATGGCAACCACTCCAATGACGCCGCATCCCTTCACATTGGTATCACCACCACCAACACCAACGCAAACACAAACAATCAGACAAGATGACGAGGCATCGACATCCAAGAGGAACTGTGGGAAGGCTCGCCAGTTGCTCCGTACCCTTGACCCACCCGTCGTACGATTATGAGTATTACTATGGAACCTTCCATGAGTACGATCTACTCTGGGAGTTGCCACAGCAAAGCGTCCAGCCTGATACTCTGTTCGAACCTGCGTCCAGCCCGTGCGCTCATGACAATCGAAGTTGCTGGAAGAGGACGGTGACAGACTGATAGCAGAGAAGCAAACGGAGACCAGGCGACCGCAACAGGCCGACACGAAATCGAAGGCGAACAAGCCCACCAGCGTTGCCAAAGAGGCCAAACCAGCTGCAAAATCAGGTGGTCGTGCCAGTGTCAGCACAGATACACCAAGCAGCGCCAATAGAAGGACAGCCAAAGATGCGAAAGCTTCGGCTGTGAAACGATCACGTGCAAAGAGTCTGGAGATGCTCGACATGCAAGCTCACGAGATGTCATTCAGCTCCCTTGATCCCAACAAGTTCATCAACAACGAATCGATGCCGGTGCCAATCACCCCAGGTGGACTCAGCTTCGCCACAGCCCCAGCACTTAGCGCAACCCGCAAATGGAGCAGTCAAGACAAGATGATGCTTGCGCAGAGTCGGAGACGCAGGCCAAGGACACAAACGAATTCCAACGCAACGACCAGCGGCGACAAATCGAGGAGCAAGAGTTTGGAATTCTCGAAGGACGGACACAACATGCCAGTCACACCAGACACATTAGGCACATTGAGCGCAGCCAGCACCCTGGCTCTACCTCGAGTGGCGACAACGGAGACGTCACGCAGCAACAGCCTGGAGTCACGCTCCAATCTTCCAAATCTCCACGATGATGACAACGTCGACGTTGCGACAAGTGCTGCTGCAACGAATGGTGGGAGAAGCTTGGCGGCCCCTGTCACGCCTGGAGGTCGGAGCTCAGCATCTACACCAGCCCCGTTCAGCCACATACATGAATAGAGACAACAGTCTTCGTCGTTGAACAAGCGCAGGTCGACGTTGGCAAGCATCCTCAAGATCAAATCATCATCATTACGTGAAGTGTCGTCAACCAATCCTCCCAAATCGAAGCAACGACCATCTCTCGAATCCCGACCATCGCAATTGGCCGACCTTGCCTTGACCAAAGCATCCGCAACGGCGTCATCATCATCGCCGTCACCACCGTCATCATCATCACAGTCCAAATCCAAGCTCAATCTTCAACAGTTCGAACGCAACCACGGAGGTGTCTCGGCCACAACCCCAAGCCCCATCCAGTCCTGGAGCCTTGAGTTTGGGAATCGAATTGCAATCGAGCAAGAAGGAACGAGGGGCTCCTTCTCACAACAGATCTGCATGCAGTTCGTTGCGCCCAAGTGAAGACTCGAAGCAACGACGTTCACGCGGACGAAGCACGGGTGCTCTGCGTGAGGCGATCAAGGAAAGGATCTCCAAGGTGCTTGGCAATGGCCCCCGACGTCACCACTCCAGCAAAACAAGAGACGTGTCATCACCATCGATACCACCATCGTTATCACCGTCGCCACGGCATCGGCGGAGAAGCGCGCATCACACCAGTGGCAAACCGCACTCGACATCGTCAAGATCAAAGAGTGTGGAGCGTTCGACATCATTGTGCCATCGTCGTGACGGAGCAATTCACACTTGCTCCTCTGGAAGAAGCCGCCGCTCGCCATCGGTGCGGAGTCGTCGAAGTCCGTCCGATCGCGATCACAGAAGAACTGCGCAAGTATCGATGGACTCATCGCCATCATCACGGCGACAACGAGCATCTGGCAGTTCGGATGATGTGAACGCAGCCTCGCGTTCACGCCAATCCAACTCAAATGCGCACTCCACCGGTACTGGTTTGCACCAACGCAAGGGCTCACCTTCCCGAACGCATGCCCGGGGAAGTTCACGAAGACCAAATCAATGTGGCCGTAGCCAATCGACACCACGTGGCGAAGATCAGCGAAGGAAGTCCTCTGATGAACGATCACCATCGGCGCGACAACAAAGCAGATCAAGAGGATATCGAAATTAGAGCGTCGAACGGCACAGCGATGAGAGAGATGAAGATGGACGACATGGCGAACAACAACATGGCAACAAACGTTCGTCATCACACGAGGCCCTTCAATCAAATTGTTGTGGACGAAGCAGATCATCGACTCGCGATGCTGTCTACCATGAGAAGCTGTCTGACACAAAGCCACTGCAACTCATATCAAAGAAAGCAGTCAGGAACAAGAGCGCGTCTCAGTACCGCCATCCCTTGATGAATGGTACCAAAACTCCCACCCTGTGATGCATCACGACATGATGGGATGGAATGAGATGGATGGGCCGCTCCGTATTTGTATCATACTCATAGAGGTATGGTAGACTCATGTCGCTGTATGAAATACACCTACGAATAAACTGTACTTCTCTACGTATGTTTGGAACAGTACCGCATGCACTATATCTGCTCGTGCAATAGAACACTGTGATGAAGTCACCGGATGTTTCAAGAGATTGAAGGGCTGGATACTGCTCCCGCGCTGCCTCTGCCTTGTCTACGACTACTCGTGTGCGCCCTCTGCAGTACATACCCACACAGGGATGTTGCCGATGTCATTCACGAACGGATTGGACATCTGTGGTTCCATCCACACTCCGCCATGAGCATCGTTGTTGGTTCGTTGCTCAGACAAAGGACGCATGGCAGCAGCATTATCACAAGCCGTGCGGTCGTCACCGTGCCGCCGGATTCACACACAGAACACTCCACTCCAAGTCACACTGCCAAACAGATTGAAAGCTACAGTGCCGATGCCAGCCGATCCAAGCTTCTGAAAGAGGCGATCTACGAAGAGCACATGGCGAACAAGGCAGAGGGAGATGATGAGAAGTCACGAGGAGCATGGGTGCTGCACGGTTCCATCGACTGTCTCGTATCACGCTATTGTCCTCATCTCTCCATGAGTTGCACTCCGCCATTGTGCCAAAACTGCAGTCGAGACCCTTGCCAAGCCCCAGGAGGAGTGATCACTCGCGGTTACAGCAACAATTGCCAGGGTCACCATCCATTCCAATCTTCGAAGCGAGCAGTGCCAGCGCGGCGGAAATACAAGAATCGACGAGCCAGCGCAGTCCAAGCATCCAGAGAGCTTGACGAGCAAAAGAAGAAACCAACGAATCAACCAACCAACCAACAAGCAACCCCATGCAGAGTGCGAGTGCCGTATTGCGGATCATGGTTGGCACAGAGTTTCCGTATGGCACAAGAAGCACATGGTCAGCGATCCCTGGCCCATTCGCGCACCGTATACCCACATGTCCTCCTTCGTGGTGCTCCCAACTTCGTTGATGAGGCGGATGTTCCTGTCGATCGCCTCAGTTGAGCATCGATGCTCTGGAAGTCACGAGCCAAGACGGCGGCACTCATGCCTATTGATAGAATGCGCATGGTATTGTATGTTGGTGGTCCGTGTGGCAGGAACAGCGGAGGTGGCACGGTATCACTCCACCTGTTGATTGCTGGACGTGTCAACTCATCCCCAATACACAATGTGGTGTTGGTTTGATGTTGGGGACTCTTGTTGCCCGTGCGGATGGTGATGGTTGCAATGCGGTGGGATGGCAACCAGCCAAATCCAAATGAGATGGGTCGCGACCAACACAGGCAATCAACAAAGGCAGTCACATTGGTGGCTCCATCGGTGGCTTCATGGTTGTTCGAGGCATTGGCTCACACCTCAAGTTGGTGCTTGTGATGGCAGGCGGACGAGGGGCAGCGGTCTTGCAGATGCCACGATGACGCAAGCAAGCGTGGGCCATGGTGCACATGGTGGTGGCGGCGGTGGCGGCGACGATGACAGCTCTCTCTGTTTCCGAAGACTTTCACGTTGTTTGCTTCGGATTGGTGTTGCATTGATTGTGGCCAAACGAGAACTCTGTTGTGGTGCTTCTTTCTTGTTGTTGGTCGCACGCATTTTCGTGATGGATGGGAAACAGAAAGATCCAATCCGCGCGAACCAGACGCGTTTGATCAAGGAGGAGACAAACACAGGCAAACAGAAGGAGGAGACCATGCGAACAAGACAACAGCACACACATCACCCAACCCCATACTCAACCGCGTGAACAACAGACATCGAATTGCCACTCATATTCATCACACAGCGTATGGCACTCATACTCATACTACTACAAGCTGTTGCAGACACAAACATCGATATCTCTTCCATAGGCAGCTCCGACCACAGACATCCTCGACAGCCAATCCAACATAAATCGTCCAACGTCCAACGTCCAACGTCTATCGTCCAGCGACCATCCACCATACTCTCAAAATGCCGAGTGTTACGAACGAACAACTCATTGATGCTGCCAAGGCAGGTGACTTGTCAGTGTTGAAGGAGTGGAAGAAGCAGAACGAGACACATAATGAAGGAAATGGTGTCAACATGGTTACAGACTGGGTTGGTCGGACTCCCCTTCTTTGGGCATGCTCCAACGGCAAGCTGGAGTGTGTCAAGTACCTCATCGAATCATGTGAGGCGGACATCAACTGCAAAACCAACCAAGGTTCCACTCCCCTTCATCTGGCATGCTACAACGGCCACCTGGAGTGTGTCAAGTACCTCATCGAATCATGTGAGGCGGACATCAACTGCAAAGACAACGGTGGTGACACTCCCCTTCATGATGCATGCTACAACGGCCACCTGGAGTGTGTCAAGTACCTCGTCGAATCATGTGAGGCGGACATCAACTGCAAAAGCAACCATGGTTCCACTCCCCTTCATCGGGCATGCTCCAACAGCCACCTGGAGTGTGTGAAGTACCTCATCGAATCATGTGAGGCGAATATCAACTGCCAAGACAGCGATGGTTGGACTCCCCTTCATGTGGCATGCCACAAAGGCCAGCTGGTGTGTGTGGAGTACCTCATCAAATCATGTGGGGCCGACGTCAACTGCAAAGCCAACAGTGGTTGGACTCCCCTTCATGACGCATGCTGCAACGGCCACCTGGAGTGTATGGAGTCCCTCATCAGAGGACTTTCGCCTTCAGTTCACCCACAACTGCAACAACTGCAGCAACGCTTACAACAAAACGAGCAAGAGAATAAGCAGCCACAAGAACAGTTGGGACAGCAGTTGACACAGAAGGAACAGAGAATGAGCAACTGCAACAACAGCTGAGACAGCAGTTGAAGCGAAAGAAGCAAGAGAATGAGCACAAACACAGCACCCACAAGAGGACCAACATCAGCATTGGAGAAGACAGCTCAGATGCTTCCAAACCAAGAACAGGACAGACCCCATCTTCTTGTGTGGACAGGGCGACGAACAACAACGAATCAAAGCAAACTCTGAACTTCTCATGATCACCGTCCCATCCATTGAGACACTGATCGACAAAGGAATCCGACATCAGCACACGAATGATGACACTCACGATGGAACTGAATCCATGCAAGTAACCATTCCTCTTCCCGATCTTCAACCAAGGCATGTCCGATAAATCCTCCAATACATCTACACAGGCAAGATATCCTTCAATGACAGCGCTCGTGACAACTCTGCTGCTCACGCCAGTGCTCATGTTGGCGCCCACGTTCACGCCCACACTCACCACGATGTGGATGCCTCTTACCAGCCAACTCCCATCCTCACTGGACAGGATGATCCGCAACAGCTGATCCTTGTGGCCAACGAGTTCGGTTTCTGGCGACTCAAGCTTGTTCTTGAAGCAGAGTTGGCCCGCAAGCATCTCACAGAAGACACCATGATAGATGTGTTGATATTCGCCCACCAACACAACGGCGTGGTGTTGAAGGATGCAGCAATGAGAATGGCAACTGCAAGTGATAAAGATATGTTCACTCATCTAGATTTAAGCAAACTGATTCTACAACCCCAACTGATGATAAGTATTCTTGCCCTCCGCAGTGAGGGAGCCAAGAGTGATGGTATTGATGATGAGTACAGTCACATGCCCATGGTGGACCTGCACAAGGTCATAGATGAGGAGAAGGGTACAGCACAAGTGGATTCATACATGGATCGGGAAACATTGGTGGACTTCGTCCGCTCAATGAGAACCAGCTCTATGAGAGCCAATGGATCCGAAGTGATTGTGGTGGACGGCACTGCCGAGGAAGAGGAGTGAAGTGTCAGACCATACCAAATCATAACAGAAGTCTTCAAGAAGTGAACGCATGACAGAATTGAGTCGATGGATAAAACTAGTCGTCAGAATAGTCATTAGGATAGTAACTATGTGAAAGGAGCTGGAGCAAATAGTGATTCATTCATTCAATGGTGCGTCCGGCATTCCTTCACCGTCGCCTTTGGTGATGTGCACAGCATGCTGCTCCATGCACTCCCGTATCGTTCGCAGCGCGGTTTGGTTGGGCCGCGAGATGCGCAAGGTCTTCTGTGCATGAATTGCAGATGATCCTGGTTGGTGTTCGGCACGTTGCCGTGCATCATCATTGGCCAATGCGACATGAAGAGGATGGAGCAGCCACCGCTGTCATCGTCGTGGTCGTCATTGCCGATCAAATGGTTTCCGCGTTCGTTGGTTTCGTTGGCGTGGAAGGAGTTGTGTGGGAAGCTATGGTGGACCCTGTTGGCGTCATGCATGGCTTGTTGGACTCGAATCCAACATGACGAGGTGGAGCGTATTGCGACAGTTAGCTTGTTGTTGGTGGTGGTGGTGGTGCTGCTGCTGCAGTTTGTGCACGATGTCGCGCAAGGCACGCATGTATGCCAGCAGCTGCATGGTTTTCGATAGGTATGGCCGACAAAGATGACGAGCAATGGAAGAAGTTGCCAACGTCATTGCACAGGATTTCAATAATGGTGGATCCAAGGAGACAGTGCCTCTGTCTCATCATTTGCGGTTTGTGGTGGCGACGTATCGCTTCGAGCATCGGTATGAGCAGGCGTGGCTGGTTGTGGTGCGTGTAGTGGGGACTGAGGAACATCTCCACACTGATGGCTCTGTTGGTCTCGGGAAAAGTCGCTGCGTCCAATCTCACAGATGCATCCGTCCAACATGTGTTGAATCTCCGTTTCCGACAACGCATCGTACGTTTCTGTGCGTGCGCGCGGCTGCTGATGACTTGAATCCAGACCGCACCACGGGCCATGACATGTCTTGCCGTTGCTGTTGACACTGTTGTTGGCGCTGCGATTTCCCATGTCCCAAGCTCTCCTCTACTCCGGAGCAGTTGGTTTGATATCTTCCTTTCTGATGTTTCTGAGCGATGTGGCACGTTGGAGATCGCTGTTCGTCGCCGCTTGCCATTCATCATCTGTATCAGCGTCATCATCGGCATCGTCATCGTCTCTTGCCATGGCCGCCTTCGTTGATTCTGGTTGGCGTGCCATAGTTGCGCAGCCGCAGCTTGCTTGATTACATCATTTCTTCGTTGCTGTTTTTATTCATTTCTTTGTTGGAGAATGTCTCAGTGTTGGCTGATACCTCCATCAATGTAAACATCGTCATGCCATTTCATCACCCTCTCTTTCCTTCTCTCTTGTTGTGTTGATGTTGTTTGATGGATCTTGTGCAAAATGGAAGATCCGTTGTTTTGGGTGGTGTCAAGAATTTTTGGCGCGTTTGGTAAGCACTCGTCTGTCTGCCATCCGTTGTTCATTCAACCAATGACACACACAAACACTCACAACGAACACCACCAATGCGTTGTCTTCGTGCAATGCAACTCTGATCCATGATTGTGAGGGTGATGGCAACCACTCCAATGACGCCGCATCCCTTCACATTGGTACCACCGACGCAAACACCAACACAAACAATCAGACAAGATGACGAGGCATTGACATCCAAGAGGAACTGTGGGAAGGCTCGCCGGTTGCTCCGCACCTTGACCCACCCGTCCTACGACTATGAGTATTACTATGGAACCTTCCATGAGCACGATCTACTCTGGGAGTTGCCACAGCAAAGCGTCCAGCCTGATACTCTGTTCGAACCTGCGTCCAGCCCGTGCGCTCATGATAATCGAAGTTGCTGGAAGAGGACGGTGTCAGACTGATAGCAGAGAAGCAAACGGAGACCAGGCAACCGCAACAGGCCGACACGAAATCAAAGGCGAGCAATCCCACCAGCGTTGCCAAAGAGGCCAAAGCAGCTGCAAAATCAGGTCGTCATGCGAGTGTCAGCACAGATACACCAAGCAGCACCAATAGAAGTACAGCAAAAGATGCGAAAGCTTCAGCTGTGAAACCATCACGTGCGAAGAGTCTGGACATGCTCGACATGCAAGCTCATGAGATGTCATTCAGCTCCCTTGATCCCTGCAAGTTCATCAACAACGAACCGATGTCGGTGCCAATCACCCCAGGTGGACTCAGCTTCGCCACAGCCCCAACTCTCGGCACAATCCGCGAACGGATCAACCAAGACAAGACGAAGCTTGCGCAGAGTCGGAGACGCAGGCCAAGGACACAACCGAATTCCAACGCAACGACCAGCGGCGACAAATCGAGGAGCAAGTGTTTGGAATTCTCGAAGGACGGACGCAACATGCCAGGCACAACATACACATCAGACATACCAGGCGCGATGAGCGCAGCCAGCACCCCGACTCTACCTCAAGTTGCGACAACGGAGACGTCACGCAGCAACAGCCTGGAGTCACGCTCCAATCTTCCAAATCTCCACGATGATGACAACGTCGACGTTGCGACAAGTGCTGCTGCAACGAATGGTGGGAGAAGCTCTGTGGCCCCTGTCACACCTGGAGGTCGGAGTGCGGCATCTACACCAGCCCCCTTCAACCGCACACATGAAGAAAGACAACAGTCTTTGTCGTTGAACAAGCGCAGGTCAACGTTGGCAAGCATCCTCAAGGCCAAACGATCATCATTACGTGAAGTATCGTCGACCAATCTTCCCAAATCGAAGCAATGACCATCTCTCGAATCTCGACCATCGCAATTGGCCGATCTTGCCTTGACTGAAGCATCCGCAAAGGCGCCATCATCGCCATCATCATCGCCGTCGCCACCGTCATCATCATCATCGCAGTCCAAATCCAAACTCAATCTTCAACAGTTCGAACGCAACCACGAACATGGAGGTGTCTCGGCCACAACCCCAAGCCCCATCCAGTCCTGGAGCCTTGAGTTTGGGAATCGAATGGCAATCGAGCAAGAAGGAACGAGGGGCTCCTTCTCACAACAGATCTGCATGCAGTTCGTTGCGCCCAAGTGAAGACTCAAGGCAACGACGTTCACGCGAATGAAGCACGGATGCTCTGCGCGATGAGATCAAGGAAAGGATCTCCAAGGTGCTTGGCAATGGGCCCCGACGTCACCACTCCAGCAAAACAAGAGACTCGTCATCACCATTGATAGTACCATCGAGATCACCGTCGCCACGACATCGGCGGAGAAGCGCACAGCACACCAGTGGCAAGCCTCACTCGACATCGTCAAAATTACAGAGTGTGGAGCGTTCGACATCATTGTGCCATCGTCGTGACGGAGCAATTCACACTTGCTCCTCTGGAAGAAGCCGCCGCTCGCCATCGGCGCGGAGTCGTCGAAGTCCGTCCGATCGCGATCACAGAAGACTGCGCAACTATCGATGGACTCATCGCCATCATCACGGCGACAACGAGCATCTGGCAGTTCGGACGATGTGAACGCAGCCTCACGTTCACGCCAATCCAACTCAAATGCGCACTCCACTGGTACTGGTTTGCACCAACGCAAGGGCTCACCTTCACGAAATCATGTCCGAGGAAGTTCGCGAACACCAAATCAACGTGACCGTAGCCAATCGACACCACGTGGCGAAGATCAGCGAAGGAAGTCCTCCCATGAACGATCACCATCGGCGCGACAACGAAGCAGATCAAGAGGATATCGAAATTACAGCGTCGAACAGCACAGCGATGAGCGAGATGAAGATGGACGGCATGGCAAGGAGCGACATGCCAACAACAACATGGCGACAAACGTTCGTCATCACGCGGGGCCCTTCCATCGAATCGTCGTGGACGAAACAGATCGTCGACTCGCGATGCTGTCTACCATGAGAAGATATCTGGTACAAAGCCACTGCAACTCACACCAAAGAAAGCAGTCAGGAGCAAGAACGCGTCTCAGTACCGCCATCGCTCGATGAATGGCACCAAAACTCCCACCCTGTGATGCATCACGATACGATGGGATGGAATGAGATGGAGGGGCGGCTCCGTATTCGTATCATACTCATAGAGGTATGGTAGATCCACATCCCTGTATGTAATACACCTACGAATAAACTGTACTTCTCTACGTATGCTTGGAACAGTACCGCATGCACTATATCTGCTTGTGCAATAGAACACTGTGATGAAGTCACCGGATGTTTCAAGAGATTGAAGGGCTGGATACTGCTCCCGCGCTGCCTCTGCCTCGTCTACGACGAGTCTGGTCTGCTCTCTACGATACATACGCACAGACGAATGTTGCCGATGTCATTCATGAGCAGATTGGACATCCGTGGTTCCATCCACACTCTACCATCAACATCGTTGTTGGTTCATTGCGCAGACAAAGGACACATGGCAGCAGCATTATCACAAGCCGTGCGGTCGTCACCATGCCACCGGATTCGCACACAGAGCAATCTACTCCAAGTTACACTACCAAGCAGATTGAAAACGACAGTGCCGATGCCAGTCGATTCAAGTTGCTGGAAGAGACGATCTACGAAGAACACATAGCAAACAAGGCAGAGAGAAATGATGAGAAGCCATGAGGAGCATGGTTGCTGTGCGTCTCCATCGACCGTCCCGTATCGCGCTATTGTCCTCATCTCTCCATGAGTTACACTCCGCCATTGTGCCAGAACCGCAGTCGAGACCCTTATCAAGTCCCAGGAGGAGCAATCACTCACCGTTGTAGCAACACATGCCAGGGTCACTAATTGCTACGGGCAAGTGTGTGAGTGCGTGTGTGTGTGTGTGCTAAAGTTGAGTTGTGCCCATTTAGAGGGCCCATGGAAGGTCCCATGGAATTGTGAGCTTATTCTACTGTGGTCTTGACTTTGCGTCAAGTTCGCTAAATGTTGCGTGCGTCGCGGGCGCTCCTAATCGTGGCGTTGCTGACGCAGCGGCGTGCTGGTTCGGGTTTGGTGTCGTATCGATCAGCTGGACTAATTCATGATAACACTCGCCCTCAGGTGTTGAATGCGTTACCAACCCATGATCAGCTTTCGGGCTGCCACGAATTTGGCTCGCGCCAATGGCTTCGTCATGATGTCGGCTTTCTGAAGAGTTGAATCGATGTACTTGATTTCGAAGGATCCTTTCTTGAGGTGAGATCGAAACCAATGGTATTTGATGGCGATGTGTTTTGATCTTGGTGTCATCCGCGGCGGCTTCGTTGTTGCTAAGGTGATGGCAGCTTGGTTATCCTCGAAGATGGTGGTCAGTTCTGATTCTGCCGTTGATTTGATGTGGAAGGCGTGCATGAGTTGTTTGAGAGCGTTCTTGAGAGGTATGACTGATCTCATTGCGGTTGAGAGTGCAATGTACTCTGCTTCTTGTGTTGACATTGCGATTTCGGACTGAATCTTTGATTTCCAAATGATGGGCATGTTACCAAGGGTGATGATGAATCCAGTGCGGGATCGGACGGAGTTGGGATCTTGAGGATCTTCCTTGCCCCAGACTCCGGCAAAGTCAGCGTCGACATAGCAGTCCATGGAGCCGATTGCTGATCGTTTGACTTGGATGCCTTGGTCTTTCGTTCCGAGGAGGTAGCGTCCGATGCGTTTGAGTGCGAGTTCATGAGGATGTTTCGGATCATGGCTGAATCGAGCGCATTGATTGATGGCAAATGCGCAGTCTGGTCTTGTGTTCGTGCCAAGATACATCATCATTCCCAATACGGATCTGTAGTTGAATTGATTGGAAATGGAATCGGCATCTGGATTCTTGCCAAGAGTGGCGTCTGCTGGAATTACGCGGGAGGATCCTTGTTGCAGTCCGAGGGCTTCAATGACTTTGGCTGTGAGGCCAGGCTGAGAAAGCTTGATTTGGTCATCGTTGGATTTCTCGATCTTTATACCGAGGTATGCAGAGAGATCTCCTTCGCATGTGAGGTCAAAACCTTCTTGATGCAGCTGTTGGATAGTCGATTGAACAGTTTCCATCGTTGTGCCACAGAGGATCGCATCATCCACGTAGACGCAAATGATGATGTTGCTCTTGAGGAACAGACAGGGATCTTGCTCAGCCATTCTGAATCCGAATTTGTCGCTGATGAGGGCGTCGCGAAGATGTTCGTACCACAGGCGTGGCGCTCTTCGGTCACCGTAAAGACTCTTGTTGACTTGTAGGATAGGGCGGTCCTTCTCTGGAATGTTTGGATTGTTGATAGGAATCGGTCCAGGGGGAGGAAGCATGTAGATTGGAGCAGGCAGATGAGATTGAACAAATGCATTTTTGAAGTCAATTGATTGAGTGTGCAGTCCATGTTCGATCATCAGTGCGAATATCAGACGGATGGAGCTCCATTCAACAACGGGAGCAAACGTTTCATTTCTGTCTCGCCCTGTTCGTTGCTGTTGGTCTCCTCGCACGCAGAGACGGGCTTTGAGCTTCATAATGGATCCATCTGGGAATCTTTTGCGACGAAAGACCCAGGTTGAAGGGATGATTTCGTGGTTGATTGCCATTGACCGAGGAACCACGCGGAATGTCTTCTTGTCAAGAAGCTGTTCAATTTCAGCGTTCATTGCTTTTCGCCATATGGCTCGTTCGTTTAGGTCAGGGCAGTTCAGAACGTCGGCAAGAGATGGATGATCGTCATCGTGCGCTTTGGCTTGGAGAATGAGAGGGTCCATATCGTAGATTTCGTTGAGAGTTGGACTGGTAGACGCTTCCAGTAGGATCTGGTAGCGGCTTGGGATGTCGAAGTTGTCGTTGATGTCCCAATTGAGGTTTTGGAAGAAGAGTGGTGATGTCTGTGGTCGAGGTCCGCGCCCGCGGCAGAGAGCATGAATGCGATGAAAGACGGTGTTGCGAGAGGTTGCTTCGTTCTGACGGTAGCGAGCGGGTCTGCGAATGCGTCGTCCGGATCGAGATCGTATAACTGGAGAGTTATCTTCGGCCGTTGGTGGCTCTGGCTGTGGCATGCCAGTGTTGTTTTCATTTTCAAGGGAAGGATCTGGTAGCGGTATGCCGGCGTTGTCGTCCTCGTCGCCGCTGTCCACTTCGGTGCCAGGCGGCAGATCATGGATGCTTGTATCGGGTGATGTGCGAGGGACGAATCCGTCGTCATCATCGTTTCTGATGATTGTTGCCGGCGGATGAATGAGCGGAGGCATGCGTGGTTCGGGGCGATGCTGGCGATTCCATTCTTCTCGTTCTTCGTCGGTCATGAATTCGGGATCTGCGTCAGGCAGAGGTCCGTCGATGTCTTCGTCGTGGTCTTCGGCGTAGTTATCGCTTTCGAAACGGATGATGTCATGCCAGTTGGGGTCGATGTCGTCTTCTCCGTCGTCGGTTGTTGCGATGGTAGAAAAGCGTTCGTCGAAGGCGCAGTGATATTGACTGCTGATGTGACCGGTACGAGGATTGAGGATGGATGCGACGGTTGAGGAGAACTCGCGGTTGAAGCCAAGGAATTGGCCCATCCGAGCTCTTGCTTCCCATTTTGGAATCTTGTTCTTGTCTTGGAGGTTCTTGTGCAGGACGTATGCTGGGCAACCCCATACGCGCGATCGCTGGAGCATTACACAGCTGTCGTCAGATCCCGTGAACTTTGCCATGGGAGAGCTGTTGGAGTTTCGCTGCGGAATGTGGTTGTATGTCCAGGTGGCGTAGGTGACTGCGAGCGGCCAAAGTTCGACATCGAATTGATCGGGCCAGTGGAGGCTGACGTGAATGAGCATTGCTCTCGCCCTGTTCATGATGACTCGGATAGCGACCTCTGCAGCTCCATTTTGATGGTGCGCTCCTTGCGACGCAAACCGGATGCTCTGATTGGCAGTCAACGATTCGCGGAAGGTGCGGGAGGAGAGAGAGCCTTGGTCCGTATGGTACATCTTGATGGACACGTTGCTCTGGCTGGCAATGTACTCGAAGTCGTTCTTGGCTTGGATGGTGTCGTGTGCGCCGAGAGATGCCTGATGGAAGGTATGGATGAACCCGCTGTAGCTGTCGTAGAAGATGGTTCCGCCAACATATTTGCTGGATACGGGTTCGCGCCCTTTGGTGTGTTCGAGGCGTCCTTTCACTGCAACGTGGTAGTGATCCACAGAGACGAGGTGACCTGGTTTGGTTGCGTTTGGAGCAATTGGACGTTGGTCTTCGGATGGATGTGAGGTTCTTGTAGGTATTGGTCGACGCTTGGCCGTTGCGATGGCGCAGGCTTGGCAGAGTGGGTTGATGCAGTTGGCAGGTCCCTTTCCTCGCCCTGGAAGGCAAGGGGTCTCAATCCATCTTTGCGCAGGTCCGGAGAGACGTCTTACTCTGCGTGTGAGTCGATAAAGTTGTTTCACATGATCCATTCCGAGATGTCCGAAGCGTTGATGATCCAGTAGCAGTTGTTTCTGATTTGCGGTGAGGTTCTCGTTTGCGGGTGACAGGACGGATGGTAGAGCGTGGGTGATTTGGCATTCAAAACAAGTGTGAGACTTGCATTGGCAGGGTATTGCATCCGGTTTTTCTGCAAGTTGGTGTTGAGGATCGCGCGCCAATGCGGTCGGAATATTCGTGAATGGATGGATAGGACAGTTCATTACGCTGCCATCCTCCAACTCGAATGAGAAGGATTCCGTGTCTCCGTAATATGGTTGGCGATCGGTCTTGATGCTGTGGTATTGAGCGTAGGCTTGCGGAGAGAAGAGGCGGATGTGTGCTTCCTCCACATAATGTGCTCTGGTTCGGACAGGTGCGATGTTTCCATTTAGGGATAGCACTTGCCATTGGACGGTGCCTATGCCAGAGATTTGAAGTTTGCCGCTTGCTGTTTGGATGTCTCCGAAGTTACCGAGATGTGGTCCCGTAATGAAGTCCTCCTTTCGATATGTCATGGAGAATGAGCACCCAGTGTCGAGGATGATGGGACACATGGCGCGCTTGTTGGTGAGACCGGGAGTATGGTAGTGACGGGAGACGAGAACGTCCATGAAGTTCGGTGCTTTGGATGCTTCATAGGCAGTGGAGGCCAGATAGGAGACGGCTTGCACCTGTGTTCGAAGTTTATCTGACTGAAGGGTGAAGAAAGATGGAGTGATCGAAAAGCAGTGCTTTGGTTGAGACGGAGGTAGAGACATTGCGCGTTGTTGAGCATCCGCGGCAATGCGTCGGTTCATCATGAATGAGTCAAACTCATCATGGAATCCGGAGAGATGAAGGAAGCGAGCTGGCAGCGGGTCGTTCTTGCGTGTGTGCTCGTCGTTCCATCCGTCGCCAAAGAGCAGTTGATCGTAGTCGAGAGGCTGGTGTTTGTTGTAAAAGCGTTGTTGGTGTTTCCAGCGATCGGTAGTGAGTGTTGAAAGGAAGAATAGTGTTGTCGATGGGATCATCACAGCGGATAGAAGGAAGAGACGACTCCAGAAGCCCATCCTCATGCGTTGCGTTGAGGCGAATATGGTCGGTGGTGCTTTGGAGCGACAGACTCGGTAGCTCTTGCGTCCGCGCATGATGTTGACGTGGTTGAAGGTTTGGTGACAGTTGGCAGATAATGCCAGGACGTATGTTGTGAATGTGGATGCGAGCAGGTGCCAGAGGAGAGACGGGAATAGCAGGATCGGACTTACGACAATGAAAGCTGCCTTTAAAAACCCTCTTGTTCAGAGAATCTCAAAAGCTTGCGAGTTTCGTCGTCGTTCCCTTTTGGTTCCGCTTGCTTGTTTGAGTTGTTGGAGGATCCCTTTCTACCTCGGCCGCGACGGTTGCGTTGGCGAGAGACGAAGTCGTCATGTCCGTCGGTTGGATGGTTGCCCCATCGTTTGCAGGTTTCATGGTCACACCAGTATTCAGTCTTGCCGTGGGTGATGCGCTCGTGTGCCTCGCCCTGCTTTGGAGGCGTGTAGTCGATGGGCTGACCTCCGCGGTCATGGGAAGGTCGGCTGCGTCCTGAAGAGTCCTTGACGTTGGTGTTGGCTTTGCTCCTGATGCCTCTGAATCGGGTGTTCTTGGATTTGGTCGGAGCAAACCATATCTCTTGATTGATGAGGCTGGTGTACTTCTTCAGAGCCATTTCGAGGATTTGCTCCCAAGTGAAAGGGTCGTTGCCAGTTGCGTCGAGGGCAGCTTCACGCATGTTGAAGTAGTCGACGAAGGGCTTGTTTGTGCAGGTTCTGATAACCTTCAAGAGCATGTCGTTCATGTCAGCTGGAATCCCAAGCGGTGAGGCTTTGATTCGATGGATGGCTGCTCTCATGATCTGGCAGAATGTTTCAATGTTTTGGCTTTTGATGTTGGTCATCCTGAACTGAGCGATCTTGTTCGTGATAGCTCGAGCAGTTTCAGATGTTGTCCTTGCGGCGATGCATTCCATGAAGTAGTAGGCCATTGGTCCTGTGCGGAGCTCCTCCGGGATCTGTTGCATGCGAGCAGCAATGGCTTCGATGAGAGAGTCGTCACAAGAGGAAAGGATGAGCTCAAGCGACCATTGGAGGTTCTGCTGGTTGACTTTCCCACCGAAGAGAGAGTAGATCTCGGTAGAACGGAGCACAACGTCTTGGTCGAGCGTGAACGCGTTGTCCAGCAGATCAATGAAGGTATCGTCTGCGGCGGTTCGATCGAAGACAAGATCCCCGGCCTCGTTCCGAGTGGATCGGATGATTTGGAATGGCTCGTACATTGAGTACATCTTGAGGCGGCTGCGGAGGTTTTCCTTGAGTCGGGCGAAGTCATAGTTCTTTTCGAGGAACTTGTTGTCATTAATGGCAGTGGTTTGGTTCACCATCACAAAGAGCGGCTCGAGAGGCTCAACAGCTTGTTCTCTAACCTTGGTGCGGTCCTTGCCTTCGAGTGCAGCGCGTTCTTCCTTGGTAATGAGGATACGGTTGTTGGCTCGGGTGGCCGCATCATCGGGATCCGCGCTGAAACGTGACATCCTTGGTCGAGTCGTGGATGAGGTCGAAACGTGGGTCGTGCGAACAGTTGGAATGGCGGTTTCACCGGTTACTGTGTCAGTGACGTCAGCAGGAATTTCGACAGTGAGATTCGTGTCAGCAAAAATGCCAGGACGAATGTTGCCAGGATCTGCGAGGGCTGACTGGAGTTCCTCAAGGGCTTGGGATTCAAAAGTGTCCAAGGTTAAGTCCAGAATTTCGCCTTCAGCCAGAAGAAGTTCCGGTTCTGTTCGAAGAGGAGTTCTGTCACGCGGAAGTTGTGGTTGCTGCGCGAAGACGCCAGCTGCCTGTGTGCTGGTGTCCTGTGCAGCTCGTGTTGTTGTTGTTGTTGAAACAGAAGGAGAGGCGCGTCCGCCTGGGTCCTGTGCTGTCTCTTGAGGTGCAGGAGAAGAGGCTTCTTGAGCGGTCTCGGTCGCTGCAGGTCGTTGCTGAAGAGAGGCAGGTGTTGCGGTCTCAGGTTGTTGCTGTGCGAGAGGAGGGACGGTGATGTCGGCTGCGGTCTCGACTTGTTCAGGTGGCTGGAGAGGAGGGACGAGTGCGTCGGCTGCGGTCTCTGCCTGTTGTTGTTGTCGTCCGAGAGGAGGGACAGAATCGTCGGCTGCGGTCTCGGAGAGTGCGACCTCGGGCTCTTCTGCTAGCGAAGGCGGGTCGGAGTCGTCTGTGTCACTGGAGGAGGTTGCGTTCGTTGTCTGTTGACGATGCGGGTCCATGAGCTTTGCGTTGTTTTGTTGTTTGTGTTGGATGATTGCGACGGTGAGAGTTTGTCTGTGTTTTGGTCGCTGTCGGCAATGTGCATCCACACGCGGCATCGCTGTGATGGAGCGCGTTCGCCATGGTGCAGTTAGCACCGTGTGGTGCGGCAGGTGACGAACAGGCAGTGCCTGCGGTCCAGGCTCATAACCTAATTGCTACGGGCAAGTGTGTGAGTGCGTGTGTGTGTGTGTGCTAAAGTTGAGTTGTGCCCATTTAGAGGGCCCATGGAAGGTCCCATGGAATTGTGAGCTTATTCTACTGTGGTCTTGACTTTGCGTCAAGTTCGCTAAATGTTGCGTGCGTCGCGGGCGCTCCTAATCGTGGCGTTGCTGACGCAGCGGCGTGCTGGTTCGGGTTTGGTGTCGTATCGATCAGCTGGACTAATTCATGATAACAGTCACCATCCATTCCAATCTTCGAAGCGAGCAGTGCCAGTGTGGTGGAAAAACAAGAACCGACGAGCCAGCGCAGTCCAAGCATCCAGAGAGCTTGACGAGCAACAGAAGAAACCAACGAATCAACCAACCAACGAACCAACAAGCAACCCCATGCAGAGTGCGAGTATTGTATTGCGGATCATGGTTGACACAGAGTTTCCATATGGCACAAGAATCATGCGGTCAGCGATCCATGGACCATGAGCACTGTATTCCCACATGTCCTCCTTCGTGGTGCTCCCAACTTCGTTGATGAGGCGGATGTTCTTGTCGATCGCCTCGGTTGAGCATCGATGCTCTGAAAGTCATGAGCCAAGACGGCGGCGCTCGTGCCTCTGGATAGAGCGCGCATGGTATTGTATGTTTGTGGTGCGTGCAACAGGAACAGTGGAGGTGGCACGGTATCACTCCACCTGTTGATTGCTGAACGTGTCACCCCATCCCAATATGCAATGTGGTGTTGGTTGGATGTTGAGGACTCTTGTTGCCCGCGCGGATGGTGATGCTTGCAATGCGGTGGGATGGCAACCAGCCAAATCCAACTGAGATGGGTCGCAACCAACAGAGGCAATCAACAAAGGCAGTCACATTGGTGGCTTCATCTTTGTCCGAGGCATTGGCTCACACCTCAAGTTGGTGCTTGCGATGGCAGGCGGACGAGGGTCAGATGTCTTGCAGATGCCACGATGACGCAAGCAAGCGTGGGCCATGGTGCACATGGTGGTGGCGACGATGACAGCTCTCTGTGTTTCCGAAGACTTTCACGTTGTTTGCTTCGGATTGGTGTTGCGTTGATTGTGGCCAAACGAGAACTCTGTTGTGGTGCTTCTTTCTTGTTGTTGGTCGCACGCATTTTCGTGATGGATGGGAACAGAAAGATCCAATCCGCGCGAACCAGACGCGTTTGATCAAGAGAAGGAGACAAACACAGGCAAACAGAAGGAGGAGACCATGCGAACAAGACAACAACACATACACACCACTCAACCGCATACTCAACCGCGTGAACAACAGACATCGAATTGCCACTCATATTCATCACACAGCGTATGGTGCTCATACTCATACTAATACAAGCTGTTGCATACACAAACATCGATATCTCTTCCATAGGCAGCTCCGACCACAGACATCCTCGACAGCCAATCCAACGTAAATCGTCCAACGTCCAACGTCCAACGTCCAACGTCCAACGTCCAACGTCAATCGTCCAACAACCATCGACCATCCTCTCAAAATGCCGAATGTTTCGAACGAACAACTCTTTGATGCTGTCGAGGCAGGTGACTTGTCAGTGTTGAAGGAGTGGAAGAAGCAGAACGAGACACATAATGAAGGAAATGGTGTCGACAATGTCACAGACTGGAATGGTTCCACTCCCCTTCATGATGCATGCTCCAACGGCCACCTGGAGTGTGTCAAGTACCTCATCGAATCATGTGAGGCGGACATCAGCTGCACCGCCAATGATGGTGACACTCCCCTTCATTGGGCATGCTACAACGGCCACCTGGAGTGTGTCAAGTACCTCATCGAATCATGTGAGGCGAACATCAACTGCAAAGACAACGATGGTGACACTCCCCTTCATCTGGCATGCTACAACGGCCACCTGGAGTGTATCGAGTACCTCATCGAATCAGGTAGGGCTAACATCAACTGTCAAAACAACCGAGGTGAAACTCCCCTTCGTTGGGCATGCACGCATGGCCACCTGGAGTGTATGGAGTCCCTCATTAGAGGACTTTCACCTTCAGCTCACCCACAACTGCAACAACTGCAGCAACACTTACAACAAAACGAACAAGCAAATGAACAACCACAAGAACAGTTGAGACAGCAGTTGAAGCGAAAGAGCCAAGAGAATGAACACAAACACAGCAGCAACAAGAGGACCAACATCAACATTGGAGAAGATCGGCCATATCCTTCCAAACCGAGAACAGGGCAGACACCATCCCCTCGTGTGGACAGAGCGACCAACAACAACCAATCAAGGCAAACTCTGGAGTCCTCATGATCGCTGCCCCATCCATTGAGACACTGATCAACTCTGGAATCCAACATCAATGCGCACATGATGGCACCAAGGACGGCGCGGCTCAATCCAAACAACCATCCCTCTTCCCCACCTCCAACCAAGGCACGTCCGATACGTCCTCCAATGCATCTACACAGGCAAGATATCCTTCAATGACAGCGCTCGTGACAACGCCGCCGCTCACATCGGTGCTCACGCCAACGCTCACCACGATACAGATGCCTCTCACCAGCCAACTCATATCCTCACTGGACAGGATGATCTGCAACAGCTGATCCTTGTGGCCAACGAGTTCAGCTTCTGGCGACTCAAGCTTGTTCTTGAAGCAGAGTTGGCCCGCAATCATCTCACAGAAGACACCATGATAGATGTGTTGATATTCGCCCACCAACACAACTGCGTGGTGTTGAAGGATATGGCGATGAGAATGGCAGCTGAAAGTGAGAAGGATACGTTCACTCATCTAGATTTAAGCAAACTAATTCTACAACCTCAACTGATGGGAGGTATTCGTGTCCTCCGCAATGGGGGAGCGGAGAGTGATGGTATTGATGATGAGTACAGCCACATGTCCATGGTGGAGCTGTACAAGGTTATGGATCAGGATGAGGGTACAGCACAAGTGGATTCATACATGGATTGGGTGACATTGGTGGACTTCGTCCGCTCTCTGAGTACCAAATCATCCATAGTGGTTGAGACGGACGGTGCTGCTGCAGAAGAGGAGTGAAGTGTCAGACCATTTCATACCATGCCATACCGTACCAGAAATCTTCCACAAGTGAACGCATGGCGGAATTGAGTTGATTGATAAAAATAGTCGTCAGAATAGTCATTAGGATAGTAACTATATGAAAGGAGCTGGAGCAATTTATGATCGATTCATTCAATGGTGCGTCCGGCATTCCTTCACCGTCCACCCTATCGTTCGCAGCGCGGTCTGGTTGGGCCGCGAGATACGCATAATCTTCTGTGAATGAATTGCAGATGATCCCGGTTGGCGTATGGCACGTTGGTGTGCATCATCATTTGCCAATGCGACATGAAGACGATGATTCAGCCACCGCTGTCATCGTCATGGTCGTCATTGCCGATCATATGGTTTCCGCATTTGCTTGTTTCGTTGGTGTGGAAGGAGGTGCGTGGGAAGCTATGGTGGACCTCGCTGGCGTCATGCATGGCTTGTAGGAATCGAATCCAACGTGACGGAGCGGGATGTACTACGGCTGTCAGCTTGTTGGTGGTGGTGGTGCTGCAGTTCGTGCATGATGTCGCGCAGGGCACAAGCGCATGCCAACAGCTGCTGTATGGTTTTCGATATGGCGGACCAAGATGATGAGCCATGGGAGAAGTTGCCAACGTCATTGTACACGGTTTCAATAATGGTGGATCCGATGAGAGCATGCCTCTATCTCATCGTTTGCGGTTTGTGGCGGAGATGCATCGCTTCGAGCATCGGTATGAGCAGGCGTGGCTGGTTGTGGTGCGTGTTGTGGAAACTGAGGAACATCTCCGAACTGATGGCTCTGTTGGTCTCGGGAAAGTCGCTGCGTCCGATCTCACGGATGCACCTGTCCAACATGTGCTGAATCTCCGTTTCAGACAACGCATCGGATGTTTATGTGCGTGGATGCTGCTGCTGATGACTTGAATCCAGACCGCACCATGGGCCATGACAAGTCTTGCCATTGCTGTTGGTTCTGTTGTTGGCTCTGCGATTTCACATGTCCCAAGCTCTCCTCTACTCCGGAGCAGTTGGTGTGATATCTTCCTTTCGGATGTCGCTGAGCGATGCGACAAGTTTGAGATAGCTGTTCATCACCGCTTGCCATTCATCATCGGCATCAGCGTCATCGTTGGCATCGTCATCGTCTCTTGCCATGGTCGCCTTCGTTGATTCTGGTTGGCGTGCCATATTTGCGCAGCCGCCGCTTGCTTGATTACTTCATTGCTTCATTGCTCTGCTGCTTGACGGACAACGTCTCAGTGTTGGCTGATACCTCCATCAATGCAAACATAGTCATGCCACTTCATCTCTCTTGCTCTCTCTCTCTCTCTCTCTCTCTCTTTTGTGTTGATGTTGATGTTGTTTGATGGATCATTGTGCAAAATCGGAGATTCGTCATTTGTGCGGCGCCAAGAATTTTTGGCGCGTTTGGTGGGTGCTCGTCTGTCTGCCATCCGTCGTTCATTCAACCAATGACACACGCACACACTCGCGACAAACATCACCAATGCGTTGTCTTCGTGCAATGCAACTCTGTTCGACGATGGTGAGGGTGATGGCAACCACTCCAATGACGCCGCATCCCTTCACATTGGTATCACCACCACCAACACCAACGCAAACACAAACAATCAGACAAGATGACGAGGCATCGACATCCAAGAGGAACTGTGGGAAGGCTCGCCAGTTGCTCCGTACCCTTGACCCACCCGTCGTACGATTATGAGTATTACTATGGAACCTTCCATGAGTACGATCTACTCTGGGAGTTGCCACAGCAAAGCGTCCAGCCTGATACTCTGTTCGAACCTGCGTCCAGCCCGTGCGCTCATGACAATCGAAGTTGCTGGAAGAGGACGGTGACAGACTGATAGCAGAGAAGCAAACGGAGACCAGGCGACCGCAACAGGCCGACACGAAATCGAAGGCGAACAAGCCCACCAGCGTTGCCAAAGAGGCCAAACCAGCTGCAAAATCAGGTGGTCGTGCCAGTGTCAGCACAGATACACCAAGCAGCGCCAATAGAAGGACAGCCAAAGATGCGAAAGCTTCGGCTGTGAAACGATCACGTGCAAAGAGTCTGGAGATGCTCGACATGCAAGCTCACGAGATGTCATTCAGCTCCCTTGATCCCAACAAGTTCATCAACAACGAATCGATGCCGGTGCCAATCACCCCAGGTGGACTCAGCTTCGCCACAGCCCCAGCACTTAGCGCAACCCGCAAATGGAGCAGTCAAGACAAGATGATGCTTGCGCAGAGTCGGAGACGCAGGCCAAGGACACAAACGAATTCCAACGCAACGACCAGCGGCGACAAATCGAGGAGCAAGAGTTTGGAATTCTCGAAGGACGGACACAACATGCCAGTCACACCAGACACATTAGGCACATTGAGCGCAGCCAGCACCCTGGCTCTACCTCGAGTGGCGACAACGGAGACGTCACGCAGCAACAGCCTGGAGTCACGCTCCAATCTTCCAAATCTCCACGATGATGACAACGTCGACGTTGCGACAAGTGCTGCTGCAACGAATGGTGGGAGAAGCTTGGCGGCCCCTGTCACGCCTGGAGGTCGGAGCTCAGCATCTACACCAGCCCCGTTCAGCCACATACATGAATAGAGACAACAGTCTTCGTCGTTGAACAAGCGCAGGTCGACGTTGGCAAGCATCCTCAAGATCAAATCATCATCATTACGTGAAGTGTCGTCAACCAATCCTCCCAAATCGAAGCAACGACCATCTCTCGAATCCCGACCATCGCAATTGGCCGACCTTGCCTTGACCAAAGCATCCGCAACGGCGTCATCATCATCGCCGTCACCACCGTCATCATCATCACAGTCCAAATCCAAGCTCAATCTTCAACAGTTCGAACGCAACCACGGAGGTGTCTCGGCCACAACCCCAAGCCCCATCCAGTCCTGGAGCCTTGAGTTTGGGAATCGAATTGCAATCGAGCAAGAAGGAACGAGGGGCTCCTTCTCACAACAGATCTGCATGCAGTTCGTTGCGCCCAAGTGAAGACTCGAAGCAACGACGTTCACGCGGACGAAGCACGGGTGCTCTGCGTGAGGCGATCAAGGAAAGGATCTCCAAGGTGCTTGGCAATGGCCCCCGACGTCACCACTCCAGCAAAACAAGAGACGTGTCATCACCATCGATACCACCATCGTTATCACCGTCGCCACGGCATCGGCGGAGAAGCGCGCATCACACCAGTGGCAAACCGCACTCGACATCGTCAAGATCAAAGAGTGTGGAGCGTTCGCCATCATTGCGTCATCGTCGTGACGGAGCAATTCACACTTGCTCCTCTGGAAGAAGCCGCCGCTCGCCATCGGTGCGGAGTCGTCGAAGTCCGTCCGATCGCGATCACAGAAGAACTGCGCAAGTATCGATGGACTCATCGCCATCATCACGGCGACAACGAGCATCTGGCAGTTCGGATGATGTGAACGCAGCCTCGCGTTCACGCCAATCCAACTCAAATGCGCACTCCACCGGTACTGGTTTGCACCAACGCAAGGGCTCACCTTCCCGAACGCATGCCCGGGGAAGTTCACGAAGACCAAATCAATGTGGCCGTAGCCAATCGACACCACGTGGCGAAGATCAGCGAAGGAAGTCCTCTGATGAACGATCACCATCGGCGCGACAACAAAGCAGATCAAGAGGATATCGAAATTAGAGCGTCGAACGGCACAGCGATGAGAGAGATGAAGATGGACGACATGGCGAACAACAACATGGCAACAAACGTTCGTCATCACACGAGGCCCTTCAATCAAATTGTTGTGGACGAAGCAGATCATCGACTCGCGATGCTGTCTACCATGAGAAGCTGTCTGACACAAAGCCACTGCAACTCATATCAAAGAAAGCAGTCAGGAACAAGAGCGCGTCTCAGTACCGCCATCCCTTGATGAATGGTACCAAAACTCCCACCCTGTGATGCATCACGACATGATGGGATGGAATGAGATGGATGGGCCGCTCCGTATTTGTATCATACTCATAGAGGTATGGTAGACTCATGTCGCTGTATGAAATACACCTACGAATAAACTGTACTTCTCTACGTATGTTTGGAACAGTACCGCATGCACTATATCTGCTCGTGCAATAGAACACTGTGATGAAGTCACCGGATGTTTCAAGAGATTGAAGGGCTGGATACTGCTCCCGCGCTGCCTCTGCCTTGTCTACGACTACTCGTGTGCGCCCTCTGCAGTACATACCCACACAGGGATGTTGCCGATGTCATTCACGAACGGATTGGACATCTGTGGTTCCATCCACACTCCGCCATGAGCATCGTTGTTGGTTCGTTGCTCAGACAAAGGACGCATGGCAGCAGCATTATCACAAGCCGTGCGGTCGTCACCGTGCCGCCGGATTCACACACAGAACACTCCACTCCAAGTCACACTGCCAAACAGATTGAAAGCTACAGTGCCGATGCCAGCCGATCCAAGCTTCTGAAAGAGGCGATCTACGAAGAGCACATGGCGAACAAGGCAGAGGGAGATGATGAGAAGTCACGAGGAGCATGGGTGCTGCACGGTTCCATCGACTGTCTCGTATCACGCTATTGTCCTCATCTCTCCATGAGTTGCACTCCGCCATTGTGCCAAAACTGCAGTCGAGACCCTTGCCAAGCCCCAGGAGGAGTGATCACTCGCGGTTACAGCAACAATTGCCAGGGTCACCATCCATTCCAATCTTCGAAGCGAGCAGTGCCAGCGCGGCGGAAATACAAGAATCGACGAGCCAGCGCAGTCCAAGCATCCAGAGAGCTTGACGAGCAAAAGAAGAAACCAACGAATCAACCAACCAACCAACAAGCAACCCCATGCAGAGTGCGAGTGCCGTATTGCGGATCATGGTTGGCACAGAGTTTCCGTATGGCACAAGAAGCACATGGTCAGCGATCCCTGGCCCATTCGCGCACCGTATACCCACATGTCCTCCTTCGTGGTGCTCCCAACTTCGTTGATGAGGCGGATGTTCCTGTCGATCGCCTCAGTTTGTTGGAACATGACGAATATTCAGATTCGTGTATGACCCGGTAGGGGTCACAGTTGCGCAAATGACTGCTCACACATATTTGTTTGTCCAGAACTCCTTCTCACGATCAAATGTTCCAAACCCGAAAACGGAAAATTCACAGCAGAATCCTCGAATATCCATAATGAGGTTTTTCATGTCTGTGGAGACAAACTCTACGTAGCTTGTCTCCACAGGCAAATTGAAGTCTCAATTTGCCTCCACAGGCAAATCGACCCCCATTTGCCTGTGGAGACAAACGGAAGGTCGCCGAAAATGGCAACGTACTACTTAAGTCCCACATTCCTCCACGATGTCCCGTGTTGCAGAAAAAAAAAACCGATTTCGCTCCGAAACCCGAAAGTGGGTTGTTTTTTTTTCTGACTCCTTCGAGTAACTCATTTATTTGGCGATTTTATAAAAAAAAACCTCGCGATGCAGCACGGCGTCATTGGTCATGTCTCAGGGGTTCCTTTCCGTGCGCCTGTCTTGCTTTTCTGACGTCATGGGATCTAAGGTAATGAGCTTTTACTTTTTGATTTCGATGTCATCCACCACGCTCCTGACAACAACACCAAAATCCTGGCAACGGTGTGACACGACAAGGAGGGTGGAGCACGAATAATGATTATTGTTTGTTCAATTACCACAACTGCAGCGATTATTATAGAACTAAGACATGAGGCATGTCGTGAGTCGAGCTGGCCAGCGAAAAAGGGTTTGAAAAAAAAACGGCTTCTCATAAAGCGTATTTGGGCGAGTCCGTTGAGTCGCAGTTTGTCTGTGGAGACAAATGGACCCCAATTTGCCTGTGGAGACAAATTGCACCTCCAATTTGCCTGGGGAGACAAGCCACGTAGGCCAGTACCAGGCCGAAATCATTATGGATATGACGAAAGAATCTCGGAATCTTCAGAAACAAATAATCTACCGATCGAGAGGAATCTAACGTCAGCGGGAACGTGAGGAGCAGAGCATGAACGTCAGCAGAGGAGCAAGACCAGATATATATGGATGAGAGGAATCACTTAGGTAAGACGTCAGGATTAGAGACTGACGCAATCGAGTTCCTGAATCTCTGTCTGACACAACCAAGACCAAATAAGACAACAACACGACGAACTGCGGGAAACTGGCGCAGGTCGAGGATTCACATCACGGTGGATCGTTAGGAATTAGGAAATGATCTGACTCAATAGGAGTCAGAACTACACGAGTTTGCAGGGCAACTGGAGATTGACATGAGTTGACTTTTGACAGACAAGTCGAGCTCATAAATCGCAGAGAAAGAGGAATCACCAACCTACAAACCCGGGATAACAGAACAACTAACTTAGTGAACCAATTGTAGCCCCACCCGGTCTACATGAGCAACAGGATTGAGACCTGTTTCAACACGTTTTAAAACGTGTCTTGAGACACTCAGACACACGAAGTTGGGCCATCAGGGCTGAAGAACAACGACAAGATGGATGAAGACGGGGTCAAGTCGGTGAAGATCGTCAAGTTCGATGGCGAGGACTTTGACGAGTGGTTGGACGTCTTCATGGCTCTCGCTGCGTGCAAGGGGTATGATGAGGTGTTGGACGAGACAGTCGCGGTACCAAGGCATGATCAGGCAGCCAAGAGCGAAGCAGAGAAGAAGGCTGAGCGGATGAACAAGGCAGCATACAGCACGCTGATGCTCAGCACTGAGGGACTGGCGAGAAGCATTGTGAGGGAGTGCAAGACAGATCACCAACCCAAGGGTGATGCTGTGGCAGCGTTGAAGGCACTTCAGGACAGGTATGCGCCGCGGGACAAGGCAGACAAGGTGACGAAGCTCAACGAGTTCACCATGTGTACACTGCAGACTCCGGAAGAGGATCCAAGCCAGTGGATGATGAGAATCAACAAGATTGTGAAGGAGCTGAAGGATTTTGGCGTGGAGAAGACGGATGACGACTGCATTGCGCATGTGATGGTGAACCTACCGGAGGAGATCTACAGCGAGGTGAAGACTACACTGGATAGAGAGCTGAATGATGGAGACCTCAAGTGGGAGTCACTGAAGAAGTCCCTGATCCGATTCTGGAAGAGGAAGGTGAGGACGAGTGAGGATGGGAGCACTGCTTCGACTTCAACCAACAAGGCCTTCAACACCATGACGAAGGGGTATCAGAGCGGGTTCAAGGGCACGTGTCGCAAGTGTGGAGAATACGGACACAAGGCAGCAGAGTGCACCAAGCCACCAACCAACAACAATGACTACCTCCAACGAATCAAGTGCTACAGATGCAAGAAGCAAGGGCACAAGGCCAAGGATTGTCTGGAGAAGAGCGGACAGGGCGGACAAGCAGGAGGATCTGGGAACACCCACTCTGGAATGTTCGTTGGTATGGCGGCGATATCTCATGTAACTGGGACAGATGGCAGGCAGGCTGGAGACAAGAACAAGTGGCTGGCGGACACCGGAGCTACATGCCATGTGACCTGGTCAACCGAAGGGATCACAGATCTGGTGGCGGTCACCGACGACAGACAGGTGCAGGTGGGAGACCGCAACATGGTGACACCAACCCATGTGGGGGAATTCCATGGAGAGTGTCTGGATGGTACCGAGTTCATCTTGAAGTCAGTCTTCGTGGTCCCAGGATTCGCGCACAACATCATCAGTATTCCCCAATTCCTGGAGAAGGGATGCACGCTCAGTGGAGGCAAGGATGATATCACTTTGAAGCATCCAAGCGCCAACATCAGTCTGAAGTTCCAACATGAAGAGGACAATGGAGACGGCAACCTGTACTTCCTCAAATGCAAGTCAAAGGGGAAGCCAACGGAATCCATCATGGCCACGGGAACTGTGGAGAGGAAGAGCACCATGGATGTCAATCGAGCTCATCGCATCCTGGGGCATCCAAACGAGCGCTACACCAAGCTGACAGCAGCAAAGGCAGGCTGGTCACTCACTGGGACTTGGAGAGCATGTGAGGCGTGTGCAAAGGCAAAAGCAAAGGCGAAGGGAGTGCGGAAGAAGGCCTTTGAGAAGGCTACCAACATCGCTCAACGCCTATACCTGGACATCTCTGGTCCATACAAGAAGACGGCCAAAGGAAGCAACTACTGGCTGTTGATCGTGGATGAGGTTTCGAAGAAGAAGTGGAGTTACTTCCTGACGAACAAGAGCCAGCTTGCAGGACAGGTGGAGACTCTGCTCACCAAACTCAAAGGTGCGGACCTGAAGGTGGAGGCCATTCGGTGTGACAACGCTGGTGAGAACCAAGGGAAGCTGGAGAAGGTCTGTGACGAGCACGGAATCCAACTGGAGTACACTGCCCCCAATACACCAATGATGAATGGTGTTGTCGAGAGAGGATTCGTGACGATTCGAGATTCGGCACTGGCGCTCATGTTGGATGCTGATCTCACTGATGAGGCACAAGGACGGCTTTGGGCGGAGGCAATCCACACGGCAACTCGGCTCCATAACCTGACGGTCACGACAGGCAACAACAAGAGTCCAGATGAAACCTTCTACGGCCAGAATCCCAAGCTCTATCCGCATCTGATGGAATGGGGACGCGTCGGATACGTAACGGATCGCGCCAAGAAGCCGAAGCTGACACCGAAAGCATTCAAAACGGTGATGCTGGGCTATGCTGACAACCATGCAGGCGATACCTACCGGATGCTGAAGGTCGATACCAACAAGGTGGTGATGTCCAGAGACCTGAACTGGATGGAGTGGCACGGAGCAGGGGTTGTGGACGGTGTGGAGATCATTGCACAACCTGAGCCTGCATCCAGTCCAACACCAGCAGCAGCCGCAGCCGCAGTCCCAGATGAGAAGGCTGTGGCCGACGCGAATGTTCCACTGATGATGACTCCGTCCAACGGGGAGAGAGCGGCAACCACCAAGATTCCAAAGATGGTCAGCATCGATGAACTTCCTCATGTCATTTCGGACGATGAGAGCGGTGTGATGGCGGACCCAACCGACCATGTCCGGGACGATATCAACGGAATCGTTGTGGATCCTGGGCTTGTCTCTGATTCGGATGGAAATGAGGGCATGGATGACTTCGAGATGGTGGATGTGCATCAGGCGAATGAACGGCGTGTGACACCTGCGAACCAACGTGAGAGACATCCAACTCGTCTGGCAGTTCCGCAAGCTGGGAGAGGGTCATCCAAGATGGAGAGAGAGCGAGCGAAACTACAGACCTGGAGATCCTACGAGGTGCAAGGCCGGAATGATGGAAGGCCAAACACCAGATCCGGGAGAGTGTTGATGGTTTTCAACGCTTCCCTTACTTCTGATCCAGGGCTGCCGAAGACGCTCAAGGACGCTCTGAGCAGGCCAGATGGTGACAAGTGGAAGGGAGCAGCTGAAAAGGAGGTTCACAACTTCCAGAAGCGCGACTGTCTCCAAGTCATTGATCGAGGCAGCATGGGACGAGGACGCACTGCACTCAAGTCTCGCTGGATATTCGTGAAGAAGTCCGAACAGGATGGATCAACACGGTACAAAGCGAGGCTGGTGGTGAAGGGATACGAACAGATCCCTGGAGTGGACTTCACAGAGTCATTCTCCCCGGTCGCAAGTGATACCACAATTCGAACAATGCTGGCGGTGTGCCTGGCCAACACTGGATGGGTGATCGAAGCCCTGGATGTGGAGGCAGCATTCCTGAACGCAGAGATTGAAGAAGAGGTGTACATCGAGATCCCAGAAGGATTCGTGGACGGAGACTTTGACGGAAGGGCAGATCCAGAATATCGTCACAAGCATGTTGCAAAACTGCTGAAGGCGGTGTATGGAACGGTTCAAGCACCCAGAGCATGGATGAAGACTTTCACAGCAGCACTGGTGGACATTGGATTCACCAAGAGTCTGGCAGATCCATGCTTGTTCGTGTACAAGTCGAGCGGGCAAGTCACAGCACTGGTGATAGTGTATGTCGACGATGCTGCTATCGGAGGAGACCCAGTCACAGTCGAATGGATCAAGGAAGAGATCGCACGCAAGTTCAACATCACGGACCTTGGAGAGCTCACCAAACATCTGGGAGTATGGTACAAGAGGATGACTGATGCAGATGGCAAGTGCCTGGTGGTCAGCATGGACGACTTCGTGGAGCAGATGATCAAGGAATTCGAACAGCACTACGGATCGAACATCAGACTCTTTGAGACCCCAGGATACCCATCAACTACCCTGGTGAAGGCGGCCGAAGATGATGAAGTGGACAATCGCGCTGGATACCGATCCATTGTTGGCAAGCTCCTCTGGATGATGAAGAAAGTGGGACCAGAGTGTGCCAACGCTGTCAGAGAACTTGCATCACATCTGGAGCATCCAACCAAGGAACACTGGAAGGCGATGGCGAGACTGATCGGATACATCAAGGCTGAGATTGCGAAGGAGGACAGCTATGCCATCAAACTCAGGAAGCCGCGCAAGCTGGAGATCGAAGCATGGTGCGATTCGGATTACGCAACGAACAAGGATCATCGTCGCAGCGTCTCAGGCAACATCGTGACGGTCGGAGGGTGTCTTGTGAGCTGGCAGTCCAAGACACAGCGATCGGTGACACTCTCGAGCACAGAGGCGGAGTACGTGTCGATGGCAAACTGCGCAACCGAATGCAAGTTCGCCAAGATGCTGCTGGATGAGATGACCGGAACCAACACGCAGATCACTCTACATGGCGACAACACTGGAGCAATCTTCTTGACCAAGAACCAGCAGGTTGGACTACGCACCAAGCACATCGATGTGGCATATCACTTCATCAAGGAGATGGTACAGGGAGGAGAGATGACCATGAAGTTCACACCATCCGAGATGAACTTCGCGGATCCCATGACCAAGAATGTGAAGGAGAGCATTCATGAGAGACTGGTGCCATCCATCAGACAAGGAGGGTTGAAGTGACAATCGACGTCATTTTGAGATGAAAGGAGAGGTTCTGCACAAACAGGGAGAGTGTTGGAACATGACGAATATTCAGATTCGTGTATGACCCGGTAGGGGTCACAGTTGCGCAAATGACTGCTCACACATATTTGTTTGTCCAGAACTCCTTCTCACGATCAAATGTTCCAAACCCGAAAACGGAAAATTCACAGCAGAATCCTCGAATATGACGAAAGAATCTCGGAATCTTCAGAAACAAATAATCTACCGATCGAGAGGAATCTAACGTCAGCGGGAACGTGAGGAGCAGAGCATGAACGTCAGCAGAGGAGCAAGACCAGATATATATGGATGAGAGGAATCACTTAGGTAAGACGTCAGGATTAGAGACTGACGCAATCGAGTTCCTGAATCTCTGTCTGACACAACCAAGACCAAATAAGACAACAACACGACGAACTGCGGGAAACTGGCGCAGGTCGAGGATTCACATCACGGTGGATCGTTAGGAATTAGGAAATGATCTGACTCAATAGGAGTCAGAACTACACGAGTTTGCAGGGCAACTGGAGATTGACATGAGTTGACTTTTGACAGACAAGTCGAGCTCATAAATCGCAGAGAAAGAGGAATCACCAACCTACAAACCCGGGATAACAGAACAACTAACTTAGTGAACCAATTGTAGCCCCACCCGGTCTACATGAGCAACAGGATTGAGACCTGTTTCAACATCAGTTGAGCATCGATGCTCTGGAAGTCACGAGCCAAGACGGCGGCACTCATGCCTATTGATAGAATGCGCATGGTATTGTATGTTGGTGGTCCGTGTGGCAGGAACAGCGGAGGTGGCACGGTATCACTCCACCTGTTGATTGCTGGACGTGTCAACTCATCCCCAATACACAATGTGGTGTTGGTTTGATGTTGGGGACTCTTGTTGCCCGTGCGGATGGTGATGGTTGCAATGCGGTGGGATGGCAACCAGCCAAATCCAAATGAGATGGGTCGCGACCAACACAGGCAATCAACAAAGGCAGTCACATTGGTGGCTCCATCGGTGGCTTCATGGTTGTTCGAGGCATTGGCTCACACCTCAAGTTGGTGCTTGTGATGGCAGGCGGACGAGGGGCAGCGGTCTTGCAGATGCCACGATGACGCAAGCAAGCGTGGGCCATGGTGCACATGGTGGTGGCGGCGGTGGCGGCGACGATGACAGCTCTCTCTGTTTCCGAAGACTTTCACGTTGTTTGCTTCGGATTGGTGTTGCATTGATTGTGGCCAAACGAGAACTCTGTTGTGGTGCTTCTTTCTTGTTGTTGGTCGCACGCATTTTCGTGATGGATGGGAAACAGAAAGATCCAATCCGCGCGAACCAGACGCGTTTGATCAAGGAGGAGACAAACACAGGCAAACAGAAGGAGGAGACCATGCGAACAAGACAACAGCACACACATCACCCAACCCCATACTCAACCGCGTGAACAACAGACATCGAATTGCCACTCATATTCATCACACAGCGTATGGCACTCATACTCATACTACTACAAGCTGTTGCAGACACAAACATCGATATCTCTTCCATAGGCAGCTCCGACCACAGACATCCTCGACAGCCAATCCAACATAAATCGTCCAACGTCCAACGTCCAACGTCTATCGTCCAGCGACCATCCACCATACTCTCAAAATGCCGAGTGTTACGAACGAACAACTCATTGATGCTGCCAAGGCAGGTGACTTGTCAGTGTTGAAGGAGTGGAAGAAGCAGAACGAGACACATAATGAAGGAAATGGTGTCAACATGGTTACAGACTGGGTTGGTCGGACTCCCCTTCTTTGGGCATGCTCCAACGGCAAGCTGGAGTGTGTCAAGTACCTCATCGAATCATGTGAGGCGGACATCAACTGCAAAACCAACCAAGGTTCCACTCCCCTTCATCTGGCATGCTACAACGGCCACCTGGAGTGTGTCAAGTACCTCATCGAATCATGTGAGGCGGACATCAACTGCAAAGACAACGGTGGTGACACTCCCCTTCATGATGCATGCTACAACGGCCACCTGGAGTGTGTCAAGTACCTCGTCGAATCATGTGAGGCGGACATCAACTGCAAAAGCAACCATGGTTCCACTCCCCTTCATCGGGCATGCTCCAACAGCCACCTGGAGTGTGTGAAGTACCTCATCGAATCATGTGAGGCGAATATCAACTGCCAAGACAGCGATGGTTGGACTCCCCTTCATGTGGCATGCCACAAAGGCCAGCTGGTGTGTGTGGAGTACCTCATCAAATCATGTGGGGCCGACGTCAACTGCAAAGCCAACAGTGGTTGGACTCCCCTTCATGACGCATGCTGCAACGGCCACCTGGAGTGTATGGAGTCCCTCATCAGAGGACTTTCGCCTTCAGTTCACCCACAACTGCAACAACTGCAGCAACGCTTACAACAAAACGAGCAAGAGAATAAGCAGCCACAAGAACAGTTGGGACAGCAGTTGACACAGAAGGAACAGAGAATGAGCAACTGCAACAACAGCTGAGACAGCAGTTGAAGCGAAAGAAGCAAGAGAATGAGCACAAACACAGCACCCACAAGAGGACCAACATCAGCATTGGAGAAGACAGCTCAGATGCTTCCAAACCAAGAACAGGACAGACCCCATCTTCTTGTGTGGACAGGGCGACGAACAACAACGAATCAAAGCAAACTCTGAACTTCTCATGATCACCGTCCCATCCATTGAGACACTGATCGACAAAGGAATCCGACATCAGCACACGAATGATGACACTCACGATGGAACTGAATCCATGCAAGTAACCATTCCTCTTCCCGATCTTCAACCAAGGCATGTCCGATAAATCCTCCAATACATCTACACAGGCAAGATATCCTTCAATGACAGCGCTCGTGACAACTCTGCTGCTCACGCCAGTGCTCATGTTGGCGCCCACGTTCACGCCCACACTCACCACGATGTGGATGCCTCTTACCAGCCAACTCCCATCCTCACTGGACAGGATGATCCGCAACAGCTGATCCTTGTGGCCAACGAGTTCGGTTTCTGGCGACTCAAGCTTGTTCTTGAAGCAGAGTTGGCCCGCAAGCATCTCACAGAAGACACCATGATAGATGTGTTGATATTCGCCCACCAACACAACGGCGTGGTGTTGAAGGATGCAGCAATGAGAATGGCAACTGCAAGTGATAAAGATATGTTCACTCATCTAGATTTAAGCAAACTGATTCTACAACCCCAACTGATGATAAGTATTCTTGCCCTCCGCAGTGAGGGAGCCAAGAGTGATGGTATTGATGATGAGTACAGTCACATGCCCATGGTGGACCTGCACAAGGTCATAGATGAGGAGAAGGGTACAGCACAAGTGGATTCATACATGGATCGGGAAACATTGGTGGACTTCGTCCGCTCAATGAGAACCAGCTCTATGAGAGCCAATGGATCCGAAGTGATTGTGGTGGACGGCACTGCCGAGGAAGAGGAGTGAAGTGTCAGACCATACCAAATCATAACAGAAGTCTTCAAGAAGTGAACGCATGACAGAATTGAGTCGATGGATAAAACTAGTCGTCAGAATAGTCATTAGGATAGTAACTATGTGAAAGGAGCTGGAGCAAATAGTGATTCATTCATTCAATGGTGCGTCCGGCATTCCTTCACCGTCGCCTTTGGTGATGTGCACAGCATGCTGCTCCATGCACTCCCGTATCGTTCGCAGCGCGGTTTGGTTGGGCCGCGAGATGCGCAAGGTCTTCTGTGCATGAATTGCAGATGATCCTGGTTGGTGTTCGGCACGTTGCCGTGCATCATCATTGGCCAATGCGACATGAAGAGGATGGAGCAGCCACCGCTGTCATCGTCGTGGTCGTCATTGCCGATCAAATGGTTTCCGCGTTCGTTGGTTTCGTTGGCGTGGAAGGAGTTGTGTGGGAAGCTATGGTGGACCCTGTTGGCGTCATGCATGGCTTGTTGGACTCGAATCCAACATGACGAGGTGGAGCGTATTGCGACAGTTAGCTTGTTGTTGGTGGTGGTGGTGGTGCTGCTGCTGCAGTTTGTGCACGATGTCGCGCAAGGCACGCATGTATGCCAGCAGCTGCATGGTTTTCGATAGGTATGGCCGACAAAGATGACGAGCAATGGAAGAAGTTGCCAACGTCATTGCACAGGATTTCAATAATGGTGGATCCAAGGAGACAGTGCCTCTGTCTCATCATTTGCGGTTTGTGGTGGCGACGTATCGCTTCGAGCATCGGTATGAGCAGGCGTGGCTGGTTGTGGTGCGTGTAGTGGGGACTGAGGAACATCTCCACACTGATGGCTCTGTTGGTCTCGGGAAAAGTCGCTGCGTCCAATCTCACAGATGCATCCGTCCAACATGTGTTGAATCTCCGTTTCCGACAACGCATCGTACGTTTCTGTGCGTGCGCGCGGCTGCTGATGACTTGAATCCAGACCGCACCACGGGCCATGACATGTCTTGCCGTTGCTGTTGACACTGTTGTTGGCGCTGCGATTTCCCATGTCCCAAGCTCTCCTCTACTCCGGAGCAGTTGGTTTGATATCTTCCTTTCTGATGTTTCTGAGCGATGTGGCACGTTGGAGATCGCTGTTCGTCGCCGCTTGCCATTCATCATCTGTATCAGCGTCATCATCGGCATCGTCATCGTCTCTTGCCATGGCCGCCTTCGTTGATTCTGGTTGGCGTGCCATAGTTGCGCAGCCGCAGCTTGCTTGATTACATCATTTCTTCGTTGCTGTTTTTATTCATTTCTTTGTTGGAGAATGTCTCAGTGTTGGCTGATACCTCCATCAATGTAAACATCGTCATGCCATTTCATCACCCTCTCTTTCCTTCTCTCTTGTTGTGTTGATGTTGTTTGATGGATCTTGTGCAAAATGGAAGATCCGTTGTTTTGGGTGGTGTCAAGAATTTTTGGCGCGTTTGGTAAGCACTCGTCTGTCTGCCATCCGTTGTTCATTCAACCAATGACACACACAAACACTCACAACGAACACCACCAATGCGTTGTCTTCGTGCAATGCAACTCTGATCCATGATTGTGAGGGTGATGGCAACCACTCCAATGACGCCGCATCCCTTCACATTGGTACCACCGACGCAAACACCAACACAAACAATCAGACAAGATGACGAGGCATTGACATCCAAGAGGAACTGTGGGAAGGCTCGCCGGTTGCTCCGCACCTTGACCCACCCGTCCTACGACTATGAGTATTACTATGGAACCTTCCATGAGCACGATCTACTCTGGGAGTTGCCACAGCAAAGCGTCCAGCCTGATACTCTGTTCGAACCTGCGTCCAGCCCGTGCGCTCATGATAATCGAAGTTGCTGGAAGAGGACGGTGTCAGACTGATAGCAGAGAAGCAAACGGAGACCAGGCAACCGCAACAGGCCGACACGAAATCAAAGGCGAGCAATCCCACCAGCGTTGCCAAAGAGGCCAAAGCAGCTGCAAAATCAGGTCGTCATGCGAGTGTCAGCACAGATACACCAAGCAGCACCAATAGAAGTACAGCAAAAGATGCGAAAGCTTCAGCTGTGAAACCATCACGTGCGAAGAGTCTGGACATGCTCGACATGCAAGCTCATGAGATGTCATTCAGCTCCCTTGATCCCTGCAAGTTCATCAACAACGAACCGATGTCGGTGCCAATCACCCCAGGTGGACTCAGCTTCGCCACAGCCCCAACTCTCGGCACAATCCGCGAACGGATCAACCAAGACAAGACGAAGCTTGCGCAGAGTCGGAGACGCAGGCCAAGGACACAACCGAATTCCAACGCAACGACCAGCGGCGACAAATCGAGGAGCAAGTGTTTGGAATTCTCGAAGGACGGACGCAACATGCCAGGCACAACATACACATCAGACATACCAGGCGCGATGAGCGCAGCCAGCACCCCGACTCTACCTCAAGTTGCGACAACGGAGACGTCACGCAGCAACAGCCTGGAGTCACGCTCCAATCTTCCAAATCTCCACGATGATGACAACGTCGACGTTGCGACAAGTGCTGCTGCAACGAATGGTGGGAGAAGCTCTGTGGCCCCTGTCACACCTGGAGGTCGGAGTGCGGCATCTACACCAGCCCCCTTCAACCGCACACATGAAGAAAGACAACAGTCTTTGTCGTTGAACAAGCGCAGGTCAACGTTGGCAAGCATCCTCAAGGCCAAACGATCATCATTACGTGAAGTATCGTCGACCAATCTTCCCAAATCGAAGCAATGACCATCTCTCGAATCTCGACCATCGCAATTGGCCGATCTTGCCTTGACTGAAGCATCCGCAAAGGCGCCATCATCGCCATCATCATCGCCGTCGCCACCGTCGCCATCATCACAGTCCAAATCCAAACTCAATCTTCAACAGTTCGAACGCGAACACGAACACAGAGGTGTCTCGGCCGCACCCCCAGCCTCATCCACTCCTGAAGCCTTGAGTTTGGGAATCAAATGGCAATCGAGCAAGAAGGAACAGGTGACTCCTTCTCGCAACAGATCTGCATGCAGTTCGTTGCGCCCAAGTGAAGACTCAAAGCAACGACGTTCACGCGGACGTAGCACGGGTGCTCTGCGCGATGAGATCAAGGAAAGGATCTCCAAGGTGCTTAGCAATGGGCCCCGACATCACCACTCCAGCAAAACAAGAGACGTGTCATCACCATCGATATCACCGTCGCCACGACATCGGCGGAGAAGCGCACAGCACACCAGTGGCAAGCCTCACTCGACATCGTCAAGATCAAAGAGTGTGGAGCGTTCGCTATCATTGCGTCATCATCGTGACGGAGAAATTCACACATCCTCCTCTGGAAGAAGCCGCTGCTCGCCATCGGCGCGGAGCCGTCGAGGCCCGTCCGACCGCGGCCGCAGAAGAACTGTGAAAGTATCGACGGACTCATCGCCATCATCACGGCGACAAGGAGCATCTGGCAGTTCGGATGATATACACGCAGTCTCGCGCTCACGCAAAGCCAACTCAAATGCGCACTCCACCGGTACTGGTTTGCACCAACGCAAGTCTCACCTTTCCGAACGCATGCCCGAGGAAGGTCGCGAAGACCAAATCAACGTGACCGTAGCCAATCGACACCACGTGGCGAAGATAAGTGAAGGAAGTCCTCTGATGAACGATCACCATCGGCACGACAATGAAACAGATCAAGAGGATATCGAAATTACAACGTCGAACAGCACAGCAATGCGAGAGATGAAGATGGACGGCATTGCAAGGAACGTCCGTCATCACGCGGGGGCCTTCAATCAAATCGTCGTGGACGAAGCAGATCATCGACTCGCGATGCTGTCTACCATGAGAAGCTGTCCGGCACAAAATCACTGCAACTCACACCAAAGAAAGTGGTCAGGAACAAGAGCGCGTCTCAGTGCCGCCATCCCTTGATGAATGGTACCAACCTCCCAACCCGTAATGCATGACGACACGATGGGATGGAATGAGATGTGTGGGCCGCTCCGTATTTGTATCATGCTCATAGAGGTATGGTAGACCCACATCCCTGTATGTAATACACCTACGAATAAACTGTACTTCTCTACGTATGCTTGGAACAGTACCGCATGCACTATATCTGCTTGTGCAACAGAACACTGTGATGAAGTCACCGGATGCTTCACGAGATTGAAGGGCTGGATACTGCTCCCATGCTGCCTCCGCCCTGTCTACGACGAGTCTGGTCTGCTCTCTACGATACATACGCACAGACGGATGTTGCCGATGTCATTCACAAGCAGATTGGACATCTGTGGTTCCATCCACACTCCGCCATGAGCATCGTTGTTGGTTCGTTGCTCAGACAAAGGACGCATGGCAGCAGCATTATCACAAGCCGTGCGGTCGTCACCGTGCCGCCGGATTCACACACAGAACACTCCACTCCAAGTCACACTGCCAAACAGATTGAAAGCTACAGTGCCGATGCCAGCCGATCCAAGCTTCTGAAAGAGGCGATCTACGAAGAGCACATGGCGAACAAGGCAGAGGGAGATGATGAGAAGTCACGAGGAGCATGGGTGCTGCACGGTTCCATCGACTGTCTCGTATCACGCTATTGTCCTCATCTCTCCATGAGTTGCACTCCGCCATTGTGCCAGAACTGCAGTCGAGACCCTTGCCAAGCCCCAGGAGGAGTGATCACTCGCGGTTACAGCAACAATTGCCAGGGTCACCATCCATTCCAATCTTCGAAGCGAGCAGTGCCAGCGCGGCGGAAAGACAAGAACCGACGAGCCAGCGCAGTCCAAACATCCAGAGAGCTTGACGAGCAAAAGAAGAAACCAACGAATCAACCAACCAACCAACAAGCAACCCCATGCAGAGTGCGAGTGCCGTATTGCGGATCATGGTTGGCACAGAGTTTCCGTATGGCACAAGAAGCACATGGTCAGCGATCCCTGGCCCATTCGCGCACCGTATACCCACATGTCCTCCTTCGTGGTGCTCCCAACTTCGTTGATGAGGCGGATGTTCCTGTCGATCGCCTCAGTTGAGCATCGATGCTCTGGAAGTCACGAGCCAAGACGGCGGCACTCATGCCTATTGATAGAATGCGCATGGTATTGTATGTTGGTGGTCCGTGTGGCAGGAACAGCGGAGGTGGCACGGTATCACTCCACCTGTTGATTGCTGGACGTGTCAACTCATCCCCAATACACAATGTGGTGTTGGTTTGATGTTGGGGACTCTTGTTGCCCGTGCGGATGGTGATGGTTGCAATGCGGTGGGATGGCAACCAGCCAAATCCAAATGAGATGGGTCGCGACCAACACAGGCAATCAACAAAGGCAGTCACATTGGTGGCTCCATCGGTGGCTTCATGGTTGTTCGAGGCATTGGCTCACACCTCAAGTTGGTGCTTGTGATGGCAGGCGGACGAGGGGCAGCGGTCTTGCAGATGCCACGATGACGCAAGCAAGCGTGGGCCATGGTGCACATGGTGGTGGCGGCGGTGGCGGCGACGATGACAGCTCTCTCTGTTTCCGAAGACTTTCACGTTGTTTGCTTCGGATTGGTGTTGCATTGATTGTGGCCAAACGAGAACTCTGTTGTGGTGCTTCTTTCTTGTTGTTGGTCGCACGCATTTTCGTGATGGATGGGAAACAGAAAGATCCAATCCGCGCGAACCAGACGCGTTTGATCAAGGAGGAGACAAACACAGGCAAACAGAAGGAGGAGACCATGCGAACAAGACAACAGCACACACATCACCCAACCCCATACTCAACCGCGTGAACAACAGACATCGAATTGCCACTCATATTCATCACACAGCGTATGGCACTCATACTCATACTACTACAAGCTGTTGCAGACACAAACATCGATATCTCTTCCATAGGCAGCTCCGACCACAGACATCCTCGACAGCCAATCCAACATAAATCGTCCAACGTCCAACGTCCAACGTCTATCGTCCAGCGACCATCCACCATACTCTCAAAATGCCGAGTGTTACGAACGAACAACTCATTGATGCTGCCAAGGCAGGTGACTTGTCAGTGTTGAAGGAGTGGAAGAAGCAGAACGAGACACATAATGAAGGAAATGGTGTCAACATGGTTACAGACTGGGTTGGTCGGACTCCCCTTCTTTGGGCATGCTCCAACGGCAAGCTGGAGTGTGTCAAGTACCTCATCGAATCATGTGAGGCGGACATCAACTGCAAAACCAACCAAGGTTCCACTCCCCTTCATCTGGCATGCTACAACGGCCACCTGGAGTGTGTCAAGTACCTCATCGAATCATGTGAGGCGGACATCAACTGCAAAGACAACGGTGGTGACACTCCCCTTCATGATGCATGCTACAACGGCCACCTGGAGTGTGTCAAGTACCTCGTCGAATCATGTGAGGCGGACATCAACTGCAAAAGCAACCATGGTTCCACTCCCCTTCATCGGGCATGCTCCAACAGCCACCTGGAGTGTGTGAAGTACCTCATCGAATCATGTGAGGCGAATATCAACTGCCAAGACAGCGATGGTTGGACTCCCCTTCATGTGGCATGCCACAAAGGCCAGCTGGTGTGTGTGGAGTACCTCATCAAATCATGTGGGGCCGACGTCAACTGCAAAGCCAACAGTGGTTGGACTCCCCTTCATGACGCATGCTGCAACGGCCACCTGGAGTGTATGGAGTCCCTCATCAGAGGACTTTCGCCTTCAGTTCACCCACAACTGCAACAACTGCAGCAACGCTTACAACAAAACGAGCAAGAGAATAAGCAGCCACAAGAACAGTTGGGACAGCAGTTGACACAGAAGGAACAGAGAATGAGCAACTGCAACAACAGCTGAGACAGCAGTTGAAGCGAAAGAAGCAAGAGAATGAGCACAAACACAGCACCCACAAGAGGACCAACATCAGCATTGGAGAAGACAGCTCAGATGCTTCCAAACCAAGAACAGGACAGACCCCATCTTCTTGTGTGGACAGGGCGACGAACAACAACGAATCAAAGCAAACTCTGAACTTCTCATGATCACCGTCCCATCCATTGAGACACTGATCGACAAAGGAATCCGACATCAGCACACGAATGATGACACTCACGATGGAACTGAATCCATGCAAGTAACCATTCCTCTTCCCGATCTTCAACCAAGGCATGTCCGATAAATCCTCCAATACATCTACACAGGCAAGATATCCTTCAATGACAGCGCTCGTGACAACTCTGCTGCTCACGCCAGTGCTCATGTTGGCGCCCACGTTCACGCCCACACTCACCACGATGTGGATGCCTCTTACCAGCCAACTCCCATCCTCACTGGACAGGATGATCCGCAACAGCTGATCCTTGTGGCCAACGAGTTCGGTTTCTGGCGACTCAAGCTTGTTCTTGAAGCAGAGTTGGCCCGCAAGCATCTCACAGAAGACACCATGATAGATGTGTTGATATTCGCCCACCAACACAACGGCGTGGTGTTGAAGGATGCAGCAATGAGAATGGCAACTGCAAGTGATAAAGATATGTTCACTCATCTAGATTTAAGCAAACTGATTCTACAACCCCAACTGATGATAAGTATTCTTGCCCTCCGCAGTGAGGGAGCCAAGAGTGATGGTATTGATGATGAGTACAGTCACATGCCCATGGTGGACCTGCACAAGGTCATAGATGAGGAGAAGGGTACAGCACAAGTGGATTCATACATGGATCGGGAAACATTGGTGGACTTCGTCCGCTCAATGAGAACCAGCTCTATGAGAGCCAATGGATCCGAAGTGATTGTGGTGGACGGCACTGCCGAGGAAGAGGAGTGAAGTGTCAGACCATACCAAATCATAACAGAAGTCTTCAAGAAGTGAACGCATGACAGAATTGAGTCGATGGATAAAACTAGTCGTCAGAATAGTCATTAGGATAGTAACTATGTGAAAGGAGCTGGAGCAAATAGTGATTCATTCATTCAATGGTGCGTCCGGCATTCCTTCACCGTCGCCTTTGGTGATGTGCACAGCATGCTGCTCCATGCACTCCCGTATCGTTCGCAGCGCGGTTTGGTTGGGCCGCGAGATGCGCAAGGTCTTCTGTGCATGAATTGCAGATGATCCTGGTTGGTGTTCGGCACGTTGCCGTGCATCATCATTGGCCAATGCGACATGAAGAGGATGGAGCAGCCACCGCTGTCATCGTCGTGGTCGTCATTGCCGATCAAATGGTTTCCGCGTTCGTTGGTTTCGTTGGCGTGGAAGGAGTTGTGTGGGAAGCTATGGTGGACCCTGTTGGCGTCATGCATGGCTTGTTGGACTCGAATCCAACATGACGAGGTGGAGCGTATTGCGACAGTTAGCTTGTTGTTGGTGGTGGTGGTGGTGCTGCTGCTGCAGTTTGTGCACGATGTCGCGCAAGGCACGCATGTATGCCAGCAGCTGCATGGTTTTCGATAGGTATGGCCGACAAAGATGACGAGCAATGGAAGAAGTTGCCAACGTCATTGCACAGGATTTCAATAATGGTGGATCCAAGGAGACAGTGCCTCTGTCTCATCATTTGCGGTTTGTGGTGGCGACGTATCGCTTCGAGCATCGGTATGAGCAGGCGTGGCTGGTTGTGGTGCGTGTAGTGGGGACTGAGGAACATCTCCACACTGATGGCTCTGTTGGTCTCGGGAAAAGTCGCTGCGTCCAATCTCACAGATGCATCCGTCCAACATGTGTTGAATCTCCGTTTCCGACAACGCATCGTACGTTTCTGTGCGTGCGCGCGGCTGCTGATGACTTGAATCCAGACCGCACCACGGGCCATGACATGTCTTGCCGTTGCTGTTGACACTGTTGTTGGCGCTGCGATTTCCCATGTCCCAAGCTCTCCTCTACTCCGGAGCAGTTGGTTTGATATCTTCCTTTCTGATGTTTCTGAGCGATGTGGCACGTTGGAGATCGCTGTTCGTCGCCGCTTGCCATTCATCATCTGTATCAGCGTCATCATCGGCATCGTCATCGTCTCTTGCCATGGCCGCCTTCGTTGATTCTGGTTGGCGTGCCATAGTTGCGCAGCCGCAGCTTGCTTGATTACATCATTTCTTCGTTGCTGTTTTTATTCATTTCTTTGTTGGAGAATGTCTCAGTGTTGGCTGATACCTCCATCAATGTAAACATCGTCATGCCATTTCATCACCCTCTCTTTCCTTCTCTCTTGTTGTGTTGATGTTGTTTGATGGATCTTGTGCAAAATGGAAGATCCGTTGTTTTGGGTGGTGTCAAGAATTTTTGGCGCGTTTGGTAAGCACTCGTCTGTCTGCCATCCGTTGTTCATTCAACCAATGACACACACAAACACTCACAACGAACACCACCAATGCGTTGTCTTCGTGCAATGCAACTCTGATCCATGATTGTGAGGGTGATGGCAACCACTCCAATGACGCCGCATCCCTTCACATTGGTACCACCGACGCAAACACCAACACAAACAATCAGACAAGATGACGAGGCATTGACATCCAAGAGGAACTGTGGGAAGGCTCGCCGGTTGCTCCGCACCTTGACCCACCCGTCCTACGACTATGAGTATTACTATGGAACCTTCCATGAGCACGATCTACTCTGGGAGTTGCCACAGCAAAGCGTCCAGCCTGATACTCTGTTCGAACCTGCGTCCAGCCCGTGCGCTCATGATAATCGAAGTTGCTGGAAGAGGACGGTGTCAGACTGATAGCAGAGAAGCAAACGGAGACCAGGCAACCGCAACAGGCCGACACGAAATCAAAGGCGAGCAATCCCACCAGCGTTGCCAAAGAGGCCAAAGCAGCTGCAAAATCAGGTCGTCATGCGAGTGTCAGCACAGATACACCAAGCAGCACCAATAGAAGTACAGCAAAAGATGCGAAAGCTTCAGCTGTGAAACCATCACGTGCGAAGAGTCTGGACATGCTCGACATGCAAGCTCATGAGATGTCATTCAGCTCCCTTGATCCCTGCAAGTTCATCAACAACGAACCGATGTCGGTGCCAATCACCCCAGGTGGACTCAGCTTCGCCACAGCCCCAACTCTCGGCACAATCCGCGAACGGATCAACCAAGACAAGACGAAGCTTGCGCAGAGTCGGAGACGCAGGCCAAGGACACAACCGAATTCCAACGCAACGACCAGCGGCGACAAATCGAGGAGCAAGTGTTTGGAATTCTCGAAGGACGGACGCAACATGCCAGGCACAACATACACATCAGACATACCAGGCGCGATGAGCGCAGCCAGCACCCCGACTCTACCTCAAGTTGCGACAACGGAGACGTCACGCAGCAACAGCCTGGAGTCACGCTCCAATCTTCCAAATCTCCACGATGATGACAACGTCGACGTTGCGACAAGTGCTGCTGCAACGAATGGTGGGAGAAGCTCTGTGGCCCCTGTCACACCTGGAGGTCGGAGTGCGGCATCTACACCAGCCCCCTTCAACCGCACACATGAAGAAAGACAACAGTCTTTGTCGTTGAACAAGCGCAGGTCAACGTTGGCAAGCATCCTCAAGGCCAAACGATCATCATTACGTGAAGTATCGTCGACCAATCTTCCCAAATCGAAGCAATGACCATCTCTCGAATCTCGACCATCGCAATTGGCCGATCTTGCCTTGACTGAAGCATCCGCAAAGGCGCCATCATCGCCATCATCATCGCCGTCGCCACCGTCGCCATCATCACAGTCCAAATCCAAACTCAATCTTCAACAGTTCGAACGCGAACACGAACACAGAGGTGTCTCGGCCGCACCCCCAGCCTCATCCACTCCTGAAGCCTTGAGTTTGGGAATCAAATGGCAATCGAGCAAGAAGGAACAGGTGACTCCTTCTCGCAACAGATCTGCATGCAGTTCGTTGCGCCCAAGTGAAGACTCAAAGCAACGACGTTCACGCGGACGTAGCACGGGTGCTCTGCGCGATGAGATCAAGGAAAGGATCTCCAAGGTGCTTAGCAATGGGCCCCGACATCACCACTCCAGCAAAACAAGAGACGTGTCATCACCATCGATATCACCGTCGCCACGACATCGGCGGAGAAGCGCACAGCACACCAGTGGCAAGCCTCACTCGACATCGTCAAGATCAAAGAGTGTGGAGCGTTCGCTATCATTGCGTCATCATCGTGACGGAGAAATTCACACATCCTCCTCTGGAAGAAGCCGCTGCTCGCCATCGGCGCGGAGCCGTCGAGGCCCGTCCGACCGCGGCCGCAGAAGAACTGTGAAAGTATCGACGGACTCATCGCCATCATCACGGCGACAAGGAGCATCTGGCAGTTCGGATGATATACACGCAGTCTCGCGCTCACGCAAAGCCAACTCAAATGCGCACTCCACCGGTACTGGTTTGCACCAACGCAAGTCTCACCTTTCCGAACGCATGCCCGAGGAAGGTCGCGAAGACCAAATCAACGTGACCGTAGCCAATCGACACCACGTGGCGAAGATAAGTGAAGGAAGTCCTCTGATGAACGATCACCATCGGCACGACAATGAAACAGATCAAGAGGATATCGAAATTACAACGTCGAACAGCACAGCAATGCGAGAGATGAAGATGGACGGCATTGCAAGGAACGTCCGTCATCACGCGGGGGCCTTCAATCAAATCGTCGTGGACGAAGCAGATCATCGACTCGCGATGCTGTCTACCATGAGAAGCTGTCCGGCACAAAATCACTGCAACTCACACCAAAGAAAGTGGTCAGGAACAAGAGCGCGTCTCAGTGCCGCCATCCCTTGATGAATGGTACCAACCTCCCAACCCGTAATGCATGACGACACGATGGGATGGAATGAGATGTGTGGGCCGCTCCGTATTTGTATCATGCTCATAGAGGTATGGTAGACCCACATCCCTGTATGTAATACACCTACGAATAAACTGTACTTCTCTACGTATGCTTGGAACAGTACCGCATGCACTATATCTGCTTGTGCAACAGAACACTGTGATGAAGTCACCGGATGCTTCACGAGATTGAAGGGCTGGATACTGCTCCCATGCTGCCTCCGCCCTGTCTACGACGAGTCTGGTCTGCTCTCTACGATACATACGCACAGACGGATGTTGCCGATGTCATTCACAAGCAGATTGGACATCTGTGGTTCCATCCACACTCCGCCATGAGCATCGTTGTTGGTTCGTTGCTCAGACAAAGGACGCATGGCAGCAGCATTATCACAAGCCGTGCGGTCGTCACCGTGCCGCCGGATTCACACACAGAACACTCCACTCCAAGTCACACTGCCAAACAGATTGAAAGCTACAGTGCCGATGCCAGCCGATCCAAGCTTCTGAAAGAGGCGATCTACGAAGAGCACATGGCGAACAAGGCAGAGGGAGATGATGAGAAGTCACGAGGAGCATGGGTGCTGCACGGTTCCATCGACTGTCTCGTATCACGCTATTGTCCTCATCTCTCCATGAGTTGCACTCCGCCATTGTGCCAGAACTGCAGTCGAGACCCTTGCCAAGCCCCAGGAGGAGTGATCACTCGCGGTTACAGCAACAATTGCCAGGGTCACCATCCATTCCAATCTTCGAAGCGAGCAGTGCCAGCGCGGCGGAAAGACAAGAACCGACGAGCCAGCGCAGTCCAAACATCCAGAGAGCTTGACGAGCAAAAGAAGAAACCAACGAATCAACCAACCAACCAACAAGCAACCCCATGCAGAGTGCGAGTGCCGTATTGCGGATCATGGTTGGCACAGAGTTTCCGTATGGCACAAGAAGCACATGGTCAGCGATCCCTGGCCCATTCGCGCACCGTATACCCACATGTCCTCCTTCGTGGTGCTCCCAACTTCGTTGATGAGGCGGATGTTCCTGTCGATCGCCTCAGTTGAGCATCGATGCTCTGGAAGTCACGAGCCAAGACGGCGGCACTCATGCCTATTGATAGAATGCGCATGGTATTGTATGTTGGTGGTCCGTGTGGCAGGAACAGCGGAGGTGGCACGGTATCACTCCACCTGTTGATTGCTGGACGTGTCAACTCATCCCCAATACACAATGTGGTGTTGGTTTGATGTTGGGGACTCTTGTTGCCCGTGCGGATGGTGATGGTTGCAATGCGGTGGGATGGCAACCAGCCAAATCCAAATGAGATGGGTCGCGACCAACACAGGCAATCAACAAAGGCAGTCACATTGGTGGCTCCATCGGTGGCTTCATGGTTGTTCGAGGCATTGGCTCACACCTCAAGTTGGTGCTTGTGATGGCAGGCGGACGAGGGGCAGCGGTCTTGCAGATGCCACGATGACGCAAGCAAGCGTGGGCCATGGTGCACATGGTGGTGGCGGCGGTGGCGGCGACGATGACAGCTCTCTCTGTTTCCGAAGACTTTCACGTTGTTTGCTTCGGATTGGTGTTGCATTGATTGTGGCCAAACGAGAACTCTGTTGTGGTGCTTCTTTCTTGTTGTTGGTCGCACGCATTTTCGTGATGGATGGGAAACAGAAAGATCCAATCCGCGCGAACCAGACGCGTTTGATCAAGGAGGAGACAAACACAGGCAAACAGAAGGAGGAGACCATGCGAACAAGACAACAGCACACACATCACCCAACCCCATACTCAACCGCGTGAACAACAGACATCGAATTGCCACTCATATTCATCACACAGCGTATGGCACTCATACTCATACTACTACAAGCTGTTGCAGACACAAACATCGATATCTCTTCCATAGGCAGCTCCGACCACAGACATCCTCGACAGCCAATCCAACATAAATCGTCCAACGTCCAACGTCCAACGTCTATCGTCCAGCGACCATCCACCATACTCTCAAAATGCCGAGTGTTACGAACGAACAACTCATTGATGCTGCCAAGGCAGGTGACTTGTCAGTGTTGAAGGAGTGGAAGAAGCAGAACGAGACACATAATGAAGGAAATGGTGTCAACATGGTTACAGACTGGGTTGGTCGGACTCCCCTTCTTTGGGCATGCTCCAACGGCAAGCTGGAGTGTGTCAAGTACCTCATCGAATCATGTGAGGCGGACATCAACTGCAAAACCAACCAAGGTTCCACTCCCCTTCATCTGGCATGCTACAACGGCCACCTGGAGTGTGTCAAGTACCTCATCGAATCATGTGAGGCGGACATCAACTGCAAAGACAACGGTGGTGACACTCCCCTTCATGATGCATGCTACAACGGCCACCTGGAGTGTGTCAAGTACCTCGTCGAATCATGTGAGGCGGACATCAACTGCAAAAGCAACCATGGTTCCACTCCCCTTCATCGGGCATGCTCCAACAGCCACCTGGAGTGTGTGAAGTACCTCATCGAATCATGTGAGGCGAATATCAACTGCCAAGACAGCGATGGTTGGACTCCCCTTCATGTGGCATGCCACAAAGGCCAGCTGGTGTGTGTGGAGTACCTCATCAAATCATGTGGGGCCGACGTCAACTGCAAAGCCAACAGTGGTTGGACTCCCCTTCATGACGCATGCTGCAACGGCCACCTGGAGTGTATGGAGTCCCTCATCAGAGGACTTTCGCCTTCAGTTCACCCACAACTGCAACAACTGCAGCAACGCTTACAACAAAACGAGCAAGAGAATAAGCAGCCACAAGAACAGTTGGGACAGCAGTTGACACAGAAGGAACAGAGAATGAGCAACTGCAACAACAGCTGAGACAGCAGTTGAAGCGAAAGAAGCAAGAGAATGAGCACAAACACAGCACCCACAAGAGGACCAACATCAGCATTGGAGAAGACAGCTCAGATGCTTCCAAACCAAGAACAGGACAGACCCCATCTTCTTGTGTGGACAGGGCGACGAACAACAACGAATCAAAGCAAACTCTGAACTTCTCATGATCACCGTCCCATCCATTGAGACACTGATCGACAAAGGAATCCGACATCAGCACACGAATGATGACACTCACGATGGAACTGAATCCATGCAAGTAACCATTCCTCTTCCCGATCTTCAACCAAGGCATGTCCGATAAATCCTCCAATACATCTACACAGGCAAGATATCCTTCAATGACAGCGCTCGTGACAACTCTGCTGCTCACGCCAGTGCTCATGTTGGCGCCCACGTTCACGCCCACACTCACCACGATGTGGATGCCTCTTACCAGCCAACTCCCATCCTCACTGGACAGGATGATCCGCAACAGCTGATCCTTGTGGCCAACGAGTTCGGTTTCTGGCGACTCAAGCTTGTTCTTGAAGCAGAGTTGGCCCGCAAGCATCTCACAGAAGACACCATGATAGATGTGTTGATATTCGCCCACCAACACAACGGCGTGGTGTTGAAGGATGCAGCAATGAGAATGGCAACTGCAAGTGATAAAGATATGTTCACTCATCTAGATTTAAGCAAACTGATTCTACAACCCCAACTGATGATAAGTATTCTTGCCCTCCGCAGTGAGGGAGCCAAGAGTGATGGTATTGATGATGAGTACAGTCACATGCCCATGGTGGACCTGCACAAGGTCATAGATGAGGAGAAGGGTACAGCACAAGTGGATTCATACATGGATCGGGAAACATTGGTGGACTTCGTCCGCTCAATGAGAACCAGCTCTATGAGAGCCAATGGATCCGAAGTGATTGTGGTGGACGGCACTGCCGAGGAAGAGGAGTGAAGTGTCAGACCATACCAAATCATAACAGAAGTCTTCAAGAAGTGAACGCATGACAGAATTGAGTCGATGGATAAAACTAGTCGTCAGAATAGTCATTAGGATAGTAACTATGTGAAAGGAGCTGGAGCAAATAGTGATTCATTCATTCAATGGTGCGTCCGGCATTCCTTCACCGTCGCCTTTGGTGATGTGCACAGCATGCTGCTCCATGCACTCCCGTATCGTTCGCAGCGCGGTTTGGTTGGGCCGCGAGATGCGCAAGGTCTTCTGTGCATGAATTGCAGATGATCCTGGTTGGTGTTCGGCACGTTGCCGTGCATCATCATTGGCCAATGCGACATGAAGAGGATGGAGCAGCCACCGCTGTCATCGTCGTGGTCGTCATTGCCGATCAAATGGTTTCCGCGTTCGTTGGTTTCGTTGGCGTGGAAGGAGTTGTGTGGGAAGCTATGGTGGACCCTGTTGGCGTCATGCATGGCTTGTTGGACTCGAATCCAACATGACGAGGTGGAGCGTATTGCGACAGTTAGCTTGTTGTTGGTGGTGGTGGTGGTGCTGCTGCTGCAGTTTGTGCACGATGTCGCGCAAGGCACGCATGTATGCCAGCAGCTGCATGGTTTTCGATAGGTATGGCCGACAAAGATGACGAGCAATGGAAGAAGTTGCCAACGTCATTGCACAGGATTTCAATAATGGTGGATCCAAGGAGACAGTGCCTCTGTCTCATCATTTGCGGTTTGTGGTGGCGACGTATCGCTTCGAGCATCGGTATGAGCAGGCGTGGCTGGTTGTGGTGCGTGTAGTGGGGACTGAGGAACATCTCCACACTGATGGCTCTGTTGGTCTCGGGAAAAGTCGCTGCGTCCAATCTCACAGATGCATCCGTCCAACATGTGTTGAATCTCCGTTTCCGACAACGCATCGTACGTTTCTGTGCGTGCGCGCGGCTGCTGATGACTTGAATCCAGACCGCACCACGGGCCATGACATGTCTTGCCGTTGCTGTTGACACTGTTGTTGGCGCTGCGATTTCCCATGTCCCAAGCTCTCCTCTACTCCGGAGCAGTTGGTTTGATATCTTCCTTTCTGATGTTTCTGAGCGATGTGGCACGTTGGAGATCGCTGTTCGTCGCCGCTTGCCATTCATCATCTGTATCAGCGTCATCATCGGCATCGTCATCGTCTCTTGCCATGGCCGCCTTCGTTGATTCTGGTTGGCGTGCCATAGTTGCGCAGCCGCAGCTTGCTTGATTACATCATTTCTTCGTTGCTGTTTTTATTCATTTCTTTGTTGGAGAATGTCTCAGTGTTGGCTGATACCTCCATCAATGTAAACATCGTCATGCCATTTCATCACCCTCTCTTTCCTTCTCTCTTGTTGTGTTGATGTTGTTTGATGGATCTTGTGCAAAATGGAAGATCCGTTGTTTTGGGTGGTGTCAAGAATTTTTGGCGCGTTTGGTAAGCACTCGTCTGTCTGCCATCCGTTGTTCATTCAACCAATGACACACACAAACACTCACAACGAACACCACCAATGCGTTGTCTTCGTGCAATGCAACTCTGATCCATGATTGTGAGGGTGATGGCAACCACTCCAATGACGCCGCATCCCTTCACATTGGTACCACCGACGCAAACACCAACACAAACAATCAGACAAGATGACGAGGCATTGACATCCAAGAGGAACTGTGGGAAGGCTCGCCGGTTGCTCCGCACCTTGACCCACCCGTCCTACGACTATGAGTATTACTATGGAACCTTCCATGAGCACGATCTACTCTGGGAGTTGCCACAGCAAAGCGTCCAGCCTGATACTCTGTTCGAACCTGCGTCCAGCCCGTGCGCTCATGATAATCGAAGTTGCTGGAAGAGGACGGTGTCAGACTGATAGCAGAGAAGCAAACGGAGACCAGGCAACCGCAACAGGCCGACACGAAATCAAAGGCGAGCAATCCCACCAGCGTTGCCAAAGAGGCCAAAGCAGCTGCAAAATCAGGTCGTCATGCGAGTGTCAGCACAGATACACCAAGCAGCACCAATAGAAGTACAGCAAAAGATGCGAAAGCTTCAGCTGTGAAACCATCACGTGCGAAGAGTCTGGACATGCTCGACATGCAAGCTCATGAGATGTCATTCAGCTCCCTTGATCCCTGCAAGTTCATCAACAACGAACCGATGTCGGTGCCAATCACCCCAGGTGGACTCAGCTTCGCCACAGCCCCAACTCTCGGCACAATCCGCGAACGGATCAACCAAGACAAGACGAAGCTTGCGCAGAGTCGGAGACGCAGGCCAAGGACACAACCGAATTCCAACGCAACGACCAGCGGCGACAAATCGAGGAGCAAGTGTTTGGAATTCTCGAAGGACGGACGCAACATGCCAGGCACAACATACACATCAGACATACCAGGCGCGATGAGCGCAGCCAGCACCCCGACTCTACCTCAAGTTGCGACAACGGAGACGTCACGCAGCAACAGCCTGGAGTCACGCTCCAATCTTCCAAATCTCCACGATGATGACAACGTCGACGTTGCGACAAGTGCTGCTGCAACGAATGGTGGGAGAAGCTCTGTGGCCCCTGTCACACCTGGAGGTCGGAGTGCGGCATCTACACCAGCCCCCTTCAACCGCACACATGAAGAAAGACAACAGTCTTTGTCGTTGAACAAGCGCAGGTCAACGTTGGCAAGCATCCTCAAGGCCAAACGATCATCATTACGTGAAGTATCGTCGACCAATCTTCCCAAATCGAAGCAATGACCATCTCTCGAATCTCGACCATCGCAATTGGCCGATCTTGCCTTGACTGAAGCATCCGCAAAGGCGCCATCATCGCCATCATCATCGCCGTCGCCACCGTCGCCATCATCACAGTCCAAATCCAAACTCAATCTTCAACAGTTCGAACGCGAACACGAACACAGAGGTGTCTCGGCCGCACCCCCAGCCTCATCCACTCCTGAAGCCTTGAGTTTGGGAATCAAATGGCAATCGAGCAAGAAGGAACAGGTGACTCCTTCTCGCAACAGATCTGCATGCAGTTCGTTGCGCCCAAGTGAAGACTCAAAGCAACGACGTTCACGCGGACGTAGCACGGGTGCTCTGCGCGATGAGATCAAGGAAAGGATCTCCAAGGTGCTTAGCAATGGGCCCCGACATCACCACTCCAGCAAAACAAGAGACGTGTCATCACCATCGATATCACCGTCGCCACGACATCGGCGGAGAAGCGCACAGCACACCAGTGGCAAGCCTCACTCGACATCGTCAAGATCAAAGAGTGTGGAGCGTTCGCTATCATTGCGTCATCATCGTGACGGAGAAATTCACACATCCTCCTCTGGAAGAAGCCGCTGCTCGCCATCGGCGCGGAGCCGTCGAGGCCCGTCCGACCGCGGCCGCAGAAGAACTGTGAAAGTATCGACGGACTCATCGCCATCATCACGGCGACAAGGAGCATCTGGCAGTTCGGATGATATACACGCAGTCTCGCGCTCACGCAAAGCCAACTCAAATGCGCACTCCACCGGTACTGGTTTGCACCAACGCAAGTCTCACCTTTCCGAACGCATGCCCGAGGAAGGTCGCGAAGACCAAATCAACGTGACCGTAGCCAATCGACACCACGTGGCGAAGATAAGTGAAGGAAGTCCTCTGATGAACGATCACCATCGGCACGACAATGAAACAGATCAAGAGGATATCGAAATTACAACGTCGAACAGCACAGCAATGCGAGAGATGAAGATGGACGGCATTGCAAGGAACGTCCGTCATCACGCGGGGGCCTTCAATCAAATCGTCGTGGACGAAGCAGATCATCGACTCGCGATGCTGTCTACCATGAGAAGCTGTCCGGCACAAAATCACTGCAACTCACACCAAAGAAAGTGGTCAGGAACAAGAGCGCGTCTCAGTGCCGCCATCCCTTGATGAATGGTACCAACCTCCCAACCCGTAATGCATGACGACACGATGGGATGGAATGAGATGTGTGGGCCGCTCCGTATTTGTATCATGCTCATAGAGGTATGGTAGACCCACATCCCTGTATGTAATACACCTACGAATAAACTGTACTTCTCTACGTATGCTTGGAACAGTACCGCATGCACTATATCTGCTTGTGCAACAGAACACTGTGATGAAGTCACCGGATGCTTCACGAGATTGAAGGGCTGGATACTGCTCCCATGCTGCCTCCGCCCTGTCTACGACGAGTCTGGTCTGCTCTCTACGATACATACGCACAGACGGATGTTGCCGATGTCATTCACAAGCAGATTGGACATCTGTGGTTCCATCCACACTCCGCCATGAGCATCGTTGTTGGTTCGTTGCTCAGACAAAGGACGCATGGCAGCAGCATTATCACAAGCCGTGCGGTCGTCACCGTGCCGCCGGATTCACACACAGAACACTCCACTCCAAGTCACACTGCCAAACAGATTGAAAGCTACAGTGCCGATGCCAGCCGATCCAAGCTTCTGAAAGAGGCGATCTACGAAGAGCACATGGCGAACAAGGCAGAGGGAGATGATGAGAAGTCACGAGGAGCATGGGTGCTGCACGGTTCCATCGACTGTCTCGTATCACGCTATTGTCCTCATCTCTCCATGAGTTGCACTCCGCCATTGTGCCAGAACTGCAGTCGAGACCCTTGCCAAGCCCCAGGAGGAGTGATCACTCGCGGTTACAGCAACAATTGCCAGGGTCACCATCCATTCCAATCTTCGAAGCGAGCAGTGCCAGCGCGGCGGAAAGACAAGAACCGACGAGCCAGCGCAGTCCAAACATCCAGAGAGCTTGACGAGCAAAAGAAGAAACCAACGAATCAACCAACCAACCAACAAGCAACCCCATGCAGAGTGCGAGTGCCGTATTGCGGATCATGGTTGGCACAGAGTTTCCGTATGGCACAAGAAGCACATGGTCAGCGATCCCTGGCCCATTCGCGCACCGTATACCCACATGTCCTCCTTCGTGGTGCTCCCAACTTCGTTGATGAGGCGGATGTTCCTGTCGATCGCCTCAGTTGAGCATCGATGCTCTGGAAGTCACGAGCCAAGACGGCGGCACTCATGCCTATTGATAGAATGCGCATGGTATTGTATGTTGGTGGTCCGTGTGGCAGGAACAGCGGAGGTGGCACGGTATCACTCCACCTGTTGATTGCTGGACGTGTCAACTCATCCCCAATACACAATGTGGTGTTGGTTTGATGTTGGGGACTCTTGTTGCCCGTGCGGATGGTGATGGTTGCAATGCGGTGGGATGGCAACCAGCCAAATCCAAATGAGATGGGTCGCGACCAACACAGGCAATCAACAAAGGCAGTCACATTGGTGGCTCCATCGGTGGCTTCATGGTTGTTCGAGGCATTGGCTCACACCTCAAGTTGGTGCTTGTGATGGCAGGCGGACGAGGGGCAGCGGTCTTGCAGATGCCACGATGACGCAAGCAAGCGTGGGCCATGGTGCACATGGTGGTGGCGGCGGTGGCGGCGACGATGACAGCTCTCTCTGTTTCCGAAGACTTTCACGTTGTTTGCTTCGGATTGGTGTTGCATTGATTGTGGCCAAACGAGAACTCTGTTGTGGTGCTTCTTTCTTGTTGTTGGTCGCACGCATTTTCGTGATGGATGGGAAACAGAAAGATCCAATCCGCGCGAACCAGACGCGTTTGATCAAGGAGGACGCACAACAGTTGCGATATTAGACATTTTATCGGACATTATGCCGCATTGTTCGATTTTGGATTCACTTTGATCGTACTTTGGTTAGCAGTTGGGCGCATGTCGGACATCGTGTATTTCGGCGTCATCCAATGTTGGTCCTACATAATGTCCGTTAGTACGTTCGATGAATATCTGTTCGAGAGGAGATCCTTGGTTTCGAACTGCTGACCAAAGTAGGATGTGTTTCATGATTTCCGCCACAACATCAACAGCACCATCATCATCCGATGTGTTGATTGATAGGAGTTCTCTGTGTGGCCAACCACACCATGTTTGAGGGAACGCACATCACCGCCACGCCAATGGTTGTGCAGAATGATGCTGTGCCAGAATCCATCGAACACAAGCAAATCAAGTGAAACACAAAACGTCATACAATCGGACCGTGGTTTTGCCGGACCAAAAATGTCTTGACACAACATAGAGGAAATGTCAAGTCAAACCGTACCCGAACAATGCTTGTATGATGTTTGAGTGAACCACACAACAGCCATTGCATCAGTGGTTGGGGGAATGTCACTGTGACTGTCATGGCACTATCATCTGCGGAAGCGCAGTTGTCCATGTAAACAGGCAACAACGACACCTGCGAGCGGAACATCTTGTGCGACCGAGAACTGCAAAGCACACAAAAGTGGTTGCGAAGGAACCAGCCTGCTGTCGTGTTCATCGCTGTGTCTCGTGAGATGACTGCGCTTCACCAGAATACTATTAATCGTGTCTAGAGTACAGCATTGTTGGAGAGAGGAGTGTTGCTCGTGGTCGTTCGCAGTCGTGCTGCAAATGTAGTTGCCTGGTGATACATCTGTCTGGAAATCGATGTTGCTTGTGATGTCGTGGATGATAGATGTTGCACGAATCCCATTTCTGGTGTTGGTTTGATAGCGCCCAGTACACAGACACGTGCGCAGTTCCGCTCTTGTTGGGCTGCCCCCGTTCTGCGCCGAAATGACGTGCGCAAACAGGGATCGCCCACCACTGCTGACCTATGACTATTGACAGAAAACAAAGCAAACTACCTGGTCGTAAAGATAAAGTACTTTTTCTTCTGTTGGTTTGCCATGACTGCCATCGAATATCAAACTGCAAGAGAATGCCAGTTTCTGCTCGTTCTTGTGTCTGGCGAATTCTTCGCTGCGATGATGGCGAGATGTGAATGGTTAATTGTTGTGCTTCTGTGGTGTGGAACAGAACGGACATGTGTCATGCAAGGACAGCTCGTTTGTTGGCATGAGGATGATGGACGTCGTTGCTTCGTTGATGTTGTGCATGCAGACATGTTTCCGCACGAGACAGACACAAGTGCGTTGTTGTGGCAAACAGCCACGTCGCCATGAGGTCCAGTCGACGTCGTACGACGTTGGTCGGACCAGCATGCACAGCAAGCCAACATACATCCGACGTCAGTATGCAATCAGCCGACAAACATCATACATTGGTATGATGTATGTCTGACATGTGAATGACGTAATTGACATTTTTGCTAGGAGTAAGGCTAATCGCACCAATTTAGGCACCCCCTGTAGAGATAACTATAATATTAATGGCAACAAAAACGCCACTACGTGATAGGGGAGGCCTTCTTTGGTTATTCTATGTGTCTAGTTGCGAACTAATCATACTGAGTGATCGCAGAGGGGGGTGGCAAGTTGTGCCTTCGAAACGTGGAAAAAACCTGTCACCGCAATGTCATACTTTGCGGTAACATTGGTCTGACATTGGTCAAACATTGATCGGACATCAGATGACGTAGGTTGGCTGTTGAGATGACATGATCCGACGGAGGTACGACTTTGGTCGGATGTTGCAACGACATCGTCTTCCCCACGCAGTGGGTTGGAAAGGCGCAGTACACTGACATTCCACGCGTCCAAGAAACACGAAGCAACAGACAGCCAGTATCCCACGACGCGTGGATGAACTTGACACCGGCTCGATGGTAACGGACAGAAGTGGTGGTCGCTGTACGAACTGGTGTCGGCGAAGAATGACCGTCTTTCTGTACATTGATGTGCTAAGTTAGAATTTTGTTCGCAGATGCACGACTACGAGACATTTGTCATGGTCACAACAGGTGCTTGTGACAACAATTATTTCCATTGCGCGTATCTCCGCTACCATCCATGCCCACACATAATGACCATCAGCAAAGAACAAATTATGTGACGGACATGTTTGTTCGGCACTACAACGTGGTGCGCTTGTTTTGCCTGTTACGTGTGATGTGGTGTGTGTTAGCAACAAGACCTGCTCAGACGCACTTTCCCATGTGGTCATGTGGTCGTCTAATCATGCAATCTCACATCGACAATGTCGAAGCCACAGGGAATCTACGAACATTTGCTGCGCCTGTGAATCAGTGACAGTCTCGAGCAATTACGACCACAGCCAACGATTATACGTGACAAAAGGGGTACCAGGATAGAGTGGAACCCGTCGTGCTTCGCATATCTTGTGATTTGGAACACAACTCATCAATTGGTGATTGCATGCAGAAAGGGTATTGCATTTCTGTCACGGCATCTCTCTCTCTCTATTGTATGTAGTATGGAGAGTCTGGCAACAAAGAGGAAACTTGTACAGAATATCCGTGACCAACATTCGAAACGGCTCGCTTGTCAAATGTCATAAAGTGAGTGCAGCGCAAGTTATTCCACATTTATAGTAGTTTCAATACCACGATCAATGTTGACCGATCCGGGTGGTGCCTTACATGTCCAGCATTCGAAGATAGAACTCTGATTGTAAACTCCTTCGACGCTATCGACATCATGAATTGCATAGATGTCTTGATTACTTGTTTCCGACCAGTGGCCAGCCTTGAAGCAGGCATCTCACAATCACTGGCATGCTTCTTATTCCATTCAACGATGTCAATTGTTGGAAGAAGTGCGGATGTAGCAATGAGAAGGAGGCCATTGATGCTCATTGATATCCAGTATACTCTACGATAAGAAGTTCAGGTGATTTTATGGTGGACGAACATACGATGGAAGTATGCTTTTGACATGGAGCAGTGCAACCGAGTGCGTGCCTAAGTACGATGTACACTTTTGTGCTAATCAAACTCGAGACTGCATTTTCAGAAGTCTACCCTTGTGTCTACTTTGGGTAGACATTGGTCGTCTGTCGTGCATACGTAAGGTTCTTGAGCACACCACAGAGTTCTGTGTGATTTCCAACTATTGTGCGTCCTCCAAGGAGGAGACAAACACAGACAAACAGAAGGAGGAGACCATGCGAACAAGACAACAAGACAACAACACACACACACCACTCAACCCCATACTCAACCGCGTGAACAACAGACATCGAATTGCCACTCATATTCATCACACAGTGTATGGTACTCATACTCATACTAATACAAGCTGTTGCAGACACAAACATCGATATCTCTTCCATAGGCAGCTCCGACCACAGACATCCTCGACAGCCAATCCAACATAAATCGTCCAACGTCTATCGTCCAGCAACCATCCACCACACTCTCAAAATGCCGAGTGTTACCAACCAACAACTCATTGATGCTGCCAAGGCCGGTGACTTGTCAGTGTTGAAGGAGTGGAAGAAGCAGAACAAGACGCAGAATGAAGGAAATGGTGTCGACAATGTCACAGACTGGCTTGGTTGGACTCCCCTTCATGATGCATGCTGGAACGGCCACCTGGAGTGTGCGAAGTACCTCATCGAATCATGTGAGGCGAACATCAACTGCAAAGACAACTATGGTAACACTCCCCTTCATCTCGCATGCCACAAAGGCCAGCTGGAGTGTGTGAAGTACCTCATCGCATCATGTGGAGCCGACGTCAACTGCCAAAACAACCAAGATGAAACTCCCCTTCATGTTGTATGCCGCAACGGCAAGTTGGAGTGTGTGAAGTACCTCATCGAATCATGTGAGGCGAACATCAACTGCACCGCCAACAGTGGTTGGACTCCCCTTCATTATGCATGCTCCAACGACCACCTGGAGTGTATCGAGTCCCTCATGAGAGGACTTTCGCCTTCAGTTCACCCACAACTGCAACAACTGCAGCAACGCTTACAACAAAACGAGCAAGAGAATAAGCAGCCACAAGAACAGTTGGGACAGCAATTGACACAGAAGGAACAAGAGAATGAGCAACTGCAACAACAGCTGAGACACCAGTTGAAGCGAAAGAAGCAAGAGAATGAGCACAAACACAGTACCCACAAGAGGACCAACGTCAGCATTGGAGAAGACAGCTCAGATCCTTCCAAACCGACAACAGGACAGACACCATCTTCTTGTGTGGACAAGGCGACGAACAACAACGAATCAAAGCAAACTCTGAACTTCTCATGATCACCGTCCCATCCATTGAGACACTGATCGACAAAGGAATCCAACATCAATGCGCGCATGATGGCACTCACGATGGAACTGAATCCATGCAAGTAACCATTCCTCTTCCCAATCTTCAACCAAGGCATGTCCGATAAATCCTCCAATGCATCTACACAGGCAAGATATTCTTCAATGACAGCGCTCGTGACAACTCTGCTGCTCACGTCAGTGCTCATGTTGGTGCTCACGCCGACACCCAACATGATACCGATGCCTCTTACCAGCCAACTCCCATCCTCACTGGACAAGATGATCTGCAACAGCTGATCCTTGTGGCCGACGAGTTCGGTTTCTGGCGACTCAAGCTTGTTCTTGAAGCAGAGTTGGCCCGCAAGCATCTCACAGAAGACACCATGATAGATGTGTTGATATTCGCCCATCAACGCAACTGCGTGGTGTTGAAGGATGCAGCAATGAGAATGGCAGCTGAAAGTGAGAAGGATACGTTCACTCATCTAGATTTAAGCAAACTGATTCTACAACCTCAACTGATGGTAGGCATTCATATCCTCCGCAGTGGGGGAGCGGAGAGTGATGGTATTGATGATGAGTACAGTCGTATGTCCATGATGGAGCTGCACAAGGTCATAAATGAGGAGAAGGGTACAGCACAAGTGGATTCATACATGGATCGGGCAACATTGGTGGACTTTGTCCGTCCCTGAGTACCAAATCATCCAAAATGATTGAGCCAGATGGTGCTTCTGAAGAAGAGAAGTGCCAGACCATATCATGCCGTACCACACCACAACAGAAGTCTTTGAGAAGTGAACGCACGACGGATTGAGTTGATGGATAAAATAGTGGTCAGAATAGTCATTACCACAATATCTGTGTGAAAGGAGCCAGAGCAATAAGTGATCCAATCATTAAATGGTGCGTCCGCCATGACTTGACCGTCGCCTTTGGTGATGTGCACAGCATGCTGCTCTGCATGCTGCTCCATGCACTGCCGTATCGTTTGGAGCGCGGTCTGGCTAATCCGCGAGATACGCATGATCTTCTGTGCATGAATTGCAGATGATCCCGGTTGGTGTTCGGCACGTTGCCGTGCATCATCATTGGCCAATGCGACATGAAGAGGATGGAGCAGCCACCGCTGTCATCGTCGTGGTCGTCATTGCCGATCAAATGGTTTCCGCGTTCGTTGGCTTCGTTGGTGTGGAAGGAGTTGTGGGGGAAACGATGGCAGACCCCACAGGCGTCATGCATGGCTTGTTGGACTCGAATCCAACTTGATGAAGTGGAGCGTCCTGCGACTGTCAGTGTGTTGGTGGTGCTGCAGTTCGTGCATGATGTCGCGTAAGGCATACACGTATGCCAGCAGCTGTATGGTTTTTGTATGGCCGACAAAGATGACGAGCAATGGGAGAAGTCGCCGATGTCATTGCACACGATATCTCTCATCTGTGGATGTGACGAGACAGTGCCTCTGTCTCATCGTTTGCGGTTTGTGGCTGCGACGCACCGCTTTGAGCATCGGTATGAACAGGCGTGCCTGGTTGTGGTGCGTGTTGTGGAAACTGAGGAGCATCTCCGAACACCAGGCTCTGCAGGTCTTGGAAGAAGTCGCTGCGTTTGATCTCACGGATGCACCCGTCCAACATGTGCTGCATCTCCGTTTCCGACAACGCATCGGACGTTCATGTGCATGCACGCTGCTCCTGATGACTTGAATCCAGACCGCACCACGGGCCATGACATGTCTTGCCATTGCTGTTGGTTATGTTGTTGATTCTGTTGTTGGCGCTGCCATTGCCCATGTCCCAAGCTCTCCTCTACTCAGGAGCAGTCGGTTTGATATCTTCGTTTCTGATGTTGCTGAGCGATGTGGCACGTTGGAGATCGCTGTTCGTCACCGCTTGTCATTCATCATCTGTATCAGCGTCATCATCGGCATCGTCATCGTCTCTTGCCCATGGTCGCCTTCGTTGGTTCTGGTTGGCGTGCCATAGTTGCGCAGCCGCTGCTTGCTTGAGTACTTCATTGCTTCGCTGCTTTGTTGCTTGAGGTTCAATGCGTCAGTGTTGGCTGATACCTCCACCAATGCAAACATAGTCATGCCATTTCATCACCCTCTCTTCCCTTCTCTCTTGTTGTGTTGATGTTGTTTGATGGATCACGACGCAAAATGGAAGATCCGTTGTTTTGGGTGGTGTCAAGAATTGTTGGCGCGTTTGTTGAGTACTCGTCTGTCTGTCATCCGTAGTTCATTCAACCAATGACGCACACAAACACTCACAACCAACATCATCTCGCTGTTGTCTTCTGTCAGAACAGGTATTTGTATCTAGACAGTAGCAGTTTCGACTAAGGTGGCCTGGTAGGCAGAGCGGTTCGATTCCGCAGCACCTTATGTCGTAACATGGTAAGGTCGCGGGTTCGAGTCCTCGAAAACATCATGCCTTGTTGGCGACTGGGACGAAATGCCGTCTCCCTACAGCGGGAGGATAAACATAGAGTGTGAGCGGTCTGACTACGTAGCCGGAAGGGCTGGTAGGGGCTGAAGGGCTAGTCTAGTTACCAATAGGAAGGGTGTCAGAACAGGTATTTGTATCTAGACAGTAGCAGTTTCGACTAAGGTGGCCTGGTAGGCAGAGCGGTTCGATTCCGCAGCACCTTATGTCGTAACAGTCTTCATTCGACGCAACTCTGTTCGACGATGGCGATGGCGATGGTGCTGGCGATGGCAACCCCTCCAACGATGCCGCATCCCTTCACATTGGTACCACCACCAACAACACAAACAGTCAGACAAGCCATCAGACAAGATGATGAGTCATCGACATCCAAGAGGAACTGTGGGAAGGCTCGCCAGTTGCTCCGCACCTTGACCCACCCGTCGTACGACTATGAGTATTACTATGGAACCTTCCATGAGCACGATCTACTCTGGGAGTTGTCACAGCAAAGCGTCCAGCCTGATAGGTACTCTGTTCAAACCTTTGTGCGGTCATGAGGTCATGACGATCGAAGTTGCTTGAAGAGGACGGTGTCAGACGGATAGCGGAGAAACAAACGGAGACCAAGCAACCGCAACCGCAGCAGGCCGACACGAAATCGAAGGCGAGCAAGCCCACCAGCGTTGCCAAAGAGGCCAAAGCAGCTGCAAAATCAGGTGGTCGTGCCAGTGTCAGCACAGATACACCAAGCAGCGCCAATAGAAGTGCAGCAAAAGATGCGAAAGCTTTGGCTGTGAAACGATCACATGCGAAGAGTCTGGAGATGCTCGACATGCAAGATCACGAGATGTCATTCAGCTCCCTTGACCCCAACAAGTTCATCAACAACGAATCGATGCCGGTGCCAATCACCCCAGGTGGACTCAGCTTCGCCACAGCCCCAGCACTTGGCGCAACCCGCGAATGGAGCAGTCAAGACAAGATGATGCTTGCGCAGAGTCGGAGACGCAGGCCAAGGACACAAAAGAATTCCAACGCAACGACCAGCGGCGACAAATCGAGGAGCAAGAGTTTGGAATTCTTGGAATTCTTGAAGGACGGACGCAACATGCCAGTCACACCAGACACATCAGGCACATTGAGCGCAGCCAGCACCCCGGCTCTACCTCGAGTTGCGACAACGGAGACGTCACGCAGTGAGAGCCTGGAGTCACTCTCCAATCTGCCAAGTCTCCACGACGACGACGACGACAGCGCCGGCGTTGCGACAAGTGCTGCTCCAACGAACGGTGGGAGAAGCTCCGCGGCCCCTGTCACGCCTGGAGGTTGGAGCACGGCATCTACACCAGCCCCCTTCAACCGCACACATGAAGAAAGACAACAGTCTTCGTTGTTGAACAGGCGCAGGTTGACATTGGGAAGTATCCTCAAGGCCAAACGATCATCATTACGTGAAGTGTCATCGACCAATCCTCCCAAATCGAAGCAACGACCATCTCTCGAATCCCGACCATCGCAATTGGCCGATCTTGCCTTGACCAAAGCATCCGCAAAGGCGCCATCATCATCGTCGTCGCCACCGTCGCCATCATCACAGTCCAAATCCAAACTCAATCTTCAACAGTTCGAACACAAACACGAACACGGAGGTGTCTCGGCCACAACCCCAAGCCCCATCCAGTCCTGGAGCCTTGAGTTTGGGAATCGAATGGCAATCGAGCAAGAAGGACCGGGTGATTCCTTCTCGCAACAGATCCGCGCGCAGTTCGTTGCGCCCAAGTGAAGACTCGAAGCAACGACGTTCATGCGGACGAAGCACGGATGCTCTGTGCGATGAGATGAAGGCAAGGATCTCCAAGGTGCTTGGCCATGGGCCCCGACATCACCACTCCAGCAAAACATGAGGTGTGTCATCACCATTGATATTACCATCGAGATCACCGTCGCCACGGCATCGGCAGAGAAGCGCACAGCACACCATTGGCAAGCTGCACTCGACATCGTCAAGATCAAAGAGTGTGGAGCATTCGACATCATTGCGCCATCATCGTGACGGAGCAATTCACATTTGCTCCTCTGGAAGAAGCCGCTGCTCGTCATCGGCGCAGAGTCATCGAAGTCCGTCCGATCGCGATCACAGAAGACTGCGCAACTATCGATGGACTCATCGCCATCATCACGGCGACAACGAGCATCTGGCAGTTCGGACGATGTGAACGCAGCCTCGCGTTCACGCCAATCCAACTCAAATGCGCATTCCACTGGTACTGGTTTGCACCAACGCAAGGGCTCACCTTCACGAAATCATGTCCGAGGAAGTTCGCGAACACCAAATCAACGTGACCGTAGCCAATCGACACCACGTGGCGAAGATCAGCGAAGGAAGTCCTCTGATGAACGATCACCATCGGCGCGACAACGAAGCAGATCAAGAGGATATCGAAATTACAGCGTCGAACAGCACAGCGATGAGCGAGATGAAGATGGACGGCATGGCAAGGAGCGACATGCCAACAACAACATGGCGACAAACGTTCGTCATCACGCGGGGCCCTTCCATCGAATCGTCGTGGACGAAACAGATCGTCGACTCGCGATGCTGTCTACCATGAGAAGATATCTGGTACAAAGCCACTGCAACTCACACCAAAGAAAGCGGTCAGGAGCAAGAGCGCGTCTCAGTACCGCGATCGCTCGATGAATGGCACCAAAACTCCCACCCTGTGATGCATCACGATACGATGGGATGGAATGAGATGTGCGGGCCATTCCGTACTCGTATCATACTCATAGAGGTATGGTAGATCCACATCCCTGTATGTAATACACCTACGAATGAATTGTAATGTTCTATGATATGTAGGATTGGAACAGTACCGCATACACTATATTTGCTCGTGCGATGGAACACCGTGATGAAGTCACCGGATGTTTCAAGAGATTGAAGGGCTGGATACTGCTCCCACGCTGCCTCTGCCTTGTCTGCAACTTGTCTGGTCCGCTCTCTGCGGTACAAACGCACACAGGGATGTTGTCGATGTCATTCACGAGCAGATTGGACATCTGTGGTTCCATCCGCACTCTGCCATGAGCATCGTTGTTGGTTCGTTGCACAGACAATGGACGCATGGCGGCACCATTTTCACCAGCCTTGCAGTCGTCGCGGTGCGGTCGTCGCCATGCCGCCGGATTCACACACAGAGCACTCTACTCCAAGTCACACTGCCAAGCAGATTGAAAGCTACAGTGCCGATGCCAGCCGATCCAAGTTTGTGGAAGAGGCGATCTGCGAAGAGCACATGGCGAACAAGGCAGAGAGAAATGGTGAGAAGCCGCAAGGAGCATGGTTGCTGCACGGTTCCATCGACCGTCCCATATCGCCCTATCGTTCTCATCTCTCCATGAGTTGCACTCCCACCATTGTGCCAAAACTGCAGTCGAGACCCTCACCAAGTCCCAGGAGGAGCAATCACTCACCGTTGGGGCAACAATTGCCAGGGTCACCATCCATTCCAATCATCAAAGCGACCAGTGCCAGTGTGGTGGAAAGACAAGAACCGACGAGCCAGCGCAGTCCAAGCATCCAGAGAGCTTGACGAGCAACAGAAGAAACCAACGAATCAACCAACCAACCAACGAGCAACCCCATGCAGAGTGCGAGTGCAGTATTGCGGATCATGGTTGGCACAGAGTTCCACATGGCGCAAGAAGCACACGGTCAGCGATCCATGGCCCATGCGCGCACCGTATCTCCACATGTCCTCCTTCGTGGTGCTCCCAACTTCGTTGATGAGGCGGATGTTCTTGTCGATCACCTCGGTTGAGCATCGATGCTCTGCAAGTCGCGAGCCAAGACGGCGGCACTCATGCCTATTGATAGAATGCGCATGGTGTTGTGTGTTGGTGGTCCGCGCGGCAGGAACAGTGGAGGCGGCACGGTATCACTCCGCCTGATGCTTGCTGGACGTGTCAACTCATCCCAATACGCAATGTGGTGTTGGTTTGATGTTGGGGACTCTTGTTACCCGCGCGGATGGTGATGGTTGCAATGCGGTGGGATGGCAACCAGCCAAATCCAAATGAGATGGGTCGCAACCAACGCAGGCAATCAACAAAGGCAACCAACAAAGGCAACCAACAAACGCAGTCACATGGGTGGCTTCATGGTTGTTCGAGGCATTGGCTCACACCTCAAGTTGGTGCTTGCGATGGCAGGCGGACGAGGGTCAGCGGTCTTGCAGATGCCACGATGACGCAAGCAAGCGTGGGCCATGGTGCACATGGTGGTGGCGGCGGTGGTGGCGACGATGACAGCTGTCTGTGTTTCCGAAGACTTTCACGTTGTTTGCTTCGGATTGGTGTTGCATTGATTGTGGCCAAACGAGAACTCTGTTGTGGTGCTTCTTTCTTGTTGTTGGTCGCACGCATTTTCGTGATGGATGGGAACAGAAAGATCCAATCCGCCCAAACCAGACGCGTTTGGGGGGGGGGGGGAGAACGGAAAATCGAGGGTTATCCGAAGTATGGAAATTTCACTAAATTTGCGTAAACCAAACACAGTTTGCCAAAGTTATCCGTCAATATGCCTTGTGTTGGACATTTAGCTTATTCTACACCCAAAGTATAACAATGTACGCAGTAGGCGACACAGTGGGAAGTTACAAGGGATGCCAAAATGTCGTTGTTGCACAGAATATGCCTCTTCTTCTTTCAAACTTTTGAAGAAAACACAGGATTTTCGATTTGTTCTGAATTGATTGCTAAAGTTGGTAGTGCGACACAAACTCGCACATTGTTCGGTAATATTCCTATTCATTTCCACGGTGCCCATGCAACTGTGCCAGGCTGGGGTCCTCTCTGTCTTCCACATGGTGTTTTCATGGCATCGCCCTTTCCTTCCTGAGGTGTATGAGATGCCGTCTGCATGTTGTGCTTTCCTTACCTCCTGCGATTGGGGTGCCACTACTGCTGCTTCCGTTTTCGTGTTCACCTGATGATTCGGCTTTCAACTGCTGCTGTTGCTACTGTGATTAGTCTGTGCACCTGATCCTGATGTTGGCACTGTTGAAGTTTCTCCATGGCTTTCTGTGCTGTCATCAGTATCTCCTGGTACATTTGGAGCGATCCCATCGGTGCCCTCATGCATGGTGGTGACTTCTCCATCGACTTTCTCTGCTCGTCCCAATTCTGTCTCTTCCGTGATTGCTGCTGCTGCTGGTGTGTTTCCAGAAACTTGTCCTCCTCCTCGTCCTGCTGCTTCAGCTGTGATCAGTGGTGGTGGCGGAGGTGGCATATTGGATACTCCTGCTCCTGCTGTGGTTGCTGGTGGTGGTGGTGATGGTGTGCTTCCAGAAACTCGGTCTCCTCCTGTTGCTGCTGTGGTTGCTGGTGGTGGTGGTGGTGGTGGAGGAGGTAGCATATTGGATGCTTCTGCTCCTGCTGTGGTTGCCGGTGCGATTCCGGAAACTCGTCCTCCTGCTGCTCCTGCTATGGTTCCTGGTGGTGGTGTGATTCCGGAAACTTGTCCTCCTCCTGCTGCTGCTGTGGTTCCTGGTGGTGGTGGTGTGATTCCAGAAACTCGGCCTCCTCCTGCTGCCGCTCCAGTTGTCATCAGTGGTGGCGGAGGAGGTGGCATATTGGATGCTCCTGCTCCTCGTGCTGGTGGAGGTGGCATGTTGGATGCTCTTGCTCCTCCTGCAGTAGGTGTGCCAGCAGTTGGGATGATCTGAGATGGGAGGAGCTCGTTTCCCAGCTCCCCATCAAGTGTCAGATCCTCATAGTCGATTGTTCGGCCGTCACGGTGATTGCCATCAGCAGAATTGTCCAAAATTTTGATCAACGAACCATAGTGGAGGCAAGGTCTCTTCGATGGGGAGCTTGGTTGGCCTCCTGTTTCGCGGAGCCTCTTCTCTCGTCGCTCCTGTCGATGGAGCGCCAGCTTCGCCTCTGCAGCAGCAAGTCGGATTTCTTGCACTTCCAGCTCTGACTGCAGAATAGAAGTTGCCTCTGACATGACAGAGTGGACGTCTGTCATGTCAATCGTAGGTGCTGGTACTGGTACTGGTGCCAGAGCTGTTGCCGGTGCTGGTGTGGGTGCTGGTGTGGGTGCTGGTGTGGGCGCTGGTGCTGGAGTTGCCAATGTAGCTGGTGGAAGGGTCCATTGCGGATGAGTATTGCTGGAGTGGGATGCTGCTGTTGGGATCGTGTCCGTGTGTTGAGTGTTGGTGTTGGAAATGGTGATGGTGCTGAGATTTGTGTGAGGAAATGTGATGCTGCTGTGGGGGTTTTGGTTGGCACCAACAGATTCAGGTTTCCGCGCATGAGCATGGACGTCGTCGTCCTCCAAAAAACGGCATGTTACGCCCACACGCGTTGTTTGCTCCTTCAAACGAACAGTGAGAATGAGATGTTCGTGCTCGCGGTCACTGTTATCTTTCACAGTGTGGCGCAGGATTGCAGCCCCTTTGACAGTGCGACAAGGAGTGCCACAGAACCAAGTATCAATTGGGAACGGCATTGGCACAAATATTTTGCACCGTCGGTCTGCTGTGAAGGGCTCGGTTTTACACTGGCCCTCGTGCGCAAGCTTCTTCTGCTCCATGTCACCATACCAGCCACCAAGATGTGATGCAAGGACTTGCGCGACTCCACCAGGTCCACCAAGCGCTTTGGGTGGGGTGTACAACAACACCACAAATGGCCGTTGTGCTCCATCAACATCATGGTACTGGATTGTCACCTCAGCATCGGTTGGTGTTGCTGCTGCAGGTAGGTAGAAGTCAATGCCCAGCATGCGATATGCTTGTCCCACCGGCGTCCAAATTTGTGATGTATGGAACACTTCGATAGTCTTGGGAAAAGTGCAAAACTCTTTCACCTTGTCCTTCTCGGACATCGCGAAGAACTGCGAGAAGCGTTCTTTGAGCGGGTCTCGGATCATCAGTGATGTGGGTGAGCTGCAGCGATTCTCTGTGAAATTGGCAGTGACATCCTCAATTTCACCATGGTAGACATCATCATCACTCTCAGACTGCGAACTCTCCAAACTCTCCGGACTCAACGATTCCGAACTATCATCCATTTGTAGTTCAGTAGTACACGAAGCGCGATTGGGGCTGTTCTTTCGTGATGTGGGTCTGGCTGCTACCTTGGAGGTGGCAGTGGCCGTGTTTGGGTGTGTGGGAGGAGATTGTTCGTTGTTGGGAGTCTTCGACGGCTTGGTATTATCGAACCCATCTGGCGCATCTAATGGGCGCAGGTTGAAGCCAAGGTTGCCGCTGGCATCAGGATTGAGTGTGCTGTTGTCTGCGCACAACAAGGAGTGATTGGTGTTCATGAGAGGGAAGTGAGGAAAGAAAAACAGAGTTTGAGAAGTGATGCACCACACACACATGAACATCACCGGAGAGACCAGCACCATCGTTGCACTCCAACTTACCAAAAAAGATCTTATTTTGTAGCAGCTGTGACTTAATCTCCTTCCATCCTGCAGCAAAGTTCTTGCATGGGTATTTTGTCAGAAATGCGAAATGCTGCTGCAGTCTGCGTGCTTCCCAAAACCAGAGAGTGCTGTCCTTTGAAAGCTCGTAGATGAGCTGCCTGGCATCCCCACCCTTCTTCATGAAGCGTGGATTATTTTCCTTCTTTCGTGGCATGATGAATGCTGCAAGATTGTTTTTGTGATGGAAGACTGCCCAATTTGCAATGCCCAAACAACCCAAAGCTCTACATCTCTGTGCTTGAGGGGTGGCATTGACACGAACCAAGACAGAATCAACCATACAAAAGCCAAATAGCAGTGTTCCAACACCATCACATCCCATCCCTACTGTCATGGAGGGCAGGCCTACACCGCCCTCTCGACCTTCCCAACAACAATGAATCCACTGTTATCTGTAGATGGAAGAATTGCAACATACCAGTTGTACTGGTGTAACGTGATGCTCGTGGGTTCCAAGATGGGAGAAATAGTCCCGTCCAGGGAGGAGCAACATCACGATTTTCCGCGACCTGGACTACATGACAGCGCATGTATCGTCCAACAGTGATGAAGAGAGTGTGCGAAACAAACAAACAAACAAACAAACAAACAAACAAAAATGGCATTTTGGAGTATGTATGGGATTGTGCAATTGTGCCAAGTGGTAGCTAGTGCCTCTATTGGGGCTTTGATGTACACAAATGCATTTATCGCCCTCTATCGGCATGGTAAATGCGAAAAGATGCATCTATGCTTCCAAAGTGCTCAAACAAAGCAGGATTTGGACTCTTGGGTCATACTCGCGCATAATTCTGTTTCTCCCAAAAGGCGCAGATGGCATTTTGCAAACACAAGGTAGAGGGAGAGGCGGTACTATCTGTCAGAGTGGAACCGGTCATCTGCTGTCTATGTTGAAAGCACGTTCATGATGTATTGATCATTGACAAAGAGTAAACAATACTCTACACTGAGCTCCACCATGTGATAAAGTGTACTCTGCTCTGCAATGATTATAATAACTGTGTTAATGCAAGTTTACTCAGCGACAACGATTAACTTTATGTAACTTTATTCTGCAACAATGATTAACTTTATGCGATTAACTCTGCAACAACGATTAATTGTACACCAACTTTATTTTCTGCCAATTACGATGTTTGGTAACTTTATTTTCTGCCAATTACGATGTTTGGTAACTTTATTTTCCGCCAATTACGATGTTTGCGTAACTTTGTTATCCGCCAATTACGATGTTTGCGTAACTTTATTATCCGCCAATTACGATGTTTGGTAACTTTGTTATCTGCCAATTTCGATGTTTGTGTAACTGTATTATCCGCCAATTACGATGTTTGTGTAACTTTATTATCCGCCAATTACCATCTTTGCGTAACTTTATTATTTGCCAATTACGATGTTTGTGTAACTTTATTATCCGCCAATTACGATGTTTGTGTAACTTTATTATCCGCCAATTACGATGTTTGTGTAACTTTATTATTTGCCAATTACGATGTTTGTGTAACTTTATTATCCGCCAATTACGATGTTTGTGTAACTTTATTATTTGCCAATTACGATGTTTGTGTAACTTTATTATTTGCCAATTACTATCTTTGCATAACTTTATTATCCGCTAATTACCATCTTTGCGTAACTTTATTTTCCGTCAACTACAATCTTTGGGTAACTTTATTCCTCCATTCCAAAAATAACAGCTACACTGACAGCCAAAGACAAGCAAATCAATGGATACACAAACAGACCATGCACCACAGATTGTGACAAGCCTCTTTTTGGCTTTTTTGCACTCTATGGCTGTATAGGAACACAAACAGACACAAATATAGTAAAATGTGGATTGTTTGGTAGTCACAAGCAAACATACACAAACACAGACAGCCATATGCATAAACAGCCACAGAACAAGAAACCATCTCTGCAGCCATGGTTGTAGCTCGAAATTGGTCTTTCTTGGATGATGATCCTGCGCTAAACAAGCAAACCCTGAGGTCTTGCGACATCTCAGCCCTGTTCATCCCTGCCCTTTCGTCTTGGTTGGTGTCAACTTCGGAGGTTGGGTGGGCCGACTGTGTCCTCAACTGACAGACGCCGGCAGTTCAGCACAGACACACAGACAGACACACAATCTGGAGTAAACAGCCATAAACACACAATCACGAGGTTACAAAGTTTATGCCTTTTTGTACGCAATCGTCATTCTTCGCGGAACAATCCGAACTTTGTTTTTGCATACATACGCAAACTCACAATGTCTGGTTTGTGAACAGTAAAGTTTGCGAACAATCCCATCTGTGGTGGAAAAACTCTTGTCACGGATTGTTGTTCTTTGTGGAACAGTCCGAACTTTGTTTTCGCATACATACGCAAACTCACAATGCCTGGTTTGTGAACAGTAAAGTTGCGAACAATCCCATCTGTGGTGGAAAAATTCTTGTCATGGATTGTTGTTCTTTGCGGAACAGTCCGAACTTTGTTTTTGCATACATACGCAAACTCACAATGCCTGGTTTGTGAACAGTAAAGTTTGCGAACAATCCCATCTGTGGTGGAAAAATTCTTGTTGTGGATGGTTGAGAATGACACATTCTTTTGTTTGCAACGTGCTCTTTTGATTGTCTGGACAATCATTCACTGACACGGACTGTATAACAATCCATGCGAAAGAGAGCAACAAAACGATACCGAGTTTTGTGGACAATCATTCACTGACATGGACTGTATAACAATCAATGAGAAAGAGAGCAAAAAACGATACCGAGTTTGGTAGAGAGTACATTGATGCGAAATACGCTTTTCTTCATTCATACTAATACTACCTTTCACCAATCCATACATACATCATTCCAGGACATGCCATAACATGTACTCAGAGTACTCTATCACGATTGCAAAGTGATGTATTGCGCTCTGTGTAGTTTGTTCGCAATACCTTTGTATCACTCAATGTCATTTATGACAATTTTCCGCCGCCAATAGAGTGTTTGTAGATACGCTCACCCCTACACTACTTTCATTGTCACATTGATTTGTGCCAAGCGGTAGCTAGTGCCTCTATTGGGGCTTTGATGTACACAAATGCATTTATCGCCCTCTATCGGCATGGTAAATGCGAAAAGATGCATCTATGCTTCCAAAGTGCTCAAACAAAGCAGGATTTGGACTCTTGGGTCATACTCGCGCATAATTCTGTTTCTCCCAAAAGGCGCAGATGGCATTTTGCAAACACAAGGTAGAGGGAGAGGCAGTACTATCTGTCAGAGGAGAACCGATTTGCAACTATCTTGTACCCATGCAAAGCCATGGCTGTGATGTACTGATTGTCAAACGATAAATGTTGGCGCTGCCATCATGTGCCCCCTGCTCTCTTGGATGAATCCTTTCTGTACAGGAAGGACTAGGCATACCGAAGGTGACACGAGTGGGAGGATCTATCATTGAAGGAGCCAGACATGCTTTTCTGCAGTGTGAAAGACCGCTTTTATCACAGATCTTGGATGACAAAGAACAGCACCCAAACGTGAATACATAATTGTAGAACCCCCGCGTTTGCTGCAAATGCCACCATCCATTCAGCCGTATGTGCAAGTATGTTTCATGCCTGGAATGACCCCATTCCCATCTTGTGCGTACGGGTACTGTAGCTTGGGCATGTGTCGCTCCTTCAAAAACACTTAGAGATGGCTTGGGAACAAGCGAATATATTCGTGAACACTGCTTCCCAAACCGCATAGCCGTGGCAATGACGAACAAATACAGGGGGAGAATGCGCCTCCATGTGGTTGCGAACGCGCAGAAACGTTCCATTGTTCGCGAAGTGCCACCGACGTGGCAGCACTTGTGACCGTCAATAGGGCCAATCCGAACCAGCAAAACCAGATCTTGCATACACTGGTCCTGACGATACAGGTCATCATTACATAACTGGTCATCCTGGTGCACCCCAAATCGCAAGCCATGATTCGTGTGGATCTTTTACAAACCAGACTTCACGGAATTGAATCCTGTGACACCATTGACAAAACGAATTGCGTATCGAACTTGTCATGATATTGTGAACTGCGTCCAAGAAGGGTTCACAACCAAGCGCAAGATTCTGTAGATCATGGAATGCCGTTATGTAGACGTTGACCTACAATTCATTGAGGAGCTCCGACGTATCTTGAGCCCTAAATGAAGTGATCTGATTGGCCGAGAAGCCCATTGTATGAAATCATGATCCTTGCCATCACCTCCACTGTTAGCAGCAAACAACGCGCGGAGAGCATGTGTGTGATGTCACCCCCACGAGTTTGCCTCACCCTGTGACAGTGTCAACGTTTTGCTGTGCCAAGACAAAATCATGAGCACATCGCGATGTGCACTTCAGGATCCACTGAGAAAGGGCGTTGATGGAAGACGCGAGTTGGAGAACACAACAAAATCAAACACAGCACCCCACGCATCGAACGCCATACACATTTGTTGCCATCTCCAACAACAACTCCACTCACCAGGCAACACCAGCACCATTCACCAAATGCAACCGCAAGTATCAATGCAAGAAGCCGCCACTACATCCAATGTCGCCCATGAGGGCATGCACCTCCTTGGACGGCCTGTGACAATTGATCAGTGCAATCCTCCCCCTCCCTGGATGCACAGAACCTTCCAAACATCATTTGGAACGAATGCAACGGTGGCAGCAAAGGTGTGGGAGGGCCTGGTCCACCATGACCTTATCCCAAGCAACGCACGCATGGAGCACATGCTCTCGGCCATGGCCTTCCTCAAACAATACTCCTCATGGGATGCACTAGCTGTGAGACTCAACCGTGATCGGAAAACATTGATGAAATGGACATGGATCATGCTGGAAGGGATGGGCAGGTTGAGCACAAAAATTGTAAGTCAACTGTGGCATGCATGTGCCTTGATGACTGCTGCAATTTGCTCCACACCTCATCCTTACTCACCATCATCATCAACTCTCCGATGTTTGCTTTCAATGCTGTTCCCTGCACTTGCAGATACTCCTAAACGATCGAAAAATAAATGCCAAGCCTCATGCAAAGCAGCTCATGTCTGTTGATGGAACGGATTTCCGCATCGTTGAACCAAAGCCATTCAACAAGCTCTGGTACTCTCACAAATTCAGACATGCTGGGCTTCGATATGAAACTGGTGTGTGCATTGAGACCGGGCATCTTGTGTGGGTGCGGGGACCCTATGTTTGTGGTGAATACCCAGACATCACCATCTTCCGTGAATGCCTCAGACAGCAACTGGATCCTGGTGAGCAGGTCGTCACAGACAAAGGCTACAGAGGCGAGGCAGCATGTTGTTTGGAGCGCACTCGTTTCAATGGAGTTGTCCGTGCCCGCCATGAGACCGTCCACAAGAGGTTCAAAAATTGGGGGTGTCTTGAGAACAAGTGGCGCCATGCTCACGAGCGGCATCAGCTTGCAATGTATTCAGTAGCTGCAATAACACAACTGGAGTTGCAGCACACAAACCCCTTGTTCGACATTCACCAGACAATGGCAAACATAATGGAGGTGAGAACCTGGGTTGCCTCGCTCGTGGAAGATCCAGAGCAGAACAGCTAATGCATAGATAACACATTGGTTCATAGAATACAGGTTTAATTCCAAGCTCTTGGTGTTGTAGTGATGTGTCTTGCCATTTGGATAGCACGTGGGGATGCATGGAGGCGCTGGAATGGTGACCCCAAAAACTGATACGACACAACAATGCGATGGTATGCTTGGGCAATGAGCACACATGTTTCTGTGAACCAACACAGAATTGCAGAGGAGTGTATGTGCATGGTGCATTGTGTCCACACAGTCGTAGTTGCCAACGATGTCTCCAGAAATGATGCCGAGATTCTGTGAGACTGCGTATGCTGAATGAGCCACTGCTACTATATTGGAGGTGTGATTTCACATTGTGCGGACCCAGGAATACAGAGGCACCAAGGAGGAAGCCAATCTGGCTGCTTGACAAGTGTTGCTTTGGACCAGACCAGTGCAACGGATCCAAGAAAGGGAGCGCGCGAGCGAAGTGCATGGGACTGGTGAAGCTATCTTCGTGTAGGAATCGTTGTACACACTATAGTAGAGTTGCTGTGAGAAATGGCTGCAACCGAGGATACAAGTAGTCGTATACCGCGAGGAGAAACGAATGATGCATGCAGATGGCACGCTGTGCTCGACAGCCGCACACAGAGCAAAAGGGGAGAGGCAGGAACAGTGGCGAGATGACTAGCACAAGGGTGACTACATTGTCATGGGGGTGCATGTGTGGGAACCAGATCGCACCTATGATGCCTGTGAAGGATACAGAGACGAACGAAGACGGCTCACAGAACTGCTGATCGACAGGCTGAGGGGGTAATGATGTGAATGGATGAAAGGCAACCGAAGAGGAGCACGATGATGAATGAAGGGAACCAAAATGGGCGAGCATCACAGCAATGCAAGAACGAAGAAGGGTGCTACATACACAGAAGAAGAGAGAGATGACGATGGGACGCGATGAAAGCGAAGATCGATTTGGCTTGCCATCATCAAACCCGAAATGCGGCGACCGATTGCAAGTCGACGGCATTGATTTTGTCTGCCTGAAGGCGTAGACCCAGCCAACCGACAGGAAAGATGGACAAAAAATGAACGCCACCACAAACCAGCGCAGCCTGACGGACGGCACAAAAGTCTGCTGGAAGAATGGCGAAGACAACGACAGAGTCTGCCAACCTGCGAGGGCCAGAACCACACGGAAGGCGCAGACAGCGACTGTCAGACACAAAGCAAAACAAAAGCTGTAGAAAGCAATCCCGAAACAGAAAAATGGCAAAATCACGATGAATTAGAGTGTAAAGATGAACAAAGATGAATAATTCTGCTAGTAATTACGAATCGGTTTTGGATAGAGCTCCTTTTACGATTTTCCACTGCCCCCTTTGATCAAGGAGGAGACAAACACAGGCAAACAGAAGGAGGAGACCATGCGAACAAGACAACAGCACACACATCACTCAACCCCATACTCAACCGCGTGAACAACAGACATCGAATTGCCACTCATATTCATCACACAGTGTATGGTACTCATACTCATACTACTACAAGCTGTTGCATACACAAACATCGATATCTCTTCCATAGGCAGCTCCGACCACAGACATCCTCGACAGCCAATCCAACGTAAATCGTCCAACGTCCAACGTCCAACGTCCAGCAACCATCCACCACACTCTCAAAATGCCGAATGTTACGAACGAACAACTCATTGATGCTGCCAAGGCCGGTGACTTGTCAGTGTTGAAGGAGTGGAAGAAGCAGAACGAGACACATAATGAAGGAAATGGTGTCGACAATGTCACAGACTGGAATGGTCGCACTCCCCTTCATGTGGCATGCACACACGGCCACCTGGAGTGTGTGAAGTACCTCATTGAATCATGTGAGGCGGACATCAACTGCAAAACCATCAATGGTTACACTCCCCTTCATCTGGCATGCTACAACAGCCACCTGGAGTGTGTCAAGTACCTCATTGAATCATGTGAGGCGGACATCAACTGCAAAGACAACGATGGTGACACTCCCCTTCATGACGCATGCCGCGATGGCCACCTGGAGTGTGTTGTGTACCTCATCGAATCATGTGGGGCGAACATCAACTGCCAAGACAACTATGGTTCCACTCCCCTTCATCATGCATGCACACACGGCCACCTGGAGTGTGTGAAGTACCTCATCGAATCATGTGGGGCGAACATCAACTGCAACAGCAACCAAGATGAAACTCCCCTTCATGACGCATGCACACACGGCCACCTGGAGTGTGTGGAGTACCTCATCAAATCATGTGGGGCCGACGTCAACTGCCAAACCATCTATGGTGACACTCCCCTTCATGACGCATGCCGCAACGGCAAGCTGGAGTGTATGGAGTACCTCATCAAATCATGTGAGGCGAACATCAACTGCACCGCCAATGATGGTGACACTCCCCTTCATGCTGCATGCCGCAAAGGCCACCTGGAGTGTATCGAGTCGCTCATTAGAGGACTTTCACCTTCAGTTCACCCACAACTGCAACAACTGCAGCAACACTTACAACAAAACAAGCAAGAGAATAAGCAGCCACAAGAACAGTTGGGACAGCAGTTGACACAGAAGGAACAAGAGAATGAGCAACTGCAACAACAGCTGAGACAGCAGTTGAAGCGAAAGAAGCAAGAGAATGAGCACAAACACAGTACCCACAAGAGGACCAACGTCAGCATTGGAGAAGACAGCTCAGATCCTTCCAAACCAAGAACAGGACAGACACCATCTTCTTGTGTGGACAAGGCGACGAACAACAACGAATCAAAGCAAACTCTGAACTTCTCATGATCACCGTCCCATCCATTGAGACACTGATCGACAAAGGAATCCGACATCAGCACACGAATGATGACGCTCACGATGGAACTGAATCCATGCAAGTAACCATTCCTCTTCCCAATCTTCAACCAAGGCATGTCCGATAAATCCTCCAATACATCTACACAGGCAAGGTATTCTTCAATGACAGCGCTCGTGACAATTCTGCTGCTCACGCCAGTGCTCATGTTGGCGCCCACGTTCACGCCCACACTCACCACGATGTGGATGCCTCTTACCAGCCAACTCCCATCCTCACTGGACAAGATGATCTGCAACAGCTGATTCTTGTGGCCAACGAGTTCGGTTTCTGGCGACTCAAGCTTGTTCTTGAAGCAGAGTTGGCCCACAAGCATCTCACAGAAGACACCATGATAGATGCACTGATATTCGCCCATCAGCACAACTGCGTGGTGTTGAAGGATATGGCGATGAGAATGGCAGCTGAAAGTGATAAAGATATGTTCACTCATCTAGATTTAAGCAAACTGATTCTACAACCCCAACTGATGATAAGTATTCTTGCCCTCCGCAGTGAGGGAGCCAAGAGTGATGGTATTGACGACGAGTACAGTCATATGTCCATGATGGACCTGTACAAGGTCATAGATGAGGACAAGGGTACAGAACAAGTGGATTCATACATGGATTGTGCGACATTGGTGGACTTCGTCCGCTCTCTGAGTACCAACTGATCCGAAGTGATTGAGACGGACGGCGCTGCCACTGATGACTTGAATCCAGACCGCACCTCGGGCCATGACATGCCTTGTCATTGCTGTTGGTGCTGCGATTTCCCATGTCCCAAGCTCTCCTCTACTCCAGAACAATTGGTTTGGTTTCTTCCTTTCTGATGTTTCTGAGCGATGAGGCACATCGGAGATCGCTGTTCGTCGCCGCTTGCCATTCATCATGAGCATCATTGGCATCATCATCTCCATCTCATTTTCGGCGCAGTGCGTTTCGCGTGGCTGTTTGTTTCCTTGGTTCATTTCTTTCCTGGTAATTTCTGTGTATGGCACGTTGGCTGAAACCTCCATCGATGCAAGCACAGATTGCAGTTATACCGTTTCATCTCTCTCTCTCTCTCTCTTTGTGTTGGTGTTGTTTGATGGATCATGGGCGCAACATCGAAGATTCGTTGTTTCAGGTGGCATCAAGAATTGTTGGCGCGTTCGGTAGATACTCGTCTGTCTGTTGTCCGTCGTCGATTGCGCCTGAATGGAACCAGCTTGTGGCGTCTGCGAACACACAAAGCATCACCACTTTGGAGGACATCCATCAACGCAGTCGGACCAAACGAAAGCAGAGCGTACTGAGCTCTGCCCCCCAGAGAGAATGCGAGTATTGCGCTCATGTCATCACCACATTGACAAGCATCGGAAATTGACTGCACAATGATGGATTATCTATTGGCTCTGTTGGGCCTCACGTTCTTCATTGTGATCACAAGCGCGGTGTTGCTGATTTATCCCATCATCTTCCCAAGGATAGTGGAGTTCCCATGGAACATTCCGTCGAAGAAAGATCCGAGGACGGTGACGCTGGCAGGATCCTACAATCCGCCGCATCTGGGGCACATCGCGATGCTGCAGCATCTTGCGAAAAGGTGAGTTGCTCCGGAGTTGATAGCAACTGCAATTGATTGAAGATCCGTCATTGATCGAGATCCTCTTCAAATCCCTGTCTTCTCACTTGCGTTATACCTTCACTCTCCTCCCGTATTGCTCCCCCATTGACTCAACCACACAATTTGGACCAGGCATGAGCGGGTTGTGGCGATCGTTGGATTCAATCAAAACAAGCAGTATGCAGTTTCGCCAACACAAAGGGTGGACCTCCTCCAAAGCATGCTGAAAGAGACATCGTCCGATGCTTCCATCACGGTGAAACGTGAGTGAGCTGCGGACACGCGAACAGATCATGCTCTCGTCATGTGTTGATGATGACTTGGATCGAGCAGAGTACTCTGTTCTGCATTGAACGTCCCAACGCATGCACAACTGTATCGCTCTCTTATCACGCATGCCCATTGCATTGCCTCATGTGTTGCATTTCTTTCTTTCTTCGCGGCGTGGTTGATTGTGTGCGCGCTGACGCAGTGGTCCACGGATACATATGGCGATACGCAAAGGCGAACAACATCTCCTTGTTCTACCGCGGCATTCGAAGCTGGGAGAAGGATGGTGAAGATGAGCGCGCTTTGCAGATTCTCAACACGTGGGGACCCATGTGCCTCGGCCCGCTGGTTTGGCCAATCCCCACGTATTACCTGGAAGGCGATCCAAAGTACAACCACATTTCCTCGACACTGATACGGACGATCTGTTCCAAGAATGATGGTGACCAAAAGCAGCGGCAGAAGGAGTTGTCGAAATTGGTACCAGAGGGCGTGACGTCAACGATTGCTCAATTCTATGGTGGGAAGCAAGATTGACCGCGATGCTGTGCTGATTTTGGGCGAACGACTGTGTTGAATCGCACCCACTGATGCAGCACAAGCGTTGCGCAGACTTCAAATCGAAGCGCTTTCGTTTCTGTATGTCTTGCTGCGTCGAAGTATGCGTTTGGATGCTCCGCGAAAGACGATCCTCCACTTCATTCAGTGTGGGAATGACCAAGATTTGACGTCCATCGTAAACAAGCATGTTGAACGATCGTCACAATTCTTTTGCTGTATTTCGACTATTCAACTCGATGCAGACTTCCCCATTCGCTCCAACATACTTGCAGTGTGCGAGCATGCCAACCAATGACAAAGAACAGATCAATTCAACATCCGTCCACTCGTGCAAGTAGTTTGCATGGCGTCCTGTGTTTCCCTTCTCCCACAGGAACGAAAGAGAAGGAACTTCTCTTGGCCAAATCGCCGCAATGATGTGCCATGCATGGTATTTAACGGATACGAATCACGGGGTCTCTCTCTCTATTGTGCGTATCCCTTTACGACCGGAGCTTAACGCCTATAATCGGCACTAGAGAGCGGCCGAGTAGCCAACACTGCGATGGCAGAGCAAGAACTTGTTGCGCATTGCGCAGACCAAGAGAAATGCCAGGCCGTTTGTGCGAATACATCGTCACCTGTGCGTTTCCATCCACTCATGCTTCAAAGCACTCAGCTGGACTCATGTAACAAGAGTACGGATATGTGCCATTGTTGTTCCATCCGGACATCTACTTTATTCGCCACACCAAGTTCTTCACAGGTTGAGGACCGATTGTTGGGAAGTCTTCTGGCATTGGCTGGACGCGTTCGAGTCGAGCCGAGTGCAAACCGACGCTCTCGAGTCCCTTGCGACAATCTTTGGCGTACTTCAGTGGATTCAGGCCGGCGGAGTTGGTCGTCGTCCAAAGGAGACCGCCCTTCTTGACCAGCGGACCTGCCAGCGCCGCAAGTTCCGCCATGTCATTCTTGACGCTCCAACGACGCTTCTTCTTGCCAACGCTGGAGCTTGGAGGATCTACGATCACGATGTCGAACTTCTCGCCGCGCTTCGAGAGCTTCTCCAGCCATTCGAAGCAGTCCCCGTAGATGCAATCGTGCCTTTCATCGAATTCGATTCCGTTCAACTCCAGCTGCGGCTGTATCCGATCAAGCCATTTCTTGTTCAGGCTGTGGCGCGGGTGTGATTGTAGAGTGACACGTGCAATTGTGATGGCAGTGGTGGATTTCATTGCATGCAGTACGTATGCGAGAGGGTGAGACATTGTGAGAATGTGACCAAAAATGCAATGTTGCCACCTTGTTTGGAGAAGAACAACGATGATAGCAACGGCGAGGACACTGTGGCGATAACGCAGGGAAAGAGAACGATCCAAGCGGACGGAACAATCAGAACGAAGACAACGACAACGACAACCCCACCTGGTTTACGGCCGCACGAGCAATCCTCGACGCAAATGCAGAACTTACTCCATGCTCACGGTCGAAGCGCCGGCAGTGGCTGCGGCGATGCTGAATGCACCGCAATGGGCAAAGCAGTTGAGCACACGGGTGTCAGAATTGCAATTCTTGGTCAACCAACCGCGGTGAAGACGTTGGTCCAGGAAGATCCCCGTCGACAGGTCCTTGTCCATCGTTACAAGGTATTTCACACCATTTTCGGCAATCTCCACGACATCTGGTGCTGGCTTGCCCTCCAACAATCGCGGTCGGATACCTTGGGCCGATCCCATGCTGCTGCGGTCGGGACTGGCCGGTAGGTAGTACACACCAGCCGTGTATCCATCATGGATGGAGGGCAAGGGTCCTCTATACTCCCTCTCATCATGCTGCACGAGCAGCCAATCGCTGTACCGATCCACGGTCCAACCAGGGAATCCATCCGCCGCACCGTTGATCTCGCGGTAGGCGGTTGTGCTTGGATTCAGTCGCAGCGAGTCTCGGCCCAAAAATGACCCCTCGTTGAATTCATGCCCATCCCTCCTGTCCGCGAAGATGCTGATATCATCGGGTAAGAAGTCCAGCTTCAGCTGAATGTCTTCGTCCGCGACGAGACTCGACACGCTCATGGAATGGCAATGGATGAGGCGGCGTGGCGCACGTCGGTCCAAAGGATTCGCTTCGGGATCACCTCGAACACCATCATCGAACTGATCCTGCATGTGGCTGACGATGCTGCTGCAGGAGGATGGGGTTTCGGCGACAGTGATCTGAACCGACTGCACTACATCCTCGGTCCGTCCCTTGCGGACCCTCCCCAAGCTCTCCAGCTCGACCATCTCCTTAGCAACCTTATGTGCTGCAGCGGGCGCCTGCTTCTGCGGTTTGGCGAGGTTATTTCCGTTACCGATCACGGCGATGTACTCGGTGTAATCCACGAAGAGGTTGTCGGTGCAGGATTTGGGTGCCAGCAACACAATTCCAGAATCATCGACCGTGGTAGCACCTGCCAGAGCGGTCCAGAACTTGCCACCCTTGATGGGAATGCCCTCCTCCGCCTTCGTCTCCTTCAGCCAAGCCACGATGGATGGCCTTGGTGACAGCGCGAAGCTAGCACGGTTCGTTGTGCTCGCCTTGCGCGCCTGGATCCGCTTGAAGTTCGCTGCGGTCGTTTCGGTGATGCCTGTTCGTCCCCCGGCGTTCGCGTTTCCTCTCTGCTCTTTGTCGGAAGTACTCGTGCTGCCACCTTCACCCGCACTTGCGCTTGCAGCCTCGAGACCTATTTCTTCGCGTTCTTCCGGGGTGAGTGCTGCCAAGATATCCGCTTCGTTGAACTCCACGACGTCGTCGGGATCGAAGTCTTCCGCCTCAATCCCAGCCTCCTTGCGCTCCTCAGCCGTCATTTGCGACACCTGATCGAAGCCATCCAGCAGAAAGTCATTGAAGCTGGAGGCATCTTCGCCGGCCGTTTCATCCACCACTGGACCTGCATTTTCGAACAACTCGTCACCTTTTGCCTTCCATTCGGCCACTTCCTCCGGTGTCATCATGGTCAGCACTTCACTTTCATCAAACTCCAGGGAATCCATACCGCCGCCGTCCTCCACAATAGTCACCTTGCGTTTGCGCCCAGGCTTGGACTTCTTCTTCGTTCCCATTGCGTCAGAATCGTCCGTCGCTTTGGCCTTCGATTTGGAAGGACTGTTGCTTCCCACGATGGCCCATCCGGCGGGCTTCTCGATGAGGTAGGCGAATGCAGCGCTGCCTGCACCATCCGACGCTCGGACCTGTCCCAGTATGCGCGGTTGTCTATTTTCATCGATGGCTGGATCGCAGTGCTGATTGGCAGCAAGGATACCCAACTTACGTGCCTGGATCGTTGGATCGTTCTCCTCCTTGAGCTTTTTTAGCTCGTTCAGCTGCTGCGCGGCATCCGAAGTGCCGTCGCCGTCCTTGCTGTCTGGACTTAATTTACCCTCCTCCACCAATTGGTCCCGTTGCGCCTTGTACAAGTACTGCTGCTGCGGTTGCTCGACGCGCTTGCGTGTTCGGCGGCTCGTCTTCTTTCTCTTCTTCTTCTTCTGACCGGCTGGACGACCGTCAACGTATTTGGCCGGATTGCGCATAACTTCCTCGCGCAGATCGGCGATGGTGAATGCCTTGCCGGAGCCCTTGGAGCTCCCTCTCTTGCGATTGCCATTGCCATTACGACCTCGCACGCCACCACCGTCTCTGGTCGCCGACAGGGCAAATGAAGATCTTGGTTGGCCTATGATCGGTGCGCGGTACCCTTGTGTTTGGACCGACGATTTTGTCGTCACGGGCTGGAATGCTTGAGAGGATCGCAAGACAGTCGCGAGCAAGATGCATCCGTACAGAACCGCCATCGCCCGGCATTGTGACGATGAAGTCGCTGCCATCTTGTTGCTCGTTGTTGTTTGCTTGTTGTAGAATAGTTGATGCGGTTATTGTTCTGATGACGGCTTCCAAGGGTAGTCGAACACTTTGTCTGCTCTGCTTTACTCTGATCGACTCTACTCCACTTGATCAATACGGCAACGTGTCGATGCCAGTTTGTGCTTTCTTTGGGATGTTGAGCCCGCCAGCACCTTCAATCGTCGCTCAGGTGTGTAGGTGGACGAGCACGACCTTGTCGAGTGAATGAATGGATCGGTGGCTGCCGCAGAAGAAATTGATGTGCCACCAACCCCAGCCATCGCAGCCATCGCGACCATCAACATGGAACAACACCATCATCGTTGCTTCTTTCCACGATTTCGCAATCTCGATTTTCGTTCCACTTTTTTCGTTGGTGCCTGTTGAGTCGAAGGGATCATCGGAAGCTTCAATGAAGCAGATTTTAGTCGTGCGACTCGACGAAGAGAAGTTCTGTTTGCGAAAAGAAGAAGCGGCGTCGGCCAATGACATCGCTCACCGAACGAGAATGTGGATCAAAGATCAACGATGATGGCGCCGTTTGAATTGTTCTTGTTTGGGCGGAAACCGTCTTTGATGGTGATTGGTTGTTGTCATGATTGGGTATCTCCAAAGGTTGACACCAACACAAGAACAAACTGAGAGGGAGGTCCCGAATTTGATTTGCGATCTGTGTGAATGTTCTTTGTGCGTCTACTTCTTTCTTGATGCTCTGTTGTCATCACTCACCTCCGCATTTGACGTTGCCTATTCCCTTGAAGTTGATGTTGGCAATTGTTCTTGCGTTCTGCGAAGAGTTCGAAAGAAAAGGGAGCCTCGCTGCGGCTGCGATGTAGGAGAGGCTGCTTTGGCTTCGCCTCGTCTCATAACTCAGGGATTGGCTGATCAATCGTGGACGACCTCATCGCCGTCATCATCAACACCACGAGCACGAACAGGAGCAACAGGGGGAACTCAAGCGCAAGATACCAGCACATCTCTCCATCGAACGCACGCTCACATATTATACGATACAATACTACCAATCCAATTGCGACCAAGAGATCATGGCTGTGGGTTCAAGAAACGGCGGCGGGGTGTCCGCCAAGCATCTCTTCATCTGCATGCTGCTCCATGCTGCAAAGAACGCGGATGGGTTCTCCACGCTGTCGTCCTTCACGCAGTCGCCAACTGCCGCCAACACGGTCAACGCACAACGCTGGCACACGAACGGGCGGACGCTCACGATGTACGGCGACCACGGCAGCACAGAGGATTTCAACGCATGGACCGTGCTGTCCACCACGGAGAAGTGGATCGCATCCACGCTGTCCAGCCTCAACAGCAGCACGCCATCTCCGAGTGGCAAGACAGCGTTCAACCGCAAGGAGATATCGTACGCCTGCGAATCCTACAACGACACGCCGATGATCGCGGCCGGTATCTTCCGTCGCGTCAAGGAGCTGCGTCAGGTCGGGGAGGAGCATGGTCATGAACAGCAGGAAGACATGGAGAGGCTCAGCGAGCGGCAACGAGAAGATTACAGTGAGTATTGTCGACTTGGCTGTGCTTGCGATTGTGGTTGTGGTTGCTACTGCAATTGTTGTCGTTGCAACGGAATGAAATGGAATGGATGTGCACTACTTGGCTTATCGGCTATACTTCGAATGTATGCACTCACGCATGCGTGCGTGCGTTGCTCTGAGCGCGACTGTGTGCCGCCAATGGATACGGATGACCGCTGCATCAAAATATTGCGCATGGTGTTGCTCACCCGTCTTCAACATCATGAAAACCATCACCTCGCAACTCTCACAACATTGATGACGTCAACGACAATCATCATGTCTATTTGAGACAGACCCACCCACCATCCGCCAAACGCAGGTAGTCGTCATCCCCAGAGCCCAGTCATTGACGGAGCAATTCGACCCGTTCAACTCATTGATCGAACGGATCAACACGGCTCGTCGTCACGCGCGCGATTACGTCACCGACATCATGCTCGACAAGATCGATGACGATACGACGGGTGTCGGGGGTGACTTGGACTGGTCCATCTCCGTCAGCTGCGCCCACATGCACCCGCGATTCGGCGAACGAACTCCTGAGCAGGAACTGGAGGATCTGCAGAGGGAGGAGGAAGAAGGCGAGGTCGATCTCAATTACAAGGCCTACCAGGAACGCAAGAAGAAGGCACGCCAGTCGCCCTACCCCACCATCGTCCTCGAGATGCGTGCCACGCCTGCCATCGACTTCAGCACGTCACCAGACGACGCAGATCATCCGCTGTCCGATTCGCCGCCGCCGTCATCATCGCTGTCATCTGAGTCATCACAGTCATCGTCGGATTCAACGGATGGAGTGACCTCGGAGGATGTGCAGAAGCTGGAGGCGTTGTTTGGCAAGTCCGCAGCGCTCGAAAGCAAGGATTGCATCGACAACTCCAAAGAAGCAGAAGACGGTGCCAGTGAAGCAATCAAGCAGAAGAAGGATTCCTTGCACCAAAGGCTCAGTGACACACTGGAGGAGGTCAGCGCCTTGACTCCGATTCAATGGGCCCAGCACTGGATGTCCACGCACGACCCCAAACTCTTCGCGACCAACGAGAATGTCGTTGCAAGCTTCACCGACACTTCCACCGCCCACATCGACGCCGCATACGAATTCGTGTTCGTCAATTTGGCCATGCTGCTGGCGAGCGAGTCTGCCTGCGAGGAAGGCACCACGATGGTGCGACAGTACTTGGTGATGCCTCATTTCCTTTCCTGCGCTGCCACCAGCCTCGAAAAGTTCAAGGAGCAGGTGGAGATGATTTGGGAGGGGTGGCCCGAACTGCAGAGCAGGGAGGTTTCGTTGGAGGTCTTTCATCCGGAGCACATTGACGTCGATCGACGATCGCCAATGCCCGTCCTCGTGATCGAGTTGGCTCTGTGAAGTGGCGTGACATCATGTGAAGCAAAATGAAGTGAGTTGCAGAAGTGTGGATTGGCGTGGTAGTGCGATAGTATGGTACGTATGAGCACGCACAAGCAACTCATGAATGTGCGACCGGAGAGGGGTACGAAACTGAAGAGGAGAGAGACCAATCCCTTCTTCTGCTTTCTAGAAAGATTGTAGAGTAAAGAGAGACAGCATTGCATTTATTGATATTCTGCCCATTGATCTCCGTTACCTGACCGTACGAGGTGGGTGGTCATAATGGAGTAGAGTGGATTACTCTTGGAAGGAAGTAGCGAACTGCCATGTCTCAATTTGTTGTTTTGGACGGGGGATGTCACGGACATCGCAATGTGGCTCTCCAGTCGGTCTCAGTTTCCTTGTCGATACCCTTCCCAGTTGTTGTATTTGCTGACCCGTCCTTCCAATCATTTCATTCGACGCGGTTACACAAAGGAGTACATACTTACATTGATTATTCTTGTCTTGTCAGCTGCGGGCCAAACGAACGTTCAATCTTCCAAACCCAATACCGTTTGAACCCATTCTGTCCAATGCAGGTCACCGAAAGCTGCATTCGCATTCACGTCCGCATCCGCCATGTTTGGCTTCGTCAATCCCATCGATTTGCCAGGCTCCAACACCACATCCAACAGATAGAACGGTAATTGCGTTGCACCACCTCGCATCTTGAAGGCCAAATTGGAAATCTTGCTGCGTCGCACCCACAAGAAGTGGATGTACAAGCGAATGCAGAGGCACCGTTTCAGCGTGTCCATAAAGGATTGGCGGTTGGCTGTTGTGGAGAATGTGAATTCCACGAGCCCCTTGACGTAGTCGAGAGAGAGCAGCATGCCGACGAGGACTTCCATCACGAGGGACGCACGCGACACCAGCTTGGCGAGGATGGCTTGTCGTTCACTCGGTTTTGCCGAACGCCACGTATCTGCCGACACCACCAGACTCATCGCGGCGTTGATGATGGATTGCGAGACGCTGAGGATGGGCGTGATGATGCTCGCCTCATTGCCAACCGTCGATAGCACCATGACATCCGAGAGAACGAGGAGGTTGGAGACGATTTCTCTAACCAAAACGGGTCCGATGAGCAGAGGTGGCAACCATGAGCGCTTCCACCACCATGCTTCGATGATCATATTTGGTGATGGCATCCAGAGCAACAGGAGGGCAGTGTAGAAGACGTACTGCGAGACAGGATCGAGCACCAGCTTCTCCATCCATTCTCTGGTTTGCGCAAGGCCAATCTTGGGCACCGCCTTGGCGGTCGATGCTGCTGCCGCCAGCAGCCCTGACACGTGCTTGACCATCGCAAAGATGAGGGTGCGACGCAGCAACGTCGGGCAGAGCTTGTCATTCTGCCGGAATACGAAGACGCCAAAACCCGACAGCATCGCCAACAGGCCGCAGGCACTCTGCAACCCGTGAGCACCTCCATGCGATTTGAGGAAGTAGTTTGCAATCACCGAAGACGTTGCCGCTTCCACTCCGCCACCCATATCCTCCAGTGCTCGTCGATCGGACGCTCCCAACGCCGCACCGATCGAATTGACTGACAAGTCGATCCCGCTGAGGAACGGATCTTCCCTGCGAAGCACATCCGCTCTATCTCTGTTGAAATTGAATGGAATACGATGTACAGCAGTAGTGTTGAATTCATGGTTCGCAATGAATAGATTGAGACCGCAGTCGCGGTTGAGTTTCAGGTTTGGTCGTGAACAAAGAGAGATAGAGATGAAGGTGAGACATTGTATTCCATCTCCGTTGGAGTGTCTGCGTATCTTCGAAGCATTCATCAGTGATCTGTTCCACCGACACTCAGATGTGCATGTGCGCGTCATACACCCAATGCACCAACAGCATACAAATGCATATCGATTGGCGAGACTGGTGGCAAACTCACAGAATGGCATCCCCCAAAGCTTCAGCAGCATCCTTCTGTTTCAGCTTTTGATTGATTTCATCTTTCGGGCTCTTGCCATTGCTCTTCGAATCCACCTTCTTCTTTTTGTTTGCTGACTTCTTCTTGCTTCTTGATTTCGTCTTCGATTTCGTCTTCGATTTGCCCTTGGACGATGGCGCTCCACCACGCAGCCGCAACGTTGGCTGCAGCATCGTGGCTTCTTGATCATTGCGGATGACAGACAGAGTCGCAGATGCCGCCACGGTCGCCGATCTCGTGGATGCCTGACACATGGTCAGCATCATCAGCGAAAGCAGCAATGTCAGGGGAGCCGCCATCCTTGATGTCGTTGCAGCCGCGCACTTGTTGGAGGGATCGATCATGATTGCTGTGCTGTGCCTTGTCCGAGTACGTGTAGTGTGCCGTGTCTTATGTTCTGCAGTATCTTGATTGCATCACACGCAAGCGATGTTGCTTGCTGTGCTGTGCTGTGCTGTGCTGTGCTGTGCTGTGCTGTGCTGTGCTGTGTCGAGAAGGTGTCGGTGATGTCGCTGGTGTACTACGCGTACGAGTAGTATGAGCGCCTCTTGCTCGAGTGTTGATGTCTGTTGTGCGAGAGATGTCCATGCATCGGAAGAATGGATGATGCTGTCTCTTGTTGTGATGGTTGCTTGGTGATGATGTCTCTTGGTGATGATGGCGTTCGTGTTGTTGTTGTGTGAAGTTGGGGGGATGGCGAAAGATACGCTTCGTGTGAGGTCTCGTTTGTTCGGAACACTCCACTTGTCAAAAATTAATCTCGAGTCTATGCAAGTACCGTCGGTTTTCGTCCAACTCATGTCGGAGCGTTATAGGGACGTTGTTATTGATACACAACAAACACACCGGACTTTTTCCGTTCACACAACAACGGCCGCCAACGAGAAATGAACGATTGACTGTTGTTGTGGCTTGTCGGTTTTCGTCAAACGCGCTTTCGGCTCATGGCATGGTTTCTTCCACGATTTCGGTTCCGGGATGGGAAATGTCGGCACCATGAGCTCGGTCACCACTGTCGCCAAAGCAGTGCATGTCCTTGTGAATGCGATAAGCTGATGGTCACGGGACAGCCACCAAAGTCATCCAACTCTCCAGAGTGTTGATGCAGAAAAGGAATCCACAGACGTTGCTGCAAGCGGAGGTCCATTGTTGCAATTGATGAGAAAGAACAAGTCGATACAAAGAGCAGCATGCCGAAGGCGAGACAAAGGATGATGTTGCAAACCGCCTCCTTCCTGATCAAGGTCTTGATCGTCATGGTGGTTGTTCGAGCTGAGCTTTCCTTCTTTTGTTCCGCCAGCGAGATCATCAGCAGCACCAGTGGCAACAGTGGCAACAGTGGCAACATGACAACTACCATCCCGGACGAAGAGATAGAACAGTACGACACGGTAAGTTGATGTAATTTCAAACAGCACAGAGAGGGGTGTGCTGCAAAGCTGCGTTTCGTGCTGTCATTCGGTCGCGGGGTTGCTTGGGACAGTATCAAACTGCATCAAGAGCCGCACATATAATACCTGTCACACATCTTCTGACAGCCCATCTTTCCTTTTCCCTCTCATTTGACTTCAACTTTCTCCATTCGTCCACATCGGAATGTGAACGACTCTGCGAAACCCTTCACTGGCCGACCCAACCGTGTTCGACGCTGCGTCCATCCATCATGTGTCTCTCCAAATACTCGTACTGAGCAGGATATCATCGCAAAGGTTATCGAAGGCAATACGGTGGAGGACAGCAGCAGATACCCGTACTACACGTTGCTCTGGGAATCATCGCTTTGTGGTGGAGTCCTCATTGCACCAGATATCGTTCTGTCAGCCGCTCACTGCGAGTAAGTTCGGAAGCAAAGCGTCACGATGCTTCGGGCGTTGTCTGCGGATCTGGCGAATGGAAGTCGGATGCATTTATGTTCGCCAAATCATCATCTCTTGCTTGCTTTTCATCTCTCTGGCCTTGAACGACCTTTGATGGTACTTTCGTTTCTTTCAGGGAAAGCATGAACACCATGTACCTCCATCAGCCCAGTCTGTGCACAGAACTTACGAACCCCACTATTCTCACTCACGGACCTTGTGGCAAATGCAAACGCAAACTCAAACGCCAAACTGTTGCTACTCAATGCCGTTGCTCTGCAATCCTCTTTCATCGATGGCGTTTCAATCGCATCTCATTCTCAGGGGTTCTTCGAAAGTGGCGCGGGTCAATTACTACACAAGATACTTCTTTGCGGACGACTCCGAAATCATCCCTATCTCCAAAAGCATCGTGCATCCAGATTATCGGGATGGTGACTTTTCGTTTGACATGATGGTCGTCGTCCTGGACAAGACGAGCACCAGACAATATGTTCGTATCAACTCGAGCCCGGTGGTGCCCGACACGTCCGATTCCCTCTCGGTGATTGGCTTTGGAGATACGGATCCGAAGTCGGGGAGAGACAACCTCAGGATCCCTTCCTACTTGCAGGAGGCGACGGATATGGACTACATTCCGAATGATCAATGCGATCAGATGCACAAAGCTGACGACGTGACGGACGACATGATGTGCGCATCATCCGAGGCAGGAGATTCATGGTGCGTGTGGAATTGCTGTTGCTGTTGATGAGTGCCAGCTCCTGCGCAAACCACGACGCTTCCCTTGTTGGCATCATACCCGTTTGTTCGTACTTGTGGGGAGTGCTTTGATGCGTTGCCGGTCGCACATTTTCTAAAAGTCAACTCTTCCATGGTATCACACGGTGTTCTTGCAAAAATCCCATTCCACCGCTTCACGCGCACACATCAATACTCTATTCTGCAACAGTTCGGGTGACTCTGGCGGACCGCTCATCATTGATGGTGGTTCCGTGGACGATGATATTCTTGTCGGCATTGTATCATGGTAAGTGCAACGAAATGCTTGCAAACTATTCTACGAACCACGCATCAACGAGTATGACGCATTGATGCCGTTGTTGGCGACTTTAGGTCAAGCACGGGCATCGCAAACAAACATTGATCACTGGTGGCAAACGCTGATTGATTGCATGAATCACCATTATCTTAACCATCACTTTCGCTTTCACTATCTGTTTTGCTTTGTTCCGCTCGCATGTCGGTCAACGCGTGGCATCGCAGGGGAAGAGGATGCGGCATCCCCCGATGGCCAGGGGTTTACTCCAGGGTGAGCCATGCCTACGATTGGATTGAGGACTTGGTCTGCGAGCACTCTGAAGATGTGCCGAGCTATATGGGATGCCCTCGGTCGCTTGAAGATACATCCAGCCCGACTCGACAGGCGTCTGCTTCGCCAACGCAACATCCAACATCGCAACCAACAGATCAGCCCACGTTGCAGCCAACGGCAGAACCGACGACAAGGCCAACGTTGCGACCAACAACGCAACCAACGGAAGCCCCATCCATGCCACCAACGGCGGTTCCTTCTCAAACACCGAGCAGATCACAACAGCCCTCGCATCCACCAAGCGTTTCGCCATCGGACGTGCCATCTGCTTCCCCCAGCACGAATCCCACGGCTTCGCCTGCACCATCCACGTCACCGACCATGCCCGTAGGCGACTCCATCTTCATCGGTTGGTTCCCACCAAAAGGGTTGCGACACTGTGAAGGCGACTGCAACCTGGACGGCGACTGCGCAGATGGCCTGGTATGCTTCCGACGACGACGAGGCGAGAGAATTCCTGGCTGCACCAACGATCCCATCCTTCCACGAGGCGCAGACTTTTGCGTTCGCAAAGAAGAGCATTCATTGAGTATGGACGAACTGTGAGAGAATGCGAAACGATGTTTGCGATTCATTGGTATCACATGACGTCGCAATACAGTGTCTTGGGTTCGTGGAACATGATGTTTGCGTCGCGATACTGATGGGAGGAGATGACACATCATGGGGGAAGCGTCCAAATGAACACTCCTCGTCGACATTGATTCCTGCAATGGCGCGATTCACGCGAAACGCAGTTCATGATTCTGATCGAGCCTTCGGGGAATCCTGGCTGGTATGCTGCACCACACGTACGACTTCAAGTAGAGAAAGGAAGCGAGATGTTTGGTATAGAGCATTTGATAGAGAGAAGGGTGGAGAGAACGTTACTTTGCGATCTGGCATGGTGTTGTCGTTTCAGCAATTCCAATGTCGCCGTTGTTAGAGCTACCTCCGCGCGAACGAGAGGATGTGCGGAGCACAAGGAGAGCAGGACGATGTATGGCGAATGAACTACCGAGAAGTTGGGGCCTGGGAGCTGCGCGATCATGTGTTCCACACAAAAAATGACTGATGGGTGTACCGGCCCGCGAAGCGATCGGAGTGCACGAACAAAGATAACCGTCCATTTGCCAAAAGGTGTTCCGAATTTCTCCTTGTCGTCACGTTGTTGCTGAATCCCACCATGCCTTTGTAGGTATATATCTTCGTATACATGCCAATGCATGGTGGTATGTCACGACTCTGGATGATAAATCCCCAGACATGTTGGACACTTAAGCGACGCAGCAAGTGTTGAAACGTGATTGGCCTAGATTTTAAAAGGGCACGGTCACATACGGCGCTTTTCAAACGGAACGGAGTGCGCCCTGGGATTTTTCTTCGTTGTGGAAGACAACGGATCAATGTGTGTGACAAGACCAACGACAAACAAAGCACCCGCGGCAGTTGCGCAACGTTCCGTTCTTGGCAATCTTTGCTTCCAGAGAGAGGGAGCCAGCGGAAGCAGTGTGTACCAAGACGACCGCGGCGTGCTATTGCTCTCACCATTGCGCACGAGTTCCACACCCCGACGAACCATTCCATACCTTGCGCGCCTTGAAGATCATCAAGGGAACGCATCCTCATCTGTCTGTTGCCATTGTCAGAGATCATCGTCAGTGTTGAAGGAGGTGTCCGAAGCTGGGAACGAAAGCAAAGGAATGCAAGCGAGGCAAGCAGGGAAGCAAAGGGATACGCAAGAGCGGGAGAAGCAAAGGACGCCAAGAGACGGAACCGCGCGAAAACACCAACGAGCATCCACGGCGGCAAAAAGAGAAAAAAGAGGCAGTTCCACCGACAAGAACGCAAGAGCATTGGGATTCAACCACGAGCAGTAGCAGTGTCAGTGCAGTTCGGAGAGTTGGAGTTCACTGGAGTTGACAGCATCACTCCCGAAAAGCATCATAGTCGCAGATCAGAGGGACGGAGACGAGAGGATACAGACGGTTCCTCCATTGCCGCCACCACCAGCAGTCACCATTGCGACAGTCGCAGCCATCGTCACATCGGTACGAACACCAGCCAAACCACCTGCGAGAAGCGCGAGGAAGAAATACGAACGCAGAAGCTGCCTTGAGACATCACATCGGAGGCCGCGGCTGTCGCACCTGTCGCATCCAAGACATCAATTGTACTGCCACACGAAAGCACGCGTGCACTCACGCCACCACCACCATCACAGATACACCCGTAGCACCAGCAGCCATAACCACAACTGTATCCATCTTGCAAGTCCACACCAACGGCGGCAGCCACAACAACAGCACAGATATCAACACAGATATCAACACAAGCGCACAATGAGGGAACACAAGCGCAAACGCAGACAAGGCTGCGATTATAGGCACCCGAGGATACATCCATGCGGAGGCGCTACTTCAAACAGACGGAGGGTATCAGCGATACACAGAAGGGACACCCACGCACTGTGTTATCTCCTCTTGTCGCTCTGTGTTCTGAATGCGCATGTCGTTGGAACCGTTGCCAACGTGCCCACCTCGACACCGACAGACTCCATGACAAGCAACATCCCATCTGACTTTCCCAGCCTAGCTCCGACGACAGGCACTTGGCCATCCACTGGAGGTCAGACTCCGCAACCAACTGTTCACCCAACCATACAACCAACTGTGCAACCAACTGTGCAACCAACTGTGCAGCCAACTGTTCACCCAACCGTGCGAACAACGACGCTTGCGCCAGTTGGGAACAATGACACGCAAACGAACACGGAAGCACCGACAGCACCACCAAGCCCATTCGGAAGTCTCAACCCCACTTCATCATCGACAGCATTGCCCACATCTTCATCCACCACAACAATGACCACCGAACTGACGCGAGATGGCAATGAGACCGGCTCTTCGTCAGCGGCTCCTACGAACTTGCTCTTCAACCACTCTACAACTGCCCCATCTCCAGCAATGACGGAGGCACCGTCTCTGGCGCCAACAAACCATACCCTCCCAGGGCCAACGCCGCAGCAAACAACCCCACCAACATACCCACCATCAGTGTCTCCAACGAATACATCGCAAAACGGAACCGACACGGACAACACATCGTCAACGGAACCAACAATGGCGCCGATTGGCGATTTTTCGGCGGCCCCGACAACACCATCGCTGTCCAACGATACGGATGCTCTGAACGCAACATCGGCCATGCCCACTGACGTACCAACTCCATCATCAGCCCCAACAACGAACTACTCGCAACCCACGCTCATCATCGACGACAGAAGCGACACTGAGGAACCCACCGCAGCACAAGGGGGTGGCGGGAGGCCATCCAGATCGCCGGTCGTGGATCCGGGCTTTGATGATGACGACGACGACGATGATGCGTTCATGGGAGACGATGGTCTCGGAGGCAACGGGAGCCCCGTTGGCACGCCAAGCCAATCACCTGTCCCCACCGAATTCGTCGACGTGGACGTCAACAACGACGGTGACGACAACTCTCTCACACCGCGTCCTGTCACGCAGTCGCCCACAACTTCGCCAACTTCGGCACCAACAGCGAGACCGACGAGTGCGCCGACCTCAAGACCAACGTCTAGGCCAACGGCATTCCCAACATCGTTTCCAACCTCGGTACCAACGAGCAAGCCGACACAAGTTCCCTCCGCGCCGCCAACTTCTTCTCCGTCTCGGCTACCATCCAGCGACCCGACCTATGTACCCACAGCACAACCAACGACGAAACCCAGCGCCGAGCCCTCTATGCCGCCAACGTCTTCCCCGTCCACATTGCCATCGTTCTCTCCATCCCAGGCACCTTCACTGTCATCAATGCCCTCGCGGAACCCCACGAATTCACCAACCAGCCAACCAACCACGTCTCCGTCCGGATCACCCAGCATGCGACCGTCCACGATGCCCTCTCACGAGCCGTCATCGGTCCCGTCTTCGTCTCCATCCCTGCCGTTGCAGACAGAATTCATCCAAGTCACCATGCAGCTTGAACCGTACACATCCAACGAACTCATCACTGGGCAGGATACCTTCACGTGGCAGACAGTGACGGAAGATCACATTTTGCAATCCATGTTGTCCCAGAACGTGGAACCGCCACTCATCGACCTCACGGTCAGAACGGACATAGACAGACAGACGTTCCCATTGATCGATACCACAGCCGCAGCCCAGAATGCCACCATTGCAACATCGGATGCTGGCCGAACGCTTCGCAATGTGAGGATCCTGCAAGCCACAGACCCCATGACAGGCGCCACGTCCACCTCCATCTTCTTCTCCGTCTTCGTATCCTACAGGTCCATCGGCAAGGACTTCAACATCCGCGAGCTCGTGTTCAACTCCTGGGCGGAGCCATCGGATCGCAACGCATACTTGGCACAGCTCAAGCGTCGTCTAGACCTGTTCGATGAAGTCACAGGATTGGAGATTGACGTCAAGGGCTTCGACCCACCCGGTCCAAACCCAGCGACCAAGGCATCGGGAAGCAGCGGCAGCAACCTCGCAATCATTGCTGGTGCTTCCGTGGGAGGCGCGGCGATCGCTCTGCTCCTCGGCTTCTTTGCAATGAAGCGAAGGAATAGAGCCGATCCACAACCGGATCTCCAGCCGGCACCATCCTCGCAGCCCGATATTTGCGCCACACGCGTGGCTGTCTCCACGTAAGTAACTACGAGAACATCGCGCTGCAATCTGCTCGTGGGTTGCCAATCAATCCGTGCCCCATCTCACATCTCTGTCTGTCTGTCTGCCTGTCTTTCTTTCGTTCTTTCTTTGCTTCCGACTTGCACAACATACCTGCGCTTACGCAAACCAAATGCATGATGCAAACAGTGAAATCATGGTGGAGCCACAGGACGATATCAGTACGTTGGGCGATCCAATGTTCGGTCCTGGTGGCATGCTGATGGGTGTGGTGGACAAGGATGAAGTGACGGCGTCCATCGGCGAAGACTACGACTACGTCAGACAATACCGACAGGCATTCCAACCTGGCTCCGTGACATCGAAGACCAACAGCAGAGACAGGTTGATGTCGGAGGATCACACGAAAGCCTCTTCTGCCGGCATATCGAAGATCGGCGATAATTCATTATTTGCGGATGACGCTTCCTTCGAGCAGCAATTCGCAGAACCCGAGGAACGTTACGATGTCGTCGCGCCCGCAGGCAAGCTGGGAATGGTGATCGACACGCCGAATGGTGGTTCGCCTGTCGTCCATGCAATTAAGGAGACCAGCGTGTTGGCCGAGCGCGTTCACGTTGGCGACCGCCTGCTGTCTGTTGACGGCGAAGACTGCACGGGGATGACCGCGATGCAGGTGTCGAAGTTGATCAGTCTCAAGTCGGAGAAGCCATCACGGGTGCTGGTATTCGTTCGGGCCCGTGTTAATGCAACCATGTGTCCTTAGAAAGCATCGACGTTTTGTTCATAGACAAGAACCATACTCTAAATTTAATTGTACTCGTCGACGCACGTATGTACAAAGCATTCGTCTTGCAGTGGCGCATACTCGGAGACTCTGTCTGGAATATTGATCAAGTTCTTGGAGAGCATCACTTGTGCTATACATTGGACAAGCTCATAGCGGTTTCGTAAGGTTGACGTTGGACACTGACATCACTCCCATCGTGAAGTGCTGCTGCTGCTACACACGAGGAAATGAGAGATCGTTGGTGCCATCTTGTCGCTGTGGTTGCGATTACAAGAGGACGTCCACCTTCATGTTACATACTTATGAGTGTGAAAAGGTCAGATGCTATTAACTCCATGATTGGGCGCCAAGCATTTGTCATACCTGCTTCGCCGCACCGATTTGCACCAATGCGAACTTTGTTCATGGATCGAGCGGCTTCTGTCCGGTCGTTCCATACTTCTCAATGTACTCCTGCTGCTTCTTCGCCAACGACTTTGCTATCGGCGAGTTGATCTGCGCAAGTCTGCCCCAACCTGTGGAAAGGACAGGTGCGACGGCCTCCAGCATATCGGCGGCGCTGGGAGGAGGAACGGCATCCACAACAGGAGGAGCTGCGGCTGCGACCACCGGCTCTGGTGTTGGCGGCGGCGGAGTTGGCGCAGCCACTGGTGGCGCGGGTGTTGGTTCTGGAGCAGCTGCTGCTTCCGGTTCGGCCGCGGGTGCGACAAAGTCCTTGAAGGCTGCCACGTCCTCCTCTTCTTCCACAGTAACCAAGATGGGCGTTCCCACCGGCACATCTTCCGCACCGGCGTCCTTCAGGATCTTGGCAATGTACCCATCATCCTGCGCCTCGAAGTCAATCGATGCCTTGTCCGTCTCAATCTTGGCCAAGGCGTCCCCGGCGATGAATTCGCTGCCCTCCTCTAGGTACCATTCCGCTAAGGTTCCTTGGTCCATGGTGGGGGAGAGTGCCGGCATGCCCACCACGATGTGGTACGGGAGGTTGTCATCCTGCAATGCGGACGAGACATGGAAGGATCGGCTGGGAGTGGTTGATGGAATTGATTGATGAGCGGGATTTGGATGGGAAGAGTCGCATGCAACGGATGTGGTTATGACGCAGAGACCAGAATGGAGCGTAACGTGTGAGCAAATGAATGAATGATGAATGAATGAACAATGAATGAATACGCGATGGATATGCCGGCCGCAATGACAAAGTAAGAGATGAACACAAGACAAGTGCCAGAAGCGTGGCCATGAAGAGCGAAACAGCGCTCAAGCGCGGAAATGGAGCTCGCTGATGTTGACTCCATCTCATTGAAAGCAAACATGGACAATCATTTACGCAACCAACACCTTCCACAGCATTGGAGATGTGGGTGCTACCGTTGGCTCGCTCCACCAAAGACGCAACTGCGCCAAACTCACCATCCAATGGCAGCCGCACGGTTGGAGATCCTCGTGACCCCGCTGCGCAAGGATGACGATGCCGCTAATCTGGAGATGGCAAGCATGGTGTTGTCGTGGTCGCTCTGCGAATGATGAAGAGTTTTGCAGAGTAGAGTATTGTGGAGGTCGACGAGTGTGGGGAGGTGCCAACGTGCAGAGCAGAGCAGAGCAGAAGAGGAAAGGTTGGATGTGGAAGCCACAGCGAAGGTGGCTGCGTTCCCTTTTTGCGTGTTCGTCGTCGTCTTCGTTGTCGGCGTTGTTGGTGGTTGGCGTGTCTTGTTGCGATTCGTGGGCGAACAGCGAAGGTCGAGACGAACTTCTTGCGGTTCTCAGAACTTTGTTCCTTTTCAGCCAACTCTGTCTATCTTTTGCCTGTATTTTCGGTGATCACAGGCGATCGGATGAGTCGATAATCGTTTTTCTGAAATCAATCGGAAAAGTGCCCGAACTGAGCGACCGACACAAAAGATACGGTTTGCGACAGAACAAACGCACACGCAGATGCGAACAATCCAACAAGGAAAGATCCGAACCATGGAGAGGGGCTCTTGTGAGGTACGACTGCGTGCAGATCGTACCAACACACACCCTTCCTGACCCATCATGTCGCAAGAGTGAGAGCTCCATCTGTCTCCGCAACAACATCACGAGAACGCAAAGAACGCAGAGAGCATCAACTCGAGAATCATGGCTCGATTCCAATCCATCCTCTGCGGGTTGTTGCTGTCATCCGCTCTGCGACGTTCATCGTCATCGTCATCATCATCAGCTGTAGTTGCAGCATTCACATTCACATTTCAACCCAAGCCCTGCGCAAAGGAATCCATGACGTCTCTTGGAACACATGCCAGATCAGCACCGTTCGCCACGGCAACAAGGCCTGGCCATACATTGCGCATGTCCGCCGCCGAAGCCGCGCCGCAAACCTACATGGAGGCGCTGAGCCTCGCCGCTTCCGAATCCTTGGGACGCACGGTGGAGCTGGTGCCCACATCGGGCGGCGGCTTCTCGGGTGGTGGAGGTGCCAGCACATCAGCCGTTCTGGACAAGGCCACCGACACGCGGTACTTTGTCAAGGCCGCGCGCGGGGAATTCGACATGCTGCGCGCTGAGTACGAGGGCGTCAAGGCCATGTCGGAGGCCAACGCCATCCAGGTGCCCACGCCCATCGCGTTCGGTGAATTCGAGTCCACGGCGTTCGTGATCTTTGAGTACCTCGAATTCTGCGGAGGCGGGTCGCAGTTCGAGCTTGGCCAGCAGCTGGCCAAGATGCATCGCAAGGTCAGCGATCAGGGATTCGGTTTCGTGGTGGACAACACCATCGGGGCCACCTTCCAACCCAACTTGCCGTGGAAGCAGGATTGGGCCGAGTTCTGGGATGAGCAGCGCCTGGGACACATGCTCAAGCTCACGGACAACGTCGGCTTCTCGGACGACAAGATCCAGAAGCTGCGTGCCAAGACGAAGCAACTGCTGTCTCACAATCCGCCACCGAGCCTCATCCACGGTGATCTGTGGGGTGGCAACAAGGGATTTTGCAAGAAGGATGGCAAGCCCGTCCCTGTCATCTTTGATCCTGCCACCTACTACGGCGACCGGGAGGCGGACATCGCCATGACGTACGTCTTTGGTGGTTTCAGCGGTGATTTTTACGATGGCTACAACTCCGAATGGCCGTTGCCGGAAGGGCACGAAAAGCGACGTGTCATCTACGAGCTGTACCACATCCTCAATCATGAAGTGTTGTTTGGTGGCGGGTACGCCAATCAGGCGCGAGGTATGATCGACCGCATCATGAATCTTTGAATCGTTGCGTAGAATACAGCACTGGTGAACAAGCTTCGAGTAGAGTAAGGGCAAAAGCCTAGCTATCAAGTTAATGAATTTGTTGACACATCGAAATGCACTGTATTTCGGTCAGTACTCCAGGGCATTTCATGGATAAGTGAAGGACACGGCGATTTCGCTGCCCGCCTCCAGCGCTTCGTAAGCCGCTTGGGCCTGCGACAAGGTCATAGTCTTGCTGATCAACCGCGATGGTCGTATCTGGCGCACCAGTTCCCAAGTCAATGCAAATCGCCGTTCCTTCGTCCACAAACCCAATAACTGTGCCGGTATCGTGCTGACCTGCGATGTCATCAACGTCTTGTGACTGCGATGAAAGTCGATGCCCAGTTTCAACGGCACTGTGTCGTTGCCGTACCACGAACCAATCACGACGCGGCCACCATCGGCCGTGCAGTCGATGGCCGATTGCAACGCCCGGCCGTTGCCGCTCACCTCGATCGTCACGTCGAACGGCTGCATGACAGTCGTGCCCGGCAGCAGGGCTTGCGTGGCACCCATCTTGGACGATGCTGCCAATCGGTCGGGGATCGTGTCGAATGTCGTAATGGTGCCGAATTTGGCGGAGGTGGTTTGCGATCGTAGGATTGCCGTCACCAACAATCCGATCAACCCTTGTCCGTAAACACCCACCCTTTCTCCCAGACGTACATGCGCATCATGCACCAAACTCAACGCCGTTTCAACGGATGGCATGAAGATGGCGTCTTGCGGCGCGATGCCATCGGGGACCAGTTGGATGGAATTCACATGCGTCACCACATGAGTGGCGTGCGGGGAGAATGTGAATACGGTCTTGCCGAGGTATTGTCGGGTGTTGACTGCCGACCCGCAACGAATGATCTTGCCAACGAGACTGTAACCGTACGACAGTGGGTACATCATGCGCTCTTCATCCATGCCTTGGATGTTGACATCCAACGCGGCGTCCGTATCGAACGTACCCTTGAAGATTTTGAGTTCGGTACCGGAGCTGATCAAAGAGCAAGAGGATTCAATGAGCACCTGATTAGGTTCAAGCTTTGGAATTGGCTGCGGCGCACATGTGACCTTGCGCGGTGCCACGAACTGAATCTCCGTGCGTGACGAAAGATTGGCGCTCTTTTTCTTTGCTTGGCCAGCTGTTTCTGCTTCTGCTGTGTTGGAGTGCTGGGACTTCAGATGGAATAGCAAGTCAACATTGGAGACCTGAATGTTGGGCTCCTGCAGTCGCGCTCGCTGGATCCAACCAACAGCATCCCAACCGCTCTCCATCAATCGTGGGCCAGCCGCCGTTGCAAAGAAGTAATTCATGGTATCCTTGAGGTAGGAGTGTTCCTGAGCATCGATCTTCCAGGGTGACGGACCTTGGCACACTAATTCAACGCCATGGTCTTGGAAGGCCTTCACCAATAGTGATGGATCGAGATTGTGACCCATGTCATCCGCAAGAGCTTCCGAATACACCTGAAACGCATGCGTATCGGATGGAATCATTGCATTGCTTCCACCGTCGTCGTTGTTGTCAGATTTTTCAAACGGTTTCGGTGGCAAGAATTGCGTCGTGCCCGTGAATGTGATGGGGAAGTATAGGAGCGTTCCATCATGCTGCTGTTGCAGCAGTTCAAAGCGTTGAATCAAGGAGGATGCCAGCTGGTTTGGGTGGAACAAATCCGCAAAGCAACACCCCACAATCAGATCCGGTGCCTTGTGTTGCCCCTGTTCTTGCTTGGAATCAAAATCAGACATGCAGATACGCAAGCGCACGCCCAGCTCTGCATGTTCGTAGATATGCTCTGCATCTGACAGTTGTTGCGTGAGCTGAAATCCCCACAGCTGCACCTTGTTTTGACATTTGTGGAACAGAGCTTTGTTGGACTCGAAGGCGGTGTATTCCAAACGAATGGTGTTGCCTGAAGACAACGACAAAGGCGGGAGTTCGTTGTCCGGATCCCCAAATAAGAAGATGTGCAACATGGACAACAATCCAGCACCAACATCAACGATGCGCAGCGGACGATCGAGGCGCGCCTTGTTCTGTAAAGCATGCACGACATGTTCGTAGGTCGGCACGTGGATGGATGCCCGATCGACGACGTTCTTGGATTCCAGATACTGCTCTTGATCGAAGCGGTACGATGTATCGATCAGGCCCGATTGTTTCCAAAGTTCGCGAAGCAGAGTCTTTCCGTGGGACGGATCGATGTGCACCAGCTCCATGTCGGAGGAAAATGCCTTGCCGATAGTCTCCAAATTGTGCATGGAATCATCGGCAACTACGATCGTCGTGTCGGACGTGATGTAGGGGAACTCCGTGTGCGATCCATAGAAGAAGGAGATGGGATCATTCTTCGTGGGATACCCCTTTCGACGATCGGGCGTGAAGACAGCACGGAAGTTCGAAGGGTACGAAGGTGACGTGCTATCACCGTACCCCATGTGCTGCAAAACGCGGTCGACATGCGATCGCGGTGAATTGGAGGCCAGGAGGATGGGATGCGGAAAGTTCTGCAGAAGGGTGCGCAACGTACGCTCTTCCGTCATCATCTGAGCATGCGAATATCCGGTCGATTGTTCGTTCATGTCGCGCAGCATCGGAAGCAGATTGGACATGTCGATGGCGTCGCTGGCGTAGACCGTTTCGTAGAAGTGACGCAGCTGCTGTTCTAAATCGTCGGCCGACAAGGATTTCCACACCGTGTGCCGCAGTCCCTCTACCGTGGAACCGTACGTTCTGTAGAGGTCGTCGGCCTGTTCCTTGGAGATGCCCAAGCGTTGCTCGCAGTAGGCATGCGTGTTCGCGACGATCTGCCGTTCGATGCCCGCAAATCGTTCCTGGTACAACGTGTTGTCGACATCGAGCACGAGCACTTTCTTTTGTGACGTGGGTGATTTATTTTTCTCCGGCAAGCATGTGTCGACGTTTGGAGATGAAGATGATGCGGATGCGAAAATAGTTGACGAAGGATGCAAGGAGAGATCGGTGAACAGCACCAACGTCGCCAGAGCCGATGTCAATGGTCTCCACCGACGGCAAGTGGATGAGATTAGATTGGAAGGAGACATGGTCGTTGGCCTCAAGCTGTTCGGCAGAATTATATGAATGGATGGATGGATTGATGGATGGATTGATGGATAGGGATGCACAGATGAATATATTAGAAGGGATGAATTGGTGGATGCTGTGGTGAATGGAGTGCAGTGATTGAAACAAAGATGTTGCGTCTTTGGTGTCACAAAAAATGATGTCTTCAAACGATGGTGGCAGCTCATTTTGGTGTCGTTGATGTGTGTGACGAATCTCCAACCAAGATGCACGAAATTGATTCAGTTGAGTCCATGTGGTCACACAGAGATTTCTTTTGTGCTCAGAACCCGATGCGTCCGTCATCCAGTCGATTTTATGTCACAAAATGCGCGTCTTCGTGATGGAAGTGTTCTCGGGTTTTTGGTCCACCACGCACACGTGGTCTTGTCGGGTCCGTTCAGCAGCAACGTGCGCGCCATGGAGTCTTTCGCGCACCAGCGTGTGAACACAGAACAAAAATGACAATTGGTCGCGAGAGCACAATTGCTCCGCAGTCACAACTCTCCGACATTGGAAACACGGTCGTGGCCTCTTGCTCTCCGTGTGAGTACTCTATGAACTTGTAGACGTCAATATCAACATCAACCTCACTCCAAGGTCAACCACACATTGTACACATTGTACACATTGTACACATTGTACACATTGTACACATTGCACACATTCCACAAATACATACAAGTGGAGTCATACAGCAGCCAATCTCAAAAGGAGCAGGGCAAACCAAGCAAGAACAGGCGACCAAGAACGGGCGACCAAGAACATTCCTCGTGCTGTGCGGTCTATCAGCGTCTGAATCGACTGCAAGATGGCGTCGTCGTTGATCGTGAAGGTGGCGGATGGACTGGATTGGAAGGTGGCAGCATCCGTGCAGGCACAATGCGGAGGCAGCGGGTTCTTCCAGCACGGCAGCATCCCCAAGACGCCGGAGGGCTTCCAGGCGTACGCGGAGGGACTGGAGGCAGATGTGAAGCTGGAGGAGGCCAACGGCGGCGACGCGGCAACCAACGGCAAAGAGGGCGACAAGGACTACAGATTCCGCGTCGACCTCTTCAACCTCACGGAGAAGCAGCTGGACAAGCTCAACTACTACCAGGTGCTGCAGCTGCCCTTCATGGCCCAGCTCACGCCCGATGAGCTGCGCCAGGCGTACCGCAAGGCCTGCCTCAAGTACCATCCCGACAAGTCCGGTCGCGGGCAGGACGACTTCGTCTTCCTCAAGGTGCAGGCCGCCTTCGAGACGCTCACCAACCAGAAGCAGGCCTACGATTCCACGGAGATGCCCTTCGACGAGTCCATTCCTTCGGGAGACGAGACCGCCGACGACTTCTTCGACGCCTACGCCATCGTCTTCGAGCGCAACCTGCACTTCGACACGCGTCTGCTCAACAAGGACGCAAAGAAGGGAGGCAACAACAACGGCAACGGCAACAAGAAACGCCGCAACAGGAAGAACCGCAATAACAACAAGCAGCCGCAGGGCCCGCCGGCGTTGGGAGATGACGCCACGCCCATCGAGGACGTGCATCGCTTTTACGACTACTGGGCGCACTTCACGACGTGGCGCGATTTCACCATCAAGGCCGCCAGGGAGCTCGAGACGGAGGACCAGCTGGAGCAGGCCGAGTCGCGCTACGAAAAGCGGTGGTACCAAAGGGAGATCGATCGCCTCGCGAAGAAGCTCAAGCAGAAGGAGCAGGTCCGAATCACCACGCTCGTGGAACGCGCCATGGCCTCCGATCCAAGATTGAAGGCCGAGAAGCAGCGTCTCATCGACGAGAAGCTCGCCAAGCAGAAGCAGAAGGAGCAGGCCGCGTTGGACAAGCAACGTCAGGAGCAGGAGGCCAAGGAGGCGGAGGAACGCAAGGCGCAGCTCGAAAAGGAGAAGCGGGCGCAGGACAAGTTCGCGAGGGAGAAGGAGAAGAAGCTATTCCGAAAGACCAAGCAGGCCTTCCGCCGATCCATCACGGAGGCCCTCCTCGCCACGTCGCAGAGCGAGCATTCCAGAGCGGAGGATGTAGAACTTGTTTGCGACGAATGGGATCGGGAGGCCATCACGCAGCTCAATCAATCGATTGCCGCCAAGTCGGGCTCGCCAAATAAGGTCCTCAAGATCTTCACCAGATCGGTCAACAGAATAAAAGGCATCGAGACTCCGCCCGATGATGATGATGACGATGATGACGACGACGGTGATGCTGCGAATGGCGGCGCCCCAACTAATGGTGCCCTGCCATCGCCAAAGAAAAAGTCGGACAACAAACCTCAAGTGGTCAAGATCGTTTCCGTCGTCAAAGAAAAGAAGCCATTCACCAAGGAGGAGCTCTCCGCCTTGGCCAAGGCCGTCAAGAAGTACCCACCGGGCGGTGCCAACCGATGGGATGCGATCGCCACCTTCATCAACAACCTCTGCAAACCGCAAGATCCACGAACCAAAGAGCAATGCATCGAAACCTACAACAAGCTTGCCAAGAAGCCAAACAACAACAGCAATGCTGCAGCCGCGCCAGCACCAGCCGCCGCACCAGTCGATGGATGGACGGAAGAACAGGACAAGCTGCTGCAGGCCAGTCTTGCCAAGTACCCAGCCTCGATGGACAAGAACGAACGGTGGACGAGTATCGCCAAGGAGGTGCCTGGCAAAAACAAGAAGGACTGCGTCACTCGATTCAAGGCAATTCGGGATGCCATCAAGAATAAGAAGTAAGCGCGCACGCAAGCATTAGGCGTGAAGGAGTGCAGCGGAGCGGAGTGAAGTCTCGCGTGTGATGTGGAAGAGCGGTGCCATCCAATTTCTATGCACGGGCATGGTGTGGTCGGAGCACCGCTGTGCATTCTCTTCGTAGAGTACGTAAGCTAGAGAGAGAGAAGAAAGCATACTACATTACGAGTCGCTCGTATGTGTGGTAGGACTCTTGTGGTAGAGTAGAGTGGCAAATACACCTAAAGCACCCCACGAGTATGGAGGGAAGCTGACTGCATGGTACTCACACCTGTTTCCATTTTTAACGCTGCGAGCACATCCAACCAACTGGTTTCATTCTGTCGCATCTTCTCGCTCCGCCGCCGCGCGATATTGCAACAACGACGCCACACAATCCTCCAGATCGCCATCGAGGAATGCCTGCGCATTGGTCGATTCCCACCCGCTGCGCTGATCCTTGATCATCTTGTAGGGATGCAGCACGTAGTTGCGCACCTGCTCTCCCCAGCTCGCCGCCACTTGATCGCCGCGGATCTGCCGAATCTCCGCCACGCGCTGCTCGTTGGCGATCGCGAGCAGCTGTCCCTTCAACCGGATCATCGCTATCTCCTTGTTCAGCGACTGGCTGCGTTCCTGCGTGCACTTGATGTTCAATCCAGATGGTAAATGCTTGATGCGGACGGCGGAGTTGACCTTGTTGACGTTTTGTCCACCCGCGCCGCCGCTGCGCATGTAGCTGATCTCCAGGTCTTTGTCGGGAATATCGATGTCGAGGATCTGGGACTCCATCAGGACGGGGGCGACGTCGACGCCGGCGAATGTGGTCTGGCGCTTGTTGTTGGCGTTGAAGGGTGACAGACGCACCAGCCGGTGGGCGCCTTTTTCGTTCCGGAACCAACCGAAGGGATGCGGGCCGTCCGTGATGAGCAGCTCGATGCTCTTGTATCCCACCACCTCACCTGTCTGCTCGTCCTCGACCTGTACCCTGTATCCCATCTTCTCGGCGTGCCGTCGGTACATGCGCTGCAGGTCGTTGACCCAATCGCAGGCCTCCGTGCCGCCGGCGCCGGCAGTAACAACGATGCGGCAGGGCTGATCGTCGTAGGGTCCACTGAGCAGCAGTTCCAGCTGGTATCGTTCGCCATCCTCCAAGAGGGCTGTCGCGATCTCATCGAACTCCTGGTACATGGCCTGTTGTTCGTCATCCGTGAACAACGACGGATCATCCAGCATTTCCAGTAAAGCCTCGCAATCCTCCTGGTTGCTCTGCCACGTCCTCATGCGCGTTTGCAGGCGTGTGCATTTGCTGATCTGCGCATTCACCTGCGCGTTGCGTTCCTTGTTGCTGGCATCCCAGAAGGAAGGTTCGCTTGCCTCCGTCTCCAAATCGCGCAGCATGAGATCCAAGTTGGCTGGCACGGATTGCATGTTCTCCTCCCGCAGTTTGCATGCCGACGCGAAGCATTCCTTGATTCTGCCGAAGTCCAGTTCGTTGTACTCCGTCGTGGACTTTGTGGATGCATGCAGCTTCGAGAGGTTCCATCTCGCGTCCGTTCTGCTTTGTTGCTGCTGCCACATGGTGGTCATGATGGTTGGGGACGCAGCGTGGTTTCTGGAAGGCACGTGAAAGCGTGAACTTGGACTCCACGCTTCCACCAGAATGCCACTGGCCGCATTCCTGGACGATCCACGCTGCAACATCAATGTGACGCCCCTTTTTCCAACGCCACCATTGTTGCGCAGAAGCATCGCAATCGAAGTGATGATGATGACGAAACGAATGAATGCCATCGTTTGGATGATCTTTGGACGATCCTTGATATGTTTTCCTCTGGGCTGGGCTGGGATGTGGTGCGATGCGATGTCCCACGATCGCGACGATGAATGTGGTGTTGCGGTTCGAGACGTTCCATGTGTGGTCGTGGTTGGTGTGATGGAACCAATCAACGAGTCACGATCAAACGATGTCGTTCGTGACTGGGTGAATTGGATCGGTAGATCACCTCCAGATTGCGGCGAGAGGCAACGACACCACAAGAGAGATCGATAGAAAGGCAACATGAGCGAGAAGCAGATGCATGCAAACGAAGCGAACAGAGGGAACAGCCAAACCAGATAGTGCACTCACCTGCGACCTACCAACAAATGTTGTTTTCGAGCAGTGGACTCAACTGTGTTGGATGAGGACACTGCCTGGCTCTGGTGACAACTAGTAACTCAGAGATGTGCTTGTAACTAAGACACTAAGTTGTGTCTATGATTATGCATGGATCTTTGCTTTGTTGATTTGGTCCGTGTTCGTTTTGCAACCTGAAGTTTCTCCTCTTGATTTGAAATGTAATCGTGCATCCGTGTTTTGATGTCATTGGTTGGCGGGACTTCAATGGAACCAATCAAGCTATTGCTCCGGGATCCGATTCGAAGAATGATGTTGTCTGGAGCGATAGTCGATGCTGCATGTGTTTCCGACCCTCAGATACCATGCCGTCTCACAACAAAGCACACTCTGCAGTGGTCTCGTCGACTGACTCCAGGTTGCGTACTGTTCGGGTGCAACTGCTCTTGCCATAACATCATCTCAGTGAAAACAAGAAACGCAGACGTTTGACTCCCCAACCGCTGCGGACTGCTGAACCCCCAGAGGATGACGACTCCGTTTGAAGATCCGTCGTCCGATACCTCGACGCTCATCTTCAAATGCCTCCCCCTGCAGGACCTGATGGGCTGCCAGCAGGTGTGCAAGAAGTGGAAGACCTCACTTCGTGAGAATGATACGGTGTGGTGTGGATGGAGTGCCGTCATGTCGGAGAACACAACGGTGGTGCCTGACCTGGAGGCTTCAGACAAGCAGGCGAAGAAGAAGCAGAAGACGGAACAGGAGCCACCGCCAGCCAAGGGCGCCGGCTACAAGGCTTTCAAGGCCAACTACCTCGAACATGCGTTGTGCATGAACTTCTTGTCGAAGTGCATGAAACTGAGGTTCGATCGCAAGCGAGTGCAAAGAGTGAAAGCCTTGCAACGTCGATACGATGTGGTATTGCCTCTGAGTCTTCGTCTCTTCTTCATGCGAAACTCCATCAACTTTCTGGCTAGTAACGGCTATCGATCCGACAATCAATTGGTCAAGATTGTGCGGCTCAAGCCACGCATCGTGGACGACGAGATCCACCTTGTCTTCATGAATGACACGGAAGCGACTTTTTTCTATGAGACGCGCTGGCCCTTGTCTCGACGCTACAACCCACCGGTCGATCCACCCGTTTACATCCTGGAACGCAACCCTCCAGGATTGCCGCGCCATCCCTACAACCGTGATATTTTGAAGGAATCTGGAATTTACGATGATGACGACAGCAGCGACGAAGAAGACGCCTGGCTGAACAATGTCGACCATCGGTTGCACAGTCGAAAAACCAAGAAAGTCGAAGGCAAGTTTGCCTCGCATCATTTTTCTGCATTTTGGGTGGGGCTCTCGCAGGCCGAGGAAGAGAATAACCAAGAGCAGAGCGATGATGATTGGATGGACTTCTACTATTGAGTTGAGAAGAGCCATAGTCATACTCTCTATGTGTTTAAGGCGCCGCAGAGAAACGCTCTGAACCCCCCTCTCTCGCTCCTCAGGGAGAAGGTGCAGGCAGATTGTTCTGTCATTGCGTTCGATCAAACGCAGAAGTCTCCCTACACACCGCTTAGGACGCTCCGATATGACATTGAGTAACGAAAACTACCACTCGATACTTCATACATGTTGGTAGTTGCGCTCGAGGTCTCTTCAGAATGCAATCGATGTTCGATGTCGTTCTAATTCTGCTTGGCGTTGTACTTGATACGAAACAGCTGGATGTTGAGCTTGTCGCAGATCTGCAGGATCGCGGAGCGCGTCCATTGAACCAATCGGAACAGGTAGAACAGGGTCAAGAATTGGAACACCATCTTGGCATGCGCCGTCTCGGTCCGCGACAGAACGACTGTGGCAACGAGGAAGGGCACGACATCGAATTGGATCATTGCGTACGCCATGCCCGCCATCGAGAAGACGATCTGCTTGATCGTGATGAGACACAAGCAGAGACCGAGACTCAGCGATGAATACCGGATGCTGCCATTGTCGGGCAGCAACCAGACGGCCGCCACACATGCCGCGGTGGGTGTCAGCAGCTTGGAATAGGCGGATGCTATCTTGTCGACCGATTTCAACTTGCGTGCGATACGGATCAGCGATTGCACGCTCAGGGCGATGACAGTGTACATCCATACCAGAAGGAGAAGATCTCGCACCTGCAGGGGCTCCTCACGTTCGGCGAGAACGGTGGATCGCAGCGGCAAGTTGACATCCTGCAGAGCGCTTGGCAATTGTGTCGCGTAGAGTTCGCTTTTGAAGACGAGACCCGTGACGATGGTCCACATGGCGATGCCGTACAGCATCTCCGTGACGCCGAAGTTGCCGCTGGCATGCGGGAGGACGCCGGTGTAGTACTCCTCCCACTGCGCCTGGAAGAAGAGGAGTTGCAGCGTGATATGCATCCAAAGGTACTGCCGTGTCGAGTACCTCACGACGCATTGGCAGATGCTGAGATGGCTGATGTTGCCCAACGAATCGACGCCGTGATCGAAAAGCTGTCCCAGTGGGCTGGACGATTTGGTCCGTCTCGCCTGCTTGCCATCCATGCAATCCAAGGTGTAGTACGCCACCTGACACAGGCCATTGACGACCAGCATCCAATCAGGGACCCTTCCCGTCATGGTCGGGTCGTACCATGCCGTGACGCAGTACGCGCCAAGGCAGAAGGCACCGCCGATCGTGGTGACGAGGTTGGGGGCCAACCAAAGCGGCAAGAGTTGCGTGCAGGCCTCCCAGAAGGGATTGAGGAGGGTGTCCAGCGCGGTGTAGGCTCCGCCCTTGTATTTGTGGTTGGCGATGTGCGTCAATCCTCCCTTCGTCAGGACCCCGACGCTGCCAGCGATATCGGCCGGACGCTCCTCCCACATCCACACATGCTCCATGCGATGGTCCTTGTGGTCTTCCGTCGTTTTGGCGTCTCCGCTTGGGTCGTCGTTGCTGATGGTGCTGCTGCTCGGTGTCGCCACAGAAGGAGCCACGGCAACAACCGGTTCCTCAGATTCTAGTCGTGGTGGCATTGCTTTCGTACGAGCGCTCGTATGAGAGTGGGTATGCAAGGTCGTTCGAAGATGATGTTGCTTGCTGGATGAAGACTTGTCTGTATTTGTATTTGCGTTATACAAGTGAACCTCCTCCTCTCTTCGCCGTGAATGTGATGACAACAAGAGGACAAAAGACGCAGAGTGATGACAACATCGATGTTGGTCGCGACGTTGACACCAACAACGAAGGAAGTGGAGACATGCGACACGTTGACAAGTCCAGGGAACGAAACAAGTGCGAAACAAACGTGAAAGGACAATGAACGAACTGGCATTTGTAGCACAGAGACCATATCATGTACAATAGGCTAGATGATTAATATAGATTTGAAGTAGAGGACAAAGGATGTTGAACACACCCGCACTGCACATTGGAGAGTACTCCAACTGCCATGGCAACAGAACCAATGGATCTGGGACTTGCAACAGCATGGTGGCACCCATGCGGATCAGCATCAGCCTCGTTCGGCGGAGCAATTGGCACAGAAGCAAGCGTGCAGTGGCCTACGTGTGGATTCTGCAGGTCTGCGATCTCGCCATCGTGTCTCATACCCCATTTCTGCTTTCCATGACATTGACAATGGCATTGAATCTGCTGCGGCTGGTGTTAGTTCTCTACGAGTACGTGACTATTATTCCACAGCCAATCCCTTTGTTGCGCTCACACAAACATTCTGCGTACATACAAACGACGCATTCACGTCCACGATCGTGGACAACAGAACAAGGAGTGAAGATTCATTGGATGCTGCAGTCTTGCCTCTTCGAAAAGAGCACGCCAAAACACTCCCACCAAAAGATGGTTCCTATGATCGAATCAGACAAGACCGAAACATAGAGAGCGTCGCCGAACATCAAGGACGGCACACCTTGCATCCTCCACCTTTGACGGAGGCCACAAGACCAAGGAAAGTTGGAGGAACTCAAGAACATTGGACCTTGATGGTGGATTGAAGGATGCCGAGATTCAAACAGCAACAAACCACAAGACACATCATGTGGTGTGGTTGACAATTTTTGCAACACAACACCTCGCGAGATGAAATGTGGCGGGCATCTGGCGACCGATCGCCAATGATATGCCGATTCTTGTGCATGGTTTGAAAAGTGCGGACACGCGTTGGAGATGAGAGTTAACGGCCGTAACCGAAATGCCAATCCCAGCAGAAGCTAATTACGCCGTCGCGCGCACGGAATTTTTGTTGGTGGCAGCAATCAACGCATTGAGTCGTTTGTGTTCCCCGAAATACTAGAGCATTGCTGTTCACAGCGGTGCGCCATGGTGACAACGATCAGATCATTCTTCATGAAGGTTGTCGTTCTTGTTTTTGTGGTGATGCGGGTGTGAGTATTCGTGGAATACAGTCTTGCCATTAATACGAGTATCCGGAGGAGTGTTGTTGGACTCTCTTCATTCCCTTTCCTTGGTCCGTCTTCATCTCAGTCTCCATCTCAGTCTCCGTCTCATCGTCTGCATCGGAGACATCGAAGTGCACCAACACAATCGTCGCAACAAGTGGAGCTTGACAAGGCCAAACCATTGACGGTGTTGACAACAGCACTGACAACAACAACAACAGCATTGCATTGCGATCCTCAAAGGCAGCCGCCGGTGGATATAGCAAACATACATCCGAGTAGAGGGCATACGACTCTTTTATACTCCATCTGCAGGAGGAGCAAGAAGCGAGATCTCAACAGAAGGACGGTCCGTGGAATCATTGTCTTTGAGTGCATTGAAGTGTATGCCACTCAGCACTCTGGCTCCAACACCAACACCAACAACAGCAACACCACCAACAGCAACAACAACGACACCAGTGGACGCATTGGAGTCGACGCGGAGTCCCATTTGCCGTTGCACGTGAGACGCTTCGCATCCTCTTGTTGCTCGCACATACGAACTCGTGGTGAGCAGTTGCTTCACCCAACCGTCACGTTCATTCTTGTACAGGTGCACAGTGAATCAGAAAGTGAAAGTCGACCATGGTGTCTCAGGTTTTGACCTTCAAGAGGGATTCGAAGAGCAAGAACAAGAAGAGCAAGAGCAAGAGCAATGACATCAACCGCAGCATCTTGAACAGAGACGATGAAGACGAGAGTGTGCAGCTGCTGAAGAAGACCCAGAAGGAGGCTTACTTTGAGGAGAACAGCAACAACATCGTCGGAGGCAGCGGCAAGAAGAAGGGACCCCTGGCAAAGCTCTTCAAGAAGAAGAATACAGCGACCAAGGCCGAAGAGGAGTACGTTCCTCCCACCCCGCCCACCTCGCCCACCTCACCAACCCCACCCAGCTCTCCAGACTCAACGCAGACGCCGGAGCTGCTGGAAGCACCCGCCTCGCCCCTCAACGTCACCGTGGTCACCGGAACGAAGAGGCACACGCCAACCGGGACGCGGCCCGTCTACCCCATCAACGACGCGCAGAGCACCATTTCCGAACTCACCTACCCCCTCAACACCCCCAATCGCAGGGTGGGCTTCGATCCCAGCACGAAGCAGACGCCCACCAACGCCAACACCCCGGCCACCAGATCCCTGACTCCCTCCAGCGGCCTGCACTCCACCTCTGCGTCCAGCCGGGCTGGTGTGGAGTCGGAGGAGGACGTCGACGCTCCCGCATCCACCTTCTGCGGAGCTCGCAACGAGGGGGGCGATGCCATCTCAAGCACCATGTGCTACTTCGATGGGATCTGCGCACCGGCCTCAGCAACCAAGGCAGCGCCGCACGTTGACGAGAGTTCGGTGCCGTCGCCCAGCGTCAGCACATCGCAGGGCGACAAGAGCACCTCGCGTCCGGTGTGGGGGAGGATCCCGTCCGACGATGAGGATGATGACACATTCGACACGTCTGCTGTGGACGATTCCACCTACCGATCGCAGGACCAGACCAACAGCAACTCCAGCGGACAGCATGATAGCCTGGGTCGCAGGTACACCAACGGCAGCAGCAGCCCCTACTCTCGTTCTCCCAACAGAACCAATGGGAAGGCCTACCGATCCGAACCGCAGCCGATGCATGAGAACTTCGAAGTCATCCTTGATGCCTCTGCTATGACAACCAAGAAGCCGCCGCTCAGCACTCCGCCCACAACTCCGCCGAAGCCGGAGACGGCAGCGCCGCCGGAGTCACAGCCGGAGCCTCAGTCACCACCAAGGACTCCGCGTCAAACTCCACCACAGCCAGTTGCTGCCGTCAAGAAGCCCGGGCCTGCATCCAAGAAGCGCAGCTGGTTCTCCAAGAAGAAGGCTAACAAGGCGCAGGAAGAAGAGAAGAAGGAAGAGCACGTTGACAACGCGGGGGCTGTAGCAGCCACAGCCATGGCATCCTCCACAGAGTCAAAGTCAAAGGCTGTCTCGCAGTTCCAATCCACGCAAGACAAGCCGGAGGCCGAGTCAAGCAAGCCGAAGGGGTCGTTGGCAAAGCGCCTCAGCAAGGCCATCAAGAAGGCTTCCAACAAGAAAGCTGCGGCCACCACCACCGCCGCTGCTGCTGCTGCTTCGAACAAGGAGGAGAATTCGGGAGGTGCTGGTCGCAACAAAAAGTCAGAAGAGAACTGGCGAAAGTCCAAGTCTGGCTCTGCGCAGACCATGCGGATCATCAAGGAGACGGACGCACCAACGAAGGAGAAGAAATCAGCCGAAGCGACATCTGGCGCGAAGTCAAACTCAGTCCCGCAGGATGCCAACGATGCCGGCAATGACAGCGAGGCCAAGAAGCCTGACAACGACAACAGCAAGGCGCGAGCCGCTACTGGTGTCGCAGCAGCAGCTGCAGCCGGTGTCGCCATCGCAGCCGCTTCCAAGACCTCGTCCTCTCAAGATGACGACGCAACCAAGGAAGCGAAGTCGCAGAAGCCAGCAACAACATCAACCAAGAACGCTGCCACCAAGGCGGAAGCTGCTGAGGGCAACGACAAGAAGCAAAAGACTGGACGCAACAAGCCCTGGAAGGCGCTGTCGCGTATGAAGTTCATGTCCAAGAAACGCAGCAAGGATGATTCGGATGTCAAGTACGGCGGCGCCACCCCTTCACCAGCCGCTGCCGCTGCCGCTCCTGCCTCCAAGCCATTGTGGAAGCCCGTCGTGGATCCCAACACCGACCGCACGTACTACTACCACCGCAAGACGCGCGAAACGACCTGGATCAAGCCGCAGGAGCTCGTCGACCGCGAGGCCAAGATCGCCGAAGCGAACGGAGAAAAGCCAAAGGACGCAAAGCAGCAGGATCAGAAGAATGTGAACGACTCTGCTCGTTCCGCACGCACCCTGGATGCTAAGGAAACCAAGCGAACCGGCAGAACCAAGACCGCCACTCCCACCAAGATGCGTGGCGAACGCAGAGCCGTCTCCGAATCGCCCGTTCCAGTTGCTCGCAAAGCATCGAAGAAATCCATCGAGCTGCGTCCAGACAGCGCGGTCGAGGAAACCAAGACCGATGCCGAAGACAACGCCGCCACGAAGGAGCAAGAACAGTCCGAAGTCGCCAAGCCAGCGACGCCAACATCAACGCCGGCGCCGACACCAACGACGACGGTGACCACGACCATTATGGCCACATCGCCCTCGCCCCCGCCCCAGCCAGAACCGGTCATTGCTCCTTCGCCCGTCAACAAGACCGATGATATGTGGGAAAAGAAGAAGGAAGTCACCAGGCTGTTGGACGCGATCCCCGCATCGAACCGTGACAAGGCGGACGATATGATGAGCAACCACCCTGGCGAGGTCGAGTATCAGTTACAGTTCCTCCAGGATTTGCTGGAGGCCAAGCCATTCGACGAGCCAGAGACCGACGCACCGATGGACGAGCCGCACTTCACCTTCGCCGCCTCGTCCCTCAAGGCCTCTGATCCTATGAACAAGCGTGTGATCACAGGATTCAGCAGGACCAGCGCCACGACCCGGTCAACCGTCAAGACGGACAAGACGGACAAGATCCGCAACACGTGGAAGGGACCCAGAGGAGGCATCGAGACGATTTCCGAAGTCCAATCCACCACCACCAGCATCACCAGCGGCCAGCAAGATGAACCTGTGACACCGTCTTCCGGTCTCGGCCTGCTCAACAGCAACGGCCGGGTCCCCAGCAGAGTTCCCATCGTCCATCGCAACCGTGAGCTGAAGGTGGAGGACCTCAGCGATTCGAGGCTGTTATCGGAAACGTACGAACGCAACGGGCGCGTGATGAGGGGCCGTGGAATGTCCGAGGATGGGAGTGGCATGGATGGAAGCGGTTTCTACAACTCGGAGGCAGACACGTACGGTGATTCCGTCTCCGCCCTCAGCGAGAATGAAAACGACTACTCCGGCAGGAGGGACAACTTTGAAGGTGCCCGCCGTCGTGCGCTCGAGGATGCCATCGAACGAGAAGATTGGGAGCTTGCCGCAGCGCTCACTGAGGGCATGCGCGGCACCGAATCGACTGGAGATTACACCAAGGCTCACGGTGCCTGGAAGCAGAGCGCGATCGATAAGTTCATCGCGCAAAACAACTGGGACGCCGTGTCCACCTACATCGCGCGTATGCGGAACAAGGCCAAGTCGCCCGGCCCGGACAGCGATGAGTTGATCATGAGCCCAAGCGCCAACCATACCGTCCGATCTCCTGCGCCGGCAGCAACGCTCGGCGTAGTGCGAGCCCCGTCCAGAACGAAGAAAGGAGCACCGAATCAGCAGAAGCAGCAGCAAGATGACCAAGGCGCTCCTCAGCCAGCAGCATCGCTTGAGAAACGAATTGGATCGCGGTCACAGCTACAGCACCGCGAGATCACTTCCGACTCTAGCTGGACGAGCGAGGATTCATATGATACCTACGATTCCGAGTTCACCTAAACAGTGAGCGTACGGACGTCCTTGTACTCGTATGTATGGTGCTCAGTGACGCACATTGACCTACTCAACTCCACTATACCGCGATGTGGAGTTCAGTGATGTTCAATCTAAGTATAGTAATAACAACATTGATATTAAGACTGTAAGCATTGCAAAAACAAACTGATCGCTTTGATGTTGCTCTGCTGTGGGAGCGCCGAGGGCCGGTCGCAGAGGAATGCCGTGCTTGAATCTGTCGTCTTACTTCCTGGCATCTTCTGCTCCTGCCAAGTTCTGTGTCAGTCGAGGACGCATGCGTTTTCCTCTCAACTCACATGTGATTAATCAGTCCTCACACCGTCCATCCTCGCCACTCTGCCGTTGCATCTGTCTCAATTTACCGATCGATGCGGGATCGTACAGATCCAAACCTGCCTCCCACAAGGCGACACGAGTTGGGCCAGCAAACCGTCGCAATATCCAGTTGGCCAACCCTGGCATCAGCTGATGGAAATACAGGAAGACGAGGGTGGGTTGCTGCGCGATCCACGTTTCGCCGCCAGCATAGCTGTACGAAGGAACTGGTCTCTGGTTCATGGCGCTGGCCTCATCATCGTCATCATCACTTTTCGCCAGTTGCCGCCGCTGCTGCCGGTGTTGGCTGGATCCGTGCATGGCGACAGTGGAAAGAATGAGACGAGCGCACCGTGAGGGAGACATCTTCTCGCCTTTGCTTGCCTTGTAAAGTGGCGTTGCGACGGGACCCGGGCATGGCAACGAAATGGTCAGATCTGGACGTTCCGACGCCAACGAGTGGAAGTATCCCTGCACCGCATGTTTGGAAGCTGCGTACGATGCCGACAGCGGGACAGCGAACTTGCCCGCCACCGACGATGTGACGCAGATGTGAGGCGGGGGTATTCGTTGGCGTTGCTTTCGTGACGAGTCTTCATTCTTCGACGATGCTGCTATCAATGCCTGCGTCCAGTGAATTGGGGCAAGGGTGTTGATTCGGAACAATGCATCCGTTGTTGCTCGTTCTGCTGCCGCTGCTGGTTGCTGCTGTCCTATCCCAGCATTCAATATCACGAGATCCAAGTCGCCAAGCTGCTGCACGATTCTCTCCATCTCATCCTGCTCGCAATCCATCTCGACGGGGAGAATGCTCACACTGTTGCTGTCGTCGAAGTCTGCACGAGTACCATCCTCCATCATTTCATGTCGTTGCGCGGGATCGCCATTGGCGCACTGGCGAATCTCAATGCAAGATCGTTGCACATCGCTGAGACGGCTCAGATCACGTCCCGACAGAATCAAATGCGCGTCGCAGGCTGCCAGTTGCTCTGCGAGCTCGCGGCCGATTCCAGAGGATGCACCAGTGATCCAGATGCGTTTGCCTTGGAAGGACTGTGTGTGATTCGCCAATAATCGATCGTAAAGCCACAACGACGGATTCGCATCTATCAACGCAAAGGAAGCGGCCGTCGCGACAAAGAGTGCGGCAGCGGTGGTCGTTGCGGTGACCGCAGATGCTGCAGCAGCCATGGCCTTCGGGATGATGATCATGTTCACGATCGTGTGTGAACAACACGGTTGTGGTGGATGTTGTATTATGCGATAGCTGCTGGTTGTGGAGGGTGGAAGAATCCTGTGTGCTGGTATGGCATGTGTGCTGTTGGTTGTTGGATCTTTGTTGGCGTCAGAAATGATCTTGGGCATCATGACTGCGAAACGTCACAGGACCCGAGGCGCGCTTCCGCTTCTATTTTGATCCTCCAACATGCATCATCCTCCACAAAGCGTGCCTACAATGGAGTGGGCAGCACTGATAATGTGCTTTCCAGACATTTGCTAGTGTCGAACGTTCTCACTTCATAGTCGTAGGTGTTATATTCCAGACCATAAATTGGTTGGAATTGCTGGGTAGCCAACTCTATCTCCCCACATACCGCGAGCAAGTGGAGGTCTCAGGAATTCGGAAGCTTCCCTAACCTCTCGTATTAGCCTATTTTGTTAACATCGTGGTTGGCACGGACGTTAAAACGTCCGTTCGCCAACTTCACACCCCACGTTATGTGCGCGAGGTTCACAAAGACGATATTTTTTGAACCGTTGGTAGCAAACTGAGAGAGAAGAATGAACGACACACGACCACCAGAGGGAGCGAAGCCAAACGAAACCGATGAACTTGTTCATCAATGCGACGACACAAGCAAACAGAGAAACACAAAACCAAGGCAGAAGGAAGTGAAGCACTCCGGAGAGTAGAGTGACTTCCCTGCATCCACCAAAGTCAACTTCATCATCAACATTCTCAGTGGTTCTGATTGCATCCGTATTGCAACCAGCATCCGCTCTACTCCATCATCTACCCATCCATCAAGCTACCTGCATTGGCGTTTGACATTGATTATCATCAACAAGTCAACAAGGACGAGCAGAGGCTGATTGTAGACGTTGGAATTTCTCTCAACGCAGCCACCAAAGACAGACAAGTGGCAACCTTGCTCGGAAGCACTGAACGGCATCATCAATCATGGCCGACGACGACCAAATTACCGAGGAGCAAGCCCAGCAAATCTGCAAGATCTATGATGAGGATGACTTCTTCACCGTGATCGTCCAAATGATGCTGGCATTGTTTGCCTTGCTCTCGCTTTGGTTCAAGAGACAGACGGAAAAGCCGCGACGCAAGTTCTACACATGGTTTTTGGACATCAGCAAGCAGGGTCTTGGAGCATGCTACGCTCATGTATTGAATATGGTGAGACGAGATGGACGTGGGATGCACGTGCTGAAAACTGTGATGTAGTGGGAGCGAAATCAACGGAGAGCAATGCCGACCCACTGGCACACCCGTTGCCGCACAGCGTGGTTGAAGCAAGTGCGGTCGTACCGACAATGGAGCAGAGTAGAGCAGAGTACTCAAATCTACTCTACTCTCTCCAACTCGATATCCGCAACTTGCGCAGTGCAGTGCCGCACGCAATGCACAATTCTTCTGACTTGATTTCCACACTCTTCCTTTTCGTAATTTCTGTTTTCCCCTTTCACCCCTCTCGTATTGCATCTTGGACAATAATATCAGGTGATTGCTGCAGTCATCATCGGCAACATCCGCGGTGATGGTCAGCTCGATGATCAGTGCGCCTGGTACGGAATGAGCTACCTCATCGATACCACCCTGGGCCTGGTCCTGGCCATTCTGTGCGTGCAGGGCTTGGACAGGTTCGCGCAAGAATTCGACCTCGCATCATTGAAGAATTCTGGCGTCTACGAAGGACCGCATGGTCTCATACATTGGGTGCACCAGGTGATCGCATGGATTTTGATCCTGACGGTTGTCAAGATCGCCATCTACGCATTCATGGTGCTGACATCTGGATTCCTTGCCGACATCGGCGCGTACTTGTTCCTGCCGCTGCAAGGCAACATCCGATTTGAGCTGCTGTTCGTGATGATCTTCTTCCCAGGCGTGCTGAATGTGATTTACTTCTGGATCGCGGATTCGTATCTGCAGGCGAAGAGTGGACACGCGGGGGCCCACGAGGAAGAGCCAAGCACCGAGATGCAGAACAAGAAGGAATCGTTGCTGACGGAGACGGAACGTACCACTGCTATCGATCCGCCACCTGTGGGTCAGCCAAAACAACCAACCTGGACGACCGTTGATGGCGCGAACAGCACGCCGCAAACAAACGTGGTCTAGGGAGGGACAGAGAGAGAGCCAGCAAATGCGATATAGAGTAAAGTACGACACCCCGATGCTTTGAATGGAACACGAAGAGATCCAATCATGTGAAGGGTAGCCTCTGATAGAGATATCTAGCTTTTGAGAAAGGAAGATGAAGTGACCATGCTGGGAGATCTTGTAGGGAGAGCATTGGCATCATCATCAAAAGCAGTAGCGCAACTGATATGCTACTCCTCCACTCTACTCTGTTCTATATTGTATTCGACAACATCAGGAACCTCTCTCCAGAATAGCGAAGAGCATGATATCAATACTCCACTCTCTGTTCACAGCATCATGGAGTACTCTATGTATATCATTGTTATCACGATCGCACCCTATCTATCCATTTGTTCCTTAACATGATTTCCTAGTTTGAGATTGGAGGTTGGTCGACGTGGCTGTGCGTTGGGGAACTGCCCAATGTGCGCCACAGCACAAAACGCACGTTCAAAATATGACGGTCAATCGTAAGCGTGGACCGGCCGGCGTATGTGCTTCATATTAATATTAAGACACGAATACTGTTTAATTGAAACAACAATGCAAATGGAGGGAGCTGTCGTGTCCCGCCAACACATGAATGAGTCCGCAACGAAATTCGAACTAAACACAAATCGTGACACACACAAACACGAACAACGGCACAAACCATCCGCCAACCAAGGACGCGGAGATTGAAAAGGAGAGCAACAACACACCAAAAGCCACAGGCAAGAGAACGTTGGCACACAAACCCATTTCATCGCATCGCATTTCACTGCATCAAGAGGAACAGCATCATCAATCGCCAGCGAGGGATAGGTTACTTCTCCAACTCTCAGAGCCAATCCACACATCCAGTTCTTCAGAATAGTTTCCAAGTCGATAAAAGTCAAGCAAATCGATTGAAAGACGGCAGCAGTCGCAATCGCAGAAACAACATCGGCAAGAAGAAGACCACAGAACAACGAGCACCAAGATGGGCTCCATCATGTCCCGATACACCACCTTGTTGGCTGGTTCCCTGTGTGGAGGATCCACACGAAAGCTCATCGCAGGATGGTGGTACGTGCAAGCAAACGAACAAACGGAAATGGAGCACAGTGCAGCCCAGCTCAGCCCAGTAGGGTAGATCTCGTGGCGGTGGCGAGCTGGCCAGCGATACTTGGAGGAGTTTTCGAGATTCATGATGCCATGGCTGTTGATGTGTTTGGCGTTTGCGGAGGTATCATGTGGTGTGATGTGATCCTCCAAACGATGATCGCGGATGATCACTCAATCATGTACTCATTCAATTGTTCTCTCTTGCTCCACATTCTCAACGCATTTCTCCATCCAACAGGTATTCGATATTAGCAATGACGGCTGCGCTGATGGTGATGTCCTTTGCTGTGATGGGATCCAGAGGCAACTCGGAGCTCTTTCTTTCCATCTGGTCCGCGTTGCTGTTGATGGCTCTCAGTATCGGGGGGACGATGATCATGAGGAAGTATCACAATAGCATGGCAGTCGGCTTCTTCATGGGTGGGGTCGTTGCCATGTCCCAACTCTTCTTCTTCCTGGCGTTGCTGTAAGTTCCCACTTGGATCATCACGTGGGACATGACGTGTGATCTGTGACGCGCCTGGTGAAAGCTGCGGCAATACAACCAGGTGCTGCAGGATGTTGTGTTTTGGCATCTGGTGACCCCCAATCTCACACCAATCGTCTATGCTCCACTTCACTCCACTCCACCCTTCTCTGCAAACACCTTCGTTTGATGTCCGGTTCATGCAGTTACTTTGGACATTCCAAGGACCACACAATGTTCGGCGAGAGCCCCAAGGAAGAAATAGCGATGGCACTGCTGTCGCTGCTGCAGTGCTTCCTTCTTGGTTCGTTCGCGGCAATTCTTGGCGCCCACAGATCAGAAATCATGGACTCGTCGTTGACTCCTGGCATGGATCGTGCCATGAGCACTGACCAGAGCGAATCTTACGAGCCACCATTCCAACGCAGACCGTAACTGCAACCGGGACTGTGCACGAGCGCGAATACGAGTGTGAACGCAGAATTCACAGGATGGGAAGGTGGTGCAATGCCAAACAGGTCAGGGTGATGGATGGATGGATAGATGGATTATCGAATGAATGAAATGAACAAGTACATGAAAAGAAGCAGGGAAAGAGATGGAACACGGACGTGATGAATCGGAGACTAGAGCTGGTGCACATGCACACTCCCCGTCTATTCCGAACAAGACCGATGGCCGTCGCACGCCATTGGAAACGAATGGAATCATGCGGGTGGAGCGGTGAATGGGAAGCCATTGCGTTGTATCATCGACGAAACTGTGAAAGGGGGAAGATGAGATGGTGGTCTTCGTGAGCGAAGGATGCACTGAATGCTGGGGAAACAGCACGTGAGACGACTCAAAGTCTATTCTGTGGCGCTCTGTGTTACGATGTCGCATCGTGTGTCTATGATTGCCTTGGAGCCGACAACCCTGGCAACTTTGCGGACAAGGATCCATCGCCTTCGTTATACTCCCTCATATAGTATTCGCAATGAACGAGGACCAATGAGCATGGACGGATCGCAACAACGCCGCGCTTCTTGGATCGAATGGGACGGGCAACGCAACCTCACAGCAAAGCCAGATGAAACAGCACGTCGCACTTCTCCCAACGAGATTTGTTCACACTTTCAGGATTCCTGAGGAAAAGGCGCAATGCATTGCGCTGTAATGCCATGCAATGTGTTGGACCCTCATGTCTCTCTGTTGGCTACACCACAATAGGATGTTAATTTGTAAAGCTTAAGACTACTCAACGAACGCTCTCATCATGCCTGGTTGGTGAGAGTGGGTGGACAAAGTTGGCGCGATGAGGGAGACCCGGACTCGTGAGTCAACCGTGATTCGGCATTGTTTGTCAACACAACGAAACGGAAGTGTCGCATGCGACATGTCAGAACGCAATCGTGTGATAATCGAATCTCATTCGAAGATGTCGAATGTGCTTCCCTTTGTTGAGTTTCAAATTTCGGCTCCATCGCGCACGACGCGCCACGGTGGCGCAGGCGCATCGACATGTTGATGTCGGCGGTCTTTCTGTCAAAGTGAGGACTTCTTGCCGCATTGGGGGCACACGCAGAGAGAGCGCGGCATGGGGCCATGCCATCATTCTCGGCAGAACAAATCCATCTTGCTACCAACAGCACAAGAATTGAAAGGAAGAGCAATCTGAAGCACAAGGCGAGAACCTTCATTGCAATGAATGCGAGACATCAGTGATCACATCATATCGCATCATATCAGATCAGATTGGGTAGGCGACTTCGTGTTCTGTCGACCATCACTGAAGCAGAAATTCAAGTAGCGCCCTGACGAACAGTAGTGATTCGCTACTGCTGCAAGGTCTGGCACACACAAGGAGAGCAAGCAAGAAAAACTCAGTTGGAGATTCCTCAGAGCAAGTCAGAACAGGAGACGCATAATACGCATAAGTTGAAGACACAACAGAAGACGGAAGATACAACAGGAGACACATAATACGCATAATACGCATAAGTTGAAGACAGAAGCAAAGAGGCACCTGTGATGATGTCAACGACAAGACCACGAGGCGCCTCGATCGCGGGAACGACGGTGAACACGTCGATCCCTTCTGCGGCCGCAAGAACCAGACCGCGGTCGTCGTCCGTGGCCAGCCTGGGACGCGTTCCGACGTACTCCGCGGCACTGGATATCGCCATCGACGCGTACGCCACGAGAGTCATCCAGCGCAACTCGCCGCCCGAATCCATGGTGGACACGAGCCTGGGGCCTTACATCACGGCCGTGCTGCGTCGCGCCAACATGGACAACGAGCACGAGATTCAGAACATCCCGGAGTACGAATCGCTGCTGGAGCTGCTGCAGGATCAGTGCAACATGCCCAGCAAGACGGCGAAGGCGACGCTGGAGACGATCGCAAGGGCCATCTGCACGCACATCATCCCGGACGACACCCTCTACGGATCCTTCCAGTCCTTCCAGTCGCTCGGCGACGCTCTCAAGGAGGCAGCCGCGGAGGCACAGATTCTGGGATACAACAAGATCAACATCGTCAATGGAATCATGACGACGCCACCAGGCAAGGGAGCCATCCAGAGGGACGTGGCCTTTGCTGCGGGCATCATGACGACGCCCAACTCCAGGCACACTGGCAAGACCATCACCACCGGTGGGGGTCACGATTCGCCTTCGCAGATTCCGCTGTCGCCGATGGCCGTCACGAGCACACCGTCGTCCCATCAAAGCATGGGCTGTTTGGACGTTGGAATCACCACGATCAATGGCATCATCGGCACTGCTGCCAACGGAACTCCCAGTGTCAATGACAACGCACGCAGAACCGCACACGAGCTCATTGATCGCAACGAGGTCCTCCCCAGCGCCACGATTCGACCTTACACGCCCAATCCTGCTGGTGGACCCTCGCCATTGAAACCCGATGCGCTCATTCCTGTCGATCTCCTCGGTGCTCTCGATGACCCCTCGCCTCACATTTCGCGGCATCGAAGTCGGTTGGATCAGGCGCGGGCGGAACAAGAGGCAGCGTTCCCACCGCTCGGAGCCGTCGTCGCTAGGGCATCCAGGAAGGCGGAAAAGGCATCGCGCGTCAAGAAAAATGGCGCTGCGTCCGCTTCTCCTGGCATGGATGCCTCCGCCAATGCTACTGCCGGCAATGCAGCCAATGGACACAACGGTTCTGGAAAGAACAATGGCAAGGCATTGACCGTGATAGCCAACACTTCCGCCAACCACCTCTCCACTCCAAACAGCCAAACCTCCACGAAGAACAGCAACGCCGAAGCCAACAAGGACCTGGCTGCTGCGCTCTTCAAACCAGCACGACCGCGCCAGAACAGCATCACGGAGTCCACAGCCACTGCCCCATCACCCGCCAAATCACCGATGGCGCCCGCGCCAAATACTGCAGCGGGATCATCCATGTCCTCCGGTCTTTCAAGCTCCATGAAGATGCACAACGACACCAGAACGTCTGCCCAAATTACGGGTTCCGCCTCCAATGGCAGTCTCAGCACCGCAGGCAGCGGGATCAGCGCCACCATCGGAACTCCGGCTGATCAACCATCATCTTCATTCAACGGCGAGCGTTCTTCCAGTCCGCAACACCACAACTATCTTCAACACCAGCAGATGGGGTCGGCGGTCGACATGCTACTCACCATGAATCATGACCTGTGCGAGCAGGCTGCGAGGGACGTCGTCCAGCTCGTCAATGGAGACGTCAACGTCGCGCAGTACATCATCAACGCGGCGTTGCACGCACCTCCCATCTGCCGTCACATGCTCCACGATGGTTGCTACCGAAGTGACTGCGCCTTCAGCCACGACGTCGAGGGACACACATGCCTCTTCTGGCTGCGAGGACGCTGCGGCAAGGGCCCCAACTGCAAGTTCAAACACGGCTTCCATCACAAGCTCCTCGAGGGAATGAAAAAAGAGATGCCCAACAACTCAACCCCTGGAATCAGGACCGTCCCGCTCAACTCGACAATGTCCTCTGGCGGCATCACTCCAACCATGTCATTATCATCCGCATCAAGACGGATTCCGACGACCACATCATCGACCCCGCCATCCGCATTTGCGAATCCGTACGCCTCGCCGCTGTTATCATCATCCGCACCGGCAGGTGGGGGCTTCTCTGCGGGATACGGTCTTCCATCTTCGGCAAACAGCCGCAGAGTACCTCCATCGTGGCAGACGCCACCGGTGAACAACAACGATGCATTCCCAACGTTGGGAGCAGCAAATAGCCAACCGAGTCCTGCGACCGCAAAGAACGGCGGACTTCGCTCCAAGGCTGGCTCGCAGAAATCATTCTCGTTCGCCAACATCGCATCGAAGGGATACGATCGATCGAAGAAGTTCACAAACAATCCGAATCGAGGTGACTTTGCATCATCATCATCATCATCACCCGCCGCCACAATTCGTATCCCGCAGGATCTCTGGAATCCACATGAGAATCGTGACGCCTCTGCATTTTACATTGCCGATCCCATCGAGAGATACAACACGGTGGCCGCAACCGTCAAACGCGCCGACGTCATCGATCTGCACTTCCAATCGACCAAGACATTCCCCGTCGTACTGTCCAAGGTCCTGCCCGATAAGTTGTCGAGACGAAAGGAGGTGTGGATCGTCACTGGCACTGGACATCATGTCGGCAGCAAGACACATCAGAAAGGCGGCGGTGCTCTCGAGCGTGCGGTCGCCGGGTGGCTGGAAGCGGAAGGATATCGGTACAACCGCGGCAGAGATCGCAATGGTCTCGGCGGTGCGCTGATGGTAAAACGATAGCAGTAGGATGCCCATTGGATTGCAAGTGCAACGTGAACTACTGTATTGAAATCAAAAGCTCTACTTGATTGGATTGTATGGTGAAAGTTACTTGGTGTCTTGGAATACTTCTGCAGCGCTCTGCAATGTTTGCACATCAAAACATGACGGGCTTGTCCTTGGTTTGTTGGAAGGTGTTGGTGCTGCCTATGGCGCGCTTCAGCGATCCCATGATGTTGTCTTGCGACTTCACACGGCGTTGACGGATCTTGCTTTCGATGCGCCGACTGAATTCTTTCATCATCGTGGCGTGCACATCTTCGTTGATGTAGCTCTTCTCCTGTGCCCAGTCCAGAAGATTGGCCATCTCCGTTTCCACGCCAATGTTCTCGTTCGCCGATCGATGCAGCATGATGGCGGCATCTCTCTTGCGATGCACGTGTAACGTGCAGGCATCCTGACGCCATGGTTCGCCATCGATCTGGACTGGATTCTTGCGTTTCATCACGATGCGCGCCTCGCGGCATTGGCAGAGACGGTTGGCGTGGCTGAGACCCACACGGATCTGGCCCAGATGGAAGGTCCCGCGCACGGTCACAATGTCCAGCAGTCCATCCTGACAGCTACTGGGGCGTTCGCAGGATGTCACGTGGTGGTATCGCTCCTCCTCGCTCAGATCGAGGTACCGGAGGTCTTCGAAGCTATCGATTCGGTCGAAGGCGGAGTTGCGCTTGGGGATCTTGCCAATCGAACCCAGGCTCCAAGAACGCTTCAACTGTCCACGGCGATCGACCTTTTGCTGCTGCTGTTGCGGCTGGTGCAACTTGGTGGCAGTGGCCCATAGCGGCATGCCGCCAGCGTAAGAGTCGATGTTGAGCATGATGATACCCTGCGAGTCCGGAGGCAAGGGAACTTCCACTCCATCCGCAAACAGCTGGATGTCGTAGGGCAGATTGATTGATGTTGCCTTGATGGCCTCCTCGGCACCAAAGAGTCCGTACCACACCTTGTTGATGAGCCTCGAGAAGAAGAGTTGCGGTTTGCTCTCCCGTAGCTGTTGAGACACAAGGGAGTAGCATTATCCATGGTGATCGGAGTGTATGCAGTAATAAATATGGCAACAGACAAGAGTGAGGATGACGATGGACATGGATACGCGCAAAGCCACGAGTGAACGGACGAGCACAATGCAGCAGACTATCATTTTGTCCATTCGTGCTGACGCGAAAGAAGCAAGAGTTGATCGCGCATTCATATCATGCATGGCACCCTCCCGTACGAGTGCGATGGCGCAATGCAGATACTTACCATGTGGACTTGAAGCACATTTTGCGCGTCTGCGCCAACCCCCATGTAATTGAAGAATGACTTGACCGACTTGACCTTGCCTTTCTTGTTGACGATCGACACCTCCCAACGATCGAGCCAAGACACGTAGCTGTCATTGACCTGATCCAAAATATCGATCAAGGAATCATTGTTGTATCCGCCACCCCAGCCATGGATCCTGGCAAGGTCGTTGCCGGTACCCAATGGCAGAATCGCAATGGGAGGCCAACGCGGTAGATTCATGCCCTCGATACTGCTGACCACCCAACTCACAGTGCCGTCTCCGCCGCACACCATGATGCGGAGGCGTGTGAAGCACGAGAAGGATTCCAGGACGGTTTCTGGTCCGCCGTTTGCCAAATCCCAAACCTGGATGGGATTGAGCAGGCCCTTCAATTGGTTGAGTAGGAGATGGCCCTGCTGTGCACCAGAGCGCGAGTTGACAAAGACTAGCAGGGGCGTCCAGGATGGGTCGGGCAAAAAGTCATCCCCGATGATGTATCCATTCTTATCCGGAACAGGCACCTCCACTGCCATCTGGCGCAATGCTTGCTTGGAGGAAGCCGGTTCGAAGTAGTATCCCGACGAATCTCGGTATTCACCGTTGGACGTGCTGTGGATTTGAGGTGCTGGTTCTTCCGCAACCTCGTGTCCCACAAGCTTGAGTTTGAGGGGCTTGCCAGAGCGGTAGCTTTGCAGCGCGTCCTTGGATTTGGTGAGGTTGGGCATCTTTGGACGTGGAAGATGAGCGGAACGCGATGTCGCCCTTTCGGCTGGCAAAGACGCAGCAGAAGAGGACTGGCTCCCTTCCTCATCTGATGGAGTTTGGTACCAACTGCGGATGCTGGATGGTGGTGCTTGGTCTTCTGCCGTGGGTGTCGTGGGTGGAGTCGTTGTTCCATGCGTTCCTGGTGGTGCAGCTGGGGTATCCATGTTTGTATTTGCACTTGCATTTGTGGTTGCTGTCTCGTTAACAATCGCGGAGTGATAGTAAGCGTCGACGAATGCACCAGTCTTCTTCTCCTCCTCCTGACTCCAGAAGTGGTAATCACCGTCAAGGGACAAAGAATCCAAGCTACGGTTGGCCCTCGTGTCAACTGTATCATTTTCATCATCCATCGTGGTTTGCAGCACGGTTGGTATGGGACTATCTTTGTTGAGGGACGCCTTTTCACTCTGCTTGGCCTTGCTGCGTTGCACAGCTGACGATGCATCTGATGCTCGGCCCGATACAGTGGCTGTCGCACTTGTTGTTGCAGACACGGGTGCAGATTGACTTGGCTTCGAGTCTCGCCGAGTCGACACTGTCTGAAGGCTGACAATGTCCGATTCGTCATCATCAATGTCGTCGTCAACGCCAGCATTGTCCGACGATTGCGTTTGCGGTTGACGGCGTCTGATGCAGGCCTGCAGCCAGTTCATGATGAAATCCCCCGTCGCCATGTAATCATACTTGAGGAAGGACACGACGAGCATCGCGAAGTGGCGCATGTAATTCACAAGCCGATTGACAGGATGATCCTCATCATCGATCTCTTTCTTCTTTGCGCTGTCATTGCTGGCTTTCTTCGATTCCTTGTCCCGCAGCTTGTTGATGCGCAAGAGCAGCAGCTGCTGCTGGGTCCTCGCCACCAGCTTGCAGTTGGGTGGCAGAACGAGCTTTTTGTATCCGGAATTGAGAATGGACGGCCAGTTCTTTTCAAACTTCTCTTCCTCCGTCTCCTCGTCATCTTCGAAGCATTCACCGGATGGCAGGAACCGGTTGAAGTGCTCCTCGCCCTCCGAATGCGTTCGCATGGTCCTGCGAGCGTTGTGCTCGTCCGCATCGTGACGATGGTCGGTAAGGAAGGCATGATTCATAAAGCCATGAAAGGATGAGACTCTCCTGGTGCGATACGTGCGACGCATCCACGAACTGTGCTTCTTGAAGTTGCGCTTGAGCTTGGCGCGGCCGTAGATCAAGTAGTACAGCACGGTGGCGACCGCAATCGTGATGGTGAGCTTCTGCATGTCCAACCAAAAGAGTCCCTCCGTCTCTCTCCAACGCTTGAGGAAGGGAAAGATGGTGTTGATGAAGACGTCGGCGTCATGCACGATGCTGTCGACGTCGTTGCGGATGTCCTCGTAGATGATCTCCGCCGCCGTCTGCACCAGCTGCTCCACCGCCTCGATGAGCTCCTCATCCTCCTGCAGGGCCTCCGCGGAGGTCTCCACGTCCGTCAGAACGCTCATACTGTCGTTGCTGTTGCTTCTGTCGCTGCTTTTCGTGCTTGTCTTCTTGGGCTCGTTGCGCTATGCAGCCCACCCACACTCCGTCGCTCAGACACAGCAACAGCCGCAGGTCCAAAGTCACCCGTAGTTGAAACTGATGACAGCTGGCGTCAACGGACCTGAGCTGAACTGCAAGGTTAGCGCAGCAAAAGGAAAGCAAGTCTCACAATCGCACCGCTCGTTGTCGTTTGTGCGGTGCGCACGCAAAGTAGAGCAGAGTAGAATAGGAGTCGTATCTGAAAACAAGTCTGAAATGACTGTGTCTCGGAGTTGCATCCGGCTTGGTTTCATAAACTCTCTCTCTCTCTCTGCTTGCCTTCGTTTGAATCGAAACACTGCGACGACGGTTTGATGCCCTCCCGATGGCTGCTTCACCACATGAACGGGAGGTTCCTACTTGTGATTGCAGACAGAGCTGCGCAGAGGGTGGAGATGTTGAAGATCAAACCCGAGAGCTGAGCTGAGAGCAGAGTGGGGCAACGTGGTCTCGCCACTTTTGTGGCAATTGCGTGTTTTCTGACAGTCTCCCACCGAAGTTCACGAAATGGAAATAGGGGAACAAAACGAGAACGAGCAAGCGAAGTTTTTGCGTGGAGAGAATGCACCCGTTGCTCTGCATACACGACTGCTTCAGTACATTGTGAGAACCAGAACAACCTATTCTCGGATGAAGTGACAGACCGTATCCACGACTAAACGTCATTCCCGCCATTTTTACGCGAACGCGACAGACACGACACCGTGTTTGTCCACGATGAACGGATCAACCGCGACCACCTTCCAGTCGTCCTTCTCTTCGTGCAGCCCCGCTATGGACAGCGAGTGAGCATGCAAGCACATGCGCGAGGAATCTGACGATCTTCGACCTGCTGCGTTGCTGTTGTTCTGGGTGGTGGAATTCGACATTGCTTCATCTTCCTGCCGCACATTTTGGTAGGTGGCATCACCCAGAATGGGATGTCCGATCAACGCGGTATGCACCCGCAGCTGGTGCCGCCGTCCCGTTCTTGGAAAGAGTTCCACCTTCGTCACGGAACGACCATCGATCTCGCCTTCATGCACGATCCTGCACTTCGTGAGTGAAGGCTTGTAATCCAACCGATCGCTTCCCTTCAATCTATCGAGCTGCGGCATTGAAATGAGCTGGTCCGTCGCCATCCCTTTTTGTTGCATCGTGTCGAGTTCGGGATGTACTTTCATTTCAAACACATCTCCGTCTTGTCCCAAAGATGCGGCGACATAAAACGTGTCCTGGTCGTTGGCATCGCTGCGAAATAGGGTGGGAAACGATGATGGTTCGGTTGCGCTGGCGTTGGCATTGACATTGGTTGCATCTTCTATTCTCTGCTTCAGGATTTGGTTGTGCTTGTCGGCTGCGGTTGCAAACGCCACTTTCCAGGAAGGGTCATGCTGTATCAATTCCTTCCACTTCAAAGCCATGCAAGTATCTTCGGGGATGTCTTGCACGGACTTCCATATCTCGGTCCAATCGTCATCGGATAGCAGGGGCTGTTGCTGAGACGCGGAAGATTGTCGTCTGCGTTTCTTTCCGACGTTGACGTGATCATTCTGCGCTGAAGAGGCTGTTTGTCTGTCCCCCAGTTGCTGTTGCTGTTGCTGCTGCTGCGCCTTCTTCTTCCTCCTCTTCTGGACCACGGACTTCCATTTGTTGAACAGAGCATGCTGTGGTAGAAAGCCTTGAAACGTATCCTTCTTGCGATTATGCCGCGACCGCCGGTACGTGGATTCGATCTGCGCCAACGTGCTCTCGATCTGCGATTCGGGCACCACTTCGAGCCTGGACACAAAGTCGCGTTGGAATATGTGTCCCTCAAGCAGGGCCAGGTACGTCTTGGAGACGCGACGACTCTCAAAGGCTCGCATGGCCTGCGATGCGGAGATCTGACTGCGTGCGACGAGCAGCACGCCGGACGTCGCGTAGTCCAACTGATGGCAGGGACGCAACGCGTTGTCGTTGAGGTCGTTGTGCTGATGCAACTGTTGAACTTCGGCGAGCAGGTGCTTCGATTGTTCCGGCGTCGATAGAGTGTCGTAATGCGCGGGTAGTCTCTGCATCAGCGATGGGGTCGGATACCAATACGTGAGCAATTTGTGAACCGTCGATGGGTACTTGCCGTCCATTCGCAAATCGGCTGGTTTGTTGAGCACCAAGTAGTTGGAGGATTCGTACAGGATGTTCTTGTCTTGGGAGACTATCGTCAGGAGATCGGACAGTGAGCATCGATCTGGCGATCCCCAGCACGGATTGTCGATGATGGCATCCATCTGCTCTGAATGAGTAGTGACTGCCTCTTTTGTTGGTGTTGCGAATGTCGGCTGTGTGAAACTGCGGGGCCACGACCGTGTTTGGGTGTTTGCTCGTTCGGAGATCAGTCGTCCACCCGACAGCGAAGACGCCGACGTGGCCCACAGCTTTGATAGACGGAGTCTCGATCTGGAGACCACTGTGGTGGGAACACGAGCAACTCTCACGTGGAACATACCGATGATCACATGAGTGGGCACTCCCTGCTCGTGTTCAAGTTGATGGTTCAGGTTAGTTGCGCAGTGTTGCTATTTGGCGTTGGTGTTGGCGTTGATGCGTCTTGTGTCGGCGATGATGTGTTGATGTGTTGATGTGTTTTGTGGTCCGCTGAATCGTGTCCATCGGATTTGGGAATGGCAACACAAACTCGAAACGTGTCACATCAATTGTTCTCTTTGGCGAAGGGTTGGCACACACGTCTGCCGCCAACATCTCCGAGCTGCGACGTGTGCACGAGTACGCGTGTGATGTCCGCATCAACATCAACATCAACATGGGAGAGCAGTAGCAACAAGGATGTGAATGAGGGCGTGAAGAATCGCGTCCACGCATCTTGATACCAAACTTTCGCCAATTGTGACGATGACAAGCGTCGCGAACCAAGCAAGACGACGGATAGCAGTCGCCATGAGCGGAGGCGTGGACTCCTCCGTCGCTGCCTACCTCGTGACGCAGAGCAAGATGCACGACATCATTGGCGTGCACATGTCCAACTGGGACTTCCAGCAGGAAGACCCCGACCGTCGTTTGCCCGATTGTCTGGAGCAGGAGTGGAAGGACGCGCAAGCAGTCGCCCAGCATCTGGCCATTGACATTCAGCACGTCTCGTTCACGGCTGACTACTGGAATCAGGTCTTCCAGCCCTACTGCGATGGCCTGTCATCCGGGATCATGCCGAATCCCGATGTGGACTGCAACCGCTACATTAAATTCGGGAGTCTCCGGGAGCACATTGCGAAACGTTTCGGCAAGGATACGTTTCTGGCAACGGGTCATTACGCTCGCGTATGGGATCCTCATTCATCCATGGCAACGGCAACAATGACCACATCAGCGACCAATGCTAGCGGTATCCCGGAATGCTTGGAGCGATGTTTTGACGAGGAACCGGATGTTGCGGATCTGCTGCGCAACACGGAAGAGCCTCTGCTACTTGCAGCTGTCGATAAGACGAAGGATCAATCCTACTTCCTATGCGGCGTGCAACAACCTTCCTTTCGCAACGTCACCTTTCCGCTGGGCAAATACTTGAAGAAGCCTGCACCAAACTCGCCATTATCAGCGTCAGTGCAGAGCCCAGTGCAGACCGTCCGAAGCATCGCAGAAGAAGCAAACCTTCCCACGGCGTCCAAACGAGAATCCATGGGAATTTGCTTCATCGGAAAGCGCACTACGTTTGGTGACTTCGTGCAACAGTACATGGCACCAACAGACACAAATGGCAACGACACTACCCCCACATCCGGAAAACTCATCAGCGTCGACGACGGCAGCATCGTCGGCACATTCGATCCGCACAATGACACCAAGCTCATGTACGCGACGACGGGACAAGGCGCCAAAATCCCGGGAGCATCACAACGATGGTTCATCGTGACGAAGACGTCGCCTTCGGAAATCTTCGTGTGCCCCGGCACGCATCATCCAGCGCTGTACGTTGATACGATACGCATACGCAACATGAATTGGCTGCTGCAAGATGATCCCCATCAATTGACGCGCGCCAAGTGCCGCATACGGCATCTGCAGCCGTTGGTCGATTGCGAATTGCGGTGGCGGGACGGAGACATGGAGGTCACATTCGATAAACCATTGCGCGGTGTGGCGGCGGGGCAGATTGCGGCATTTTACATTGGTGGGGATGGATTGGTCTGTCTGGGAGGTGGCCAGATTGCGCACTGCGGTCCCACGTATCATGAGCAGGGCAAGTCGTTGGTGACGGACGAGTTGCATCCTTCCGGTCAGAACGATAAATCTGTACGATCGTCTTCGTAACATATCGTTCTGCAGTTCTATTTCTTTGTGATTGTGTATTCGGAGTATTTCTCCTTGTCCCATAAGGTGGAGTCCACCAAACATGTTTGAAGATATGACGCGAAAGCCATTGCATGTTGCTGTAAAATATTGCTACGTTAGTCGCAATCTTAACTGCTGTGCCATGCTCTTCCAGAGGGACCAAGGACACAGCATGCTGATAGTCGGATTGGTCGCTTAGAATTCTGGCTCTTCTTCCTTGAAGAAATTTCCGACGAGAGCGGCGATCATGAGGACACCCAAGGCTGGCTGAACGAATGCCTCGAAGTTGTCTGATTATGATTTGCAGTGGTGTCACAATGGAATTGACGCGTCGAACATCATCATGAAATGGGTCGTTGCAACAGCGAAATGAACGTAAGTTTTGGTGGTGAGATGGTATTCAACGCACTCCGTCTGGAAGGTTTACTTTCGCACCGCTGTAGCGGGACATACACAGTACAAGTACAAGTACAAATGCAAGCACGTCATGACTGGCAGAGTAGCGTAGGTGTCTTGTTTCACAACTAAGACACAGGCTTGCCCTCCATCCTCATTCGATGATCGACGACTGTTGCACGCTTTGACTTACTATTGAAGGCAATTTGGACCGTATCGTCCCGAAGCACCGAGCTGCAGAAGATGCCCAGGAGGAACCAGAGCAAGAATCCGCAGACAATGAAGAAATCGACCGTCACGATGGTGGACAGAGCATCGCGGATCTTGGCCTTGATGTCGCCACCCTCTTCCGTCGACATGTCGTCCCCTTGGCGCTCTTTCATGAGACGTGCATCCTGCAGCAGCATTTCGAGGCTGTCATCCGAGTTCATGTTTGATGCCACCGACCGAGCGGCTGACCTCTGCGCTTGTCGCACCTCGTCCATGGTTGGCTTCTGTAGCACTCGTTGGACGGACAGTTCCACAGCAGCGTCTTCGCGTGGCTTCAGCACCGGCGTCGGATCAGCAGCAGCAGCAGCAGCAGCAGGTGGGGCTGGAGACTCCTCCTTCGCCGCTTCAGATCCTTCCCCGTCGACAGCAGCTCTGCAGATGAACGGTCTGCGCTGCATCACCGCCGCTTGTCGGAGCCCACGGTTGAGAACTGATGGTCGCTGGTGAGGTTGGCCATTCAGGAAACCGTCCACAGCGTTCGTGGCGCACAGAAGTGCTGATATCAGCAGAAGTAGCTTGGAACTCATCCTGGAGATCTTCCCTCGGCTTGTTACTTGTATGGTGGGTGGCGTTGCTATGAATTCCGCAGATATCGCTGATGTCACGAGGCAGCGATTTGATTTTGTGTCAAAAGAGAGGTGGATGGCAATGGTGGTGATGGCTGTTTGTCGCACCTCGTTTGTCAAAGAGCGTTGGTAGTTTTGGATTCTACAAGATACACGCGACTGATTCGTGATTCGCAGCGCTCTCTCCTTTGTGTGGACGTCATGGAGCGTGTTGTGGGAATGTCCGTTTCGATCATTGTAACGAACGAATACTGTCGACGTACACACTCTCACGTGAATAGTTTACGCTTCGGTGCAGATGCTCTTGCGATGTCAAGATGCACACTCATGTGATGGAAAGATTACCTGCCGGTACGGTGTATTCGTGTCCATGCATCCGTGCATGTTCATCGTGATGGGTTAAGTATGAATTCAGTTGTGTCGTTGGTGCTGTTTTTGGCGTTGCACTGAGAGTCTTCATCAGGCAGTTTCCGATAGCGTTTCTAATTGATTGTTGCACTGATGTGCTTGCCGATCACCAGACTTGACGTTCGTCAGTCATCTATCGAACTGGGGACGCAGCAGAGGTTGCTTTCGGGTTGTTCAAATCCGACTTTGAACCTGCGTTGAGCGTGCTGAGTGCATTGTTCGCAACCTCCACAATGTAGTCGAAATCAAATGTCGGCGATGAGTAATGACACTGCTGCTTGCGGTGGTGCTCCAAATGGTCGTGTGTGGTGACCCACCATTCCGGCAACACACGCTGTGCCCAAGCTTCGAGCTTTGGCGTGTGAACGAGAATATTGCATGTGGACAGGATCCCCGCTCCGATGGTGAGCGACAGTTTGTCCAGTGGGAAGATAAGTGTTGTGATGATGAATGGTGTGACGTACGCCATAGAGTATTCTGTGAACGACACAGCGTTGGCTGCGCTCGGCGGGGCGTAGACGTTGAACTGATGGTGGAACTTGTGGTATTTGTAAAGCGCGGGGTATTCGTGGAACGCCTTGTGGATGACGTAGTACTGCGCTCCGTGTCCCAAGAGGACGCAGACCACGCTGAATATCTGCCGATGAATGTCCATGCCTTGTTCATCGATCGCAATCATGCAAGAGATGATGAAGCCTGGAACACCCAGAAGGAAGAGGTAGAGGAAGTTGGCTGCAATTGCCCTCGCATACAAGTCTTTCCCATTGGGCTGAGACAGCACTCCCTTCACGGTGTCGATGCACCACACCTCCATCGCAACTGTAAGAATGATCGTACCAGCGAGAAGCTGGGCGGCATCCTTGCCATGATCGCTGATTGCCTGCGTCACCAAATCTGAAACCTCTTGGATGTTCATCATGCTCACTGCTGCAATTGATGACGGTTGCTTCGTCTCGTAACGCTCTGCTTAGGACCTTCCCGATTTTATTCTTTTCGTTCTTTGCGGAGTTGGCAGAGTGGGTCTTTCTGCCTCTGTGCATTCACTCTCAGCTCCATGATGGGATGGTATCTATCCGCTGCCCATCCCATCTCTGTGGTTGCTTGCGCGTTCTCTTGCTCTCGAAGTGTTGTGGCAACAAACACTTCGGTCATCGCGGATTTGTGTTCGGCCTTGGGACCACTTCGCGCGCGAATCAACAAGTACGATGACTCTTGCGCGGTCTGTCCACCTACCCGTTTGCGCGCCAAATTGAGAAACTGCGAGAGTCTCGACAACGAACCGAGGAGGGAGACGAATGGGAGGAAACCAACATTGCAGTAGTCGTAAAGTCCCAAGACCAAGACCAAGACCAAGACCAAGAACAAACCACACACAGAAAACGAAAGCATCCTTTGACCCATCCTACTGCATAGTATTTCCTGTAACGTGTGTATGTCTATGTTTATGTTCATGTTTATTAATCTATAATATCATCCAATGGAATGCCGAATCTCAATGAGTGTTCAGTGATTTGTGTGCAAAGGTCTGTTCCGAGTCGTCGCAATGCCCTCCTGTATCGTTCAAGCACAAAGCTGATATCTTTCATCATTTATCGAGCTGGGGACGCAGCAGAGGTTGCTTTCGGGTTGTTCAAATCCGACTTTGAACCTGCGTTGAGCGTGCTGAGTGCATTGTTCGCAACCTCCACAATGTAGTCGAAATCAAATGTCGACGATGAGTAATGACACTGCTGCTTGCGGTGGTGCTCCAAATGGTCGTGTGTGGTGACCCACCATTCCGGCAACACACGCTGTGCCCAAGCTTCGAGCTTTGGCGTGTGAACGAGAATATTGCATGTGGACAGGATCCCCGCTCCGATGGTGAGCGACAGTTTGTCCAGTGGGAAGATAAGTGTCGTGATGATGAATGGTGTGACGTACGCCATAGAGTATTCTGTGAACGACACAGCGTTGGCTGCGCTCGGCGGGGCGTAGACGTTGAACTGATGGTGGAACTTGTGGTATTTGTATAGCGCGGGGTATTCGTGGAACGCCTTGTGGATGACGTAGTACTGCGCTCCGTGTCCCAAGAGGACGCAGACCACGCTGAGTATCTGCCGATGAATGTCCATGCCTTGTTCATCGATCGCAATCATGCAAGAGATGATGAAGCCTGGAACACCCAGAATGACGAGGTAGAGGATGTTGGCTGCAATTCCCTTCATGTACAAGTCTTTCCCCTTGGGCTGAGATAGGAGCCCCTTCACGGTGTCGATGCACCACACCTCCATCACAATTGTAAGAATGATCGTGCCAGTGAGAAGCCGGGCAGCATCCTTGCCATGATCGCTAACTGCCTGTGCAGCCACATCTGAAATGTCCTGGATGAGTTTGTTCATTGTTTCCTTCTCGCGATTGATTATTGTTGTTCCGATTGGTAGTTGTATGAGCTTGTTGTGAACCTTTCCGATTGTCTTCTTTTCGTTTTTATGTGAAGTTGACGGAGGGGGGTCACATCTGGTTCATCATCTCGTTGGCTCCCGCATCATCTCGTTGGCTTCCGCATCATCTCGCTGTGTGGTGCTTTCGCTTTCTGCTGGTTAGTTGTTGACCTTTACCATGTAGGATGTCTATTTCACTGGTCCCATGTCTGTCTGGTGGGATTGGACTCTCGGAGTCTTGTGTCTGCATACACGATCATCATGGAAACGTGTTCCTCTTCGTGACGCTTCAAGTGTGAATCAACAAGACTCAATGATCTTCGCGCGGTCTGTCAACCTGTCCTTCGCGCGCGAAATTGAGCAACAACCACCAAAACCGCATGGAGGGAATGATTACCAGAACATGAAAAGGAGAGAAGTCCAACCAACAACACCATCCAGTCCTGTTCTGTTCGCCGTCGTATTGATACGAGTGATGAATGGCACCGTCAACAAAGAACCTCCACAAGTGCAACAAGCGCCACCTGCAGTAGATACATTGTGACCAATAGTAGTACGACAAGAACCGGGGTAAGAGACAATACACTATGCTCTAGAGTACTCCACGGAGAACGGCATCATGGGATCAAGCGACAAGAAATCCAAGAGCAACAAGAAGGTCAAGAAGGTCAAGAGGTCGAGCAAGGCAGAATCCAAGCCTCGAGAGAGAAAGGTGGAAGAAGATGTGTCCGACAAGGAGACCAAGCTGGCCGCCGCTGCCGCAGATGGCAACGATACAAGCAACGATGCAAGCAACGATTCTGGCAAGAGCGCAGAATCGGCGGCAGAAGAAGACAACGACACAGGGATCATCACGACGACCAAATTCGAAACGCTTGGCGTTTGCGAGCCACTGTGCAAGGCGTGTGATTCGTTGGGCTGGAAGTTCGCCAGCCGCATCCAAGAGAAGGTCCTGCCGGAAGCTCTGGAGGGCAGAGACATCATTGGTTTGGCGGAGACAGGATCGGGAAAGACAGCGGCGTTCTGCCTGCCGGTCCTGCAGGACCTGCTGAACAATCCTGTGCGCGGTGCTGCGTTCGCGGTCATGCTGGCACCAACACGTGAGCTGGCCTTTCAGATCCACAAGGTCGTCGATGCGTTGGGCACGACCATCGGGGCCACCAGCGTGTGCGTCGTGGGTGGGGTGCCCATGACACAGCAATCCATCGCGTTGGGACGCAATCCGCACATCATCGTTGCCACGCCGGGACGGTTGCTCGATCACCTCACCAACACGAAGGGCTTCAATCTGCGCAAGCTTAGGTATCTCGTCCTTGATGAGGCCGACCGCATGCTTTCGTTGGATTTCGAGCAGGAGCTGAACGAGCTGCTCGAGGTCATTCCGTCGGAGGGCCGCAAGACGCTCCTCTTCTCCGCGACCATGACGTCGAAGGTGCAGAAGCTGCAACGAGCGGCGCTCAAGGATCCCGTCAAGGTGGAGGTATCGACCAAGTTCTCCACCCCCAAGCAATTGCTGCAGAACTACCTCTTCATCCCCGCCAAGTACAAGGACTGCTACCTGACCTACCTCATCCACGAACACGCCGGGCAGTCCATTTTGGTCTTCGGGGCCACATGCAACAACGTCCAAAGATTGGCGCTGATGCTGCGCAACCTCGGTTTCCCGGCAATTTGCTTGCACGGTCAGATGTCGCAGCCGAAGCGTTTGGGTGCGCTGCACAATTTCACAACGGGCGACCGATCCATCCTCATCTGCACGGACGTGGCCAGCCGTGGTTTGGATATCCCGCAGGTGGATGTGGTCATCAACTTCGATCTGCCCGGACATGGAAAGGATTACATTCACAGAGTCGGACGCACGGCGCGTGCTGGAAGATCCGGAAAGGCCATCGCGATGGTGACGCAGTACGATGTAGAGGTGTACCAGCGATTGGAGCATCTGCTCGGCAGGAAGCTGCCCGAATACAAGCTGGATGAAGAGACGGTGCTGGTGCTGTTGGAACGCGTCAACGATGCGCAGCGGTTGGCGACACGGGAATTGAAGGAGCAGCTGGCAGCCGCCAAGGGCCACGGAGGTCGCCGAAAGCGCAAGCCTGGACGCATGGGGTCGGAAGAGGACGGGCTGGAAGGCATGATCCAGAATGAAATCCACAAAGGGTATTCGGGTGGCGGTCGTGGCCGCACGATTGGCAAGCAAACCAAGAAGTACCGACACAAGAAATAAGGATAGAAGCAGCCAATATGCATGTTAGGGTGGAATGGAGCTGCGTACGCATGCGTCGCATGGATCCCTTCGCATGTGCTGCGCAGATCACTTCACGTACGATGTTGCTGCTGTTGATGCCAACGCTCACGTGGGTCGATACGACTAACAAAACAGTACACCGTCAGGGTCATGTTCCAAGGTGCGTTTGTGTCATGAGCACATAATGACATACTGGATACTACGACTATGGATGAGACAGCAACCTTCGCGCACTTGTGGATGCAAAACACTGATTGCGAGCCCTGGTTGAATTGGGCGGAGTCGAAGGAGGAACAAAAGGGGACTTGTCCAAAACATATTGAGTAAAAGCTCACCATACTGGGATCGAACCAGTGGCCTTGCGATTAACAGTCGCACGCTCTGCCAACTGAGCTAAAGGTGATCACATCAAATTTTTGGTGATGGGGCGCATCACAATCAAGTTTATGATGTTTGATAACGCAAGATTGAGAAGTTTGCGTACAACCCGCAGTCGTTCCAGATACCACACCGGAGTTTTCAATAAGAAGATGGACATGTATCCCTACTAGCACCGCTTCAGATCAACTCTTAGAAACCGGGCCGCATGTTGCTGCATCCGATGTGAAATGTGGAATGCACCGTGAAGGTATTGCATATCTTGGGACATGTGTTATGTGACTCATTCCATGCTCTCTGGGGAGCGAATACTGCGTTGGAGGAATGTATATTTATTGTATGCCGCTGAGTCCAGCTTCGTACGTTGGACATATGCTCATGTATCTTCCACCGTCTACATCGCCACCACTCTATTCCCAATTGGACGCTTCCAGCTGTCCGTAGAAGGAGGTATGCGGGATGTGCAATACAAAGAAGGAACATAGATGCAGGAACATCGCGTATCCAGTCAGCATCAGAATGTCGTTGCCGTGATTCACATCTTCCATTTCGCACAAACGCAGCAGCGACTCACCCGTGGGGAACAGCTCACTGTCGAAGGTGCGGCCATCAAACTCGGTCTTCGTGAAGGAACGCCATGAGTGTATATGTGCATGTGGAAGGCGACGTAATGTGTCCATTGCAAGCGGTCTGGGAAGTTGGATGGCATGATTATGGAGTCTTGGAACAGCACGGAGAAACCAAACCACCCCGCCACAAACGCCATGTTGAGGAGGTACCAGAAGGGATAGTTGAACTCGAGCATCGCCATGATGATGAACGAGGCAAGGAATGCCAGCAACCCGGTGCCTGAGATCAAAGCAAGACCTTGCAACATGTGGTAGACAATGGGATAGTAGTAGTCATTGAGCAGCTCCTTGTCAACGATGCCGTGCATGATGACCATGAAGGGCAGCACGGCGACGCTCATGAAGATGACGAAAGTCACGCAGTAGAACAGCACCGCCGCACGCGAAAGAATGCTCTCATGGTCATTGCGTTCACCGAGCTCCCAAAACAGCGCGCCAACCATCAATACCAGCATCGAGTGCATTGCATGACAATGAGCGCGAAGAAGATGCCTGGGTTGAGCCAGAGGTGTTGAGCCAGAGGTCGAGAAAGTACCGGTATGTCAATTCCATCACGGCCGCTAATCTGCCCGGACGGAAAGTCTCCTGCTGCTCCTCGTGCACCAGCTATTGTAGGCTGCAGGTGCACGATGCGCGCGTGCTTTCGTACTTCACACTGAAGCAGCTATCACCATCGACGAATGCCTCGCCATTCTTTGCTGGATCATTCTGTGGTCAATCACTGAAGAGCTTGGCTCATTTGTGGACCGTCTTCTTGTGGATGCGGGATTCATCGATGACCATGGTGGCGTAAGGATCGGCATGATTCCATCTATCTCGTGCGGGTGGGCCTTGACCGTGAGAAATTCTTCATGCACCGCCGGCTGCCTGTGTACATCAACAGCCCCTTGCTGAGCAGCACGGCATTGTTGATAAGGTGTCAGACGAAGCTGAAGCTGGAGGGCTGGTGGATGGTGAGGATGACGCGCCGTCCCGCAGCTGCGCGTGTGTATTCATTCTTCTGACTCCGGACCGCACCTGCATCCTGACAGGCGCACGTTGTGGCTCACGTAGGATCGCACCGTAAAGAATCCGCGCAGTCGGTCGTCATGTGGAACGATTGCCTTGAATCCTGGCATACTGCACGATACCTACTGATATGCGACATTATCAATCGCGGGGAACATCATCCGCATCCCCGAGCCGATCCAGCATCCCTTGCGTTTAATTTCGGCTTCTCAGCATCCACAGTAGCTGATGGCTCCCATCATCTGGCACAGTTTGTTGACAACCATGATCGCACTCACAATCATGATTGCGATGATGCTGTGGAGATGCGCAACTGTCGTGCTGGGTACGATCTAGATCAGACCGATCCATTGGCAAGCGGATACACGAGCGGACGAGTCGCCGGAGACGACACCGATGCCACAACTGAGCGACAGCATTCCAACTATCAATGAGGTTCTTCGAGCTGTTGATGGTGACCGAATCGACAATGACGCTCCGATAGAGGATTTGCAGAGATGATCACAGAACAGACGCTGCAGCTGGAGGTGCGACGCCTAGGTCGTACATGCGTTTCATTCCGCGCTGGTGCGCTTTCGCTGGTGTCGTTGGGATCTTGGTTGTGCATGGTGTATGATCTGCTCCATCCTGGAGGTGACATGGAATGGAGCTACACAAGAAAGGAGCCATAGTGTGGTCGTTGGCGGCGACTTTCATGCAAGGTCGTCTCTCGCTTCCATCGTGCTTCGTCCATGCTTTTGTCATGACCTCTGAACGTTCTTCCGCGGCGTGGTGGCACTACAGATGCATTCATGTACACTCTCTATCCTCCATCCTTCATTCCCAGATTGCTCGTTTGGGGCCATTTCAATCTTGATCCACACGATGCTCGCATTGCTGCGGAAGGATCCCTGCTCGACGCAAGTGGTACTCTGTTGTCATCATGTCGATGTTGATGCTGATGTCGATGTTGGCTGTGTCCACACATGATGCATGACACCAATTCAAAGATCGCATGAAGAGAAGGAGGATCGCTGATGGTGTCTCCAATCTCTTCACAAACACATTGGTCTTGTCGATGTCGGCGAGCGTCAGAGAAGAAAGCCACCAAAGCGGTCACCAACAGTCACAAAGAATCTCAAGGGGTTATCGAATGTCTCTCTGTCTTCGCCCAACGGAGATTCTTCGCCGGGGTGACGAACATTTGTTCACAACATGTAACGCAACTTGTGCAGAGTTGTGTTGTGTTCCTCACGCAAATGCTTGTGAGAGTGAAGTGAAGAGTCACAAACTCCGACACCGACACGAAACAGCTCCTACTTTGAAGAGCAGGAACCCTCCGCCGGCAGCTCCAGAGTCAGGGTAGCACGTTCGCAATTGTTGAGTGGTGCAGCTGCACAGTAGACTGTATAAGCGTTGGAGTGTTCATGCCAAAGCTGCGCTCACAGGGGCACAGGCCTAATTCACCCATCATTGTAAGTCGCAAGAAGCGATACTCTACTCCAAGATACATATTTCAAGACCACTATAAACCGTCCTCCCGCTGTGTGCGCCCGACCAAAATTCGAAGAAGGTGTTTCGTTCTGCAAAGCACATTCAGCTCTCGTTCCCTACAAGGCTTCGACAACCTGATTGTGTTTGCATCACAGAGGCGACGATCACGGAAGACCCTTCCACCCGAACAGTTGGCGAGTCTTTTTCTCCCTCCTTTTTTGCTGGGAAGGTGCAAACCCAGATACCGATTCATCGCTTGCGTTCTTGCGTTGAAGGGATCAAGATCCTTGATGTATTTTCCGTTGCTCTACTCCAGGGCTGTTGTTTTGCGGAATGGGTTGTGGTGGTTGCGTGTTGCGTGCGAAAATACATAAAGTGTGTACCCTTTTGGAAATCAGACCGCGACAGGGTGCCCTCGTGGCACACACGAGAATTGCGGATCAAGAAGAACGACAGATGATGACCTGTGGAGATGAGCAAGAGCGGCGTGCTCCATGTCTGCTTGTCCTAGTCGTATCATACACTCTGCTCGTACGTATTATTGGTCAGGCCCAATGGATGGTGTATGTCAGGGAGGGTCATCCTGCACCATAAATGCTGGGCATCGGCATCGATTCACGGAGTCTTTCTGTCCAACGGTGATGTCACCAGTCGCGAAGGTTCGAGGTTGTGAAGGTTCCCTGTCTGCTTGTCCTAGCATACTGGCATGCGCTTTGCTCGGACGTATTATTGGTCAGGCCCAATGGATGATGTATGTCAGGGAGGGTCATCCTGCACCATAAATGCTGGGCATCGGCATCGATCCACAGAGTCTTTCTGTCCAACGGTGATGTCACCAGTTGTGAAGGTTCGAGGTTGTGGCGGAGCTTTGGCCTCCTTGGTGTCATGCCATCCTCGTACCAGGTTGCCTCATGCACAACATCGAAGACGCAAACAAAATGGCCCAAACAACCAACAAATCAAACTCTTCATCTCATAAATTCATCCAAGTTGTCAACCAATAACACCAAACAAACAACTATCAACCCTGAACGATCAATCACCAACCACCAAGTACCGACAACCATGATCCACGCCAAGGCAGCCTTCGTCGCCTTTCTCGCTCTTGCCGACATGGCAACGGTCGACGCCGTGCTCCGCGGCAACAGGACTCCCGTGGATCCAACCAAGGAACTCCACATGATGATGATGACGACCCGCATCCTCAAGAACGCCGGCGGTGACACGAACACCAACAAGGGCAACAAAAACAACCAAGTGCCACCCACTGAAAACCCGGCTGTTGCAGAAACAACCGCGCCAACCGCATTGCCTACTGGGCCGCCAACAGGCTTGATTTCGGAGATGCCCTCGATGGCACCTGTCGCTCAGCCAACCGCGTTGCCGACCTCTCAACCGACGCTCCTGCCAACTGCCAAACCATCAGCTGCCCCAGTGGTCTTTGATTCTACCGTCAAGGTCATTTGCAAGCCGGATGGCAATACCGCCCTCACACAGCAAGAGGTAAGCGCCAAGACCATCATCTGTAACTCTGCCAAGCCATCCTGCCGCGAAGCCATCAGCGCCGTCAAGGAATCCGAGCAACTGCAGAACTTCTTCGCGTGCGCCGGAGACCTCGGTGAAGGAGCTGCACGCAAGCTCTTCAACAAGTACGCATCCAGCGACGTGCTTGCTGGCCAATTGGCCGTGGTCGCTGCCACCAACGCAATCCTCGTCACCGAACGACCAGACGCAATGAAGGCAGCATGCGCGGCCATCGCTGCGATGCAATCGCCTCCTGTCGCAGACCCATGCTGCCAAGGATCCTCTGGATGCACCTCAGTCACCGGTTCCGCCTCCATCTCTCCTCCATTCATGACCGTCGCCATCACATCATGCACTGGCGGCAGCGCATGCAAGGATATGGGCCCCAACCCGCTCATTCTCGATTCCTCCTGCACTGGAGACAGCGCATGCGAGTTGATGAACGAAAATGAAATCAATCCGTCCATCACAGGAGTCACCTTCATCGGTGAGATGGCATGCACCACTCCTCACTCTTGCGAGGGAGTGGGACGCCGCTCCCATGGTGATGTGACTATCCATTCTGGTGCATGCGTTGGGTCAGAGGCATGCAACTCCACTGGCCGCCGTGTGGAGCAATCAGCACCATCATATCGCTTCCGCAGCCACATCGACATTGGCCCGAATGCGTGCGTAGGCGCCAACGCCTGCAAGGATGCCCATTCCACTGTCAACCATGGTGCTGGTGGCAAGGCTGCAGGCAGCCTGACCATTGGTGCTGGTGGTTGCGCTGCTGATGGCTCATGCGAGAAGATGGGCTTCAGTGACAGGATGAGGACGGATATCATTGTCCCTCCTGATGGATGCGGCAGTTTCGAAGGCTGCAGAGGATGCATGACGAAGACGGAGTGCAGCCCTAATGAATTCTACTTCATCAGCAACGTGGACGGGGCCTGCCCAAAGGGAGGCAGCAGCTCTGGGGGCAATCCTACTGGTGACAAAGTGGAGGAGTACTGTATTGGCAAGGACACCTTGCCCACAGACTGTCCGACATTCTCTCCAACTCCTTTCCCAACACCTCTCACGTCCAGTCCAACCAGCGCCCCATCCAACTCGCCGTCTCGGACGCCCTCATATCTTCCGTCACACAGTCCATCGCAAGTTCCGTCTGAGATGCCGTCAGATATCCCGAGCTCACTCCCGTCAAGCAGTCCATCGCAAGTCCCGTCTGAGGTGCCGTCTGCACAGCCCTCCGACCTTCCGACTGAAGAGCCGACCGAACAGCCCACCAACCTTCCGTCCGTACAGCCTTCCGTACAGCCGTCCGAGGAGCCATCCGCACTCCCATCCACCCAACCATCTGACATGCCATCAACAAGCTCACAGCCTTCGCAACTGCCTACAAGAACAAGTAGTCCGACGCTTCCCCCCCCGGCATCCTTCACCGTAGGATGTCTCGAAAAACCGGGTGACCACACAACAATGTTCAATTCCGTCACTGGCGATGTATTGTGCGATGATGCAACAGGCACATGCGCGGACTTCGTCTCCATGGTTGATGCTCTGGCTGAAGGGAAGCGCAAGATGATCAAGAGCATCTTTGGATGCAATGATGCAGACCCTCCACAGCCCGTGATGGTGGAGGTGGCGCAGGCACGCTTTAACAAGATCAAGAACGACGAAAATGTGATCACCGCATTGTTGGCCATCGTGGACGAGGGCAAGAAGCTCTTCACTGGCAGCGGGCCTGTGGTGACGAAGGCATGCGGTGTGGAATGCTGCACCGGTGATAATGCTTGCATCACCGACCCTTCTAATAGTGGTGTCACGACGGTGAGCTCAAGGTCGTGTACCGGAAAAGACGCTTGCTTTTGGGTACATCCCAACGCAATCATCCTTGACAGTTGCAAGGGAGACAATGCCTGTTTTCAACTGCACTATTTCTTAAGTAAGCCAGCTGCTGGTATCGAAGTCGGATTCAGTGTGATCGGACCAAGAGCTTGTGTTGCAGAGCAGAGTTGCAGTGGGATTGGAAGTAACACATTTGGAAATATGCGAGTGGAAGAAGGATCATGTGATGAAGCATTTTCATGCTTTGGCCTTGCGGTGCGCAAAAGGCAACAGTTGTCTCCACCCCAGACGCCGATCGTGGCAAGTGTCTTCATCGGAAAGAATGCGTGCCAAAAGGGGAGTGCTTGCCTCAGATTGCATCGCTCAACGAACAAATATGAAGGAAGCGTGATCATCGAAGATGATGCCTGCTCGGGCGAGAGCACGTGTTCCCAACTTGGCGAAAGTATCAGTGCAGCCAATGACATCATCATCAGAACAGGAGTCTGCACGACAGCCGCCTCCTGCACCAAGTGCGCCCAAGGATCACTGTGTACGTCAGCGACAGAAACGTACGTAATTGACGATGCAGCCACAGACTGCCCTGGACCATCCCCATCAGCCTGTCAAGAACTCTAATCATCACATACACAGTCACACATACCAGCATGCTCTCGCTCGTACTCTCCCCGCATTTTCCTATGTTGTGCTGGCAAAGCAGAGCACTCTATGACGATGATGTCAACTTTGGCTCGGCTTGTGTCTTCTGCACTGTCTCAGTCACTAATCGAGTGAAGGATACTGTGTTGGTGCCAAATGTCTCTTTGTCGTTGTTGCTGCTGTCGCTGGTGTTTTTTTCGTGTGGAATTGCACGAGATCGTCATCCCCAATCGTCACCACCGCCAACACACAAACTGCAGCAAAACCCAGAAACAACTGACCTGGCAAGCACAGGAACATAAATAAAGATCACAACACTAGTGACAGTGGTGCCAGAAACGGCGGGAATGGCGGCAACAGATACTCTACAGTGGCACACACAACATGTACAAAGGATGTGAGAGACTGCGTCGTCCGTCATGGTCCGTTCCTTGGGAATACATCCTCATGATGGCGACTAGAGAAGATGGGCAAGATCCATTTTCATGAGGCTGCTGGCATTCATGAGAAGAATGGCATGTATATGCTGATGGTGATGGCGGCTATGGCCATGATGGCGCTTTGGACAATGAATCGTTCCCTGCAGTTCTCTGCATTTCATACCATCAACGACCAGGCAGATTTGATGTTGACCCATCTGTCTCATCCTAGATGATCACCACCCAATACCAACATGCAGCTGCCCATGCAACATTTGCACCATCTCTTTACACAGCTGTCCCAACAAATCCAAGTGTACTTGCAATGGCATGTTGAGATGTGTTCCAAGTTCCCAGACGACACCATCCATGCCATTCCTCATGCACCACCCTTGCTGATTCGTCACTGTCGCAATTTCTGCGGTGGTTTGCATGATCGTCTGGGACAGCTGGAATGGGACATCAATCTTGCATATCGCACTGGGGCGTGGATGGTGTGGTGGGAAAACCATGCATCAGAGAAGTACTTGCTGCCAGTGACAAGTGAGATGAGTGCTGCAGATGAATCTGCCCTGCCGTTGCTCAATTGGACAGTGCTGACATCGCTGCGCACCACAGCGATGTTGCACAAAGATCTGTTGATGCCGCTGTCCCATTTGATCCTTCAGAAGGAAGTCAATGTAGAAGCACCCAACTGGTCAGTCAGGATTGACCAGGTGATCCAATGCACTGCAACTACTTGGCACGATCGTAAGGTGCTGGTGTGCAAACTGATGGCAAATGAAATGAACCACATCCTGTGTTTGACTTGAGAAATTGGTAGTAACGTAGGAAGAACATATCCTTCAGCAATTGATCAGATCGAGAAGGAGGCGTTCACTGTAAACTCTGTTGGAACTTGAATGCCATTGCAAACTTAAGAGTTGTGAGCTTACACTCTGACCTTTGTTCATGTCCATGCTGTTGCTCCTACATTCCTATGCTCTGCATGCATTGGTTAGAATCTTTGCATTCTTAGGTTCAACCAACTCAGGCTAGTAGCTATCTCACAGTACTGTCATTCTTTCATGGTACCTTGTCTACGGCACCCAGTATTTTGCACATTCTCATTTTCGTTTCTCGTTGAGCCATCGGCTCATGATCTGATCATTTCATGGTTCGTGTTGGTTCAGGATACGATTCAAACGCACAACCAAGCTGGAACACAAGAGAGAGAAAGAGCTGTGTGGAATGAAGCATAATGCTACTATTGATGATGCCGGATGATGTTGCATCATGCAAGATGATCCAAACCTTCAAGGAACATGACAGACGACAGAGGATGAGGGAGTTGTTGTGATTTTGGGTGTGAAGTTGGTGATGACACCATTTGATGATTGGCATCTTACGCCTAGTCCCCAGTCACAGATACTGGACGACTCGGTGGATTCTGACAATTTCGCCGAAACCGCTCCAACCCACTTGTGTCTCAACTAAGGAGGTATGACTGGAAGAGAATGAGACAGGTCACGGACGAACAAGTACTGATCTAGCCTCCTCTTGACATGCCCTGAAACCAGATTGAATTACACATCTGGATTCTGACACCAAGACGGATCCTGACGTGTTGCAGTGGCGAGGATTGCAAGCAGAGAGATGTTGGAAATCCGGGGTAACCCAGCCTTATTAGTTATATCTGGTTACCTATTCCTATTGTTGCATTCTCAGAACTGTGAGCATAACATCTTCATCTCTTTCAATTCCATTTGCCATAGCATGTATAATCCACAGTAACATCGTGAGATACTGCTGTGTTCATCATGTCATGCAGCATGTACTTCATGTACATCTCATCATGCATCTCTTCATGCACTTCATATATTTCAGTAGTTTCATTTCGCTCAACATTCATGCGGCACATTTCCGCAGTCATGCATCCATCTCGTCACAGGTTTCGTCCTTGATCTCTTGACACCTTTTCTTACGATTGGTGTCAAGCTTGATGTCCTTTCTGAATTGTTCTAGTCCGCGAGTGGCACGTGTTTCGGTTCTCCTGATGGGGTGATCACAGACCTGCTGGTCATCGATGTTTCTCCTGTGACGTCGTTGTTTGGATCGTCGCGATGTCATGCTTGATGTTGGGACATCCTGTTTTTCGATGTCGTGGCTTTTCTTGATTCAGAGAGGACAGGCTTGTTTTCTTGTCAAGACTGAGATCAGTCACGTTCGTCTTGAGTCACGGGTGTGATGAATAGGACTCAAAGGTGTGATCAACAAGAGTTGACTTCAGTCGTGATTGATAATTTTGGGAGGTGCGGCAATCATGGGTATCTTGACAAAGTCGTACCCTCGATTCCTAACACCCTTCCATTGTCGCATCGACAACATATCATTCTGACTTCATACTCCCTTGACTCTCATCACCATTACTTCTCTCTCTCTTTCTTTCTTCACCTTTACTTCCCTCTCTCTCACCATCGTCATCAATCCATTGCTAACCACAATCAGATGGTGTGGCTCTTGTGTTTTCAACCCGATGTTGTTCATCAGTTGAGTCTGGAAGCGGATCTCATTTCCAGCCTCCTATAGTACAACGTGCTCTGCCTCCGTTGAGCTGAGTGTCATACTGTGCTGTGCCCTCGATCTCCAGATGATCGGCACTCCTTGTAGTAGGACGATATGTCCTCCCATGCTGATGCGATTGTCCTTGTCACCACCGAATTCGTTGTTGGTGTAGATCACAATCTTTCATGCATCGTTCTCCAATGGACTTGGCTTCATCCGTAGTCCATATTCTTTCCTGTCCGACATGCACTTCATGATCCTCAGCATTTCCTTGTATGCTGCAGCTGTTGGCTCCATCCAACATCTTGGTCAGATCTCGCGTTGCATTGGTGATGTCGGGTTGGAAGTGCTTCATTTGATATAGCAGCATACCTACTCCACTTCGGTATCTGCTGTATCGGTCTCTGTCCACCTTGGGTGAATCGCTATCCCTCTTGGATGCTTTGCCCTGGTGTTCCTGGTGTACCGTACCATTGCAGTTGCATCACGTCGTGGTTGGATACGATCTTGCAGCTGATGTAGTCTTCCAGATCATCCTCCACCTTGATACCGAACCGCTCTGCTTTGATATCTTCCATGAGTTTCTTCAACTCCTGTTCATCCTTGATGCATAGGCAGTCGTCGACATGGGTTCTGATCAATAGCAGTCTCCCTTCTTTGATTCCGAATCAGAAGGCATGGATCAACCCGACTTGGTCCGAATCCCAATTTGAGTAGGATGTCGACCAGCTTCTTCCATTGTCTTGCCCTTTGCACGAGTCCGTTGATCGTCTTCTGGATGGTTGCCATGGTTGGCGCGGTATCGGGACCTCCTGACTCGCCATAGGTGTCGTCCTTGCGTTACTGGAGGACAGGCTATCCTCCTCGCGGTAGTACAGGTGTCAATCACGTCCGTACCCTTAGTCATAGTCATAATGACATGGCATATAAAGGTGTGACAAATAGTCTCCGAACATGTGACGAATAGTATTCAAAGCTGTGACGAATAATGTTGGGAGGTGCGGCAATCACGGGTATTCCGACAAAGTCGTACCCTTGATTCCTAACATGCTCCATGCCCTTCCGGCAAAGCATGTAGACCTCCTCTTCGAGATCTCCATGTAGAAATGCAGTCTCAAGGTTGATAGTGGTGCTGTCCAATGTTCAGTAGCATCTTCATTGTGAGCATTCCGCGGTAGGTTGCGTCATGCATCATGGGTGTGTTGCGTTGAGGAGTCGACTCCTGCGATCTGCGAGTATCCGCATGCAATGAGTCTGGCGATGAATACGCTGTTCCTCTTCTCCTTGAATACCCCCTTTGTCTTCACGCATCGCCGATCTCTTGGCATCTCACTCTTCTTGATCTTCTGCCAGACTCCTCGTCTGACCATGTTGTAGAACTCCTTATTGATGGCATCTCGCCATTTCTTTCGCTTCGCTGGATCCGCATGATCCCAGTATTCTCCAAATGTGGTGGGGTCCAACATCATAGCCGTGTATGCATGCTTCAGACGTCTTAACCCCTCTCTTGTGGTTGCTGAGGTCTTCTCTGTTTCCTCAGCTGACTCACCACCTCCACTGCTTGAATCTGTGTCGGAGTGGTGTTCTGGCATGTTGTTGTGCGGTGCCAAGCCGCGTAGCATCCGTGGCATCCTTGCCACTGATCTCATGGGATAGTACTCGAGGTCCGTGCCTTCAGAAGCTTGCCTCCGAGTCACTCGTACTTCGTCCCTTCCATTCGTCAGGATCCACATGATCCTATCATTCCTTAGGCGCATATAGACTCGGCATCATTCCAGTGTTGATGTGCACGAATCTCTCTCGCTGTCACGTTCGCTCTCAACATCCTGACTCGCAGCGATGAAGTCAATCACTCTCATCCTTCATAGGATAGCATCAATCCTCGTACCTGCGACGTCCTTGTTGATGATTGACCCGTCTTGGTCGAAGTTGGGTCCGTCTGTTGCCACTGGAGCAGTCTTCGTCTCCTGTGCAGTTGCGTAGTCATCGTCATCTCCTGATTCTGATGCTTCGTTCGTCACCCTCGTTGGGTGTTGGCACATTGTAATAAGCTGCCAGCTCTGTTGTCGTGTTGCCTTGCAACCGCGTTGTCGATCGCCTTCATCCTTTTCTGGATAGCATCGATTCATCATGCTGCAGCTTCTTCGTCATGGGAGTTGTTGGTGGCCTCCTGCCATTCATCCTTCATTCATCTGAGGTTCCTCCCTTCCGGCTCTGTCATTCGATTCTTCATCCGACATGCCCGCGTCTCTCTCATTGATCGTATATCGACGTATCTAGACTCACTGTATCTGGAGTCTGCCTTCCGTGGCTCACGCTCTCATAGCTGTCTCCTTTCCAGATCCGAGTCTCTCTCGTCGATTTCATTCTCATCGCACACCGATCTCATATCTGTGCTTGTGGTATCTCGCCGATCATTCGGCGTCCGGTTCTTCTTGATCATCTCCCATGCTCACGCCATGGCTATATCACTGAACCGTACTATCATGGCCTCCCGCCATTCATTGCTCTTCTCGGGATCCACATGACCCCGTCATTCGTCAATTGTGGTTGGATCCAGCATCATTGCGTCATTTGCTTGCTCGGATCCCTCTTTGTTCTGTTGATAGTTCAATGCTTGGTTCGCAGTGATGAAGTCACCCAGACTCATCCTCTCATGAGTGGTGTCATTCATCATACCTGCGATATCTCTGTTGAATGTTGACCCATCAATATGATGGTTGGGTCCTCCTGTCGCCGGTAGTGTGGTAGTCGTCTCTTGAGTGGTGTCATAACCCTCATCATCTTTCTGATTCTGATTCTCCACTTGATCCAAGTTCTCGCTCCTCCTTTGGATGGGTGTATTATTGTACCCCGCGAGAGCATTCAGCATCCTCGGCATGCGCGCAACAGGTCTTGCGATTGGGACCGTATTTGGTTCGCCTTCGACCATATCGTCTCGTCCCGTCTCATCGTCCCTTCCGGATTCATCGTCGTCGTTATCGTACGATTCATTGTCCCCTTGGGTAGGGAGCAAGTCATCTTGCCCGCGAGCAGCGTCTTCTGTATCTGTATCGTCTCTGGCTCTTCTGCTCTGATCAGCGTCGTCAGTCTCCATGCTTTGGATGGTATCCGATCGTCGCTCCCAAGTCACTCATCTATTTGGGGAAACATTCCCCGATGTAGAGTCGTCATTTCCCAGGTCTATCAGTACTGACCTGTTGGCGTTCTTAATACTCTCAAATCGCCCATTGACTGATCCATCCATGTCATGTCTCTCATGATTAGGATTCTGGTCGTTGCCAGTAATAGAGCCCAAACGTAATGGCTGTTGTCTTGTTGGCTGTTCTTTAGCTGTAGGCAGAGGCTTGACTGGCAAGCGATCCGGACGAGAGTCTTCTGTTCCACAAGTAGTCAATTGAGAATACTGGTAGATGGTGAAGAAACGTGCGGATTATGAGATTAGTGCTATGGTTCTTTTCTTCGAGGGGAATCTCCTGTGATGTCCTGTATGACAATGCATGTGGGTTGTGTAGCCCAAGTACCGTGGGTCGAGATCCGTCGTCTGGGTTCTGTGAGAGACAATGGGCGATGATGCTCGTTGTTGTGGCTTTGGTTCCGTGCGTCGGCGTTTTGGCGATGGTGGGTGTCAGAAACTTGGTTATCGGAACCCCATTGGTTCCTTGACACGAATTCCGAAGATCCGCTTCAAGGTTCCGGATCTGTCTCCAAACGTGGGGTTCGGCGAAGTGTCCGTTCGATCTACTGGAATGCTGACGAGTCGGAGGATTCGTAGTCTCTCTCGCTAAGGTGGTTACTAGTTTAGCTCTATTAGCCAGATTCATCATGCGGTGCATACCGCTTGCGTGCGACCCATGTATCCAATCAGCATCTGTTAGATCGGGGCGGCGTTATTGTTTTCCAGCATGTCGTTGATTGCGTATGCGTTGCGAATCACATCGAGTGTGCTCCGCACGCCAATCTCATGCATCATCTAGTGCAACGCGCGTGAGTGCACGCACCTGCACGGTCAACTTTCGAAGTCATCGATCGCATCATAGTAGATCGTCGAAGATTCAAAGTACACATCATTGGCAAACATCATGTTGCTCAATGGTTATCGAACAGAGAGGCAGATCGGATCTGCGTCCATGAGCAGTCCTCTGCACTCCTCCCTTTCCGCTTTGGTCCACAGGATTGCTCCTCTTGGACCATCCGGAATCTGAATAGAGAATGGGAGTTCTGGGCAGTCCATGCACCATGCATTCAATGGTCTGCGCTTAAGGCGCAACGGACATCGTGCATTGTTCATGTCCCAGTGCGACGCCTCATCGATCTTCCTGTCGGGGAAGCTCCAAATTGGAGTGAGATTATGTACCGGCACTTGGATGGCGCGGTCAATCTCCTCGTCCACGTTCACTCCATCTATTTCTATTTCGTTCTCGTCTGTGTCCGCTTCGGTTGTTACGCCTTCGTCGAAATTGGTATCCTCCTCGTTGTCGTGAGTACGGCCGCCTTTCTCTTTATTCTTGGATGGAGAGAGTTCTCGGTTGATCAACTCTTCGTGGTCGATCGTAGATCCGTAGTAGCCAAGCACTCCCAAAGTGTACTCGGCTGTCTCCTCCCTGGTCAACTCGTAGTCGTTGACTGGTGTTCCGCTGTTGAAGTCGGAGACATCATCATTGTCAGTTATCACGAGTATCCATCGTGTAGTTTCCCGTGGTCACATTGTTGTTTTGTTGTTCGCGATTTCGGTGATGACCACGAATTTCGCGTTGGTCACATTTTTGATGTCGACCGCGTTTTTGTTGTTCGCGATTTCGGTGGTGACCACAAATTTCGTGTTGGTCACATTTTTGATGTCGGCCACGTTTTCGTTGGTGGCCGCGCACATCAGCTCGTCAATGATGAGGAGCGATGTTATCCATCCTGTCAATCGCGACGTTGGTCGACTCACCCTCCTGCATCGCAGCCTTTGTTTGTCATCGCGGTTGCTCTGCCTCTTGGCATCACCGCTATTCTTGCTTTTGCCTTTCATTGGCAAGCGTTGATCCGTCATCTCACTGTCGTGGGCATCACGGTGCGGACAGTTGGTCCCAAACCGATCGATCCGTAGTCAGCGTTTTCTCACTCTCACTGTTGTTGCCTCGTGCGCGCTTATAACCGTTTTTGATACGGTGGCGGTCGTAGATGAGGCTTACAGCTTCGTGGATGTCTTGAATCATCATCGTGATTGATGGCGAGGATACCTCCTGTTCCTCGGCTTTCGTCTCGAGCGTGGGATCGAAGCGCGGTCGGACCTCCCGTCCACCTTGTTGCAGCACTGTCCCTTCTCATCGAAGCATGCACTTCCTGTGTTGCTATTTTTATTGTTGTCGCCAATTCATGGCTGGTAGGTTACATCCTTATCTCCGCGATCATATCGCAGCAGTATTCGCAGCCAGCACTCGAACCTGTATCACACGATGGCCAACAGCGCCATGTGATCATCTCGGTGCTTCCATTGCTGCTCCTCGATTGCATCTCGTTGAGCTCCTTCAGCTATCTCGCCTTCATGGCGCAGTCTGCTGAGTCTGATGCGTCCGAGAGCGTGGCCAGCTGCGTTCGAATCTCTTCTTGCGTGCAGCTTGCTCTCGTGCTCCAACCTAGCCGTGAAGGTCTCCGTGCCTTCCTCGACTTCATGGTCCCATGACCATGGACAGTTCTTCCAATGCGTGTGTCGAGCGCCTCCTTGCTTCCAGTAGTACATGCAGTGCTTGCGCTTACCTCAGCTGCGGTCTCCACTCTGCTGGTGGACTCGCGGGGGCGCTCGATTCGATCATCATCATCATCTCGACGTCGTCGCTCGTGTGGGGGTTGCCGTGCCGTTCTTGGCGTCCATTGGCAAGGAGCACCGTGCTCCAGAGCGTCCTGCTCTCCTTTCTCTCGACACAGGGGACCATTACTTGCGATAGTCTTCGGTGTGGTTGATGGTCATGTCGACGATGGTGATGTTGGCTAGTGTTGGTGGTGATGGAAACGTTGGATTTCAATCAACACGTTTCGAAACGTGTTGGAAATCCGGGGTAACCCAGCCTTATTAGTTATATCTGGTTACCTATTCCTATTGTTGCATTCTCAGAACTGTGAGCATAACATCTTCATCTCTTTCAATTCCATTTGCCATAGCATGTATAATCCACAGTAACATCGTGAGATACTGCTGTGTTCATCATGTCATGCAGCATGTACTTCATGTACATCTCATCATGCATCTCTTCATGCACTTCATATATTTCAGTAGTTTCATTTCGCTCAACATTCATGCGGCACATTTCCGCAGTCATGCATCCATCTCGTCACAGGTTTCGTCCTTGATCTCTTGACACCTTTTCTTACGATTGGTGTCAAGCTTGATGTCCTTTCTGAATTGTTCTAGTCCGCGAGTGGCACGTGTTTCGGTTCTCCTGATGGGGTGATCACAGACCTGCTGGTCATCGATGTTTCTCCTGTGACGTCGTTGTTTGGATCGTCGCGATGTCATGCTTGATGTTGGGACATCCTGTTTTTCGATGTCGTGGCTTTTCTTGATTCAGAGAGGACAGGCTTGTTTTCTTGTCAAGACTGAGATCAGTCACGTTCGTCTTGAGTCACGGGTGTGATGAATAGGACTCAAAGGTGTGATCAACAAGAGTTGACTTCAGTCGTGATTGATAATTTTGGGAGGTGCGGCAATCATGGGTATCTTGACAAAGTCGTACCCTCGATTCCTAACAGAGAGAAAGGATGCAAACAACAGAAACATCGCATCACTCTCACAACAGCAGCATCCATCACATCGAGCATCAAGCAAGCGCGCGGTTTCGTGGTTGATCATCGAAAACCCGTCCTTCCTTGCTGTGAAAATTTTCCTTTCCCCTCCGCCCGTCTCTCTTCCCGCCATGACGGTCTTCGACTTCGGGTCCGTTCGCTCTGCCTCTCGCTCGTCTCCTTCGGGTGGTGGCGGTGGCTCTGCGACCCCCGCTGGTGCCCCTTTGGGTGCTCCTGCTGGTGGGTTGTTTCCGCCTTCTGCGGTGGCGTCTGTTACTGGGGGGGGGTTGGTGATGGCGATGCGGTGGTGTCGTTGTTGTGGGTCGAATCTGTGGGGTCCATCTGTGGTGGTATCATTGGGGGCTCAGAGGAGAAGGGCGCTGTGCGCTTCTGCACTCGCTCTCTCTGTCCAACGAAGAGCCATGTCGGGAACAAGGCTCCCCTGCGCGATGGGAGCTTCTACGTCCGCACCATCAAGGCCGACCAGGCACGATTGGCGCCCTCCATCGACGCGTCATGGTTGCCTGTGTCCATGACCAAGGAGGACCTGCTGTCTGAGCTCAAGGCTCCCGCAGTGTGGCGTGCCTTTCTCCGCGACCTCGCCACCTCACGCCTCCGTGTCGAGGCTGGCGAGGATGTACCGATCGTCTCAGTTGACGATTTCGCAGCTGTTGAGGACTTGGCATCCCCTCGTCGCCTCGCTCTCCGCATCAGCCCACGCGCAGACGAGGTCTCCTCCATCAAGCTGCAAGAGCTGGACATCGTGGCACCTCTGCCAGACGAGTACCGAGTCTCAGACGACACTGACCCTGCCATCGCTGGCGCCGTCGTTCTGATTGAGAACTGGGAACAGGTCCGCTCCAACTTCGCGCAGCTGGAGAAGATTGTTGCTGGCATCGAGAAAGGCCAGGGCGCCGTTCGCAACGCAGTTGCGGATGACATCAGCGCCGTCATGGCCAGCCTGCAGCGTCTGCACACTCAAGATCAGCTCCTCAGCGCTCGCATGGGCGAGGGAGCCAGTGCTGATGAGACACTCAGTGAGCAAATCCTTGGCATCCGATCTGCAGTGGAGATGACCCACCAGAAAGTGCTCGACTTTGAGCGCTCTGGTGCGGCCAGATTCGCGCGTGAGTGGGCCACCCAGCTTCCCACTCTGCGCTCATCGCTCGACGAGCTCTTCACTCATTACAGCAACTCGGTCAATGCCATCGTTGGTCGCCTGGATTCCCTGGAGTCCAAGCCATCCTTTTTGCCGGGGCGGTCCTCTCCTTCTCGTGGAGTCTCCTTTTCTCCCATCGCTTCTGCCGCATCCATCGCAACCAATGCAGACCTTCTACCATGACCTCGTGTCGGCATCCAACTTTCAGGCCGCCTCGGCTTGGAACTTGGTCGGCCGATGCGTCTGCTCCGTCTTTGACGAGCTACATCTGGTCCGATCTGACTCCAGTTTGGTCGCTGGCGAGATGGCGAGCCTCGACAACAAGGCCAAGGTCCTGTAGTCCGTTCTCCGCTGTCATCGCATCATGGACTCGCTCCTGGAGGTCGAATTCCATGGGCATCCTGCCCTTGCTCGGGCGCTGTCCATGTATCAGCTCTCTGAGCGTGTCGACAGGTCCGAGATGGAGAAGCTGCGCGATGAGCTCAAGCTTGTCAAGTCGCTGGCACAGGATGCCATGGACGAGGCTGAGCGCAGCGGCAAGAAGGCTGCTGAGGCCAAGCGGGCTGGTGCCAACGCGAAGAACGAGCTCAACCAACAGAAGAAGAAGGGCAGTGACTGAGACACAGCTCCTGGGTTGGCTGTTGCGGTGGATGGTGTGGATTCCAGACCATCCTTGCACGGCATGACTCAGGGCACAGTTGGGCGTAGGTTGCGGCGGGCTGATTGCTGTGCGGGCGTCGTTGCTTTGCGATGCCCGGCTTGGGTGTTCGATCTTGACTCGCTGGGGCTGTCTGTCGGCTTTATCGCCGGTTGGTCTGGCTCTGACGAGGATGGCGCGATCATCCGGCAGCTGCTTCCATTGGTGGTGCTGCAACCAGCAGCACCATCTGTGGCGCAGCTCAACAGCGTTAATCTGCTACTAGCCAAGCATTCCATCACCAAATCCCTCTTCTCTGCTGTTGATGCCAGTTCTCTCATTGTGGTTGCTTCATCGCATCGCTCTCGCTGGCTTCCACCTGGTTGGTCGGCGAGGTCTTGGCGCGTGGAGCACTCACAGGTCGGTGGCGTCACCGATGCCGTAGGCTCTCCGACTGTCTTCTGGCGATGCTCTTCGCCTCCACACGGCCCCCTACAGATTCATTCGGTTCCTCGCACTCTGCACTCGGTGCTGGACGACAAGCAATCGTCTCAGCACTGGCATCCTCCTCCACCCAACCTCAATGTTGGACCTCTTCGCGTCGTCCGCGTGGACGCCGTGAAGGTGTATGGTAAACCTGTGCTGCATCCTGGTGGTCTCATCCCGATCGGCTGCCTTCGGTCGGAGTTTGTGCTGGCGCCTTCCGTGTTCGGTCGTGGCAGGTGGTGTGCTTGCCAACTTCGGTCGTTCGAGCGTCTTCGTGCGCTCGACTTCCCTGATACGGTTGCTCTCACCCTTCCTTCTGCTTCTGCTTCTGCGCTCCCAGGCAAATTGTTCTTCTCTGTTTTGTCCCAACTTTGCACATTCAACGAGGGGGGTACTTTTCTTTTCGATTCTTCTTCCTTTGCGACTGGCTGCCGTCCTGTCAGTTCGCCTCCATCTTCCGCCGGTCGCGGCTTGAGTCCGTCTGCAGTGGTATTCATTCCTGGATCCGCTGCAATGACATCTTCCGCTCACCGTGCTACTATCAACTCTACGTCTCTACCATCGCCATCTAGCGACTCCAAGCCAACCACTTCATCGCTCCACACAGTCAACTCTGTCTCTCCTCCTGCCTCGTCATCTGCCAACGACAACTCGTCTTGTACTCCTGATTCCACAGAATCATCAGCAGCCAGTCACCCTCCCATCAAGACATGGGTGGCTCCATCAGAACTTCAGCGCAGCGTGCTGGAGGAGGCAGAATGGAACCGGCGCGCTCAGAAGGCTACCAAGTCCGACGACGCATCCATTCCCACTCACCTCTGGATGGATCAGCTGGTCAAGGGTTCTGCAAATCAATGGGATACGGCGGATATGCAGAACCTGGAAGCCGGATGCAACGGCCTGAGGAGATGGATGTTGGGATGGTGGAGTCGGCGCGTCACCACCTCCTTCTGGAGATGGTACTGTCAGCATTACCTCTCCCCGTGTCGTGTCACCACCAAGGTTGTTGCTGTTTCAACTGATGGCATCTACCGATGGAACCGGAAAGGCAGGGCAAGGTATGCAGCATGGCGAAGACAGAGGCGACAGTCCTCACCTGATATATTCGATGCTGCTTGCGATGCAATCGCTCGAGCGTGTCGCTCCACTTGGTGGAATTGGGACGACGGATCTCGCCCTCTGTTCTGGAGGTGGGCCAAGGAATATCAGACTATCATTCAAGAGGGTCTGCCGGTACACTTTCAATCGTCGCCGCCAAGCTACACTCAACCGCAACGCAACGCCAACGATCCCCACATTCGAGACATGACGGCAGCCAAGCTGTGCAAGGTCCGACAAAAGCGATACATCATCCCAGGCACTGTTCACTCCCTCACTTCGTTCTTCGGGGTACCGAAGGGAGAGACCGACATCCGCATGGTGTATGATGCAACTGCAAGTGGCCTCAACGACGCTGTCTGGGTGCCTGGGTTCCCACTCCCGACTCTGGACACTCACCTACGAGCTGTGGGCACCAACACCTTCATGGCTGACAACGACATCGGAGAGATGTTCCTGAATTTCATGCTTCATCCATGCCTGAAGCGGGTCTGCGGTGTCGACATCACACACTATCTGACTGAAGAGGACCCCAAGGCTGGTAACAAGCTTGTTTGGGAGCGATGGGACCGGGCAGCAATGGGCTTACAGTCTTCGCCTTATCAAGCTGTCCAAGCCATGCTCTTTGCCAAAGAAGCTATCCTGGGGTCCCACACTGATCCGCTCAACATGTTCCAATGGAGCCAAGTCCGGCTGAACCTCCCTGGATCGGTGAACTACAATCCATCTCTTCCTTGGGTTTCGAAACTGGACACCAATGGCAACATTGCAGCAGATGCCTTCATCTACGTGGACGATGTCCGTCCTACTGGAGGCTCACAAGACATCTGCTGGCGAGCTACCAAGCGAGTGGGACACATGCTGGCCTACCTCGGTATTCAGGACGCGGCCAGAAAGCGTCGAGCTGCTGCCAGGACCCCTGGTCCTTGGACTGGGGCAGTGGTGGTGGCCCATGACTCAGGTGTGTACGCCACGGCAACACAAGAAAAATGGGACAAGGGCTGCGATCAGGTGGCCTCTGTCCTGGCAGATCTTGTGAAGAGTGACACCATCGAGCGAAAGAAGCTGGAACGCATACGAGGATTCTTGAACTACCTTTGTCAGACCTACAAGCCAATGACACCCTACCTGATTGGATTCCACCTCACCATAGATGGATGGAGAGAAGGAAGGGATGCAGACGGCTGGAGAATCCTCAACTACATCAATCAGACAACATCAACACATGTCGCAACAGGTGATGCCACTCCTCCACCTGAGTACGTCAAGCCTGCTCCGCGTCTTGCTTCCGACCTTGAGGCTCTTCATCAGTTCTTCGCACCATCAGAGCCACCACTTCGTCTTATGCGGCCTGGTCATTCCATTCAAGCCTGGTACGGTTTTGCAGATGCATCACAAGCCGGATTTGGCGCTTCCCTTCAGATTGGCAATGACATTGCCTTCCAGTACGGCGAATGGACCTCAGAAGAAAATGAAGCCAGCACATCAAACTGGCGTGAGCTCAAGAACTTGGTCGAAGCCTTGAAAGAATGGACTGCCAAGTTCAAGCTGGAAGGGAGCGAGGTGTTCCTCTTCACGGATAACTCCACAGCTGAGAGTGCGTTTTGGAAGGGAAATTCAACTTCCAAACGCTTGGCGGACCTGGTGCTTGAGATGAGACCGCTTGAAATGAGGTCAAACATGATCTTGCACGTCATACATGTCAGTGGAGATCGGATGATACTTCAAGGCACAGACGGATTGTCTCGGGCTGATCACAGCACCGGCGTTATGACTGGACAGAGCATGCTGCAACACATCCCTCTCCACTTGCAGCCATCAGATCGAAGAGGCAATCATCTCAAGGACACCATGAGAACATGTATGGAGGGAATCGAATACGAATGGCTCACCCCTGAAGGATGGTACAGTACAGGCCAACGGCAAGGCAACTTTGTATGGGAATCTGCTCCTGCAGCTGCGGATGCGATGGTCGATCAGATTGGCAAAGCTCGGCACAAGCGACCCCAGAACCTGCACGTGGTCTGCATACCCAGATTGATGACTGGTCGGTGGCTATTAGAGCACTATCGAAAAATCACGAGGGGAGAGCAAAAGCAAAGTACCATGCCGGGATTCGAACCCGGAACCTCAGTTAGAATTACTGGTGCTCTACCGTTGAGCTACAGGCGATGCGATTGCTGATCCGAACACAAGTGAAATTTATAGATAGTGGGGGCTACGGGAGTAACGTACTTAGCACTATTCGATTTTGTGCTGATACTCCCCTACGCTACGACCGTGGACCACCCGCTCAAGAGCACTATGACGGAAAGTTGTCATCTCCCGCGTCTCCCCATCTCGGGGCACCCTCATTGCTGGGTGGCTAATACTGCCAGACGAAGTGGGAGTGCTGCCGTAGCAGACAAGCGTGAGACTGGGTCGAAATCCGGTGATCGCAACGCGCCCACGAAGGCGTGTTGTGCAAGGTTGTCCTAACTCAGCGATGTAGAACTAGCTGCGACTGTTAATCTATTAGAGCACTATCGAAAAATCACGAGGGGAGAGCAAAAGCAAAGTACCATGCCGGGATTCGAACCCGGAACCTCAGTTAGAATTACTGGTGCTCTACCGTTGAGCTACAGGCGATGCGATTGCTGATCCGAACACAAGTGAAATTTATAGATAGTGGGGGCTACGGGAGTAACGTACTTAGCACTATTCGATTTTGTGCTGATAGTGGCGGAGGAAGCTGTTGCGGTTGAGTGACTTCTACTTCAAGGTTGAACGGTGTCGTGAATGGCCTGCTCACCTGCTGGAGCCTTTGTTTGTCTTCATTTGTCTTCCTTATCTCTCTTGGAACCCCAGACTCGACGAACAACGCAAGCTATTGGAAGAACCAAATGAGGTTCTGCTGCAGCGAGGTGTGTGGGAAGCTGATCCAATCAGGTGCAGGCGTGTTCTGCGCGAACTTCTCCAGTCCGCGCGGGCCCTTTGCCCCCTGTAGGTCAGCTTGGTGCGGCTCGTGCTATGGCGAGATTGGAGACAAGAACTTTCCTGTCCAAACTGCCAACGACGATGACGGTATCGATCTCACTCCGGATATCGACAAGACTCGCTTCCGAATAGCCCGAAACGGTGACCATCTTATGGTGCCGTTTCAGTGCGATCGCTGTCACTTCCGCAATATCATGCTCCGCGAGCCACTTAACCACAGACAACAGGATCGAGAGATGCTTGTCTACATTCGACGAGCCAACCTCGACGCCTTTTGGAGCAGAGAACCATCCACTGTCGCGGCAAATCTTCGCGAAGCCCGACGCATGGAAGCTTTTGCGGATCGGTTGAACATCCCATCCATCAGCGCTCCAATGGGGCCCTTCCCGCTTCAAGACTCGTGTGGCATGGCTGGAGCAATGGCAGTACTCGACAGGTCCTTGGATACAGGTCGCTATGCGACCAATGTTCAATGGGAGACCTTTCGACGCACCAGGTCGGCCATCACCAATATTCACCAAGCGGGGGTTGCTGGACTTGGGGAGTCTGTCATGGCATATGAGAGGTCCCGCATGTGGATGTCAAGTGTGCCGTCGCATCAGTTCTGGTTCACTCGATTCATGGAAGGCACCCACAGGAGAGTGGGGCAGATCCGCAAGCCAGCTCGTGCCTACACCATTGACGAGATCCATGGGCTGGAAGCTCTGTTGGAGCAAGAGTGGAGAATGGACAACGATCACTCCCGACGCAAGAGAACCGCAGAAGTGGCTATGCTTACAATTGTGGCCTTCTGCACCGGGCTGAGGGGAGAGGAGATGCTACAAATCGACCTTCTTGCTACCTCTTCGAGTCTCAAGCATCTTCAAGATACGAAGCTTCCGCACGCACGGCTTGCCATCATCGGTCGCACCAAAGGCAACAGGCATGACGGAGCACGATTCGACGTTCCATGTGTGAAGACAACTTCAGGCACCGGATTACAACCCGGCACATGGATCAAGCGAATGGTGCGACAAGTCGAAGGTGCGGGACTTCGTAATGGCAAGCTTTTGACGGGGAAACTGAATCCACCGAGGCTCCTGGAGTTTCGGGACGACGTATATGTGGCGCTGGAGGCCTTGCAGGCCCAAGGCATAATCGATACAGAGGTGGATATCCGAGACAAATACGGTCTTGACCGCTCAGCTCGCAGAGGGTCCACTTCTCACGCGATCAACATGCGTGTTCCAAGAGATATCATCATGGCAAACAACAGATGGCGAACCGAAGCCAACTCAGTCTCGGGAAACCCAAGACTGGACATGGTGGACACCTACTCAGCACTGGAGTCACTGCTTCCTGCTGTATTGGAGTACTCGAAGCAGATGTGATCCATCTGCGGGGACGACGAGGGGGGAGAGAACGGCTCCATTGTGCCAGCACACACACTGCCACACTGGAGCTGATTCAAGCTAGGTGCCATCATCTTCGCTCACCCAATATTGACCAGAAAAGGACAACCATGGGAACTTGACGCTGTCGTTCCAAATGGCTAATCCAGGAAAATATATGGGCACGTATCTGGAATCGAACTACATGTTCTTCCATGCGTTGCGAAGCTCTGCCTGCCACCAATGGCGTGAGGACTCGGTCGACTGATTGTCGGCCGGTCCACAACTACCCCCCACGTTAGCACTTCAATACAGTAGAGTAATAAGTATACTCCTATGTATTGACGTACCACCGTGTGACAATGTGAAGGAAGCTGCACAGGTCGCAATGAACACACAGGATGACCAACATGTCAACATGAAAACACGTCAACATCGACGAATTCCGTGAGCACGGTTGGGTTCGAATTGTTCGTGTGACAACCAATTGTTCAACGAGCATCGTGACCAACGGTTCAACTGGGAAGGCTATGGTATGTAATGCAGGCGCATTGGCTTGGTTTTGACGAACATTAGTGTCCTTTTGCTATAAACATGCAAATAGTGTGTCCTTTGTAGACAAATGCGATTCGCTCCTGAGAATTAGCGTGTTCGTGTTCCACGCTTTGAGTTGCTCTGATTTTCTTTCGCCGTCGCAACCGCACACCATGAAACCTTTTCCGCAATTGCTTCCACCATTCGAGTACTCTCAAACAGTTGACCGCAATAGAATGCGACTTGACTCTATTTCTAAACAATAATTGTATGTTATGCAAATACTATCGGAAAGTGGGGTCGTTGTGCTCTACTCTATTCATCAGCATCCGTGGGCGGAGACAGACAGAGAGCCCCAGCGCAGTGCTCATGTTGAATTGTGTTGTGATGTGTTGTCCCTTGTGTGCACTCCAAATTGTGCTCGTCCATCCATTCTGTTTTTTATTTTCAGGCCGAAGCCTCAACCTTCTTCGCCCGCTTCTTCGGCGCCCATGCCCACGTGAATTCGGCCTCGATCGGTGCCTTCCCGCTGTCATCTTCAATGGTGCATTCCACGATCAGATCGCCCTTATCCTCGTTCTCAATTCGCTCGATCTCCGCCTCCGACAACCGCGCCACGACACGCAGATCGCCATGGCACCGCCGCACATAATCCACCTTCATGCGCTTCAGCAGCGGCATGTGGCTATCGCGTACGTGCATACCCACCAAGACGCCCGTCGCGCTCTCGCTGGCCAGCGCCATGGAACAGGCGTGAAGACCGCCGATGTGGTTGCGGATCCACGGACGGTTCTTCACGAGGACCTCGGATTCGGTGCGCTGCAAGCGTTCGATGCGCAGACCTGAGGCGCCGGCCAAGGGAACGGTCGTGCCGAAGAGGGCAGAGTAACCCCAAGGGTGCAGGGAGGATGGCAGCCAGGATTCCATCTTGCGGACGGCCGAGGCCATGCGGTTCAGTGGCTGCCGCAGGGTGGCGGGGTTGGGGATGCTGGACGGCATATTGTTTATTGTTGGGTTGCACTGTTGCGACGTGGGAGCGTGATCTTGGATCAGAAAATGGGACTGTCCTCTCTGCTGTCTTTCTCCCTCACTCCTCTCTCTCTCTCTCTCTTCCTCTTTTTCTTCTTGTCTTCTTCTCTGTTGAGCTTCGCTTGGGTCGATGAGCGCTTGGCTACCCACTGGCGAATGCGGTGAGTGATGGCGGAGATGGTGTTGAGATTGATGTTATGGTCACAACTGATGACTGTCTTCATGCTCCGCTCTGGTGTGTTCTTCCTCTTGCGTTGCCTCTGTTGTTGTGGCTGTCATTCCGTGTTTTTGTGTTGTTCCTTCTCGTGTTCGTGACAACAAAGGTGTCAGTGACGCGACGAAGCCAAAAAGGTATCTTTGCTCACTCTTGACATCTCAAATGCGAATTCTACAGACAACGATGATGCTCTCCAGAGAGAGAGAGAGAGTTGATGGTTCTTATCCGACACTACGTACATAGGTGTATGCATTACTCCCAATAGCTCAGTGCGTCAGCACTGCGAGCACACGTCGGTGTAGTACTTGGTGCGATCGTCTGCTGGCACGTCCTCGCACCCAGGCTCCCATGCGAGCGGGAAATGGTGCTTGTCGCAGCAGCAGTCGTCTTCTTGTGACAGCTTGGCCGCAAAGACGGTGGACGACGGGTACCGGTCCGGCGAGCAGTACCATCGACCGCAGGGGTTGCTTTCCAAGCTCTCCACGGTGCCTGGTGTATTTGGTGCTGGCTCCAAGAAGCCCCATTCGTCCTTGGCGGAATCGTATACTTCCACCCAATTGTGATTTCCCTTCGACGCATCGCCGTACCATGCCGCCGTTCCCGCAACTCTGGCTGGGATGCCGACTGCCCGCAGCGCGTTGGTGAAGAGGATGGCCGTCCCCGTGCAGGACGAGTACCCGAACGCGATCACGGACATGGGATCGAAGATGAGCGGTGTTTGGCCGCTGACGAATCGGATGGGCTGGCCGTTCCTTCCCAATCGGTCCCAAACAACGGTATTGACCCATTTCACGACCGATGTCACATTCCAGTTTCCGGTGGCGACGTACTCCTTCCACAGTTCCGCCTGCGTCACATTGAGCACGTCCACCAACAGCGGACGCCAGTTGGTGCGCGCTTCGTTCAGATTGGCATAATTCAGCACGTAGTTGAAGAAGGTGGACTTGGACAATGCATCCGTCCATGGGTACATCACCTTGGCATCCAGCGCCAGTTGGATGGTCGGTCCCACCAATCCATCATCCAGCCCGTCCGTGCCATTGCTGCGATTGTCTTCAACGGGAAATCCCAAGGTGTGCAAGAACGCTTGGTCAAATTCCATGACGTGGTTGCGAAGGAATTCCAAAGCCTCCTGCTGCGCCTCGTCTCGCGTTTGCCACGTGCAGCACGGGGTGTCAGTTGGATTGGCGCCATTCGCCGCAGATAGGCCGCGACGTTCGGAACGGCCAAGCCGGAGCGAATCCTCGTCGCATGGAGCGCGTAGATCGTTGCTCGGCGGTTCAACGATCCATGCGAGGTGTGTGCTGTTGCTTCGACAACAGCAATCGCACTTGAGATTGGCGTTGCTGTTCACAGCATTTGCTTCCGGTGTGGTGGAGGACCCTTGTGCCGCTCCATTGGCCAGCGCCAGGAAGGAGACGAGGAATCGCTTGCCTGTCAGAGGCCACATGTTGTTGATGTTGTTCTTGCTGCTGCTGGTGCTTCTGTGTTGTGGTGAGATTATTACTCGTACAATGTGCTGCTATTCTTATCGTGGTAATATAATGGTTGTGAGTTTGTGTGTGTTGCAGACTTTGTGGGAACGAGAGGCATCACGCAGAGAGTGAGGGGCCTGTGTCTGTGTTTTGGGAGTGGCGAACACGATGGAGTTTGCGACAGACCGAATCTTTCGACGCTGGGCTGGATCGTTGTGTCACACGAGGTTTCTCTCTGTGTCCTTCTTTCTCGATCCCTCTCCATGTCTGTGTCCCCTTGATCGTGGATTCGCTTCCGATGCACATCAACACCATGACAACCGTCGGATGAGTGACATCACCGCATCAGTGAACATGACCTCTGTTCTGCTCTACGGTCTACATCATACTCGTACCATACGAGCTACTGGTATGACACCTTCACGAATGCATGTGACCATGCACTTCTGTTCTGTTTACGGTCGTACGTACGACTAGAGAATATGGTATGTGGGAGATGCAATGACACCAATGTGCAGACTACTACTCGTACCGTATGTACGATACACTTCAGCGATGCAACGACTCATGATTCTGATCCATCTGTCAAGACCGATACGTCATCCTCTATCCCCGTCGCTTCTGGCATGGGTCTTGATGTTGGTCTGGCTGAAAATCTCCGAAGCGTCACCTTCTCTCCTGATTCCGGTACCTTTGACGGACCCCTTGATGTCGTCGGCCATCACGATCGACACCATCTGCAATCATGTGCGACTTCGGGTCTGCATGCCTTCGCCGCACAACACCGGCTGTGCCAGACTCCATCTTCCTGTGCATGTGCATGTCGATATCCACAATCCTCGCGCTTTCATCGCCACCGTGAGCCTGTATCTTTGTCGTACCAGCACCATCTGCGCCAACTTCCAGATATTCCAATCTTGGCTTTCGGAGATCTGCCACCTTGATGGAACAGCCCCATTCGCAGTGGAATCTCACGGTCTGCGCTATTCACCTGCAGGTTCACTGGCGAAGCGTGTTCTGCAAGGTCTCGGTATCTTAGCGAGCATTCGTGATGGAAAGTGCCGCAGCAAGACCACAGTGTTCGCTCCTTTCGTCGGATGATGTTCCGGGCGACCTTGATCTGATGTTTCAGCGCGAACTTGTGCTTGGCCTCCCTGGACCTTTTAGTAGTCAACAACGGGGCAATGCAGCAGATGAAAGTCCCCCGTGCGAGCATGACAGCAGACTCCAAGCAGTAGCTCTTGCCATGACCCGAAAGCTTGTCGCACAGCTTGATCATTTGATGCGCCAACTCGTATCTGCAGAACATCGTTGCCAGCATGGCGAGGCCGGAATCTGATGGAGGGCGTTCTCGCCCTTCTCATCCCGCGCAAGAGCGCTTGCTGAAAATGGTTCAACCAGAGTCTTCACGAAGGCCGGATGCCCTTCTGCGCATGCATCATGGAGTGCTGCCTTACTGTCCTCGTCTTGGAGGTTGGAAGCCGCTCCATGTGACTCCGCCAGGTATTTCACGACATCAAAGTTGTCCTGTGCGCATGCATAGTGTTGCGCAGTATCTCCATCCATTCTTTGGGCATTGATGTCCGTTCCAAATGACTCCATCAACTGTTTGATCGTTTCGAGCTGACCGTAGGAGCATGTGAGGTGGATGGGAATCTTGCCATGCTCGTCCTTGATAATGTCGATGGTGGTTTGTGAAAATTCACTCTTCCATGCGTTGAGGGTATCCACACCTCCTTCTCCTTGTTCCGCGGCATGTAGGAGACCCTTACCAGTAATCGATGCCTCTGGTGTACTATCCTATGTATCGCCTGGGGTCGACTTGAGTGAAAGGAGAGGCGGTGAGGTTGAGCTTCGGGATGATCCGACTTGGTGGTTGTAGTTGTGGTTGTGGTTGCGCACTGGTCAGGCGAAGAGCCCAACCAGTGGGAGGAGAATGAAGATCATGATGAAGCTGGTGTGCTGGAATGCACGGTTGCTCGAATCAGATCAATGCGACGGGTTTTTTCAACGTGATTGAGTAATTGCTTGGCTGACTGCAGTTGCTTCGGCGCCCTTGTGTGGTGCATAATGAGGCGCTCACATTTTCTTGCGCGGTCGGTGGTGGTATCCCGTGCTCCACCTCGCATGGCGTGCATCAGATGGCATGGTATTATACACTATCCGCGTCGTGTGTACGTTGATTGTCGTGTCATGATGGGCTTCATTTCACACGCATTCTTGCCGCGATACGATGTGCGAGCAGGCGCCTCCGTGGTGACTCCATCAACTTTGGCATCAACATCAGGGTGGACATCATCTCGAGCGTGAGCGTGGGCATGAGCGTGGACGTAGCCAACTGTGGAAGAGATTGTTGATCGTGGTCACAGGTGTCGACGCCAATCGCTTCATCCAATCTTGGAAAGTGGACACAACCCAACATGTCTGAGCGACGCGCAACCCAAAGTGTCGGAACCGACATTTTCCCAGAATTGTTGCCATCGTCTGCGCGACAAGAATCAACAACGGGTTTGTGTCCGGTGATTCGGAGTTAGTATTATTGTACCATATTTTCACCAATCTCGGCGGAAAATTGACATTCACCTTTAGCTCAGTTGGCAGAGCGTGCGACTGTTAATCGCAAGGCCACTGGTTCGATCCCAGTATGGTGAGCTTTTACTCAATCTGTTTTGGACAAGTCCCCTTTTGTTCCTCCTTCGACTCCGCCCAATTCAACCAGGGCTCGCAATCAGTGTTTTGCATCCACAAGTGCGCGAAGGTTGCTGTCTCGTCCATAGTCGTAGTATCCTTTTTGTACTCAGGACACAAACGCACCTTGGAACATGACCCTGACGGTGTACTGTTTTGTTAGTCGTATCGACCCACGTGAGCGTTGGCATCAACAGCAGCAACATCGTACGTGAAGTGGTCTGCGCAGCGCATGCACAGGGATCCATGCGACGCATGCGTACGCAGCTCCACTCCACCCTAACAATGCATATTGGCTGCTTCTATCCTTATTTCTTGTGTCGGTACTTCTTGGTTTGCTTGCCAATCGTGCGGCCACGACCACCACCCGAATACCCTTTGTGGATTTCATTCTGGATCATGCCTTCCAGCCCGTCCTCTTCCGACCCCATGCGTCCAGGCTTGCGCTTACGGCGACCTCCGTGGCCCTTGGCGGCTGCCAGCTGCTCCTTCAATTCCCGTGTCGCCAACCGCTGCGCATCGTTGACGCGTTCCAACAGCACCAGCACCGTCTCTTCATCCAGCTTGTATTCGGGCAGCTTCCTGCCGAGCAGGTGCTCCAATCGCTGGTACACCTCGACATCGTACTGCGTCACCATCGCGATGGCCTTTCCGGATCTTCCAGCACGCGCCGTGCGTCCGACTCTGTGAATGTAATCCTTTCCATGTCCGGGCAGATCGAAGTTGATGACCACATCCACCTGTGGGATATCCAAACCACGGCTGGCCACGTCCGTGCAGATGAGGATGGATCGGTCGCCCGTTGTGAAATTGTGTAGCGCACCCAAACGCTTCGGCTGCGACATCTGACCGTGCAAGCAAATTGCCGGGAAACCGAGGTTGCGCAGCATCAGCGCCAGCCTTTGGACGTTGTTGCATGTGGCCCCGAAGACCAAAATGGACTGCCCGGCGTGTTCGTGGATGAGGTAGGTCAGGTAGCAGTCCTTGTACTTGGCGGGGATGAAGAGGTAGTTCTGCAGCAATTGCTTGGGGGTGGAGAACTTGGTCGATACCTCCACCTTGACGGGATCCTTGAGCGCCGCTCGTTGCAGCTTCTGCACCTTCGACGTCATGGTCGCGGAGAAGAGGAGCGTCTTGCGGCCCTCTGACGGAATGACCTCAAGCAGCTCGTTCAGCTCCTGCTCGAAATCCAACGAAAGCATGCGGTCGGCCTCATCAAGGACGAGATACCTCAGCTTGCGCAGATTGAAGCCCTTCGTGTTGGTGAGGTGATCGAGCAACCGTCCCGGCGTGGCAACGATGATGTGCGGATTGCGTCCCAACGCGATGGATTGCTGTGTCATGGGCACCCCACCCACGACGCACACGCTGGTGGCCCCGATGGTCGTGCCCAACGCATCGACGACCTTGTGGATCTGAAAGGCCAGCTCACGTGTTGGTGCCAGCATGACCGCGAACGCAGCACCGCGCACAGGATTGTTCAGCAGGTCCTGCAGGACCGGCAGGCAGAACGCCGCTGTCTTGCCCGATCCTGTTTCCGCCAAACCAATGATGTCTCTGCCCTCCAGAGCTTCCGGCAGGACCTTCTCTTGGATGCGGCTGGCGAACTTCCAGCCCAACGAATCGCACGCCTTGCACAGTGGCTCGCAAACGCCAAGCGTTTCGAATTTGGTCGTCGTGATGATCCCTGTGTCGTTGTCTTCTTCTGCCGCCAATTCTGCGCTCTTGCCAGAATCGTTGCTTGCATCGTTGCCATCTGCGGCGGCGGCGGCGGCCAGCTTGGTCTCCTTGTCGGCTACATCTTCTTCCACCTTTCTCTCTCGAGGTTTGGATTCTGCCTTGCTCGACTTCTTGACCTTGTTGTTGCTCTTGGATTTCTTGTCGCTTGATCCCATGATGCCGTTCTCCGTGGAGTACTCTAGAGCATAGTGTATTGTCTCTTACCCCGGTTCTTGTAGTATTGGTCACAATGCATCTACTGCTGGTGGTGCTTGTTGTACTTGTGGAGGTTCGTTGCTAACGGTGCCATTCATCACTCGTATCAATGCGACGACGAACAGAACAGGACTGAATGGTGTTGTTGGTTGGACTTCTCTCCTTTTCATGTCCCGGTATTTGTTTCCTTCCACGCAGTTTTGGTGGTTGTTGCTCAATTTCGCGCGCGAAGGACAGATTGACAGACCGTGTGAGGATCATTGAGTCTTGTTGATTCACACTTGAAGCGTCACGAAGAGGAACACGTTTCCACGATGATCGTGTATGCAGACACAAGACTCCGAGAGTCCAATCCCACCAGACAGACATGGGACCAGTGAAATAGACATCCTACATGGTAAAGGTCAACAACTAACCAGCAGAAAGCGAAAGCACCATACAGCGAGATGATGCGGGAGCTAACGAGCCGATGGGGAAGCTAACGAGATGATGGGGAAGCTAATGAGATGATGAACCAGATGTGAGCCCCCTCCGTCAACTTCACATAAAAACGAAAAGAGAACAACCAGAAAGGTCCACAGCAAACTCACACAACTACCAATCGGAACAACAATAATCAATCGCGAGAAGGAAACAATGAACAAACTCATCCAGGACATTTCAGATGTGGCTGCACAGGCAGTTAGCGATCATGGCAAGGATGCTGCCCGGCTTCTCACTGGCACGATCATTCTTACAATTGCGATGGAGGTGTGGTGCATCGACACCGTGAAGGGGCTCCTATCTCAGCCCAAGGGGAAAGACTTGTACATGAAGGGAATTGCAGCCAACATCCTGTACCTCGTCATTCTGGGTGTTCCAGGCTTCATCATCTCTTGCATGATTGCGATCGATGAACATGCCCTGGACATTCATCGGCAGATACTCAGCGTTGCTTGCTTCCTCTTTGGGCACGGAGCGCAGTACTACGTCATCCACAAGGCGTTCCACGAATACCCCGCGCTGTACAAATACCACAAGTTCCACCATCAGTTCAACGTCTACGCCCCGCCAAGCGCAGCCAACGCTGTGTCGTTCACAGAATACTCTATGGCGTACGTCACACCATTCATCATCACGACACTTATCTTCCCACTGGATAAACTGTCGCTCACCATCGGAGCGGGGATCCTGTCCACAGGCAATATCCTTGTTCACACACCAAAGCTCGAAGCTTGGGCGCAGCGCGTGTTGCCGGAATGGTGGGTCACCACACACGACCATCTGGAGCACCACCGCAAGCAGCAGTGTCATTACGCATCGCCGACACTTGATTTCGACTACATCGTGGAGGTTGCGAACAATGCACTCAGCACGCTCAACGCAGGTTCAAAATCCGATTTGAACTTGGAAGCCACATCCACTGTGTCCCATATCGATAAATGACGAAAGATATCAGTTTTGTGCTTGAACGATACAGGAGGGCATTGCGACGACTCGGAACAGACCTCTGCACACAAATCACTGAACACTCAAAGAGATTCGGCATTCCATTGGATGATATTATAGAATAATAAACATAGACATACAAACGTTACAGGAAATATGCAGTAGGATGAGTCAAAGGATGCTTTCGTTTTCTGTGTGTGGTTTGTTCTTGGTCTTGGTCTTGGGACTCTACGACTACTCCAACGTTTGTTTCCTCCCATTCGTCTCTCTCTCCAGTGTCTTTTGGCTTGGGTGGAGGCCAAATTTTTTGGTAACCATTGGTAACAATTGGTAACTAGTCGTACGAGTCAGTTTCGCTGTAGACGATGGTACAAGCTGTACGTCAGTCCCACGCGAAGTTGCCCCAAAAACACCTTTTCTGCCACAAACCTCATCGGCAAGTCCATGCCGCTCCATTCGTTTGAGCTCTCCTTTCGTGAGCACTTTCATGTGTGGCTTTTAATCGCACCCTCCAACTTTGGTGGCGATTGGTTGGGGAGTTGTCGAGATCTGCTCGTTTCTTTGGAGCAGGCACTCGTTGTTCCCATTCACGAATGCCAATCACCACGATATATCGTGGCGAATTTCTGTGTACCCCACCGCATGTTAACACGCGGTGGAAATGATCACAAAACAATGTGATACCAACCGATGTGTTCCTCACATGCTATGATCAGTTCCTTACATCCTGATATCATCCATTGTGGCTTCGTTCATCGTATTGCATTGTAGTTGATGATATGGTTGATACTTTCTGCAATAGCATTTCAGTTCTGCTCTAGAATACCGTATGCCAGCAACCTTCTTGGCAACAGCAACTTGGATGCATGCATATCATTGCATCCATCCTGCTTGGGGGAGAAATGATCCCTTGATTACCAGCAGCACACAAGAGCAGTCCAGAATGGATCAGAGTAGAGCGTTTCACACCGAGGAGTCCAATCTCGCCATGCTCTGACCACTCTTCTTTGGATCTTCCGCATCGCTGAGCATGTGCAACTGCGCCGCGCAAAATTTCCACGCAATATGCGTGCATTTTAGCACGTATCGCGTGCGCAATGTAGAGGCCAGCAGTCGATTGGCCTTAGCGGCGCTGAAGATCAGTAGAGAACATCAGGCTTCCTCCATACGACTAGAACGGTTCGAACACGGTTTGATAAAGCACGAACAGTGACTGCGTCAACGAATTCACCCATGGCATGAACGTGAGATAAGTGGCAAGTCTTTGCGAGGGTGTAGCAACCAATGTCAATGGAGGCAGTTGTGGCACGTGATCAGGAAGCGGTGTTTCCTCGCAAGGATAGTACGCGATAAAGCGACGAACAGAACTTGCAGTTGGTATATCTTTGGAGGAAGTGAGGTTCGAAGACCAATACTACACGGGCAGGCGCAGGAGAGAATATTGCGTCTATTGAAAGCAACGGCACGATGATCCGACGTCAGGGCAACGCACAACCTTGTATCAAGTAGAGAGACTCAGGTGAGCAACACAGTCCGAATCTACAACACGTTAAAACGCACGATAATTTTTGGCGCCAACTTTTGTGCGTTCACGGATCGATGATCATGGCTGTCACGAGCATTAGTGACTAACTTTAAACACCCAAAGCAACACACAAAGGCATCCTGCACTGCTGACCAGAACACCACCCGAAGCAGAATGAAGCGACGAATACAACCATGCCATTCACTTGAGCAATAGACGAAACAGAATTGGATGCGGGTCTTTGGAAGGCCGTCGGCCAAGATTGGACCAAGAAGCAATAAATTATTGTACCAGAATGTCGTAGACTCTACGCAGTCACCAACGAAAAAATTCCGAAACCACGTCCGTGCGTCGTCCGTATGAAAAAGGTCGATAAAGAGTTAAAACAGGCATCGAGATGAACAGGAAGCGGAGACCGTTTGCCGACAATGAACACATCAACAGAGAGCTCTCACTCTCTACTTTCTAATGATGTCAAGATGTCAGGCAACGGCCATCACCTCATCGAATGGCAGCTTGTGCCGTCGGCGATATGCCAATGGTTACCAATAATTACCAAAAAACCGGAAATTAGCCACGAGACACTAGAGAGAGTGGTCTGGAGAGTTTGAATTATTTCCTCGTCCACGCCAAACAGTTGTGGTCTCGCAGTTGAGGACAAATACCAACGTACTTATCATACGATCTATGGTACTTGGACGCATGGTAACTGTCATGACAAGCGGGAAGATCTGGATTCTTGATTGGAATCTGCAAACGCGAGGCTCCCCCAAATCCCGCGAGCTCTCGAGAGACGGTCGAATAGATCCCCCACGCTGCGGCATATCATATCACAACTCCACCCCATTGGCAAACATCATAAAACTGACACAAAATTCTGTTGTACGGTCCAGTATTCGATCTTATGTTTCGGTATTACTGCGTGAGTTTACTCCTCGGGGATCTCGATCTCACCATCGTCGATGGCGGATTGGATGTCACGTGGGGATTCTCCGTTGACGGTGCATCCGATGGAGTTGCAGGTTCCCAAGATCTCCTTGACGGTTCCGGACAACTTGCGGGCCATAGATCGCTCGCGCATTTCCTTGGCGATGTCGATGACGGCATCGAGGGTGAGGTTTCCTTCGTGCTTGACGTTCTTCACCTTCTTGCGGTCACGGACTGGCTCGTTGAGAGCCTTCATGACCAAGGAGGACGAGGATGGGATCATGCTGACAGTGGCCTGACGGTTGACGACCGTGAGCTTGACAGTGACGTTGAGACCCTTCCAGTCCATGGTGGCCTTTTGGATGTCCTCTCCAACCTTCTTTGGAGAGAGACCAAGAGGACCGATCTTTGGCGCAAGGGAGGAGGCCGAACCGACCTCACCTCCCACGGTGCGCATGATCACTGCATGATGAAGCGTTCATGATCGTCGCAGGCAGCAGGTGCGTGTGCATCGGAGAAGGGAAGAAGAGTGGTGCGTGAGTTTGCATTTTTCCTTCATTTCATTTTGCACGCGCAACACGGAGGACGGCGCATCTGCGCTCACAATGCGTTGAACGATCACCTCCATCTCCAGCTCCGTCGGCACCACCATCACAGCTTGCTTGTCACATACCGATCTTGACATCATCACTTGGTGGAGGGCCCATGGTGTTTAAAGACGATGACAGTAACTTGCTGACTACGACAACCCTTGAGGAACTTTAGCTTGTTGCTGATTTATGTTTTTCGCCGTCATCCACTGTTGCTGCAGTTTTGGTGGTTGTTGGCTTTCGTGGGATGCCTTTGTTGATGGTGGTTGTCGCTGTTGTTGGTTTTCTTGTTGGATGCACATTACCTGTTACTACACAGCACACACGTGACTGAAAATGCGTGACTCGTAGTCACTAGACTGTATCTAGAGAGTAGAGTGCTGTCGCTCCCGAGAGAGAGAGAATCTCGATTGTGATGTACGTACCGGCATGTATAGTACAGTACATACGACTATGGTACACACGCACAATGGAAGGCTGATCGATTTTCACAAAGTCGATTAAATCAATCTGTGGTGGAGTGTGCAGACTAGGAGCAGCCCGAGAAACTGCATTCCGACGCTGCGTAGCATACACCAGAGAGAGTGAATGACGAATTGAGCAGCACAGCACACGTGCGGTGCATTTGTCCTTGTAGATCATGGTTGATGATGTCGCTGTTGCTTGGGCGCTTCCTTTCACATTCGCGATCGGGAATCCACATAGGAAAAGTGACAGGGACTCTGCAGAGCTGACGGTGCATCGGCCTCCATCCTATCGTCTCTTTATTCGTCTTCGCCTTCCCCTTCGTCTATATCTTCATTCTCGTCTCTGTCCTCCATGAGGCTATCAAAGAAGCACTGGGGAGCATCCTTGACGAAGAATCGGTGATCGATGCCATGCGGGATGAGCATGGCCTTGTCTTCATCTTCTTTGGAGACTGATGACTTGACCTCCTCCCATGCTGGCGTGATCAAAGGCATGGGCACAGAATCGAGCTTGGCTAGTGCGGATGCCGTGTGCTTGGTGATTGATGCGTCGCTGGCATATCCAGACTGGAGCTGCTGCACCCATGTGTGCTCCTGCGATGCCGGTGGCAACGGACCACACGGTCCATACAGACGTCGGTTCGTCATCTTCTCCGGCACATTGCGGGTCCAGAATCCAACCAAGACCGTGAGGCGATGATTGACTTTCTGGTTGGATGATTTGGCTTCAGCCGAGGAAAGCGCCGCGTGCCACTGTTTTAGCAGGTCTGCCGACTTCGTCGATTGATCTTCCTGCGTTGATTTCTGGGCATCGGCTTTGCCTGGACACGGAAGGACCCCGTGCAGCAAGTTGCCAGGGAACATCATGAATGTGTTGTCGTGCGGCGTTGATTTCCAGCAGCAGTGCGACGCCTCTTCCGATTGAGGGGGTTGATCGAACACGATCGTCGCACCTGCCTCGCTCTCATCGTTGCCGCCCGTCAGATACAGCACGGAGGAGATGACGGGATGCGTCACCTTGCCTTCCTTCGCCAGCATGGATTCATCTGTGTCGAAGTGCAGGTTGTGTCCGAGATTAGCCTGGATGGGACGCGTGTGCGCCCACCATTCAAACCCGCAGATCGTCTCATCCGACTTTGAGGCGGACAGCACTTCTTTCGCGCGCGGTAGCAAGTGCCGTATGATGACATCTTCCATGAGGTCTGTTGGTTGCTGGCCATCACCGTTGATGTCTCCAAAAAACGAGTAGTACCCTCTGTTGGAGTAATCACTTTCCTTCCAGAATGCGGCGTCGGGGGCGAAGACCTTGAGCAGATTTTGGTAGACGTCTTTTGGCAAGAACCCGTCCTGTGGTCGGAATGCCAGCGGTTCGAAGAGTGCATGTTGAGACTTGACCTGCGTCGGCGTCCCTGCCATTTGCCATACGTTGGGGTGTATGCGATGCGTCAGAGCGAAGTGCTGCAGATGCTGCATGGCCTTGTCGTGATCACCTGCTGTGGACAAAAGCATCGCCAACATGAACCGTGACGTTGCTTCCACCATGGAATACGAGTAGTATCCTTCATCTTCGCCTTCGTCTTCCTCGTCCTTCAGTTCTTCCTCTTGCTTGTCCTGCCCACTGTCTTCGTCGTTGTCATCGTTGTCGTCGTTGTCATCGTCGTCATCACCGATGAATTCGACGCCCAACACCTGATGCAGGATGAGCAATTCGATCCATTCCTTGACAAGCGCATCGACATCTTCGTCCTCCAGCATCTTCAAGGCCAGAGGACGAAGGCCTTGGGATGCGGACACCGCCTTTTCGTACCACTGCCGGATCGCCGCGGGCGACAGATGCTTCGACATGCGCCCGAAGTTGGCGCCCATGGACCATGCCCCCGCGTTGTGCGGATAATACTTGAGCGCCATCGACACGTGATGCCAGGGCTGCTTGTTTGTTTCCGCGATGGCATCTTCGCCGCCTTCCAACATCGCTTGATGCTGCAGGTACTCCGAGATGGCCGCATCTGCCAAATGATAATGCGCGACGCTGATGAGGATCGGGAGCATGGTGATCACGCTCAACGCAGAACCGGCGGATTCGAAGAGATTGCTGACATGCGGCTGGATGTGATCTGATGTGATCTCCAAGAGCTCCCGCAGTTCGTCGTGATCGCCTTCGTCGTTGTTGCCGCAGGAGTCCAGATAGTTGCGATAGTGCTGCCAGGCAGCGCCAGCGAGTTCGTTGGCGTCAGCAGTCTTTTGCTTCTTGCTGGTGCTGTTGTTGCTGCCATCGTTGCCGCCGGCACTGCTGCTATCAGGATCGCACTTCCTCGATGGCTTTGTCATGTTGGTTCGGTCAATTGCAATGCGATTCAATTCCGCTTGATGGTGAGATCGTGTGGTCGTGTGGTCGTCTCGTTGTTGATGTTGGGTGGAGCAGATGCATGTGCGAATGCTTCTGTGTGCTTTGCATACCTCCACCTCTCTCTCTCGAGTCGCAGAGTCTTGCTATGTCTTCCCACTTGCCAGTGTAGGTACTTATTCTATGATTGTTGCAGCCCATGCCTCTGTTGGATAGTCGTACGAGTGCCGTGGACTGCGCGATGCTTCATCGGTTTGGGAAGCTGCAACGTCAGGTGATCGGTTTGTGTCTTTCTCTTTCTCTGCGGTCGTATCTTTTTGGTTGGTCCTGGTTGGTGGTGATGTTGGCGATGATCGTGATGTCATGAATTTGGTATCTTTCTCACTCCGCAGAGAGCCGCGCTCACGCGTGCTGTTGAGATTTGTCGCATGCGGCCTGCCTCGTGCGTGTGTTTGGAGTCGCGGCTGCTGACGGTTAACGGATTCAACCGATGCGAGTGGGAAGAAAGCGGGCAGGCGCAGAGTTGCGACATTCTTTGCGTTCCCAGTCGTGTAATTGTTGTGCGGTGAAAACAGCAATGATCTCTTGAGACGGCCAGTAGGACACGAACGGAATTTGAATGTTGGATGGCGCCACAAGAGAGACAACGAGCGGACCTTTTCGAAAGGACGCCCTTTCGCACGAGCAAACACACGGAGGGAACAGACGCACTCAGCACAGAAGACAGGAAGGCCAACGCGGGCGAGAGCGACAGCTCATCCTCCACAAGAGGCGGCTCCAACCCAGCGCATTTTATTGCTCCATCATTGTTGCGACCATCATTGCGACCATCATCGCTGTTGGTGCCATCACTATCTGCTCGCTCGTCGGCATTGCGTTGTTGCGGTTGCACTCCGGAGGCGACAAGCAACAGGCAAAGTCTCATTCATCTGAATTGAATGTCCATGCTCGCAGCTCGTGCAAGTACGAGTACGAGTACGACTGAGCCGACGTTGACGTTGACGTTGACGGCAGCAACGAAACGAGCACACAATGTTTAGGGGAAGGTCCACATTCTCGCCCGATCGCCACCGCCGAACCAACGTGAATCCTCCTCCTGCCATCCTCCCAGTCAACCCTGCCAAATCCAGAGGCAGCAGAAGCGCCAGCAACGGACCGCACTCATCCGTCACTTCGCTGGACTACGGCCACAAGCAAGGCCACGACGCATCCACATTCAGCACGGCCGAGTCGACATCGGCATCTCTCAGCACAGCATCTGTTGGAAGGAAGGCGGTCGCTGGCAGCATCGATCCCAAGCAAGGGAGCAGCAGGTCCACTTCGGCATCAGCATCGACAAAAATGATGGCCGGCAATCCGCAGGCTTATCCATCGTACTATTATCCAAAAACGCATCCGTCGCAGTCGAGACAAAGCCATGATGCTGGTCACAGCCAGCAGCAGCATCACTCTCAGCAGCATCAAAGTCACGCCAATGGCTCTCAACATCCGCAGCATACACAGCAGATGCTAAGCAATTCGTATCATTCCGCAACGCGAAGGAGCGGAAGTCAGGAATCGCTTTCTTCTTCCAATCTGGATTCGTCTGACCATCGAACCCAGCGATCATATGGCCGCCCACCGGACCGATTGCGCCCGGTTCACAACTTCAATGACAGCTTCAACAGCAGCAACGGCGATGCCGACCAAGAGACCCATGATAATCCCGGCACCATGCCGATGCGAGCCCAGTCGGAGCCAGGAGCTGCGACCTTCGATCATCAAAGATTCTCGGCCTACGTCAACCGCTTCAACATCCTCGAGGACCGACGCAAGGACCCCCAAAAGGTCACCTCCGTCGAACCAATCGTTCCGCCCACGCCGTCTACTTTCAAAAGCAGACTGCGTCGGATGAATCAGCGGCAGCTCCCATCGCCTGACTCGCGTCGTGCATCAATGGATCGTCGACAATCCCCCAGCCCCGTCACGCGTCAGCCGCTGGATGCGAGCAATCATGGAAGCGAATACTCAAACGCGGATGTCGGTGCGCGGCAGCAGTCGTCTGCAGATCATGAGCACACTTACAATCAAGGCGTCCGCGCATCGAGCCAACACGCGGTGGTGATGGCATCCAGTCCGCATCAGCATTCTCAGCACATCCTACCTCACAGAACTCCGGCAAGATACTCGCCAGTTGTCAAAGCCAGCCCCAATCGATCACGTTCCTTCAGTGGCATGTCAAAGGATGTCCCTGCATCGCCCTACGCGCAATCGTATCCATCGCCTTTACCGACTCGATCACCGGCCAGAGCCAAATATCTCAGCGCACAGCAACAACAGCAGCAATTCGACAACGAAGATCAGAGAGGTCCCACCGTCCAGGATACCCCAACAAAGCAAGATGCACTCATGCGCCTGCACAGCAACATCGAAACCCCGCCTCCTGCTAACGTGCGACGCCTCAAAAACCAGCTGTGGGATCACGAGGAGATGCTTCAGGTCGCCGTCCCTCCCACTCTCCATTACAACGGTGAGCCGGACACGAAGGACGAGCAGTCCGAAGCTCAGACCAAGTCCAAAGGGTACTACCCGACAGCAATACCTGAAATGGCGGGAAAGCAAGGCCAGCGAACGTCGCAACCTGTCAGTCCGGGTCGACACACTCACGACGACACCGACGAAAGCCAGGGGACAGCACAGCGATTCAAATCCAAATTCTACGAGGCTGCCATCGCGGCCAGGTTGCGTGGGACCTCCGTCGTTGTTCCATCACAGGCCACGGATTCTGCGCCACCACCTGACTCGGAACCCATCAGCAACAATGCTGATACGAGTGCGGAACAGTACGTGCAAGAGAACCCTCGCATCGCTATTGATCAACAGAAGCATCGCGCTGTCCATCGCGTCGTGGCGAGTACACCTACCGACAGCCCCTATCATCAACCGATCGCCCGGTCTGCATCAGAACGCAGCAAACCATTCGATGAACGTTCCGAACGAACTTCATCCCCCGTCGAGCTGCAGCAGCATGTGGCTGCCGAGCCGCGGCAAGCGCTGCCTCAGAAAAGGCAATCAACCAACAATGCGGACCGTGGCTCCGCCAGATCAACCAGCCGCAGCACCGATGGACCGAAGAAGAGCACTGCCCGTTCTCATTCGCATGAACCACGAAGCCGCACGCACCAACGCAAAACACCTTACGAAGTGCGTGCTGCCAGAGGCGTATCCGTGGAGCGATCGGCTGCTGGACGTAGTTCGGCGTCCAAGGCGTACGAGTACGCCAAGGCAGGCAACTACTCCAGCGAGTATGGCGCGGGCAGCGGCGCATCGACCCGTAAGAAAGGCCAACGATCGCACTCGGCCAGCAGGGCGAGAAGAGCCAGTTGGGGTGGAAAGAACGAGAACGGTGCCACCGGCACGAATCAAGATGCCGGCGCGAACTTTCACTCGGCTCATCCAACGGGTAACAAGGTTGCTTCGTTGCTTGCAAGGCTCAATGCCGTGAACAGAGAAGATCCGCAGGCTGCACTTGCTGCGATCGACACCATTCTGCGGGATGAGAGCAAGTCGTCGTCGGGTGAGCCGAGTCCATCGAAACAGAGGGATACGCAGCAGCAGAAACAAAAATCGCGGTCGCAGCCACTGAAGGATAAAGCCATCGCAATGGGTTTGCAATCCATACAACAGGTCGACGTGGTTCCGACCAGAATGAAAGGCAAGGGCGACGACGACGACGACGCATCGTCGGGCTCTGGAGATGAGACGACCGTGTCCTCTCTCACGAACCCGAGCTTCCAAAGCAAACGGAAGTCACGCGAATCCGTCCAAATTGTTGCAGCCAAGGCTGCGGAACACGAGGATGCATTTGGGACACCGTTCCACGCGATGGACATGCCCGGAAGATCGGGCAACGTCGCGAATGGAGGCACGGGCAGGAGAAATAGCTTGACCAAGACGTCTGGACCATCCACGGCCTCCTTCCGCAAACCACGCCCATCGTCCTTGAAGAACTACTCGTCGGCTCAGGTCTCCGCGATGACATCGACGGAAACAAACAGGCTCGCTGCATCGTGCTATGGTGGTGACAATCGGCGCAAGTCCAAATCTGCGCACTCGCAATTCTCGCAGGCCGACATTCTGATGTCGAAGGGGAAGCAAAAACAAGAAAAGCAGCAGCAACAACAGCATGATGGGCAGGATGCCGCACAGCTGGCTCCGGTACCATTTGCGAAAGCGGACTCATTCAATAATGACAATTCGATCCTCGCCAATTCTGAGGCGTCACCAACGCCGCCACCTCAACCACTTCGGAGCACGGCAAACGAGGCCCGCAAGAGTTCGAACCCCTTCGATGGTGACAGCGTGGATGCTGATCGTAATATTTCACAGACGAACAAGGGACCTATCAAGCAAGACAAGCTAGATGACTTCATGAAGGATTCGGATGCGCTCGCCAAGCAGATTCAGGTGTGGGACGAGATGAGTTCCACCATGTCAGCAGATCGCTCATTTCTGGACCATCCTGCCGCGAAAGCGCGAGATTCGTCCCAATCGCCATCGACCAGGAAACCCAATGGTAGCAAGCCCAACTCAGCACCACAGATGTCCACGCCAGAGAAGACCATGATGTGGCCAAGCCCGCAAGGGAATAGGAAATCGTTGACGCCAGGAGATGCCGGCGCGAGACCGCCCAAGCCTCCACCGTCGTCAACAACGTCATCTAATCGCCGGCAGCATCCATGGGACGATTCCGTTCCTCCGCATCGTCAGCAGCCGGTGGATCTCAAGGACACATCCATGGATGAGGGTCACGGCATGGAGGCTGCGTTGGCAGGATTGACAGCATCGTACGATGCGCAGAAGGCGTCCAACAAGCCCTTTCCCAGATCCTCGTCTTTGCCATCGTCACGGCATCAGTCGAGATCGCCATCCTCGAGAGATTCCGCACGAGAGAGCGATTCTTCGCCGATGAGGACGTCGGTCGATACTGAGATGGATTTCACCTCGGCATCGTCGTCATCACCCATGGAACATGGGTGGGACGTGACACCCGGAATCACGCCGCAGCAGCAGGAGAAGCAAAGAGGTCTTGCGGATTCATTTGATGCCCAGTGGGTGTCGCATGCCAAGCTCCCAACGTTCCTTGAGTCAAACTCCCAGCCAAAGCAGCGGAATTTCACGGAAGAGAACGTGCTCCAACCGCAGTACATAGATCGTACGCGAGAGGAGATGAGCAAGCGGAAGGCACCGAATTCACCGCCGCAATTTATCCCTTACGATCTCGCCTCCTCGAGCGCAAGCAACTCTGATGGTGTCGAGATCTCTTTGGCCACTCCACAACAGCCGATGGTCATCCCACTGCAGCAGCCGAAGTCACAGACAAAGCCACTGGCAAAGAGCAAAATCAACGGCCGGATGCAGCGAAGACAGGAGAAGGAATCTCCCAAGCCACAAAAGGAGCAGACCAAACGCAGAGGCTTCCTCCGTGCATTCATGCGCAAGGACAAGAAGAAGGATTCGAGCAAGCAGCAGCAGCAACAACGCTTCACTTCCGAACCAAACACCGGGCGGGAACCTCTCAATCCTCCACAAACCTTCGTCAGCGCCAAGTCCCCCACGAACTTTGACGCGAAGGAGATGGAACCTCCTCGGCGTGGGCGCAACAACAGACGATCATCAAGCGGGCGATCTCGGTCGCATTCGCTGGAAAGATTCCGTTCCGCGAAGATCGGCAGAGTTCTGCGAATGTACGGGAACGACTAGAGCGAGAGAGACTGATGCAGAATTGGGTGTCTGCAGAGTTCGACATGTGGCAGACACGGCAAAGATGAGAACACTGTTGCCGTGCGCGGTCGTGCATGCAAGGCTTTGGGTGAATCAGGCTGAAGGCCATGTTTCATTCTTCAAAAATGCTATGCTCCACAGCTGAATAGCCTGTAGTACTCGCACGTTATGAATGACACTCTGATGATCTCATGATGCCGTTGTGCAATACCACAGCTCCTACGTAGACTAGAAGACTGCACACACAGTGATGGACAAAGGAGCGACACAGATCATGTTGTGGCTTTCCCTTTGGGTGTTTGCTCGCCCTGCGTGTTTCGGATGTTCTTGGTGCGGTGATGGCGAAACCGTGGATCGGGAGCGGGTGTCATGAGCGTGTCTGCTGCTTGGATGAGCGTTTCAGACGTCCCAAGGACATGATGAGAAGCAGGAGCCCACAGCTCACAACCAACTGCCTTGAATTCTGTTTTCATGTTTCGAAGAACCAGCTTCTTGTTCTCTTCGTGTTCTCATTTCGCTTCATCCGTGTCAACTTGATGAGATGATGCCGCACAGGGAACAGGAGAGGAAACACCTTTGCCGATCCTTCTCGTACGAGCTACGTTGCGGACCTTGGTACTCTGCACTCGGCTGGCGCAACACAACAAGACAACAAGACAACAACGAACGCTTCGTGTGGTGGCACTCGAAAGAAAGAGAGAGAGAGAGAGATGAAACCTGCAGATGGTCCTCATAAATCAAAAGGTGTCACAACTCAAAGCAAAAACAATTCGCAAAGCAAACACAAGCACAAATACAATCAATCCACCATGAAGATCATTCTCTCGTCCCTCCTCCTCGCCGTTGTCGCCGCACGCCGCACAACCGAAACTACCACGACGCCCACGAAGCCATTCGATCCAGCATGTAAGGACGACCCTGTGCCTCCGTGCTTCTATGCTTGCGCTTGCGCTTGCACTTCCATGATATTGATGTTGTTGTGCTTTGAGGTCCCGCAACCGCAGGGTACCGCGATGGTCGTCATTATTCCTCGTTCGTCATCTGTATTGCTCTCTCATGTGCATGATCTTCTGCGAACTCACCCATGTCGCCGTTGCTTTTCGTCAACTGTTCGGATCCTTCTGCTTCGCATGTACGTATGGTATGGTGCACACCACGGATGATGGGCATCTCAATTCGATCCGGCCACACCCAACCGCGCAACACATGATGGCACAGTGACCAGGAACTACTGGGGATACCCATACGGGTGGAGCCTCCAAGACCTTCCCACAGCCACAACAGATGAAAACAAGCACGACGAGGTGAAGGAGGTCAAGAACGTCCAGACCGCCAAACCCAAGGCCAAGCATACCGTGACGAAGTCGAAGAAGACTGTCACCCCCACCAAAGAGGCGGAGACCCCCAAGTCGCGCCGCCTTCCATTCTTTCCCGGCATGTCCAACTCCTTGACTATGGATGACATGATGGATGGATTCGAGTAAAGCGCGCGGACCGACAGACCATGATGGGTCATACGAATAGCCGATGTGGAGGCGCCTGGCTCGATAATATTCACGAGCGGCAAGAGGCCGCGGCACCTGCAATGCCAATGCCAATAGGATCGGCAGCTGCGAAGCCAGCCCCGTTGGAGACAACAAACATGATACAGAAGCAAGAGCAAGACGCAAATAGACAAGCAACCAAGTAGAATGCAGTGTACTATCACATATTCCAGGACGCAGGGAGGCAGAACAACAAGCACTCACGGGGATCCCATCCGATGGAACCCACAACAAGAGCGCGCAGCGCATCACATCCGAAGAGAATGCAATCCAAATCCGACTTGACGAAGATAAACTCCAACACGAAGCCACGCAACAAGCACGCATAACACGACCTCCGGATACGCGCCATTCACAAATATTACATTCTACAACACACTATCATCATCACCAGCATGATCAACAACCACAGCAACAAAAACAAAAACAATTTACAGTGATTTTTAGTAAACGAGCAAACAATATACAACCCCCTGAAACCATGCGTACCATACACCACAGATGGATCGCAAGAGATGATAGCCTCTGATGCGGGTGAATGGCTTGTTACTCTGTTTGTTGTCCTTCTTGCTGCTCACCTTGCCTTGCTGTCGATCTTGTGCTTGATGTGTTGGGTGCGGACTTGTGTTTCTCACATCGTGTTCGGGATTGTGGTCGTTCCCATCACAGAACAAAAACACGATTCGCATTTTCTGTGTTTTGTGACATTCGGGAGTTGGGCTTTGTGGAAGTAGTTGTAGTCGAAGTGATCGACAAATGACATCATCATTCTTCTTGTCGTTGGCGAACACAATCTGCTGGAAAAGAAGTGTCACTAGTGGATCGTGTCACGAACACGTCGCGACCTCGTTGCTCGCAGAAGAACAAATCAAGGGCAAAAAGAAGCACCTTCCACACAAAGACACGCTTCTTGTTCACTGGTCTGCCCCACAAACATGACAACCATCGCAAACATCACAAACATCCACCCAAGACCACCGGAATCGCCACAAGAGAGAGAAGACACGAGTGACACCATCAACATCAACATCAACATCATCAGCATTGCCAAGAAAGAAGTGGCGAGCGCAAAAGCAAACATAAAACTGCGAATGCAAACGATACGATACGAGAATAGCCACACGAACTTTCACAGCATCCGCACTCTGGAAAGGCCATCATCATCCGCGACGATAGCAACAGCAATACGCACATCAGCACCGAAACGATATTCATACCCACGCACGCGAAGGCACATCAGCCAAGTACCATGCATTCGGGAAAGATGACGACGAGAAGTTCAATGAGAGCATCAGCATTGATCCTTCTGGCCTTGCTGTTCATTGGCGCGGACTGCCGTCGATCTTCCTTTGGAACGGGTCCAGCACGCCCGAACTCTTCCGGCAGTGCTCCTGCCAGACGTCCGGAAAAGGATCTTGGCAACAAACATACGAATGGTGAGCAACGAATGAAGCGAAGCAGACGCGATCATTTTGCAGGAGGTGCCCGCGGATACCTACTGCCTGGATCGCGAGGCATCCAATGGCCCGGTGGGCCATGTATGCGTGCGAATGCAAAACGTCTCCCGTACCCACGCGCAACTAACGGCTCTACCACCCCTCTGTTCTGCGAACTTTGCATTTCGAACGATTTTTCGCGGCTGGCAGAATTTTACGATCCCATGTTCGGTTGGGGGCTTCAGCCGGTGAGAAAGGCAGGCGAGGAGCAACGGAATGGAATTGATAAGACAGCATTCGTGAAAGAAACTCGGGCGAAGAAGCAGCACAACACACAGCAACAGAGAGCGCAAGAAGATCAACACAGAAAAAAGAAGTAGGGTGGGGGAGATACGGGTACTCCCATCAATGCACACGTACTTTAATGCATCACAGTGCGACCACATGGTGCAGGTATCGATAAGGCATCGATAAAGCATACCTACGAGCGATCACATGTTCCATGATCCGCGTTACGACACCCAACCATCATTTTTTGCTCGTCCACATTCGCACGCAAAGGATCAAGCAAGCACATTGTTAATACTGCGCCAATATCCTTATCCTTCATCTCAATTGAGCAATACGCGTCCTGATCTCATGTGTCATGTCTCATACTCCTGGCATTCTGTCGCTACTTACATTGCGGTGTGTCCTCCTCGCACCCTCTTCCCCTTTGTGGTTGTTGTTTCCGAATCGCGGCTGCACCAGTTTCGGCGCCATTTGACTCGTTCGATTGGATCCTGTTGACTTCGCTTTTGTGTTGTGGTGTTGTTGACGCCAAAGATCGCGAAAGGCAAACACAACCACACAAGAACCATCCCGAACCCCGATACACAACACATCGCAACAAGCGCATCTTGCGATCCTTTGCCCCATCACCAGGACGAAAGGAGGCACATCACATCAGACCGCAGCACGCAACAGCGCAGCTCAAGGTATCGACGCTTCATCCCGCGCCCCCTTCTCACCCACATTGTGCAGCATCGTTTCAGCGAAGCGACAATCACGAAGAAAAGAGCACTGGGCGAGAGCATACTGTGTTGGGACGGCGCAATAGGAGAGCACTCGTATGGTAGAATACTCCTGCTCGACACTCAAGTAAATCTGCAGGACGCTCCCGCACGAGAGGATAGAACGGAATAGAACAGAGCAAAGTACGCACCGTATTACCAACATGATGCCTCTGAAGCGAATGGGCCTGGCTGTTGTGGTGACCCTCGGTTGGTTGTCCCAACCATCGCACGCATTCCAACTTGGCGCGATGCATCCTCGCAGGGCGACGCATTCGCGCTCGTCACCAAGCTTCATGGCAGCCTACGAGAATGAGAATGTGGACGGCGAGCCCGTGGATTTGTCGTTGGATGACCGCCTCTACCGCGTGCGGCTGGACCGATTCCCAGGCATTGACTGGGGCACGGATCTGAGCTTCTCCTTCGTCTACGTGCGCGGCATGGAACCGGCCGGGGCGGCGTCTCTGTCCGGCCTCGTGGACAAGGGAGATCAGCTGTGCGAGATCATTCCGGTGCCGACGCGGGAGGATGAGACGGTGCCCGTGATCGGGATGATCGGCGCCCCGTTCGACTTCGTGATGTCGTCCTTCGCGGAGCTGGACAGGAGAGTGCAGGCCATCGACTTTGTCTTCTTCCGCGGCACCAAGGATGAGCTGAAGGAGGCCTGCGCGGGCGATGGCGGCGTGACCAAGGATCCGGAGACCATCGCCGTCACCGTCGTTCAGAATAAGGGCGCGAAGGATGAGCGCACTGTGCAGCTGACCGCACCAGCGGGCGTGAACGTGAGACAGCTGCTTGTGGACAACGGCATCAACGTGTACCAAAGCGTGACGCGGTGGACGAACTGCAAGGGCAAGCAGCTGTGCGGCACTTGCATTGTGAACATCGCCGAAGGTGCCAATGGGACCAACCGGAAGAGCATGGATGAGGAATCCACCTTGCGTGAGAACCCTGAAGGGTACCGAATATCTTGTGTTACATTTGCGTATGGCGACATCACGGTGGAGACATTCCCACCAATAAATCCCGCGCAGTGGACGAGGTAGAGAAAAACAAGAACACTGAAAGCGCGTGATCTGTTGGCAGCGGTTGTTGGCTTTTCTCCACATCGCTCTTGGGCTGGTGGAAACATCACGAAGGCCCTCGATGGCAAAACTTGATGGGAGGAATGACGAAGCAGCCGATGAACCTGCCCTGTCCCATGGTTCGTAGGCGTACGTAGGAACATGGAAAATAGAACAGACAATTCAGCCAGCGAACATGCATCAACTTGTTCTCCTCCACAGGTCGTCGTATGAGCCATAGAGACAGACTGCCGATTCGCGTCAGAGAGAGACAGGACTTCACATACGAGCTACTCCACCATCGTCTCCGCGTTGATCGGCTTTGACACTCGCCTGTGCACTCTCTGGAGTACTCTCCAAGTAAGGTATGTCGGTACACTTCCCACATTCGAGCTTTCCTGAACTCCGACAACGTGATACCCTGCTCTTCCCACAAGAGAGAGTCTTGTTGATGTATGGTATGCTGCACAGCAGTGACGCAGCAGGACAGATGTGACACAGCAGTGCAGCACGAACCAGTACCGGCAGTTCCAACCAGTCTCCACGCCACGTGCTTGTTCTTTCAGTTGTTTGTGGTTGTGGCGTTGGCCCATCTGAGCTGCGCACTGGTGCAAATGCGAGTTGTTCGTGATGGCACTTGGACCCGGATGTAGTATCCGGGACCATTTGCGCCAATAACTGTTAACTGGCAAGATTGTACGAGTAGCACAATTTATCTCGTCCAAGAGCTTTGGCACATACGACATAGCCTGCACGAGGTCCGCACCTGTGAACCTCTCGCTCGTTTGTGATGACTTGTCCTCCCGCCCACATCACCGGTGCATTTGTATTTCGCGGGAAGTGTTCGTGACCCGCCCTCGTCTGTTTCCAACCGATATAACGCAAATGTTTCGTCTGACCTTCGGTTTAACGTCGTTTTAACGTTCTTTTCTGCTACAAATGTGTGAAGAGCACACTTTGATCAGTCACGATGTCGGGACTTATTGAGAGCAACTAGCGGGATTGGCCGTGAATCAAAGCAATGCAGCAAACTGGTGGGTGAGCGCTGGGAACTTGTCCGACGAACTCGCATGTGCTGGAAACAACACACGCGTGGTCAAATCAGCACCAGTCATTTGGGCAAAGCCAAACTGACGACGAACGTGACTTCACCAAACGCGGCATGCGCACGATCACCCACATGCGGGAAACCCCAAAAGAAAACGAAAGTGGAAAACGAAAGTGGACAGAGAGAGATTCGGCAACAGTGACTACAGAGCAAAGAAGCGATACTTGGCAAGTACGTGGATACATGGGTCATCGGTGAATGCAGAGAGAGAGAGAGAGAGAGAGAAAGCGCAAGTGCAACTGGGACTACAGTCCACAACGCATCATCCCTGGTGGTCATCTCGTCTTCATTCGGATCTCATCCTCAACACCTCACAAAACTCAACCACCAAAGAACAAAAGACAACAACAAAAGCCACCACCAACAACGACAACCAAAGCATCGACCAACCGCAACAGTAACAGCACCAAAGCCTCATAAATTCAACTTCCACTCAATAATACACACACCGCAGAAAACAATTCCATCATGACCAACCCAGCCACCATCAACACCGCCGTCGTCACCAAGACCGATGCCGAGGCCGAGCAGGAAGCCAAGCTCGCCAAGATGACAGAGGCCTGCAAGACCATCCTCGAATGCATCGGTGAGGACCCAACCCGCGAGGGCCTTCAGAAGACGCCATCGCGATGGGCCAAGGCCCTCCTCTTCCTCACACACGGATACAACCTCACCTGCCAGGACGTCACCAACGAGGCCGTCTTCGAGGAGAACCACGACGAGATGGTCGTCGTGCGTAACATCGACATCCACAGTCTCTGCGAACATCACATGGTGCCATTCACAGGACGCGTCCATATCGGATACATCCCCAACGGCAAGATTCTCGGACTCTCCAAGCTCGCCCGTATTTCCGAGGTCTTCGCCCGCCGCCTGCAGGTCCAGGAGCGTCTCACCAGCCAGATCGCCGATGCCATCGTTGAGGCCATCGAACCACTGGGTGTTGCCGTCGTCATCGAATGCGCTCACTTCTGCATGGTCATGCGCGGAGTGCAGAAGGTCGGCGCCTCCACAACCACCTCGTCCGTGCGCGGAGTCTTCAAGGATGACGGAAAGATCCGATCCGAGTTCTTTGGAATCATCCACGGCAACGGCATCAAGATGTGCTAAATACACTCGCACACGAAGAAAAGAATGAATGAATGACAGATCCATTGCGGACGGCACAACCGTCCTCCGGGAACAAGGTACGATGAGACCATCGTATCGGTACGAAACGATAGACGACAGGAACAACCGCATCGGCATGCTTTGACTAAACTACATCGAAATGATGAGAGAACGAACCCACGACCATCACACTCCTGCATAACCTAGAGAAAAACAACTCGAGAAACAGACGCAAACAATTTCTTTTGAAGCCATAAGAGAGAGAACCACGAGTTTGGAACCTTTCGCAAATCTTGAACCTGCTCATGCGTTGTCCACCACAGACACACGCGCGCGATACGTAGATTGTGTGCCCAATTCCTTCGCGAGAAAGTACGAAACCCGGAGGCTGGTGTCAAACTTTCGGTGCGGATGCGCCAACCATCAACGGGAAAAGCAAACCACAATCCTCGATCAAATCAGACGACGAACCGCGCCTCAATCATCATTGGAGGTGAAGCGTTTGTGGGAAATTCCGGAAGGTTGCGGAATCCTGTTACTGTGCACTTTCCACCATCGAATCTTGGAGACAAACATACTTTTGTCTCCCCTCATGCAACACGTGTCAGATGGATGATAGGCTCCCTTGTTTCGTCAGTCCGTGCAACTCGCGTGTACAAGGTTTCGTGCGTGGCAGTGCTGTCGCTGCTGGGGCCTCGTCAATTCGACTCCGCGAGGTCGGTATCACTTTCTTAGGTAGTTTGGGGACAGCACAAGCATGGCCATGGATCATTCTTTGGAATGAGGTATCGTATCATCTATTCCACATATCCGCAACATGGTACCATACCATACACTCGATCGGACTTTGTTTGGCGGGAAGATGCTCGTTCCATTCATCGTCGCAGCATTCGGGTAACACGCAGCACACACAACATGAATGTATTCATTCCACAAAGCGCAATGGAGTGGAGCAATCTTCTCGTAATGTTATTGCAAAAGCATGGTGCGAAGCCGTGTACGCTGCTCTGCTCGACTCCGTCTGGAGCCGTATTCTGCCATGCTGGTCTCACAGTCCGATGCATCTGTTGGTCCCAAAACAAGATGCACATGCACATCTGTATGCCGTGCCGCACCATAATGTATGGTATTAGCTCATGAAGAGCTTGGTGCACTGCTCCTTGGTGTCCTCGGGGCTGGTGACGGTGTGGCCGATCGTTCGCTCGTGGGAGAAGATCTCGTAGTCGTTGCCACCTTCGAACGTCTTGTCTCCGAAGAAATGGATCTCATCAAAGTCCTCCTTCGGCAGGTACTTGAGGCAGTACGTCTTATCCCATCCATTGGGGAAGCAATCGAAGGAGATCTGGCCGCCGATGGAGAAGGTGAGGTCGAGGTCGGAGAAGTCCTTCTTCATGGCCGCCACCATGTCCTTGCGGATGTCGTTGGCCAGATCGAACTTCTCGAAATCGTTGCGCTCCTCGCGCGAGCAGTTGCGCCCGATGGGGGAGATGTTGAACATGCCGCTGCGGAACTCGATGAAGGTCCCGCGCTTGATCGGGATGTCGACGCTGGACAGGTACTTCAGAACCCAGTTGACGACGCGCTTGACGTTGTCCTCGCCCAGGTGCTTCGAGATGGTCTGGATCTCCTGCAATTCGCCGTCCTTGTAAGCCACGAGGCCGTTCTGGCTGAAGTTGTACGGGAAGACCTTGGCGATGCCAGCGCCCAGCTGCTCCTCCTGCTTGGGCAGATCCGATCCGCCGACGATGCCGACGGTGATCTTCTTGGAGAGGTCCTTCATGAACGTCATCATGGGCTCCGTGACCTCTCCGCGCGGGATGGTCAGGGTGCCGTCCACATCGAACAGGGCGAGGATGCGTGGTTTCTCTGGTGCGCTGCTCATTGTTCCTGCTATACTAGTGATGCGAGTGTGGTTGCGATTGCGGTTGCGGTTGTGGATGGATGGGTGGCAAGGTCTCCGATCAATCAAACAGAATGGAGTGAGTGGAGTTACCCTCTTCCAGGTTTGGAGTTCTCGCCGCGTGCCACCGTCTCCGGAGATTCGATCTGATGTCCATGTTGTCGCCGTGGTTGCCGTGTCGTGGGATCCTCTTTCGCTGCCGAAATTGCGTTCGATCTCGTTGGCATTTTGCGCGAAAAAGTATCATCCAACGGCACAGCGAAATGACTTTGGAATGACAATCGCGAGTCCTGATTGATCGGGAATCACATTTCTAAGGAGCTTCGATAGACTCAATACCAGATCCGAATCCTTCAAACCAACTGTTCACAAAGTTCGCAGGAACCAAGATGGCAGAACACCATCAGTGGATTGCCGATCTATCGAAAGCAACAGAAGCCGCGCAAAACAAATCCACAAGAAGATCGCGACCTTCTCTGTCTGCAACCACCTCGGTGGCGTTTCTCTAAATCTCCAAGGGATTGAGTGAGAAAAGTGCTCGAGGGCGCTTTCACCCAACCGCAGACAGAGCAAAGTGATTGTAAAATAGTCGGAATAGAGCAGAAGCATCCGAGCAACTATACGAGTGGGGTGTCGAAGAGCAAAGGAGTAGCAACCGTAGTTGATCAAGACCCTACAGACCAACAAACATACTCTTACGAGTACCATCCGTACATGCCCGTACCACACATTACGACAGAGCCCCGCGTCTGAAGCGGAACCTCCATCCTTGTTCTGCACAACACAACGAGGAAGAAGACCGCGAGGCATCATCGAAAAGAATTGATCGTCGTGTCTCGGCAATCCGCCCGGAGATCACAAAATCTTGCCTCCTGTGAATGCAACAATAGACACAAAGGTCAGGGCATAAGACAGGTTGGACAAACATTTACACTTTTGCGCATCACGCATCAACGTATCGCGCATCTCACAATCGTCAACAAGCATCAACAAGCATCGATAAGCACCGACAAGCATCATCATCTGCACACCAGCAACAAAAACCAGGCAGACAACTGGCCAAGGACACCCCATCGATCATCATGGTGAAACGTAGCTCTGCGGATGCAGCCAAGATGGTGGTCTTCGCATCAGCATTGCTGATGTGCCTGTCATCGGTATTCGGTTTGCGCCCTGTGGGACTTCCCCGATCAACCGCACCGCTGACACCGCCATCGGCAAGCGCGGCGCATTTGATGCCGCATGCTACGAGTGGAATGGCCAACCGCATTTCGCATGCGTGGGCGCGGCCACAGCGACGAGGAGGGCATGGTCAACAGAACATACAGCTGTGGCAGTCATCAGCAGCCGCCAACATCGACGAGCAAAACGATGATTCCACCAGCTCCGCCGCAGCTTCTGCTGCTACCGAGGTCATCACCAAGAGCACGAGCAAGCCACCGTTGCCGCTCGTGTTGTGGAGATTCACGCGGCCGCATACCATCATTGGCTCGGCGCTCGCCATACCGGCCCTGCACGTCCTGGCAGCACCCACCTTCCGGGACGCGTTCCGGGTCAAAACGGGCATATCCATCCTGTTCGCCCTGGTCCCGTCCTTGCTCATGAATCTGTACATCACTGGATTGAATCAGCTCTACGACGTGGAGATCGACAAGATCAACAAGCCCGATTTGCCGTTGGCGTGCGGGGACCTGTCCATGCGCGGCGGCATCATCGCGGTCACCGTCTCGCTGATCGTCTCCTTGGCGATGGGCGCGTCGAATTCCGTGCTCGGTTCGCAGGGACTCAACATGGCCCTCTGGTTTTCCGCCATCCTGGGCACCATGTACTCCGCCCCGCCGTTCCGTCTGAAGCGCTTTCCGCTGCTGGCCGCCTTCTGCATCGTGGCCGTGCGCGGCGCCGTCATCAACGCCGGCTTCTTCGCTCATGCCACGCTGGCGGCGTACGGCTCATCAACGTCGGTGCTGCACTGCCTCACGACGGACGCGCGCTGCATCCTGTCCAGCCTCTACTTCGCCGTCTTCGGCGTCGTCATCGCGCTGATGAAGGACGTGCCGGATGCCAAGGGCGATCGAATGTTCAACGTGCGGACCTTCTCGGTGCGCCTGGGTCAGAAGCGGGTGTACAAGATGATGCATCGGCTGCTGTCGACCCTGTTTGCCGGCGTCGGAGCGAGCTTCCTGGGTGGCGCGGCGCTTCCTGGCGTGTCGTCCACCCTGCGCGTGTGCCGCAGCATCGTGGGCGCGTCATCCATCGCGGCGTCCGTGTCGGTGCAGAAGGAGGCCGCACCGGTGGATGCCGAAAACCCGAAGGAGGTCTACGGATTCTACATGCATCTCTGGAAGCTCTTCTTCCTTTCCTACATCGTTCTTCCGTTGGCGAGGTGAGGCAAGATGGGACGGGACGCGGTGGCATGGATGGATGGACGGATGTCTGGGAATGAGCCAGAGTTGATGAGCCCGGGAAATGTCATGTGACAGGAAAGATCCGGAACGGACGTAATCATAAAGTGCCATGCAACATGAGGACATTCCAAACACATGGATTGGCATGTGCTTCTCCTTGTACTTGTGTGTACATTCACACCTTAGGATTTATTAGAACTGGTCAATGATGCCAATCGAGACAGAACAATGTGGAATGCTCAAACCGGCTGCTACGCTCTCCACTGAACTGCTCAACGAGGTAGTCGTATCATGGACAAGGAAGGATTTATCCAACAAGAGAATGAACGCCAAAGTGGAGTGCTCGTGGCTTGTACAGGAATGCGCATTGTGGTCAAACATCCTCCTCCAGCATGTGCGCAGGTTCTCCTCCTTGGTCGGAACATGGATGGATTCGACTGTGGCTGTTGGTTGCAGTTCGACCTTTTGTGATGCGATGTCTTCGGAAGTCACAATTTGTGAACGAACGACAAAATCCACACAGAGAGATGAGAAGGCACAAGAGAACCTCACAATGAGCCTGCTTCAGTACGCTTCGACACCACAAACCAAGAACGGCGCCACCCCTTCAGCGCTTTCGGGGCAGTGATGGTTGGATGGTTGTCGAGAGCGAAAGAGGAACACTCTTGCGCGAGGGCATCAGACGAAATATAGTATTGCTCAGCACGACCGCGAGCCACTCTTTCCTGAAGACAAGCACAAGGAGAAGGATACAGCAAGGAAGCATTGTATTATCAAGGAAGCATTGTATTATAGCAAGGAAGCAGCAACCGTGAACCATAATCGTGGAGAAACACGATGGAAGCACCGATACCGACAACAACCTACGAAGCAACGCGCGCCCGCGAATCGAACCTGCGCCGCCCCGATCTGATCCACTGGCAACGCAATGCTGCCTACCGCGATCAGAATTACCGGCATCTCGATCATCAGCGCGGTGTGATCGGTCATTTCGACGTGCACCTGCTGGAGGCCTGCGATCTGCGTCGGTCGCATTGGAGCGCGTTGGCGTTGGGGCCCGTGCGGTTGCTGGGATTGTCCAAGGCCCACGGTGCGGTCAGCAGCTTCTGCACCTTGTCGCTTGGGTACGAGCAACGGCCTGTGCAGCCTGCTGTCGACTCCAAGCCGCGTGCGCGCATATCCCTGCCCAGCAACATCAACGAACCGGAGCGGTTCGTGTCGCCCATCGTGCCCGAAGATGATAATCCCGTCTGGAACAATTGCAGCTTCAAGATTCCGTTTCACAAGGGCGTGCTGCAAGATGGGCAGAAACTGCGGTTGGACATTCGTGTCGATGAAGACTCGACAGCTGTAGAGAACATCATTCCAGGAGGTACGTGCGTTGGTTGACCGATTCATTGATTGATTGATTGATGGTACGCCGAATGATGACCTTTCTGTAATGAATACGCTCTCATCGTGCATCATCGTGTCTCACGACTGCTGCTCCACGATTTCGCATGCTGCCGCCCTCCACTGCTCCATGCGGGTATCGTGGCAATTGATTGTGCTCGTATGCTCCACATATGCTCCACGCATGTCCTCCGCTCGACTTGGCTCCAATCAAATTACAGTGTCACCGGGAAATGACGGTCGCATGTTGGGTTCCGGATCACTGGATCTGACAACGCTGTGTCTGGGAAGCAACCCTCGGACAGGACAACCGCAGGTGAACGTACTGGATACGTGGATACCAATTCAAATCAAACACGGCGACATGGATGACGACGACGAGAATGACAAGGACGTGCTGTCCGAGCAGTCAAGCTTGCGCAAGAGTTTGGAACGGTCGGCTTCCAAAGACAGGAAGCAAAAGGCGGATGCGCAGAAAGATAGCAACAGCAGCAGCAACAACAACGACGGCAATTCCATCACGGGACGCGTCCGCGTGCTCGTCACGTACAAACCATTCGGCATGGAACCGCGGCAGCACGATATCGTGGCGTTGGAAGCATTCGCACGTCGAACGCCCAGCACCATGAGCTGCGCGCCCATCCTATCTCCCCACACGCCGTTGCGCGTGCGCGAAGTGTGCGGTCCGTGGCTGTTGCTGGAGCACTCGCAGCAGGCCTGTCTGCGCATGCATCGCAACACGGTGTTCGTGATCGAACGCAAGAATCTGGTGGACGAGACCATCAATCTCGCTCTGCTGCCGGCCGATGTGTTTTTGTCGACGCCGATCGGGCAGACGACGTGGCAGGTGGCCAGGCCCATGGTCGTGGCGGGTCGTCAGCTGCTCATGCCGGCGCTGTTATCCGCCAAGCTGTTTTGGATGGCGGCCCGCACGACCATGTTGGCGAGCTTCACGGGGGTCACGGCGGCGTCGACGGCCATGTGGAATGAAGGTTCGACGCAGCTGACGACGGATGAGTACGACGATGCGCCGCCGGCGGCAGCATCCAATCTGCAGATCGTCCCTGCTGCCTCCGCGGTGGCGCCAAACTACAAGTTCATCAGTCTGTGATGGCAATGTCATACATGCGGTATGCATGGTGTAGGGCAAGTGCATGGAGAAGGGTATGTAGAGCGTTCTATGCTTTGTTGGAGATAGCGCACGAGAGGGGGCGTGTATAGATGATCCGCCAGACTTTCACACAGTTGTTGGATAGAATATATCAGATATTACACTTTCGTACATACAAGCTACTCGCCGTATTGGTAGATACAATGATGTTGTCCTGTTGGCCAGATCGCTTGACAACTCAATGGTTGTAATTTGCACATGGCAACACAGATGAAGGATGGGGAATGAAACAGGTGATACTGGTTACACTGCTCTGCAAGATGCAGGCATGATTATGTTCGTTTTTGCTTTGTTCGTGTGGAGAGAGAAGAGTCGAGTAGAGTGTCACGGCTCCAACCACATTCCTGCCATACTCTGGGTCCTCCGTGGCCGCCGTGCTCCACTCCGTTCCACCCAACTCGACTCAATTCTACGCAGCGATTGTGTACTCGTTTGAAGAGCATTACCGCAGCTGGACGCATACTCGTCGCACTCCAAGTCCTAACTAATGACACAGCAGCTATTCGTCTTCTTGGCCTGCTTGTAGAACATCTTGGACTGGGCGGAGAGGTCGTTGGATCGCTCCACCAGACTGTCGAGTTTGGTGCCACGCTCGAGGACGGAATCGATGGTCTTGTGCAGAATCTGCGTGGTCTCATCGAGGTCCTTTTGGATTTTGGTGACCTTGTCCGCAGCGGATGGGTCCTGGTATTTCTCAAGGTATTCGTTGATGGGTGGGAAGGGAACGGATTCCGGCAGGGTCGCGGCCTTCCAGGAATCGCCCTTCTCCTGCGTGAATTCGTCGAGCAGCTGTCCCAGCAGGACGAAGGCAACACGGGCCGGGTATTCCAGATCCGTGGTGACCGTTCCCGCCAATCCGTCCGATCGCACGTAGCAATGCACGACGTATCCTTCATGCGTGATGGATTGGCGCTGTCCTGGCTCCGTGCGTTTGGAGAATGTCTTTGTCAGGAATGTGAGCATCTCTTTGACCGTCTGCGCCAGTTACCACGGAAGAACGAGCATTGGTTGTTGCAGTTGCATGGCATTGTATGGCACCAAATGGCACATGGGATGGTGAAGTGTGCATAGTAGGGAATGTAAGAATGACAGAACCGCGGAAGCACCATGATGTGATTGAGACGTGTGCATTTGATGGAAGATTGAGTCATGGTCCCAGCATTGCGAATAGAAGGATAGAATGCCGCGCAATTCCATTTCATGATGAGTCATGGCCGGCGATGGAGAGTATTGTATTGCATTGCATTGCATGTGTTGATCGATAGGATGTGCCCGACGATGGTGATTCGGAATGCCGCCGAGAAGGAAGGCGAAAGCGGATGCATTTGAGACGGAAGGATGAAGAGGAGGACGAAGAGTGTGAGAAATGACGGACGGAACAGAGTAGGAGTGAAGAATGGTCTTCCGTCATTGAGTATCGTGCTCCATTGCAACTCGGAAAGGGCAGCATGTCACAAGGTTCCAATCAGTTTGATGGGAGCCTCTTGCGATGGTCAACAAAGATGAACATCAGAGCCTTTGCCATTCCTTCGCACTCGCAGCAACGCCTCCATGCTGGCACGAATCGCATTTGCATTCACAAAGACTCCAATGCGCTGTTCTTGCAAACAGGAAGAAACGATTGCATCTCGTCTATGCTTGCTTGGCTGTGTGGTATGGGACGTCGCGACCATTTGCATTCGTGGATGCGATACAACGCAGCACCGAGTGGAGCAGAGTGGTTGGAACGCACCGGCCGTTGGAAGAAACCAAACGACGACAGGTCTGTCGCCATGGTAATTGGGATGGCATCGGGGATGTCATTTCCCGTTCTGACGATCGCAATTCCAAGTACTTTCACCATTGTATTGTCTTGTCTTGTATTGTATTGTGTGTTCGTCTCTTTGCTTGCTTGTGTCGGAGGTTCCTTCTCTGTTGGTTGATGCGCCTGGATCAATGCAACGAGCAGTCGTATGATGAAGTGTGTGTTGGAATGTGTTCGCGGAGAGTGCAATTATGGTGTCGCTGCGAAACCTGGCCCCAAATCGAGTCATGACTCTCTCCGTCCACCGTCGTCTTTGGGTTTTCCCCATTTCGCCATCTCCTCATCGTGGTGGTTCCGTGGAGATTTCGCTTCGTTTCGTTGCGATGTGCGCGTTGTCGTTTTTCGCCCCAGCCAAAAGAAGTCCATCGAATCATGCGGACCGAAGCCCGTCTGACCGTATGCACGCTTGCAGGACTGCGGACAATGACGACAAAATTGTGAGGAGACGCACTTCTTGCGCCCTTTTCAAATTCATTCGCCTTCATCTCATTGCATGTGTGTGTCATTGCGATCCTCTTTGCGTGATCATTGCGCATCACCATCGTTGCCTCCGTCATCATCATTGCCGACATCACCAACATCGCCACCAGCACGACTGCCACAATTGCAATACAAACGCAAGCACAAACAAAAACAGAGCAACCACAACAGAACAGCATCAAAAGGACAACAGCGGGGAGTTTGTGTGCGCTCCATCATCATGTTGGAATCACTGACGATCTTCGACAAGGGTGGCCTCATACTGTACCAACACGTGGGAGATTCGCCATCGACCATATCTTCTTCTACTTCTTCTTCTCAATCTGCAGCCAATAATGGCGACAACAGCGAGGAACAGAAACGGCAGCAGCAAGCCGACATCGTGGATCGTTGGATGGAGGAGGTGTACTTCAATCCCACGCGATCACAGACCGAACGATACTCGACGATCAAGATCGGAAACGCCAAGATAGTCGTGGAGTGGGAAGAGTCTGCGGACTTTCTCTGCGTGGCCATCTATCCAGACATCACAGCCTTTCCCTGGATTCGACCGCTGCTGCAGGCGACCGTTGCGGAGTACCAGATCTTTGCGCATTCTCAGCTGCGGAATGATGGCGAGGACGGCGAGAATAAGAACGATCTCAACGCCCATCTCTTCCTCGCCATGACGACGTCGCAACACCATGGGAAGCTGTTTGACAAGACCTTCCAGGTTCTGCTGCGAACGCACAAGGCCAGCGGCAAAGGATCCAATCCTCTTGGGCCGTCGTCGTCTCGTGCAAACAATGGCAGCAATGCAAAGCAGACCGGAAAATCCGCGAGGGTGGTCCCAAAACCGGGCAAGGGCGGCAAGGAAAAGCGTCATTGGCACGATGGCAAGGCCAAGGTCACCAAGGAGGCGATGGCGTCGCTGGACTTCAGCAATCCCGCGGAGAGCACGGAAGATGCCCAACAGCAGGCCGAGGACCGTGCGCTGTCCGAGGCCAGGGCCGCCTACCTGCCGACCGACGCGGATCTCGATGACTTCAACGCCCAGGTTTCGATCGATGACAATGCAGATGAGGATTCCGATCAGGGCTGGGGAAGCTCTCTGTCCTCCCTCTTCCAGCAGATGACGGGGCAGAAGGTCCTTGCCGCCCAGGACCTCGAGGCGCCCCTCAAGGAGATGCACAAGCTCCTCACGAGCAAGAACGTCGCCGCCGACATCGCGCAGCAAATTTGCACCAAGGTGGAAGCGCAGTTGGTGGGCAAGAAGCTCAACAGCATGTACCGCGTCAAGACGGCCGTGCGACAGGCCCTGGAGAGCGTCATCAACAAACTCCTGGCACCATCTGCGGAGCTCGACGTCGTGCGACGCGTCGTCTCCAAGCGCGACGCCATCTTCGGAAACAAGCGCCCCTACGTCATCTGCGTCGTGGGCATCAACGGCGTTGGCAAATCGACATCGCTGGCCAAGATCGCTTACCATCTCAAGACGCACGGCGGTTGCAATCCCTTGCTGGCTGCTTGCGATACCTTCCGCAGCGGCGCCGTCGAACAGCTCGGCATGCACGCCAAGTGCCTCGATGTTCCCATCTTCTCCAAGGGATACAGCAAGGACCCGTCCAACGTCGCCAAGGCGGCCATCGAGCAGGCCATTCAAGACAAGAACGATGTCGTGCTGGTCGATACGGCGGGACGCATGCAGAACAACGTGCCCCTCATGAAGGCGCTGGGCAAGTTGGTCATGGAGAACAAGCCAGATCTCACGGTCTTCGTCGGAGAAGCGCTGGTGGGGAATGACGGTGTGGATCAGGTGCGCATGTTCAACCAGGCGGTCAGCACGTACGGTCGCAATCACAAGATCGATGCCATCCTCCTCACCAAGTTCGACACCGTCTCGGATAAGGTCGGCGCGGCGCTGTCCATGACCCACGTCACGAACGCGCCCATCCTCTTTGTCGGAACAGGACAAAAGTACCATCATCTGCAAAAGCTGTCGACGCAATCTGTCATTCAATCGTTATTCAGATAAATCACACCTATTTCTTTTTACACACCAAACAAGAATTCAAACGGCGTCGACAATGCTTCCAGCTGCACGTCCTCCTTGGCGACCGGGAATTTCGTGTGCATCCGAATCGATTTCGGTTCCTGTTTCTTTGCGAAGATTGTGCCGGACGACGCAGCCATCTGCTGCTGTATCCGATACGGCCGCAACGCCGATTCTGACGGCTGAACATGCGCAAAGTAAATGCGCGCCTGCACCATGTGAACAAAATCCTTGCTTTGCATGCGACTTCCGCCACCCGAATACTGCATACCACAGGCCCGGCTGCAGGCATCGCCGTAGTTGGAGATCGACGCCACGCGTTGTCTCGTTGCGCTGGATAGGATTTCCAATCGACTGATCTCGTACAATTCCAGATCGGTCGACGACACGATTTCGACATCGTCCAGATACTGCAGCGCCAATACATCCTGCAACAATTCCAATTGAATGGTGCGTGAATCCCATAACGACGAGGGCGTCAACGCGACGATATCGAACGTGCTGTCGTCGGATGACAGCGATGATGATGATGATACGAGCCCCATGTACTGCGGCACCTGTTTGGCACCAAAGATGGTCTTGGTGTTGTGATGCTGTTGCGCCACGAACTGCAGCCACGACGGCAGTCCAGTGGCGGATCCCCACAGTGCTTGCATCTGCGTCGCTGTGAACGGATGCTGCTGCGACAGCTGATGCAACGGGAACTTGGCGAAATGATGCAAGGTGCATTGCATCATGGCGTTCATGGTATCGAACGAATGCTTCCGGGATGATACAGAGCCACGCGGCTTTTGCAACGCTGGATACATCGCGCGCAACTTGGGATCGAGTTGATTGCCAATGGCGCAGACCAACGCCTTGAGTTTGGCATCGGCAAGGCGCTGTTCCTTTTGCAATGCCGCGATCTCGGTCTGCAGCTGTCGCATCTGCGCAACGATCGCGGCCTTGTCTGCGATAGGGGGCTTGTCCTTGCCCGGTCGCAGACTGACCTGCAGCTGACGCACTAGCTTGCCCTTGTGATTGACATCAGTCGTCAAGCGGCGGAACACTTCATCAGCTTGCAGGAATTGATCCACGCTGCCCGCATCGAGTCCTCTCTCCACCTGCCATTGCTTCACGATGTCGGGAGATGTGCGGATGATCTTCAGGTCGATCGGCATGGTGGTGTGAAGCTATTCCTCGGCATGTGACGCAATGGTTGCCATGCAGTCTTGTTCGATGCTTCCTCTCCTCTTGGTGGAAGCCTGCGGAGAGAGGCAAAGAGGGAGGTGATGGTCTTGTTCTGGCGGACGCGAAATCGGTTGGAGTTCACATCAAGCGTTTGAGACAAGATTGGATCAGCGATACACGATGGAAATACGTTATTGGTTTGAGGAGGAAATCGACGAATCGAGTTTAGCATTGCAGTACCTCGCAGAGACGAATGGTTGCGCCAAAACCTGAATGTTTGCGCCAAAACCCCAATGTTCGCAAGAAGATACTGCGCGATGCTTGCGTTGCTTGGGACCAGAACACTCCGTTGTGAAACTTCAACAAGGCAGCCAAGCATGTCGCCATGCACTCCATTCTCTTCCCTTCCTTTCTCGCTTCACGGAGGATTCAAACCAAGGCCTTCGAACCACCACTTTCCTTCAGGGGTGAACGGCTCACAGTCGCAACATTGACTCCAATTTCAACCAACCATGCGCTCCCACGCTCCCCCCACCACGACACTCATGGCAACGATGACGATGATGGTCATCATGGTGATGACGATGATGGTGATGGAAGTCAGATCCGTGGCGGCATTCATTGCTCCATGTCCTTGGCTACCGCGCCTGTCGTCAATGCCATTGCGCTCTCTTCTCTCCCAACAACAATTGCGACGTGGGTCCAGCTCTTGTCTTCATGCGAACGACAACAACAACCTGGAAGCAGAACAACCAGCCGCTGGCGAGCCCACATTGGCAGAAGCGCCGACGGATCCAGCCCAGTACGCAGACCTCTTCAACAATGATGACTTCTGGGACGCGAATTTGGACGAGGAAGATGTCAAGGAGATGCTGGACAAGCACTTCAAGATATCTGCTCCAAAAGATGGCTTCTGGACAAGCGTGATTCTTTCCTGGGAAGCCATCATCCGTACCGCAAAAAGAGAAAGCAGCAATGAAGGCGCGTTGGAGAGTACAGCATCTGTCATCCAACGTCTAATTCCCAACGATGTCACAGCCATATGGATCATGGGCGAAAAGCAAGACCCGAAGCACAGAGAGAAAGTCTTGGTTGCCGTCAAAAGATCGCTGGTGGTTGCCAGTAAAGATAGACCAACAACCCTCCGTGATTCGATCTTGATGATATTGGGAATCGTCCATGACTCCCAGAAGAAGAAGCCATTCGGCATGCTCCGCGTAGGCGAAGACGAATCAACATTCTTCTTTGGTGAAGCCCACTTTCGACACAAAGGCAACTTCGAACAGCAACCAACAACGGTGTTTCTGAAGCCGCTGAAGCTTGGCGCGAACCGCGACAGGGTGGCGATGTTCCACACCGAAAGTGGAAGTGGCAAGACCGTCGAGCTGGCTGCGAGCGCTCATCTGAGAGATGCTGTGATCAGCATCGTGGAGATCATCGATGTAGACATACGCACGAAAGAAGCAGGCGATCAGCGGTACAATGAGGCCTATGAAAGCTTGAAGAGCTGTTTGAAACGTGACGTGAAGTCGAAGCCCATCGCCTTCCAAACCATCATCAAAGAAATGAATGCTTGGGCGGAACCAACTGCAGATGGGGCTGAGGGAGACCCCGGCTCCATCCGAATCGTGTACTGTCTCGACGAAGCAGCCGGATGCCCAAACCTCGTGCGGGAAATCATCCGAAATTACAGTCGACTCGGTGATGAGATGGGGAAGTACATTGCGAACGGATGTGATGGCACAACTGAGACTACCAGCCGAGATATTCAAGTTGTGTTTTCTGTTGCAGGCACAGGAACACATGGAAACACCGTCAGAAGCTTGGGTGCAAACTACCGAAGTCTTGAGCCAAGTGGCCGAAAGGTTGACAAAGAAGTCTACGAAGCACTCGTTTCGGAGTATGACAAGGGCGATGCCAGATACCAGAAAATTCCATCACAGGAAGACCTGGTGAAATCCACAGCCCTTCTTGGGATCGTTGGAACGCACAACGCAAGGATGGCATCCATCTTGATCGATCAGCTCTTCCATTCGCCATTCTCGTACACCCATCCACACGAAGGGGCCAAGCTCATGTCGTTGGTCTTCCAGAAGTTCATCGCGTGTAATGCAATGGAATCGCTGTGGAATGACGACCCCGCAAACACTGATGCAGAACTGGCTTGCACAAAGACGCGCATGTTGGAATCGGGACAGTCACTTGCCACTTTTCTCTTTCCGCAACCCTTCACACTACCATCCAAGGATGACGAAGCGGCAGAAAAGGTACGAACACTCAACTACGGCATCAGATTCGATGACGACGAAGATCCCGGCACCAACTTCGATGATGGCGAGCCAACATCGATGTACTACCTTATGCGGAGATACGGATTGGTAGCTCCCAACGATTTTCGTCATAGCAGCAGCAAGGATCGCACTCTGGATCAGCCGTTCGAAGTGAGTGAGGCAATGCAACTACTCTGCATCTGGCTCATGCATGGCGGCACGCGATTGGCAGACGGCGAAGCGCTGTTGGGAACAGCTCCGCACGCTTTCGAGGTGCTGTCGACTCAGCTCGTCAGTTGTGCTATTTCAGCAGCCATGACGGTGGCATTGGAAGAACGTCCAGACGCTCACCACATCTTGAAGAAGGCTCTCGGGATGTTCCTGAGAGAAGGCACTGTCGACGGTGAAGGTGAGCGTGGGACTCCACATGTGGATCCGGAGATCGAGGAAGCGTGGGCAGCACTTGAGGATGTGATCCCTGTGTCGGTAGACTACGATCTTGCATTCAACGGCATGTACTACCACAAATCTGAAATGAAGCTGAGGGAAGAGAAGGAGAAAGATACAATGTCAGAGTCAGAGTCAGAGCCAGAGCAAATCAACACGGTTTGGCGGAACATACCGACGATGGAAGTCGACCGAGACAAGGATTTGGATCTGCCGAACTTGAAAGACAGGCGAGATTTCAACGCTGCAGAGGTGGTGTCAGGCAACACGGAAACGACTCTCGTCATGGACCGGGATCTGTTGGAAGGACTGATGCAAATGAAAGGTAAGAACACTGCAGCACGACGTTTCAGCCCAGCTCTTACGTGCGTGACAGAAGGCAGGTGCAACTTGGCAGATGGGATCGTCGCTTTCATTGGTGCGAAACGCAACGAAAAGGGCGAGCTGGTTGACCATGCGCTCTACACCATCTTCATCCAATCCGAGGATCTTTTTGGAGATTCCGACATCGACACCGCAGGTATTCGCGACAAGAAGAACAGGGTCGATCAGGAGGTGCTGGATATTCCGTTTGGGAATACCCGACTGTACTGTGTGGCCAGTCGATCGGAGGCGTTGTCGACGAAAATGCTGGAGATCAGTGAAACCGACGAAGTCAAAGACAGCATCCAAAACAAACAATCGAAGAAGAACAAGAACATGAAGAAGAACACGAAGAAGAACACGAGAGTTCCGTTTGTTTCGTATCCGACTGATGAAGGCATGATGCTGCCAAATGTGATGTTGGCCCTTGATCGACTTCGCAATCACCAGCAGAAGTTGGATGACAACACAGTGATGTTGAAATTCTCCGACAGCAAAGATGAGTGATGAGGCGGTGGTGGTACTACCAACGGACGAGATGACTATGATGCAAGATGGATTCAATCTCCACTTCATCCTTATGGCTATGTTGAACAATCTAGCAATATCATGTTCCAATGATGATCTTGATCTGATTGTTGATACTGTGCATGGTAGCTGCTGTGTCTTCATGATGGGTAGACTGACATCTGGTGGATGGTGTTTCTTTGCCTGTGCTGTCAGATCTTGTCTCATGCGATGGCAAGATCCGATCCTGTACGAGCTCCAACCCTGGTGTCTTCTTTCATTGCCGTTTGATCAGGGTGGGTGATGCCTCTCATGTCAGCCAACGAGCCGAATTGTGAGATATGGAACAACCCTCATCACACTTCCCCTTGCATCTTGCAAATCGGCCGATCTCCAAGGTGATAATGAAAATAAGAGGACCGCAGCTCGTGTTGCGGCTGCGCTCCATTCACTCTTCGAACCGCGGTCCTTTCTCTCTGCCTCTCCCTCCCTCTCTCTCTCTTCATACCATCTCGAATCAGCAAGCTCACAACATGAATGCTTGCTCCAGATCCATCTGTATGGTGATCTTCTGTTCCGTGGCCATTCTCGAGCGTGGGAGCTTCGCACACATCTGTGAGGAATCAAGGGTACGACTTTGTCAAGATACCCATGATTGCCGCACCTTCCAAAATTTTCAATCGTGACTGAACAAAACGAATCTTATTGATCACACCCTTGACCCAATACAAACATGACTGATCTCAGTCTTCCCAAGAAAGTCAGTCTGTCCTCCTCTGACATGAACACCATGACAATGTGAAACAGCAAGTCCCCACCCGAACCGACAAGACACCCTCTTGGTCAGAGAGGTATGCCCGGAAGGGGCGCAGGGGCAGTGGGCAGGAATCGTATCCCACTTGGAGAAACAGAAACCAATATATGAATTGCAACACATGCTCCAGACAGACAAGACCAATCATATGCTTGTACTGCCAATAAGAAAACCTCAGAAAGAGAAAAGCAGATGAATCGTAAAAACAGCAAATGACACTAGGGTTGTTCGTGATGGCAAGAGTCAACCAACCATGCAGGAGATGCTGTGGAATCAATGATGATACGGGAACAAAGACGAAACCTGTGACAAGATGAATGCATAACTGTGGCACGTACCACACAAATGTAGATGAAAGCAAGTGCACAAGTAAGTACAATGATATGCTATGATGAAAGATCATGAGCTATACATCGACGGCATGTGAAGCAAAGGCATGATGACAACAAGATGGCAACCATGAATACATCAGTGTTGCATGCCACCATCATGGAATATGCATGTTGCAGAATTGAAATCAAAAGAGATGATGAGATTGAGCTCAAAGTTGTAAAATGGTACAATCTAATAACAGTTTAGACTATTACTACTATCATAACCCCAGATTTCCAACAACGATTGAGTAAGAGGCTCAGGCTGCAGAAGAGACAGAGAGATAGCTCAAGTAAACATAATTTTGGTTTACAACAACAGCAATCGTCTGCCAACATAAGGCAGAATGCTACATGATCTTTGCTGTGAAGGTGGATCTCACCAGAAAAGCATGGCTTGTTGCTGGTGGACACATGGCTGAAGCACTAGCTTCGATCACGTACGCAAGCAGGGTCTCCTGTGAGAGTGTACGAATCGCGTTGATGCTTGCGGTATTGAATGACCTCGATATACTCATCGCCGATGTGCAGAACGCGTATCTCAACGCGCCCTGCTGAGAACGGATATCCACACGATGCGGACCTGGATTCGGATCCGACAGCAGCAAGCTTGCGATTTGATAATCAGCAAATGCACACAGGACAGGGCACCAAACACTGCACTTACTACACCGGCAGGGAGATCAATCCATCAGGAGCAGTTGGTTGGTGTTTGGTGGTTGCTGTTGCTATGTTAGTGGTGTATTCAATTGATGATTGTTGAGATTTGTGAGCACAAGATCTCATTCATCCCAAGTTGGTGCATTCTTGCACCATTTCTACTATCTTGCCTGATTCATCATCAGGTCTTCCTACTGTTCTACATGATGCCATTGTGGTCCATCGTGCATAATCTCTACTTTGTTGCCCAAGGTTGTTGTCTGCTCATCACAGTATCTCGTGCTACTTTTCTCTTGGGTCTTTCTTCATCTCTGTCTGATCTTGCCTAGTCTTGGACTCTCTCAGTGTCCATATATCTCAGCTTGTCGATGTCAGCAAGAAGCATGCATCATCTCTGACATCATTGGTTATCTCCTAATTGTTGTTGCCACGTGCTCACTGATGCACCTGGCGTCACTAGACATGTCAACATACCATGACTATCACATAATCTTGATTCCTCGGATCTCAGTGACGATTCTCTGATGTCATTCTCTGATGTCAGTTCTTACGTCAGTCCCTACGTCAGTTCCGATGACATCAGGACCCGAACACCATTCGCGTCATCAAGACCCATCCGAATACTAACAATCGAGTCGAATCACTTTCCAGTCATGTGTGATGTTAGCCGAAATGGCCAGTCTAGATTTTCTGACACGAATATATGTCGGGCCTTGCCTGACCTGAAATCCAGTGGAGCCGCTTGGAGAGCGCATCTGGCTGAAACACCTCGTGATTCGTTGGGATACACATCCTGCTGTGCTGACAGCGACGTCTGGATGAAACCGGCTGTGGCAAGCGATGGGGCAGACTATTCCGAAGACATGCTTGTGCATACAGACGACATCCTTGCTGTCTCTAAACAACCTCAACGCATCCTCGATGCAATCGGCTCACATTTCTTCTTGAAACCGAGTTCTATCGGTTCTCCTACCACTCATCTTGTATCCACAATCGCACCCTTTCACCTCACTGCGGATCTGATGCGTCCCAAATGGAGCATGGGATCACAAGAATGCATCAAGGCCGCCCTCGAGATTGTGGCAAAATGGCTCACAGACCAAGACAGCGGCTGAAGACTCAGGCACCTAGCGTGCTACCGGGTGCATGCAGACCTGAACTGGATGCATTGCCACTGTGTGACACTGCAAAGACAGCGGTCTATCAACAGGTGATCAGCATCTTGTGTTGGACTGTCGAACCGGGTCCCATTGACATATGCTGTGAAACCTTGATGATTTCATCCTATTGTGTTGCGCCCTGTACTGGTCACCTTTGTGCTCTCTTTCATATGTTTGCATACCTCAACTCACACGATCGCTCTCGTCTTGTCTTTGATGATGCGTGCGTTGACAAGCCTAATGTGGCATAACTGGAGTGGGGCGAGTTCTACCCTGATGCCCACGAACAGATACCGAATGGCATGCCGCCGCCGCGTGGAAAGGAAGTGCAAATGCCATGATTTGTCGATGCTGATCATGTGGGTGACTGTGTCACCCGACATTCGCATACTGGGTTTCTACTGTACTTGAACTCATCATCAATGCAATGGCACAGCAAGAAGCAAAACAGCATCGAAATGTCCACGTTCGGCAGTGAATTCACTGCACTCAAGGTAGCCACTGAGATGGTCATCAGCATGCCATGCAAGCTCTGCATGATGGGTGTCCCTTTGGATGGCCCGGCGGATATGCGCGTGGACAATCAAAGTGTAGTGTACAACACCTCACTCCCGGAATCGCAGCTACGGAAGAAAGCCAACGCAATCGTATTTTGCTTTGTCAGAGAGAGCATTGCTGCAGGGGTGATGGTGGTTTCATATGAACCAGCTGATACCAATCTCGCAGCCATGTTGACGAAGTCACAATCAGTACCAAGACGAAAGGAACAAGCACAACGGGCCCTTTTCTAACGTATGCACTGCGCGACAGTACCTGTGGATGGTTGGCTATGGGTTCAGCTCATGGTGGATGGGATGAGCACCCTGTGGTGCCTATGCATGGGGCATGCAGCAGGTACATACCAAACGAAAACAAAACATGACGATCCGACAGTCAGCAATGCCACAGCGGATCGAGGGGACCAAGCAGAGATACATGTGAAGCGTTTAAAACCATGTTATGGTGCAAATACGAGCGCCGCCTGTGGTCAGCCTACAACGGAAGAAGCAGTGCATGTACACAATCTGATAGCCTCCATAATCTAAACCATAATGGCTTTGCCACCTCTATTTTGGTTTCATGCGTCTGATGACTTGCTGAAACCCGTTTTTTTTTTAAACGGGCATTGCGGGAAGATTGACGGCTCTTGTCAAAAAGTCGGACTGACGGAGCATTGCTACAACACAGCGCACTGCGAGAGCCTCGGAAGGATGGACCAACTGACCAAAAAATCTCTCCCTGCGACTCGTTGGTTTGTGACTGAATGAGCTCATATGCATTCAATTTCGGACAACAACATCCAAGAGAACAACAAGAACACACCTATCACATCAGATACACATTTTCCCTATTTTCCAGCCATATTCTACAATCTCAGCACAGCCATGACCAACATAGAATGTTGTGGAACAGGAACTGAAGCGGACTCGTCTAATTTAGATACCTTGGTCGTGGCACTGACTAACAATCTCTCAAATTAATCCAAGCAGGATTGAATCACGAAACAGTCCTGTGTAGTTTCACAACTCGAGAGTCAATACGAACTGTTACATGACACAGGGGCCGAGGGAGCTGAATGTGAAAGTCCTCTGTTAGAGCACTTCACAGGCAGATTGGAATGGCCCAGGGCAATCCTTGGTTGCGTCGTCGATTACGTACGTCTCGCTGGCTGACGCACACAGTGATCCCCTGGCGCAAAAAGCGCAGGTAGCAGCCGTCGTGCAGACTCCTGCTCTGATGATGATGTCATTGGTTGCACTGTCATTTCGGCCAATTTCTGGACACGTCCGCCCACCCGAGCAGGCACCGGCTTCGATGATCACGCTTCCTGCAAATTTGGTGGATATAGAGCGATGCACGCGAGAACAAGCCAGAAACCCTTGGCACGCATTTGTTCCGATGAAAACACTTGCCACGATCGGTGTTGTGGTTGTAGACCCTTGGTTGTTGCGAGCAGCAAAGGCAATGCATGCATTTCCTCTATCGCATGTTCCTTCTCCAACCCGTATGTTGCCAAAGATATTGACTCCAAGACTGTTGCAACTCGCAAATGAACCGCAAGCTCCTGGTCCGATCACCCTGAATCCGACTTTGGCATCAGCAGCTGGCTGATCTGGGTCGAAATTGCCCAACCGATTGCAGGCAGCAAATCCCTTGCAACTGTCAAGTATGATTGCGTTGGGACGTGTGTATCTGCAGGCCCGAGAGTCGGTGCATGACCCTGAGCTAACCGTCATGACACCACCATCAACAGAGTCAATGGTGCAAGCAAACTCACCTCTGCAGCATGAGCCATTACACGAATTCGTCACCACAGACGCGCTGCCAGTGAAGAGCTTTGTGTCCTCTTTCGCGAACGCCAACAATGCGCTCGTCACACTTTCATCGTTCTTGATCTTGTCAAAGCGTTCCTGTGCCACCTCCAATGTCACGGGCTGTGGAGGGTCTGCATCATTGCATCCAAAGATGCTCTTGATCATCTTGCGCTTCCCTTCAGCCAGAGCATCAACCATGGAGACGAAGCCCGCGCATGTGCCTGTTGCACCATTGCACAATACGTCACCAGTGATCGTATTGAACGTTTTTGTGGCGTCACCCGGTGTCTCAAGACATCCAACAGTCATGGATGCTGGGGTGAGAGTTGGAGCTGACGTCGGTGCCGATGTGGGAGCCGATGTGGGAGCCGATGTAGGAGCTGACGTTGGAGCCGATGTGGGAGCTGACGTTGGGGCCGATGTGGGATTCGATGTGGGAGCTGACGTTGGGGCCGATGTGGGAGCCGATGTGGGAGCTGACGTGGGATTCGATATGGGAGCTGACGTTGGAGCTGCTGTCGGAGCTGTTGGGGCTGATGTGGGAGCTGACGTGAGAGGTGTGGGGAAAGGAGTGGGAGAAAAAGTGGGACAGTCTGTGGGCAAGGTGTCCTTGCCAATACAGTACTCCTCCACCTTGTCACCAGTAGGATTGCCCCCGGAGCTGCTGTCTCCCTTTGGACAGGCCCCATCTATATCGCTGATGAAATAGAATTCATCAGGGCTGCACTCCGTCTTCGTCATGCATCCTCTGCATCCTTCGGCACTGCCGCATCCACCAGGAGGAACGATGATGTTGGTCTTCATTCGGTCATTGAAACCCATCTTCTCGCAAGACCCTTCAGCAGTGCAGCCACCAGCACCAATTGTCAGGCTGCCTGCATACTTGCCACCAGCACCATGGTTGACAGTTGAGTGAGCATCCTTGCAGGCATTACTACCAATGCAAGCATTGGAGTCAATGTCGATGTGGCTGCGGAAGCGATATGATGGTGCTGATTGCTCCACACGGCGGCCAGCGGAGTTGCATGCGTCGGATCCAATGCATGCACCAGAATGGATGGTCACATCACCATGGGAGCGGCGTCCCACTCCCTCACAAGATTGAGGGGTGGTGCATGCCATCTCACCGACGAAGGTGACTCCTGTGATGGACGGATTGATTTCATTTTCGTTCATCAACTCGCATGCGCTGTCTCCAGTGCAGGAGGAATCAAGAATGAGCGGGTTGGGGCCCATATCCTTGCATGCGCTGTCGCCAGTGCATGATGTGATAGCGACGGTCATGAATGGAGGGGAGTTGGAGGCGGAACTGGTGACTGAGGTGCATCCAGAGGATCCTTGGCAGCATGGGGTGGCGACAGGAGGCGATTGCATCGCAGCGATGGCCGCGCATGCTGCCTTCATTGCGTCTGGTCGTTCGGTGACGAGGATTGCGTTGGTGGCAGCGACCACGGCCAATTGGCCAGTAAGCACGTCGCTGGATGCGTACTTGTTGAAGAGCTTGCGTGCAGCTCCTTCACCGAGGTCTCCGGCGCACGCGAAGAAGTTCTGCAGTTGCTCGGATTCCTTGACAGCGCTGATGGCTTCGCGGCAGGATGGCTTGGCAGAGTTGCAGATGATGGTCTTGGCGCTTACCTCTTGCTGTGTGAGGGCGGTATTGCCATCCGGCTTGCAAATGACCTTGACGGTAGAATCAAAGACCACTGGGGCAGCTGATGGTTTGGCAGTTGGCAGGAGCGTCGGTTGAGAGGTCGGCAACGCGGTTGGCTGAGCGACAGGTGCCATCGAGGGCATCTCCGAAATCAAGCCTGTTGGCGGCCCAGTAGGCAATGCGGTTGGCGCGGTTGTTTCTGCAACAGCCGGGTTTTCAGTGGGTGGCACTCGGATGTTCTTGTTGCCCTTGTTGGTCTTCACGTCGCCGTCAGCGTTCTTGAGGATGCGGGTCGTCATCATCATCATGTGGAGTTCCTTGGTTGGATCCACGGGAGTCCTGTTGCCGCGGAGCGCGGCGTGGGTCATTGCTGTGTTGGCGAGAGCGATAAAAGCCGCGAAGGCTGCCTTGGTGTAGAGCATCTTTGCTGTTGTCTTCGTTGCTGCCGTGAGAATGTTGGGGTCTACACGGCGGGCGCATTTGTATGCGTGCATGTATGCGTACGTGCCACGAGAAGGGGCCGGTACGGATCACGTATGAGTTGAGATTGGCAATGCGATCACCATGTGTACGTTTGGCGGCGAGTTTCGTCCCACGAAGAACGGCAACGATTGTGAGTGTTGCAGTGATGGGTTCGTTTGTGTGAGCAGAATCGTCGGTGTGTGAAATGATGCAATACGTGGTGGCGAGCAACGACAACGACGGCGATCAATGAAGATCAACGATATCCATCAATCGACACCCCATCGTGACGATTCGATCATGTCAAGATCGCGTTCACAGGAGACATCAGTTGCGCATGCGAAGGGAAGAGAAGGAACGATGGTGATGGAAAAGAGCAGCATGAGTTAATTTGGCTTGGACGAGGTGCAGGATTAGACCCCTGGGTGTGGAGTGGCGCGCGTCTGGCATTGGCATGGCACGAGGCATCCTGAACGAGATGATCGCCACCGACAGGCGCCGCAGCATCGCTGCATAACGAACCGCGAAGATTGACTGGGATGTAGGTGTGGTGCTCATACTCGCAGGTATCTTGCATCTCGAGCGTTGGTGCGTGCTTCCGTTTCATCAATGCTGCTGCATCATCTGCGACGCTATCCGCAGTTCGCGTGCGTCTTGACGTCGGTTTTGCAAATGAAATCATTCTCCGTTGTGTGGTTGTCGATTCTTCCTCATGCATAAGCCAGGCTTCCATCCTCCTTTCTTCGCGATGTGTACGTACCTTTTAGTTGTTTCACTTCGTTGCGGCCTCAGAGGGGCTTGCCGTCTACTTGCGACGCCTGCTAGTTGTTGGTTATTTGCTGGATGATTGCTGGTTGCTGGCGTTTCCAATCTGACGATTGATTTGTTTTGTGAGACTTTGTGTCGATTTCGGAGGCAAAGAAGTGATTCCTGTGAATATCGCGAGTGTGTTGTGTTCGATGTGCCATGAATGCGCGAGATACAATGAGCCTGGTGGTGTGGAATGCAGCCGCAGCTACTGACACCTCCACCAATACTACTATTGTATCTTGTTCTTCGGGTGAGACTCCAGTCACAACCACAACTCTGCAGTGTTCGGATTCATAATCACCGATGCGATTTATATCACCGATCGAAGTCATAATCACCGATCCGATTTATATCACCGATCGAAGTCATCATTATCGATCCGATGTATATCACTGATCGAAGTCATCATTATCGATCCGATTCATATCACCGATCGAAGTCATCATCATCGATCCGATTCATATCACCGATCGAAGCCATTAAAAACGATCGGATTCTTGTTTCTTCATGCACATTTGGGACAAGCTTCATTGCAGGACAGGACTGGTTGTGGAGGGGCAGGGCAGGGCAGGGCAGGCTCCAAGGTAAAGCGAGTGCGATCAATGCGAGTTGATTCCAACTAGTTCTACTGATATTAGTTGTTGGAACATGACGAATATTCAGATTTGTGTATGCCCCAGTAGGGGTCACAGTTGCACAAATGACTGGGACACCAGGCAAAACGGGTCGAATTAATCCATCTTCGAGATAACTGACCCAGCCAATCAAAGCTTGGTGTTTTGGCAATAGGACCCGGTTGTGTGACGGGACCTGCAGTCGGTCCTGGAGGGGTGGCAACTTACGGATATTTCGACAAAAACACTCGCATATTATTAAAATAGATATACTATAAGATGTTTGATGGACGCTGATTTTTATCTAAGTCCTTATTTTAACTTTTATGGACCCCTCGATTTTGGACCCGTCTAGACTAAGCTAGCGTACTACGGCCAGACTTACTGTATTGGTACCTCCAAAAGCAGAATCTTCAATGTCAATTTAAGGCTAAATATATGTATTTAGTACCCGCATTGCGGCTCTGACACTTTGCTGCAATTGTGTCCTCACATTTGTTCCACCATCTCAGGAGATTCCGGATGTTCCTCCATCGTCTGTGTCTCACATGCGATTTGCTCTGATGTTGTGTTTTCTTCTTGTTGCAGCGCGATGTCCTCCTCTTCTGCTGTTGTCTGTTGTGGAGGCACGATCTCTGCATCAGTATTGTTTGCGTTCGTAGTCGTAGGTGGTTGGGTAATTGTTGTATTCGTTGTGTTTGTTGCGTGTTTGTTGAAGTCTGCGATTCTGTTGGTCGTTGGTAAGAATCTCAACATCTCACTCGTTGTCGAACGTCGCGCCTTCGAGCACAGGAGGGAGGAGCTTGTCTGTTGCAGAAGTCGGATTGTGCTGCTTACCATCCATATGCAATGGAGGTAACAGCTTCTCAGCAGTAGATGGTGTGAACAGTTCCTTGCAATCAATTGGATCGGATGGAAAGGGGCGCACCGATGGAGAGGATGGCACACGTTGCTTCTGGGAGCGGGAAGGATTGGCATCCTTGGACGCAGCTTTCGAGGTAGAGACGAGCATGACGTTGATTGCTACTGATGGGTAGATGGAGAAGACTACTAGTGATGGAAGTGAATTGAGGAGGAGAAGTGCAAGAAGGTGGCAATACAAGCACTACATGAACATGCAATAAGCACAGCACACCATCGCAGAGAAGCAAAGGTTGGCTCTGTGCCGAATTGTGAGGAGATTTGTGACATGTGACGAGAGCCAAATTTGAATTTGAATGTTACTGTCTCATAACGGATAGTAGCCAAGAAAATGTGTTCGGACAGGTCAAACAATAACGTCGCTGAAATGCCAAATTCCGTGCGCAACCCGTCACTAAAAGTTCTTTCCCGAACGTGTCTGCGCACATTGTGCTGTTTGCGTCGAAAAACTAATCAATGTCATGTGATCATCACGAAGCAGCGTTCATATTCGACCAAGAGGACCGTAAAACTACAAAGGTCCATAAAAATTAAAATAAGACATTAAAGCAAAATCGGCGTCCACTGTGATTCTTATATTTTTCTCTAGATTATGAATATGTGAGTGGTTTGGTTGAAAGCCCCGTAAGTTGCCACCCCTCCAGGACCGACTGCAGGTCCCGTCACACGACCGGGTCTTATGACTGCAACCTGTCTCGATTCCCTCCATGGCTATGACAACTACCCTATTGCCGCAGTCATGGCATGCATATCCAATCTGCTTCAACCCAAGCAGGGAATCCGAGAGTGAATTCTAACCACAACCACTGCAGGACGACGTTTCAGCCCAGCTCTTACGTGCGTGACAGAAGGCAGGTGCAACTTGGCAGATGGGATCGTCGCTTTCATGGGTGCGAAACGCAACGAAAAGGGCGAGCTGGTTGACCATGCGCTCTACACCATCTTCATCCAATCCGAGGATCTTTTTGGAGATTCCGACATCGACACCGCAGGTATTCGCGACAAGAAGAACAGGGTCGATCAGGAGGTGCTGGATATTCCGTTTGGGAATACCCGACTGTACTGTGTGGCCAGTCGATCGGAGGCGTTGTCGACGAAAATGCTGGAGATCAGTGAAACCGACGAAGTCAAAGACAGCATCCAAAACAAACAATCGAAGAAGAACAAGAACATGAAGAAGAACACGAAGAAGAACACGAGAGTTCCGTTTGTTTCGTATCCGACTGATGAAGGCATGATGCTGCCAAATGTGATGTTGGCCCTTGATCCACTTCGCAATCACCAGAAGTTGGATGACAACGCAGTTATGTTGAAATTCTCCAACAGCAAAGATGAGTGATGAGGCGGTGGTGGTACTACCAACGGACGAGATGACTATGATGCAGGATGGATTCAATCTCCACTTCATCCATATGACAATGTCGAACTATCTAGCAATATCATGTTCCAATGATGATCTTGATCTGATTGTTGATACTGTGCATGGTAGCTGCTGTGTCTTCATGATGGGTAGACTGACATCTGGTGGATGGTGTTTCTTTGCCTGTGCTGTCAGATCTTGTCTCATGCGATGGCAAGATCCGATCCTGTACGAGCTCCAACCCTGGTGTCTTCTTTCATTGCCGTTTGATCAGGGTGGGTGATGCCTCTCATGTCAGCCAACGAGCCGAATTGTGAGATATGGAACAACCCTCATCACACTTCCCCTTGCATCTTGCAAATCGGCCGATCTCCAAGGTGATAATGAAAATAAGAGGACCGCAGCTTGTGTTGCGGCTGCGCTCCATTCACTCTTCGAACCGCAGTCCTTTCTCTCTCCCTCTCCCTCCCTCTCTCTCTCTCTTCATACCATCTCGAATCAGCAAGCTCACGACATGAATGCTTGCTCCAGATCCATCTGTATGGTGATCTTCTGTTCCGTGGCCATTCTCGAGCGTGGGAGCTTCGAACACATCCACAGACTATCGAAGATGTTAATGACCAAGATGGCTGCAACGTTGATGGTCGACGACAGGTACTCCAACCCTCGATCTGGGATCACTGTGCGTTCATGGACCAGCGCGAAACAATCGGAGAAGCAGACCAACCACACGGCGAATGCGGTGCCCCAGCACGTGACCGACAGCAACCGCGAAACGGCGTCGATCCTGTCCTCCCCCTTCGGATCATGGTTGTCGTCCACGGTGGCCTCCGACCGCAACCGCAGCTGCTCCATCATCTCCGCCGCGCGTTTCGCATCGCCGCGCGCCCATCGCATGGCCTGGTACTTCAAATTCTTGAGCAGGAAGGGGTCCTTCAGCGTATCGCGCAGAATGCGACGGCGGCGCCGCATGCGGGTCGTGAACTGGATCCTGGACATGCGCTGCAATCGTGGCAGCAGCTGGAAGCGTCGCAGGTAGATCAGGGCGATCGTCATGGCCCAGAACGTTGGCGACGATACGCATGCCAGAAGGACTTCGAAGAAATCGAGGACGAAGTCGGAGATCTCCTCCAGCAAGTGGGTTTCGTCTGCGATGGTCGCCATTGGTCTTCGTCTTGTGGGGGTCGTTTCAGAAGAGACGATGAGCTGGAGATGACTTCTATCTGTCCACTATATATACCAGCTGTTTCCCTGGTGGTTGTAATGATCGTTGTCCTGGTGGTTGTCAGATGAAGTGGTCTGCTCTGCCAGTACGGTATTGGCGCTATGCTGTGTTTGTGTGGCCCTGTTTGATTGTGATTCTCTGTCTTGCCCATCGCTGTCGACGTCAATCATGGCACGAACTGTGCTGTGTTGAGGGAGAAACACGCTGCAAAACGGTTCTGGAGTTTTCGTCCACGCTCCGTGCCAAATCACCAGTCACGGCTGTCAGCGTCCGTAGCAGCCAATTGAGAATAGGGCAGGAGCTGTAGTCTGTGCAAGCAACCCTGAAACGACGATTGAACACGATATGGAACAAACAGATGACCATAGAGGACTATAGTATATATTTATACTTATATGCTCATAATCTCTCTCTCTTTGTTGGATAACATTATAGTGGTATGTCACAGTCCGATTGACAACGCCTCCGTTTCAGGTTACCCACATGGCCAAATAGGAGTGGCGCATCAAGACGATGTTGGAGCAGAGAGAGAGAGGGGGGAGCTGCGATCTTGCCATCCTGACCATCGATGGTATCGACAGCGTCAGTGACACTCCCGCGCCGCACCGCGTCACACCAAGGCACACACGCACATCGCCCGATCAAACTTCTGTGCCTCTGCGACTGCGCACAAACTCCTGCTCGTTGACGATGGTCTCCGCCGGCAGGACATCGAAGAGGCTGCGCTCTTCGATCTTTCCGAAGCAGCAGCAGTACCGCCCGCGACTGCGCGAGGCCTCCTTTCCTTCCGTGATGATCTCCTTGAAGTTGCGAAGCGCGGCGTCCGATGCGCGGCGTGGCAGCGGCAACGAGAAGGGCCACATCCAGTGATGGATCACCTCCGTCGTCAATTCGTCGTAGACCATGGAGTACAGCCGCATCAGGGCGAGCTTGGCGAATGTTTTGCGCGGTGGCTGACCGGTCGGTGGCCGCAGCATCAGCACCATGCGGTCCGAGATGGCGGCGAAGGCAGATTCGATGCGGATGGGAAGGCTCGATGCCGATGAGCAGCTGTCGAGGGCTTGGCCGAACTTTTCCGAGATGATGTTGACGTACTCCGTCGAGACCCTGTCGGTGGAGGACATCGTGAGGAGGACGTCCTCCGAAAGGCGCTTCAATGCGGTGGCCGTGGCGTCGTGCAGACTTGCGCGGCTGGCCAGATCCAGCTGCTTTCCGACGGCCTGCCAGAACACGGCGATCAGAGCCACCACGCCGACCCCGATGGAGTAGTACGCCCTGGCCTCTTCGCTGATGTTGAGCGTCGACTCGGAGACGAGGGAGACGATTCCGGCCAGCAGGGTCAGCAGAAAGGAGGGGAGGAACATGAGCCAGTTGTTCACGGCGCGTAGATTCTGAGCTGCCAGCTTGTGCATGTGGCGATCTTGTTCCAGACCTATGAACAGGCTCTCCAGCATCGACGACGGGTCGGTGGTGTGCATGGGCGCGGGCGCGGATGGAGCGGATCGCACGGTGTAGCGCTTGGCACGGCTTGAGGAACCTCTCGGCGTCATCATGCTCTTGATATCGACCTGCGAGATGGAGAGCTGGGAGCGATCGCCGGAGGAGACTTCGTCGGAGGCAGGACTCGTTGGCTGCTCGTCGTCCCTTCGCTTGGTCTCCCGCTTGACAACGGCCTTTGGTTTCTTGGGAATCGGCCTCAGAATCTGCGTCACACGCTCCCCTTCGGCTTCCTGATTTGCGCTGAACGATTCGTCGCCCTGGTACATGCTGTACGGATACGGTCCTCCCGATACGGATCTCACCACTGGCTGCGGCGTTGGTTGGAACACTGCTGGCTGTGACTGCGACGGTGGCGGTGGCTTCTGCTGCTGCTGCTGCTGCTGTTCTTCGAAACGGCGCAGCAAGGCGGACTGCTGAGTGTTGGAAATGATGTCGGTGATCCTGCCCTCTTCGGAACTCGCTCCGGACAATGACACGCCGTCACCTTCTTCCACGGAGCTCTCGGTGACGATGTCCAATGCGGAAGAGTGGAAGGAGGATCCAAAGTCGTCCGTGAATATGTTGTCAGGGCTGGGAACGGGGAATGCACCGGTTTCAGTGTTGCGGCTGCCGTCGCTGGACATCGTCGTGTCGTCTTCGCACGAAAAAAATGAGCGGGGTGCTTGGCATTCCATTCAGGACGGAAGTGATCACCTTCTTGGAGGAGCTGGTGGACGAAAAGTGTGGCATCATCGGAAGTAGGCGGAAGCGCTCCCCATTTCAACCTGCTGCTGTTGGCTGTCGTTGTTCTGGCGGTGATGGTGGTGTGACAGTGGTGCGATGGTGGTGGCCGTTGTCATGGTGAGGGTGATGACAGTACAATTCCTACCACACCCCACCTGCTTCCGCAGCTGCCTTCGCACCGGTCTTGTGCGCAACATGTACTATGCTGCTCCACGAGCACCCCGCACCAAAGTTGAGTAGGAGTGGTGCTGAAAAAGTGAGCCTGGTTTGAGTCCCGACGCCAATGCTTTCTTCATGCATGGATAACACCAATGATCGTTGTTCCATGGGCGTCACATGGTACGAAACTCTGCCTGTCTCAGTCGTGAAATCAGCATCCGAGTGATGCCAAAAGGAGAAATGACGCGTGGACTTTCCAGCCTCTCCACAAACTGCAGGCTGCGAGCAGAGAAGGGAAGGGAAGGAGCACAAGGAGGTCGCACCCTCTCTCTCTCTCTGCCTCTGCGGCAGGTATGAGTCGACATGGCGAAAGATCTGCAACCGAACTAGCCGATCGACCACTTCTCTCTTCCCCTTCCTCTCTTCTTGTGTCAACCTGTGCTGCTGTGTCGTCCCATCATCGTCAATGGGAAATGGCGACCAAGCGGCGCAGTCGGCAGTGGAGTATGGTGCCCACTCGGATACTCTGCCATGGAGTGGAGTGCTCTGCCACACTCCTTCCGGCAGTCGCATTCAATTCCTCTCTCCATTGCGACTTATCCTCGTCCAATCGCTCTGCTTCATACAAAAGCTGGGAGTGCGACTGTTCGTAGTCGTAATTCAAGGAATGCAGCACGTGCATGTACTCCGCATCCTCATACCTCAGCCTGGATGAGAATGAAAGTGGCTGTAGCATAACATTATATGTTACAATATGACAGAGTATATTATTATACTTTCGTATGGTAGTTGTATGGTATGTACATTGCCAGCAATGATGAGATTCATCTCGCTGCAGAGTACTTGATCGCATCACATTGCGTCATGTGAAACGTTGCGATGTTGTCGCTTGCATTGGATTCAATAGGTTGAAAGACGCCACGTTCTGCAAGTCTGCTGACTTTTGTGGCGCTCTAAAATCCGCGACCGCTGTTTTGATGCTTGGAAGGCGATGAAGCGTGGTTGGTTGTGCACCCCTGCACGAAGCCGTTGTTCCCCAATCCCCTCTGCTCCGTTCGAATCGCCTCGTAGCTTGGGATGCTCGCCATTGCCGCGGCAGTTCTTGATGATGTCTCAAAACTTGCCTGTTGCTGGTTGTACGCAATCTCGTCCTCGGTCGGCAGTTTCATCGAGCTCGGCAACCCAGCCAGACTCGCCAAAGCTGCAAGGCCTTCTGCAGATGACAGCGTACCAGCGGGTTTGGACCGGCGTTTCTTGGCCGCAGGCCTGCTGGTTTCATTCGTCTGCCTCTGCGCATGCTGGTGTTGGTGCTGTTGCAGCGACGAATACGGAGATCCTCGAGCCGAGGCGTAGGACGGAGCTGTCGCATACAGCGAGGCTCCAGACGCTGGCACCGAAGCTGGCGCTGGAGCCTGCTTTGGCTCACCTGCAACATGGCCATGGCGACCATAGTCGTCCGATGTTCCAGTGATGGATGCCTTCGACCAAGATGCCGGTGTGACTTCACGACGGCCTTCTTGTGGCGCTGGTGCACTGCTCGCCGCTTGGGTGTACGCGTTGTGGTATTGCCGATGCTCGAGAAGGGAGTACGCTCGCTGGTCCTGCGTCCCTGCATGCGAATGAGATGGCGAACCGATGTTCTGCACGAAGGTTTGCGCGACAGGCGTGGTGATGTAGGATCGATGATGTTCTCTTGAAGCCGCAGCTTGTTCCCCATTTCTGCTGCGCGCCACGGAATGATTCCTGTACGCTGCATCCGGATCGTCACGCATTGCCCGGGCTGCTCCAGTCATGGCCGTCGTCGTCAACCCTGACGTGGCCATGAAAGTGGCTGGCGGTGTGTTGTTCCGGGATCGGCCACTGAGAGGCGTTGCTGATGAAACTTCCGAAGGCGGCGGTGAAGAATGGTGATCATCGTGCACGTACTCGCTGTAGGAATGATTTCCCCTGCCACTTGCGGCCGACGTTTCGTATGAAGCGTAGTACGACGGAGTCTCGCGGTTGCGGTCATCCACGTAGTTCGATGATGCTTCGTACGATGCCATGTCCAAGCGCCGTCGTCGCTCCTTTTCGATGCGCTCGTTTTCCTCCTGAATCCGTTTGCGCTGCTCCTGCTCGCGCATCTTCTGCTTCCTGGCCTCCCGACGACGCGCATCCGCAAGTCTCCGTTTCTCCTTCTGAACGCGCTTGCGCTCCTCCTCTTCCTTCTCGCGACGGATTCGTTCCTTGCGGATCACCTCGTCATAATCGATCGGCAACGCTCGCTTCCCGCACGAATGAATGACCATGCGGCCCATGCAGGCTGGACAGGTGCGATCGATCTTGGCCTCGTCGCTTGATGTGGAATCAGCGGTCTCCTCGGGTGCGACGGGAGTCTGCTTCTTGGCAGATGTTGGAGCAGCCTTTGCTTTCGGAGTTATCGTTTTGGCTGCCACAGGGACTGGAATCCCATGCACGGAGACCATGCCGTTTCCCATTGCATTTGCTTCAGGAACAGCCTTCGGTTCTGTGCTGACCGCGGCTCTTGGCGTTGTTGTCTTGCTGTCGTTGTTGCCCACCACATTGCAAGGACTCAATCCAAGCAAGGCAAAAATTGCTGTTTCTTCCGAGTTGCTGCTCTTCGTGTAGCTGTCCATATTTGAAGCAGTTGTGGCCGGGCCTGAAGAAACCGGCAGATCCGTCCTAATGCCAAGTGGTTGATTTGGCTGAGGAGTTAAGGATGCGGACTGTGCCGTTGCTTGCATTGCATGCGGGGCAGGTTTCGTTGCATCGATGACTTCAGAATCGTTGGCGTTGGCTTCGGATCCGTCGCTCACAAATCGGACTGATTCCTTTGACGGCTGATCGATCGCAGTCGAAACGTTCGTGCGAACGATGCCTTCGGCAGTTGCTGGGACGGCTGTTGCGCCCATCCCGCTCACCTCATCGGATGGTGGAATTTCAGGAGTTTCCTTTCCTGTGATCGCCGCTTCGGACACCTCATCATCAGCATTGAAAACGAACTTGCAACCAGAGCCATCGCGCCATTGCTGCTGCGATGAGGCCATGTAGGCCTGCAGCCTGGGATCGACGGATGCCTTCATGATCGCCTTCAGGTTCGAGGCGCGAGATCTGCGCCCCTTGGTCGATTTGGATGATGCGTTGGACATTGAACCGTGGCCGTTGCTGCCGCCGCTTCTGCTGGATCCGCCGTTGGATTTGACGTCGGCTGCAACCAACGTGAATGTGGTCAGCGTGATCGTCTCGGCCGTCGATGACTGTTTCTGCTCTTGTTCCCGCTCCTCCTGCACCGGGTCCTTGTGAGGCATGATGTCCAGCATGGAGGTGAGGAAATGACTTCTGTGAGGCTTGCCACTTCCGTTGACGCCGGACTTTCCATTCAGCCTGCCCCCACTACCACCATTGCGGCCATTGTCCATGCGATTGATCTGTTGGCGCAAGAATGCCTCTGGTCTGCATGGAATGAACGACATTTCCTTCACGTCGTCGTCCACGACCGTGACGTCCATATCTTGGCCTGCGCTTTCGTCATCTTCATCGGCAACTTGGTTCTTCTGATCTGACTTCACCGATTCCAACATGCTCAAACGCATGGCCTCTTCCATGTCAGCGTTCAGTCCTCCGCTCAACCCGCGCGATGCTTGGCCTGCGTGCGCATGTTTGCGTGCATGACCATTGGCATCACCGTGCGACATTGATGTGACTGCCATTCTGTAATCGAAGTGAGATTTGTCAACTTCGTCCTCGTCTTCGATGTATTCCACGTTGTCGGAGAGGGTTTGGTAGCCGGCTGAGTACATGGCACCCGAAAAGTTGGACTGCATGGCCGGCACCCACTGGTGGCACGCACCGCGCTGCGTCGCGAGGATGAGTCGGTCGCCCAACCCGCTCTGCGCTGTGATCTGCGACGTGCTGGTGGAAGCGACCAGCGATCTCACCCCATCCGACAGCTGTGGCAAAGGCAGATGCAGCAATGGAACAGACGTGGCACGTCCCGTATCCCACACGTGCAACGCTTCGCAAAGTTCCTTGGGTCCTTTCGTAGGATGTGGGATGCCAACGATGAATTGACCAAGGACGTCTTCGTCTTCATCCTCGGCCGTTTTGTCGTCCCTGGAGGCGTGCCCGCGGTTGTTGCTGTTGCTGTCGTTGTCAGTGCTGTTGGCAAGAGTATCGGAGGTATTCTCGATGGTGGCAGCAGTTGCGTGATTGGCGTTGTTGCTTGGCTGGTTCTCCCACATGGACAGCACATCGTAACAATCCATCGTGCTGTTGTCCTTCTTGTTGATGGTGTGAAATCGCCTGCTGCTTGGATCCCCCTGTTTGTGCTGCTGCAGAGGCGCCTTGCCCATCAACGCGACGTCTCGCCAAACGATGGAACGACCATGCAACGCCAGCTGATCTCCGTAGACTTGGAGCAGAACCAATGTCTCTGTGAGAAACAGTCGGATGCCGCGTGCAGACGCAGCGAAGGTGTACTTGCCCTTGCGTGACTGTCTCAATGTGAGCATCGCACTCGACTGAGCAGCTCCTGCCGAAGATGACGATGCGTTGCCTGGAGTGTTGGTATTGTCATTGCCGTTGTTATTTGTTGGGGTATTGGCGGTGTTGGCAGTGGCGCCAGTAGTTGATGAAGCACTTGCGCCCGTCGACGAAGAAGAAGATGAGGAGGAGGAGCCTGTCGCACTGCTGCTGGCAACGGAGGGAATTTTGGTCTTGGTCTTGACTTTCCACTGATCGATACTGCCTCCCTGCAGCAAAATCAGCTTCCAATCATTCGTTTCATCGGCCATCGGAGAGCAAAGGAGCAACTGCGTGGTACTTTCGTCCTCCACTGATGCTGCCCCTCCTTTCGATGACGACGGCGACGATGAAACGACAGAACGGTCCCAGATGGCCGTGCAGAACGGTGATTTCACCAGTGATGGTGAATTCGCATCGCAGATCTCAATGTTCCCATGCGCATGCTTCAGCACGAGCATCGGTGATATGGGACCAGCCATTGGGGCAGCTGACGATTCTTGCGACCCTTTGGTTGGCTTGGTCATGCGGCATGAAACGAGGACGTCGTACGTGATCGGATGCATGTCCAAGGAGACGACTTGGCGCCTGGCGGGGTCGAAGGGGAACACCCAAAGGCTGGTCGCCGATCGGACGTTGATGCACTCCAGCTCGCACGCCGTGGCCAGCACAATTCGAGACCCCACCATGGACATGGCTTGGATAGTCGTGTGCGGGTCATCGCGGCTGCGGGTCTTCTTTTTGTTCTTGATCTGCTGTCTGATGTTCTGTTGCTGTGCGTACGATCGGTCTTCGGAGCATGCGACTGACTCCAGCCGTTGGATGGGCCGGATGTTGGGGTCCATGGCGTAAATCGTCACGAAGCCAGCGGTGTCGCCAACGGCCAGATAGTCGTTGTTGGGCGCGCGCATGGTGAGACATGAAACTGACCGTTTCACGGGTGGCAGCTCCGTGTCGAGAGTTTTGAGTGACCTCCTTGTGCGGGAAGACCTGTGGGAAGACATTGTCGAGGGATTTCGGAAGCCGGGCTTTCGAGGAGCGTTCATGGCATCGCCAGAATCGACATCCATGTTGCGTTCTTCTTCTTCGTCATCCTCCTCGTCGTCGTCATCGTCTTCTTCATCCGATGGGTCTGTCAAGGAGTTGTCGTCGCCTTCGTAATCGCGATTGTAGTATATCGGTGGTTCATAGACGTCGCCCCAACGCGGCTCCGCGACTTCCTTGGGATGGTCAACGGCATTTCGAAAAACGATTGGATAGGCCTGCTCCAGCGACGCCATGGTTGCTGAGGATGTCGAGCGATTCGTGGTCTGTGGCAAGGATAGCGCCGTATTTGGTGCTGGCGCGCCTGTTCCGATGACCGCGTTCGCATTTGCGGACGCATCAGCGACTATTGCGCCGCTGGCATTTGCAGTAGCAGAGGTGTTGACACGAGCACCGCTGTTGCCAACAGCAACGCCAGCACCAGCACCAGCAATGCCGTTGTTGGTACTGGTGGGACCAAGCGAATGATGCACGTGACGCATAGAACTTGGAAGAATCGGGTGTATGCGGACGGAATGACTGATGCCGGTGCCAGAACTGGTGGGTCTTGCGGGAGCCTTCGCCTTTTTGGATCGCGCCTTTCGTGCAGCAGCCGTCGTTTTCTTGCTGCTGGTCGTCGAACCACCCTTGGAGAGGCTCTTGGACGCAGTGGATGCGTCATTCGGCGAGGAGAAGCGTCTATATCTACGGCTGTTCAATTCGTTGGGCGGAGTGTGAGAGGGTGTCTCGGAGTGCGATTGAGCGTGCATGGGCGGCCTGCCATCGGCCGAGGAGCCACCGTCCTGTCTGTATTTTGACGGGGTTCTGCCAACGCGTTTGGGCCTGCCGGGTCTGTTCGCGGAAGCTGGTGAAGCCTCCGCGACATGCGAAGGTGGCGAACGGGGGTCATCGAGGGAGCTTAGCGACACTCTGCTGGTGCGTTTGTTGTAGGAGCGCTTGTATACGTTTTCAGAAGTCGTGCTGCTGGCGGTGCTGCCCACACTTGCCCTGCGCACGCCGGAATGACGAGAGTTGGACATGGAGTCAGATGATGAACTTGCGGTAGTTTTTTGTTTGGACCGCCTTCTGGATTCCGCCGAAATCGGAGACGGTGAAGAATTTGACTGGGCTGATTTTGCGGTCGTGGTGTGACTGGCATCGTGTTGGACATTCCATTGGTCCGCCGTGCCTTTTTCCTGAGTGGGTAGTGGCGTCTTGCGTTTGCGTCCTGGACGTCCGCGAGCTTGTTTCGATGGTGTGCTTGCCGTGGTCGCATGCTTGGTCGTATTTTCAGACAAGGCTTCGGATGCGGACGCTGACGCCGAATTTCTTCTCTTTGATGATGAAGACGACGATGATGACGATGACGTCGCTGCTGATGATGATGCCTGCGACTTGCTCTTGGACTTTGAAGCCGATTTGGATTTGGCTGATCCAGTTGATGAGGTTCGTTTCTGGCTTTTTGCGGCAGGCGGAATGGAATTGATTGCTGCTGACGCTTCGCCGGATTTTGGGGTGGAGCTTTTGCTCTTCCGCCTCGACTGCGCCTGTGACTGTGCCTGTAACTGCGCATGTGACTCTGCGTGAGATTTCGATTGCGACTGAGCATGAGAATCATTCTCTGCCGAATCCGGTTTGCCGGAACGCGAAGACGAGGATGATTTGGATTTCGTTTTTGATTTGGAAGGTGGAGAGGTGAAGAAATCGACGCCGGCCAAAGCACGCGCAGCTGCTTCCTCTTCGCGCTTGACCTTGGCCGTTGGATAGGTGTGAGTGGATGGATTCTCGTCGGTGTAGAAGGTGGTCGACGTCCTTTGGCGCTTGGGGCGTCGGAAGCCGAAAAGTGACTGGTACTGCTCATGCTGCTGCCTTTCTAGTTGCTGCTGCTGCTCCTCCTGCTTGCTCTGTTTCTTCTCCTTTGCCACCTTCGATGATGCCGATGGGCCGGTGGAGGCGTCGTCCATCTTGGCATCATCCTCGGTGTAGGAGGCGGCATCATCTTCTTCATCATCCTCGTCGTCGTCGTCCATGCGATACGATCGACCGCCGCTCTGGGCGCTGCCTCCAGCACCCATGGCTGTGTTCCTTGTCATCTGCAGGTCTCTTCCTTCGCCGTTGGCTCTTGCTCCTTGCGTCTTGCGCTGTGCCTGTCAGCCTGCCTGTGCTTGTCAGATGGCTTGTTTGTGATGCTGTACGATACTCTGGTCTGTACTGACTTGTCTTGACTTGGCTTCACTTGACTTGGTTGGATGTGGAGTGCTGGTGTGTGGCACGTCGATCTGGTCTGATCGTGTTCTGTTGTTGTTGTTGTTGTTTCTGTTGAATGTGCCAACCGAATGTTGCGATGTGTTGTGGTGCGTTTCGGTGCGTCGCGAAGTGTTGCGACGTGAAGTGTGTTGTGTTGCGTTTTGTTGCGTTGCGTTTCGCAGAGAAAGTCCCGCGTTGTTGTGCGGCGATTCCGCAAACGAAATGGCCCCACATTGGTTGGCTGCGCAGAATGACTCGATTCGTGTTCGCATGCGCACACACGCCGGCATGGCTGCCACCGCCTGTCGTGTTGACACCACGCTTCTTCTGTTCAGTGATCGTGCGATATTTGTAGTCCTAGTCCCACCCACACTCATTTCTCACGTCAGCAAAGGCCTTTGTCATGTGGCGCCATTCACGCGTGCGCTTCGGCGCGTTGGAGGCAAATGACTCACTGTTGGAGGCTTCTGATTGGTCGAGAGCGCGGATGCGACGGTTGCGTAGAATCTCAACGTGGTTCAACCATCGCATTTACCAGATCGTGTAGAATTGTACACAAACACAACACGTTCGCATTTCTGACAACCACCCAAAACCTCGCAACCAAGAAACAGAACAGAACAAAACCAAACTGAATCAACGCATGAAAGCCAAACAGGCACCAACATTCGTCAAAAAGCAAAAGCAACTCACTCGACTCGTGGCATCGACCAGGGTGACTGTGCGAGGACGATCATCAGAACCTTTCACCGTCACGATCCTTCAGCATCACCATGCGAATGACAACAGGGTGTCAACGATTCAGCCACAACGCATCAACCCATCACATGGCAAGAAGCAACATACTCGTGGCGCCCCAATCAGGGTGCTCTTCCCACGATCACGATTAGCACGATGCCACAATGAAGCAATGGCGGTATAAGCCATCAACCGTTGCCATTGACGCCGTTGACGGCTACAACACTGCTCACACGACCTCGTGGCGCTTGCAGCTTGCAGCCTGTGGTCAAGAAGAGACCCTCCCCTCTGATGTGGTGGGATGAACGCGTTCACTGTGACAATGATGCAGTCGCCGTCGAGCTCACACCGCAAGATCTGCGCAAGTCCAAGGACGCACCAACCATCGTAGATGCCCTTTGCAATTCAGACATCCACGGAATTGCATTGATTCTCGGCGCAATCCGCTGGAACAAGGGAGAAAGGCATGGTGGCCACCCCCACGTGTGCTTGTGCATGGCGGCTGTTATGTGCGTCAATGATGTGCAATGGAGTTGGAATGTTCGCCACATCCAGCATGGGCGAACTGCAATGCATGTCACGGCAGGACGTGCAGATTGGTACATCGTGGAGAGACGCGTCATTTTCAATATGATGATGAATTGACGCAAGTGTCCTAGCCAAGTGGCAAGAACTTGCAGCAGCATCACAGATTGTCATTGAAATTGTATGGTGGTGGGTGTGGGTGCCAGAACAATTGGTTGGGTTCAGCACGAAAACATCGCGAGATGTGAAGAAAGCGCTGATCGTCGATTGGCCTTGCGAGTTGCAATTGTTAATGTCAGATTCATGCACATGCTCAAATGCTCCTGTAACTTCCACTGTCGCTGCTCTGCTTGTGTGAATCTTGGACAGTCATCGGTGACAGTTGTCCTCCGCCCACATTCATCGAATCCACATAGGGCATCGCTCTTGGCGTGGAACCGATTGCAGAGATTGTACTCTGGCGCTCTATTTGTATCGAGGGATGCAATGGAGTTGCACCGAACGAAACGAAACGAAATGCCCTCTCTGGCCCTGTCACTCTCTCCGAAAACAAGAGGCGGCAAATGTCATGCTCGACGGATCTTTGATGCGTTGAAGAAATGACGCAGAGGTTAGATGTTCTGTGCGCGCGATGAATCTGTGGGTATCCGAGGTAAAAGTTCTCGGTTTTCTCTTCCAAGATACCCTGCCTTGATTGGGCTGTTGATTGCCCACAACTTCGTCCATCCTCGCAGAAGCGCGACCATGAAAGTGTCCCCCGTGTGGGAATTTGACAAGCCTCCCACATGCGCGTACGATGGGACGACACTTGTGCCGATGCATCCGTACGAATACAACATCGCACTCGTCCTTGATCATCTATGACAGGAATCGACAAATAGCTTCATTCTACTCGTACTCTGTGCGTGCAACCAAGCGCATCATCGTTCAGTCTCTTTGTTCTGGTATAATATATTATGTCTGAAGTTGTAGTGATGCCCTAGTCATGATGATCCTGTTATATTTCCCTTGCGTTATCATCCGCTGTGCCGGTCCACTCGTGCCGCGATCGTCTATCACGCTCTCAAGAGCATTCAAGCTGCCTTGGACATGAAGCCGATGGATCGTCCTGCCAGCACCCCAAACGCGCGAAACGTCGGTGTCATCATGCGCAGCACCCGACCTTCGTTCGGCTGTACCTGCGCTTTGCCGTTCGTGAAGTTGGGTGTGGGTGTGGTGGCCGTGTTGGGATTGTTATGAATCCTGAGATTGCCTCGTTGCTGCTGATGTTGCTGATGTTCTTGACAGTACTGCTGGAACACGTATCCTTCATCTTCCAGCCCCATCCGATGGGCAAACTGTTGCGAGGCGCTGGAGAATTCCTGATACACCTTGGCGATGCTGAGCACGGCTTCATCGTCCTGTTCATCGAACATGGGGATGTCGTTGCCGGTCTCGTGGCACTGCTGGATGCGTTGCTGCTGCTGCGCCCAGATACGGTCCTGTTCCAACAGCACGGCCTCGCGGGCGTACCGCTTCATGAAGGAGCGTCTTTCCCAGCCTTCGGGGGTGCGGTACTCCAGTCCTCGCATGCAATGCTCTTCGGGATTGTAGACATCGTGATGTAACGGGAACGACGACGACGACGACGAAGATGATCCATTCGTTTTGTTGAGGTTGTGCTGGCGTTGGCGGGTGTTGTGATTGTGAATCGTGACGATGTGTATCGTCATGAGGTAGTCTTCCTTGATGCGACGGATTTCCTGCACATTGTACCATGCCGCTCTGGTCTCTGCTACGGTGAAGTCGCAATCCACATCGTACACAAACACGTTGGGATAGAATGTGACACCGCGCTTTTGTGGTGGTGGCGGTGATGATGATGGGTGCTGTTGTTGCAGCTGGAAACGGCGCTGTTGCCTCTTGGTTGCGTTCGAGAGCGCAGACTTGAGAGGTGGATTGCCCATGGGAACGTCGTCCATGATTGTGATTGTTTGTGCTGGCTGTGCTATTAATGTTATTGGTGCTGCGTCTGCCGCCGCTCTTGTGTCCTGCTCGTCCTGGATGCTAATGCTTGTGACAGGTTGTTGTTGTTGTTGTTGGTGGTGGTGGTGGTGGTTGTACAGCTGCTGCTGTTGTTGCTCTGTTGTAGGTGCAGAACGGCCTATCCGTACTCCACGAGTTTCCTGTTGGTGTGTTTGGTTGGGGAATCGATGGGACAGTCGATGATTTGATCCGTCTGCTTCCTTGTAGTTTTTGTGTTGACGCGGTGGTCAGTCGACGAGAAAGATGAGGGGAAGAGTTGGAGATGGTTGATTGATCGGTTGATTGGCTGGTCGTTGCTGTTGTCACACACAAGAGAGGATGTTGGATCGAAGGTGAGTTGGTTTTGTGGGCTCTCTGGCTGGAATAGTTCTCGGCCTTGCGGTTGGAAGAAGGACAACATCAAAAAGCGTGGCAGAATGACCTGCAAAGTATCATCTCGGCCAAAGAGCCGAACCAAAGCACCGTACATAAAGTACTGACTTCTACGCACCAGAAGGGAAGAAGTTGATGGAATTTGGCTTCAATTGAGAACGCGCTGGGCCTTCACATTTTCTTACGCAAAGCGCTGAAAGCGAGGACTTGCTGTTGTCTCCGAAACAGAACTGTGAGGAACAGTGAGCGGCGGACGTCATTCATTACGTCCGCAAGCGTTGCCGCGCAATTCCTCGAACAACTACACGATCGCTCGCATCCAGCACCTCATGGAAGCATACATAGCTCGTAGAACACAATGCACGGATGCATACGCTCCGATTGCCGCCAACTTACGACTTTGCCAACTCACAACCTCAACCAAGTCCACGAAATGTGGAACTTACGGGTCGCAAAAGCAAGAACAGAATTCGTTTGGAACTAAGCGATGCAAGGTCGGAGGAACGCAGAAAAGAGAAGGATGCTGCTTCATTCAAGACTGACGACATGGGTCTCGATCGTGGAGGATAAGTCGTTCAACGCCGTTGTATTCCTGGATTGTTAACCCATGGCACAACCGTGGAAACAACCTGACCACCAGATTGTGGCAAGAAGGAGCTGAGGAACAGAGTAAATAGCGGTTCATCCATTCCCCAATGACTCTTCGATCTGTGAGTTATCGTGGGTACGGTTGCTTCTGTTGACTCTGGCCCTCTCGCTGGAGAGAGTAGTCATCGTCGATCATACCAATAGTCGTACGTACGAGAGCCACGGCTCATAGAGACGGCAAGCGTGTTGCCTGATTGGAGTGCTGACATCGAACACGACAAGAGGCACACGAAGTCAGCCCGGTTGAAGTTGAGCTGACACTGTAGCACAAATGACAGAGAGAACCATTTGTGCCCTCGTGCCGACGATGTCGGAATGTGCCATCACTCGATGCTGATCTTGCACCAACGGACTTGTGCGCGTATGTATTGTATGGGAGGGAATTAGCCTACAGGTGTGTACAGATAGCTGGTGCAAATCATTCTCCTCCACTCTTCTCCACTCGGCTGAAGGCGCCTCCCACTTTGCCGCTCTTTCGAACTTCGCTCTGGCCTCGTTTAGAATCCTTCATGAATCGACATCCATCAGTATGATACTTCGGTGGAGCAAGATGCGAGTGCAGATAGCCTGTGTCCGGATCTCGTCCATCAGCTGAACCCACATGCGTGGCGCATATGCAATCATGCCAATAGTCGCAGCAGCTGTTGCGGCGCAATACGAGTTGGATGAATGTTTCGTCAGAAACTCAAGACAGAGCACGCGCCCGTTCCTCTTTCTTGAGCGCAACAGTTTGGCAGCGACTGCAGGAATGCAGACTTGTAATGCCTTCCATCGGATTTATCGATCCCACACAATCGTATTAGTGTGTGGGTGAGGCACTCGTAGATCACCCAGGGAATCTGAAATCGTCGTCGTCGTCCAGACAGTACTTGGAAGAGTGAGACTTGGCTGAGGACTTTCGATTTGGTGCTGTTGCTGACTTCCTCCGAGATCTTGTCTTCATCGTCGTGGTCGTCGTCGCCACAGGAAGAAAAGCTGTGGCCGATTTTTTCTTCCCCTTTCCTCTTGCTGCCGTTCGAGTCTTGATTGCCCCCGTGCCCTTGGCCTTTGCGGTTGAGGTTGCCTTCACGTGTGCTTTTGCCTTCGTCCTTGTCTTTGTTTCCGTCGTGGTGGTCGTCTTCATGGTCGCTCCCAGTACCTTAGTCCGTTTCGTCGCATCCCCGTTTCGGGTCCGTGTCCCTCCTGTTGGTGGTGGAAGGAGAGGACCCAAAGTTCGTTTGTTCTTTGCCTTGGTTGACGGGGCAGCGGCGGGTCGGAAGTTCTCAATGGCGCGGCGGGCAGCGCGTCGTGATGCCATCTTTGCCTCCCTGATGGGCGACGAGAAAGGCCGTAGCGGAGAGACGTGCACTGCCTTGGTGGAGTCGATCGTGATATCTCTCAGGATGAAAGACTCTTCACAGTCATCGGCTTTCTCGGCTTTGAACCGCATCGGATGCGGTGCGAGTGGACGTGTGCGGGCAGGCAGTTGTGGCTGCGGACGTGCAGGTCGTCGTGGTTGCAGTTGTTGCGATGCAAATGGCAGTGGTGGCGTCCGCAAGCGCACCAGTGATGGTAGTTGTGGGCATGGCGTTGCCTTCGGGACGGGCACCGACTTGTGCAGTCGAATGCGGTTGGGCGCTGGAGGTTCTCCTCGATTGTCAATCACTTGCCCATCCCCGCTGGTTGATGAGGTCATGTTGCGTCTCTTGCACCCACGCGCAGTTGCATTGGCGCCCGCACTATCGTTCCGCGCCTTTATCTGCAGCTCGTCTTCGCAGAGGCTGCGACCGTCCTTGCTTCTCGTCGATGGTGCTGGTGCGGTCCCGGGGTATGACGGTTGGCTTTCATGAGGAGTGGCGAGTGACGGCCGGCCAATACCACGCTTGTTGCGGACCTCGCTTTGCACATGAGGGGCTGAAGTGTCCTGTTGCTCCCGCGAAAGTACGCGACCTTCAATCGAGATTGGCGGTAAGGTGGATAGCGAGGACTGTCGTGGATCCTTTGCAACGGTGTCCTTTGGTGTTGTGTCACTGGGATTGCGCTTGCGACTCTCGCGTTCCGCGCATGCACTTCCGCCCTTGACCAAATCTGGAGCAGTGGTTCGAACGATGTCTTTGCCTCCTTCTGCGTGGCGGTCTTTGCGACTTGTCGCGCTGCGGTTCGTCTGACCGCTTCCACCAAAGTTGAGCTTGCGTGCTGCTCGTGTTCGTTGCCCATACGCATGTTCGGTTTTGGTGCTTGCTGCGGGATCGCACAGGTGAGGTCCATCGTGAAGGCGGCTGGCACACCCTTGAGCATGAGTATCCTCGGCGGCTTGGACGTCAGTATCGGTGGCACCGACAACCTCGGTAGATGTGCACTTGTTGATATGCGTATCGTTTGTCGAGGTGCTGTCCTGAGCCAGCGGAGGCTTTGGTGGGACTCCCGTCGGGCTTTTCACACTGGATTGTGTTTGGCCTGATTCGTGCAGCTTCTTCGGTCGCTGCCTCTCTTCGTCACGATGGTGGTCGGCGCGTTCCTTCGGCGATGACACACCGGACGATGGAGGGTCGCCTTGGTGTTGGGGTACGGAGAGCTGCTCCATTCCCTTCTCTGAGGTCGTCTTGGAATCAGGGGCAGTCTCAATCTTGCTGCTGGAATGCGCCGAACCGAGTGAACTGGAGCCGCGTTGAATGGTCTGTTCATTCTTGAGGAGAGTCTTGAGTGTGGAGCGGACTGGGGTTGTGAATTGCGTGATGAAGTTCTGGGCCAGCTTTCGGCCTGTGGCCGCAAGTGTGAACGTGCCCTTCGACACTGCCTCTCCGATCGTCTTCGTGCTTTGATCGACAAGGCTCTGAACTGTCGTTTGGAGCTGATTCGTTCTGTCGTCAGCACCGACCGTCGCTTCCACCCGCGCCTTCTTCGCACTGTCCGCGATCGCCTGAATCGCTTCGTCCTTCCGCGCGTCGCATGAACCTTCAAACTTTCGCTTGCGATCCGCGCAATGCTCGTCGATGTCCTTGATTGCCTTACCCTTCGCAGCGGTGACGTGATCAGCAAGGTCAGTCTTTGCCGATGCAAGGCGTGTCTCGAGCTCTCCCATGAGCTTGTCGTACGTCTGCTTGAGTTGCTTCTCGCAGGATGCATTGAGCGTCTCCAGCTTCTTGGCGTCTTGATTCGCACGCTCGCGGTCGTTGGAACTGTGCTTGACATCGGAACTCGATCGGCTGGTTGTTGCACCCGTGTTGTCGGAAGTGTTCTCCTTGAGAGCAGATGGCGGTTGGGACGACAAGCCAAAGATGGGGTGATGTCTCGATGCGATGCTGCCTCTCGAGGGTGTTGGACTTGCGCTTCGTCCGCGCGTTGCTGTCGTGGCAGCACCGCGAGTGTTGTCTGTGACCACCACCGAATTGAGCCGCGCTTGCCTCCTCGGTTGTGCTTGGACTCTGTGACCTCGCGGGCTTTTGACAGGCGACAAGTCCGGAAGCGGCTTCATGGAATGCAGCGCGCGCGAGCGACTGCGTGCGCTCAATATGCTCACCGTGCTGCGATCGCCAAGGAAGACGGAAGATTCATCCGAACGGCGGAGGATCGAAAGTGGTCTTCTTTCGTTGCTTGGCTGCCTTGGCAAATGGTCCGCTTGGAAGTTGTTGGCTTCGCTGGCGTTGGTGGTCGCGTTGATGTTGATGTTGGCATTGGCGACGCGACTGGTTGAGTTGTTGGTGCGCATGAAATGGTGGGCATTGATGGATGGATCCTGAGGATGTGGCTGGCCTCGAAGAGCGTCTCGGTGCCAAGCGTCCGACGACCGTGAGCGCGATGATGACGCCACGCCTCCGGCTGTGGACTTGGAAGCTTGCGTCACGACAGGGAAGGCAGCAAATTGGACGTCGTGCTTCTGCGACAAGGGTGTTGGATGCAGCTGAGCGGCGCAGTCGTCAAACATGGGGCTGCCTTCCTGGCTCTGCAGGCTGTGGATGGTGGACTGCGTGAGCTGCGACATGGGGAGCACGTTGTTCTCCAGCTGAGCATTCACGACGAGCGGCTGCCGCGCCATTCTTGTTCTCAGCGGCATTTCCAACGGAGCAAGAATGGAGCGCGCGCCCATGCGGCGCGGCACTGAGTACTGTGGCTGCTGCGATCTGCTGCGGCTCCTTGCTGGCGCTGACGAGCGCGCACCGTATCTGCCGTGGACGCGTGCGTGGTCGTCTTGGTTGGACCGTGGCATTCGAGATGATCGCATGATGGGATGTGCTGCTGCTGTGGCTGATGCATGCGATGGTTCGTGGATTCGCGCGCTTCCCTGTTGGACGATGTGGAGCGGCGCGTCGGCAAGATGGTTGCACAATGAGAGAGGAAGATCCGAAACGGGGCTGTCCTCACTTCGTTGCGATGTTGTGGTGGTGTGGTGGTGTTGATATCGATGTTGTGCGTCTTGCTGCTTTGACTTGTGAAGAATAGAAACGAAAATGGCAATGGTAATGGCCGCATGCGCAGAACTATGGCAAGAATCGGAGGGGTTGTGCGTCTGTGTGTCATGTGAACAACATGTGCGCCAGAATTGTGGGACGTTCGCAGAAAGATACGCTTCGTGTCACATTTTGTGGAGATGGAATCAATTTGCGCGCGAAATTGACTCCCTCGATCGCAAATGGCGAATGATTGAACACACCAAGGCGCACGAACGCAACTTGTGATGAACTTAGTGCATAGTTTTCTACCTGTGGGCAGCCGGTCCGATATGATGTAGGTGGTTAGCATACTTGCCTTTCACGCAGGATACCCGGGTTCGAGTCCCGGTATCGGAACCCCTTTTTGTTTCGAACCCCAACACACGGTTGCTCCTCCCGCCACTTTTGCACGACGTGTCTGTTGGTGCCGAAAACAAGTCAGATCTCCGAGGATGCATCATCTGTTATACCTCGTGACGACGGCACCACTCTGGGGAGTACGAGAAGACAAGAGGACACGACGATGGATGCCTCCAGACGCAAAGTAACGAATGAGTGTCACACTCGCACAAGTTCAGCACGGTACGAGTTGTCAGGCCGTCCTCCTTGTTTTTGTTTCCCGCTCCCCACATCTCCCCTTTTTGGTTTGCACAAGTTCGACAGGTTGGCGCACTCCCTCCCCAGAAAGAGCACCGCACTTCATTTGCGGCAGCTGTGTCGGTGGCTCTACGCTACTCCAATCGCACTCAACATCTGCACTCTGCATACTCTATTAGATTTCTGCATGCGACCGCGATCGACGATATCATACTTTGCACTACTGCTATGCCTCCGCTAGATCTGCTCGCCCTCGGTGCTCTCATCCAAGTATCTGTGTGCCAAGAGATGTCGTGTCGTTTTGACCAGCCGGTGGCGCGAATGCCAATGATTCATGCACTTTTGGGTGCAACCTGTTCGTTCGCAACGTGCCAGATTGCAAATGCCGATACTTGTACAGGTGATACGGATATGCAAGGTATTGCAGACTGATCGTACTAGTACAACAGAGGATGGGAGTACTCTATACGGTGCACCAATGGGATTCACCTTGCGAATACTGTGTGGCCCATGAGAATGTTGCCTGCAATCTTTGGAAGTACGATCAGAGACGAGACCGATTCCACCGCAGGGCAGATCTCGTGTAGGAACTGAGAGAGAAGACGGCACGTTGTACACCATCATAGCCCATCATAGCCAACCAGTTATTCGAAGAGCAGAGGCCACGGCAGCGTTGCCAGTGGCATCGGCAGTGACAATCGGAAACACTACACCAAAACGCATGCAACCTTGGTACGAAGGAGGCTGCAATCGATCTCTGTTGCTCTGATGGCTTCCGTACCAGTACTCTACGTGGATTAATATGCCCGATGGTATTCTGCTGCAGATCGTTCTAGAATAGCCGGTGGCATGGGTCCAAGCCGAGGGTTCCACCCACGGAGCGTAACTTGCAATCATGTACTCGTAGGAGCACTGCGCGTATGAAAGGAGCAAGAAAGCGAAGAAGGGCCAGGAGATCCAGGAGACTCAGGAGGAGACGATGTCTCGAAAGGCGAAGGAGGAGGCATCAAGCAGAAACATATGCATGGAGCGTGGCGATGTCGAGGCAAGTCAGCAGAACAGAACATGGACTATAAGTATGAGTAAACAGACAGACAGAGAGAGAGCATGGTCTCCGCCGTCTTTTCCAGCGCTAATTTAGGATTTATTTGGAATGGAGGTGACGATACCACCAAAGTGCGAAATGGATTTATTGATCCTCTCTCCATGTGAGAGATGAAGCTTGTTGACGTGGTTTGATGCGAAATGCGTACGAGCTAATCTGCTTCGCTTGACAACAACATCCCATCCTTGGCAGCAGGCAGAACCACGAAACGGTGGGAGAGTGATTGCGGTTTGGAAAGAGCGTGTCATGGAATACATTCGAAGCGTGCACGGAAGAGAGACGGAGAGTATCTGTGACCATGTCATCTTCTGCTTGGCCGCTTTCAGCCGTGAATGTTGGCTGTTTGCATCCTTGTGTCCGTGCAGACAAACTGGCGATCAGTGCCCACTCAGCGATGCATCTGCGACTCCGTCGCATCTGCTGATGGAGCACAGTGGAGGGTACAGAGGATCCCGAATGGTGCTTTGGAACGTATAATATGTTCTACGGACTTGTTTCTTCGTTCGTCCTCTTTGCAAAGCAAGAACACATGTGATTTCTTGATTGAGTGTCAGTCTGAGACCTGTATCGCGTGTGTAGGTATTTACATACACCCAGCCGCATGTAGTCGGAGAGGAGGGACGGAGTGACAGTGACACTCGTGGAGGAAGGAAGGGGGCTGGTCCTTTCGGAACACGCTCGTTGGTGAGCTCGCACCTTGTAGGTTGGCTGGGAAGGCTGTGCTGTGTTTGCTGTCTTTGTTGACTGGTACGGGATCTGGGTGAGCGACATAGCCAACTCGTGCGTACCGGCAGAGTATGGCACGGGTAGTGTGGGAGCAGTGCTATAAATTGGTCGGAGTAGGAGTATGCATCAGCAGGCAGACTCAGACCATCTCACACGACGCAGCACAACACCTCCAGCTGCCCGGTTCACTTCCTTCCTTCTTTCATTGTGTGTTTTGGCTTGTGTTGCTTGGTTGTGCTGAACAAAGCACTTCTGACAACCACCACACTCGTTGTTGATTTTGGGGTGAAACGCCTGTGCAGGGAGAAATCACCAGGCCGATTCGCGATGCTCTGGGCTTGTGGCATGGACGCCACCGTGCTGCGCTTCCACGGGTGTTGATGTTGCGAATGATGCAGGTATCGCTTATTGATGAGGTGTACGTCGAGTGAGGCAACATAGAATAGTACGGATAGTCACATCGTACTCACAGATGGCTACCATGCGTCAAGGGCTTTGTGCAATCGTCATTGCGATAGTTCGTGCGGATACGCGAGAAGACTGCATCCCCAGGCGTTATGCGCACACATCTGCCATCCGCTGGCTGCCGGGTGGTGCTCTCCCTTGGTGGCTCCTCTGCCAATACCACTGTTCCGACAGGCCTCACTCTCACCTCTGCACGCAGAGTGGCAAACTCATACCGCGTCACGCAGGGGATCTTTGCTCCGTCTGGTCGCCGCCGTGTTGGTACACACACTCACATGGTGTTGGGTGACAGTCGCGACGCAGGCGGGTGCTTCGCTTCATCGATGGAGCCAGGAGTCGCAGCCCAAGCGGGTGTGTGAGTACCACCATGATGACACCACCCTCTCGCGCGCTGGGACAAGAATGCATGAAACATGGCACGTGACAAGGGATACTCGTTGTCGCCTCTCCTTGTCATACCTCCTTGTTTCGTGTTGCAGAAAGCGAAGGAGAAGAAGAAGCATCATGACAGAATATCCTGAAGACGAGGTAAGAGCTCTGCGTGGAGTGATAGAGTTGATGATGTGGTCACGTCTCTTGTGCGTGACGCCGAAGACAGCACAGCGGTTATACGACTACAAGTAGTGAAGTCGTACAATTCCGTTTGTGTAGGGGGCCACTGTGGCACCATGATGAGATGCAAAGAACAGCACGTCTCGGCCTCCATGGGGGGGGGGAAAGACGGTAATTTTGCATTTCCCATGATAAGGCAACAACAGTTTCTTCCATAATCAGCAGTTCAAAAGTCAAAAACCAAACTGAAAATTTGCCATCTTTGAGCATTCTTCCTGTCAGTTGTTTGCACAATCATCCTGATTTATGCAAAACCCAGATTCGCGGCTCCATTTTTGACTTTTACACCCTGTTGCCTGTTCGTGCGTCTGCGGCGCAGATGATGTCGTGCCGCGTTGTGCTTGCCAAGGCACGTGGAAAGTGTCGTACTTTGCCGCGAAAACGCCATCATCGCGCGATCGTCTCGCTGTGATGGCCATGGCGGCCATGGCATGCGCTGGTGTCTTGCACGCTTTCGGCGACAGAAACCCTTGTCCGTTCCGATGCAAAAAAGAGTTCTCAAGATGCGATTTGAACGGGTCGGAAATGTCTTTGCATTCCTTGATACGATTAAAAACGTCACCACCAAGCAAGGGTGTACTGAATTCAGGTACATACCACAGCAATGGGTGATAACAAAGGGAGGCATAAGCAATAAATTGCAATCATGACACATCAATCGCGGAATGGCAATACACAAAGATAATTATTAATTCATATGAACCAGAAAATGCAATTAATACGATGTTAAATGCTAAACATGTCAAAGCGCATGACATGGACAGACAGAGAAGCTTACTTAACCAATGACATAATGACACAATAATGTTTAAGCTTCACTTGAACGCAATGAGTAAGGGTCATTGTTTGCTTATAAACCCACATTCTATACGCACAGTATCGATCCTTCATGCACACTGCATTATCGCGCTTGTGTTGAAGACCCAATTTGGTGCTCTGGGCATAACGCTTATTGTGCTTGTGTTAAAGACCCAATTTGGTGCTCTGGGCATAACGCTTATTGTGCTTGTGTGGAAGACCCAATTTGGTGCTCTGGGCATAACGCTTATTGCGCTTGTGTTGAAGACCCAATTTGGTGCTCTGGGCATAACGCTTATTGTGCTTGTGTGGAAGACCCAATTTGGTGCTCTGGGCATAATGCACCTTTTCTTGCTTCAAGTGATGCAAGAATTGACGTTATGGGGCACTGCAAAGAATAAAAAACGCATCTATGCCGCCTTCAAGAGGGCGATTTCGGCCTTATGCATCGCTTTTAGGGGTCAGAATTGCGCTTATGAAAGCTCTATAAGCGCTTTTCTTGCTGTTTGGATTGATGTCACGAAGCACTCCAAATGATGCCTTTGTGATGTGGCATGTTTTGGCCTTATACATAGGCCGATTTGGTCACATTCGACTCTCATAATGCTTCAAATTAAGTCGAAGTGGTCATTAGAATCCATTTGGTCTTATGAGCGCCCCATAGTGTCGAAAATGCCTCTATGGGTGACTAAAAAGCGCTACTTCAGTCCTTTTTAACGATTAATATGAGGACTAATATAGCCCTTTGTTGGAATAAGACTCATTTGGGATTTATTGATAGTGCACAATTTGTTTTTTGGGATAAGACTCGTTTGGGCTCTATGGATAGTGCATAATTTGTTTCTTGGGATAAGACTCATTTGGGCTCTATGGATAGTGCATAATTTGTTTTTTGGGATAGGACTCATTTGGGCTTTATGGATAGTGCACAATTTGTTTTTTGGGATAGGGCTCATTTGGGCTCTATGGATAGTGCACAATTTGTTTTTTGGGATAGGGCTCATTCGGGCTTTATGGAAAGTGCACAATTTGTTTTTTGGGATAGGACTCATTTGGGCTCTATGGATAGTGCACAATTTGTTTTTTGGAATAAGACTCATTTGGGCTTTATGGAAAGTGCACAATTTGTTTTTTGGGATATGACTCATTCGGGCTTTATGGAAAGTGCACAAAGGGAAGAAATGAATCTGCATCTATTGGGATGAGCCTCATTTTGGCCTTAAGGATAGCGCATAAGGGTCAGAAACGCATCTGAATCTGTGCCATAGCCGCCGTTTTTGCCGTATCGTTGGTGCATAAGGGCAGAACTGCACCTATTTCTGTGTGATAGGCACCGTTCCAACCATATAGATGGCGTTACAAGATCGAATCTGTGTCTGTGTGATAAACACTGTTTCAACCAAATGGAGTGCTTGCATAGATGAGCACGATTCTGTGTCAATGATTCATGCTGTTTCAACCCAATGAATAGCTAGTACGGATAAGGCTGAAAATTGTCATTGATAAAAGCCGTTTCTACGATTTGAAGGGGATAATGCTGAATATTTGTCATTGATAAAAGCTGTTTCAACGAATTGGAGGGCTTGCTTAGATGAGCACGCTTCTGTGTCAATGATTCATGCTGTTTCAACCCAATGAATAGCTAGTACAGATAAGGCTGAATATTTGTCATTGATAAAAGTTGCTTCAACAATGTTCGAGGAAGAAGAAAATGATCCGTGACAACTAACTCAAACAGAACAGCACACGAATGCTCTCATCAGCTAACGAATCACAGAGACAAAAACAGTGTTCCTTGTGTTCTGCGAAATCGTGCAATGCAAGTGGTTCATGTGCGAAGCAGCAAGGAGGCGTAATCTGCTCCTCGACATGGCGACGTTGATACGCACAGCGAACACGGACACAGTGTAAAGTGCACAAAAGGAGCAACAGCGAAGAGCGAGAGGACACCGACCAAATTCTGCGGAAAAGCACCAATTATCCAAAAAAGAACGAAAATTATATATTATTCCGTCGAGGATAAGAACTAGGCGGAAACAAGTGATTTATGACTTAAGCGCTATGGAATAGAGCAAATTATTGCATTTTGAACTGCCCCCCATGGTGTTCTCTTCTCTCTTTTTGGCAATCCCTCCCATCCCTGGTTGTGTGTTCTGCGTGTTTTATTGCGTGGGTGGCCTCTTCGGACGCGCGCAATCTGAGTGAACCTCTGCCTCTTGTTTTGGTGTCCTTGTGCTGCATTGACAACATCAACAAAGCAATTGGGTACAAAACGAAAACAGAGCAGCGCAAGGCGAAACATGCACAAGGCACAGGGGCGCACACCACAAGGACAGAAGCTGAGTGATGATGCCCTGTTGGGAATGGTGGCGACGTGACATGGTGTGACATCGCGTGGCGGGAGGCTATGCAGCATTCGATAACACGATTCATTTGTCAGCGTGTTTGCTTCTATTTCTCGTTGTTTCGCGACCACGAATTCGATTGTCGGTCCCAGCACCATCCTCAGTTCGCAATCGCCTGATGGGCACAAGAGAGTGGAACAGCTCGTGGTCGTCGTGTTCGGCGCTCGCAGGTGTCTTCGAGAGAGGGCTCCTTGCTCCTGTACCAATACTGCAAGGAAGAGACACATGGACTAATCGTGCTCCTCGTACGAGCGCCACCAACAATAGCAAAAACGATACCAATGACGAGAGAGAGAGAAAGAGATGGAGAGCGAAGCAGAGCACTTTTTGTATCTTGCCTGTGGTGCCACGGTTTCATAGCTGCCTCTTCTGGTGTGCGGACTGCACTCCATCTCTTTCCTTGCCCTCTCTGGCGTTTTCCGCATCCGACTGAGACGCGTCGCGTTGAACCGATGAACTCTGCGATCGAAGCGTTTCCACATGGATCAAGTTGGGCCTGGTTATTCTGTTGCGTTCTTATCGTGCACTCGGCTGAAAGGCGACGCAGAGTGCCGTTCCATACCACACAGGCCCTGTAGAACAGAGTGCGAGCTTGTGTGGAACAGACTCTCGCAATCTTACTTGTGGGTCGTGGAGCTAAGCAGCGTTTGCGGTCAGCAATGATAACCGCAGCCGCAACCGCAACCATGACTGAAGCCAACACTGCACAAGTCACAGCCTTGGTTGGGGCAAGGCACAAGTGCTCCTGCTTCGTCTAAGTCACACGGTACTCCTGTTCTATTATTTATGATAAACATGAATATGGATATGATGATTCCAGTGGTGAATATGATATTAATTTTCGTCGCAGAAGACGTCGTCCCGGAGTCGTGGACAGAAGTGAAAAGCGACACATATTGGGTTCTGTGCAGTTTTGCAGTCATTTGGGCCTTGTCTTCACAACTTTCCTGCATGCAACCATCTCGGCTTTTTTGGTGCGGGGCGGAACAGAAACAAGGCGAAACACCTCAGACAAACGCCAAGGAAACGAGACAATCCGCAGTGGCGGGACACCACCCTCCCCCTTCTTGTGCGTTGACGTGGAGTGCCTCGTCAAAGGGCGCCCGATTCTTCCACCCTCAGCAAGGCCTCCGCAAGGCTGTTTCCCATTGAATCAGCTGACACAACCTTGGCTCAATCATCTTCACGATCACCAACCAACATTCACAACATTCACTCCATCCACTCCATCAACACCTCAGTCACAATCTTGCCATACGGGTACAACCGACCTCCAAGGCAACGTTCCATTCAGTTCAGATCGATTCAGTTGGGATCAGATCAGTTCCCCACCTGTTCTGCCATAATAATTCACTTCACGCAAGAGCCCTCAAGAGGACACACACCAAGCAATCAAGCAACCGAACAATCAAGCAACCAAGCAATCAATCACCCAAAACGAACTTGACGGCTTCGTGTTCTTATTGGCACCATACGCTTCCTCTTGCGATTGCCCGCTGCCCACTTCAGCATAGAACAGAACTGAATAGAGTACAGCAGATCGAAGCAGATCGAAACACAGCACACCACCAGCAGAGCAGACCACCTGACTGCCTCCAACAGTACTCGACCCAACTCCACCCGCCACTTGGTTCCCATACTTCCCGACTGCAGCCCGATTCAACATCAGCATCGACTTTGACTTTGACTTCGTGAGAAAAGCAAGATTAAAGTCCACCTCACCATCAACCCTATCTGCGATACACACAAGTGCGAAAGCGAGACACGTCCATCCGCTCATCCGATCTCCAGAAAGTGCACAGAGAAAAAACGGGTCGTGAAGAGAGGCATCAACCACTCCCGACTTTGATCTTGAGACTCGAGGCAACCTCGCTACCAGTTCACATCACCAGAGCAATCGCAACCACACAAGAAGGGGACAATCAAGACTCCTCTTTTTTCTTTGGGTCAGAACGTCGGCGTCTCCACCATCAGGCAATCAGCATCACGCACCAACACGGGGGCTTTTCTGCATTGCGACATTGACACTGCACAGCCATCATCGCCTTTGTCTGAAATCGAACAAGCAGCCGGCATCTCTCGCACAGCACCTGCAGTTACCACGACTGTGCCGTACTCGTAGTAGCGCAACCGCCATTCCTGCAGTCCCAGCAACAACAAACAAACCAGAACAGAACCGCCGCAACCCGAGCTCATCCTCGTTTTCTGTGTTCAGCGACATTCCTCACATCGACATTCCCCACATCGACTTCAGCACAGACTTCAGCACAAATAAAAAACATTGCCATGACCGCATCGACCATCATCATGAACAGCGCCACCGCAACGAGCACAGCCACGACCACCACCGAAACTCACAAGAGCGCGGGCATGGACGCTGCGGTGGACACCAACCAGGAGCTCTCCTCCTACTTCCCAAATGACTTCGTTCTGGGCCTGATACCCAAGGAGAAGCACTTCGACAGGCTCGCCTCCATGCTGCGCTCCACCCTCGATAGGCTGCGCACCACGCGCCCGCTCGACGATGACAGGATCGAGACCATGACGAGCCTTATCTACACCTCCATGACGACGAGGGGCCGCGTCTACCATTCCATGCAGCACGTCTTCGACATCTCCAAGGAGATGGACGACGCCGAGGTTGTGCTGTCAGCGCTCTTCCACGACGTCATCTACTACACCATCGACAAGCACTTTTCACCACAGCAGGACGAGATCCTCAGGGATTGCCTCGACCCGCCAAGGGAGGGCGACCTCTACCCCATCCTCTCAGAACGCGTCATGGACGAGCCGGTCTCGGCCATGGTCGTCAACATGTACGGCTTCCAGGTCGGCGCTGCGCTGCCAAAGTTCGGCACCAACGAGTTCCTCTCGGCCATGGTGGCCGTGCTCGTGCTCAAGGACTTCCTGCACTGGGACCATCTGGTGCGCATCGCGGCCTGCATCGAGGCCACCATCCCATTCCGGGGCACTGACGCCAACGGCAAGAACCCCATGGACAGACTCTACGACCGCCTGCTCCCGATATGCGAGGGCAAGTCCCAGGAATGGATCGTCGCCACCGTCGAGAAGGGCGTGACCACGGCCAACTGGGATCTGGGCTCGTTCAACACCGAGGATCGCGACTACTTCCTCGACAGCACATGGAAGCTCATGCCGGAGGGCCGACCCGCCCTCATGCGCGAGGACTGCCCCATGAGCGAGTACATCGAGGAGTTCAAGTCGCTCCTCGTCCGCAGCCGCAAAATGCCCGTCCCCATCATCTTCCAGTGCTTCCGCAATTTCCCAACGTCAGAAGAGATGGACGCCAAGCGAAGGATGACGTACGCGAACCTAGACTTTGTCTGCGACTACGGCAAGGTCCGGCTGCTGCAGCTGCTGGTCCTCAGGGACTTCGCAGAGCTGATGGGGGAGAACGCAGCCACCCTTCCCATGAGACCGCTCCTGCGCATGGACATACCCGTGTCGAGGGAGAGCATCAACGAGGCCTCGCTGTCGCCGACCGAGAAGGAGATCCGATCGCTGCTCGCCAAGGGCCGGCGGACGAACTTCTCCTGGGATCCAGCATGCTCGGACCTCGCCGTGCTGCTGTTTGATGCCCTCGGCACCGACGGCGTCTCAAGAGCGTTGGATCTTGCCAACGCCCAGCAGCCCGACAGCCAGGATCTGCTCAAGTCCCTGCCTTCCGGGCTCGTGACGACGCTTGCGGTCCGCCTTGGTTCCGTGTTGCCTGACCGGGTTGAGGGCATCATGAAAGTGCCAGAGAAATTGGGGATTCTCGCACAGTAACAACCAAACAGCAAGAGCAGCGGCAGAAGCAGAAGCAGCGACAAGCACAACAGGGATACCAAGACATGACAGCGCAGCACACGCACAAGGGCAACAAAAGCACAGCACAGCACACAACGATGCACAGCGTGGCACGGCGCAACACACGCACAGAGCAACGACACTGTTGACATGGTACGAGTACAGAAGAACGGAACATACGAAGAGTGGCATGAGACCATCGGGACGACAGATCATTCCATCTGTGAGATGACGAAGGCCCATGAACCAGCCAAGAAAGGAGTCAACTAGTGAGGACATCAAACGGATACATCGATTACAATAATAATAATAAAGACGAAACAAACACAAAGATCCATCATCTTCTTCAGTGTCGTACTTATACTCACGTGTTCTTGATGGATGCGCTCGTACTCGTATCGTGGGCGAGTTTGTCCTCTATCAAAGGATTGTTGCGGATTGCGAGTGCGATTTTCGATTTCTTTTGTCCATGTCATGCCGCCGGGTCATGGCAACGCAGTTGCGACCGACGAACAACTTAACAAACACTCAAGACATCAAACATCAACATCACCACGAACCGGGCATAGAGTGCTGTGTTGAAGATCGTCTACTTCTCTTCTTGGTTGGAATGTACCCTTCTGCGCACGCTGTTCGTGTGAAGAGGTCATCGTACGTCAGCCACAACTCCCTTCATTTCGCTCAGATCTGTCCACCTCTGCCGATACATTGGGCGTTTTTTGTCACTACGACCACCCCTTCACAGGCACAATCGGACTTGGATGCTGCGAGCCACGCGTGATACACGCCTCCGCATCGTCATCGTCTCTCTCTGTCTTCGCGACATGGTGCAACGGATAATAGAATAAAGCTGTGCTAAAATGGATCTCTACGTTATGGAATGCAATACTATGTGGGTGTTCGTGCATGGAGTGGACTGTGTTATTGCTTTGCTGCACCACACATGCTAGTAGTTGAGTGACTTGCTATGTGTCACAGAAGAGACTCTGGGGACGAGCAGCACGTGCCTTTGGTATAGGCAGTCTTGTTGCTCGCATAAATAGTATTCTGCGAGAGAAGGCAAAGAAAGATGGTGCCGTGATGTTTCGTCATGGTGGTAGATGGCCTCATGTCTTGCGACTTCGCCTCCTTGGTTTCGCTTTGCCGCAGGCTCCGCATTTGCGGGCTGACAGCTCGTTGACGAAGGTGCACTTGGGACAGTCCCATGTCGATCCATCATCCTGGCTTGGCAACAAGGATCCGTCCGCCGTTCCCGAAGAAAGAGATTGGCTGTTGGATATCGTCGTTTCCTGAGTGGAGCCATCGTGATTCTTCGCTGTCATTGCGGGATCTTGGCCGCCATCGTTGTCGTCTTCGTCTTCTTCGTCATCCATGCCGTCGCCCTCTTCTTCCTCCTCCACCACATCCATGTCATCATCGTCATCGTCGTCATCCTCCTCCTCCACTTCTTGGTCATCACCATCATCGTCATCGCCGTCCTCTTCGATGAAGTCCTTCAGGTCCTCACCGTCGTCATCGTCATCCTCTTCCTCATCATCGGATGCGTCGTGCATGGATGTTTTCGATTTGGACTTCTTTCCACCCTTGCTCTTGCTCTTGATCTTGTTCTTGCTTTTGGATTGCGCAGTTTCGTCGCCATCGTGGCCACCATTGCTGTCACCATCCGCATCGGCCATGTCGTTTTCGTCGTTTTCATCGTCGAGCTCCTCGATCGTCTCCATCTCCTCCAGCGCCTTGCGCTCTTCCTCTTCCTGCTGCCGTTGCTGGATCAAAGACCACGTGACTTCGAGGCCGAACACGAACGACACGGCATCGGTGCCACGCATGGCGGCGCGGAACACAGGGTCGTCGACGGTGTCGGAGGTGTGGTGATGGGACCATGATCTCATGTTCTCCTCATCGGGCATGCCGATCTGTTCCTGGTAGTCATCGCCACGTTCGTTCTGGATGGCCACGCACTGGTTCATCATATCGTCGTGATCGTCACCTTCCCCGGCGCCATGCTTGACAAGAGCCTCATCGTCATCGCCCCTCATGGTCATGAGGACGGGAACGAGCTCCGTCCAACGCGTCACCCACCAGCTCTGCAGCTTGCGGGCAGCGTCGGCGATGGGATCGCCCGGCGACCACACTCTCATGACGTTGGAGAATATGCGGTTGACGTCCTTGGCCAGGCCGGAGATGTTCTTGTACGATGCCGCTTGGCCTTCCACCATGCCAAGCCGCGTTTGCACGACCAGCAGATCCATCGGTTGCTTGACGATCTTCTCGTACTTCTCCTTAGTGACGTCGTGCTCTTCAGGATCGAGGTGCTTCTTGAAGAACTCGGCATCCTCCTGCTCCAGCATCTCCTCCACCAGCTTCGCGCAGCAAGCCAGCTTCTTCGGCAGCGCCTTCATGTCTTCGGCCTCGGCGTTGTCCGTGATGATCTTGCATCGTTTGCACTTGAGCTTGTCGTGGGTGTCCGACGGCGTTCCGTGCCGCAGCTTGAACAGATTCCTCAAATCCTTCGTGCTGAGGGCGTTGACCTGCTGCTTGTCATCGACGACGGACTGCAGGCCTTCCTTCGACAGCTGGCGCTGGAAGATCTTCTCCTCCACCGTCCCCGTTGCCAGGAAGCGGTAGGTGAAGCACCGCTTCTTCTGTCCGTCGCGCCAGCACCGTGCCGCGGCCTGCTTGTCGACGGCGGGATTCCAGTCGGGATCGAAGAGCACCAGCCGATTGCCACCGATGAGATTCAACCCGCAGCCGCCGGCCTTGCTGGAGAGCAGGAAGGCGACGAGGGGGCTCGTGGGATCGTTGAACTCGTCGACCATCTTCTGGCGCTTCTTCATCGAGATGCTGCCATCCAGGCGGCAGAAGCCCCACGAGTTCTGCCGGCACATGCGGCCGATGAGATCGAGGGACTGCGTGTAGTTCGACACGATGACGATCTTGTCGTTGCCGTTGCCTGGCCTCCGCATCTCTCTCATGAGACGGAACAGGACATACATCTTGCCGCTCCATTCCGGATGCACCGGCTCGTTGTGACCGCGGCCGCCGCCGCCCTCCGAGAACGGCAGGAACTTGCTGACGCCGTCGGCTCCTGGCGCTGCCGATGGCTTGTCGTCGTCATCCGTGTACCGCACGTTCCTCGAGGCAGCGCGTCTCCCCGACGACTTGGTCGACTTGGTGCTGTGCCCTTGCTCTTCGTCGGCGATCAGCTTGGGGTGGTTGCACAGCTTCATCAGCATCTGGATCGATCCCAGACAGTTGACCTGCTTGCCATCCAGCACATGCTGCATGGCCTTGCTGTTGACCAGGTGTTGGTACATGTTCTGCTGGATCTCCGTGAGGTTGCAGCACACCACCTGTACCAGCTTGGGCGGCAAGTGCTGGGCGTTGAGCGTGTTCACCCGACGCAGGATGAACTCGTTGACGGTGGAGCTCATCTCCTCCTGCACCTCGCACATGCGCTTCTTCTGCGCTTCGGTGGCATCCGGCTCGCGGCCGCGCAGGATGGGGAACAGGACGCTCTTGCGGAACTCCTCCTGCGTGCCGAGGATGCCAGGGTTGGTGAAGTCCACCATGGCGTAGAACTCCTGCAGGTCGTTTTGCATGGGCGTTCCTGTGAGCAGCACTCGCCGCTTGACGGGCAGCGAGTTCAACGCTCGCGATGTCTGGTTGTCCTTGTTCTTCAGTCGGTGGGCCTCGTCGCAGACCAGCAGGTCGCAGCAGTTGTCCTTCTTGAGCAGCCGCTTGACGTGAGTTCGGAGGCATTCGTAGCTGCAGATGAGGATGTTGAAGAGTTTCGTGTTGACGAAGGCGTCGAGGTCCTTCTCGACCTTCTTGCGATCTGCTTCCGCCAGCGCTAAAGACTTCACACCGCGTGGGCCCAGCCACTTGACGAACTCGTTGTCCCAATTCTTGACCAGGGAACAGGGGCAGACGACGATGACGCGCTTGGCTGTCGCGGAGCCGTTGCTCATGATGCCGGTCTGCAGCAGGGTGTAGATGAGGGCGACGGACTGCAGGGTCTTGCCCAACCCCATGTCATCGGCGAGGATGCATCCCTGGCCTTTGAAATCGCGAAGTCCCATGACGCACTCGTACATGAACTTGACACCCTCGCGCTGATGGGGCCGCAGCCACTTGGCCAGGACGGGTGGCACGTAGACATCGTGTTTGGTGTAGCTGGACAGCTTGGCTGGTTGCAACACCGACACCGTCTCCTCGATTCCGTACTCATCCGTCCGCGCTTCCATCACGCTGTCATGAACCATGAATGTGAATGTGTGGCGTGACGTGCATGTGTGCGTGGATGTGTATTGATATGTACATGAGTACGGCCGAATGGAGACATTGCATGGAAAGATAGAAGCAAGGAGAGACAACGTGAGTTCCAGTTGGAGTTCTAGTCCGAGCCCGAGTAAGAGAACCAGTAAGTGCAGAAGTGCGCAAGTGCAGAACCCATCATGTGTGGCATGGAACCAAGCCTTCCCAGAACACTGGACTCTCGAAGCATAATACGCAGTTTGAAAAACTCACAGTCGCGATGGCAATCCCTTGAGTTCGCCACCTTGATGGGGACTCTGCCACACCATCAATGGATCGAAGGGACGGTCCTCTTCCTTCTCGTCTTCCGATTGCTCCGAGTCGCTGCCCTCGCCATCACCGTCGCCATGATCTTGCCTCCTGCCCGTTGGCATGAAGTGCAGCCCCTTGCCGGCCCTGGCCAACAACCGCGCCATGCCGTCATGCCGCGCACGCGTCCCCAAGCTGCTTCGTTTCAGCGCCGCATCCGCGTTCTTGCCATAGGCACGGCGTTTCATCATGGGGCGCTGAAACTTCTTCTGGTACAGATTCGTGCTGACGGTCAGCCCCGACATGATGGGCGCTCGTGTCACGCGCACCACCTTGCCCGGCGAGAACAGGCTGTTCTTCACGGGACGGCGTGGTTTGCGACATATCTTGACTGGTGTTTGGAATCCGCAAACTCTGCGTCCGTTGGTTCCAAACGACGACGGCTTCCTCGTGCTGCCCTTGATCATCATCTTGGCTGTTTGTATGGCAGTGTGCTATAGTCTGGTGTGTGCACTTGTAGTGTCTGTAGTTGGTGCTCTCGTTTCCTTCCCTTCCCTTTCCTTCCTTTCGTTCGTTTTTCGACTTCCTGGCTTGACGCTGTCTCTTCGTGCAGCGTGGATTGCTGTGTGCTCGTATCCTCCTGTTCCGTCGTTTCGCACAACAACCAAATGGATGTCTTGTCTTGTCTTGTGTTGCGTTGGTTTTGTGAGCGAATTCCAATGCGCTCTCTTGTTCTTGGTGCCGTTCTTTCGTCTCTCTCTTCTTCAAATCGCTTCAAGCTGCCTCCGATGGGTCCGACTCTGTCAGCGCTTCAGCTTGTCGTTCGTCCAATGTCCCAAACAATGGAGAATGGTGGTTGGGCCATGCGAGTGCTTCGTTTGCTGTGTTGGTCTTCCCTTTCTCACTCCGACTGTGTTGGTGTCATGTTTTGGCGTTTGCGGTTGTGCCTCTCTTCTTGCTTGGTGATTTGCCGCCGATGTTGCCGCCATGGTCGTCCAAAATGCAAAACGACCCCACGGTGTTCTTCGTGGCCTCTCCGTCGTGTTACTCTACGCGCAAACAACAACAACAAAAGCGTCGCCACCACAAGAACACGCGCAGAACTCCAACAGAATTGTCCGCCCGTGACGTGGATTCAGTACTGCAAATCGTCGCACAAAATGAAGACGAAGTGGCATCAACTTTTGAATCAACTCGAATCCGATCATTCGACTCGCATTGTGTTGTCGAGCTGTCATTAAACGGACAAATTCACGGACACTCCATTGCTTTCAAAAACAACGTCAATATAACGTTAATGGCATCTGACCGTGTGGATCGCCATTTCAAGACGAAATTGTGATAATCCCTTGCACAAAAGAAGAAGGAACCGAATTTATGAGGTTACCTTGTGTGTGTGTGTCATTGTTCCTCCACCCACATGGAAGGACAGAAGGACAGACGCTGACACCCCCCCCTCGGTCCCAACTGCCAGACACTAGTGCCTCAAACAAACGGCTGTAGCCAACGCCATTGGCGATTTTTGGCGATTTTTGGATCACGAAAAATGGTCTGTAGAATCTAGTACATTTTCTACGTAAGTCCCGAACGAAAACAGGCCAGAAACAGCATCAACCGTGGTCCAACTCTCCGCACTCAGCTCGTATGGGCCATCCTGTACTCATATTTAAGTTATAGTATCGAATAGTGTTTATATATACCATCCTTAAGTTTGGTGGCTGTTGCTCTCTTTCTCGGTGAGCACTGATGCCATCCATCAAGCACCCCCATCATTCACGGACGTTTTTTGGCTTCTGGTTGGCGTGTTTTCATGGTCGAGTTGTTCCAAAGAAGTGTCCCAACCGTCCATGACGTCATAATGACGCAAGCGTTGGAACCAGAATTGACCAAACTTGCCACCGAAATTGGGGATCCGAGTGGTCAAATATCAATCCGACCTCCATGGGAGCACTAAACGCAAGCATACCTCCATACCATCGCACTCAAACATAATATAGATCATATAGTTGTGACCGCCTCGGAGAGAGTATTCTGAAATGATATCTATTGTACAGATTGAGCCAAAGAATGCTCAGCGCGGAGACTTCAAAGATGGAGGGTCGAATTTCTCGAAACAAGAGGCCAGATCCTACCAGACCCCTGTAGAATCCTACTTGTAGCCAAATGTAGCCAATGAAAACCCGGTCCGTCCTTCGTCCGAAGGCAAAACCACACCAAGGGGGTCAACAAACACAAAAAGATCGATGAGATGGTAGTAACAACATTATAATGTTAACACTTGCCTGGATAGCCCTGGCTCTTAAGTTTACGTAGATGTGAAGAGATGTTGGATTGAGTGTCTATAAAACGAAGGCGGAGTTTGGGAAAAACTGATCCAAAATCTGTAGCCAACTGTAGCCAATAATCGCCAATAATCGCCAATTTTTGGGGTCCGTTTGTTTGAGGCACTAGACTGGCGCTTTGTGGACCGAAAAGAAGAAGCAAACACAAGAGAAGTCCCCGCGCTATTCGCGGGGTGTGTCAGAACCCACGCTAATCGTGGGACCGCCTCACCGTTCGCGCTAATCGCGAAACGCCGTTGTATCCGCGCTAACCGCAGAACTGGCCTCCGACCGCGCTAACCGCGGTGTCGGCGCTCACCCGTGTGACTCACGGACTTGGACCGCCGGTGCGTTGTCCCGGCTTGCACTTCGCGCTGAGGCCCAGAGCGGCATCAACCGCCCAGTAATGTTATCCATGTGACGAAGGAAGAGCCTCGCCATCACCTGTTTTGTTTCCGCGTCCGCCGCGTTGAGATCGGACGCGATCTGCTGAAGGACCAGAAAGTCTTGATCCACCCAGTCCTGCAGTGCAAACACTTTTATGTCGATGTGACGAGTGTGCTTGGTGGATTGTCCCGCATTAGACACCAGGACCGCCCCTCTATTGTCCTCGTATAGTACTGTTGGCGTGGTCTGTACATGCCCAATTTCGGAGAGGATTGCGCGGAGACACATGGCCATCCTGCCCGCATCCGCAGCGCATATCAGCTCCGCCTCCGTCGAGGAGTGCGCAACCACGGTTTGCACCCTGCATTTCCATGCGACTGCAGCCCCGGCTAACTTGAATGTGACGCCTGAGATGGACCTGCGATGTGTCGTGTCCATTGCCCAGTCACTGTCGGCATACCCGTAGAGCTCCACAGGTGCAAAACGAGAAATGGCATCCTCATGGACGTCATCGTGGGGCTCACTGGCTCGCGCCGGCGGTGGCTCCTCTGGTAACCCTTCCGCCGGTGTCTGTCGCCAGAATGTTAGCCCTGCCCTTGTGTCCTTCTTGAGGTATCGAAACACCTTCTTGGCGGCTTCGTAGTGTTTCACCCCAGGGCGATTTGAGAACTGTGAAAGCTTCACCACGGGGAACGCTATATCCGGGCGGCACGTTACCGCTGGCCAGATGAGTTCCCCCATCGCCTGTCTGTATCGAAATCGCTTGGCTTCAGCAACGCGTTTCTCCTGTTCGTTCAATGCCGGCTCTTCGTCAAGCTCCCGCATGTACGAGTTACTGCTCTGCATCGGCATCTGTTGTGGGTTGAGATCCTGCCACGAGTGCCGCTCGAACACCTTTTCCAGGTAAGTTTGAGCGTGGATGTGGATGAAGTGCCTGGTTTGCACGAAATCCAGCCCATTGAAATGCACGACTTGATAGAAGCGCTTGAGCGGAGACGATAGCCGTTGGTCGATTTCATCACAAACTCTGTCGAAATCTGCCCGCCGAGCAGTCGCAACTGCGATGTCGTCGACCTGCCGGATAAGATACATGCACCTCCCCTGAATTGATCGTCGGTATAGGCATTTTGCATGCGTGGTCGGGATGAATCCAAGGTCTTGGAGAATCCTGTCGATGTGTTTCGCCCACTGACGTGGAGCTTCCGGATGTCCCTGTAGGTTCTTCAACACTGGGATGACACATCCATAGGGAATCGGCGCTCGTCCTTTCTGCGCCCACCAATCCTGGAACTGCTTATCCACCCGCATGAAGTACTCCTGTTCGCCTCTGTCGGCCTCTGCGAATGCATTGCTCACGTCGGCGCTGTACAGAGTCATTCCTGCTGTGGCCGCCAAGGCCACAAAGAGCCTCATATCCGTCTGATCTGGAGTAGGCGTGTACGTCTGCCCGGTGATCTTGGCTTGTCCCGCTCGAGGTGACCCATCACACGCCGTTCGCGCTTTGCGTCTTGTTTCAGTGGGGTTCTCCTTCAGGACGTAGATCCAAACCCAGTGGAATGCCAGCATGCCTGGTTGCATGGACGTCGGAGCACCAAACATGCCCTGAGACTCGTACTGGTCCAGTTGCTTGTGTTCCGCCGCTCTCCACAGCTCCCACTCGGCACTTGCGGCGAGGTCGGATCGCTTGAGCTTGAGGACCGCACGCGTGCTTCGTGCGGCATCTCGCGCTTGATGCCGTATGTCGCGAATATCCCTCCACTGATCAAAGTACAGATGCATGAGACCTGTGGCGCCCATTGCATTTCGAACATCGTCATGGGCGAACGTCGCCTCAACGGCGCCTTGTCCAGCCTTGCGCGCCTCAGAGATCGCGTCCTTCACATCTGTCTCGGTACGGACCTCCACGCCTCCAACGCGGAGCAGGTACGCCATGCGCAGCCGACTTCTCCATCGTGGAATGTGTCGAGCAGCCGTGCCGACAGCGATGTCCACCAGCTGCACGCGGCGACGTTGTGGGTCCTCTTGTAGAACCATGCCCGCGTATTCATGATCATTGCCGACGTTCCACTCCTGTCCAAAAGAGAAGACAAACGGATCATCAGAGACCTCGATCGTTGCGACGTCCCGTATGGACCACTCCGATCCTGCGCGCGCGGGCGTCTCCACCGTCGCTGCTGATGCATGCGCCGGCATCGACACCACCTCTCCAAACGGTAGCTGGGTCATCAGCGCCTCCTTCGGCGTCTTCACCATGGCACGCGGGACTATCGCGGGCACAACGGGTGTTCCGGAGGTTTCTGCCGTTGCCCGGGGTTCGTTGCTGACCGCACCCTCCATCTCACGCATCCCGAGGTTGTACAGGAACTGCGCAGCGGGCGGGCGGCTCGCCAGGGAGTAGTGTGACTCATCGAAGGAGAATGTTGCCCCTGTCTTGACCACGCCCGAGAGGATGTCGAGATACCGCATGTTGGCACCATCGCCGCTGAAACCCAAGAACACACCCGTGTAGGTGTGCTTGTCAAGCTTTGCAGCCGGCATGTTGGGCTTCCGTTCAAGTACGCGAGCACCAAACACGCGAAGATGTGCGATGTTGGGTTTGTGACCATTCCATGCCTCGTACGGGGACATGTCAATGGCAGAATGCCAAAGACGGTTCTTCAGGTACACCGCATGAGTGAGTGCCGCTGACCAGTACTGCGGAGGCAGCCCTGCGCCATAAAGAAGCGCTCGTACCTGCACCGAGAATGTCCGATTTAGACGTTCCACCTTGCCGTTGCGGTGATGTACACCTGCACCAGTGGGCTCCACACAGTATCCAGCGTCCGCCACGGCCTGCAGTACCTGCTGCGACCCATAGAGCTCCCCACCATGATCAATCCGGATGCTCCGGTATCCATCAGGTAAGCCAAATCTTTTCAGATGTTGGCTGAGGATGTCCACGGGTGGCTTCTTGCCGACCGTTGGAAAAACCCACGAGTACCTTGTCTTCGCATCGACGACGACGAGATACGCTGTGCACCCGTCAAACGACCGCACCACGCGCTGGCCCTTGCGTCCCACGCCGTAAGCATTGGAACTCGCGCGCATGAACCCGAAATCCACGTGAAATCTGGACCCCGGGCGTAGTGAATCTGTTGAAACTGTTGGCCCTCGCGCCGGCCTCACCGCATGCGCTTCCACGCAAATGGGACAGTACCGGTGCGGATGCGAACAACGATGGAGGCCGTCTGGCACGCCGTCTGCCGCACCCTGTATGTGCTGCATCTGAGTGGCGCCCGGGTGCCCGAGTCGTTGATGCCACAGCTCGTACTTGAGCATGGACTCTCCCGCCTGAGTTGACTGCACCACAGCACTCTCGGAGCTCAGCGGTTCAAAGTAGAAGAGCCCATTGTGTTGTACGAGCGCCGCACGAGCAAGGACAGCATCCGACCTGTCTCGAAACGCGAGGCTTGATCGCTCTGGACGTATGTCGATGACAAAGGAGTGGAACTCTCTCTCATGATCACAGATGGCTTGCGGGGACAAGATGGTCCCGCTCACCCGAGGGCTGTAGTGTACCCTCGCGTTCACCTGTCGAAGCCCCGTCACCGGGAGGTGCACCGTGCCAATCTCTCGACATACCACGTCCGGGCTGGACGAGTCCATGCCAGAGACGCGCAGAGGAACACCGAGTGTTGTGACCCCATGCAGAATGTTGCGATTGTTAGTGACCGAGACGTTCGCTCCCAGGTCACACTGACCTTGCTGGCTCCGTCGAACACCGACCAAGTGAACCGTCGATGAGTGATTGGCTTGAGTCTCGTCTGCGAGAAGGAAGCTAGGATGATGATCCCCGGGGTCCCACGTCATCCTACACGCGTGAGCGACGGGCGCGGGTCCTGCCGTGGACACGTGTTCGGCCTGCATCATCGGCGGCGCCCGGAGCTCCTTGCTTGCTGGAGCTGCGGCCATGGGCCCGCAGTTTCCCAATAAAAGCCGTTCACCACCCTGGATTGCGGGCGGCCGGCTTACGGAAAATGTTGTTCGTGGAAGACCATCCACGCCATCAGTGCCTCATCGGAGTCCTCATCAGCGCCGGCTGCAACGATTTTTCGCACTGCAGCCTTGCGATCATCCTTGGAGTAGTATGCCTTGAGGTGTGCTGCGAGCTTGTTGGCGAGTTCCCCGTTCTTCTGGTGGAAGTCGGACATCACGGCGAACCGAGCAAGGTATATGCACGATGTGGCCTCATGACCTTTCCGGTTGCATGCCGCACAGAGGGCGCCAGGCACCGGTTGTCGGAAAGGATTGTCTGTGGTCGTCTTGTCTCTGCCTGCGGTAGGCTTAGTTGCCTTCTCGTCTGGGCCTCTCTTGGAGTATGGATTCGTGAGCTTGTGCACACGTGCATCACCCTTGTTGACTCGTTGGACTTCCGTAGTCATGGCCATCACACCGAACGTGCTTGGCAGGCTGTCGCCAGGTGGGATCGCGTCCAAATCGAGCTGCAAGCGGCCCACGTCAAGGCCGTGTCCCCTGACTTCTTGCAGAAAATGTATAGCTGCTTGTCGGTCGGTGAACCCACCCTGGGACCCATGATCCTGCATGTAGTCCATCAGACGGGATGCAAAGTCCACCACACTGGTGCCACTTGACAACGTTGGCACCTGTGGGAGCCCAGCGTTACCTCGTTGTTGCTCCGCATGCACCAGCACTTGATGGATGAAGTCGAACGCCGCGAGGTTCCCAGTGGCGTTGTGCACCATGTGGTGCTTGTAGAACAGCTGGAGCCACGGGGCTTCAGCGTCGACGTTTCCAGTGGCCATGAACTTCATCTTGAGCGCAGTGTTCATGGCGGTGACCTTGTGGGACGGGCGATTGGGAAACACCACGTACTTCGGGTCGAATTGGCTGAACGGAATCAGCTCTATGCCGTATGTATCGGCGATGACATGCAGCCGCTCGTACCAATGCTTGATGCCTTGGTACGTACCGTCGGAGAGACGTGCGACCTCAGCCTTGCCAAAGTTCTCCGCTTGGACAACGACGTTGCGCTGAGCGTCCACTTTCCATTGCGGATGTGGTGCGAGGGCCGCGCCGTACAGCGCACGTGGCTTCCCAGAGCTGTCAGCCGAGGATGCGTCGTTGATGACATCCTCGAAGTAGCTTCTGGAGAATGCGCTGGTGTCACGCCGCTCGGAGCGTGTGGCGCCGCGATCGCGACCGCCTTCAGCCACCACAGTGCGTCCTGTCATGGTCTGGGCGCCTGCGTTGGCGCGTGTCTCACGGCGCACACCGATGCGGACAGTGGTCTCATTGCCGTTGTTGTCGTGGTTGTCAGTGATGGTGGTGTCGTCAGAGAATGCAGTGGTAGAGGCGATGGGGACGCCACCATTGTAGTACGCACTGTCGAACGACGACCAGTCGAAGCCCGCTCCAAAACCCGTGCTTCGCCACCATTTGGCGAACGTGACAAGCCAGTACTTGGCAGGGCCCGAGATTTCTATGGAGTGCACCTCCAGCATCTGGCTGATGCCTGCAGTGTCAAGATTGAGTACGTGGTTGAGGCGACCGTAGAACGAGGCTGGTTGGGTTTCACTTTCAAAAAGGGGCAGTACCATGAGGATGGCATCCGCGGGAACAGACGCGACTCGAAGAATGCGCCGTGCTTCGGCTCGAGGGTCAAACGCCGTGGGCGCGCCATTGCGGGCAGCAAGCGACGGGACATCGTTGTTGCCCTCACCAACACGAGGTGGAGGTGGGCTGGACCCGTCACCGTCGGTTGAAGACGTAGCGGACCGGGTGGCCACCATCTTGAAGAAGAGGAGGTGGAAGAGGAAGAGTTGTTGTTGCAATGCTGCGAAGCCTTGAAAGAAAGGCCAAAACCTGTGATAATCCCTTGCACAAAAGAAGAAGGAACCGAATTTATGAGGTTACCTTGTGTGTGTGTGTCATTGTTCCTCCACCCACATGGAAGGACAGAAGGACAGACGCTGACAGAAATGTACTTCCGAGAAATCGCAAACACGAATGGACGTTGTTGGGAAAGTTTGTGTTGACAACAGTGATGAATCGGAACGATGACAACTTTGGCAACATGGCGCATTCTTTGCTCGCTCTGCGATCATCACATCTTTGACACAATCATGAAAGGAGGGACAAACACACAACAACGAATTGTCGATGCAGGCAAAAGATCGTGCAGCACTACCGTCCTTCTCACCGTACTCTCCTGTTCTGTTCTATACCATACTGTCGCCGCAACAGCACTTGCAGAGTATCCGTGGAGTATAGCAGAGCGGAGCGAAGGAAAGCAGACGCCTCTCTGCCGCACATGCACCACGGAGAATAACGAAGTGCAGACATGGCGGGTTCAGCTGGAGCGTACGAACGCAAGAAGAAGCGCAGGCGGTTGCTTTGGGCGGCCATTGCGCTGGTGGTCCTCATCATCATCTTTGGATTGGTGATCGGCATCGTTGTCACGCGAGGCAAGGATGGCAATGGTTCTGCGTCGGATGCTGCTCGTGGTGATAGCGACAGTGATCAGAATGGTGGCGAGGCTGCGAATGGTGCGAAGGACAGCGATGATGGTGCTGGCAAGAAGGATAGTGCCGACGACGCAGGCGCAGCCGGAGGCAACGGCAGCGATGATGGAAGCGGCGATGGAGGCGGTAGTAACGACAACAGCAACAACAGCAACAACAGCAACGATGCTGACTCGGATGAAGATGCGAAGCAGAAACGAGCTGAGGAGATCCAGGAGTGGTTGGACAACTTTGATTGGAACATCACGGTCGCATCGGACATGCTCGTCGGCACATACTACTATCCTTGGCACGGAGATGACTTCCACTATGGTCAGAGCTACTTGCGTGAGCAGCTGGATCCGATCCAACTTCCCACGCTGGGGGAGTACGACGATTCCGATCCCAGGATCGTGGCGCAGCACCTTGCGTGGAGTCGGCAGGCGAACATCGGGCTGTGGGTGACCAGCTGGTGGGGCGAAGGCGGACGTGACGACACCACGATTCGCAACACCATCCTGCCCCATCAGCATCTCGGGGATCACAAGATCGCGCTCTTCTACGAAACGACAAGCCGCGTGAAGAGATCGGAGAACTACACCATCCAGCGGGTCGGTCCTGACATGGAGTTCATGTGTGCCGAGTACTTCAATCATTCCAACTACCTCACAATCGATGGCAGACCAGTCCTCTTCGTCTACCTCTCTCGTGTGCTGTGGCAAGTTGACGCATTGGGTCCCGTCGTGGCCGAGATGAAAGCGACCGTCAAGGCCACATGTGGCAAAGACCTCTACGTCGTCGGAGATCACACCTTTCGCGGACCACCATCGCTGGATGAGGAATACGGCGCGTTCGACATCCTGGATGCGGCAACATCCTACGATGTCTACGGCGGCATGACGCAACAGCAGCATTATGCCGGTATCGAAGCCGTGGACAAATACTACAGCAACAGGCAGCTCAAGTGGAAGGCATTGGCCGATGCCCACAATTGTACTTACATTCCCGCCGCATCGCCCGGCTTCAACGATCTCGGAGTCCGGCTCGAAGCAGACCATCCTCCGCTGTCACGCCGCCTCACCCCGGAGATGGAGGAGGGTACATTGTTCCGCGCGGGTCTATCGAGGGCCACGAAGATGACGGATCCAGCAGCGCGCAACATGATCATGATCAACTCGTTCAATGGTAAGTGACGCAGTACAAGCCGAAGATGTACTGGATGAATGTGAAGCACGAAGCACACCATTGAAGAGGTCGACGGAGCACACGCACTCAATCCTCACACTGCGTTCTCTGATTTGCAATCCCGAATCCTATTCACAACAACAACATCAACAAATGGCATGGCATGACATGATATGAAACCAAACTTCTGTACGTTCTCCGAGCAGAATGGCATGAGGATACCCAGATTGAACCTACAACCGGCGGTGTGACCACATCACCCGAGCTTCTCACCCGTGGGGTCGAATACGACGGGTACGGAGAGCTGTATCTTGACATCCTCCGAGAGTGCACAACTCCCAACTCAGTATGTTTCAATGCGACATCATGAGCCCCGCACTCTGCCACAGGACAAATACAAATGCAGCAACACTCCCGTCACTCTAATCCAATGCAGAGCAGAGTGTATGTTGTGTATAGTACAACGCTATTCTTACCTCGTAACTCGTATTCGAATAGTCTCGCCGAGTTCGATGAAGATCTTACGGGCATACTCGTCGCAGAAGAGGAGAATGTGCCGTATGAGTTCTGTGACAGGTCGACGTACAGGCCATTGACATGATATCCATGACTCAGAAATTCATGACTCAGCTGACCTGGTCATGTCAGTCGTGACTTCGTGGGATCCGATATAGCCGTTACGATGAAAACGACGGAGTTGGAATACAAATCGTCCACTTAACCCAGTGTAAATGTCGTTGCTATGTTTGTTTTCAAAAAGCTTCGCCAGAGTTCTCCAAGGTCCTCCAAAGCGCTATTGAGTGCGTACAGGGACTACAGCTCGTGTTCAAATCGGCGCGATTAACACGTGAGGAACCAAACAGAGGAAGTCGATTTGACGACATAATTCAACAACGGACAGATGACGTAAGCACTTGCGATCAGTCCAACACTACTTAGGCAAGGCAAGATCCAACCGAAAGTTCGCACGATCTGGATCGTGCGCAGGCGTGTTGGTTGGTATGCCCAACACGTCAATCGAGGCGAGTAGTCGTGGATATTAAAGATCTGTGATTGGTCCGGCAGTTTGCTCAATCTTCCAATCCACCGCCACCACACAATCATCCACGTCTGTTCTCTCATTTTGCAACTCCGTTTCTCAGAACGTCCATCACAAAGACAAATTCTCTCTTGGATCCAACCAGCACCACCATCATCACAAGTTTGGCACAGAGGAGAACCAATGATGAAACTTGCCTCACTCACCTCGCCCAAATTCTCGTCCCATCCCTGGTCGTGGCTGCTGGCACAAAGTACCACACTCCACAATTATTCTCATTCCGTTGTCTTTTTGGTCCATTGGAGGACCGGTCAATCGATGCCACAGCTACTACTAATCGACGCCACAGCGCGTTTGCATCACTGGCATAGTCAACCAAACTGGCACAAACCGACCGAACGGAAACACAAACGACGAGATGAGATCATAATTCATCACAACCAAGAACCTCATCAACAACAGCACAACACCAAACAAGCAAAGTAAGATGGCAGGTCCGGTCGGAGGCGACGAACGCAGAACTAAGCGCAGGGGGGTGCTTTGTTTGGCTCTCATCCTGGTGGTTTTAATTGTGCTCATCGGAGTGGTCGCCGGCATCGTGGTGTCGCAGCAAGATAACGGAAAGGGTTCTCTTGCCGATGTTGTTCTGGATGACAATGACATCGAGAGCGTCGCCAGGGATATCCCTGGCGTGGACATTAATGGCGATACAGGAAACGACAGCACCACAGATGAGGTGGTTGTTGATGATGCCAATGGCGGTGCCAGTGGCGACGTTGAGGATACTGATGAAGATGGTACCAAGAACAGCACGGATGGCTCTGGAACGGAGGACGGTACTGACGGCAACAACGGTGACAGCGGAAGTGATGGCGGAAGTGATGCGGATGATGTCAACGATGGTAGCAATGGCAACACCGACGACAAAGATGAAGACGAAGACACAGATGAGATTATCAACAGCATGGATGGTTCGGGCGTCACGGACAATACTGACGAAGACAGCGATGCTGTTGATGATACCAATGGCTCCAGCAACTCTACTGACGCTGACGAAGACATCGATGCTGGCGATGATACCAACGGTGCCAACAACTCTACTGATTCCGACGAAGATATCGATGGTGCCAACAACGCAACCGATATCGATGGTGCCAACACTACCGACGTCGACATCGATGATGCCAACAACACAACCGATACCGACGGTGCCAACACTACCGATGCGGACATCGATGGCACCAACACAACTGACGCAGACGGTGCCAACACTACCGATGTGGACGTCGATGGCACCAACACAACTAACACAGACAGTAACAACACTACCGACGTGGATGTCGATGATGCCAACAACGCAACCGATACCGACGGTGCCAACACTACCGACGTCGACATCGATGATGCCAACAATACAACAGACGCGGACGAAGATGTGGATGCCGCCAACAACACAACAGATGCTGACGAAGATGCCGATGCTGACGAAGATGTCGATGATACCAGCGATGCCAATGACACAGATGAAAACGACGTCGATGATGCAAACGATGCAACCGATGCTGACGATGCTGATGATGCTGTCGACGATTCCAATGGTGCTGGAGGAGAAAACGATGGCAACAGCAATGGAAACAACAATCCCAATACCGAAGAGAATCGGGCGCGCGGGGAGAAAGTTGAGAACTTCTTGAAGAATTTTAACTGGGATACCACCATCTCACCCGACATGTTGGTTGGCGCATACTACTATCCGTGGCACGGGGACAACTTCCACTACGGCCAGACTTACTTGCGCCACCAGCTGGATCCAATCCAACTCCCCACGCTGGGTGAGTACGACGACTCCAAGCCCGAGACCGTGGCGCAGCACCTTGCGTGGAGTCGGCAGGCGAACATCGGGCTGTGGGTTACCAGCTGGTGGGGCGAAGGTGGACGCGACGATTGGACCATCCGCAACACCATCCTCCCTCACGAAGACCTCGGGGATCACAAGATCTCTCTCCTCTACGAAACCACAAGCCGCGTGAAGCACGCAGAGAACTACACCATCCAGCGTGTCGGTCCCGACATGGAGTTCATGTGCGAGAACTTCTTCGACCACCCCAACTACCTCACGATCGACGACCGGCCCGTGCTCTTCATCTACCTCAGCCGAGTGCTGTGGCAGGTTGGAGCCCTCGGGGCCGTCGTTGCCAAGATGAAAGAAACCGTCAAGGCCAAATGCGGCAAAGACCTGTACGTCGTCGGCGACCACACCTTCCGCGGACCGCCGTTGCTTTACTTGGAATACGGCGCGTTCAACATCCTGGATGCTGCAACGTCATACGACGTCTACGGCGGCATGACTCAACAGGAGTACTACGCCGGCATCAAGAATGTCGACAAGTACTACATCAGGCAGCTGAGGTGGATGGCGTTGGCCGATACGCACAACTGCACTTACATCCCCGGCGTGACTCCAGGATTCAACGACCTGGGTGTCCGGCTCGAAGCCGCCCATCCGCCACTGTCACGCCGTCTCACTCCAGAGATGGACGAGGGCACCCTGCTCCGCGCTGCCCTTTCGAGGGCCATGAAGATGACGAATAAGGCATCGAAGCACATCCTCATGGTCAATTCATTCAATGGTAAGTGTAACCCTGCGTATGTACATGGATTGGCGGAAACGAACGAGCGCTTGGCTGATGCACAAGCATGTGCTTGATCTACTTGTCTGCTTGCCGCGTTCGGTTTGTGTCCACAGCTTCTCAACTGCAAAATCTGCCTTGCTCTGCTCATTCGCACACCACCACCACCACCAACAACAACAACAACGATGGCCACGACAACCACAGAATGGCATGAGGATACCCAGATCGAACCAACGGCCGGAAATGTGACCACATCGCCTTTCGAACTCACCCGTGGCATCGAATACGACGGGTACGGAGAGCTGTACCTTGACATCCTCCGAGAGTGCACGTTGGGTGGCTCAACGTGCTTCAATTCGTCGACGCCGTCGACAACGTACTGAAGAGAGGAATAGAATCGCACCATAGAACAGTCCCGCCGAATTGAGAATGGTTGGTGATATACCATACAATTTAGAAAATAAAAGCACATAGAAGCACAGTGCTTTACTTACTCTATTCCGTCGTCCTTGCACCATGCCCATGAAGAGTCGGGAGGTGTGACTTCGGCACAACAGATCGAAAAGTGTTTCCGCTGCCTCGATTTTGTGAGTGAAGAAAAACACACTCATGATTGAGACGATCCACGACTCAGACATGAAACGCAAAGGAAATGGCGCCGAAATAACGCTAAATAACGGTATATGTCTCAATGACACTTGTTCTTTCGCCAAACTGATCGCATTCGAAGAAAAGAGAAACTCTGCGACATGATCGTGGATGTGCGGACACGCGTCGACAAAATCGTTCCATTTCTCCCATTGTTCACCAGCGTGAGAAATCCCGGATCGTCACATTTTTGTGACAAGAACAGGACAGGAAAACATCGCACAAGCAACCAAACGAGCTGGGTATCAAGCGAAGAAGCCAGCAAGTGAAGAGACTTTCTGAGAACGACTGCAACATGTTGGGTGCCATGGGAAGTCACGAGCGCAAGAGCGGTCGCAAGCGGTTGTTTTGGTCGGGGGTCACCCTGATGGTATGCGTGGTGATCTTCGGGTCGGTAGCTGCCTACGTCGTGACTCAACGCAACACCGCGGCCGCCGAAGCCAGCGGCAAGAGAGTTGAAGATGTCGACGTTGAAGCGAGGAATCAGAAGCGCGCCGATAGCATTGAGGCCTGGTTGGACAACTTCAGATGGAACGCGACGATCTCGCCCGACATACTCGTCGGCGCCTACTACTACCCCTGGCATTCGGATGATTTCCATCGCGGTCAGGGATACCTGCGCGAACAGCTGGACCCCCTCCAAGCACCCACACTGGGCGAATACGATGACTCGAAGCCCGAGACCGTGACGCAGCACCTTGTCTGGAGTCGGCAGGCAAACATCGGGCTCTGGGTGACGAGTTGGTGGGGCGAAGGAGAGCGAGAAGACACCACGATACGCAACACCATTCTGGCGCACGAAGATCTGCAAGATCACAAGATCGCTCTGTTCTACGAGACCACCAACCGTGTGAAGAAGTCGGAGGACTACAGCACGCAGCGCATCCGTCCTGACTTGAAATTCATGTGCGCCGAGTACTTCGATCATCCCAACTACCTCACGATCGATGGCAGGCCAGTCCTCTTCGTCTACCTATCACGCGTGCTGTGGCGAGTGGACAAGCTGTCAACAGTCGTTGATGAGATGAGAGCTGGCGTGACAGAAGCATGCGGTAAGAAGATCTACATCGTCGGCGACCACACATTCCGCGCTCCACCTTCGGAGGATGGGGAATACGGTCCATTCAACATCCTGGATGCGGTTACGACGTACGATGTCTACGGTGGCATGACCTACCAAGAATCGTACGCCGGCTTGGAAGCCCTGGACAAGTACTACGACAGACAGCTGCAGTGGAAGGCACAAGCGCTGGCGCACAATTGCAGCTACATTCCGGCGGCATCTCCAGGATTCAACGATCTCGGTGTACGGCCAGATGCAGACCATCATCCGCTGTCCCGTCGTCTCACGGCGCAGATGGAGGAGGGGAGCTTGTTCCGTGCCACACTGTCGAGAGCCACGAAGCTGGCGGATTCGACCGCAAACAACATTCTCATGATCAATTCATTCAACGGTAAGTTCGTTGTGCGAAGCAATGGAACAGTGTGCATGGTATGGCATGTCTCCTTTCTCGCACAGTCTCTCACCAAACGGCTCTTGCGTGCTGCGCGTGTATGTACCATACTCTACGCCACTCCACATCACTCGAATCTGTTCTACGACTATTGCCGTCTCTTTTCAATACTGCCAACACAACACGTTGTGGACATTGATACTAGTAGAATGGCATGAGGATACCCAGATTGAACCGACATCTGGCGAAGTGACAACCTCGCCCGGATCCGTCACCCGCGGTATCTCCTACGATGGATACGGAGAACTGTACCTCGACATTCTCCGATCTTGCACGGTGCCTGATGGAGCTTGCTTTGACATGTGAGTAGATGATGATTTCGATAGGCGAGTAGCCAGTCTAATGGAATGCGGACTAGTACTATGCAAGGAGAGTACTTGAGTTCAGAAGACTCCATGAGGCCCAACTGAATTGAGGTATCGTCTTCACGGTCTTCACGGTCTTCGGGCCATTTCCTGCGAATGACGGAGTGGACGCATCACGAAGTCTCGGACAAATGTGGATCCATCAAAACACTTTGCTGGGTTGCATCACACTCAAACTGCATGGGCATCGACATGGACATGACTTCTGCAAATGACCATGGCGATGCTGGTTTATTCAGTCACCGTCTCGTCACGCAAGATGTTCAAGTACAGCTCTCCATAAGCCTCGTACTCAACACCCTTTGTCATGTCGAATGGTTCGCTGGCGCTGGCTGGACCAACGGCAACAGGCTCGATCTGACTGTCCTCATGCCATTCTGCAAAAATAGGAGAAAACAGGACGTGTGCAAGGCCAAGATATCAATGAATGTCCATTATGTGTGAGTATGCAGTCATACGTATTACCTGTTGTGTGACGTAGCAAACAATAGAAGAAAGTACTATCTATCCACACAAGCAGACGATTCCACACGACACCGAAGACATTGAAACCAACAAAGCCCATCGAGACTCACCATTGAAAGAGTTGATCAGAATCAAGTTGTCCGAAGTCTCATCGACCGTGTGTCTCGCCTTCCGCAATGCGTACCGGAAGAGGCTGCCTGGCTCGGAATCTGGCGTCAACCGCCTCGACAGCGGCTGATGATCCACCTCCAACCGCACGCCTCTGTCATTGAAGCCAGGACTGACGGCCGGAATGTAGGCGCAGTTGTGTTCGCGGGCTCGCGTGCGCCATTGGTTCTGCACGTCAAAGTAGGCGTTGACGACATCTTCGCCAGCATAGTACGTTGGACTGCGCATGGCGCCGTAGACGTCGTAATTGGTGACGCCGTCGAGGTAGAGAAGGGGCAAGTAGGGTCCGTCCGACGGAGGTGGCGAGTTGAAGACGTGATCGCCGATGAGGTAGACACCCGTGCCGCAGTACTCCCCGGCCGCCCGCATCTGGCTGATCAATTCGGAGAGCAACCCCCGGTTCTCGACCCATCGCGTGATGTAGAGGACGAGGACCGGGCGGCCATCGATGTGGTAGTAGTTGGGATGGGAGAAGTAGTTGTCGCACATGTAGATGATATCATCGAAGGCCCTGTCCGTGTTGTACCCACCCAGGTTGTCCTTCATGCGGCCGGTCGTCTCGTAATGCAAGGCGATCTTCATATCCCCCAGATCCTCGTGCGGCAAAATGACGTCCTTCGTCGTCTTATCTTCGCGGCTGTCGGGACCCCACCAGCTGGTGACCCACAGATTGACGTTAGCCTGCCGGCTCCATTTGAGATGCTGCGTGACGGTCTCCGGTTTGGAGTCGTCGTACTCGCCCAGCTCAGGAAAATGCCGAGGTTGCAAGTATTGTCGCAAGTAGCGTCTGCCATGAAAGTTGTTGCCATGCCAGGGGTAGTAGTACACGCCGACGGTTAGCTCCGCCCCGGACGATTTGAAAGCCGTCGGCCTCGTGGTGGGTGAACTCGTTGGCATGGATGTTGGCCGCTGCGTTGGTGTGGCCGTCGGTTGACTGGTTGGCCTCGTGGTGGGTGAACTCGTTGGCATGGATGTTGGCCGCTGCGTTGGTGTGGCCGTCGGTTGACTGGTTGGACTCGTTGTCGGTCGCTTCGTTGGCATCGTCGTCGGATTGCTGGTTGGCAACGCCGTTGGATTATTTGTTGGGGCACTTGTTGGAACGGATGACACTTCCCGCGAACCAGAACTTGTTGTGCCCGTGCTCGTAGGGCTCAATGTTGGCTGATCGGTGTTTGCGTCGTCGGGATCCTTGTCTTTCCCCTCCCCCTTGCCATCATTGGCACCATCTTCCCCATTCCCCTCTCCCTCATTGTCACTATTGTCAGTGTTGGTGTCAATGCCACCAACGTTATCGTTGTCATTACTGCCATTGCTGTCAGTGTTGCTGTTATCCTCTCCCGCTGGCTCTTCGATGCCGCCCCTTGCCCCAGCGACTGTGGTTTTAGAAACCGAGTTCCGACGATGCAGCACACCGACGGTGACCCCCGTGGCGATTGCTGCCAGAAGCAGGACGAGAAGCATCCATTTGAGGAACCTCGACGTGCAGCAGCAACAGAAGAACCCGCAAACGATGTCGCCTTCGCTCTTATCATCATCGTCAGGAACATGCTTGGCGTACATCACGTACGTATCGCAGGAGATGTCGTTGGGATTGGGCTTGGCGATGGTCGTTTCGATGGCCACGTTGGTTTCACTGCGGTCGTCGAAGCTGGGAGCACCATCTTCGCGGCTCCATTCGTCTTCTTCGAATGCCGATGCGCCATTGCGGATCCTCACAATCTCGGCCGCATCATAGTGAATGTGCATGCCGCGACCCTCCTCCTCGTCGTTGTGCGAGTTGGCGTTGGGAGAATTCAAGCCATCTTCCGATTGGGAGAAGAACGAGAACGACGCCATCGTGGTGATGTTCAATGAGGCAGAGTATAGTACCACTAGAGTAGTATGTTGCTCTGTTATTCCAATGGATTAGAGCAGAGTATCCAATGGTTGAGTGTGAGTATGAGTGTGAGTGTGAGGGTGAGCACTCTGCCCCACCTCACTCTCTTCCACTGCGCTCTGCTCTGCTCACACAATCGCCACCACTGCGCACGCCGCCATCTTCAACGGCCATTGATCACATCCACAATCGTCGCCATGTTCCACATGGATGTTCACAAATTTGTCACCAAAATTATGACCACCTGTCTCTCGATGGGCGCCATGGCGACGAATCTAATTAAGGCAGCAGCTATTATACACGACCCCAACCGACCGCAAAGCCACAAGGGCGACTTCGCATGAATCATCATTGGTTGTCATCTCTTCGCATTTTTTGCCAATGGAACCCGTTGTGTTCATCATTTGGTATCATCACACACGCAGCTCGACTACGCACAATGCTCCACTTCACACCATCCGAACACATGGGAAAACGCTTCACTCAGGGTCCAAACATCCAATGATGTTCCGTGGTGTCCTCACTTGGCGGGATGAAATAAAATAGGTACGGTGCCATGCCGATAGCACTCTGGAGGGGAGTATTCCATCGCGGGTGACATTGGTTGTTGTTGTTGTTTCAATGGTGTGCCTATTCTACTGTTGGTATTTGTAGTAGTAGGACAATGCATTACAAATTCAATCCTTCACTTCAAAACAAAAGAAGCACATGCAATTCCCTTCCCTCCCCTCCTCTTCCCGATTGATTCGTTTTTCAACGCATCTGCCCTTCCGTGCGTTCATTCAGAATGTTCAAGTACTGCTCGCGGTACGCCTCGTAGTCGATCCCCTGCGTCAAGCTTTCGACACCCGATAACGGCGCGCCGGTGACCGGCTCGATCTGCGTGTCGTCGATCCAATGATTGAAAGAGTTGACCAGCAGGAGGTTGTTGGTGCCTTGTGTCACCTGCCGCCGGGCTTCTCCCAGCGCGAAACGGAACGTGCTGCCAGAGTCCGAGAGGGAAGTCAGCTTGCGTGCCATGGGCGTGAGGGAAGACTGCGGGTCGAATGCGCGGTTGTTGAAGCCGGGCGTGACGGACGGGATGAAGCCGATCTTGCTCAGCACAGTGTGCAGCTTCCAATTGGACTGCTCCAAGTAGTAGTTCTCAATGGTGTCCTCGCCAACGTAGTTATCCACAGTCATCATGCCACCGTACACGTCATGGTTCGTGATGGCGTCCAGGGAGTCGAATGCTACGGATTGGTGGCCGATATCCGGAGCCAGCTGGAAGGCATGATCGCCGATGAGGTAGGGGTCGCAGCCATCGATGGATCGCATGATCGAGATCACATCAGCCAGCGCCTCGTGACGTTCCAGAACTCTGGTGAGGGCGATGACGACGATCGGCCGGCCATCGATGCGGTAATAGTTTGCACGGTTGAAGTAGTTGTCGCACATGTACTGCATGTCATTCTTGACACGCTGCGTGGTGTATCCCTCGGACGCCTTCACTCGTTCCATCGATTCGTACATCAGGGCAATCCGCATGTCGCGGAGGTTCTCATGCTTCAAGATGGTTTGCTGCAGTGCCACATCCTCCGGGGTTCCTTCACCACGGTACGACGTGACCCAGAGGCCGATGTTGGCCTTGCGGCTCCACTCAAGATGCCGTCTGACGGTTTCAGGATCGTTGCTGCTGTAATCGCCCAGCGTCGGCCGTTGGCCAATGCTATCCCTCAAGTAGTCGTCTGGCGTGAAGAGACCATTCTGACCGTAATTCGCGTAGTAGTACACACCCACGGTGATTCTGGAACCAGAGCGCGTTGGGAAAGACGTTGGTTCCGTCGTTGGCACCGGTGTTGCCTTTGATGGAGCGGCTGTTGGCGAAGACGTCGAGAGGACTTGCTGTTCTGTTGGTGCAGAGGTCAGTTTCGAGCTCGGATTCAGCGTTGGCTGAGACGTCGGCTGAGACGTCGGCTGCGAGGTTGGTTGTGAAGTCGGTTGTGAAGTTGTTTGTGACATTGGTGTCGGAGATGGTTGCGAAGTTGGTGAAAGAGTGGGCCGCAGAGTCGGCTACAAATGTGGATTGAGACGGTGTGAGTGACAAATGAAGAGCGATGAATGATGAGGATTGTTCTGTTGTTTCCAACTCTCCGATGCTCTCCGCAAGATGGGCTATGCTCGCAAAGTGTCGCCCCTCAAGCACGCAGTTTGCATTGCATTGCATGGCATTGCGCTTGCGTCTGCGGCAGTTTGTGAGCAGAGTATCAAATATCAGGACTCACATGCGTGGTGCCCTCAATGGGACTCACAGTTGGTGCGCCAGTTGCTGCGCTTGGCATTGCGGTTGGCTCAGCTGTCTCCTCCTCCTTCTGAACAGGCGCGGAAGTTGGGCTTGCCGTGATGATGATGTCGCGATCCTGCTGCACGGCTTCGTTGCCGGTCGTGTCAGGTGCATCATCGTCCTCCCTCCTTGCTCTGGCCGCAATGGCGAATGCTCCACCGATGATGGCGCCCACGACAAGGAGCCACAGGAAGGCAAACTTGCGACGACGTCCGCCGCGTTCGGGCTGGGGCTCGACGCTCTTGATGACCCCGTTGCTGCCGTAGGTGGGCTCGGAGTAGAAGGTGTCATCTATCGTGTCCCCGTGCTCGCTCGTCTTGTTGCCATGGCCATAACCTTGCTCGACCCCTTCCGAAGCTCCGTACTCCATGGAGCTGAAGCGGCCATCATCGTCCAAGTCATCGTACGAATTGCTGGTGCCAAATTCACTAAAAATAGGCGAGTCTTTGTCCAGGATGGGTTGCGGATCATCGTCGATGTGGATGTACTCCCGTATCAGGTCGTCGCAGGCGGCTGCGCCCATGCTGGTTGGATCGCACGTCATGTCTGTGTCTGGCGATTGTGATTGTGATTGTGGATGTGGTTACAGCACTGGTGTTCGAGAAAGTCTCAGTGGAGTCTCAGTTTGTATCCAAATGAAGATGCGAGTAGAGAAAGTAGAGTCAAGTAGAGTATGTTAGTGTGTTAAAGTCGCTCGGCTTCTGAGTGTGGAATGAATGGGGAGGAAGATGGATGAATGGGGTGGAATGAGTTAGTCGTCTCCAGAGTGAATGAGGGTGATGGCAGTTGTGCACAAGACAACACTGATAGGCGAATCAGTTGCGACGAAGTCTGGAGGTTGCACGAACTCAAGGTCGACCAACATCCATGGCACACATGTGCCGGGATGGGCATTGTTGTCCACACGACGACCGTTGCTCTCTGACACTCTCTGCGATCCTCGTGTCTTCTGTTGTCACAACTTGTTGCTTCAGTTGCCGCCGACACCTACTGCCACCACTGGTATTGCACGTATGATGCATCCAAGATGCATGCAACGGAGGAGGCTTCACACGTTGTGTGGGCTTTGGTTGGGGGGAGGTTGGGTTCAAATTGTGGGTGGCGCCAAGACTCTTTCTAAGTGAATCCCGCAGTGACCATGTTGCTTTCCGTTCACAATTCCAGGAATTCAAATCTCGGCGCACAATCGTCTTTGTTCCATTCTCATAATAACCGTTATTAACCGCCATATTGATCAATTTTTACAAGTCGTCTCCGTGATCACCATCATCCACGATTCAATCGTTGCGATTGCGTGACTGGATACATGTATGTCTGTTAGTATTGAATGTCCATTGTATTTACATATATGTATGTCTGTTTGTAGTGTCTGTCTATGATGTTGATCTTGTTTTGTCTGTCCAGTTTCAACACATGGATCTGCGGTAAACATGGCACAACAAATTATATTCGTAAAAAATTGTGATTGGAAGTCACGGTGAAATACATAATACTTGCATATTTACAATGTGGTTTCGGCTTGAAAATGGGATCAACGGACGACTTCACCAAGGCATACTCTATTGTTTCACCATCCACATTCTGCTTCACTCTACTCTACTCTGCTCTGCTCCGTCTCCAGATACATCAGCACCTCTCGATCGCATTGCGTCATCCTTCTGTCGACGGCCACTTGGAGCGCACCCACGAGGGCGACACCAGCATGAACTTGGCCGCGGGATCGTCTTGGCGCAACTGCGACAAGCAACGCAGGAGCTTTGCGCCTCTGCTCCTGTCCCGGAACATGACGACATGCGTTGACGTCGGGTCATAGTCTGCCCAGGAGATGTCATCATCCAGATCGCACAAGATGTGAGTGACCTTCTGGTGCAACTGGTACGTGGTTGCGGCGCCCATCGCGCGTGCCAAGTGCACGCATGCCATCAAGTGATCCAATTCGGGATCGATTCGGTGCGGTCCTCCATCTTCGGCGGCTCCGGGATTGGGGGTGGGACTCCGCCGGGCCTTCTTGGATGGGGATGCCGTTGCGTTGCTGGTGTCGTCGAAATGGAAGGGATGATCATGGGCGTCCACGAAGATGTCAGGGTACAGGGTCACGAAGCTAGCTTGCTTCCACTCATGCCGCACATCAGGTTGAGGCCAGAATGGCTGGTACGAGGTGCCCAAGGAACACATATCATCGCCAGTGAGATGAGACGTCATACTCGACTGGATGCTCCACCGCCATGTTCCAACTCCGCTGCTGCTGCTGCCGTTGCTGCTGCTGCTGTTCTGTCTCTTTCTGGCGACATCTTCGATGGACCTCGTGAGGTCAAAGATCGATATTGGTTGGTTGCTTTCGCCGTCGTAGATGGCATCGTCTTCGTCGTCATCATCGCTGCCACCGTTGATCGACTTGCTTCGGGCCAAGAAGTCATGTCGGCGTGGGATGAGCAGATGGGGGTAGTGATCCTTGATGGTTCTTGTGAGGGGTTCTTCGGTGTCGATCTCCTCTACTTCTTGCAGGTACTTCTTGACGATCGAATAGAGGAACGTCCACTTCAGGATGCCATCAAACTCGGCCACCTTCAAGATTTGCTCCTCCTTCTTGCTGCAGCTGCGCTTTGCTCGCAGCGCATTCACTTGGCTTCGCGCAGAGTTGATCGCTCTCATGTTGACGACGACCTTCGCATCCTTTTCCCGACCACCGATCACAAGCGCGTCGCTTCCATCTGCGACCACGTACACCTTCCCACCATGCAGCTGGATGAACCGCATGACGTCTTCCTTGCGCCTCACAAGCGACGCCGCATACAGCCATCCCTCCTCCTTGCCCTCTCGAGCATCGACGCTGTCAAGAGGCATCCGGTACATCCCATCCAGCACCGCCACGTTGACGCCCAGCAACGCGCACGAAGTTCTGTCGTTCTCCTTGGGCACCGTCGAGAATGATGTCGCAGCGCGACGCCGGCGCTTCTTCTTGATCTGCATGTACTCTTCTGGTGTGAGGAATCTCGTCACGGAAGACAAAATCTGAAGAGGGTCCATCCGAGCGGAATTCTGGCTTTGTGACGACGATGTAATCACCTTTTGCCATTGATTCTTCGTCTCCTCATTCTCGCGGAACATTTTGAATAGCTCCTTCTCGTCGTGGATCTCCTCCACGGGTTTCTCATCGCCGTCAATTCGAACCTTCGCGATGCGAGGAAAGCGTAACGTGAGGCCGCAGGAAAATAATTTGGAGACAGTCAGTTCGGCCCCGCCCACAGTCAGCACCACCGAATCATCCGGATTGATCCAGAGATCAGGATAGGTCTTGGTGAGGCTGAAGCCCCAACCATGGTAATCGCCCTCGGAGGAACGTTCCAAGGACCGTTCCGAAATGAAATCAGGCAACCCCTTTCCATGATCTTCGTGGCGGTACCATTTGCCGAGTTCGGCATCGTGATTTCTGGATGCTGTCTTGAAGCCCGTCAATCCCAGGATCATGTCCAACGTATCGTAGTCGGTCGTCAAGCCGTTGACCTTGAAGCATGTCATGTACGTCGAAGGCTGCTTGGAGTCGCGGCATCCGCAAAGAAACCGCGACGGCTTGCCCGAAGTCTTCATGCCGCATGCAAAGTAGGCACCCAGGATGACAACGTCAATATCTGTCGCACCAGTCTTCTCGTAATCCGGCTTGTACTTCCACCAGAACTTCCTGCCCCTCGATGCCTCTCCCAGCACGTACGGTGATGCCAGGTCTTTCATGACGAGACCTTCCATCTGGTACTTCTCAACAACCTCCTTGTAGAATGCATCGATGGCATTGGATCGCATCATGGAGATTTCCGTCGTGCTCCTGCGCTGACGACGCTGGTCGTCGATGGCGAGAAGGTCTGAGATATCTTCGCGGAAGGTTTCCTGCGTAAGATCGAGCTTCCACACGGGATGTCCGCACTCCGTCAGTTCCTTGTCCGTTGAGAAGTACTGCTCGCCATCGATGTGGTCACCGGTGGGGCGTATGACCATAGACTTGCAGATCTCCACCTCGTGCGGCTGCTCTTCGATGAGCGTGTGCAGGATTCTCTTGCGGTGCATCGCTGGCAAGTGGAGGATGGAGCCGGTCGCAGAACGTCCTCCCTTGTCTGTGGGCGGGATGCTGCAAAGCTCCAGCAACCGTTTGGAATCCTTGCCTTTGAGGTACAGAATATCAAATGAGACCAGCATGAGCCAGCACTTCTCGCCAGGATCATCATCTTCTGCGTTGTGCGAGTTGTCTTTTATGTACGAGAATTTGAAATCATCCTTCTCGGTCATAACCAATACGTTTCTGGGCGCATCGCTGTGCAGATTGTGATCGATGTCTTCCGCCAAGCCCATTCTGCGCATGTATGCACGTCGAGCAAAGGCGACGGAGCGGTTGCCACCAAATGGAACAACTTCCTGGCGCATGTCGTCCCATGCGATGACTTCGCTATCGAGGATGACGTCGAGATTTTTGAATCGGCGCATCGATCTGCGAATGGCCGGGCCGAGGACTGGCGAATACAGCTGGCTGTACCAATTGCCTCGCCTGGTTTGCATCGTGACGGTGCCGTGTGAGATGTGGACGATGAAACGCTCTCCATCCAACTTGATTTCGGAGCAGATGGGTGGGAATCGCAGCGTGAGCAACTTGCCCCGCTTCTTCTTATCGACGTGGTTGCTGATGTACTTTCCGTGATTCAGCTGCAAGCTGGTCATGCATTTGGCGAAGGATACTCTGCTGGAGAGCATTGGCGAGATGGTGTTGTGCAGGACCACCGGTTCGACTTGCGGCTCCCACCTGGAGGCGTTGCCTTCCATGATCTCCTGCTGCAGCTTGCGCTGAGCTTCTCTGCGCGCGTGGTAATCGGGATCGGCAAGCTGGTCGCACAAGCTCTTGAGGTCGTTGTGCGCATTCCAAAGCTCAATTGCGAATGGACTATACCACTGCAGCACGTTCCATTCCGTTCGGTTGCGTTGCGATGAGTGGGTAGGTTGGAGTACGATGGCAAAAGAGAGTGGAGTGAGCGTGTGGAAGGCGTTGAATGAGAATGGAGAGCACGGCATTTCCATTCGCAGAATCTTCCGATGGATATCTACTCAATCCAACCTCATCCAATGCAATGTGCCATACTACGATGTATTGTCACACAATCCAATAGGGTAGAGTATGGTGTTGCGATCAAGTTGCTTACCTTCAGTATGGATCTCCACGAAACACCAAATTCGAGCGTCTGGAGAAGGATGCGAACGAGCCACTTATGTTCCAACGGGCACAGTCCATGGCTCTTGACCTTTTGCAACCAGTTTTGGCGCATGATCTTCTTGCTGCGCCGCTGACTCGAGGATGCTGGGGTCGCCGAGGATCCTCTGTTGATGTTCGTGTTGGTCTCCAGCGCCGACAGCAATCCCTGGCTCAGCATATTGCAGGTCATGCCTTGCGAGGCGGACATCACCTGACTTTGCGAGAGGCCTTCGAGAGATGAGTAGATGCCCTGCGCCTGCGATGCCCTCAAGGTCTGGTTCTGGCTGGATCGTTGCCACGGCGGCTTGGTGTCTCCCGAGTCATCCGCGTTGCCGCGCCGCGCAGACGGCGGTTTCGCCAACTCGACGAGCTCATCCAGCAATGCGTTGATCTCGCCCACGGTGATGGAGGAGAACTGCTGAGGCACCCTGTCCGTCACCGCGTGCTGCACCACCAGCGACAGATCGCCGGCCATGAGCTCCTTCGGCACCTTGTGCGGGTTGGTGTAGTTGCGCAGCATGTCCCCCGCAGCAGAACCTTCGCGAAAGCCCATGCAATCGCAGTACGCCGCGATGATGTTGCGCTCCTTCATGCCCATGTGCATGCGCGCCGAATCAATATCCGGCATGAGCAATCGCAGGAAGGGATAGATGGATTGGCCGTCCATCATCTCGAGGAGCTTGGCCGGCATGATGTGAGTGAGGATTTCCGTGTGCTTGAGCCTCTTCTTTTGGTTGATGGAATGGCGGCCGTGTCGGTGCTTCCAGCAGTTCTCCAGCCTTCTGCAGATCTCGGCGAACTTGAGTTCGTTGGCCTTGTCTGTGTCGGGCTCCTGTCCTCGTGTCACTTCGCTCGATGTCGACTTGTCATCGTCATCTTGCATACCATCATGGGGATCGCCATCATTGTTGCTATCAGACATCACCACGATGTCATCATCATTGTCATCATCATGATCATTGTCATCATCGTCATCGCGGTCTTGAGTATCACCACCATCGTCGCCAAGATCCAACAGATCGACAAAGCCGCCGACGGCGCGTTGCGATATGCTCATGCTGGGATCTTCAAGAAGGACAGCATCCTCGTTGATTCCATGATGATTGTGGGATGATGGACGCGTGTTTCTTCACTCCACAATCTTCACACAAGAGAAGAGAGATGTCTGTTTCGTGATCTGCCAGAATTTGTCGCGCGCATTCGTTCGCTCTGGATGTCATCGTGATTGAGATTCACCCATGAATCAACAATAATATATATGGAGTGGCGGTGAAATATATAATAAAACAAGTATTCTGCATTCAGAAATGGAAGCCATGGTAAAATAGGTTTGTTGAATTCATATTGCGACTTGAGGTTGAAAACGGGATCGGCGTGCAACTTCGCCGCGGTTTCGCGTCTTGTTTTCATCATCTTGGTTGCAATGGATACAACAAGCAACAATGCTCCCAATCCGCTCCACAGGCACTTTGGACATGACGACAATCGCTTCTCGGCAAAGAGGCAGAGACAAAAACAAAAAACGCAAAGGTCCATGCGGCACAGAGAAATCGAACGATGACGCCCCTTGAACCAAGGAAGAGACCCGCCGTCAGACACAATTGGACGAGGCGGAAATCAAGAGCAGAAGGCCGCTGCACAAATCACGTGTGATGGGTGACGAGTGCGTTGATGATGGGACGGAGCGTGTTCTTGTCAAAGATAGAATGTCCTTTGTTGTTTTGTTGTGCGAGACAAACTGTTGGGGAGACGGAAGACGACGGAAGGATTGCTTGTTGGGGGTTCGCAATGGATGGAGAAGACTCGAATCTACAAAAGCAAGCTGTCGCGCGAGTTCTTCGAAGGACTCCAATCACGGTCATTGCGAAGAAGGAGGGAACTTTGTCAATGCGATGTTACGTCACTTTTGGTTGGTCCTCGAAGAGCTCATGAGTCAGAATTAAAGGCCCAGGTAATTATCACTATAACCTCGATTGGTCGAATGAATCGACGCTACATAATTTGTGGCAGGAATGGGGCAGCACCAACAATGTTCACAAAGGCACGCTCACAACAATACGAACACCAAGGGCCAAGCAAGAGATACAACACGAGCGAGAGAGCGAGAGAGAGAGGTGCATGACGTGACAAACGACAAACCAAGGGATCAGAGAGAGAGAGAGAGAGAGAGAAAAGGAGCAAGGGACGGAGGAATCGGACAGCATCAACATCACCAACGGCAACGGTAACATCAACGGTAGCCGCGTGACCACCAGTTGCAAGGAGACTGACTCTGCTTGTCTCCAACATCATTGGGTGGATTGGTTTGTTCTGCCATCGCCAGCAGATCTTCGGTTTTATTGACAGAGTATCACACGATCGCTCGTAGGTTGCATCCGTGCGGACTATCGGTACACTCCCAACTCCGGAGCCGAAGGTACGAAGAGAATGTTTCCTGTCCTTGTGGGTGGTTTGAACAGATGGAGGCATTGACCGGGGCAACATAAAATAAATGCCCAACCCAGTGCGTGTTGTTGGATCAAACCGGCGGATTGCAACTGCGTGCATCCTATTATACTATATTGGATGGATGTAATTGGATGGATGGTTCCCTGAACATGACCAAGCATCATCATGGGAGTGTTGTGAAGTGACTGTCCTTTCCAATTCGTTTTCTCACAACATCAATCGTCTTCCTCTCTTTCGGCATCAACGACATCAACGACATCAACGGCATCAACGGCATCCGCATTGATTGATTGGTTGACCTTACCAAACCACTCTTGTGCACAACAGACTCATTGCTCGTACAGGCACCCACACTCATAGTTGTACTTCACGTACGAGCGACAGAAAGCATTGCATCCCATCGCGCTTTTGTTCCTCTCTTCCCTTCGATTAGTCGTACAGGCGCTGATAGAGCAGAGAACTTGGATCATATCCGTAGATCGTACTACGACTATAGTCGTATTCGTGCTGTACTCGTAAATACCATCGCGGCTGTGATCGTCAGGCTCTTGCGGAACAAATCGACAAACCGGCCTCAGTCAAATAGAGTGAAGCGCCCACGGAGCAACGCAGAGAAGCAGTCGGCGTCGAAAGGACTTCGGGCTCCCCACTGACCCATCGCAGGAGCATCTCGTTGGGACAATCGAAGGTCATTGTGCCACAATCGCGACCGCAACTTCGCTCTGATCCAAAGTCGAGGCCAAAGTCAAGGTCACGCAGAATCGAACTGTCTCATTTCCACAAAGACAGCCACTGCCGTATCAGGTCATACCATACGCTAACCATATGTCAACCATGATGCCAACTCCCCAAATGCAGGAACAACTCGACTGGCGCCAGCATCATCAGAGGCACAAGGCATTGCTACCCAGCTCGTCGGCTGCCGCTGTTGCGAATACGGGAGTTCCGACGGTCGCTGCCGCTGCTATGGCTGCTGCAGCTGCATCAAGAGGGAGGAATGGAGATACCGCAGCCACACCGCCGATGGCAACGATAACGACAACATCCAACACCCTCGTCAAGACGTCGCCGGCATTCAGCCCAAAATCTATCACGCCGACTCTGATTCCCAGAACGATGGACTATGGGGCGGATTTGGAAGATGGAATAGAGTACCCCAGCAGCATCCATGACAACGCCATGACAGGCATGAACCTTGCATCGCAATCAAATGCCGATGTGCGCACAAACTCGAATGCGACCACGGGCAACAGCAGGGTCATGGACATCGGCGGAGGTTCCCCGTCCATGCCCACCTTTGTACCGCCCTCGTCTGCCATCATCCTGCCGCGTTCGGCAAAGCGGTTCAACCACCACCAGCCTGGCAGCCCCGGCACCAACCCTCTCTCGCAGTCACATTCGCAAGCGCAGGCGCAAGTCCGAGCGCAGCCCGATGCCTTGCTGCCGTCACGTCCGGCGCCGTGGTCCATGGGACGCAAACGACCGCAACTGCAACCCCAGCGACAGCCAAGCCAGCGGCGGCTCAGAGACCGTTCCAAGTTTTTGCGCAAGGCATCGGGCAGCCGTTCCTTGAGCTTGCAGTCCTCCGGCTCGTCGCCAACCTCGTCGTCACCTCCCATATCGGCGCAGGCCAGCCAGGTTCTCAACGCCAACGCCGATACGGGCGACGACAAGGTCCGGACCAGCGGCAATAGCAGGGATGCCGGCACGAACGGCATATACTCCAGCCATATCAGCCACAGACAAACCTCCTTCCCCAACAGCGAACGTTGGCTCACGTACCAAGAGTACAGCGAATCCGAAGAATCGTCCTACGATCTGCACAACAATTTCGACGACGCATCCAGCTACATGGACGAGGAGGCCATCAACATCATGGGCCGCAAGGACACGAAGCGCGCCGCGATACTGCGCTGCATCGTCATCATGCTATTCATCAGCATGTCCATCGGGGCGCCCATCATCATCCACGACACGATTCGAGACTCGCAGCAAGATCAGCTCAATCGGCACTTCGATTCCAGCCTGCTCCTGGATCATTTCGCAACGCAGTACCAGCAATGGAAGACATCGATGGAGGCCATGAGCATCTCCATCACGCTCAGCAGCAGCGCCATGGAAGACTCCATCGTTGCCATCGCGAATGTCAATAATCGAACCACGCTGTGGCCCTTTCAAAATATTCCAAACTTCGACTATCACGCGGAGATTCTGCGAGACAGCTTGCCGTACCTATCCGTCAGTCTGCTGCCAATTCTGGATGACGGCGAGAAGGAATTGTGGCAGACGTACTCGCAAGATGCTGCGCAGGCGTGGGTTGCGGATGCTTCATCGTATGTCTCGTGGTATCCCTATTCGGTTGCAGAGGATGCCGCCACAATTACGCACACGATTCGGGAGTACGATGGTGCGCAGACGACAACGACAACGGAGATATTGCCGACGTGGCAAACCGTGCCGACGATAGGTTCCAATATCAACCTCGACCAGTTGTCCGTGCCTTTCCAGTCCAACGCGCTGCAGCAGACTTTGCAGCAATCCAAACTGTCCATGACGCGAGTTCTACCAACAGATTTCGTCAACAACTATTTCCAGCACTTGCAAATTGGAGAAGGTGATGATGGCAACAATGCGGAGACTGGCAAAAAGGAGCATCCCATGATTACCATGAACATTCCAGTGTTCAATTCGCTTGATGCCTCGGAACGCGAGATCGTGGCCATTCTTTCTGCCACGGCATCGTTCGATGAGCTCCTCTCGTTGCAAATCAGCGACATGGCAGACACTGACAATGGCGACGCACCCACGATGGTCGTTGTGGAGAATGCATGTGGTGACGTCTTCTCGTACCACGTGACATCCACGAGTACGACGTTTCTGGATAATTCGGATCGGCATCACAGCAAATTCAACGGTTTGGAGCAGTCCATCACGTGGGAAACTGGCATCGATGACAACGGCGCCGATTCACTGTGTCCCAACTACAATATCCGCATCTACCCCACAGGCTCCATGGAGGATCAATTCACCTCGTCGCTGCCGCTGACATTGGCGCTCAGCTTGGCGGCATTGGTCGTGCTCATCGCCGTCATGGCCATGACGTACGATTACTTCGTGCAACGACGCATGTGGAATGCCGTCAAGTCCGCACGCGAGAGCCGTGCCATCGTCTCCTCTCTCTTCCCCGCCAACGTCCGTGACCGACTGCTTCAGGAGGAGGAAGAAAAAGCCACGGAGATTGAACGCAACGCGAACATGACGCAGCCATTGCGACGCATGAGCATGTCGCTGCTGGGCGCTGGCGCAGGTGGGTCTGTCAACGGCAGCGTGAACGGAGGTAAAGATCACAGCACTAGCCACTACGGCGGCAACGGAGGCGGTACGGAACGACGCAAGAGCTTCGATCAGGGCATTGCGACCAACGGCAACAGCAACAACGGCAACAGCAACAGCAACGGCAGCATCAATTACCACCACAAGGCAGGCCGCCGCCGTTCTAACGACTCTAGTGGCCGACGGCGATCCAATGACTCCGGTGGACGACGGCGATCCAACGATTCCGGCAGTCGCCGACGCAGCAACGACTCTGGCAGCCGCCGTCGATCGAATGACTCGGGGCACCGCAGCAATTCCGATTCCAACAATGTCGCGCCACGACGTGCCAGCATGCATCAGGACAAGATCTTCAAGGGTGTCCCCGATATGCTGTTCTCGGGTGCCATGGCAGGTTTCGCCGCGTTGGCGCCACCCAAGCTGAGGTTGAAGTTCGTGCTAAACCAGGATCACAGCAGGCATTCCGAACGCGACGATGTGCCTGACGATGATTCCTTTGAGTTGGTGCTGCCCGACAAGCCCATCGCAGATCTGTTCCCTAACTGCACCGTCCTCTTTGGAGATATTTCTGGATTCACCGCCTGGAGCAGCGAACGTGAACCGGAACAGGTGAGTGACAGATGGTGTTGTATTGTATTGTATTGAGTTGGGCTGGATTGTGGTGTGTGCGCGTGTATGTGCACTTGCATTGGTGCGTCGGTGCGTTGACGTGAGCTGCATCTTTTTGTGCCAACTCATTCCCAAACAATGGATAATCAATGGCACACGGAAGGCGCGTTGATTTTTTTTTTTGTTACATTGCGTATACGAGTGCGAGAACTACGGATATGTTGTTCACCATCTTCTAACAATATTCTGATGCGTTTCCTTTCATTTCATTTCATTCTTCTCCAATCCATCATCCGTCGCCGATTGCAGGTATTCACGCTCTTGCAAACCATCTTCCAATCATTTGACATCCTAGCGAGACGTCGCGCTGTGTACAAGGTGGAGGTATGTTCTACTCGTACGGTGTGATTGCCTCGTTTTCTTTTGCTTTGTCTGCTCTCGTCATGTTGTGCTTGCTCACTTGGTTGGTTGGTGGGTTGGTGTCGTTTCCTCACAAGCAACGTCATGTGGGACGTCCAGCAACTTGATACAATTTGACTATCAAGTTCGTCTGCTGCATGCTCTACTAATGTGCAAAACGACTCATGCACATCTCGGTCCATTCATGCATGCATCCGTACACTCACTCACTCAATCATTCACCTATCCATCTGTTCGTTCGTTCCTCCATTCGTTTATTCGGGGTGTTCCCACCACACACGTACTGTTGCATTTTGTTTTGTGTTGTTTCGTCTTTCAGACGATTGGAGACTGCTACGTTGCAGTCACTGGATGTCCTGATCGTCAAGATGGTAAGTACCACCACCCATTATCATGCTGTGCTGGACGATGTTGTTCTGCACTGCACTGCATTTAACATATTACTACACCACGAAAGCGACAACCAGCGATGATTCGCAGCAGCGCTACGCCTGTACTGTTTGTAAATCTATCGAATGTGATGACATGCAGCCGTCCTCTCTCACACGCACTTCTGTCTTGTCCATCATCATCGTGACAACGACGATGAACGGACATACCTCAAACACGAATGAAATGCTCAACTCTCCCAAACCCTCCATTCTTCACAATACTCGTATGACGCTTTACTCTATTCAGACCACGCCGTGAGAATGACGAAATTCGCACGTGCTTGCATGCAAAAGGTGGCGAAGATTACGAAGAAACTGGAGGTGCAGCTTGGACCGGGCACCGGTGATTTGACGATGAGGTTTGGCTTGCACAGCGGACCAGTCACCGCAGGTGTTTTGCGCGGCGAGAAGTCTCGCTTCCAGCTATTTGGTGACACGGTGAATACGGCGTCGCGTATGGAGAGCACAGGGATGAGGAGCCGGATCCAGATCTCGAACACCACCGCGGACCAGCTCATCCAGGCTGGCAAGGCCAACTGGATCTTGGAACGCAGCGACGTTGTGTATGCCAAGGGCAAGGGTGCGGTGAAAACATACTGGGTGCTAACGGCGAGGGAACCGAAAGACGGCAGCGAACGAAGCGCCATCAAGAAGGCATCGATTCGTCCGTCTCGCTACAACCAGATCGATGAGACGTCGGACGAAGGCAGCTTGATGAGCGACAATGGATCGGTATGGGGCTTCGACGAGAACATCACAGAGCAAGTCAGCGACACGATGAATTCGCAGCTTGCATTGAAGTACGGGCGGTGGATTGACTGGCAGGTGGATCTGTTCGCCAAGCTGCTGAAGCAACTGTCCGCCGGTCGCAGGAGAGACATGTCGAATCCTATGGAGGATCCGGCCAACGTCGTCACCCGAGGAGAGCCAGTAGTCGACGAGGTGTCTGAAACGATCAACATGCCGCAGTTCGATCCTCGGGCTGCGAAGGCCAGAGCTCGTCCAACCACGATCCAACTCCCCAAGGAGGTCATGTCAGAGCTCCGCGAGTACGTCACTCGCATCGCGGCTCTGTACCACGAAGGCAACCCGTTCCATAACTTTGCGCACGCATCGCACGTCTGCATGTCGGCCAGCAAGCTGCTGAGCCGAATTGTGAAGCCTGAAGATGTGAACTACCACCGCAGCTCCGTGAAGGCCATCGCATCCGATCTTCATGACTACACCTTCGGCATTACGTCAGATCCGTTGACGCACGTCGCAATTATGTTTTCCGCGCTCGTGCACGACGTTGATCACTCTGGCGTTTCCAATGCTCAGCTCGGCAAGGAGAATCCTGGGATGGCAGAGAAGTACAGATCGCGCAGCATCGCCGAATCCAACTCGATCGACATTGCCTGGGACATGCTGACGGATTCCGCATTCAGCAATCTGCAGCAGTGCATGTTCGCGGATGAATCGGAACTGATGCGTTTCCGTCAGATGGTCGTGAACATGGTGATCTCCACCGACATCTTCGACAAGGCTGGAAAGGAAATGCAGAAGAACCGATGGGAGAAGGCGTTCCATCCAGACAACCAGGATGCCGACCTGAAGGCCTCCATCGTCATCGAAGCAATCATCCAGGCGGCAGACGTCGCCCACACCATGCAACGTAAGTTCGACTTCTTGCTCTCAATGCTCGTTATCCGCTTGGCGAATACTTCTCGATACATCCAATGATAATTGCACATCAATGAATGTTCGGTTGTTGTTGTTGGCTTCCAATTGACGAATGCGCGTCTTCCATTCACTCAATCACTTACTCACTGGCTCGCTCACCTATTTTACCCATGTTGTTCTCCATTTTACCACTGCAGACTGGCAAGTGTACACCAGGTGGAATGAAAAGCTGTTCCAAGAGATGTACAGAGCGTACGAGAACGGACGCGCCATGAAGGACCCATCGCTCGGCTGGTACAAGGGCGAGCTGTGGTTCTTCGACAACTACATCATCCCGTTGGCCGGCAAGCTGGAGAAGTGCGGCATCTTCGGCGTAAGCATCGACGAATGTCTGAACTACGCCATCGACAACCGCAGGGAATGGGCCGACAAGGGCGAAGCCATCGTGGAGAGAATGGTGCGGCGCTACAAAGAATCCAAATGCGCTGAGGTGGACACCGCGGTCGTACTGCACAGCCAGGAGGAGGTGATTCTCTTCAACAACAGCAACAGCAAGGACGACACGTCATCGAACAAGTCGACGAAGGCCAGCACGGTGGTCGAGGACGACACGTTGAACATCGACATGACGCCGACCCTGAAACCCAAGAGCACCGTGTCCAGGGGCTCGGTGGCAACGGCCGACATCCGCCCGCCCACCTTGACAGATGAAACGGTGGACGATGTTTCCATCGCCTTTTCCACCGACTCGGAGGAGGTGGATTGCTGATAGCATGGCTGATCCATATCACGGCTGGAAGCCAATACACTATTTGTACCATACGCAAACATGCACATTAACAGTTGAATCGAGCATAATAGAACACATTGTTTAGATACGAATAGAGTAGGTACATGTAACAAGAGTACGTGGGCATCATTGATCAAGCAAACATTGGCAAGGAACCACTGCAGAGCACTCCGAATACAGGAAGGGCGATATCTCTACTCTGCGCAGAGCAGTCTAAGACCTTCTTCGACATCGACGGTTGAATGACAGACAGAAGAAGGGACTTCGACTAACTGGAGTAAAAGCAGCACAATGGCAGAAAACAACGCGAACGGCACGAACGGCACAGGCGCTACGTTCATTGCGAGAGTCGCAACAAGGCGATGCCTACCGTACTGTTGCGCCTTCTTGGTTGGTGAGATTCGTGTTGTTCTTGCCTGGTTTGGCAGCTGCCAAGCAACTCAAGAACATCAACACCATCAACACCATCGTCAACACCATCGTCAAGAACGACGTAACAAGAAGCTCGACTCTGTTGCACACGATGTTGTCCTCCATCGCACGCAGTTCCGCCGCCGCACGCGCCACGAAGGCCTGCACGAACGCCCTGATCGGATCGCGGCGCACGGCCGTGAGCGTGAAGAAGGGCCTCATCAAGGCCGGCGAGATCGAGGAGCCCGAGGATGCCCTGGCCGTCGAGAAGCGCATGGAGCAGATGGCCGACAAGGACGTCGCCATGGTGTTCGACTCCGGCGACATCATCGAGGCCCCCGTCCTGCCCGAGAACCCGGCCGAGGTCACCGCGCTGGACCCCGCCCATCTGCGCAGCCAGCGTCAGCCCGACGGCCGCAAGCGCATGGTGATCATCAAGCAGCTGCGCGCGCGGCCCAACCAGTCTCCGCTCAACCCGGAGAGCGTGTGGAAGATCTCCTTCAACGACGACGGAGCCGTCGCCGATCGATGGACCAACCAGCTGATGGGCTGGAACTCCACCGCCGACACCATGGGATGCGACACGCCCCTGCACTTCAGCAACGCCCAAGACGCCGTCTACTTCGCCAAGAAGCGCGGCTGGAGCTTCATGGTCAAGGAGCCGGTCATCCGCAAGCTGCGCGACGACGATGCGCAGTACCAGGACAACTTCCTCCCGCAGGCCATCGCCAACACCGTCAAGCGCGAGGGCAGATCCTGCGCTCAGTGGGAGCGCAAGGAGGCCGGAACGTCCCATTACTTCCGACCGCTCAAGTACCACGGTAACGGCACTGTGCGCCAGCACGGACCCCACCCGATGCAGAAGTCCGCCAGCGACGTCGCCGGGTACTACAAGATCAGGTAAACCAGCCTCCGCTGCAGTGCAATGCAATGCATGCAATGCGACCTATCCATGCACCAATAACAACGAAAGCACAACCCTGGAGCGGTGCCAACGATGGATCGCAATAAGATTAGCTGAACAGAATGATTGAAGGAACACATGAGAGCACAACCTAGTGTTTGGATGCACGCTCCCTTGCTGGCTTGTCCTGTATCGCATGGACTTGTGCCATGATGACGCTGATCTTCCTGCGATTGCTGCCTGCTCTGGACATCAAGTTGCGTCGATCTTGGCGCCGAAGATGTCCAGTCTGGAGACGGGCAGCGACTCAGCTGCATCCAACGTGACACCACAATGCATCAAATGCAAGGCCGTATCAATACTGGCAACGTCGTCTGCTGCACTCTACAGGTGCCATAGGTCGTACCATGCAATGCACGTGGATACTCATGCTTCATTGGGATCCGAATATTTATACTTTTATTGTTCATTCATATTTTTGATTGGTTTGTGTTTGTGTGTGCGTCGTCTGTGCTATCCATGACGTTTGCAATCGTTCTCAATTCGTTGAGCATTCTGAAAGGGGGCGCCTCGGCAAATACCATGGTGGTTCATGAATATGCGAAACATGAGCAAGAAGAAGGCAATCGCCAGGTTGGGAATGCACAAGAGAGAACAGGATGAAGTGATCTTGTCGAATGTGACGGGTCAACTTCCCCAGGTACCCAAGCATGGCACTCCCCAACTGTCGGAAGCTTCAATGCGACGTATACAGTACGTTGCGTTTTCGATTTGTCGTGGAAGCTGTTCATCGTTATGCATCCTGCATGGATTCTTTGACGTGGAGTACCAAACATCAAACGCACAACGATTGCCGCTGAATCGGTAAATGGGCCGACAACACGTTGGCTTCGTTTGTCCGTTCTGAAAATCGCAAGGGTATCCGTCACGTTGACATGTTGGCGCACCGGCAGCCGCTGCATTTAGCAGCATCCCTGGTTCTGCTTGACCTGCTGTCCACGGAGTGGGAGTCCTCCCTTTCCACTCTGGGCGCCCGCCGCTGTTGGCTGGGTCTTCATTCGGGCCTTGATCTGGCTGGCCATGGTCAAGAAAGCCTGCTCGACATTGTCAGCAGTCTTGGCAGATGTCTCGAGGAACTCGATTCCGAGGCTCTCGGCGAACTCCTTTCCTTGTTCCGTCGAAACGACGCGCTTTGCTGTGAGATCAGACTTGTTACCGACCAAGAGCTTGTTGACGTTCTCTGCGGCGTATCTGTCGATTTCGTGGAGCCATTGCTTGACGTTGTTGAAGGATTCGTTGTCTGTCACGTCGTAGACAACGATGATTCCGTGGGCACCGCGATAGTACGACGATGTGATTGTGCGGAAGCGTTCCTGGCCAGCGGTATCCCAGATCTGAAGCTTGATGGTCTTTCCATCGAGCTCGATGGTGCGGATTTTCTGATATTTGGTGCGCACGGAAGGAGATGGAGCGGAAGATTGGGGTGGCGGGTGCAGGAAAGATTGTAATGGGATGGGATGAAATGAAGTTGATGCATGCGTTGAGTTAGTTGGTTGTTGTGACCGAAATGGACGAATTTCACCAGAGCATCGTCGATGCCGACTTTTGGCGTAACGAACCGGTGCGCGCTTAGTCATTGCAGGCGACGCTACCGGTGACACTAGCAACAACGACAACAACAACGATTACGTTGATGCTGTCGAGATCTGCGGCACCTCCTCCAACATCACTGTTGCACGAGCGTTTTCCAGAGACACACGTGATGCGCATGTTGCGTCAAAAGGGCATGCGGAACCGAACTTACGAAATCAACACCGATTGTGGAGATGTACGACTCAGTGTAAGTGTCGTCGGCGAATCGGAGAAGCAGACAGGACTTTCCGACACCGGAGTCTCCGATGAGGAGGAGTTTGAAGAGGTAATCGCTGTGGTTGCAGTCATGTGGTGATGATGGTGATCGTCGTCGGGTGCAGAGCGTGGGTTCCAGATTTGGATGACAGGTGTCGCGTGTCGTCAGTCAATTGCAGAAAACAGGGGAGATGAAGATGGATGCAACAGAGGAGAGGAAGTGGAGTGGTGCATTCGGTTAGTCTTGGTTGAGAATGCCATGGGATTGAAGGCAAGCTCGGGAAGAGAGATGAATTCGGAGATCATGACATGCATCACACATGCTCATCGAAGTGCCACGTCGCTGTTGCGTTGACATGATTCATGGTCCGCGTGTGCTGTTGCCACGATATCCAGCTTGCATGTTCTCCGTATTCATCAGCCGCCAGGTGCAATGACGCTGTGGGAGACTGCATTCGAATGTGGACGCTCGTTGCGACGGCACCCATCGCCATTGTCGAGTGGGATCGGCTCTCCTCTCCCTCCGTCTGCGTGAGGAGTTGCCCGCAGATGGATGCTCTGCGAACTGTTTTGAAAATGCTGGTTCCGCTTCGCACGGCGTGGATGTTGGCTAAAAAATTCGCCACGAGAACATGCAGAGCAACCCTTCTGTTTTGCGGTGCTTTGCGTCAAGTCGTGCTGTTGACACAGTCATGGCGATGGCCATGGTCGATGTCTGCGCTGTTTGCCTCCATTGATGCAAGTCCATTGCATGTACGAGTATGCAGAGCACTTACTATTCTGGGTTCATCTTGGTGGTCCTGGTTTGTTCCTTTGTTGTTTGTTTGTTTGTTTGTTTGTGGAGCTGTGTGTTCGTGTGGTTGCTGATTTCGTATGGGCACGAAGACTTGCAATGAGATGTGTGCTTGAGAGTGTGGCAGTGTGGGTGTGTACGATGCGCGCGGGAGTGTGATGCGGCTGTGCGCTCTTCGTCTTTGCTGTCACTTTCGTTGTTGTTCTGTTCGTGTTGTTTCGATCTCTTTTTCTTGGTGACTTTGCACACACAAGAGGCGACCACGAGCAACAACGTTCATCGAAGAAGACCGTTGGGTTTTTTCGCTGCACATCATTGGGTTTGAATCGGGTTGTTCGAAGGCAACCGGAGCAACCACGTTTCATTTGAACGGCGGGACTGGGGGCTCCGACAGAAACAGGAATGAAACCACGTCTAGGTACGATCGAAGTGGTCAAATTGGTTCGCGGCGGAAACAATTCGAACGAACAAGTTTTCGTCCAGATTGGAGACGTCGACCATGTGTGTCACATGGGCGGCCGGATGTGTGCGTCGCATCGTTTCACAGCATGGCGAGCCAGCGTGTTCGTTCGTGTCACACGAAATTGCAGGTCAACCCAAAACGCGAGAGTTTGGTTGGCGTTTCCGTTACTGCTTGAAACTGATGAACGAGACAAATGGCATGTCATACAATCGCGTTGGCGGGAGGGTGATTGGAAAATTTTCGGGAAAATGACGAGGATGGTGGGGTATGTGGTTGCTCTGCCGTCGTGCAGCCAGGTTTCGGCCAAATTTTAGTTTGTTGTGATGATGTGCATCTGGGCCTTGTTTCGTGCTTTGTGGTGCCTTCTTGGCCTTGTTGATGGTTGCTCCATGGCTCTGTTGGCCTCACTTTCATCACATGGGCGAGCATTCTATTCGCGGAACGGAGTACTATAATCGTCGAGCACAGCATTGCATCGCATCGCATCGTACCAAGTCGCGGCGAAGCGCCACAGACACAGCTATTGGCGACCAGTTGAGATCCCATTGATATACAGCTCATACTCGTTCACAACTCGTGCACAACTCGACTCATATTGCATCGCAGCGCAGCTGGAGATGACAATGCGCGTGGAAGTGCTCTTGGATGAATCAACGTTGCAGCACAAGTACCCATCATACAATCAGATGCCGCCGCAAGCCCACGTTGACTCGTACTCGAGTGCGTATCCGCCATCTTCACAGGCTCAGCACGTGAAGATGCAGCAGCGATCGAAAGGTGGCGCGAGTGCCAACCAGCGCGGCTCGAGAGCGCAGCAGACTCGCGCGAGCAAGAGTGGAAGGGACCATGTGATTACCAACCTCTCCACCACATCAATGGCGAGCAGCAAGCGCGGCACGAGCAACAGCAGCGCGAGCAGCAGTCGCAAGAGCGATCGTCGCTTTGGCAAACCCCGGCAGCTGCTGAAGCGCCTCATTTGCAAGAAGGTCAAGGAGGAGGATTTCCATGATGCGATGGACGTTGGAGATTCCTTCACAACGGTATCGAGCCACTCCGATGCCAACCACGCCGCAAGTCCGCAACGTTCGACCGGGGATGCGTCCGAGCCAATGATCTTCAATTCGTTCCTATCGACCGAGGTCGCGTATCTGACATCGGGCGGTGCCAAACAGGGACCAAAGCCGGCTGCCCCAGTGCAGCAACCCACGAAGGATGAGATGATCAACGAGGTGTTGTCCACGCTGCGGATGGTGCATGACAAGCGACTTAGGGGCAGCAGATCGCACGACAACAGCGTGAACCAATCACAACAGCAGCAAGCCACCCCGGCCGTAGTCACGCCAACGAAACAACAACCCCGCAACGCCCACAGAGCTTCACCGTTCGGCTCGCAAGACACGGCAGCTCTGCAACGCATGAATGGCAACGGATCGGATCTGTTCAATACTAGACCGACAGCCTTGGAATCGCGGACGCTCACCTACACCGAAATGCGCAAGCCAACTCCGATGAGCAGGAACGAGACCATGATACTGGAGAGAAGGGCCATGGATCGATCTCACAACCATGCGCAAGAACATGGCTCATTTGATGTTCATCAACATCGCCAGCGTCAGCAACACAAGCAACAGCAGCAACAACAAGAAATGCCCATGAGGGATTTCCATGAAAACGAGTCTCACGACGATGTCAGCCATTCGGGAACGGAAACGACCGGAACGATCGAGGCGTCTAACCTCGGTGGGCTATCAAATGTTCAGCACAGCGAGCAGGATTATGAAGACAGCTACCTCAGCGCCTCGGCGTCTGGATGGGAGACCACCACGAACACGGTGCAATCCACCGACGAGGACAGCCTCTTCTCGGCGCTTGAGAGGCAGGTCATCCACGACAAGTATGGTGAGCGCGAGGACGATATTTCATCGGGGCTTGGGGCCATCGATGAAGATAGCGAGCTCTCCGCGTTCCAATCCAGACTGACGGGCATGACCTCCGTTTCGGCGAATGATCAAGTCAGCGTGGCATCCGAAAACTCGTCGAAGTTCCAGATACACCAATCCATCACCGCGATGGATATGCTGGAGAGACTGGTACTGGGACATGACTCGGACGATGAGGAGTCAACTCGCCCCACCAACCAGCGCAACGGCAATGGCGGTGATGACGACGATGATGATGATGACTCCGACTTCTTCAACGAGGAGTACTTCCGACCGGACGATGCCGAGAATACTGCTGCCCGTGCCAAAACTCGGGCAACGCGCGGACGACGATCCTCGGTATCCACCAACGGATCGGCTTCCGGCAGCGAATACTCGTGGGGGGTGCACGGGAGCCAGCGTTCGTGGAAGCCAGAGGGTCAGCACAAACATCAGGTTCAGATCCATCCCGAAGATCTGGAGAAGCTCAGGCGGTTAAGACGCGACTTGACGAAACGGGGGGACGATGCGAGCGTGGCCAGCATGGAGATGATGTTCAATCATATGTTCTGCTCGTCCAAGGATCGTCTCATCGTGGAAGATTGGGTGTAGGAGAGCGGAGTCGACAAATGGAATGAATACGAGAGTACGTGTGTGTGTGCGTATATGGGCACATGTTCGATCGAGATGGACATGCATACAATGCGCCAATACATTTCGACAATACATTGCGCCAAAGATCCAACACGCATCCGAATCGAAGTTCAATCGATCTATTATGTGTCACATGTGCATCGTGGCACTTTGATCGTTGCCTAGCTACGACTTCCACGCCAACGCTCCATCCAATTGTGGGTGGGCGCTGGACCACATTCCATCTATCTTACAATATTAGTAGACTAAAGTTCTTCATGTTTTCTCAACCCATGCTAACCATTGGTACTCTGGCGTACGGATAGTGTTGCGGTGCTCCACCCTTCCAATCCATTGCATGTAGTACTGCTTCTTGCGGAAGAGCTATACTTTCCAAACTATCGTCAAGCTGGCCTCTCTGGCTCCCGCAAGGTAGCAGCGCCTCCATTTCTGAAAGGGTCCCTTGGGTCTCTCCCGATTCAGCAGAAGTGATTCCTTTCAGAAATGTCCACACGATTCTGACAGTTCTGTACTCGTCGCTCTGCGGACAGAGAGAAGGAGGATACGGAATGCCGTTGTCAACCGTCCTTGTGGACTTTTCCGGGTTCCCAACAATGTCGGAGATTCCTGTCGACGGACGAAGTTCTCGTTGCGGCGGCCAAGGAGCAAGGTGATTGTGGAACAACGGCGTGATGGCGAAGAGAACAGTACATGGTGGGAGGCACAAATCCAGCGTGTCGCTATCCTTATTTGAGAGTTGACATCACACGGATCGGTCCCTTATTTACGATTGGTGATTGGATCTGTTCCAGATGCGTTGTGTTGGTCTGGTTGGAAGATCTGTTTTTCGTGTTAAGTAATGTGGACGTCATCAAGCGCTTCAGGGACTATCCATGGAAGCCGCTTCGAAGCGGTAGGAATTCTACGCAAGCGGTAGAAAGCCGCTGAAATCCGTGTTTCTCGAATGGTCTGTCGCGCAGACAGGCGGTGCAGGCGGCAACAACGAAGACGCTCTTGACCAGAACTGTCACTCCGCCAAACCGGTTGTCACGGCAAGATGGTTGAGAAAAATTGCCCGCGCCGTTGTGCGCGCAGGAAGGCGGCGAACTGTGTGGCAATGCAAGAGAGCACAGCCATCGCACAAACATCAACAGCGACATCAAGAAGAGCAGGTTCTGCGACATCACCAATCTCAACCTCGACGGTCTCGACGAGAGCAGAAGCAGAAGCATCCAAAGGTGGCGAACGGCGACATCATCATCCCGAGCGAACGACAGCAACAACACCAACCATCAGCACTGTGTTAGCGGCATCAACGTCGACGTCGTCTGCAACACATAAACTCGCAGAGAAGGAAGATCAAGGCCGCTCAAGAGCACAGCACAAACACACGCAGAAATACAGGCAGACAGGCACACCCGAATCCATCAAACGATCCGTCCCGCTCCACAGTTTTGGTAGGTATTATCGTAGAATACATTGCTCTTACGACGAAGAGCTCATGCGCTGATGTTGGCATCTTGTTTGGGAAAGAGAGCAATGCATGCAGACGCAATCGGCGGTCAAGGAAGGAGCATGAAGCGGAAGAACACCATCAGCATCATCACCAACATCGAATCCTGAGATCTTCTTGCAGACCGAGAAATTGATGCCTCACGTAGACGCAGTACCAAGACGCCGTAGCCATGATGGCTTCGCAGTGCCCCAAACCACACTTCACTCCGGTAGCGAAGCTATGAACCCCAACAAGATCATGGCGGAGGTTGCATGGTACATCGTGGCCTGATCCTCGAATCGGTGCACAGCCGCATCCCAAGCACATGGACGGCCGCCGTTTCGTCATTCCCATGGCTCCTCTTGGGTGGATTGGTCAGTGTCTGGTTTTGCGATGGTTCACGTGTCCAATCGCGTGGACGAGACACACAGCGCCAACCAGCAGCCCTTGGCAAGGCATCACTACCCAAACCGAACCATGGGATCGGGGGAGGCTTTGGTGCTGGGACATCTCGGAATTAGAGCCAAGTTGGGATGTTGGGATTGGGTGTGGTTGCAACAAGGGGCCGAGGCCGGCACACTACTCTACTCGTAGAGAGTACGCTCTTTCGGTTGGCGCCGTTCTATCCATGACGACAACGGAGACGACGGCTGCATGGGACGCATCGCGTCATTAGTCTACCCGTACCTTCCCGAATCAAGCGCAGGTGGTAGTGATGGACTTCATGAATGCACCCAAGGCACTTCCATCCAAAGCAACGAAAGCCGTCCAGTGATTCTGAGCAGTGGTTGCACCCAATTCAGTTGCTTCATCCGTCCAGACTTCACATGCAAACGAAAGCATGCGCAAGCACACGCAAGAACGGGCATAGGGATCGGCACACTACCGCATGCAACAGTTGCTCATCTGATTGCAGCGCCATCATACCTCATCGCGCTGATGTCGCAACAGTCCACAACTCACGCGTTCTACCTTTCTTCTCTCTCTCTCTCTCTCTCTCCGCATTTTGCTCCCTTTCTCCCGCACTCTTCCACAGAATCCACCCAACCCAGCAGCACCATGTCGAACGCAGCAATGTCCATGCCGGTATTCGGCTCCGTCAGCCAACCCAGTCAGCCCGCGTTGCAGCCTGAAGGTCAGGCAACCGATCAGTGGAACTCCACCGAAGGTGGCGCAGACTCCATGGACTTCGATCTCTTGGCTGAGTACCTCCTCGATGATGGCCCGGCAACTGCCAGCACGATGAACTTTGACTTCAAGTGAGTGAACTTCGGGAAAGACATGTTTGTTCGTTGTCTTTTGTTGTTCCGAGTGTTGCCGTGTGTTGGAACTGATGCCAACTCTGTACTGCTGCTGCCACTGCTACTGCCAATTTATCAATCACCTCGCACTCCACAGACTACTGAACTCACAGCAAAGCAACAACAACAATAACCCATCGCTCTGGTTCCTTTCATCGTATGTGCGTGTGCACTCGGTTACTCTGAATCAATCGAATCCAACGAACCCATGATGGTTGCCCATGCTCATCCTCGGCGGATGAAAGTGGGGGTAGCTCTGGCATCGTTTCACCAGAACAAAGTGACGATGGCTCCGCGCCTACCATGCATGCCCCAACACAGCCCAACGATTCCGTGGCTCATGTGAAGCAAATCATCACCCAGCATGCTGCTCACGTGGCACAGCAGCAGCAACAGAAGCAGCTCATGTCGGTTGCCTCCGTTTCAGCTCCGATGGGCGCACCGCCAAGCCTCATGACCCTCCCACTGAAGCAACAAGCCATGGCGGCAGCCCCAGCTGTCTCGTCGGTGGTACAGGCGGTGACCCAACTGCGACCAGCGCCACTGCCGCACATGCCAATTGCGGCGCACCCGCCTGTCGCACCAGCCCCCATGCTCCAGCCGGGCCTGCTGGACGTCAACGTGACGAAACGCAGGAGGCTGGACGGCGCCATGATGGGACAGCCGTCAGCAGTTTTGACCGATCCCTCGGCAGTCGCCGCAGCACTGCAAGGCCGAGGAAGGAAGAAGACCCAGGCCCAGATCGACCGCAGGAGGGAACGTAACCGCATCCTCGCGCGAAGAACGCGGTTGAGAAAGAAGTTCTTCTTCGAGTCCTTGCAGAAGGAAGTCATGGACCTGCAGCGGGAAAATGCAGCATTGAAGGGAATCGTTCGGGACAAGCTCAAGGGCGAAGACGGCCAACGTATTTTGGACGAATGCGATGCGGCAGAGAGAATGCCACCCGCAGTTCTCGAAGCGTGTGGCGAGCAAGCCAGGGACATGGCGCAGCAAGACTTCAACCTTGTCCGCAGCATCCAAGGCTCGCAGCACAGCTTCGTGATCACGGACCCAAGCCTGCAAGACAATCCAATCGTCTTCGCATCCGACGACTTCCTCACCATCACCGGGTACTCGCGTGATGATGTCCTGGGACGCAACTGCCGCTTCCTCCAAGGCACTGAGACCAGCCAAGAAAAGCTAAAGGAGATCAGCAAGGGTCTGGCCAGCGGCGAGGACGTGACGATCACATTGATCAACTACATGGCAGATGGCACGCCATTCTGGAACAAGCTCTTCATTGCGGCATTGCGGGACGCCCAGAACAACATCGTGAACTACATCGGCGTCATCGTGAAGGTGGCATCGCCAGAACCCTCGGATCCGGAACACGGCAAGCTCCTCCCTGGAGAGCAACCAGTTTCGAATGATAGCATGGACTTTGGGGATCTGGGAGACGCAGAAGATGCTCCTGCCGATGACGGATCTGCTGCTGGAGCAGGACACTTACCTGCTCAAGCACCGGCGACAACCATGGGTGGTGGTCTTGGTGCTCCTCAACTGACGATGTAGCGATTGGGAACTCGGGAGAGGAGATATGTCGCCAAGACTGCCACAGGCGAGGCCGGTGAAAGATGGTTGTCTGAGATGAAGAAAAGAAGCAAGACAGCACAAAGCAGTCCAAGAAGGGCAAGAAGGGCAACCAAAACAACAAACGAACAAATCAACGAACGAACAAGACAGGACAGCAAGATACGGCAAGACGAGACGCAAGCCAACCACCACTGCCTGAAGGGAGCGCCCAAACGAGGTGGCTCCGAATACGCTCCATATACCAAACCAAAAAGTTACACTCTATATATACGTGTCATTGCATTCGACAATAGTGTCATCCATGAAAGTAAATAAATGCTCTCTACTCTGATGTCGCGTGGTGTCCATCATCTTGTGAAGGGGCTGCAGCTCTTTGTCATGGCATCCCATGTTCTGTGCTTGCTTTCGTTTGCGCGCTTTCCTGTTGTCCTCGCAGAATGGTGACTATGCGCGCACTTCTCTTTTAGTGTCCACGGCGGAGTCTTTGCAATCACACAGAATGTTGCCACCCCCTGACGATCATCTTGACGATGCCACCGTCCGGAATACCCTCCTCGTCACGCCACCGTGCTGCGCGATCTCGCGATCCATCTGCTCCAGGTCCTCGTCGCTGACGGCCAGTTGCCTCCCATGCAACATCGCGGCTTCCGCCATGCGCTGCGCTTCTTCCGCCGTGATCGGTTCGCCAACTTCCTCGGACAGCTTTCGCAGATCTTCTGCCGTGATGTGCCCCTTGCCATCCGTGTCGATGGCTTGGAACCATTCATGGAACGTGCGCTCTCTGTTCTTTGGTTTGCACTGGTGATTGAGTTGACAGTAAACAGAGCAAGGTGGATGCGAGTAGAAATGTTGAGCAAGATGGATGGCAGCACGATGTCACAAGGAAGTTCGGTGACATATGCGCCTTCACGACGTTTTCCAATACCCATCAACCACACGCCGTCCGTCGCACAACATGATGCATCGCACGCACCTGCGCAAAGAGCTTGCGTGCCACTTGCAGCGTGATGGGAACGCGCGGATTGTACTGATGATCGGGACTGACGCTGCGCAGCAGCTTGCGAAAGTCCGATTCCTCCAGGAAGGCGTATCCCAACGCAAGGTACATGGCGTAGGTGTCATCGAAGGAGAGCTCCCCCAGACGATGCACGTCCATGGCGCGGAAGGAGGATTGGATGTCGTGCTCTTCGTCGGGCGTCAGCTGTCGCGGGAGCTGCGGCGGCTTTATCATGGCGGTGGGATGCGATGGCATGGTGCCGTGGATTGAGAGTATGCTGTGGTGCGGTGTGGTTGGTAGCTCGCGATGGGTCCAATGGTGTTGATGCTGGATGAACACAAGAGGAAGAGGAAGAGGAAGAGATACGACCACGAGTGTTGGCGTCTTCCTTTGCCTGTTTGGCGAAAGGAAGACCGTGACAGAGCGGCACGAACAGATGGGCGCGCCATGGTCGACCTTTTTCGTTTTTGTGGTGTGTAGTCATTCTAGTCAAATCTGTTTTAGTCCCACGGTCATTGTTCGTCTTGCAACAACACACGATTCAAAACGGTCAAGAACTTCGCCTCTTGGAGAAATAACGGCGCACGAACGAATGGAACAACAACAACACCAACGACAACACCACCAACGACAACACCAACGAAAGTTCCTCTTTGAACATTGTCGTTATCGTCATCATTATCATCGTCATCACCGTCCAACAGCAACAAGAGACTCCTGAGCACAAGAGTGATTCCAAGAGAGATCAACAAGAACACATCAACCACAATCAATCGCTTAATCGTGACAGGGTAGCACGACCGACGAGTCCAACCGTATTCCTCACAAGACAAGCAACAAGCAACAAGCGACCACTCTCCAGCCGAGCAAGAGAGAGTTGAACACACAAGACCAAAGCCGCTCTTGATCATCACCAAGGACAACCTGCGAAATCACTGTACGAATAGCAGTACTGTTGGAAAGACACTATTCCATCAAAGCCAATAGCAGCAACAGCAGCAGTAACAACAACAACAACAACAAGAAACCAGGCACCATGGGCAACATGTTCGGAAAGGAGAAGCCTCTGAAGGAGGTCCTGCGAGAGAACAAGCGCACGATCAACAGAGCCGTCAGAGAGCTGGATAGAGAAAAGACGGGTCTGGAGAGGGAGGAGAAGCGGATCACGATAGAGATCAAGAGGGCTGCCAAGGCTCAGCAAATGGGTTCCGTCAAGATCATGGCCAAGGTGCGTTGTGTCTTGCTCTATTGTTACCTTCACTGCTTCATTCTATTCTATTATTATATATAGAATATGTTGATTGTGTGTTGATTGTGTGTTGATTGTGTGTTGATTGTGTGTTGATTATGTGTTGATTGTGTGCGGATGCGATCAACGCAATGGCGCAGACAGGAATGAATCGATCAAGTCGCTACTGCAGACAGCCAATGCTTGCGACCATGTCCATTCTCACACCCATCAACGCAATGCACTCTTGTTCTCTCCACACCTCTTTCATGTTTCCCTGGCAACTTTGCCGCTCGCAATATAGGACCTGGTGCGAACGCGGCAGTACATTACGAAATTCATTGAGATGCGCAGCCATCTGCAGGGATGCGCCCTCAAGCTGCAGACCGTCAAATCGCACCACGCCATGGCGGATGCCATGAAATCGACCGCCCAGGCCATGTACAAAATGAACAAGGCCGTCGACGTGCCGGCGATCACCAAGATGATGGCAGAATTCGAAAAGGAGAATGCCAAGACGGAGATCATGCAGGAGATCATGGGCGACACGATGGACGATGCCTTGGCCGACGAGACCACGGAAGAAGAAGAGAACAACGTCATCAACCAGGTCCTCGATGAGATTGGCATATCGTTCGGCGAGGAGCTGCCGGAGGCTGCGCACGGCGGTGTGTCCAAGGTGGATACGACGGGACCCTCCAAGGTGGCCATCACGCAGGCCGACGATCCTGCCCTCAGCGAGCTCGAAGCGCGGTTGAACAATTTGAAGCGGTGAGCGGGCGAAGCGTGTGCCTCCTGGATCGGCTGTGCATCAGAACCTACCGGCTCTCTCTGTGATCATAATATCAAGTCTTTTTGGAACCAATTCAGAGAGGATCATTTTGTATTGTGTCGCGGACGGCTTTCGCATCGCGGGAGGCAAGACAACGCAACGGAAGACAAATGGAGCATTCGACAATGCGACGCAATGCAATAGGTAGAGAAGGGATTGTACTCGTAGCGCTCTTGTTTTATTATATTCTTGCTTCATGCTCTACTGCTTCGCGTCCGAGATGTCGTCGTGTGGCTGGTGCCCTTCCTCCAACGGCTTGCGTGCCACCACCACAACTCGCGCGCACAGCTTGTCCATGTCGTACGACTCCAGATGCTTGAACTCGTCGCCACCCACGTGCACCTTGTTGCGATCCGGATTGCTGCCTTCCAGGGCCTCCGCGGGTAATTCCATGGACATGGAACTGTCGCTGCCATCGATCTGGACCTCCACGAATCCCAGCGCCTCGCACATGGGTTGGATGGTGGTCTTGGCGACGAACAGCTTCATGCAGCTGGGCCAATTCACGCCAGGCTCCAACGATTCATCCTGAATGGTCGATGTGCAGATGGAGATGCGGCCGCCGGGTTTGAGGATGCGAAAGACTTCGGCAAAGGCCCTCTCCTTGTTAGGAGCCAGGCAGAAGGCGCCGTTCGAAATGATGACATCGAAGCTGTTGTCGGGGATGGGCAAACGTTCCATGTCCGCGACTTCAAATTGCAGATTGGCTTGGCGGCGATCGTGGGCTCGCGATCGGGCATGCTCGACTTGCTTCGAGCTGAGGTCGATGCCCAGGACCTTGCCGGCGGGTCCCGTGGCGGCGGCAGCGATAAAGGAATCGATGCCGAGGCCGGAGCCGATGTCCAGGACAACGTCGCCTGGTTGGATGTTTGCATGGATGTGCGGATTTCCTACGCCCTGGTAGTTGTACGCATCGGCACCCGCAATCTGGAACTGCTCTTCGGTGTAGCCCAGCGCGGACATGATGGCCTGAGCCTTGCGCATGTTGCCCTCCAGGTGAGCAGATTCGCCCACCTTATCGTATGCGGCTTTCGTTTCCTCCTTCGCCATCTCCTCCTCGTCTTGGTAGAGGTAGATGTAGTCGGCAGGATTGGAGCCTTCTGGACCGTACATGGACTGAATGTCGTCCTTGCAGGCCTCATCGTCATCCAGGTCGACCGTGGAGCTCATGGACAAGACCAAGCTGGTTTCACCTGCCATGGTCGGATGCGCCTCCAGCACGCGTTCTGGTACGCCGCAGTAATTCATGAGATGGCCGTTGCCAGCGATTACGAGGTATTTATCACCACGAGGTTCCGTCTGGTCGGTCATACCGTTACGAGTGTCTCTGGCACGATCATCTTCAACTTTCACTGATGCCACATACTTTCCATCGCCAATTTCTAGTTTTGGTTCTTGCTTTACGCCTGCTGACGATGCTGCTCCTTCGTCTGCCTTTGACGATCCTGCCGCTGTTGACATGGTTAGTGCCGATGCCAGCGTTGTCGGAACGACATTCTCCTTGCCCTGCGCATGCGTATGCACATGCTCACCACTTCCACCATCGCGCCGCTGCTGATCCGCCACCTCCCCAGCTAGCAGCTGATTGACCTTGTTGGCCATGGAGACGTCCTTCAGAACCTGCGCCTTGAAGATCTTTCGGAATCCGTCCGTGGGCGGAGTAGACTCGAAGAAGGGACGCCCCGTGATCAGGCTTTCAAAGACGTTGTAATGAAAGTCCGTGCCATCCAGATTGATCTGAATGGGCAACCACTCCGGGGAGGTCTGCTCACGCACCGCATCGATGCCGTCCTTGATGAGGACGCGCGCAAATTGGCGTGGAATGAAGCCTCCGTGCAGCTTGATCTTGTGATTATGCTCGCGGGCATCCTCCAGGAGGGGCTTGTAGGGATCGAGGTCATGCCCCTCGCTACCATGGTCATTGTACTGCTGCTTGAGCTGCTCAAAGTCGATCTCGCCCTTCTGGTACTGCTGCAGCAGCCCATCCATGTCCAACGAGAAATGTTCCATCACAACGTGGAGCTTCTGCGCGGACTGCGCCATCTCCTGCTGCAGCGCCTGCTGGAATGCGACGATGGGCGGACGGGAATGGATCTCTCCGCAGAAGACGAGCTTGTTGTCCGCCAGTTCCGACAGCGCTGCCGATTCCCCGAACGCCTTGTCGGCGCCTTGCGTTTGGTAGCTGGGACCATCGAGGATGCTGGGCGAGCTCCTCGCTGTCATCAGCTTGTACGCCGCCTGTCTCAGCGTCTTCCTCGTCGCCATCATCCGGTTCAACTTGCTTCGCCTGAGGCAGAGATCGCGACGTATTTGTAGCGGATGACGATAGCAGAGCATCCACAATGGACTCTCAATCTCAATCTCCGCAGAGACCGACGATCAGTGTTGCGGTTGTTGCGTTGGTCGGTGTTTGGATCCTCTTGTTCTGCTTTTGTTCATCTTGACGGTTCTCATCCTTGTGTTCTTCGTTGACAACTCAGAGAATCGTGTTTTTCCACGATTTGTGAGATCCGACTCGCACGACCAAAAGCTAGGGATTCATCAGTGTTTTCATCTCCACCTCCATCCCCGTTCGTCGGTCGTAGCTCGTATTAGCAGCATATCCATGCCTTCATCTTTCCCATGGTACTCTTCTCACCACTCGCACCGTCTTCATCATGCCTGCAACACATCCGAAGGCACGGTGTACCCAAATGCCTCCATGAGCTGCTGGCCTCTGCTTGACATAATGAGCTGTTTGGCGTAGGCCAGATCGTCCTGCGTCATACCGTACGTCCGGTTCTGCCGTGCATGCTTCGCCATGGCCTTGGCCAGATCGGTGTGATCCGTTCCATGCACGTTGTCGGCGCCCATCTTGACGGACTTCGCCGTCAACCGCACCTTGGAGTTCATCGTGCCGCCGGCGCAATCGCAGATTTCCGTCAGAACCTCGTGCGGATGATAGACGAGATCCTCGAGACGGACCATCAATCGCGGAAACGTCGCGTTGGCGTACTCGCCGTACCAGTCCACCCACATGTCGAGCAAGGTGTCGTGATACAGGTCGGCCGTCTTGTAATGCACGCGGACCGGGACGCGAGTCGCGTTGATGGTGAAGTTGGCCTTGTCCTTGATATTGTCGACCTTCCACGGATCGCGGTCGTAGTATTGCCGCAGTTCCTTGGGATCCGTGTCCAGCCACTTGCGGTCGATGTCGTTTGCGATGAGGTTGGGACAGTGCGCCGGATCATCCGTGGAGTTCTTGCTGCGTGCCACGACGTGGAACCAGTGCGCGGCGTACCGCACGTTGCACATGGATTGCATCCAGCTGAAGGGATCGCGCACCATGACGATGGGGAGGTAGTCCTGGTTGATGAGCTGCGGCCTGGAATGATGCTCCATTCGAAATCTGGGAGGCTGGTGCTTGCCCCAGTTGACCTGCCAAAACACGCCCTCGTTGCCCTTTTCGGGACCTTGCCAAGGCAGCTTGCAGGCGTTGCGCAGAACGTCGAAGAGGAAGTTCGTGCCGCTGTTGAACGTGCCGGCCGGTGCCATCAATCGCCGATGGATGCTGACGCGTTTGCGGTACGCCTCGCAGGTATCCAATCCGTACGTGTGCTGCTTGTCGCCAAACCGGTCCATCACTTCGCCCCATGTCGGCAGCTGATCGCGCAGCCGCTCCGGCTCTGCCACGCTGGCGTACTTCAGGATCTTGATCAGCCGCTCCTTGCTGGTTCGGTTGACAGCAGCGTGCGTGCCGACAATGTCCTTTCCGATGACGACGGAAGAGTCCAGATGGTGCAGCGCCGCCAGATTGACGATGGTCACCACGCACGCAATCATGGCGAGAATGGCCGCCAGCAATTTGTCCAACGCAACGCCCCTGCTTCGTCGTCGCGCTTGTCGTCGCGGTTGTGTGCCTTGCGTCATCTCCAAGCCATTTCTTGCATCCGTGTGCGTTGGTTATGTGATGTTGGTGATGTTGATGATGTTGATGATGAATGGCCAATGCTCAAATCTTACTTTTGATGTTGTTGTTGTTCTGCGTTGTTCTGTGTTGTTTTCGTCGAGGGCATTTGGTTGGCGCCAAGCTTCGTTCCCGCGACGCACAGTACAAAGAGGAATCTAGAGAGTAAGCACTATCATCGATTGCTGACATACACTCCGGTAGCATGCGACTACTTGTACTGTCAATGCAATTGGAGCAAACCCTTCGAAGCAGGACCAGGGAAGTCTGCCGTCTCTCTCTCTCTCTCTCTCTCTCTCTCTTTGTTTGTTATGATTTGGTTCCCAACGCTTCCTTCTGTTACACCTATTTACTCTGTTGAGAGTCAGATGCCGTGCTCTTCGAAGATGCGTGCCTTGTCGTTCCAATTCTTTGGATCGAGGAACCAGGCCTGGGTGGTGTTGGTGTACAGCAACGGCCGCTCCTTTGTCTTGGAGTTGTTGGCAAGCCCGAAGTGCAGGATGCGGCAATCGAACATCACGACGTCGCCCAACGTCAAGCACGGACGCACCAGGAAGGGATACACGTTGTCGTCGGCCTCGCCGCAGTGCCGGGCCGTGAATCGCAAATCGTGCGAGCCATGCACAAAGGCCGTCCCGCCGACTTCCTCGTCGAAGGCGGCCCCAGGCGTGAAGATGTTGACGTAATGCGCGGGCAGGTCGGGAACGTGCTCGAACAGATGCGGCGTGTCGGCGTGCAAGGCCTGTTCGGCGGCGCCGGGGAAGCTGACGATGCCGCCGACGGGTGATACGCGCAGATCCTGGAAACTACCGTCGGGTCCCGATCCTTCAAAGTTGTATCGGCCCATGTTGCCGCGGTACAGAGCTTCGTCCTTGGGGCTCATGCAGGTGCGCACGATGTCCAGCAAGTCCTTGTGGCCGCGCAAGAAACCATCCGGAGTTGTAGACGTTGTTCTGTTGTTGGACTTGACGATCCGGTTGGCGTTGCCAATGTCATCGTCGTCTTTGCCATCGCCGCCACTGTTCCCTTCAATGCTTTTCCTCAACTTCGATAGCTGGCTTCCATGTCGGATATCCAATCGCAGATCTTCGCGCATCGACAATTCCTGATAGGCTTGGGGTTCGAATTCGGAGTTTTGCGGATTGTAAATGTCAACATGATCGCGCTCCTTCAGGATCTTCGCAGCATCATGCACAGTTTGGAGTACTGCGTTTCCAAATTGCTGGCATTCGTGCGGATTGAGGATCTGCCGAATGATGCAGTAGCCGTGCTTCGATAAGGCGTTTGCCGCCCTTTGGATGGAATGCTCTGTCATGGTCGATGATCGGGCTTCGGATGCCGAGAGCGTTGTCGTCGCATCTTCCAGGAAGGCTTGTTCTGTCGTGATCTTGTGAGATGATGGCAACCAAGGGCAAATTGAGGTATGGGCTTGGATGCAGTGTTTCTTCATGGCGAGAAGGGATATCGAAGGACCGAGCGTATTGTGTTTGCTTTCGTTCGAGTATATCGTCTTGATGGTTGACTTTGCAACATGCTTTCGAAGATGGTCGGGTAGATCTTCGATCGAGACTGAACGTCCAGATGCTTGGCGCAATAGTAGCATAATGATACCTCCTGGCATCACCATTGAGATGTCGTTCTGTTGCTGTGCGTCATCCACAATGATCAGTGCATCCAAACTGTTGCTGTCCGCTTCCTGTGTTTCGATTGTTGTATCGGGGCTCATAGCGGATTCTGTGCATGTGATCCCGCTGGGTGATGTGATCTGAATGCCCCTCTGTTGGACATGCTGCCGAATTGCTCGCTCCAGCAGTTGCCAATCACCGCCGGTAATACTAGTAGTGGTGTTACCGCTACTCCCATTTTCATCGATTTGGCTGATGGCAAGCCCGACGACGCGATCCTGCAGTTTGACTTGGGCGTTGCTCTTGAGGAACTCTTGTGAAAGATTCAAAGCCAGTGCCGATGCAACCTCTTTCCAGCCTTGTGCTGTCGCAGCTGTTGCTGATGATGCTTTGCCATTCGAAGCACCGTCGCAGGTTTGCTCAGCGCCACTTTTGCCGTTGCCGTTGTTGTTATCATTATCGTCGTCATCGCTGTCGCTCCCGAATGCATCCCATGCATCCTCCTCATCTGAATTGCCTCCCATGCTGGATGTTCCTACTGCTGTCGTCAATTTGTTTGTTCCTATCGCTGAGATTTGAATGTTACCAAGTTGTGGGGCTGCGATGGATCATCTGAGTTGTGGTGCGATGGGGAGGCTTGTGTGCTGGGCTGGTTTGGTGGTTGTCGAGGGGTTCGGCTTGATGGCATCCGGGATTCATTTGGATCAGCAGTGGTGTTTGCGGAATGATCTTGGGCGCAAACATCTTGGAGAGGAGTGAGCGTAGCTCAACACAAGTAGCTCGGACTATGAAATGGCATCATCAGAAGACTCTACTTTATTCTATTTTAGGATGCTATCCTGTGCTGTCTACATCCTTCCCTGGTCCCTGAGCGAACAATGTCGGAAAACTGCGCTTGGCATCGTCACACCAGCTGGTGGATTGGATGATGGCTTCAAGGTCAGCTGGAAAAGGACACGAAATGTGGATTCCATCAGGTGGAAGATACTTGTATTGATCGATCGTGCCTTGTTCACCATCGCCATAACTCGAACTGCCAGCATTCGGTCCAATGCGGATGGAATGGCAGTGCAAACACAAGCGCTGTCGGTATCCAAGATCTTCGAAATGGATCTTCCAAGCCTTGTTCTCCTTTCGGTCTGGATGATGCCTCGTTTCGGAGACGATGGGATGGTTCAATCGTCCCAGATGTTGGCGGATCTGATGCCATCTGCCTGTCCTTGGACTTGCCCGGACCAGGCAACACCGTTGTGGTGGACCGTCGCTTCCGCACAATCCCTGGATACATTGGCATGCATTGTGTCGAATGGAATGAAAAGCAAAGTTGAGTGAGGCGGTGTGGATTGTGCCATAAGTAGCACGAAGGGGATATCGACGATTGGTTTGCTCTGCACGAAAAGCAGAGCAGCATCGTGGTGTTTGAAGTGAAAGAGGGCGAATGTCTCCGTGAAGACGCAATGCGCCCCTTCCATCCATCGCACGTAGCAACACCGTGTTATGGCACACGCATTTACCTCGATCACAGTCACAGCATCCCGCATCTTGCCCTTCGAGTCCTTCACAGGCCCGTCGGCTGTGATGACGCCTTGCTGTCTCAGGAATTCACCATTCCCGCGACACAGTGCGTAATAGGTCTTCTGTGCGTGGTTGGTCAGCGCATCCTGCGCCTCCTTGGCAGCCTCCGCGGAGAATGCGAGCATGAGACAGCCAGATGTTGCCGCATCCAGGCGATGCACGAGGCGGATGCTTCCATCCTCCTTGTTCGGGAACGTTGCGTAGGCTCGTTGGAGGACAGGGATTACTTCCTCTGCGTCGGGGTCATCCGAGTTCCCGTTGCTGCTGTCCTTTCGCAGGATCTTTGTCCTGCGGTTCGTTTGCTTCTCAAGATAGTGGCATGGTACCAGTGGTGGTTTCTCGATCACGGCGATGTGCTCCGATTGGAAGAGGACCGTGAGCGTCGGCGTTTCTTTCGCTGAAGTGGATGGAGAATCTTCCCTTCTCCGCGATGACTTGAGGCACCAATCTTGCCCATCATGAGCGTTGTGATGTCGGGTGTCTGGTTGATTCACATCGCTCGAAATGAAGAAGCAAAGGAATGGAATCCCCAACGCAAGGTTCACCATGCTCTCTTGTGTTATTGCTTGCGATCTTGGAGGGAAGAAGCGTCGACTTCGCACATGTGCATCACGCAATGCATCCGTTGCAGCTTACTGTGGAGTATAGTGGAGTCCTCGTACATGTAATGCAACTCTGATATGAGCGTCACATCCCATCACGGCGCACGTACATTGCATCACAGCCCCAACGCAAAAAGTCGTTTTCTCGTGTTTTGTTCGCGAGTTTGTGATGGTGCCTTCTTGTTGTGGGATGTTGGCGTACCGGCTGGCTTGCAAACGATCATCTGCAACGGTTATATTAGTCATAAGTGTTGACCAAATTCGACATGTACGTTGAACAAATTCGACATGTGTCTCGCCTAAGTGCACACGACTGTTTGGCAACACAAGTTGTCGTTGTCATGTGCAAACTTTCCGCCACAATTTCTCGCCGATCACAAAGTCCGCAAATCGAAATCACGAACGCGCCTTTTGATGGTGACACAAACATTCATCACATCCATCACATTCATCACATCCATCACATCGGAAATGAAGCAGAGGCCTCAATCTTGGACACCATCTGCTCACAATACCAATACCATCTCATCAACAAGGAGATTGAAAAGAAGACAAAGCATCAACTCGACAATCAGCGAGTACACGCACCGACTCACCTAACAGGAACAACAGTATCAAGCAATAGACAAGCAAAAGCAACATGAAGACGTTCGGGCCCATTTCAAGCACCACCACCACCAGCATCCTCCTCAGCGTGCTGCTGTTCACGACGGCATGGAACGTCAGCGAGGGACGTCATTGTCCACCCACCATCTCCCCCGCTCCCACCATCACCCCGCGACCAACGGATCAGCCATCGGCAGAGCCGACTGTCTCCCAGAATCCCTCGGAGATACCATCTGCGACACCAACGGAATCCGTGGCGCCGTCTGAAACACCGACTGATCATCCATCTTCCACACCATCCCTGCGCCCATCTGTCTCGCAGAATCCCTCGGAGATGCCATCTGCGACACCGACCCAGTCCGTGGCGCCGTCCGAAGCCCCGACTGATCATCCATCTTCCACACCATCCCTGCGCCCATCCGTCTCCTTTGTGCCAACAGCAAGCATGATCCCAAGCGTGGGCCCCACTGACCTCCCATCCATGCCACCATCCAACTCGCCCAGCGCAGCGCCATCCAGCGGACCGACCGATCTGCCATCTTCGCAGCCAACCTTGAGCGTCCAACCATCGGAGCCACCGTCGAATCTGCCTTCCGTCGTTCCTTCCGCAACCCCTTCCATGTCGCCCTCAGCTTCACCATCGATCAACCCCACCACATCCCCAAGCAAGCAGCCAAGCACCGCGCCATCCATGTCCCCGCAACCATCCCAAGGCCCAACCAAGAGCGCAGCCCCATCGGGCGCCCCAAGCATGAGCCACCAGCCAACGTACAAGAACCCACCAACCTCCACACCCACCGCGGCTCCAACAGCAGGACCAAAGACGTACGAGAACATCGAGATCACTGTGAACATCGGAACCATGTCTGAGAAGCTCGAAGGATACGACTTGGATCGCTTCCGCCAGCACGCGCAGGAGTTTCTCCAGAACAACTTCAAGGGGCCGGATCAGCTGGTCTCCTTTAACATTGATTTGCTGTTGGTTTTGGGACAAGAGTTCGTCAACGCCACGACCACAGATGGCACCGAGGGTGATGACGAAGGAGCCAATGGACGCCTTCGACGCAACCGATTCCTTGCCGAGAACGAGCTGCTTGTGACCATGATCATCGATGCCACATTCTTCCCAGGCGACATCCTCTACGACTTCCAAAAGGCCTACGAGATCGCTTTTGAGGACAACATGGACGACTTCCAAAACAACCTCTACGTCCTCGGCCTTCAGGACGCGCAGGCACCCACCACTAAGACCCAGAACGAGAAGCAGACCACCAAGGAACAAGCCGCCGCCTCATTTCCGCTCGTCGCGGTTGGAGCCGTCATCGGCGTCTTGCTCTCCATCGCAGGATCCGCAGGTTTCGTGTTCTACAGGAGGGGCAGCAGCAGTGATGACTCCATGATCGCAAAGCACGGAAGCGGAAGTGGAAGCGACAGCAGCAGCAACGGTAGCCGAGCCAGCAACAACGACAGGAGCAACGCGATGTCTATCTTCCGCGACCAGAAGGATATCAAAACGATCACCAACACCGGCTCTGGATCCAGCTCGCGCAGGAAGCACGATGATCGCGACATTGAGAACCAGCCATCGGTCGTCTCCCTCTCTGGATCCGAAGACTCGGACTACCTCCATGACACACGCCGCCAGCATGGCAGCCACGAGAGTGGTGCCCAGCCATTGTACGCCGCCAAGAGCAACCTGCGCTTGAACACGACCGATGTACCAAATGACCGTCGCAAGAACTTCGTCCGCTTCGAGAGCAACATTGACATCCCAGAAACGCCAAGCCAGTCCGAGTTCAGCGATGTGGAAGAACCCGAGACACCGGTAAGTGCGGAGTGCTCCACCATACCATACCATACCATGCATGCATCAGGGAAACTGAGGTCACCAGCGTGTTGGTGCATCGTGCCGCTTTCTCACCATGTTTCCATCCTTTCACAACTGCCTGCTCTCCCAAATCCTCCCTTTTGCACAACAGCACGAAGAACGAGTCGCCAACTTCCTCAACCCTCATCTCACCAAGATCGTCGGTTCCTGGACCGAAACCATCAGCAAGGAGATCACGGGCGCATGGAACCGCAAGGCCACAGCAAACAGCTTCGACGGAGCCCAAATGAAGATGGACAAGGCCAACCGCAACGCACAGCCAACACCAGGCCACGAAGATGGCGACGCAATGATGACTGGCGCACACGGAGGCAAGGCGGCAGGAACAGGCGCAAACTGCGCTGCAACCTTCCCATCGGCCATTGCTGGCAACGACATGAAGAAGCAGCAGGAACAATACTTCCGCAAGTTCGCCAACAACCGTCAGCAGGTCACGCGCAACATGGCCATTCCGTTCATCATTCAGAATTCCAGCAGCAACGACGAGTCCGTGTCCGACCTCATGTGCAGCCCTTTGTCGCAGGGCGCAATAATGGAATCCGAATTGCAGGTGCGAGGAGCATCAGAGAAGAACCGCATCCTCGGTGCATCCAACGATGAAGGTGACGACGACGATGCGGCAAGCAACCTCAACACCTTCCTGCAGCAGTATGGGAAGCCGCAGCAACACCAACCGTTGCCAACCAAGATCATGCCAAAGACCTTCGGAGATGTCCCCACCAGCATCCCGTCCATCGAGCATGCGCAGCTTGCACGACACCGAATCGAACGCCATTCGTTGGATTACTTTTCCGACTCGTCGGGAGGCAGCGTCATTGATGCATGAACAATTTTTGATAGTCATCATAAAACATGATGGCAACATAAACTCATCCATCCAACTGATGCGCCACACACACACACGCACACACACATAATTGAGCATTATTCGTGCCAACATGATTCACAACGCAACACAAAGCAATAGCAATGGTAACAGCAATAAATAAATGATGCATGTCAACAAGATAAGAGCATGATCCCAACAGAGTAACGGCAGCAACAGCACTCTGTTAGAACTTTTGTGGCGACGGAGGCGGCCGCGAACACCTCGATCTCTTTTTTCAAAGTGTCTCATTTCATTCCAATGCCTTGCCGTTCTTTGTGCTTCTTCTTCAGCTTCGAAGCCACTGCTCCCTCACGCATCAGTTTACAACACGATGGAGCCCCTTTTCAAAATGATTGGTGCGCTCTGAGATCCCTTTCTTCGACGTGGCGGCACCCATCCGATGCTCTTTGCCGAATCCTTGGAAGCTGGAAAGACGACGGCTTCCCAATCGACTGATGCGGGAGGAGGAGTTGATACCTGCGATGTTGCTGTTGCTGATGGATCCGTCTTAGAATCTTGATTAGCATCGGACGTTTGCGACTTGCTGTTGCTGGTCGTTGCAAGTGATGCCAGCCGAGATGCGATTGGCTTCTTGAAGGATGCACGTATGCAACGCTTGGCGATCTGGATGGCTTCCGCAAGCGTCAGTTCATTGAGGGATTCGGTCATCGTGATGTTGTTCTTGGTTGCGGATGCCGAAGTTGCGTTGGAATCTTCTGATGCCGATTCTGTTTGCAATGTGGACATTGTTTCGTTGTTCGCAGAGGTGGCATTCATGCGTTCCTGAATGGCAGTGAGAAGTTCTGCACGCGCCTTGTTGGCATTGCACCCAACCGCTGTTGCTTGGCATCTCCAAAATTGGCCGTTGGGGTCTACCTGCCATATCTGACCCGAGAGCGTGTCAGCGTCAGCATCAGCATCGTCGCCACTGCACCCATTGGTGATTTCGCCGTCAGAATGCGTTCCCGGCCCTTGTATGATCAAGGCACAGCTCGACAGGAGTTTCCCCAAACTGTCTTTGCTGTCGATGGTCTGGGTACTTATCTGCAGATCATCGGCAACCATCCTTGCCAACATCGATGAGGCATGAGACGGTGTGTGCGTGCGTCCATCCTTTGCGGTTCCACGTGACAACGTGTCCGGCTCAAACAGCGACAGCGAGGATGCTTCCGCAAGAGAACCAACGTAGCTTCTCAGGACTCGTCCGTGCGCGTCCAGACCTGCAGTTGCCACCAGGAGCGGGTGCGGAGACAGCACCGTGAATGGTGCCGTCAGCGCGGAGCGTGACTGCTGCGTTCTGAATAAGCTCTTCGATTTTGTGGCTAGCAACTTTCGTCTCAGATCGTCCGTGCCATTGCGCGTCGATGTCGCATTGGTCGTCGCAGTATCGCCATCATCATCATTGAAATCCCCGCTGTTGTTGATGGCTGTGCTGCTGTTCCCATCGTCTTTCATCTCGTCCTTCACATCGTCCTTAACGTCGTCCTTCACCTCATTTTTCTCTGTTGCCGCCAATTCCTTCTCTTTCAGAGCCCTCTGCGCAGCAACCTCCAGAAGCTGCGTCGACGGCACGTACGCTGATCCTGGCAAGGTAGACATGACCACGATCCCCTGCGAGGTTTGAATCGCGACAACCAGATTGGACGAAGCTGCACCCGATGGGTCTTCCACAGCAGCATGGACCCGTTCCACGGAATGCAATCGGCCTGTGGGAGAGAACACCGTGACGGGCATGTCCTGATACGTGTCCACCTCCACAATGTCTGCGCGTATGAGGGATGCCTCGACGCGTGGTGCGACGCACAGCGACGCAAGCATCCAAACCAACGCCGGCAGCCTCATCGTAGTCTTCGTGATCTGGTTGTACCAGTAGGATTTGTACGAGAGTTGGATGTTGCTATTCTGACTCAAGGTTCTGCTCGTATGTATGGTATTATACTTGGCTATCCACATCGCCCACTCTCTTACATCGCCACTTTGATTGCCACTTTGATTGCTGCCTTGATTGCTTCTTGTGTGCTGCCCGAGTATCGCAATCTCGCCCCACGACGTCGTGCTGGAACCTTGGTTGATCTTGATGTGGTGGATGAGATGGATCGGATCCTTGGAAGACGCGAAATCTTCTTTTTCCCTCTGCGAAGAGCTGGATCGAATCGAAGTACTCCATTGGACGCGCGATCGTGAAACCTTTGAATCCAAGGGGTCATACTCAGTATGTGTTTCAGCGGGCTAAATTCCGTGAAGATAAATGTGCCCATACGTTATGCGGGGGTTATAATTATCGTTCTTCAAACGACAAACGGTATGAAAAACTGTCACACAATCTCGCTCACAAAAAGCAACGACAACATCCATCAGGGCCGAACTGCCTTCATTTGCCGTTGCAACCAGATTCTTGACAGATTGCGCTTCCTTTGCATCGCGCACCACCCTTCGGGATCACACTCAATCCTTTCGTGTGATCTATCGAAGCGCGCCCGTCAATACTTGTCCGAGGAGACCTTGGTTACACCTCTCTTCATTCACAAGAAATCAGAAGCAGTCTTTGCGGCCTCGTCGGAGTTCACAGCAACATCAACAGCAACAGCAACAGCAACATCAGCACCAGCAGTGCAAAATCAATCAGCAATCAAGAGCTCTGCTCAGGAGCAAAAACAACTTCAGCGGCGATAACCATCAAGATGTCAGCTGCAACGACATTCTCAGCTCTCGCCGTGATATGCTGCCAAATCATGGCAGCGGCAGCCTTGCCGCTTGATTCCCCGACCCTCATTCCCTCAAACCCACCATCTGGCATGCCGTCAAATCTGACCCTGGCGCCGACTGGAACCAACGCGACTGAGGCGACCATGTTCAACCCAACGCAAGCACCCAGCGAGATGAACACTCCATACCCCGCTGGTCCAACCGCCATGCCGAGCTTGATGCCGAGAATCACGAACTCAACAGCAGCTCCAACCATGGCACCGACATCCATGCCGCCCATGAACTCGACCTCACATCCCACAAGTGCGCCATCTTCACTTGATGTACCAAACGCAACAGTCGTTCCAGTTGCATCTGTCGCAACAATGGCACCAACCACCATGCCAACCAACACAACCAGCGCGAACAACACAACAGAAGTCACAACCCAAGCGCCGTCTGGGAAACCATCCCTTGGTGGGTTCGAATCAGCCAACTTCACTGTAGCGATCCCGGATGCCACATCAACAACCGCACCAACACCCACACCCACTTTTACTGCCGTTGTCACCAACACAACCGCGAATGTATCCACTTCTTTCCCATCAACAGAGCCCACCGCCATGGATGTTGACGAAGCATCTGCACCCACACCCGCTCCCAGCGAGACGGCGTTGGAATTTCCCGGCCTCTCAGAATTCCCGACACCAACTCCAACGCTTGCGCCAACATCCCAGAATGGAACCGGCACGGACACTCTGCTCCCCACTGTGGAGGTCGACAATAGCAACAGCACCAATACCACGAACAGCACGCCCGACTCTGTAGATCGCAATGATACTGAGGAGGGTACTATCAACACTACCGCGCCACCAACCACAGCCGACGATCTTTCGACGAATGCTACCGATGGTGGCGTGAACGGCACCGAAGTCCCGAGCACGTCACCAACCATATCACCAACCATCCTCCCCATTATCACTCAGAGCCCAAGCCAGGCACCATCTGAGGAGACCGACCTGCCCACTGCGAATCCAACTGAGTTGGGTCAAACAGAAGCACCGACGGCAACCGGCGGACCCACTGACAGCTCAGCCTCACCGACCATGTCAAGCATGGAACCCACTGCAATGGCAGTTGCGGACACCATGGCGCCAACCACATCGCCGACTGCCGTGCCAACGTTGCAGCCATCTGCGCAACCCACCGACCCACTTCCTCTCGTCCCAATCGAGGGCAGGGTGGATCTAGAAATCCGTTCCACGGCCTCTCTGCTCACTGGTCCAACGGAGCGGGTGTTCCTCGATGCCACGCAAGAGTTCATCGGCAACTACTTCTTGGATTCAAGCGCAGGACCCGGACTGCCCGATCCTCCTTCGGGCGGCTCACCGATGTTGGTCACCAACGTCGTCGTCCAGCTCGTCACGCAAGCGAGACAAGGCCGGCGCATGCTGCGCACAACGCGCCTTCTGCAGGGCGCCGCCGCGCAGGATCTGGGCTTGCTTTACGTCGACCTCCAGGTCTCTGGTCGATCACCGACTGGCGATGCAGATGCAGCGGGCAAACAACTCGGTCAGGAGTTGCAATATCTCTTCCTCTCCGCCGGTGATACCTACGTCGAGTATCTCCAGCAGTACGCGGCCACAGCATCAGGCGAGTCTACCGTCGATTTCTTCGAGCCAATGCAACAGGTCATCGTCCTGCCAACAACCGACGGCATCCCAGACAACGGCCTGCCAACCCGTCCGCCAGTTGACGCCAGCAGCAACGATGGTGTCAACAAAGGCTCCGGATCCAACGGTGGCAACAACGACGATTCGATGAATACCGGCATTATCCTCGGTCTGGTCTTTGCCATCATCTCTCTCATCCTAGGCATCCTCGTCGTGTACCTCTACTGCAAGGGCCGCCGCGATCATCGAGCGAGCGACAGCCGCAGCGACAGCAACGACCGACGGAACAAGGATGGCAGTCGCGCACAACATCAAGCTGAAAACGACAGTATCCTTTCGGACTTGGGCACCATCACCAATCCATCTGTTGCCTATCGAGACCGCAAGAACAGCAACACGACGGCACAACAACAGAAATCAAAACCTCCCCGCCCTTCTTCTTCCAACAACGACGGCGGCAACAAAGTGGGCAGCAGCGGCAACAACAACACTGCAGCTTCCGCCAATGCAAACAACGCAGTCCCACCACCACGACGCAAGTTCTACCTCCCCAAAGACATGAAGCAACCAAACACCGAAGGATCCCTTGGCGATCTCGAATCACAGGCTTTGCACAGTTTCGACGGAAATGTCTCCCTGCTGGACGGCAACGCTTCGGTGTTCGGTGGCAACAGCTACGCCAACACATCATGGGGACCCAACGGCACAATCATCGGCGGTGGTCATGGTGCCACCGTTGGCGGCGATGGGACTGTGGTAACAAACATGGACAACATGTCGTATGCCTACAGCTTGGAACCCGGACTTGCACCATCGCTGCTCAGCGGCGTCAACAACGACAATGAGAATGCCAATGACAACGACGAATCGAACACGCAGGGAACGAGCCAACCCAGCAACGATGGCACAACGTTCACCTACGAATACGCCGATAACTTCGACAAGAGCACCATCATGAGCTACTCGGCCAGGCCGGAGAGATCGACCGGTTTCGAAGTGACGATGACAGGGTCGGACAGGATGGAGGTGTATGGCGCTTCGAAGGGATCTTCATCCTCGAAGAAGGGAACGAAGACCAGCTCCCATTATTCTTCTGACGACAACAGCATTCCGCCTGTCCCCACCGACATTGGCGGTCCAGAATCGCAGATCCTGAGCCCCGCCGACAGTGGCGAAAGCCTGTCGCTTGCAAGTGACATGGCCGGTCTGGATCAGCTGACGACTCCGCGCAACGCCGCTGGCGAACCGTATCCCGGTGCGAACAACTCGGGCAGACAGAGCGACGGCTCTCGCATGAAGCCGCCGCGCCCACCACATCAGCAACCCAAGTCGACTGCAAGCTGGATCAAGCGGCTGGTGCCGGCGCCGGAAGGCAAGCTGGGCATTGTGATCGACACGACCATCGAGGGACCCATCGTGCACATGGTGCATCCCACTTCGAGGCTCCGAGGCACGCTGTTCCCCGGCGATGTCATCATCGGCATCGACTCTGTCGACACTCGCGCCATGTCCGCAACAGACATCACCTCGCTGATGGTCGCAACATCGAACAAGACCAGACGTCTCACCGTCCTCAGCGATCCCAAACGACGAGGCAAGCGATCGGCTGGCGTCTTGTAGTCAAGCAATCCACGTGTCCATCGTCATCATCAATATCATCATCAATATCACGACCATTCCATGTCATCAAGTTGCCCTTACCCTGCACCGTTCAGATTCCAACGAGTGCACCATCGCATCTCGTTCCAATCTCTGTACGAGTACTTGCAGCTCGTATGGTGGAGACAAGAGACGTTAAACTGCCTAGAATCACTATCTCCCATTCCATTGTCCACCGTCTTTTGTTTGCGATGGTCGTCCTCCAGTTAGTTGCTGATGACGCGTTTGCCTATGAACGACGAAACGCACATGAGCAGCGAAGACGAGAGTAACGAACTTGCAAATGCATGCCGTTGATGGCAACTGACAAATACTTGATGCTGTCGATCGTGAGCGTTAGGTAGGAACGTCATCATGTCAATGTCTTTGTGCTCCATGTACCTGCACACATGCATGCATACATGCATGCATACATGGATGTGTGCACGCCATGCGAATACTTTTTGCTCTCACCTCGAATCATCTCCACAAAGCAGAAACACAAGTGCGCCTTTCTTCGCCGACTCCCAAGCCAAATTTGTGGGAAACGGGGTTGCGTCCACAAAATCTGACAAAAAAGACTTCCGTGAATAAATTGGGTTATCGTGTGTGAACCCCATCGAGCACCTCGCCGTGCGCGCACGGACACGTTGAATTAACAATTGTTGAATGTGCGAGACACGTTTATTTAGTGATCGATGTCATTCGATACATGTGTTGCTGTCTCAATGGAGCCGTTGGATACGGTTATGGGCAATTCCTCCATCCACGCATCGTCTCGTGCTGTTTTGCCCATGTTTTTCACGGTTGTTCTTGTTCTTCTTGTTCCTGTTGTTGTTGCTGTTGGTGTTTCGATTCTGGACTGCGTTGCAGACCACAGTACGGGTACATGCCATGCGAGTACATCCCACACGATGGCGATCGAAATCTGCATCCAGCCAACATGGCAACTGAGGGAGAGACAGAGGTGGAGATCGCCAGATCTCATCATTCTCGGTCGCTGTCGGAGATGCGATTGCATAAATTGCAGACAGATCGCAAAAGCACAATCATCAGAATTGGTCTCACGGCGGGTGTATCACACAGCATCACACAGCAATACGACAACACTATCGCAACATAACGAAGCAACAGCAACAGTCACAGTCATAGCAGAACCATGTTCCGTCGCAAGGGATCGTTGCGCAGACAGCAAGAAGAGGCGGAGTCTTCTCGCACATCGGCTGGGGATGTCAGCGACATGACCCACAGCGCAAACACGAGCACAGCCACGGCAGCCAGCTCCAGCCACAAGGGACGAAGATCCTTCTTCCGTCTGAGGGGTGGGCGCCGAGGCAAGAGCAAGACGCGCAACAAAGTCGAGATAAGAACAGAGAACAACGAGAGAGACAGCCGGACGCTCGACGATGACCGGAACCGTGCTGGCTCATCGGAGGATGAAGACCGCGAGGCCATGCCCGAAGATACGGAGGACGCCGAAACCAAGAAGCAATTCACGGGACCGGAAGGGAAGAAGCAGAAGGCCATCATGTACTCATACTTTGGGGATGATGTGGACGACAACATGGAACTCGTCCGCAGCGATGTCCCCGAGCTCAAGAAAGACGATGAGGTCCTCGTTCGCGTGTTGGTAAGTCGGAGTGTTCCGTGTGAGCTGTGAGAGACTATCCCTGCGCCGCATGGATTGCATCGTTTGCAGTGATTGTGTGCAACGATGACACTCACCAGTTCTGTGTTGCATTGCGTTGCGTTGGATTCCGCGTGAACGCTGTATATTCGCAATACTCCACTTCTTTGTACATCCGACCAAATTCAGGCATCGACGGTGTCCTCGTACGATTGCAACATCCGCCGCGGCATCGATTTCGAGATCTTCAATCCAGTCTCTCTGCCGAACATCCCTGGTCAGGATGTGGTGGGGACTGTAGTCCAGGTGGGTGACAAGGTGATTGATTTTGAGGTTGGTGAGAAAGTTGCGGCCTTGGTGCGTACTGGAGGCAATGCGCGGTACATCGTCGTGCCCCATTCCAGTCTGGTGAAGGTACCGAAGGGATGCGACCCTGCCGAAGCGGTATGCATGGTATCCACCTTCATGACCGCGTACCAATCCATCCGGATGGTGACGAAGGATGAGTTCTCGCTTGAGGACAAAACGGTGCTGATCACGGGCGCCGACGAACCAATCGGGCAGGCGTTGATTCAGCTTTGCAAGAGGGCTAACGCTGAGAGAATCTACGTCACAAGTCCCAACTTCAAGCACAAGCAAGTGAGCGCCACCTTCAACGTCGAGGTGTTGTCGAACAATCCAGAAGAGTGGAGAGAGGATCTGAAGGATCAAATCGATGTTGCATTTGACGCCACGTGCGAAGATGGGCACAGTTCCCCGGCGTCATCACTGAAACGCGATGGGGTGCTTATCTGTTTGGGAATGTCGTCTTACCTTCGCAACGATCAGCAAGGCATGTTCGGTGCCTCGCTGTCGGCCCACTGGACGAACTTCAAGAGCCGCAACCTCATGTCCAAGACCAAGTCGTACAATGTGTGGGAGAGCTTCAAGCAGGATCCGGAGGCTTTCAAGGTGAGTGAGCATCTCAGTGCGCAGCGCATTTGGCGCTGGCGACCAATGGCTGTTTGAACGGTTGCCGCTTGATCGTTGGAATGATCAATCGGAAATTGGGAATTAATTGGTTTTGTATGACGTTACGGGAGGACGAGTGCGTGGAACTTGCACGTGCACCAGCGTGCTCTACCATTTTTGCACTCGGGCATCTGCCAGCACGTATCATCGCTCACCGAAATGATGCATTCCATTCCACTTACCTTCGCATTCTTTCCGAACATATTCTTCCCTCTCGCCATCGATCTTGCCAGCTCGACCTCGACATCCTCCTACGCCTACTGCGAAAGAACTTCGTGAAACCTAACATCGTCCGTCACATCACTTTGGCGGAGGTGCCGAATGCCCATAAATTCCTGTCGCAACACAACTGTGATGGGGAGATCGTCTGCTTGCCATGGAAGAAGGAGTTCGGCGTTCTGCGTCCTAACAACGCAACCGACCGAAAGGCTGCAATCTGAAAGAAATAATTCGTAACCTCGCATGTTGCATCATCATACGCACTCTTGTGTGTGCGTGGTTAGGTATGGTATACAAATAACAGCGATTAATATCATACTATGCCGTGACATAGTAGGCAACGCACCCTAAATCTGAGACATAATACCATGCTCTAGTTCATACTCATTCACAACACGATGAAGCCGTGAGTCTCGATTGCCACGTCTCTTTGACACAAAGCGAGAGAGAGAGAGAGAGAGAGGGAACTTGATGCCTTTGTTGCAAGGCGTGGAATCCGCCCATCTCCTCGTACCCTGGTGCATACTCCGGAGTATGCTCCTGCACTCCTACACGTACCACTCATATTACATACCGTGAGCATTAGGACTCCATCGCACCACCCACAGAGCAATGGCAGTGGCGATACTGATGCTGTTCGCAACTACTCCCAGAAACATCGTGGAGCCGAGGAATCTAGCAATGCAGATAATATAGTATAAAAGGGATTTGCCGCAAGTGCCACATATCGCAGTATCATGTTTCTATTTGACACGATTCAAAGTTCATGGTATCGAATTCGTCTGTCCGCGCTTCCAAAAACAGAGGAACGAAGATTCATTGTTTGAGAAACTCCGAAAAACAACGGGAGAGAAATGCCCCAGAATTGACATCCAATTGCCAGAACACGTGTCGCTGTCTTCCTCGAGGTTGTACTTCGCTGTACCTTTCGCTTGGTTTGCTACCACGTGGAGAGGAATCCAAACCGAATCTTTGACAGGGACAAAAAGTTCACGACTTTTTGTGAACACGCCCGCCAGTCATTTTTTTCCGCTTGGCCTTCTTTCCGCACTTTCGGGATGACACCAACACGCCACCAGTCGGATTTCTGTTTGCGTTTTTCTCAGAGTATCTGTGATGTTGTCGTGGTCACGGAGCTCCTCTTTTGTTCTGTGGGTGGAGGCAGCTTGTACCCGTCGTGATGAATGAGTGCATCATCCATTACCAACACCTCCGTGCTTTGCCGATCTTGTCCTGTCTCTGCCTCCGCCTTCACACGCGAACGAGGGTGACAACAAGGCGGATTGTGGTGTCTTGACATCTTGATCGACTCCTCCTCATCTCCTTCATCTCACAAAACTTAACTTGCAAACTAGCAAACGCAACCACCACAACAACAAGCAAACGCAACGCAAATCAATTGTCAACATGGTGAGTCCAAGCAGCGACAGATTGATGCCAACACGAGCGCTGGGGTACTCATGCGCAACATTGGAACTCGGCTGAATTCCTGACAGGGTGTCATGACAGAACAGCACATCACGAACAAGCAAAGTATTCTGCCGCTCCGAACTCCTTCCAACATTGCCATCAATCTCACAACAACATCCTCTCTCCACCACTCATGCATCCCATCATCACCACCACCACCGCCACCACCACCATGACTGCAGGCTGATCAGGACCCAGAGCTCGTCAAGGATGAGGCCAAGAGCCGCAAGGACCGCCCAACCGGGTCCATGCACGTCGGAGATGTCGACTTCGAGGTCGAGGACCCAGCCGATATCGGAAACGCCTCCTGGGAGGAGGTCATCCAGACCTGCTGCGTCCACAGCGCCGAGGAGTGGGTCATGATCTTCCTCGGATTCTCCACCGTCGTCTTCTTCCTCTACTTCTTCCTCTTCGGACTCGACCTTCTCGGATCCGGAGCCAAGGTCATGGGAGGCTGCACCGCCGGACAGCTCTTCGGAGATGAGACCAACCCAATCGCCGGACTCATGGTTGGCATCCTCGCCACCGTCCTCCTCCAGTCTTCTTCCACCACCACCTCCATCGTCGTCGCCCTCGTCGGTGCTGATGCCGTCTCCGTCAAGCAGGGAATCTTCATGATCATGGGTGCCAACATCGGAACCTCCGTCACCAACACCATCGTCGCCATCGGCCATTTGGGAGATGGAGACCAGCTCGAGCGCGCCTTCGCCGGAGCCACCGTCCACGATATGTTCAACTTCCTCTCCGTCGGCGTCCTTCTCCCACTCGAGGTCATCACCGGATACCTCAATGCCATCACCAAGGCCATGGTCAGCAACGCCGACACCGAGAAGGGCGACAAGTGGGAGGGACCAGTCAAGAAGCTCGTCTCCCCCCTCGGAAAGAAGGTCATCATCGCCAACAAGAAGGTCATCGAGGCCGTCGCCAAGGGAGGATCGTGCTCTGACTTCTACCCAATCAACTGCACCGACAACAACAACCCAACCAAGAAGTCCTGCAAGAAGGTCGGACTCATCGGATGCGACAAGAAGACCGGAGACTGCCCAGCCTTCTTCCAGCCAGAGGCCACCAAGAACGACGACCAGATCGCCGGATTCATCATCTTCATCATCGCCATCGGAATCCTCTTCATCTGCCTCTTCGCCATGGTCACCATGCTCCAGAAGATGCTCCTTGGAACCTCCACCCGCATCATCCACAAGGCCACCAACATCAACGGATACCTCGCCATCGTCCTCGGAGCCGGAATCACCATGGTCGTCCAGTCCTCCTCCATCACCACCTCCGCCCTCACACCACTCGTCGGTATGGGAGTCCTCCGTCTTGAGCAGATGCTTCCACTGACCCTCGGAGCCAACATCGGAACCACCGGCACCGCCATCCTCTCCGCCTTCGTCACCGATGGAACCAACGCTCTCCGCGTCGCCCTTGCCCACTTGCTCTTCAACATTTCCGGAATCATCATCTGGTACCCAATTCCATTCATGCGCCAGGTGCCTCTCATGGCCGCCCGCCAGCTCGGAAAGGGAACCCGCGTCTGGCGTGGATTCCCATTGATGTACATCATCGTCATGTTCTTGATCGTCCCACTCCTCTTCCTCGGCCTCTCCTGGTTGTTCACCCAGGACAAGAAGGCCTTCACCACCCTCGGATCCTGCTTGACCGTCGGTCTCTTCTTCATCATCGTCTACGTTGGCTACTACTGCCAGTTCAACGGCGGTAAGGAGGCCTGCTACGACAGCATGGTCGCCCGCCAGACCCGCCAGGAGGCCATCCAGGCCCTCCCAGAGGACATGGAGTTCCTCAAGGCCCGCATCGCTGCCCTCTCCGAGCACACCGGACTCGCCGCTGACGACGAGGAGATGCCAGAGAAGCAGTTCGATGCCACCGAGGCCCCCGCTTCGGATGCCGGAGAGGCTTAAGCAGATGATGACATCCTTCATCGAACAAGCATGCATGTGCAAAATGAAAAAAGTGTTTGATTGGATTTCGTTGATGGTCTAGAGCAAAGCCGGCGACTCTTCAGTTTCTTGGCAAGCAAAAGATAATCCGAATAGCAATCATGAGTTAACCCCAAACTCGAATACATTGTAGTAGCTAATGTTGTCTTTGGCGGATATTCTGGCATCGTTGCTCTCGGCAGATGGGCGCCATGTTGGTCCAACCATTGGCTCGAAGAGTACCACACCACACTTGTACCGTCCGAGTTTACTTACAACCAGCACCACTCCAACATGTGCCAAAGCACAAGTCGCACTCGAAACGGGAACCCGACAGATACCAGCTTCAATGAGATCAGCCATGCAAGATCCTCGTCCTCGATCGCGCTTCTTCGAACTTGAACCTGTATACATATGAGCCCTCGGGAAACCGGCATCTCTGGAACTCTTCACAACGATCAGTTGTCCTAACATGCATGCCTAGTTGTTGCAAGATCATTGGAACATGGGGAAAAATTCTTGTCTCACAGCAGATCAGCATGAGGCGGAACAAAGCGACTTTTCTCTGCATCATCAAGTGCGCTATGTGTTGGTGCCATGATTGTGCTGTGCATCTCCCTCTCTTCCTCTCTTGCTCTGTCTCTGTTTCTCTCTATGGAAACGGTGGCTTTGCAACTCGACACATTTTCCTTTTCTGTTGTTTCCCATTCGCGACTTCGAGAACAAATGGCTTCGTTCAATCCCGTACCACGAATCCACCATTGCTAGTCGTAATCGAATCACGAAAGGCTCAAGACGAACGGTTTGGATAAGATACTACAGACGGACATTTTGTAGACATACTTTGCATAGTATATTTGTAGCGAGAATGGTTGTGATCAAAGTGGTCAAAAGGCGCCAAATTTGCGAAAAAACGGTTTGGTGGTGTGCCCAAAACCCGCGCAGCGATGATGTGTGATGGGGCGCATCGTCGATGGTGGATCGGCAGTGTGTTGCGTCGGCAACAGGAGCATCCTCATCACGAATCTGCGAAGGAGTCAAGGATGGTGAAACGACGCAAGATCGCTCAAGACCAGCCCGTTCTGAGCGAAGTGCTGGATCATGTCCTGGTGGTCGGTGCCTCAGTTCGCAGAAACGCATGGAGAGTCCAAGAGGATGAACGTCGACATCGACGCATAGGCGACAACCAAAGCTCGGGTGACAGCGACGGAGGCAGCCTGAGCAGTGCCTCCACGGGTGGATCGTCGAGCGATGCTGCCGATGATTTGGACGCAAGTGCCAATACCGAGAGCGGTGGCTCCGACAGTGCGCACGATCGTCAGAGGCAGAATAGCTACCGCAACAATCAGAGTCACGAGGACAGCCGCGAGAGCACAAACTCGTTTGGTTCCGCAGAGATCGATACATCATTGGCAGATGGAGCGAACGGACGGAAAAGGAGGAGGAGGTATGTCACAGCGACAGATCCCACGGATGCTGATGACACAGCGCAGGATGCAAAGTCACACATCGAAGATTCCATCATCTTTTGTGATCGCTATTCATCATGGCCATCGCAGAACGATGCCACTTCGAAGAACGACGACGACGACGACGATGACGACCATGATCCTCGGAGCCAGAGCGCGAGAGGCAGAGATCGCGGCATGCGAGACATCAACCGTCGCTTCGATAGGCTGCATGGCGACTCCATCAACCCCGTCGCCTTCTCCATGGCCAAGTGTTCACAAAACACGTCGATACCAGAAGAAAAGAGACACCTCGTGGATGGAGTCAATTTACGTTGCGACAGCGATGCGGGAGCCATTCCACCGGATCAGACGATGCGCGCGTTACTGCTTCGATGCTGGGACCGCGCCGTGCATGCTTCATCCAACGCCATGTACGTCAAGATTCCCAACAACGGCGAGAGCAAGACGAACAATACCGTTTCAACGCGTGCGTCTGCTTCGTCTACGAAGCGCAATGCAAGAAAAGCGAGAGGCAACAAGCGAGATCGTAGTATCAGCGATGGCGACGACAGTGGAGATGATAGTGGAGATGGTCATGTCATTGAAGGCGGGCCTTGTCACAATCGCGACACAGAAAGGATTTGCCAAAAGCTTGAAATTGAATTGGCAAAAGACAATGAAGCGCTGGCCTGCCCGACCTGCAGTGCAACGTTCCCGACTGTTGCGAGGCTACAAGAGCACTTCTACGGTAGGTCATCAATTCTCGGATGCTGCTGGACCAAGGTGAAGGCAAGGCAGCAGCTCTTGGTGGGTCAGTACTTGGAACGCGTCGCACAAAACCATGTCGATGTCATCCTTCGCCAACTTGCTCAAACAACATCAGCGACTGCAGCAGCAGCAGCATCCTCATCATCGGCGCCTAAACTTGAGGATGCTTCATTGGACTGCCACAACCAAGCGGCTCCAGCCAACGAGAGCAACCGCAAGGACGATAACAGCGATCAAAGAACACAGCAGCAACCGAACCGCAAAATGAAAGACTGGGAGGACGTGTTGAACATTATGGAAGCATTTGCAGAGGAAGATGGAGAGAAGAAGGCGACCAGAGACAGAACGACATGTGACCACCCCATCCAGAAGCGCATTGCTGTCGATGGAAGAGAGATTGTATTCAATCGCACGGTGTGGGAAGCTGTTCGCGAGAGAGCAGTTCTGAGGTACACCGATGTTCCGTATTAGTGGCTCAGCGAGCGATAACGCATTGTTTCAATGGAGAGTGAGGTTACCAAGCTCGTGAGCCTGCAATCAACGATTCTGCGCGTGTTGGCCTTGCCGTCATGCTGGCCGGAGGGTTGGACGATAGCCGATAACCGACAACAACCGCTCCTTCCTGCAATACTTTTCTTTGGGATTTAAGTGTCCACTCTTGTGGAATTCAGCAGAAACAAGTTATCAGTCAACCGCACAGTGTTGTTGATGGTGTTACGCGCTATGTAACGGGAGACGAAGACCATGCGTATCGAGTTGTTGTGTTGTACAGCAAATTCTACTCTCCTTGACATCGTTTTTCGGTATCTTCTCTGCACAGAGAGAGTTGCTGAAGCGAATGTGCGTCTGATGACAAAGACACAAATCGCAGCACTGTCGAAACACAAAGGAGCCACACATCAAAGGGAGCATTCGGCCTTTGTTTACGACCAATAATACGTCGGGGATTGAGAGTCTGCGGTGTGCACCACACAAGAAGCTCACGGACATATAGTACGCATAGGACGCATCACAGCACAGCACAACACAGCCAACACGATCAGCCAACATGACATTCAACTGCTGTTCCCGCAGCATGCCAGCATCGTGGCTCATCATCCTGCTTGTGGTGAGCTTCCATCGCCAGGCGCTCGCTTCATCAGCGTCAGCAACAGGCAGCGCCAAGAACGGACAACAGAAGAAGCACCCATCATCACGCTGCGACGGCGTGCCGACGATCCCCACCCAACGCCGTGCCTGCGGTCTCTACATTTGGGATCTGCCCTCCGCCGTGTGCTACAAGTGGTGCCACCACCTCCTCAAGGACAACCTCATCGAAGGCCGTGGCGGCAAGACGTTCGTGCGGTACCAACCCAACTCCATGCTGCAGCTGCTCTATCCGTGCAGTCGCTACAGTCCGGACAGGTGCCTCGTCTGCGGCGGCACCTACAACGACCATCTGGCGCTGTGGTGGTCGCGCAATCTATATTCGCCCTACGATCGTCATCTGGACGACACGTACAATCAGGCGTTGGTATTGGATGACGACTCCAGTAATAACAAGAAGAAGAAGAAGAGATCCGCAGGCAGACAACGTGGAAGGTCCGCTCCGCAACGCACTGCTGGGACTGTCCACGGGCCACATAGGTTCGCCTTTCACAGACGATACGTCGCGCGGCTATCTACCAAGAAACGACGCTCGAAACAAGATGCAGCGCGGAAGGATGAGGTGAAAGGCGCAAGCAATGGCAAACGTATTTCGCTCATCTTGAAGTTCTCTCGATTCATCGCCGCCCGCTCGTTTAGCGAGATGGTCCAATTGCAAGAATGGGAGAATCGCAAGCTGCGAGGTGGATACTAATGCTCTCCAGAGACAGGCAGACACAGGGGGAGAGCGAAAGAATGAGTAGAGTTGAGAAACACACAAGAGTAATGCATATGTTGAGATCAACAGCAAGTGTGGACAGCGTGAGAAATGTTGAGAGCGCAGCCTGGATGCGGTGTTGTATTATCGACATGCGAACGCAGCGTTAGATTCAATGCGATCCCTGGTTCAGGCGCTCAATGTCATCGGACAACTCATGCAACTGTTACGCAAAGCCACCATCGTCTCTCCATCTGCAAAGTGTAGATAGATGGCGGTTGCAATCCCAGCTGCTCCCTTCGTTATGTACAACACGAAGGAACCATTGCGGAACATTGCAAACGTGGCCCCTGCGACTCCCACATGATGTGTAACAACAACCATATTATGTAATGTATATAGTACATTGACGAAGTAATCTGTTGGTTTAATGAGTAGAAGTGTGAGTTACATTCCTTTCGGTTACAAATAAGGTATAGTTGATGAGATGGACAGAGCTGATTGGCTCAATGTTTTCATCGATAGTTTTCGTTCCCAAACATGGAGACAGTTGCTGGAACGTATGGTATGATTGACAGAACTGTTTTCGGACTGGTGCGAACTCTGCCATCCCTTGTTGTTGTTGTTGTAGGTTGTGCCGACCTTGTTGCATCAGCAACAGCAGGCAGCAGTGGCGGCGGCAACACCAATGCACCAACAAATCAGGCGTTGTCCGATTCAACAATGGACATTGGCCATCGGAAATTGATCTCTTTCGTGTTCTTTGAAAGAATGGAGATTCCTACATTCGTTCTGTCTGTGTTTCATGACACTAGATCAACACTTGGATTGTCAAGGTAGTCCAGCCGGTGTGGCGGTGGACAGGGATGGCAGAGTGCGAAGAGTTCACGGTGGAGTTGCTTTCAAGAGGTGATGGCATGCAGAGCTTAACGCGCTCTCCTCAATTTGGCAACTGGCACAGTGTTTGTGAGGACCGCTCTGTCGATCTTCCATCCCGTTATGGTCTGCAACGAAACGACCGTCGATCCATATTTCTGCTGGTCGATGATGACCTCTTGCCCAAAGTAATCACCCGCCTTGAGTGTTTTGTTGTCTGGGTGGCCACCAACGACGCGCACCAGCTCTGCAATTTCGTTGGGTTGGGTTGGGGTTGAGTTTTGGAAGTTGGAGGGTGTGGGAGTATGCCATACGATACGATAGAGAGTGCAGAATTGTGCAGGACAGTCGCAAGCGAAAATACGCAACAGACAATAAAGTAATAGGGTCAGCATCGATGAATGAGTGTGAGCAAAGAGTTGGGACGTCGCGCAGAATTTCCAACGTCAACGCATGACGTATGCAAGGTGATTGGCGTTGCATTCAATTCGATGCAGCAAAAGGATGACGAAAAGGCAGGGGTGTTGCGATGCACTTACGGCAAGTTCCAGAGGTGATGACGAACATGGAGTCACCGAAGTGACCTTGCTCGATGATATTCTCTCCACGCCCGAACGCAATTTCGTCGAAGGAAGCTGCGAGCTTGTTGATCTGCTCTTGCTCCAGCTCGGAGAACATGGAGATTTTGCTGAGCGTGACGGCGAGCTCCTTGCGCGTGCCCTGTGCCTGCGCCAGCACCTGACGGAATGCCGATCTGTGGAGTCCCCACAAGTGGCCATCTGACCTGGCGATGATGGAGGCCGATCTTGGGGCGGAGTACATGAGGGCGAGCTCTCCGAAGCAAGGGTGGGCATTCTTGGCGACGGAACCTTCGTAGACGTGGATGAGCGTTCCGCCGGTCCCGTCATCGCGTTCGCCGTCGCCGAGGATGCGGACCTCGAACTTGCCCTCGTCGATGATGTAGAATCGATCTCCCACGGTTCCCTGCCGGATGACCCAAGTGCCTCTGCTGACGGGGATCGGCTCCATGACGCCAAAAATCATCTCGCGCTGTTCCTCCGTCACATTTCGGAACATGACGGACGTCTTGATGGCGTTGGCAATGCGCGCCTTTTCGGCGGGCGATTTTTCTGTGTACAATTCCTCCAGGTCGACCTCCTGGTTCATGAGGACAGTGTAGTCCTGATCCTCGAGGACGTCGCGCTTGAGCTTTTCGATGGCCTGCGCCTTCTCCTTGGTCATGCGCGTACGGATCGGACGGAGACCCTCGTTGGGCATGGCCTCGTTCTCCTCCTCGGGGTCATCGACGGGCAGGCGACCCATGGAGATTTGCTTCTGCTGGGTGATGTCCCGCATCGACGAGGTGACGTAGCTCCTCTCCATGCGAGCGGCGTCGGCGACGGTGTCGACGAACATGACGATGATGGTGATGTCGTCGGTTCTGAGTTCGTACTGGAGCCAGAGCTCGTAACTCTCCGCCACGACGGCACGGCAGGCCTCGAGGGGGTCGGTGAATTTGGCGCAAATGTCGATGACGCTCTGGTTGGTGAGGAACTCAAAGATCCCATCACTCGCAATGACGACGACGCGGTCCTCGGGTCGGATCTCCCTGGTGAGCATTTCTGGCTCGGCAAACACGCCGAGCTCTTCGGCCATGGCATCTCCCAGAGATCGGGTGAAGGCTGTGCCTGGGTAGTCGCCGTTGGGGCTCCAGACGCGCGGCGGGTCGCCGCCCTCATCGAGCTCCTCGCCGAGCTCTAGTTCGCCCTCGTCGTTCTGCGAGTCCTCGGGGCCGATCGGTTCCAAACCTTCGAGCTGATCGAGGGAGAGGATGCGCGCGCCCGTGCCCTTGACTCGGATGCGCTCGTCCTTTCGGTACGGCGTCTGATCCCGCGACAGAGGGATGGCCTTGAAGGTCTTGTTGTCGCCCACGCCCCCGTGATTGGCCTTCCCCAGGACGGCGCGGCTGTCGCCGACGTTGCAGACGGTGACGCGATTTCTCTTGCCGTGCACAAAGACAGAAATGGCGGTGGAACCGGACAGGGAGTCGTCGAGGCTGTTGTCCTGGTGCATCGCCTGGTTGCACTCCACGTGGGCCTTGAGGCAGGCCTGCTGCATCTGGTCCTTGGAGAGCTCTATGTGGTTGAGCGGGTTGAAGGGGTGGTTTGGGTTCTGCGCTTCGGCCATGCGCTCCAGGTGGTGCTTGTGCTTCTGCGCCTCCTTCTGCTTGCTGCGGTTGATGTGGCGGTTGAGGTAGCTTGGCATCTTGTCGCGGGCGAACTGGGCGCAAAGGTCGCCGTCGCGGCCGTGGCCGTCGTAGACTGCGAAGTGGGAGTCGGTGTCCTGATTTCCGAAGCGCGTGGATATGCTGTAGGCGTCCTGGTTGGCCTTGTGGGGGTCGTCGGGGTAGTAGCCGCGCTGGCTGAGGAAGGCGTACCTCAGCTTGAGGCCGCCGCAGATGATCTCCTCGGGCTTTTCACTCTGGTCGATCTTTCGCAGCGCCTTCTGCTGATGTCCGGCCTTGAGGGACGTCTCTGGCCCTGCGCCGTTGGCCTTGGCCGATCTGTTGCCATTTGGGGCATCGACTGCGTCCTCTGGGACGGACTCGCAGCAACCCATCTTTGCTGTTGCTTGTGTTGCTGTTGCTTGTGTTGCTGTTGCTTGTGTTGATTGTAGTGGTGCCTGTGCTGGTGCTGTTCGATGGGTTCCGTGAGTTGCGGAGGAGGCGTCGATGACTGTGGCGACTTGGGTCCCTTGAATGCGATTGTCCGTGGAGAGTATGAACAGCTGGATCAATCAAGCAAGGCCCTCTGAGGTCCTCCAAGTGAGAGATCGAAGCTGTCCGAGGATCGTCTGGAGTACTTGAGATACGAGGAAGAGTGGCAAGAGCGACACGGAAGCGATGTGGTGCTGCTTTTGGTGATGTTCTGTTGGACGATGTGAGGAAGGAAGGATGTTGTGTAGTGTGTTGGTGCAGCCTCGTATAATACTTTACTCAGTTCAACTCAACTCAATTCAACTCAACTCAACTCGGGCGCGTATTCGCAGGTGACGCTGTGACCGCGAAGATGAAGAGGCTGGCCCGTGTGTGATGGTCTTTGTGATGTCGGGAGCCTTCAACTGGCGATGACCAAGAGCTGGTTGCCGCCTTTTGTGCTTCTCTCTCTCCTTGTTTGCTGCTGTGCCTGCACCTGCGGATGTGGTGTTCGCCCTTCCCTGGTCGTACGATCTGCTCGTAGGTCGTAGTCGTGGTCGTATGGAAACTGCGGCTGCGACAGTATTGATGAAGTGCTCTTGTGCCTTTCCTCTTGTTTGCCTTGCTTCGTGTGGCGACGATGGTGGTCGTTGCTGCGGTTGTATAATGGATGTTATCGCGACACACGGGGCTGCTTTGTTTGTCGCTGCTGCTGCTTCTCTCTGTGTGTCAGTGCTTCCTTTGCGCGTGTGTTGTTCGTGCCGTCGTTGCCGTATCTCCTTCGCTTCCCGCCAAGGGAGGTGCCCGCAGATACCGATACCTTGTTGGCGCCTCTGCGTGTCCACGCTTTCGGCCTTGCGCGGAATCCGCTCCTCTCTTTTTCGTGTTGTTGTTTGTCTCGCTTCTTTTCTTCGCCATAAATTCTGCCCGACTTCGTCAAGATGTCCATTGTCGAACACTTGATTCACTATCGGCACTAGTAGTTCCTCTCTCCGTTGATAGACTGCGCTGCCCGAATCATCTGTGCCCCAACAGATCCAAACCACAACAAACATCCCATGAAGGTGACAGACAGCGTGTGGAATCGAATTCAACTCGGGTCATTTGGTGTGACACCACAATGACCGTTCGGGTTTTTCGTCTCCTCCCGATTTTGGTCGTCTGCCCTGTGTCCTGGTCGTGGATTGCGGGTATCCGCTTGACGTCACGCTTGTTCCCAACACGCACAGACACATCACATCACCTCGCAGAACATCAATCATGTCTTTTGGGAGGGATACATCACACCCAATTTGCACAGACAGACAGACAAGGCGTTGCCCGAACATCAAGGAAGAAATCCAAACACTAACACGTGTTGTGTCCACCACAACAAGGAAGACGACCACAAGAAAGTCCATCAACCGACACCACCAAAACGGAACCAAGAGGATCAAGGATCCGAGCACCAACACAGCCTCAGCAAAGACGGCTTGGTGAGAGAGCACCTCGAACGCAAACACACTCCGTCCCGCGCTCCATCTTCCGCTACATCCCACACTCCATCCTCAACCCCTATCCCTGTCACATTCCTGTTCCTGTTGGTGTTGCTGCAACAATACAATAAAACGCAACACAACGCAACACAGCGCAACACAGCGCACACGTCATTGCTGTCTTGCCCAGCTGGTTGAATTGACAGAACCGAAGAGGACTGCAGAGAGCCATCAGAGCTGTCAGAATCGTCAGAGCGGCCGAAACGAATCATCGTGCACCACTTCTTTGCTCCACTCTTTTTGCACGCTCGCTGAGCATCACTTCTCGTCACCATGGCGTCCACCATCTTGTACAAGTTCCGGTCAGGAACGACCTTCGAGGCGCTGCCGCTGCCAGGATCTGCCGCGCGCCTGTTCGACGTCAAGAAGGGCATCGTGCGCGCCAAGAAGCTCGATGGCAACGGCATGGAGTTCGACCTCTCCGTGCGCAACGCGGACACCAACGAAGAGTACGCCAACGAGGGCATGGTGCTTCCCAGAGGCACCCGATTGATCGTGCAGCGGCTTCCCGCACCTCGCGGACAGGGCTTCCTGGCCCGCATGGCGCGCAACGAGCAGCTGGGCGGATCTGCACCGGCCGGCGGCCCCACGCAACACCCCAGCGGCTACTACACCATCGAGAGCCACCAAGACGACGAGGACGAATTCGTCTCGTCGTCCGCGCGCGCTGGCACCGATGATCAGGAGATCGCGGCTCTGCAAGCCGTCACGCACATGCGCCCCGATGGTCCCACCATGACGGGCGGTGGCGGCCATTACGGCGGCGGTGGTCCCGGGCGCGGTGGTGGCGGTCCTGCTGGAAGCGGAGCGGGCAGAGGTGGCTTCCGATCGCACGGCGGCGGAGGCCACTACCGACCCAACGCAGACCCGGAACTCCGAGACCAGGAACGGAAGATGATGCCGAAGAAGCGCGCCACCGGAATCCCAAGGACCTTCCTCAACCTATCGGCACCGCCGCAAACGGACGGCGCGCAGGACGGGGAGGGCAACGAGACTAACGTGCCCCTGCTGCAGCCCAACGCCATCGGCTTCGAGGAGCTCAAGAACCGAGGCGGCGGCCAGTCGGAGATCGCGACGGGTACTAAGAAGGATCTAGACTACGCATTGAAATTGACCGCGACTTCAATTCCTGATTACCTCCAGTGTGCCATTTGTGAAAGTGTTGTCAAAAATGCAATGATGCTGCCCTGGGACCCGGAAGGCCGGACCACGTGCGAATCCTGCATCCGAGATGCGCTCACGCAGAACGGATACCGGTGCCCGCTCACGGGACAGGACGGGGTCAGCCCCGACGATCTCATCGCCAACATCGGCCTGCGCAAGGCCGCAGAGATGTTCATCAAGGGCGTCATGGACAAGATCGACGAGATCGAGAAGCAGCAGGTGCAGGAGGCCGAAGTCACCGCCACCGATGTGGGCAAGGCCGGCGGCGACATCCTCGACGGCGACAGCACCGAGAAGGGGGTGCTCGTCACCAAGAAGATCAACCTGCAGAAGAAGAAGGCTGACGATGATCCCTTCGGAGGCTCTGCCGATGACATTTTCGGTGGCGACGTCTTCGCCGTGGGTGGTGGCGACGATGAGGACAACAACAACAATACCGACAACGACACCAAGACCAAGACCAAGAAGAGCGTCACTGCCAACAGCAACGCGAATGACAAGGCAGGCGATGGCAATGCGGCAAAGGCAGGTGACGCCAAAGCGTCGGGCAACGATGGAGACGCTCGGGCCATCAAGTCGGAAAGTGCTGCAGCCAAGGATGCCACCCAGCATCCTAACGAATCAGCAGGTGCGACGAAGCAAGGCAACGACGCTGGAACCAACCAAAATCACAGCGACGCCAATGGCAGCAACGCCATCCCTAACAATAACAGCATGGATAAGCAGGACGGTACCACCGGGGCGCACGGCGGGCGTTCCCACAGATCCGGGAGCTTTGACAGCCAGGGCCGACACGACCGACGCTATGGCAACCACCACAACGATGGCAACCGCCGCGAACGTCGGCGTGGGCCGCCAGCTGGATACGCCATGGGACCGGCCGGCGGGGCCGCAACCGCCATGCGTGGTCGCGATAACCGTTACAATGACAGAGGCCGCGGGCGTTCTGGCAAGCGCAACGATCGTTCGGGGTCCTTTGATGGCGATCCATCGGCGGGCGGTCATGATCAGAGACAATATGTAAGTTGGTTGGCATGTCTTGTGCTGTTGTGGGGTCTTGTGTCTGTTTGCGTTGTGTTTGGATGCATGGCAACACTGAGGAAGGTTCATCTCAGAAGAGCCATGGCATATTTGGCATTCAACAGATGCAGGCCGCACGGCGGTGCTTCAATGTTGCGTTTGCCATGTTGCAGGTCGTTTGGATTGGAGAGGCTCGGTTCCATTGGTATTATCCTTTCGACAAGTGGTTGAGAGAACGACGAACAGATTCTTGAGGAGTGATGCAAACAGCGGTTACTCTACGAGCATTGCATACTTGTTCTGCCCCACACATACATATAGTCTGCCCCATTCCCATTGTAATCAATCATCGAAGACACTTTGACCAAATCTAACGAAGCTGCTTCTTCTGCGATTCCCTTGACTATCTCATATGCAATGTACGACACTGCGATGTACTTTCATGTCCTGCATTCTAATGCAATGCATGCTAATGCAATGCATAACCATCTGATCCAACTGAAATGCTGATTGCTGCAGCGCGAGAACCAGGACAACAGAGGCCCGAAGCGAAGTCGCGGCGAGGAACACGGCGATCCTCGATGGGGCCATGGTCACACATATCCGCCACCACATGGCCACATGAATCAACAGCAACAGCAGCAACAACAACCGCAGCAGCACGGCGGACGATACAACGATGGATCGTTCGATGGCGGACGCGGTGGACGTGGCGGTGGTCGCGGCCAGTTCGGCGGTGGCTTCCGCGGAGGATACCGTGGTGGACGTGGCGGCGGTGGTCGTGGTGGTGGCGGACGATGGGGCGGACGTGGCCCTGGCGGATTCCGAGGTGGTCGTGGATACGGACGCGGGCGGTTCTAAGACGGTTTGGACTCTGGGAGGAAGATGCAGTCAGTGTTGCAACACAGTCAACAAAGGAGGTATAGTACACTACAAATCAACAAGGGCACCGCAAGCGATGTATGAGCTCGCCTCTCTGTGGAGAGCGTTGAAATGGAAAGCCAAGGAAGATGCGACGAGGAAGGTCTTCGTCAAAGCGGGAGGAGCAGAGGGAGGACCACGGAAGCAGAGAGTAGGAAGAATACTTCTCTACCCTCTTCTCTTCCTGCAAAACAAAACGATGGATTTGCCACACACAATAAACAGAACTAAACAGAACTAAACAGAACTAAACAATGGATACAGTCACCACGCAGCAACCAGAAACACACGCTCTACAAGTATGCATCGATGTTGTAATGATGGTGTAAGTCTCTCAACAGAGATTGAAGTTACAGGCAGATAGAACGAAACTAGAGAGTGGGTACGATAGGTCGTAGAGTATGCACGTAAAATATAATATGATAACATGGTAGAATAGAATCTAATATAATACTATCCAAACAAGAAGATGATGAGGGAAGTGCACCCGAAGATAGAATAGCCGTGAGAAATTGAATCTGTTGGTACTGACACGATACTGATACGACTACTTCGCAGAAATTTATGCGTCGTTGCAGTTGTGGCGATGGTGATGATGGTGTCGTGATTGGTGTCATTTGTTGTGATGAGTCCGGGCTGACGTGGTAGTGAGATTCGTTGCGCTGTTCGAGTCATGCCAAATGGTGATTGCGTGGGTGCGTCGCGAGAAATTTTTGGTTGGCCCACACCACATCGGGTCATGTTCTGCTGACTTGTGATGAGAAGTTTTGCCGTGGTGGCGGCCATCAAAAATGCCACGCATTCCACATCCAAAGACGACAAAGACGATACTGGGGACCACGCACACAAACAGAGAGAGTGTTGAGTAGATCAGAGTAGATCGGAGTCGACTGCGCTCCACCTCACTGCAATTCACAACAACTCACTGCAACTCACTCAAACAGACCACAGATACCAGAGTACTATCCTTCCACGCGACAACGAGAAACCTGCGCTGCCATTCGAACAACCGATCAACCAGAGACGAGCATTGTTGGCACCATCCCAGTCACAACAGACTATCGCAGTTCGCCTTGTGTCTCTTTGAACATATATTATATTATACTACGTCGAGCACATTCAATTCATAGCATACTATACTTGTGGAGCATTGTGCAGAACACAACAAGCACAACAGTGGAAACACCATCTTCTGCTTCCTCTTCGCCATCATCGCCATCTCCTTCCGAAACCTGTCACAAACATCCACATTGACACCAACACCCGCGTTCGCTGACAGCATCAGTTGTCAACATCAATCAGCCACAAATTCAGAACTTCACCGCATTCCCACAATCTGACAAAAGCGGCGTTCCACTGCGAAGCACCCAAAGAATCGGCCATCTCTCTGCTCGTTTCCATTCCTCTTCCCGATCATCCAACCATCCAACAATCCGAAGTTCGTGATCACAAAAGACAGAAGCAGCTATATAAGCAACATCATTGGCAACATTTACAACATCAGCAACAACAAGCCAACATGAAGGCCAGCACTCCAATCAACGTCGGTCTCATGACGACGATATGTTCCGCGATCGCCACAATGCAGTTGATGCAGCATTGCGCTGCGTTCGTCCCATCAACCTCCAATGGCCGATCCATCAATGCGAGGCTCTCGCAGAACCGATTGCTGCAAACCGAGCGGCCCCAGTCGCCAACATCACAATTGCAATCGCAGCTGCGAATGAGAATGCACGACCACCAGTCTTCCTATCAGCCCATCTTTTCCAATGACCGCATCAGCCGCACTCAAACGAAATCAACGACAAGCACACGTGCTGCCGCTGTCGGGAGAAGCAGCGTCAAACTCAACCTCTTCGAAAACAAGGATCAGGTCGTTGATGGACGAACGAAGCTCAATAGCAGCGAGATCAACAGCGCCGCATTGTCGGACAAGGCCGACGTCAACGCCATGGCGATGGACGACGGCGTCCAACTCGCCCTGCAACGAACTGGCCTGTGGGTCAGCGCCGCCATCGTCTTTGGCACCGCGCTGGGACAATTCTACGACGTGGACACGAGCGGTGAATTCTTCGCGGGATACCTCCTCGAACAATCCCTCTCCATTGACAACCTCCTCGTCTTCCTCCTCCTCTTCGAATACTTCCAAATCCCCACGGAGTACCAGAATCGCATCCTCAATTGGGGTATCATGGGTGCCATCGTCATGCGCGCCATCATGATCGGCGCCGGCGCCGTCGCCATACACCAGTTTCACGCCGTCTTGCTCGTCTTTGCCGCCATTTTGATTTACAGCTCCGGCAAGGTCCTGCTGGGATTCGGCGAGGACGACGACGAAGAGGAAGATCTCAGCAACAACCAGATCATCAAACTGGCCAGCAGCCTCATCAATTCGACCGACCGCTTCGATGGCGACAGATTCTTCACCATCATCGACGGCGTCAAGACGGCGACACCCGTCTTTCTTTGCATGGTGGCCGTGGAGATCAGCGATATTGTCTTTGCCGTGGATAGCATTCCGGCCGTCTTTGGTGTGACGGAAGTAAGTGGGTTGTGTTTTCTGCTCTACATGTGTTTTGCATCCTGTGCATTGTGCCATGCGATGATTTGCTGCGTGTGCAATGCACTGTTCAATTGTGCTCGTGCATTTGCAATACCCAACATCTCACCCCTTTCATTTCTGCATCGCCTCAACAATCAACCACTGTGTACAACACACACATCCATGCAATCCAAAATTCCCAGAACCCGCTGGTCGTCTTCTCGTCCAACCTCTTTGCCATCATGGGCCTGCGGAGCCTGTACACCATCCTCTCCAAGGCGGCATCCGAACTCAAGTATCTGGAACCGGCCGTGGCAGTCGTGCTGGGATTCATCGGCGTCAAGATGGTCGCCGAGTACGCCGGATACGCGACACCGACGGAGGTCTCTCTCGGCGTCGTCCTCACCTTGCTGGGTGCGGGGATCGGGGCATCGGTGTGGGAGAACAACCAAATCTCGGCGTCGGAGCAGTAGCAAACCATTGTGGCGTTCTATGATGCTAGAGAGAGAAAGAGAGTAGAGTAAAGTCCTCAAATGATAATCTCGATACTATCAATTATGTTGGTCTCCGCGGATAGAGAGAGGTGTGTTCCATTGCTCCGCAAACTAGTCACGGAACAATCGTTGCGCGAGGTTGCAGGACATGCGATAGGAAAGACCCTGCTGTTCGAGAACCAACATCTCCAGTGTGCCTGCTTCTTGCAAAGATCCACAGCTTCTGTTCAGAGCACGCATTCGATAAACACGGGAGAAGCAAGCTGGTGTTGACGATAGTATGGCAGTAGTAGTAGTAGTAGTACAGAGTTACTGACAACGTGCATCTGGTCGTGGACGAATCCGAGGTGACGACAACGTTGATCATTGTTGGTTTACTCCGATTCCTGTCCTTCGTCGCGGCTTGCAATGAATTCTCCGCCAACCGGGGCTGTCTTTGTTGGTTTGCTGTAGTAGCTTCCTTGTGTGTGTGTGTTTGTTTGATTATTATTGTTTGTTTTGTGTTGGAGGAAAGACGCACGCGTGATGGAGGTAGAGAAGGATAGGGAAAGAGCGGTGCCGACCGTACCTATGTTCATGCGTTCCGATGACGACCACGGCAGAGGCGGCTGGAGTTGGAGTGAGCAAGACTTCACATCTTGTGTCTCCTGCAATGATCGAAGATAAGAGGATGTGGTTGCGCTTGCCATGATGCTGCTGAGAGTGTTGATGAGAGTGTTGACAACGACGACGGCAACAGTACCGATGACGACGATTGATATGAATATGACAGTGCTCGCTGGCACGTTCAAAATTGCGATGGGATGAGGTTCATGCACGGCCAAGTCAGCAGCTCGAGCAGGCAGATCATCGGTCTGATGTATGGTACTCTGTGGATATTCGTACGCGCTGCGAGTAGCACGCTTCGAGACATCGTCGCATGCGTGGTCGAATGGTTTAGAGTTTCATCGTCCGTATCCCAAGCTACAAAATGAGGCAAGCACATCCTTGCTCGGCAGGTTCGGTAGTGGCTGGTGTTCCTGTGGTTGTCGTGGCTCGCGCTTTTGGTTCGGCTGCGGTGCTGGATTCCGTCACCTGCATGGTGGCTGGTCTGACCGAAACATTGACGGGTGTTGGGTGTGTCTTGAACACCGGTATCTGACAGTCGTCGAGGGTCCGCGTGTCAGGCATCAGCATTCCCTTGCCCATACAGATAAGCCGCAGGTATTCTCCACCGGCACATTTTGGTAGGTCTGCATGTCATGTCATGTCATGCCATATCAGTTCATTTCATTCGTTGTTGCGTTGCGATGCATTGTGTCGAAATGAAATGAGTTCATTGGATTCCAGTTGAATGTAGTTGACGAATTGGAATCGAAGCCGTGTCATGTCATGCCATGCCATGCCAGTGATTTGGTTTGATCGTACATTTGGATGAAAAAGTAGAGTGAGCGAGAAAGCGGGAGGGAACAGTTAGAGAGAGAGAGCAAAATGACATGAGACGATTGTATCGAAAACGATGGATCCGAATTGCCGATTGGTTCATTGGATTTGGCCTCCATACCGAGACAACAGAGTCTCCCTCGGAATGAATCACAGCATTTGAGAGACCAACCATGTCGAACCAAACATTCCATCAATGCGTACATCTGCAGGCGCAAACCTGTGCACACCTGCACGCACAAATCCGAGCAGATGAGATGGCTGAGAAGCGCAACTTACCATCAGGCCAAACGGAGAGTAGCGCGCCCTTGACCTCGCCGACTGTGTCAGCTGGTTTGCATTCCACCGTCACCGTAAGTCCGTCCCGATTGGCAAAGATGAATCTGAGGGTGATCTTGGTGGGATCGTGCTTGTAGGGTGGCCGTGTCTTCTTGCTGGAGGACACGACAGGCTTGGCGCTGGCGTTGGGGTCCTTGGTCGCTTCCTTGGCGTCGTCTTCTGCGTCGGCGCCGTTGGTTCCGTTGTCCTTGCTCTCGGCCTTGTCTTCCGCCGCTGGAGCAGCAGCCGCGGGATCCGTCTTCGACTCAGCTTGATCCTCGGTGGTGGTTCCGTTCGTGTCCGGCTTGGCATAGCCATCTATCCCTGGCTTGCCTGCGTCTGTTGGTCGGGCCTCCGCAGATGCGGATGATTGGGGAGCTGTCTCCGACGTCGCCGGTGCCGCAGCTGGTTCGGTCACAGCTGGTGCTGGAGCGGGGGTCTCCACCGCATTGGTCTCAGCCTCTTCTGCCATGGTGCTGCTGATTGATTGGTTTGTTCGATGTTATGCTCGTTTGGTGTGGCTCAAGGAGTGATTCAAGGAGCGATTCAAGGAGTATGGTGCGCACACGCCAATGATGTCCGATTCAGGGATTTGCCTTTGGCTTCAGTCTTCTCTGCTATGCGATTCTATGCTATGGAGAGTAGTGGTGTCGCTGTTGCTCCTCTTCGAAGGCGACGGGCACAGATGATGTGACAATGCTGTTGTACGAATACTTGTGCGGAAGCAAGTTCAGTCGGAGCAATGCCCGATGGCTGTTTGTGTATGGTGTGGTATGGTATGGTATGGTATGGCACAAATGGAGAGTGTTGTTGGTCTCTATGTTCGCACTCTGCTTTGCTTTGCTCTACTCTACTCGAATCGTCTCGTTTGTCTCTTGGTCTTCGTCCAATGCCAGATGATGTCTGCGATCTCGGATGTCTCTTTGGTTGTTGCTCAATGTCCTGGCGCCAGTTCGCTCCTTCCTTGCTTCCTCTCGTGATGCTCAATGGTGTGATGTTCCGGAGTGCACTGCTCTCCGATTGTGATGAACCTCTCTCTGCCGCTCCCTGATTACTCTACTTCCGGTTGCCTTGCGCTTTGGCTTTGATTCCTCTCCTTCCTTTGGCTCTTCGCCCAATTGGACTTTGTCTTTTTGTCTCTGCGAATCGTCTTTCGCTCGTCCTCTTCCTCGTGGTGTCTCGCTCGTTCTGCGGCCTGTTTGGGTGTCGCGGGATGTTGTTGTGCCAAAAAATTGGCGGCAACAAATAATCTGGCGAACTAGTTCGCGCAATCGTGCCGCGCTTGCTCGTCAATGCGAGCTCTTGAACGGACTTGGCGAGACCTCGTCCGAGGACGATGAGAAAGAGATTTTCTCTGCCTTCAATCGTGTGGCTACTACGGCATCGAGACTAGAAAGATGGTGTCAAACAAGACGCGCAGAAATCGTGGACAAGTTCGGCACGGTGTCGATGAGAGCGCAGCAGGTCTTCTGGTAGCGTTGGTCGCGACAGCTTGTTGGTAGTGCATTCATCTTGGGGTTCAGGCCTTTGAGAATGATGACAATAGACATGGATGTCACCAGAGTGCGCTAATACATTCAAACAATATATTATATGCGTTTTATAGTCATTTAGTGCATGTTCGGGCTCGTGGTGCATTTTGTGCGAGTATTTGTAGAGTAGCTCGTCGGGACCAAACAATTCCAACAGAGAGTAGCGTCGAGTACTCACTCTACTTGTCTGACTCTTGAAGTTATGGCATTGCGCTACCCGTCGAATGCGGGGACTGCGCGTGGATTGTGTATTGCAGCAGCCGATTGAGTACCTTCACGAGTGATCGTATCCGCAGTCCGCCGACGGCCCTTTGATGTTCAACCGCATACATTCTGGAATGGGACACACGTCCATGGCGACATCCAACCCAGCATCCAATGCCCGTTGCGCGGCGGCTTCATCGATGACGCCCATCTGCAGCCACACCGATTTGGCACCCACCGCGATGGCCTCATCAACGACGTCGCCCGCCGCGGCCGAGTTGCGAAAGACGTCGACCATATCGATGGGATGCGGCACGTCCTGCAGGGTGCTATACACGAGCTTGCCGCAGATCTCCTGGCCGCCCAGTATGGGGTTGACGGGATGCACGTCGTATCCGCACTGCACAAGGAATCGCATCACCTCGTTAGATGCGCGGTGGGGTTTGTTGCTCGCGCCCACAAGGGCGATGCGTTTGGAGCATGTCAGGATCCTTCGCAACGTGGCGTCGGTGTTTTCGAATCTTGTCGTCGTCATTGTGCTTTTGCCTTTTTGTCGTCACTGTTGTTGTTGGGCGGTTCTGTTGCTGCGATTGCTTGTGCTTGTGCTTTTGGGTGTCGTCGTTGTTGCACTCCGCAGTCGCAAGATACTTTCTCTTGGCGTGGCGTGATCATGCGTCGCAAGGCAACAGTAGTGCCTCGGTGCAAGTACTGAATACCTTCGCTGCTGGAGAGGACAACGACGTTGAATCCCATGCGCTGCACGAGACGAAACGATCCGCTTCCAAGCTGGTGTAGCGGAAGAGGATCTGTGGGAATGAGTTTGGGCGATGAGATGTTGTCGGTAACCTCCTGAGCAGTTTACGGGTTCTTCTTCATCACCATTGTGCTCCATCTGTTCTGATCGGCGAAATTCGTGGTTTTCGCCGATGGTTTGCTCATCGGCAACACAAATTTCCATGCGCGCGGAATCCAGTGCCGATCAAGTTCATCCTCTTCCATCAATCTCCAATGAATCGGATTGAAGAATGAGATTGAATTCGTTTCGACTCTGCAGCATGTTGCATTCAGTTGCCGTCATGGTTGCTCGCTTGATTGATTGCTTTATCTCATTGCAACCGCCGTTTTCGCCTTTGAGACTGGCGCCATCAGTGTCTTGCAGTCTCGGGTTTGCTTCTGAAGCTGGTGATACCGATGCTGATCGGCAGCGGCTCCTCGTGCGATCCTCAATATATTCTCCATTTTACGTCATGTTGGATGCATGATCACATGAAGCAGATTCATGGTCTTGGGAGTGAGCTGCCGATGTATCTGCCAAACTCCGAGAAGGATAATGTATCTGTTTGTTTGTGCGATGCCTTGCTGCGGCGCGATCCATCACACATTTCCATTCTTTCAGCCGTTGTTGGTGCTACCGGCCTTTGCGCCGTGGCATTTCGTTGAACGGCCATCGTAACATTGCATGCTGGCTGTTGTAAAGGAACGCCGCCATCGTCTGTTCTACCTTGGTCTCTCCATTGCGTATCGTATTCCGATCAACTGTCGTCGCGGTCACCGTCATACTGACGCTGCCGCCAGCTGACACCGAGGTGACCATTCACACCCTGATGATGTTGCGCAATGGCGTTGCGCAGTCTGTGGTGCTTGTCGGCAGAAGACGGGGCGAGATGGAATGGAATGGAAAGAATGAGCATGATCGTTGCAACTGCAACGGCCGCGCAAGGTGGGTGGCGACGAGCGCCGATGAGGCCCAATTTGTGGAGAGGCAACCTTCTTGGTTGTTCTTGTGATTTTGTTCCACTCGCACGATTGCTTGGTGAGCAACGAATGATCGTGCCCAGGAATTGTTGTGTGCGCGTTGTGACGTCACGAGAAAAAGCAGAAACACGATTGGCGCAAACACGACTAGTCCAAGGTACTTGATAAGTTCCGATGGTCCTGGAAAGAACAGCGCCCAAACCGAACGAGGCAGTCACGCCAACAACGGACACCAAAGAAGAACTTCGATCTCTTCTGTGATGTCACGTGTCGCCAGCAACAACAGAGAGATTGGCACCGCTATCACGATGCTACGTGATACGACTGGACACAATCAAACACACCGTGCAGGCGTACGACTACTTGTGGAACGGCGACAGTTGTTGCTGCGCAATTCGAACTGGTTTTCTCCCCTTGTGTTTGGTTTTCGCTGCAAAATACACGGCGTTGATTGCAGAGAGAAACTCGCGCTCAGCGAAGAACAGCGCGAAAAAAAGAAGGATGCACATCTCCTGCTCCTGATCTCGGCTGCAAACTTGTCAGCCTTTGGAATCAACCACAACAGGACGAACATCAACAGCCAATCAGTCAACTCACCAACCTGCCGACATCGAACCACTCGCAAGACAAGAAGAAGAAGAAGAAGAGCCTCGCATGGAGTAGACGCGCTGCGCCAGATACAACCCAATCCAAGATCTGCCTCTGGATCTGCAGCAGTCCTGCGTCCACGCAAACACGGTCATTGACACCAACAACAGAGAGGCCTGGCTTTTTTCAGGTGGTTCCAGCTGTCCTCTCTTGGCGCCGCAAACGCGCTTCCGCTGACGAATATCTTCCATACAGCATCAAGAGCGCGGCCTCTCGGAGACACGCAAGCAGATCGAATTGAGCACATCCTGTTGCGCAGAGGAATAGGAAGGCAACTGCGCGCAAGGAAAGCCACACAAATTAGGCCAAACACTCGCAAAGATCCAACAAAGCAAGAACAGGGGGCAGAACAGTTCCTCCAGGAGAAACAATCTGGGTCCGACAAACCCGGCCAGCCACGCACCCCTCTCTTGAGCGTTTGAGTCCGAGACGCTCCAACGTACGAGCATAGTCAACTGAAGACGAAACTTTCAGGAGTAGTTGCGTAGTTGCGCACCACAAGACGCCCCACACGAGCACAGCTATCACCTGACTTCGTATTCTGCACATCGCATTCAACGCATCGCATTCAACACATTGCACGGCGACTCGGAGCATAGCAGAGCAGAGGCCACCAACGCACTTCCCGCAGATCTATCATCGATCATGAACAACTCAAACGAGGCAACGTCGTCGGCAGCAGCTGCCACGGCATCGACGAGTGAAGATGCCATCAAGCCGTGGTCTATCGCCGTCAAGACAGTCGGGCAGACGTACGAGCACATCAGAAATCACAACTCGTCTGGTGCCGCCGAACTGCAAGGCAACGGAGGAGAGGGGAACTTCTTCGTCTCCGTGTCGCCCGAGGACTCCATGGCGTCCCTGCATGATCAAATCGAGCACATCACCGGACTCAAGGCATCGCAACAGCGCCTCATCTACCGAGGACGTCTCATCGGAAGATCTGATCAGCTCAATGGGAAGGCCGGGAATTCGTCCTTGCATCCCCCAACCCCAACAGCCGCCACAACAAGCACATCGCCATTTGCATCGGCATCGACGTCGACATCTCCAGATGGTGCTCCCATTTCTCCTTCCTCTGCATCACCCACGACGCCACAACAAGTCGCATCCACGGCACCATCTGCCGGAATTGGTTCCCCCGAATTTGCATCGCCCGCGTTGAGACTCTGCGAACCCAAAATCAAGGAAATCGAAGGACTTTGCGATGGCCAAACCATCCATCTGGTCAAACGACGCGAGACGCCATCCAGCACTCCGGAGAGAAGCGGCAGTAACAACAATAACAACAACAACAACAATCTGCAGAACACACAGGTGGCAGATGGCATGAGCCCGCTCTTGGCAGCAACTCTCGGGTTCAATGGCTACTCATCCCTCACAGGCGGCGGAAACGGTGGTGGTACGACCGCTGGTAATCCATCGTCTGCATCTTCGACAACCGCTTCCGCATCCACCTCGGCAGGCAGACGCCGTTTGCGAACAATCCGGCGCCCGAGATACCGCCTCACAGAGGAAGACCTCGAACTCTCCGATCCTGGATCGATGGAGTCCGTGCGACAGGGCCTCATGACGTTGCACACCATGCTACCTCACGCGCAGACCACAATCGCGTCAGACGCTGGCATCAACGAAGCATCCCCTGACAACGCACATTCGCACACACATGCGCAATTATCATCTGCGACTGGCAGAGCACGAAGTGGAAGCACAGCCAGCGCTGGCACTAACGCCACAGCAAATACAGCAGCGACCGCAGTGAATGCATCCCTCCTGGACCCAGTTCGGGCCAACCGCCAGTGGTTCCTCGGTCAGTGGATTGACTGCCGCGACACAGTCAACCAGTGGCTGGAGGCAACCATCGTGGAGATCGTAGATCCGGACGAGATCTTGCCACCGAGACGGCAACGCGAAGCACCCATCGCAGCGGAAGTGATGAATGAAGGACCTGCAGAGTATGCCAGTGCGAACATTTGTGGTAACGCCAAGGACGAAGAGAACGAGGAGGACGAGGAAAACAGTGAGAAGGATGCCACTGCCAATGGAGTTGATGCCGTTGCGGTTGTGTTTGCGGCTGAAGGGGCAGAAGAAGAGGCCAAGGTTGCCTGCAAACCTGCCAGCGCAAACATCAAGGTCGATGGGAACATCGAATACGACGACACCTTGGCAGACAAGCATCTGTCAGGGGAACCATCGGAGCCAGACGAGGCAGCCCAGGAGCAAAAGCAGAACAACGAAAGCGAGAGCGACTCAAATCCGGCCGAAGAGGAACCAGATGAACCGGTGCAGGGTGGTCACATCGCGGCACCCCTGCTGCGTCGCAACACCGATTTTGAGAACGACCCCGCTGTCAGCGAAACGGATTTGGACGGTCGCTTGCGGCTTCTCCTCAAGCCGTGCTCCGAGGGCGACGAAGATGATGAAGGTGGGGCGTTGGCAGGATACCGTCGCCGCGACAACAATGAGGGTGTGCAGCTCCTGCTGATCCACTACAATGGTTGGCCTCACAGATGGGATGAATGGATCCGCAGCGACTCGGAGCGCCTCCGCCCCTTCCGAACTCGAACCCGCCATCCCGCCACAGTACGTCAATTCTGCATTTGCGAAGTGGAGTGGAGTGCACGTTGAGTTGCTGCCATTGATTTGGTCGCATTGCTTGTTTCTGTATGAGTACTCTGCGTACGTCCACGTGAAGAAGCAACAAAATCCTTTGTACACTATGATCGTATCTCACACGACTTCGTTCTACTCTACATTCCCGTCCACACAATATTCGATGATACTGTGGCCCAAACAATGCTTGCATTTGCGCTTCTGCCATACTCATGTGCACAAATGCACAATTGCACGTACAAACCCATCCATTGTGATCTTTGGCACGTTCCACACATTGCGCAGTCTTCCACGTTGTCGCCAACACCACAATCTGTCTACCATGAGTCGCCGATGACGTACATCACGGAGGGTGGTGAGATGACCGATCGTGCTGCGGTGTTGCCTGAACTTGCACGTGCACTGAACGCCGTCAACGCATTGCTCGGCCAAGCCATCGGCCCTGACGCCGCAATCATGAACGCACCGATGGCATCGACAGTGCGAGCTGACCGCCTCCCATGGGTCGACCCTGCGCAGGCATCGTCTCAACGCCAGGCACAATCCACAACACGCAACCCCGTTGCTGGCCATCGCACCAGCCGCAACAGCGCCAACCCACACGTCGGTCGCAACGCACGCAGTCAGTCCCTCGGCTCGTACCCAACAATCGCAACAGACGACGAGGACAGCAGCGCCGACATGGCCTATCATCATTTCCCACGCGTGCGCACTCATCACCAGCGCCAGCAACGACGCAACCGCAGACAGCTCGAATTGCTTGCCCCCATGCTTGATCGTCTGGGTCGCACTCTGGTGGATGTTGCACCACATGTGGCATCCTTGTCAACTGCTCTCCCGAGCCAACGATATCCCATAGGACCAGTCTCCGCATCATCGTCAAGCAGCGAAGATGACATCGACAACGTTGACGGAGGAGATGACGATGCCAACGAAGAGAACAATGGAGGCAATGGTCGTGGCAACATCGAGGGCGGCCTGGAGAGTGGCAGCCACGCAGAAGGTGTTGCACGTGCGCAAAGCAATGGCAACAACAGCATAGCTGGTAATGCAGAAGATGATGACAGTGGCGAGGACGTCGACGATTTGCCAGATCTGATCACCACAAACGACCGCGCAGATCCGTCTTTGCTGAACTGGTCGAATCCCTACGGACAGGTGGATTTGGAATCGGCACTATCCGAACTGGCGCCGGCGCCCGCAACTCACCCGTTGCTGTCGGAGGGTGTAGATCCTGACCACGTCGACTACGCCAGCGGCGTTGTCAACACCACTCGCGGCGAAGTTCGCTCCGGTCCCCGAACCCGTTCTCGTGACAGCGACGACGTGGCGAACTTGCTCGGCGCGTACCTCGCAGCCGCCAGCCTTAGTGGCATATCTCTAGACTCCGACAGCAACAATGGCGGAGACGGCGCAGCTGGTGGATTGCGCGGTCTGGCTCAGCTCCTCCGTAATCGCAACAGCACCTCCACAAGCAACGGTGGCATCGACATTCACATTCACGCAGTGGTGACGGCGCCTGGAATGAACTCAGGCGGCGGGACCACCATGGCAGCTGCTGGTGACGGAGGTACCAGCGGCAACGGCGGTGGGGCAACGCCAGGTCTTGGCGGAGCCAGCACGGGAGGTGCTGCGGGCGGTATCAACGGGAACGACGGAAATGCAGCAAACCAAAACGCCAACAGCATTGGCTTCATCCAAAGTCTCTTCTCGTCGGGCAGCAACCAACCTCGCGCAGCTGGTGAGCAGCCGCATGCTGGAAGCGAAGAGGAAGGTGGAGCGACCAGTGATGAGGACGACTACGATGATCTGTTCTCTGATCTGTACTCCGAAAATCCGGAACCAATCAACCCCAACGCCAATCCACCACCTGAGCACAACGTCAGCACTGAGATTGCGCCAGCCGCCAGCACACCCGCACCAGCGGCGAGACCGGCCCAATCTGCTGCGACCGTCCAGCCCACCACCACCATCGCATCACCAACGAGCAGCGTGCGTCGGCGTTCCTCGACCGAGACGGTGTCGTGGAACCCTCGTCAGCGCCCACGAACACGAGACAACGATAGAGAGAGCTCTGGCTCGGAAAACCGTGGCTGGGGGCGTCTGTTCCGACGCCGCAGCAACCGCAGCAATGGTGATGGCAGCAACAGCTGAAGCTGAGCCTTCACCTTCCACCGAGAACTGCAACAGACTCGAGACGACAACATAGTATTTTCCGTTGACTCGCACGGGCACCTGCAGTTTCGCTCGGACAACAACGAGTACATGCGTGCAGTCTATTGTTTGTCAATCAAGAAGCCGTCCAAACTTTTGAGCTCTTCGATGAGAACCATTCCGTATTGCAGAAATAGGATTTTGCAATCACAAAGAGTAACCGCAATGCCATGGCGTATCACACGTACCATGCCGTGCCATATCCGTAGCAACAGCGACAACAAGCTGGGTAAAGCCTTTCATAGATCACTAATACCATACCTCACAACTCCACGGCACTAATGAGTTGCATGCGGAGTATTTCGCTGGGGTGGTGGCTCATTGGAAAAGTATGTACCTATGGTATTATCCAAGCAATAACATGTGAGATTCTGTACGAGGACGTACATAGATGCCACGTTTCTTCAATGTGATAGCATTATCCTTCGTGGACGAGTGCTGTGTGCGAGTACTCATAGTCCGTTACCGATGCGGCGCGTACTCATAGTAGTTGTGCTACGCCCATTGCTTGCTGCTTCCATGTACTAGCATACTTCTGCGACAGCAGCACAGAAGCGACGACGTGACATGATCAAGCAAAGCCTGACAGCCATGGTAGGATCTTCATCGATTGATCCTGCAGGGCGTCCTTGACGGTGTCCTGGGGGATGAGATTCTCGAGCAGCACTCTCTTCATGAATGCGGCGTTGAATCCTGCGAGGGCCCCGTAGGCTGCGTCCTTCCAGTACTTCTGCAGGACGTCGCGACTGGTATCTGGATTCATCCCACGGCGGATGATGATGTAGCTGAGCCCCCCGCACAGCGATGTGACCAATGACTCGTACACTGCCTTCCAAAGTTCGTCGGGTGTCGGAAATCCAAACAGGAAGATCTGCCGTGTTGCAGCTGACTGGCTGATCCATAGAATGACGGATGCGACGAGGCCAGCGAAGTCGCCATTGGATATGCATCCGAACAAGGCATCCTGATCAGCCGCGCAGTTCTGCACCTGGTTGAAGTGCCGTTGCAACGAGGAATGCCAATGAGGGGCCCTCGCTTGGATTTCTGCCGATATGGCGATTATGGAAAGGAAGAGGACGAAGTAGTTGGCGAGCATGAAGATGACCCGTCGTCGGCTGTGTTGGCGTGGAACGCGGCGTCGCTGCAACCGCAACAGCTCGGTGATTTCTCCAAGCCGCGCTTCGATGGCATGCTTGGAGTGCGCGGACTTGGATAGTGACGATTGCATAGCAGCGTCGTTATTCTCGTCGTGCATGTGCATCAGTCGATCTTGCTCATTTCGATTGGCATCAAGAGGCTTGTCAGCTTCTGAAGAATGCGCAGACGACTCTGAAGAAGATGCAAGACCATTAGAGGTCTCATCGTCATGATGCAGCTTGGACTGACTTTGCAGGTCCATGTTTCCAGCACCATCACTCCCATGATTGGTACTTGTTGGATGCGCCGCGTCCGCAACCATGCTGTTTTCTTCGAGCTTGGCCATCTCCGCGAGCTCGAGCCTAGCTCCCAACAGGGCGAGACGGTTGATGCTGAGATCCAGTCCTTCGAGTTCTGTCAATGACGGCGATAACAGACTGGGTGCGGCCGATGGTGAATGTGGAGGGCTCACTGGTGCGTACTTGTACACGTCCCTTGGAACCGCGTGTTCCTCATCGATGTGCTTGATTTGAAATCTCACCGTGAATGCCGATTCATTTGGAATGTGCGGACTGAGCACAACTTCTGCAATCACAAAGCAAGAGCAAGAAGAAGGTTCAAGTTGACAATGGCGATTGGTGTGAGAATCTCTGCAGAGCAATACGCAAGGTAGGTCCCAGCAACAGTGCAACGCGCATAGACTGGCAGCAGCCGAGAGTGCGACAGACGATCCGACAGCATCGCACTGACGCAACGACGTAGTCATTACGTCTTGCAAGAGTCTGCAGGTCAAGAGTTTGCTTGACACCATGCCGTACCTTCTGGTGGAGCGGAGGAGCTGTCCAATATTCGAAGATCCATCAGCTTGGTTCTTGTCTGCTGCATTCCGAGTTTCCGCAGGATGCTGCTTCGGATGTGTTCCTCGAGTTCCGCTGAAGTTGTTCCAGGATACCACGAGATGGTGAGGTTTCCTTTGTCCTCGCCTCTGGATACTTTCGACGCAGCCTGGCTGAACGTCGGTGAAAAGGAGCGACTTCGCAGAGTTGGATATTTGTTGAAGGAGGCAAACAGAGGTGATCGTCTGGATGTACTTGTGGGAGCGGCGGGAGATGTGGAGTTGGTGGTGGCATCGATTTCCTCGACGAGTTTGAGATTCATCTTCTTCCTGCCATCGACGGTGGTGCCATGTATCAAGATACTGGGTAGCGGTGCCTGCATGCGGATTGGCTGATGATGCTGACGGAAGTTCTCCGGCGACGTGAGATGATTGTAGCTTGCGCTGTGGCTTGCGCTTTGGAGACTGGTGAAAGTTGGCTGCCCATGCTGTTTGGATGGTGATTGGAATTGCTGCTGTGAAGTGTCAAGCCCAAAAGTCTGTGTCCCATCGTGCTGTGGCGGCATGTTGGTGATAAGACGAGGTGAGATGGTGGTTTGTTCTGTCGTTTGCGAGGGTGGATTGGAATGGGTTGGTGTGCTTGATTTGCTTTGAGTTCCTGGTTCTTCTGTTTTGTGACCTGTTTGGCTGTATTATGGTATGAGTGTTTGATAGATTGGTCGAGTCGGTGATGGTGGCAACGATGGTGGCAACGATGGTGGCAACGATGACGACAACGATGATGTTCATGAAGACATTTGCAAGGATGTTTGTGGCTACGGTTGCGTGTTCCACTCCACTCGGCTGGGCTCAGATCGGCTCGATTGTTTGTGTTGCGCTCCTGCATGTGTTCGTGCTCGTACGTTTGTGACATCCACGAATCCATCACACAGACGTGTCTGCGGCAAATCAAAGCGAAAAACGATGCCAAAAATTCGCCGCGTTCGCGAAATTTGTGGCTCTCGTCGACACGTGGTGAAATTTGACGCCACCGATTATCGTCCAAGAGAGAGAGAAGGAAAGCAGGACTGAAGGAGAATTGGTTCCACGAACACAGAATGGGGTGAGAGGTCTATCATATCCATTGAGGTGCACGTGGGACACAACATCCCAGTCGTTGCCGATGCAGGAGTTCCAGTCTTCAATTGCTGCTGCTATGCTCAGTTCTTCCACGTTGTAGAAGCGGAAGTGGAAATGCTTGGAATTGCACAGTCACAGATTGCACACTCATCACCTTTTTCCGATGTTGGCGATGTTCATCACGTTCGTCCCATTCATCTTGTACTTGTACTCATACGGGCAACTACTCGAAGATTCGTGGCCTACGAGGTCGTCTTGATGGAGACAGTCTTATTGCAGACAGTACCGAAAACGGGACCGTGGGACGTGGGACGTGGGACGTGGAACTACGAGCGTGTTGGGCAGCCACACGAGACCAATTACTTATCTAGACACGATAGATAGGCTTAGATACGAACACGGAAATTGAACCTCGTTGTTCGCTGGGTTTCGGCGAAATAGGCGAACCGACAAGTTTGACTGTATTGCGATTCATTCGACCACAATGTGCGACATTCGAGATTCTCCTCCCACCGAACTTTGTCGCCGACATCAGCAGCGAAGTCGTGAGGAGGAATGGTCACAGCGCTTGTGTTGTGGCGAAATGGCATCCCAGTTGTTCTCGGTGATAAAACGCCCCAAACGATGGAGGGAGATGCCCTTCCGGGTGGCGGCACAGCGCTTTGCGTTTGGGTCACCGCCGACTCCCTCTTGTGTCCGTTTCTCTTGTGGCGCTTTCGTTGTTTTGCTTTTCTCTGCTGCGGTCTTGGGCCGCCCACCAACCCATCTACCATACCGTATTCATCTTTGCATCCATCGACAAGCCTCGAATCTGGCCATCGCCATCGTTTGCTTGTGATCAATTGAATGCAACAGGAAGAGCAACACAGAGCAAGAGCAACAATAGTCACCCAAAGAGCCGCAGCTACAGCCACAACGGGAACTGCTGCGAGTCGTGCGATATAGTCGCGCCATCGTCCTGCAGAGCGAATTCATCACGAAGGGAGATTCGCAGAGAGCTTCGCCACCACCCACAGACGCTTGCATCTGTGTCCTTCCCGTCAGCGCAATCGAAGCTGCAGCCACAGTTGCAGTTGCATCCCCAGCGAGAGGCAGCGCTTGAGAGTACTTGGGGCGGCGAATTCGACAGCACAAGTTGAGCGTTACGCTGCGCTGCTCTACACTGCACTGCACTGCACTATACTGCACGAGTACTCGCGAGCACAAGCTCAACTCTATTCAATTGCACAATTGCGTGCAACTATACCAGAGAGTATCCAAGAGCGCAACCGTAAACATACCAGCACAGTGCAGCACAGCACAGAACAACATTCCAAATGACTTACCTGGACAACGATGACGAGAGGCTGTCACCGCACGGGATTGAATTCATCGTGGGCTTCTCCGTGCTCGCTGCTGGCTTCGTGATCATCGCCTTCTCATCCTTCATCATGGCATCCAACGACCGGACCTTCTACGAATGGAACGCCATACGGCTAATCTTCCCCTGGGTCTCCTGCGTCCTGGCTGCCGAGTGCGCCACGCTGGCCTGGGACTCCGCCGAAGGCAACATCGTCAACGAGGCCTGGGCCATCGTGGTCTACATGGTGCAAGCCACGGTGGCACCCAGCCTCTTCCTCTCCACGTTCGTCAGCACCTACATCGCGCACAGGACCAGATCCATTCCCTTCTGTCTGGTCTACAGAGGTTCCGGCAAGCCGGAGCAGGGCGACGAGGAACCCATCCAGCGCCTCGTGCGTCCGCCCACCATCATCGCACTCAACCGCCTCTTCGGCATCGCCCTCCTCATCCTCACATTCACCATCAACTTCGATGAGGTCTTCGACGACGATCTCGAGCTGCCGGGTCGATCGGGATGGTACACGGTCATTACGGAAAGCGATGGTGATGAGAGATTCGCAGTGTTTGTCAGCCTCATACCGATGACCTTGGTCAGCGTACTCTGCTTCTACTTCGCCATCCTGCTATGGAGGTACGGCACGGTCTTCTCCATGACGATATACCCCTCGATGATCAACCCGTGGCTATTTCCCGTCATCGGCGTCTCCTTTCTGTTGGCGGGACAATGCGTCGGATCCAGGTTATTTCCCATATTATCCAACGCCGGCATCTTCCTCTACGTTCTGTGCCTCTTCCGCATCCTCATCGAGATCCAGCGCGACGTCAAATCGGCACACGATCTCGGTCATTTCCTTGACGCCCTGGGCGATGAGGAGGCCGTGGGATCGGTCATCAACGACCGCAGTCACCTCGGCGAGTCGACTTCCCACATCAAGCCAGTCAAAGGCTCCAGACGCGCCGACAGGGCAGCGTCAGCCACGACCAAGTCCGTCACGAATGGTGGACGCGGCAGCATGGATTCCGCAGTCAATTCGTTGCCGTCGATACCCTCGATACAGTGATGCGAAACATGCAATGCAACGATACGAATGGATGGCAGGCAGTGCGTGGAAGCGCGCCGCGTCTTTCATTTATGTGCCCATGCAGGGGTGAATCGGATTCGTTCATTCTGGCTGATTCGCACGGTTCAGTTGCACGCTTGTTGGAGCCATGGCAGGTGCTGTGGTGGATGGATGTGAAGTACGAGGACGGAATGAATAAATGAGAGAGTAGGTCAAGGAACAGATCATATGGATGGCACAATCCATGACCAGCAGCAAGCACAGCACAGCACAACCGGACGGCTTCGCTCAACACGGGCATGCGTCGTGGCTTGGCACAAAGCGATGGACAGTGCACGCCATCGACGAACGAATTCCTGCATGTGCACGGCCAGGCGTTCGTACCGCATGTTGACGCGGGCAAGTTCTCCACTCTTCGCAAGCATGATGATGACGAGCCGCCAAACGAATGAACCAACCAACTGACCAACGATCAATAAACGAATGTGGATCCTCTGGACATGGCCCCAGATCTCCAAGTAGAGTCGTGTCGCAATTCATAAACACCAATGAACATTGATCCATGGATGTGCACAAAGTACGAGCTACGATGCTCAGGTAATGAACCCGGAGCAACGCAACGCAATACAGTACCCCAACCTCTGAACATCGTGTTCACAAGCTCCTCGCCTATATCTCGCCAAGCCACCAGTGAGACAGACTGGGCCACCACGTGCACCACACCCAAAAGTAAAGCTATCATCATGTTGAAAACTGCTCCAGACCAGAGCATGGTACTCCGATAGATACTTGTACTTCACGTCACTCCAACAGCACTATCACGCATCCCAATACAAGCTAGTCCGCATAATAATATGAAGCTACTGTTACATCTTGTAGGCCAAGGGTATCCGCCACCCCCAATGCCCCAGCATTCCAATCCAGTGCACGAACGTAGTCCTGATCAGCACCGAGCCATACGTAGAATAGGCCACCATACGGTGAAGTATGGCACTCTGCCATACACAATACCGTCTCTCCATGGACCTCCACGCATCCTCGTCCCTTCCCCATTGGCACCATCGACACCATTGCGCAGTGCCATATCCCCTGAAACTGCGTCCACGCTCCACTATCGCAATCGTCGGTACGTGCTCTCCACGAGCCTCACAATTCATCAAAGCTCGGTTTGGCCGACATCTTCTTGTTCTTCATCTTCTTTTCCTCCTGGTAGCGCGTCTTGTAGTCCTCAATCGCCTTCTTCCCGGTCAACGCGAACCTCTTTCGATTCTGAAGCGCATAGTTCAGGTACTCCTGGCTGTGAGCTCCAAAGACACCGCACTCGTCGAGCTTGCGAGCCAGCGGGATGACGTAGTTGTCGAAAAACCAGATCTCGCTCTTGAACCAACCCAACGAAGGCTCCGTATTGGAACGATCCAGCTCGTACGCCCTGCTCATCTCCTGGAACAGCCTGTAATTCCATTTCATGTAAATATCGAAGTGCTGCATGCAGTGGCTGACATCCGAAGCCTGGATGAGATGCTCGATGACGATGGTTGCCTTCAGGTTGATTCCATCGATCTCAGACAATGGGCTGTCTCGGACACGTTCTTGAACACTGCCGGTGACGGGAAGTGGGGCGCCTTCCTCGAAGCCGTCGGAGAATGCCTTGGCCCAGCGACGTTCGCGGATGGCCTTCATGTCCTTGTCGAAGATGTCTGTGGCTAAGACGATATTCACCATCATCTGTCGGAACCGCACCAGCTCTTTCTGGTTGCAGTAAATCGCGCTGCGAAGGTGGCTGTAGCGCTCATCCATCAGGAGGTCCCACGCGATGTCGACAGAATTCTGCTCGGCAACAGATTTGTTGTTGTACACGCGTGCCAGCGTGGTCTTCTCGGCCACCAGCTGAAAGTTGGACACGCCAGGGTGGTCGACGTCATGGATCAGAGCGCAGAACACGAGCGTGAACTGTGTCAAAGGATCGGTCGCAAGGCCGTGACTGTATGTGTGCAGATCTTCCTTCGTGAGCTCCTTGTCGGATGCATGATCGTTGTCAGACATGACGATCCGCTTCAGCAGCTTGCTGGTGGACTGTGTGACGTGCGACGCATGCTCGAAGTTGTGGAATGAGTTCGGCTGGTACATGGACGCGATGGTTGTGACGTAGTCCTTTAGCTCGGATTGGACCAGCTCGTTGAGCTCGATCGTTTCGGGGTCTGTCTTGAGGAGGCCAATCTTGCTTTCATCAAAGCCAGGGAGGCGGATGATCTCGGTCACTTCATTCAGAGCCGTCGATCCCTCCCGGAGTCGCAGCGAGGGGCTTTCTTTCGGCTTCAGGTTGACGCCAGTGTCGATGTGAACGGCTGCGATCTGCCTCAACAAGGACGATAGCACTTCGACGTTCCAGTTCACTAGCCGATTTTGACGCGATGACTGGATGGACAAATCAAATACACGCAGAGGGCATGGCTCGTCGACTTCCGAGTCGACGTCTTCGTCTTCGTGTGTGTCTCCTGAGGCCCTTGGGGCGATCCAGTAGGTCTACTCGTAATCAGATCATGGGCACGGTGGACGTATGGTTGGCCCATCAAGAGAGCCGAAGGGGGATGCAAGCAGGGCGTACATGTGGTTGGGTAAGCGAAACAGGCTTTCAATCTGAGAACAGGGCAACGTCATCTTTCCAACAACCATCAAACTGTCTCCATGCACAACGCATGCAAAACGCATCAATCAAATCTCGGCCCCATGTCCATCCGTAGAATAATCTTTCAAGCACTCCGCGAAGCCCTGCGGAACATTCCATGATATACCATACTCGTGGTGGCGCACTCACCTGAATCTCCCCCTTGCCTTTCGCGCTGATGATGTCCTCGCGTTCGTTGACCCAGTGACTTTTGCCAGCCTCCACGAGCAACTTGGCAGTGGCGCCTGTGCAATGGATTCTGCCCACCTGTCCATTCGATTCCATGCGCGCGGCCGTGTTCACAGTGTCGCCGAACAGTTGGAACCTGGTCTTTTCACCCTTCAGCACGCCGGCAGCCACGGGTCCGCTGTGGAGGCCGACTCGCATCCGGAGTTCACCCGTGTCAGGACCAAGCGACAGCTCCAGACTCTTGGTGACTTCGTTCATCTTCGTCAAACATTGCGAAGCAAACCGGGCCATGCGCAGTGCATGGTCAGGCTGTGCAACTGTGATTAAAGCGGTTGTTCGGACGGTTGGTCGCAAGCACCAGTAAGAACAGCAATCACATTGTGTACCATACAACGAAGCAAAGGTGTACGAGGATGGAATTGAAGCTGTTTCGTGAGTGGAAGTGCGCACGTGCTTGGCAGAGCTATGGGAAAGGCAAGCGCAAGTATATGCAGACAAAAGTCACATTGAATCCAATCCAATCCAATCCAATCCAATCTAGTCCAGCCCAATCAAATCAAATCAAGCTCACGAGTTCACGAAGCTTTGCATTTGTCATGAGATAGAATGGGAGTGGATGACACATGATACGAGTGCAGCGTACAGAGTACGGCTACTTACCGGGAAGCCCCGTGGCTGCAACGTAGCAATCTCCAATTGTCTGATGACCGTGTGAGGTGGAATACGTGAAAAAGAGAATTCAGTCAGAAGGAGTTTTCCCAGAGCATGTGAATGAGCGACACGATTCAGGTTGGATTCCAACAAAGCACACTCCCCCTCTAGAGAGAGCAGTACATGGATCCATTCAGGACTTCATGGAACCGCGCTGGAATCGCGTACACCGATCTGTTCCCAACTTACCTCCACCTTGAACACGAGGTATCGCTTTGCCAGACCATCGAAGTTGTGATAAAGCGTTTGGAGTAGAGTGAAGACCTGTTTGAAGATGGCAATAAATTGTCACATGGCGGATCATTCCAGGCGAGTTGCCGCAAAGAAATGGAAGAATAACGCACAAGAGAGAGAGAGAGATGGACGGATTGTGATTATTTGTGAGTAATACAGCGAGAGATGAAGCACTTACGAGATTGGGTATTTTTGATACCCAATTGCAGAACAGGATGGATAAAAGCACCTTCACGACAAATCCAGCAGTAGAGAATACGAATACAGTCACATACACACTGAACATACCTGCTGAGGCTCACGCTCGCTACTCCAAGCGGTGAATCCGACAATATCTGCGAACAGGATGGTGGTTTCGGGGAAAGTGTCAGCCAACGGGCCACCGCCGGTGAGACCGTCCACGTCGAATGTCTTCGCCTTGAGCTTAGCGAATTCTTTGGCTGCGGGATTGTGTTGCAGGAAGCTCTTGATCTTCATCTTCTCTGGCTCCATTCTGTGCATGGACTTGAGAGTGTTGTCCGTTGTGTCGCGACGGATTCGACTCGTGTGCTTAGACCCGAATGATAGGAATCCTCTCGGTGAAGCGGGCCTCTCCCGTGCACCCTGGCTGTCGGAAGCTTCAATGTCGCCGCCTTGCCCTTGAGACATCTGTTCGTCGTACAACCGTTTGCGGACCGCTGCAGGGAACATTGACTTGACGATGGCGTTGGCCTGCTCTGCCTTGGAAAGCACGATGCGCTGCCTGGCTTCGACATTGCGATCGTAACATAGCATAATCAGGATGGTTGCCAGGAAGATGCAAATCACAAGAACGAGGAAGTAGACTGGCCGGTCGGAGAGGTACTCATCGCGGGTCTCATCGGTGGGGTACAGATGCAGAGTGTAGGACTCGCACATCTGTCCAAGAGACTTGCCTTTGTATCTATGCACAGAGGATTGCAACTCGGGGAAATCGAAGATGTTGGACGACTCCACATGGAAGTCGTTGTTCTCATGAAGGTCCCGCGGTCCGACGTAATCGACGGTCTGGCCCGGCGTGATTTGGAAGGTATGGTACGCATCGGGATCGCAAGAGTTGGCGAGAACAACGTCCATCGCAGGTGTGTCAGGTGGGAGAATGTTTGCAAAGTACGACTCCCAGTAGATGCCAACCGTGATGATGCCAACCACATCCTGACTGGGCCCAAGGCTGTCGAAGACTGGAAAAAACCACAGGGAGAGTGGCGAGTTCTTCTGCGTGTTGGTGGTTTGAGCCGAATCAATCAGGGCCTGGAGCACGTAGTCATCGTCGCTGGCGACCGTGACATCGCCCACCAGGGCTTCCTTGGAGTCCAGGACCCTTTCGAGCTCGGTGGTGAAATCGCCCTGTGCCAACAAATCCACATTGATGAGATCATGGATCACGGGCGAAGTGTGCCAGGTTGGTGAGTACGTGACGACCTCCTGCTGCTCCCCGAGCGATGTTGTTTTGGTGCGTCGAAATGCGCTGGCATGTGGCAGCGGCACGACGGAACCAGTATCTTTGTCGAATACGGAGATAGAGGAGTGGATGTCGCGGGCAGGTTGCACCGGCGCTTGCTCGTGAGAGAGGCTAAGCGGGATCCAGTCATCCTGGTGCTCAAGGGAGTACTGCTGCCACTGGGCACGGCTTGCTGTAGTTTCTAGGTCGCCGGGTTGCTCCTCGACGACGGGCGTGTAGAGTACGGCGACGGCATCGAGCATGGATTGAACGTCGCCAGCCAGGATACCGTAGGATTCCATTGTGACGTTGGGCCAGTTTGCCGCTGCTGCAGCTGTTTCAGCGTTCGCGGATGCGTGCAGACCGTGCGATGTCATGGCGATGGAGAGGGCATCCAGAGTTCCAAGCTTGCGTTCCACCATGGCTTGGAAGGAATCCAGGACCTTGTTGGCCTCGTCCTTGAACTGTGTCTCCATTGTATCCCACTCGTTTTGTCGAAGGATGCGGAAGATGCCGTACGAGACGAGGATGCACGAAGTGACGAGGAAAAGCAGGATTGCGTATCGAAATCGTTGCACTTGACGCGTCTCTCTCCACCCCAAAGTCGAGTCCTCTAGCGAGTGCGTTTCTTCTTCCATGGACCCTCTGCTGTTGATGTCATCATCGTCATCGTCATCGTCTGCGTTGTTACCGTTACCATTCTTACCATCATCAACACGCTCGCCGCCTCCGCCAACAATCCTGCGCAGGCTTTCATTGTTCACGAGCAGGTGTTGCTGGGAAGGAGGGTGGTGATGATGGCGATGATTGCTGGCCGGGCGTGCATCCTGGCGTTGCACCGAGTTGTTGCGGTCAGCTACATCCATGATGGAGATGGCTGGCGCCTCGCTGGATCCAACGCTTTGCAATGGAATGGCTCTTGGCTTGGTTTGATTTGCCCCAGCTTGGGCAGGACGCGGAGAGAGTGCGTAAGCTTGGTCCTGGTTTGTTGCAAGTCAGCGAAGCTTCCTGATCTCTTGAGGCGAAGATGGTAGGCTGCAAGTCTTGTTGTTGTTGTTGTTGTTGTTAAAAGAAGGGAGGAGTTTTGCGAACCCAGAACTTGTGAGATTGACGAGACGAGAGGACGCAACTGGCTATGATCTGCCTTGAAGAGAAAGCCAGATACACACAATGGGCAGGGCAGCAACTGAGCGTCCTCTCGGAAGACTTTGCACAGAGTCGATCGGGGACGCAGCGATCACCATCGAAGCAACAGCCAGAATCTGCAGCGGAACTTGGACGGTTCCGAAAATCATCGAATGCGCGAAGTGTTTCTCCCCTCTCCGGAGAGTGGGATTGGCCCCTGCATCGTGGCGCAGCCGTCGACCATCTTGCCTACCTTGAGAATGACGATAGAAAGTATTGGCCTCCGAAAGGCACGGTCAGCAAGTTATGGCGTCAGCGTGTTGTGGGACGAGCAGTCAGAACTTTCGAATCAGCGGTGCTTTTGACGCTGCTCTGGACCGAGTCGCTCGCTTCTTGGGTGCGATGGTGGCTGCCTGTTGTTTGTCTCATCTGCTGGTTGATCTCTCTCTCTCTCTACGAGCGGCTCGTACATGAAGGGAAGCGCGGAAGAAGGAGGAGCAGTAGTTTGGCGCATTGAGATGCTTCCGTTGACCAAATAGCCATCGCCGACCCAGTGCGAGGAAGGCCTCCCCGAAACACGAGCAACTTGACAGAGGGGTCTGCCGGTCCCTTTTCCTCTTGGCCTCCAAGGCATCAAGGTGTTGCGGGGGTGCAGAACATGTTTGGCGCTTCCAGACGCACACAGTGCCTGGATTTCGTCGACTGACAAAAAGTGGTGTTGCCCGCACTGCGAAAAACCGAACCATGACAGAAATCAGTGACAAGATGTCTTGTTTGTTTCATCTTCGAAGTATCATCGCAAACTGTTGTCAGTCATGGATAACGAAAAAACCCTTGTTCCACAGAACGGACACAGAAACGCAGCTGTTGTGTGTGTGTGTTGCTGGTGGGAGTAACTTGGTGGTTTCGTCGCGGGGCGGGTGACCCCACCCTCTCTTCTCACATCTTGGACATGGAAGCGGGCGCGGACAGAGCACAAGGACGGATCCAACCGGGTTGGTGAGAGATGAAGGGGGAATAGTAGAAAGAGAGAGAGAGAGAGAGCGATCCAAACAGAGAGTTGACGAGTGATCTCACGGAGATGGAGGACGCACCAAGGAGGCGGAGAGGCAGAAGGATGATGATGAAGGCCAGGCCCTTCCTTCGGTCCAGGTCCGCGTATGGTACCTTCCTGGGAACAATTGGCGACCTGGAGCGTCGATTGCTTTCACTCCATGACGGCATCAGTAGTAACACCAATAGCAACAACAATGCGGCGACGACGACAGCACGAATGAAGGCCAACTCCACAAAGGCTACGTGCTCAGTGGCGCACCCAGAGGAGACACAGCAGTACACTGGCGAGAAGCGAAGCGGATGTTTCATACCTATGGATGTGAAGGCGCGGACGTGCACGAGGCTCTCAAACGCCATCTGATCCCAGCCTTTTACGCTTGGCCCAACACAGAGAACAACCTCGTATTCCTGCAGAGAGGGAGAAATCTCGCTGTGGAAAATGGAGACGTGGCCTCATTTCTTTGAGCAATCAGACGGATGACGACAGTTTGCGTGCTGCAGATTAATGGACATCCTGCTCTGCTACTGTCGTCCTGATGACAGGACAATCAAAGCGTGGCGCGATGACGTCCGAGTGTGTCATCCTAGATTAGTATGGCGCTACGAGCAAGAGTAAACGTGTCTCGGCTCACAATCACCTCATTTATGCTTTTGGTCTTTATGCGAGTTCACTTCGTATCTTCGTCCTTCTTGTCATCCGCACCGCCAGAAGTTTCACCCTCTGCTTCTGTCTTCTCCTCTCCGTCATCCTCTTTGACCTCCTCCAGCTCCCAGGTCGTATCCATCTCCTGGAGGATGCGCTGTGTCAAATCACTACCCAATGCAGAGGCAGGTGTCAGCACGCCTCCCGGCAAACTGCTGGACTTGGTGAGCATGGTCATTCCCGTCTCCACCAGCAACGCGGCGGTGTACAGGTAGGCGGTGTCCTTGTTGAAATGGAACTTGGTTTTGATCTTCGTGGTCTTGTCGCCATCCTTGGCTTTCATGACGCCCAGCCCGTACAGGGTCAGGTATCCACTCTCCATATCCTCACGCGATGGACCCTCGCCAGGTTTGGGGACGAATCGTTGGAAGATGCTGGGCATGTAGATGGCACCGGCCATGATGCCGTCTGCGACCTTGGCCTTCATCCAGCTCTCCCAAGTTGAGGCGGAGATCACGGCATCTCCGTACTTCAGCGTCTTCGAGTAGTTGAGCAGGGCGCTGCGATTGAAACGTTGTTGGCATGGTGCGAATGCAAGTCCATTTCAGTATTTGTATTATGTCCGTCGAAGAGAAGATGACAACAATGGCAAAGGATACTCGTTAGTCTCCAATAATCAAGCAAGACAGGAAGACAGCAACATAACAACGCATCACTGCGACATCACCGCCCGCACATACAAATTGTACTCACTTGGAACGACGGACGCAGTTGAGCATGACGGGGCCCATGATCCATGGCTCCGCCTTGCATTCCAATTCTTCCACATCCACCGATTTCTTGGGGCAAATGTTGGTCGTCTTGAAGGTCGATTTTTCTCCCAATGGCTGGCTCAGCAAGAGCGTTCATCGAAGCATGGATGCATTATGTATAATATGTTTTGGAAGAGATATCATAGAATATAATAGTAACGTGGAGCAGAGCAGACACACACGAACATGATAGGACGCGCAGATAGGATGGAGTGAGAGAATGGGGAATCTCAACGCAAACAAGCAAATGAACGACGGCAGACTTGCATCTCAGAAAACGAAGGGCACACGTGACCGCATGTTGAATGAGAAAGACACTGCATTCGCCATTGTGCAATTGTGGATGACGACGATCATGGCAAAGCAATTCGATGGTTCATGCTCGACCTCCGACCGACGCCCAGCCTCCACCAATGAGGGACCATACTGCACATGCACACACGATACAATAGAGCACACATTCTTCCATTCGACTCACCGTTGTCAAGAGCGGATCGAACGCTGGTCTCTCGGCATTCGCTCGGTCCTTGCTCAGTTGGAAGGTGGCGGTTGCAATCGTGCCGCCGGAAAAGGACGCGCTCTCCGCAAATTCACCAAACGTCCGCGCCTCGATGAGTTCAGCGCCCTGCTGCGCGGCGTAGCTGTTCATCTCGAACACCGTGAGATCCTGAGGGATGCAGTCGTTGCCGCAATGCGACAAGATGGTTGCGTGGGACTCGCGTGCCGTCTTGTCGTGGAGCTGGATCATCTTGCGCACGAAGTCCGTCTCTCCGGTGATGTCGCCGTAGTGCACGCCATTCTCAGCGCACAGCTTGACGAGCGTTTGGCCGTACTTCTCAAATGGACCAGAGCAGGTGAGGACGACCTTCGTTTGGCACACGATCTCCTTCAATGTCGCTTCCTGTTCTGGGGTGGAGCAGAGCAGGTCGGCCTGCAGGATGGGAACGGGTTCGGCCTTGTGTTCCGCGGCGATCTTCCCCAGGACGGCTTCCGCCTTTGTCGTGTTCCTTGCGCTCACTGCCCACGCGATGCCGTATGACTTTTGGTAAAGATACTCGGCAGCAAGCTTGCCGGTGAAGCCGGTCACTCCGAACAGCACGATGTCGTATTTCTTGTCCATGATTGATCTCTCTTTGATGTTTGTACTGCGTGTTATGGTGATGATCGATGGTGTTGTTGTGTTTGTGTTGTGTTTGCGTTGTGTTTGCGTTCTGTTGTGTGTTATGATGCTTACCATGAGCAACATGCGCAACCGTGGCGATGGTTGTTCTGTTGCTGTTACTGCTGTTGCTGCTGGTGTCGATGTTGGTGGCGTGGTGCTGTTGGTCTGGGCAAGGTGGAGGCAAGGCTCCAGGATTCGGTTCTCATCCATCTCTCTCTCTTTCTGTCGTGCCAAATGGTGATGCCTCTCTATCTTCGTGCTTCCGTGTCTTGGCTTGTTCCATCACTTTCCATCATGGCCGCGGCTGGTGACGAAAGAAATGAAATCTCAACGCGAAGCACGGTGATCTGACCAATGAAAGTGTTCGCAAATCGGTCCTGGAAGCGAACTGGATCGCTGATGATGATGATGGCAACGATGTCGAAGTTGGCGGATACGAACACCTTTTGTGGGACTGGGATCATCGTCATCAATTTGGGTTCGTATTGATTGATCATGCGAGTCGATAGGACGACTATTCGTGTGAATCCAAGACTCATGTTGTCTTCGCAGTCGTGCAGCCATCCACGATCGTCGATTTCGTCTGCGGAAATGACCCCTCACAACGCTGACCATGGCGACCTCACTCCTCCACCGATGACAGGTCACACCACAACCATGGGGAGAGCCCGATCAGGTCGCGCGGCGTGGCATCAAGAGGAAGATCAACATCTTGAGCTGCCGCGCACATCCGAGATCTGCCTCCAAGCGCACAACAGTCATGGCAGTCATCCGGTTGCAGACAAAGCAGAGAGACAGAGTGAAGTTGGCGGATCGACGTTGGCTGGTCATCCTTCTCTGCGCCATTTCAGTATCTTGCCTGGCGTTCCGTCAGGCTTGGGCATCATTTGGTTCGTTGGGTGACAGCGAATCGCTCAGTATCTCTCATCGGTTGCAACAGGCGGGGCTACAGGCAGGGTTGCAGCCGCAATCTGAGACAAAGCCGAAGCAATTGCCATTGCGAGATGCATCATCGGTCAGGGATGGATGGCAGTCGGCCAGCAAACAGAGACGACAGAATATTGACGTCAACGTCAATGACAAAGCCCTATTTGATACCGATATCGATATCGATATCAGGAATCCATTCGGCTTGAAACATCATCAGCACGACGATCGCAAGCATCACAATGTCACGATTCGTATATTGCAGCAACGATCGCTGCCAACAATGAAGGACGGTGGCTTCATCTTCTTTCTCCATGTTCCCAAGACAGGTGGCACGACCTTCCGGGTGGCACTGGAGAGAATGCAGAATACATTGGAGTATGGCTTCATTCCAGGTCGCGGAATCTGGGATACATCCCTCCCTGCCATCGAAAAGTACGTCAATTCACCGCCATCACCGCGAAAAAACCGCCGCCGGCATCGCAAACTCATGGTCATCGAAGTGCACGGACGTGATGCACCCCACCTTTTGGAACTGCTGCCGCACATTCGTCGGTGGCGGGAATCTGCGGCACGCAATAAAATCCCGACCTTCTTCTTCACGATCCTGCGAGAACCAGTGTCGTATGCTTTCTCGTACTTCAACTTCTTCTACGTCCAGCGCAAGAACACGAATTTTCCGAATGTCGCGGCGACGCAGGCAAACTTCCTCAAGTTCTTGCTGTGGAATCCGCAGTGCCAGTTCTTGGCGCGGGGTGAATATTCATTGCGAAAGAAAGAGAAACAGCAGCCAACCGTTCAGGAATGCGACGACGTGTATGCGGGGTTGTTGGAGATGATGGATTGGATCGGAACGACCGATCGCATGTCAACGGAGACACTGCCGTTGCTCGCCAAGATCTTGCGAGTTCCGACCGCCGCCTTCGAACCACAGATGGTGACCACGAAGGATCGAACCACGTCCATCGGCAAGGATCAGATGAGTGCCGAGACGATGGATCTGATTCGTGAGCAATCCGCCATGGACACGAAGCTGTACGAATCGATACGCAGCGTTTACAATTTTGGAATGTGGAGGGATGCTGTGGATGGAACAGCACCGCCATGAAGTCAGATCAAGATCATCTCCGGTGATGCTCTGCACAGACGATGAAGGTGGATTTTTTGATTGGGGGTTCTATATGCTCTACGAGAATTGGTACTCGTTCGCTCTCTACTCTCGAATCTTTCTTCAAACGGTCAAAGGCAAGAGCGATGATTCCGCCCAGCAACGTGCATGGCGGGGTGCCTTTTCCACTCTTCTGTCCTACCAATCTCGTATAGTACCCAACTACAACTTCTTACCAATGATACGCAGACGTCTGTAATCTGTCACCCATCGCTCTCCATCGTACATGCTCGGCTTGAGCTTCTCATCGACGAAATCCAGCATGCGCTCGATCTCCTCAGGCGACTGGTCATGCCAAAATGCCTCGCCGAACATGCGGATCCAATTGCGCATGCCATCCGCGCCCGAATTCAAAGGCGTGGGGCGGTCGAAGAGGACGGCGTTCGTGACCTCGATGCCATGCTTCTCGAGCAAGCTGGTGTACTGCGCGATGCTGGGGAAGTACCAAGGCGATGCGGAGGCGGGCTTCTTCAAGTACTCCAGCATGGCTGTGACGATGCCATCGACGTTGCCCTTGCCACCCATCTCGATAACGAATCGTCCGCCAGGTTTCAAGGCTTTGGACATGGCTTTGACGGCACCTTCAGGGTCGCTGACCCAGTGCAAGGCGGCGTTTGAGAAGATGGCATCGACAGGACCACGCTCGGGACCTAGATCGAACTCCTGCGCGAAGGCTTGGAAGTAGTGCAGGTTCGGAAACTGCTTTTGCGCCTTTTCGACCATGTTAGGATCGGCATCGAATCCCATGGCGGTGGCACCACGATCTGCGATGGCCTTGACCAATTCGCCTGTGCCGCAGCCGACATCGAGGATGGTCTCACCTGGTTGAGGATCGAGGACGTCGATCAACGATGATCCAAACTCCCAAACGAAGTTGTACTGGTCAACGTACTCCTCGGCGTTCCACTGCGATGTGTTTGGATGTTGACAATCACATAATAACCAACAAAAGAGGAGTGTAGGGTAGAGCAGGATAGATGATTGGATACATGCTATTTGTGAGACAGTGATGGGCATGTGGTGTGCAAGATACAACATGTGCGATGATAGTTGCGTTGATGTTAATGTTCTTGTCCAGTTGTAGCCAAGTAGAAGAACAGATCAACGAGCAAGCAGCACGCTGCCTCACCTCTTGGGTCGCCGTGGCTTGATCACCTCCTCCTTCGTTGGTTGCCATGGCAGATGCCTCACACTGCGTTGTTCCTTGAGGACACGACGACGATACTGATGCTGATGGTGGGATCGGTTTCGCAAAGCCAAGTGCCACGGAAGTGCTTGCAGCAAGAAAGAGAAGGGCCGGAACGTTGCAGAATCTATGGGCGGTCATTGCTGTTGGATACAGAAGACGATAGCGGTGTTGCGCTCTGGTTGTATTGTCGTGTTGTATTGTGTGGTCTTGTATTGTACGGATATGCTGCAAGACACTTGTTCTTCTTGGACGAGGGAGTGGATGATGTGAATGCTGATGTGAGTTGTTGTGAACTTGAAAGTATGTGAGGAAGGAGAGCAGATCCTGTCCCATGAATGTGCCCTCGCTGATCTTGGAGCGATCACTGGCAACGGCGATGACAGCAACAGGAACAGCGATGGTGAGGCCGACCAAGAAGCACAGAAGGACCCATCCAAACCCATCAACCAAAGACGCGTTTGCGCAGGATGTGAGAACTTTGGTGGTATCTTTTCTGTCGTCGTTTTCGTCGATGGCGCAGGATTGGAAATGTCTTTGGAGCACGATTGGAACAACTGAAGTGTTCTCGGAACACGTACTTAGTTAGGCCTAGGTCATTTGACAATCGACTGGTAGGATCAAAACGTGTCTGAATGACGCACGCGAACGTCTCCTGTAGACCACAAAAAAGATGTGTGCGCGACGTTGTCGTCTGTCCAACGTTGTGGTCATGGTGATCGTGGCTGAATGGGAACCCCTTTGGCTGAACGGAGCAACGCACGAAGGTGGAAAAACAACGAGGGCAACGATGGCAACAAGAGACGATTTCGTGTGTGGGCGTTGAGATCCGCGGTAAAGGAACGCAAAGAGGCCAACCAGGAGTTGCGCGGCCATCAACAGCAGCACCAACAGCCGTACCATCAACGACAACGCCAACAGCAGCGACGTCCCAGCGTTAAGGTTTTTCACCAACTGGCGCATCACCCAGACCACCATCTGCTCCATCCTCACAGTCAGTCCAACGTCCTCATCACTAGTCGTAACTCCTTACAATACACTACAGTCCAACCCAATACAGCACCATGATGAAGCAAACTCTTATCGTCGCCGCCCTTGTCGCATCTGCCTCCGCTTTTGCCCCAAGCAGGTCCGTCCTTTTCAGTGTGCCTTCCATTGAACCTTCCAGTGAACCCTTCAGTATCCTTCTCCCTGTCCTGGCGATGCCCCTTGACACGATGTCGCACAACGACGGGCATCACATCTCGCAGCCACGAAGTCCGAACGATCGTCGGTTGCCGATGTCCCCAGCTATCATTGATATCCGTTCACAGCGGTCCATGGAATCCACCAATGCATCGATCGATCGACATGACACTGTTGATGACAACCACCATCATCATCAGCCCGATCCCACGGATGGATGTCACCACATCAATCGATGAAGGCAGACGGGGATCATTGTGGCGGCAGCGATTGATCGGCATCCTGTTGGCATGACAGACATGCCACTCTGAAGGCACTGCAACGGCTCCATCAGAGATTGGGTGGACGAGTGGATGCCCGTGTTGTTCGAAGAGCACCATCGGCAGTTTGCATTGAAACATGCAGAGATCCATCATGCGCAAAGTTTCCCGTGAAACTCAACCAATGACTCTCATCATTCTCACCGCGACCTTTTCTCTCTCTTGCCTTGCGTTGCATTGCATTGTGCTGCTGTCATCCTTCCCATTGCATCACATCACCATACTCATGATGACCAACCAATGGAATCAATGACAATGACCCAATGTACAAACACCCACCCACACACCCATCAATACGAATGAACACAAAACAGACCTTTCGTCGCCAAGACGACTGCCCTGAATGCCGAATGGGAGAAGGGCTGGAAGGAGACCGACTTCGAGGCCGACATCGAGAAGCTCAAGAAGGAAGCCGAGGAGCGCCTCGAGGACAAGATCTCCGAGCTCACGGCCAACATCGAGAAGACCGGTGCCGCCGAGAACTAAGCACACCAACTATTGACGCCAAACCATTCGATGCGGTATGCCACAGCATGACTGCGTTGCGCCATCGGCACTGACAACCACGGTGCACGCGCTGTGTCCGCAAATTATACAAGCTACAAATCAAACACACACACAACCAACACACCAATGTTCGCACGGTACAACAGCTTGTGCGGACGGGGAAAGGGACGCAAGGGATCTCTCTTTTCACTCGCTACTACATTAAACCAGTAGTACGAGCGTAGAGCCATAACTTCGAGACCCCTGTTTACTTCTCAACAGATGAAATCAACTTTGTAGATTCGCACGTCGCCCATTGCCTTGGGTCAGTGCAGCCTCTCTCTCTGCACATGATGGAGTGCATACTTGTATTGCTTCCAGTGATCATTGTCACTGTATCTACCCATACGAGGCGAGTGCAGCTGTCCCACTACGAGCACTGAGTATTCGCATGTATTACTCCACCGAGGCCAGGCGCATGATGATCGCCATCACAGCGTCTCCGCAGTCGCCTTGGTTGCTTCAGCCATGTTGCCAACAGCATACGGATACAGTGTGATGGGAGACCATGCAGATACATGCAGAAGAGAGTAGTTGTACTTGTACTCGTGGTACTTTACGTGTGAACCATAATGCAGCACTGAGTGTCTGTACTAATATGGATATGCACATCCTGTCCAAGCACCCGCCGCGATCCCATGCCTCATGCTGACGAGTGGGCACGTGAGCTATAGGACACCACTTCCTTGGCTCTCTACGTGTTTCCACAGTTCATGTCCGAGTACAGACGTTTGACGTGATTGGCCCAGTGTCGCAGACCGGTAGCGTGGGTCTTTGTCTCGTGCTCCAGCTGGTCCAATGCATCGGCTCGCAGTATCTCAGCCTGTTCCAGTGCCATGGCCAGCTTGATAATATCCTGCTTCATCTGCGCCATCAGCTCGCGGTCGTTGCCATCGTGGAGGGCGACCTCGGCCGACAGCTCCTCGTTCTGGGATCGGAGTTGTTCAAATTCGGTGGCCAGCGTGTACAGATCGCTGTCCTTCTTACCGATCTCCTCTTCGACCTCCCTCAATTGCTGCTCCATGCCCGCCACCTGCGATTGCAGCAGCTTCATCTGCTCATCTCTCTCCGAGACAGCATCGTGCGCGGCGGTCAACTCGCGACGCACGCCGGACTCCCTCGTGCTGGACTCCGACTCGGCGATCGCCTTCTGATGCATGAGATCGACAATCTTGCTCTCCAACACGCGCATTTGCTCCATCGCCTGACTCTTGCTCTCCTCCAGTGCGTTGCGATCGGCGACGCGCTCCTTCGTAGTGCACAGCTCGTCCTGCAATGCAGTCAAGTGCTGCTGAAGCGAGGTGTTGTCCTGCTGCATCGCTGCCAGTGTGCTCTCCTTCTGCCGGAGTTCGGACTTCAATGCTTGCAGACCCTCCTCGATCTCGTCTCTTCTCTTGGAGTCAAAGTCCATCTGGAGGTCGAACAGCGAGGATTCAGTTTCCGACAACTTGAATTTCGTCGCTTCCAGATCGTTCCTTGACGATTCGCAGAGGACTTCGAGCTCGCGGATCCTCGCTCGTCCCATCTCGGCAGCTGCTGTCATATCATTGATGGTATGGTGCAACGCATCAATCGTCTCCGCACCGCCTTGCGATCCTCGCATGACGTTGCTGAGCTGGGTCTGCAGATCCAGGATGGCCGCATCCTTCTGCTCCACCGCAGCCTGCTGGTCCGCCAAGCTGCGTTCCAGAAACCCAATGCGATTCTGCAAATCGCTGGTCCGACCCATCTGCGTGTTCTGGTTCTGGAGTTGTGCTGTGGCCTGATCGAGCTGTCGTGACAACGACGCGTAGCGATCCTCAAGAGCCTGGCGTTCACTGGCCAATCTCTGCATCTCTGCAACCATCTGATTCTCGCTTGCAACCTTGCCCTCCTCGAGGTCGGCAAGGTCTCGTCGGAGACCTTCAACGGTGCCATCCAATGTTGCTTGTGACTGTCCCACGTGCTTGAATTGCATGCGCAGCTCGTTGCACTCTTGAGTTGCCTGTTCGAGTTCTGCCTGCAGCCCCAAGTTGGCCTGACGAAGAGCCTCCACTTCTTCGTCAGGAACCGTACCGCCGGGATGCGTCTCAGCCTTGGCATGCTCCAACTCGATGATCGCAGCATTCCTCTCCTCGATTTCGTGCTGCAGCTCGATGATGTGCTGTTCACCAGCATCCATCTGCTCCTTGAGCATTCCAAACTGCACCAGCATCTCTTCGCTCTCAGCCTGTAGAGCCTCGTTGTCTCTGTCGGCCTGTTCCTTGGCGTCGGCCAATCCTTGCGCTTCGACTTGCAACGCTTCAAGGTGCGATCTTGTCTCCTCCAGGGCGGCAGCAAGGCTGCCTTCGTCGTTGCCCCTATTCTGCAATGCTTCTTTTGCCTGTGCCAAGCGTTGTTGCAGTTCCTGCTTCTCCTCTTGCAGAGCGGTGATGGAAGAGTTCCACTTTTCGCCATCTTGCTGCAATTGTGCAATAGCGCGTTGCTTCTCTTCGATGACCACCTGATTTTGCGCCATCGATCCCCGCAAGGTGGCAATGCTTTGCTTCGCCTCATCCAGGCTTTTGGCGAGGTTATCCTTCTGCTTCATAGCATCTTGCGTCGCCTTTGTCTCGTTGTGGAGCTTCTGCTCCAGGGCAACGAACCCACCGATTCTCGCGTTGGCTGCTCGCAATTGTCCCTCCAAGTCCACGCATCTCTTGGAGAGAGTCTCGATTTCAACCTGACTGGTCGAACCAACCTTGCTATTCGTTTCCAACTCACGTGACACCCGCTCAAGTTCCTGCTGCAAGTTCATCATCTTCGTCTCATCATTTGTCGCCAGCTGCCTCGCCCGTTCCGCAGCCTCCTCCAACGTCGCGCAACGCCTCTTGATGTCTGCGATTGCGTTCTTCGCACCATCACGTTCTTTCGTGATGGCGGCACGTTGGTTGGTCAAAGCCCCAATATGAAGATCCTTTGCGGATGATGCCTTGCGCAGGCTCTCTGCTTGCTTCCGAAGCGACTCGGCCTCACGCTTGGAGCTTTCCAGCATGCTGCCCATCTTCATCAGCTCCTTGTTCTGATTTTCCAGATGCCCAATCATGTCACGCGATACCGAGAGTTCCGTGCGCAATGTGTCTCGTTCCTGCGACACAGATCTCAGCTCGATATAGATGGAACCAAGCTTCTGGCCATCTGCCTCAACGCTTGACAGCTTCGAACGAACTTCAGCGTTTTGAGTCTCCAGGGCCTTGCATTTGCCTTCCAGGGTCTCGATTTGCTGCGTTGCTCCCATGAGCTTCGCTTCCATGGCCTGGATTGCTTGTGCGTGAGATTGCTTGATACTTACAATCTCCTTCTCCAGTTGTTCCTTTGCAGCACGCGCCGTTTGCTCTGCGGTCCGAATCGTGGAAATCCGCTTCTTAGCTTCGTTTGTCGTCACCTTCTTCGCCTCGAGCAGCTCAATGATGCGCGCCTTGTCCTTCGTGGACTGAGAATGGAGCTTTGCGACAGTCTGAGCATGCTGCTTTGCGACAGTCGCTGTATCTCTCTTGTTCTGGACCACCTCGGCCTGGCTGAGCGCCAGCTTCCTCTGTGACTCATCAAGATGGACCTTGATCTCTGCATGCTGCGCGTCCTTGGTGGTCAACGTCGCCCGCAGGCTCTGCAGCTGGATCTTCACCTGCTCTTCGGAAGTCACCTGCATCATCGCGTCGTTGAGAGAGGCCTTCAAGTTCTCAATCTCTGCGGTCTGGCCATTTTGGCGTGCTCGGAAGTCCGAGATCATGTTGTCCTTGTTCGTAATCTCCTGCTGATGCCGCATCATCTCGGATTGCAGTTCCTGGTGCTTGGCTTCGACGGAAGAAAGTTCCGATTGGAGCTCCGAGGTCTTTGCGGACAGATCAATGTTCGTATCCTGCAAAGACTTCATCTCAGCCTCAATCCTCTGAAGATCCTGCGCGTACAGCTGGGAATTTGCCACAGCCTGCTTCTTCGCGCTCTCAACTTCGGAAAAGAGTTCCTTTCCGCTCGCTTCCAGTGCGCCTTTCTCTGCCACCCATGCGAGTTCCGACTTTGCCTTCTGCTCAAGCTCGTGACGTAGCTCGCCATTGACCTTCTCAAGATCTGCAACCATCGTTTCGAAGTTCTTCAGCTGTTCGACAGATCGCTTGGTTGAAGTTTGAAGGCTGGCGAGCTCTTCGTCATGAGATCCCTGCTTCGATTCCATGTTGGTCTTGGACTTCTTGAGCGCATCGTTTGACGATCGCAAAATCTGGACCTCCTTCTCGAGCAGTTGGCGCTTCAATATCTCCTGCTGCAGAAGCTTCTCAAAGTCGATTTGTACATCTCCGTTCGGCGTCTTCAACTTTCCCACAAGCTTGTCCTCTCCGGCGTTCATAGCGATTAGGCTTTTCACGCAGGGACATCCTGTATCAAAGTTGTTCGGGCAACCCGGACAGGCTGGATCAATGGTGCTTGTGGTTGTGGTTGGATTGATAGAGGAAGACGATCCTTGAGTTTTGGGCGTCAGACCCAGTTCGGCATCGTTCAAGAGGTTTGTGTCAAGGCTGTATCTCCCCTTGGGCGTGGATGGTGGCGTGTCATCCTGATCCATAACAATGCTGCCATTCCAGCCGCTGCCTTGTGTGTTGTTGGGATCGTAGTACCTTGTTGTGTTCAAAGATACGTCGCCCATTTCGGCATCGTAGAATTCGCCCTCGTCGGACAGTGATGGGCCCATGCCGTGGCTTGTCGCCACCACGGCATCATTCTCGCTGAGGCTGTCCATCCACTTGACGGAGAGATTCCTCTCGTCAGTGGAGTGATCCGTGGCACGCCCAACGAGCGAGTTGGCATGCACGGACGTATCGGTTGGCATGCCATCGTCGGAACCACCTCCGCCGATGGAGTCATCATCGACCTCCGACACGGTTGCGAGTGCATCGACGGTGGATCCACCTCGTGACGGGGCGAGCGACGATCGAGACGATTGCATGGGAAGATGATCGACGACGGGTCCGAATTCGTCCTCTTCGACATCTTCAGTGTCCTTGCTCGTGTCTGCTGTTGAGAGTTGCGCTGCCACGGAGTCCAGTGTTCGCGGTCTGCGCACCGTTGGATCTGCAGCTGGTTTCCTGTCCTCCTCCTGCACCGGTGGAGCAACCGGTTCGGTTGCAGGAGCCTGAGGGTCGGGAACTGGCGTGTGATCGACGACTGGGCCGAATTCATCCTCCTTCTGGTCATCTGGTGGTAATGCCGACTTCTCGCCGACAGTTGCCATCTCGGACGACGCATCTTGAGGGGGCTCCGGCACCTCAGTTTCTTCGGGCAAGTGATCCACGAGCTGTTCGCGATTCCTGTCCTCGTCATTGCCCGACTGCGGATTTGGGACCTCGGTGATGATGTCCAAGTCGTCATGATCCCACGCGTTCGGTTCGTCCCCTCCTGAGGTCTCCACAGCATCGTCAAGATCATCGTCGACCATGGATGGTTGGGCGACGACGGTGGATCCGGCAGCAGAAGGCACCGCTGGCGGTCGAACGACGGGAGTCACATCAACGACAGGACCGAAGTTTTGCTCCTCCTGACCAAAGTCATCGACTTGGGACAGCATCTCAGAGGGATCGGCCACGACGTCCAGCGTGGAAGCGTCGGTTGCTCGCGATTCCGGACGTTGAGGCACATGATCAACGAGATGAGGCATCTCGGGAGCTGAACGTGGCCCGGCATTCTCCAGTTCGGCTTCCTCATGTTCCCATCCTTCTTCTTGCTCCTGTTGCTGTGCGGATTGCGTACCGTCATTCAATGTAGACTCGTCCATCTCCTCGTCACGCTTGATTTCGGTGTTCACGGCAGACGTTGCAGTGGCTTGTCCGGTGGCGACGGAAGCCGCGGTCTTGTGTGATATGATTGGCGTGTGATCTACGACAGCGCCGAAGTTGTCATTTTCAATGATGCTGTCGGTCTTGTCTTCCTTCTTGCGTGCTGAGACGACGGATGGATCCACGACGACGGCAACAGATGAATCTGTGGGAACGCTGTCCCTACGCGAGGGGATATGATCCACCACAGAGTCCTTCGCCTTTTCAACAACACTGCCATCGACGGCATCGTCGCCATCGGTGGAGGTCGTAGTCGCAGGATGAGCTGGCGCATCCAGCTGCTCCAATGTGACTTCGTCATCCCAACCTTCCCCGATGGCAGTATCACCTCCGATCGTGGAGGTTCCAAACCACGTGCCATCCATGTCGTCTTCAGTCTTTGCTTCATTCCGAGCGCTGGCTGTGGCACCTGCACCGAAGGTTGCCATTGACGTTGCGATTGAGCGGGAAGCGCTGCGTGGTGCGGGGGTAAGATCGACCATCTTTCCAAACCTGTCGCTCTTGACGTTCTCGTCATTGAAGCCATCGACTGTCGACGCCACATCCGCTGGATCAGCAATCACGATCGTCGACGCGTCCGCGCCACGCTTTCTTGGCGCGGTCTTCGGGACATGGTCCACCAGATGGCTCTCTGCGAAAGTCGAGTTGAGCCCATCCGCGATCGCTGGTTCGTCCTCGGCTTCCCACACAGACTCCACCACGCTCGCCATGCCCGCCAATGTATTTTCTTCCATCTCGTCACTCTGGCGGATGTCTGCATCAAGACCGGTTGCCTGCGGCGCCATGGAGGCTGCGACTGAATGCGCCACAGAACGGTTGTCGATCGGGGTTTGATCCACAACGGGGCCAAAATTAGTGATCGTATCTCCGGCAATTGTATCTGGATTGTTCGTGGACGCATCGCATGGATTCAAGGCCAGCACGGAGCCATCTTGTTCCTTCGTCTTGACCTCTGGAACGTGGTCCACCAGAGTCTCTTCCTTCTTTCCCGTTGGGGCGCTTGACCCCGTGTCCGTCCCCGTCTCAGCATTGCTGTTGCTCCAAGCGCCGTTCGCCCGTGCGTCCATGCCGGTGCTTTCAACTTCATCAATGACGGTTTCCAGCTCCTCATCCAGCTTCCAATCTCCGTGCAATCCTGTAAGCTGAGTGACAACCGAGGTTGCCACCGAGTAGGTGGACAGTCTGGCGGCGCTGGGAGCGATCACGCCAGGCGTGTGATCGACAATCGGGCCGAAGCCGCTTGGGACCGTGTCATCGTCGTCGCCCACGTTATCGTCATTTTGGCTGGAGGCATGAGACGCGCCAGCGAGAGTAAATGTGGAGGCATCTGCTCGCTTCGCTGTCTTGGTGTCTCCTCTCGGGACGTGGTCGACGAGATGATTCTCTTCCACCATCGAGAGCTTGATGGTGCCCACCACGCTCCTGTTCTCGCCATCAAGGTCCAAGGTTCCGCCGAAACCTGTTACTTGCGTGGAGTCGTCGTGGCTGAAGTCGTCCATGTCGTTGTTTTGCCGGATGTCTTCATCGACGTCTGTAATGTCGGCAAATCCCAGGACGGTGTCGTCCATGATCGATGCCGAAGTGTTGCCGACACTCGCCTTTTTCTTCGCCTGAGGCGTTTCGGGAGTGTGGTCGACCACCTTGCCGAAGTGGTTCTCTTGCGTGTCATCCATTCCATCGTTGGAGACGTCCAGCTCTTCCTCTGACGACGAACCACCGATGGGGTCCACCGATGGGTTCACGGTGTGCCTTGGTTCGTTTTGCACGGGTGTGTGGTCGACGAGCGGAACTTTGAGAGGGACCAATGTAACTGGCATCGACTCGGGATCATTTTCGTTGCTTTGTTCCGAAAGCCGTGACAAGACCGCGGGTGGAGACGATGCGCCGAACGGATACACTGTGGAATCTTCATGGAATGAGATGGTGTACGCGCTTCTTGGCTTGTGGTTGTTGTGCCTTGCCATGAACTCCTTCTTCTTGCTGCTGCCGCTGTCGCTTCCGTTGACGTTTTTGGAATGTGGGGAGTCCGGTGCATCTTCCTCACCTTCGCTGATGGAGTTCAAGGATTCCCCGATCGAGGCGCCGCCCATGGCAGCCCACGATGACTCGTAGGCAGAACCGCGGACGATGCGCGCGGTCGGTGCTGGTGTGTGATCGACCACCTTGCGCGCACCCGATGCCGATCGCAGCGCGGAGCGTCGCTGCTCCTTGTGGTAGCTTTCCTCGTCGATGGAATCCAACGTTTCGGCAACAGAAATATCTGCACCAAAGACGGCCATGGATGATGTCGACTCCATCCTTTCCTTGATCGGTGGCGGCGGTGGCAGTGGGGTATGATCCACAAGCTTCGGTGCTGATCCTGCGTCGCCGTTTGATTCCAGTTGGATGGAAGCATCGAGATTCCCGAGCGTATCGTCGTCGTCTGCCCACACGCTCTCGATGCATGAGGCAACCGCGTCGTTGGTTGCATCCGTTTGCCGTGCAGCGGTTGGAGTTGGTGGTGGAGGCGGCGGTGGTGTGTGATCCACCAAGGGAATTTGCGCGACATCGTCGGCGAGATCGTTGAGAATTGTGTCGTGCTCGCCGCCCCAGGCATTGTCGTCCTGCTTGAGCACTGTCTCTGACATGCCTTCCTGCGAAGGGTTTTGCCCTGAAGACGATGCAGACGCATCGATACGCTCATCCGTCAAGGCGTCATCGAATTCGTTGAGGTCGATGTCGTCGTCATCGCCCCATCCGCTGTCTGGTGCCATGGCGTCGCTGGTCTCCATTCGTTTCAGCGTGCGCCTTTCTGGTGTTCTGTCGACAACATTGGCTTGGGTCTTCATTGTCGTCGCGATGGGCGAGCCACTTTGGGAGACAGCCGCCGAGTCGTCCCCGAAGATGGACGATGACGCTGAGGCCACTGCGCTGCTCGTCGTCTGTCGTTGGTAGAGGGTCTGCGGTGGCGGCGGGGGTGGTGTTTGATCAATCATCGATACGCCTGTGCCGTTCGCAGGGGGTTGACGTCCCTGCATCGCATCTTGGAACAGTTCATCGTCGGCAGCTCCCACGTCAACTTCCAGGTTTCTTGCGGGTGCATGGCCGATGACGCCCGTGTTGACATTGCCGTTGGTGTTGGCACTGGTATCGCCGATGTCTTTGCCAGCATTGTCAATGTCGGTATCGCCAACGATGTTGTCCAAATCGTCGAGGCCGTCGTTGTCCCATCCCGAAGCGTCGCTGGATTGGCGCGCAACAGCAGCTGTGGAGAGTGCAGTTGCGCCCAGCGAAGTGGCTGTGCTTGTGACAGATACTTCACGGTTGGATGCGAATCGAGGAGGTGGCCGCGGCAATGGGGTGTGATCAACGACGTTCGTCAAGCCCTGTTTGATCTCCGCTTCATCCACGTCCGCGTCCGTGTCCACATCATCCATGTCATTCCATCCGTTGCTTGGCGACAAAGCTTGGTTGGCAGTGTCCAGTGCCGCTGCATCCACCTGAGTTTGAGTCACATCGTTGAGCGGCACCACAGAGTCGGGTTTTCGATGAGTTGGTCCCGACTGCTCCTGGGCCCTGGGGGTGTCAGGGAGTCCTTCGAGATCTAGATCGTCGTCCCATCCAGACTCCATCAACTCCGAGCTTGTTGGGTCTGCAGCGAGACTGGATGGCACTTGCGCTGCTGCCGTTTGCGCACCAAATGTGAAGGCAGGCGTCTGTGTGGGCGCGGGTGCGGCAACTGGCACAGGTGTTGATGCAGCGGCTGTTCCGTTGGCGTCCTCGTCGAGCAGACCATCGAGACCGTCGTCATCATCGCCCCAGCCATTGTCGTCATTCCCATTGTCAATTGCATCATCCTTCTGCGCATTGGTGACATGGTCGACCTGCTTGGTGGAGAGAGGAGTGCCGTTGGCAACAGGATGACCGCCATTCATGCGAGCACCCACAGCAGCATGCCCTTCGTTGTCCTTGTCCTTGTCATCGTGATCGTCATGGTCATCGAGTCCCAGGCTGTCGTCATCGCCCCATCCTTCTGCATCTCCGGCATCTGTCACTGGGTCCACTTGTGGCTGCGCGGCCTGCTCCAGAAGACTTGCTACCCGTCCCATGAGGGAGCCATCACGATTTGGAATGCTCCCCATGTTCAGCGCGCCGAAACCAAAGCCTGCAGCAGGTCGTGGTGGTGGCGGCGGTGGAGGCCGCGGCGGTGGGGCACCAAAGAGCGTGTGCGCTGTGACGTTGGATACACCAGCAGAGAACGCATTGGTGGTTGCGTTTGCGTTTGTGCCGACCGCATTGTTGCCACCGCCTTTGTTGTGGTCATCATCATCATTGTCATCATCATTGTCATCGAAGGAGACGTCCCCAAAGTCATCATCGTCGCCCCAGCCGTCCTGCATGTCTCCATCGTCGAAGTCGTTGCCGCTGACGCCGATGTTGGCATTGCTGGAGCCGTTCGATAGGCCAAAGAAGCTCATCTTGCTTCGCCCGGTCCCGCCTGTCCTGGTATGCGAGTGGTCAATGTGTCTCGGTTGGGTCCTTGCCGGTTGGGCGTGCTCAAGTGAGGAGGGGTCAGCCGTCGCTGTGCCAAGGGACCGAATGAAGGATCAATGACGAGAGAGGCAGGGCGGAGCAGGGGTACACGTTCCTGGTTGAATTCAATTCCTCTTCGCTTCAATAACTCTGAGTTGTCGTTAGTTGTAGTGCGTGAGTCTGTGTGTGTTCTGTGCTGTGGAGTCTTCTCAGAGACTCTGTGGTGTTGAGTGTGGACCACACTGGCGCCCACCTCCATCCACAATCAGCCGATCTCTGGAGCTCGTGTTGCACGCTGTGTATTGTTGTGTGGGAGGTGCCAGCGCGCATGAGATTTCTCGACCGTTGGAATGACCCAGCGAGCGCACCGCTCAATTTGTATTCGTGTTTCAGTTTGGTCCGACTGGTCGAATTGCGGTTCTGGACAACACAAAACAAGACAAGAAGAGAATGGACAACTCAAACAAGACTAAAATCGCCTGTTCCAACATTCGAAGCTAGAATTCAGCTTGGCGTGATGGTCTCTCTACTTCACGGGTCCTCAGTGTCAATCGTTATCGCCACCATCATCATTGCTGTAGAAGTTATGTTACTTCACATGCAACACTTCGCTCGACTCTCAAGATTGCAGAGTGCTTTACTTCACTGTTACTATCATGTCCGACTTCATGACCATCACCACTTCACTCTTCGTTCATCAAGTTTGTTCTGCTGCCGTTGTTGCTGCTTGTTCGTGCTGACGAGTCTTGCGCGAAGAGGAGCGTCGGTTCGACGGCGACAGCATGCGGCGCGTGCCTGCGGATCTCTGCGCATCTTCGGTGCCGTCGCTCTGCCGTGCGACGCTAGGGTTCTTGCGCAAACTCGAGGAGCTGTCGCCATTGCGCGTGCCGCGGCTGCGTCGTTCCACGCTGCTCGTCTTTCCCGCCAATGAACGAGTCGAGATGCGTCGGTTCTGCCGTCTCTGCACCAGTTCCGGGCTCATCGGCGATAGCATTCCGCTGTTGTGGAATGAAGAACTCGATTCAGGCGGGGAGTCTCGGTGTGCTTTGCCATTTGGCGTGCCTATCGCCGCGATATTCTTGCGGCCCCTCGAGGTGCTCGGTGTGCGTTCGAAGTTTCGGTTTGATGTCGAGCCTTGTTGCATCGGTGAGGGTGATATCGGTGCGTCCAAGGGCAGAGAATCGTTGCTCGATGCCGAGCGTGATCTGCCGGATTTCGAACGAGAGGTGGATCTGGAACGATGCGATCGGCGTCCAGCGCGATGAGGCTTGCGGCGACGGACGCGGCTAGATGAGTTCTGTGACGATGGTGATAGCGACAGCCGCCCGCTTTCGTTCCAGTCGTTTGGGAGATCAATGCGAGCCCGCCGGCCGCTTCGAGACGAGCTGCTCATGCTGCCGAAGCTGCTGTTGAAGGAGGTTTGGGATTGCTGGTTGTCACACATGTTCTGCATTCGCGGCTTGCCATGCTCGTAGCTGTCTGATCCATCCCTCAAGGGCATCGTGCCGAGCATGTCCAACGATGACGGATTGAACGAGTAGTCGCCATCGCATGTTGATTCGTTTTTGTTGGCGGATCTGGTGCCGTTGCCATTCATCTGCGGGCGGGATAGTCCTGGGCTGGGCAGATGGTTGCGGTTGCCGAATGGCTTTATCTGCAAATCCTTGCCAGGACTTGATGGACTGTCCCACCGAGACTGCAGCTGTACCATGCGCTTCGATGGTACCGGCGCAGTTTGTGGTGCATCAGTCGCGGATGCACTCGATCGAACTTTGCGACGTGGCTTTGGTGTTGCAGATGCTGGCTGTTTCTTGGGTTTTGGTGTTGACGATGACGAGGGCGCTCGCTTCGAGCGTCCCACCGAGGACGAGCGAGATCTCTTGCCGGCAGGCCTGTTGGGCGATTTGAAATCAAGAACCGGCGCAGAGGCTGACATGGCCTCCTTTTCCTTCCTTCGGGACGATGACGACGATGACGGTTGCCGCTTGCCTGATGATGGGGTTGCTGGGAATGGAACTTGAGGACGTTCCTTGGAATGGTCATCCTGAGGGCGATGCGGAGACTTCGGTGTTGCTTTCGGTGACCTCTGCCTCGATACTTTCCGCTTGGAAGTTGTCGACGCTGTCAACTGGAATGGATCCCAGTCTTGCTTAGTCGCACTTCCATGCTTCTGCGACGGCGTACCAGGCACTGACGGTGTCCGCTTGGAAGATGCACTTGTCGAACGCCGAGACTTGGATGACTTGCTTTGTGCTGGTGAGGGCGGGGACAGAGATGGCGGCGAGGACGTCGACGATGATGATGGAGTCGATTTTGGAGAATACTTCGCTGGCTTCATTCTCGATGGGTCGAACTGCAACGGGCTGTCCGGCGTGCTCCTCGACTGCCTGTTATACAGCTCATCCAAGTACGCTTGGGTGCTGTGTTGAGAATCATCGACAGTTGGGATCCTGCCGAGGCGAGCACCTGGAGATGACTTCGATTTTTCATTCTTTACTCGTATTGAAGCGTCCTCGTCAAATGAGAATGACGGTGGCTTGACGACGCTCGTGCTTGCTCCGTCGGCCTTCTTTACATTCGAGCGCGCAGGCTTCCTCCTTTGAACTACATACGAGGCGTCTTCTGCAGAATCATCCGAAGTACTGGGAGCACTCTTTAGCTGCGGGCTGGTATCATTGGCATGGTGCTTCAATATCCCGTTCACCTTGTTGGGATCTTCAAAATCGCAACTGAAGGCTTCCGTTCCGTCACCAATTCCCATGCTGTCCTGATCGGAATCGTACGATGCGTCCGACGCAAGGCTCTGATTCATATGGTACGACGGTTCCCTCTTCTTTCGTCGATGCAGAGGCAGGCTTGCCGTACGGGCCGGTTTTGACTTTTTCTTGGGCGGTGTCTTCTGCAATTTTTTCGGTGTGCTGCTGTGTGCTGGTGCGGGTGGCGGGCTCTGCGATACTGGCGGTCCTTTCGACATGTCGACCAACTCCTGCTCGCTCTTGCTCGCAGCGTTCGAGTTTCGCCTGGATTTCGAGGAGAGGAGTTTGGGGAAGCCTGGCGACCAGCTGGTGGAGCGTCCCGGCGTGCTTGGCTTCTTGATGCTCTTGTGGCTGACAACACCCGCGCTTCCGTTGTGGCTGAATTTCCCGCTTTTGTTGTTCTTGGAACTGGAGGGCAGCATCAATGGCGCATCGTCATCCATCTCGCTGGCGTGCGATGACTCGCCCATGCGAAGGCCGGGGCCGGAATACGGACCCCGATCGTCTTTGCCCGAATTGTGCAGTCCGTCGTTGATGGAATCGCCTCTACTGCGATTGCCGTCCAATCCGGAGCTGCTGTTCAGATGTCCACCGCGCCGATCAGCGTCGAGGATGGAGTCAAACTCCATGCTGGCATTTCCCTTCTCCAGGTCCTGTTCCTCGTCATCCGTCGAGTCCGGCTGCGGGATCTGCTCCTGCCTGCCATGATTCCGCCCACGATGGTGTCCAAAATCGTCGGTGCCGCGGTTGGATGCCTCATTTCCAATCTCGTTCGGGAACAATGGATGAGCTTCGAGTGTTGTGATGAATGTGCAATATGCCAGATGGATGACGGAGAGCAGAATCCAAATAAGCAGCCCGAGGTACAGTGGCAGCGACAGATCTGTCTTTGCCATGGCATCCAAGATGCCGTTGGGCTGGACCATGAACGGGATCGCCATCAACAGACCGACACCAATGAGGATGCGTCCGATCCACTCCTGCGTACGTTCTTTTCTGTACTTCCGCTGCAACAGACTCGATAGAATGATGGAACTCTCCATTGGGTGGATCGGAAGCATGAAATTCAGCAGGAGCAGCACTGCCTGCAATGCGACCGCACGCCGTGCCAGCGTCCCCACCCAATCGTAGTCATTGATGTAGAACGAATGCTCGAAATATTTGAGACCGGCCGAAACGAAGAGCACGAACAGCCAGAAGATCAGTTGGCATAGCCACGCGAGTGATCCGTACGCTATTGGTAGTAACATTTCCTGCGTCGTTCGTCTTGGGGCTGTTGTCGGCGTTGGCGTCGTCATTGCAGCTGTGTCCATGTCGGCGTTTGTGTCTGCGATTGCCAGCGTTTTGGATTGAAATTTAGTGTCAGCGGCGATGTCAGTTTCTGATTCTGTCGCCAGCGCGAAGCCTTTATCTGTTGGTAACGATGTTGATGTTGACGTCGATGCAGATACATTCGTCTGTCCCACGTCATTGGTGGCTGATGCTGACGCTGTCGCTATCGTTGCTGATGTATACGACATGGACATGGTTCCCAAAGGCCACAGTATCATCTCCGTGCACTTGTGATCTCCACCATGATGATGATTGCCAAGGAGCTTGGCCAGGCCGTAGGAGAACATGGTGATCAAGAGGATTGGTCCGTACAATACAAACGCCATGGATGTGTATCCAGCGTCACTGTGATCCCTGCTGTATCTCGCGATCTCTACGACGAAGGGGATGAAGTAGGTTGCAGATAATCGCATGCTCGTTCCGCCGAACCATGTTCCCAGTGGCACGGCCGTATACCTCGGTGCCTTTGACAGCCATTCCATGAGGTCCACATCCAATGCCCCTCCAGAGGAAAGTGAAGATGATGTTGACTTTGAGGGGTTCGTTGGCGTTCAATAAGGGGGTTCTAGTGCCTTTCTCTCTCCAGAGTGTGGGGATGTGTGGGTGCGCCTCCGGTGAACTGAACGTTCAATGTGACAGTTGTTGCGACAATTGTTGTGACAGTTGTTGGGTTGATGGAATCCTCTGCGCAGATGCGCTGTTCTGATCTTGATGCTGCTTCTCCTGTTGTGGATAGAGATTGGTGTCGATGACTCTCGTGGGTGATCTGTGCAATTCCTGCGCGGAGAGTGGGAAAACCAAAGATGCAATGATGCGTGCGCTGGCTCCGATCAGATTGGGCTGCTTGGGTCTCTGCTGGCTTGCTATCGTCTGAGCGGAAGCGGCGGGCGGGTTGCGGATGTTTGTGCACGTGAGAGAAGAAAGCAGATGGGTATGGGGGCTGGGGGCCACCCTCGATTTCGTTGTTGCCGACGCTGCTGTTGTTGATGATGTTCGTGCGTGTTGATGTTGCCTCTTGTCTCTGTCTCCCTATCTTTTGTCTTGACGCTGGGTTGGGCTGTCGCTGGCTGTCGCTCTTGCTTGCCTTGGTCCCTGCCCGAACACACGCATGCAAACACGCCGAGAGAAAGACACGTGAGAAAGAGGAGGTCTTCTGTGGCCGGAAAGCAGAAGAAGGGAAGGGCACAACAAGATTGCTCAGTCTCCGGCTTTTGTCGTCGCCTCCCGCGCAAAACCGATCTCTCCACTGAAGCCGATGCGGAGAAGAAGTGCAAAACCAGCATCACTCCCAACAGTGCTTGCAAGCATGTCATCAACACTGCCATGAGTGATAAGAGGCAAACAGAGCGCCAAAACCGTGAGACATCGCTTCGCGTGAGGTGATACAATTTGGTGAATTTGTGATGGATGCTAAAGTGTCTTGTTTTGCTTGTTATGTTGTTGCAAGACACCGAGACGTGATGGGCCCATAACAACTCGACTTGAGCAAGACACAGTTGTGACCTTCCTGTTGCCACTAATTAAACGGCCCTTGTGCCAAGAGGCTCTTAGTTGCATCGTTCGTGACACCAACCAAGACTTCACAAGTCACAATTTGGCTCGCCCATTTGTAATTTTATGCCTGTCTGCTGGTTTGTCGGCATCACAGGTCGTGCTTGTGCAGTACATGGCCTGTACATGGAGGGGACGCTGCAACCTCCTCGCCTCACCCCACGCCAGAGCCTATTCCTCTCTCCGTATATCCACGGAAGAGAACATGGTGAGATCGTCGTGCACGCAAGCGTACCAATAGTGAAGACAGCACGCCATCCAGCAACCAAAGTAGTTCACCTTGTTGATTCATCATCCTACGTTCCACACTTGTTCTGAACATCTTTGCAAAGCGTGATGCCATTCTGCCATTGCTCTTTGCATTTCTTTGAATTGGGTCATCTGTTGGTATTAGTCCTGTCGAGCACTCTACTCCACAGGTGATGGAGCTTCATTGCAACATCTCAACTGGTGGCCAACCGTGCCAACGCCCGATCCTTGCAGGCCGCCAGCAACTCATTCAGTTCGATCCGCTCCGCAGCGCCCAGGTCGAGCTTGGCCATGGAACTTCGAATCTCCGCCGCCAACGGAATGTCCGCAACGTTGATGTCCCCACCCTGCAGGATGGACGCGGAGTCCTCCGCCAGCAGTTCAATGAACTGCTCGTTGTCGACCACGAACTGATGGAGGTTGGAAGCGATGACGTCGACGCATCGTTGTTCGAGCCGTTCCAGATCATGCATTCTGGCAAGCTCGATCAAATCGAGCGCATTCTCATCATCCACAGCCGGCATGACCAGTTTGTTGACTGCGTGGGCCACCAGCCTTGGACACAGCAGCGCGGTTGCCAACTCGATAAGTTGAACTCCTTCTTGCAAGAAATTACCATCGTCATCGTCGTCGTCGTGACCGTTGTCGCCAGTGTAGCCATCGATGTCATTCACAAAGAAATCGTCTCCGTACATCCATTGGATGGCCAGGCGGACGACATTGCGCGAAGGCATGAGATGCGATAGATCGATGAGGGCTTCCGTCGCTTCCCGGAAACCACCCTCCAAGGCGCCTCGGAAGTACTCCGACTGAGCGCACAGGATCACGGAATGCAGAGACCAGGTGGCGTCGCAGCACTGCACGGTGACGTCGCTGGACTGAACAAGCTCGTTCATTTCATTGATATCGTCCCATTCGTCGTGCGGTATGGACGCCCAGGATCGTGCCATCGTCGCCATCTCGCTGCGGGCCAATGACAGATCCGCCGTCTCGAAACGATATCGCTCGACCGCTTCACGGATGCCACCGTCCTGCTTCTCGGCTCGTCGCTTTGGCTTTCCATTCCTTGCCACCTCGATCATCTTTTCTCGTTTCTTCAGCGAAACTCTCAACCGTCTGAAGAGCGCCGTCAATCCGTACCGGAATGCCAGCTCCTGCGCGAGCAACGTGCTCTCCACATCTCTGGCCTCGAACACCCCAGTGTACAGATAATTCAGCAGCTGAAGCAGCATGGACGCATCGTGCCTGGCGGGAAACTCCAGCGAGTACTGCACGCCGGTGCCGCTGGGTTCCTCCTGCAGCAGGGCATGTATCTTGCGACAGCGCGCCCGCAGAACGATGCTGTGCAAGTAGATCTCCATGCCATCAATGTGGGCCGTGACATCGGAATGGCTGGGATCGTGATACATGCGGCGTAACATGTCGAGGAAGGGATCGCGGCTCGCTGCACTGAGACTCCATGCACGCAGCAGCTGTCGCAGCTCGGGTGTGAGGGCGACGTAAAACACGCGTGCTGCATCACCGCCGCTGTCGGGGTCGCATTTGGCGCCGCGCTCCAACAGGAACTGGCATATGGCGTTGTTGCCAGTGAGCGCGGCGAGGTAGAGCGGCGTGGCGTCGTGAGCATCCTGCTCCTCCAGCGGCATCTTCATTACGTCGACGAGGTACCTGACGTTCTTGAGGTTGCCCGTTCTGCAGGCGAAATGCAGCGGCCATTGATCGCAGCCGAAGGTTGCCTCGAGATCGATTCCCAGCGTGTTCAGATTCTTTGTGTGCATTTCGGTTGGTAGGATGCGTTGTATCCCGCCGGGTACTTCCCTCATGCTTGCCCTCGTGCTCGTGGTACTGCCGTCAAGCCCCACCGTCTGGTTTTGAGCATCATTCGTGTCGTCTCCGCGTTCGACATCAGCGGCAACCGGAGGCATGATGTGTATGGTAGACTGCCTTCTTCTGCCGTGCTTCGGTCTTGTATTGATCGTACGAGCGCGGATGGAGGCGCTGTGCGACCACACGATGTTGATGAATTGTCAGTGTGGATGCACGAGTGCAGCGCAATGGAGTTCAGCAGAACACGCACCCAAGATGCAACGTCCTCCCTCAGAACATCTCACGATCTTTGTTTCGCTTTGTGCCATCAAACGAAGATGATGGATGACGAAACGAAACATCAACGAGAACCACCAAGCCACACATCGACATTTTCGTCAAGCACGACTCATTCGACTAAATCCAGCATCCTCACTTTCTCGAGATTCCCACCACTTGACTGGCACCAAGAGGCCCTCCCCAACCAAGCCGAAAGCGCGCAGATGGATTGCACACGTAGATGTGCATGGTAGTTTGCTGGCAGACCCGTGCTATATTATGGACGATGGATGGTACTGCGTCGGTTGCGGAGGCATGCCGTAGTACTCTGTGCCATGCATGTCGAATGGTAACGGTGGCTGGAATCCGACAGCGTTTGGATCGATCCCACGCCCCGTTCTGGATAGCGTAATGCGGAGGCAGGCGACGTGCCTTGTCGACGTGACGATATCGAGGCCCTCCTCTATGGGTTCGAACACATCAATCATCTCTAGCGTGGTGAAGGTATTGAGCTGGTACAGCGGCATCCGTCGTTTCAGAATCTCGGCGACCGTGATGGCCTTGCTGATGGCTCTGCCCATGGCCTTCAATATCACCTCTTCCGATCCTCTCGTCTGCGTGTTCGTTCGTTCGTTCGTTTGCATGTTTTGCATGAACAATGATGTAATGGCACAGTTGTGAAGTGCAGCAGTAGCAGCAGCACTCGACGCCAACGTTCATTGTGCGCAATGTGTGTTTGGCGCGGATAGTCGCATTGATGCAGATTCAAATCCGAGCACCCCATCGTGAACGTTCACGCCATCGAATCAGATGAGTTTCACGAAGGTTTGTCATGTGATCATTCCCATCATGTTTGGTTGTTGCAAGACAGAGATCGTTTCATGGGACGTCCCACCGCGTAACACATACGTACGCATGTAGATTGTCCCAGTGGGGTACCATATCCATCCGATGAAGATATTGCATCGCAATGCAATGCAACGCATCATCCATCGATACATCCATCAACATTGTTCGGGCCGATGAAGGGATGGCGATGCAAAGAAGAAATTTGGTGTTGTTGAGCGAATCGGTGATTTGACGATGCAACCAGACGAGATGAACAATGCTCTACTCTGCGTATGCAGAGCAAGTTCACTTGCAGCAACAACTGCAGTCGCGAGATGGATAGACTTACATAATGTTCCATGGCAAAGGAGATGTAGTTCTTTGGCTTGCCCTGCTGCCGGATGCGGATCTCGCAATACGATCCCTTCTCGAGGAATTCCTTGCCGACCCCCGTCCTCTTCTCCACCAAACGGTACTTCTCCATTGTCTGCTCGTCGCTGCGTTCTTGTCGTTGCTCAGTGGGTAAGGTTGCGTGTCACCGCAGTTGTGTGGTGTCACGTGTCTCGGCTCGTCCTATTGCGTTGATCCGGCCTTGAGCGAGGCTCTTGAGCTGCTGCCGCCGTTCACAGTGAAGTCTGAAGTTGATGATGCGTGGATGGACGTGGATAAGCAGATTGAATACCGATGGCAGCGTAATCCAATTCCTCCCCTGATGTTCAGCATAAAGGAATGATTTCTCCTAATGCAGTGCCCTATTGTGTTTCAGGCTAGCGTTGAGTTCTGTGGAGGAGTGCGCGAGCTGGTACTAGGATGCCTCTCTTGGCCGATTGTGTGAACGACAGGATGAGCTCAGGAATCAACGGACGGATTGAATTGACGGACGGACGGATGGCCACACAGAAACAGATGATGATGTCCCCAAACACACAAAACACAAAGAGGGAATGGCCACGACACAAGTACGAGTAGAGTGGTCCAGATGAGACAAGACCACCGCTTTTTGTGCGTCCCTCTCTCTATTGCTCTCCCTCCTCCTCTTGACAACTCTCACGGAAGTTAATTCCCAAAGCAAGGTTTCACACCGACGATGATGATCGATCGGGATCTTTCGCCTTTCCTCGCTCCTCCGCTCGACCGCTGCCATCGTCATGGTCGCGATCGGAACCACTCCCGCTCCTTGTTCGCGAAAACGTGATCGCCGTTCACGTTTTATCGTTTCCTCTCTCTCTCTTTTGTCATTGCTTTTTGGCATGTATCTTGGCGCTTCAACGTCTGTACGGTTTCGATCGTTTACTGCACATCTCATCTCACGGACAAGCACATTAATTGGCTGTGGCACAGAAATGAAACACGGGTGTTTGGGCCCATTCCGAATCCCGTGAGAGACATCAATCAACCAAAAAATGAAATGGTGGTGAGCTTCCACGTTTCTTGATGTTTGCCGATCATGGCTGTGATCTTCTGTCGTGATGTCCGCGATAGGATGGCTGCGGTGTCCATGATGAATGGGATCTCCATCGGCTGTTCACGGCACCCTGGAGTACTGCGACATGCTCGGATTGGAAATACGCATCCGGATCATCTATGAGTATTCTACGCGTAGAACAAGTATAATACATATTGCTTCGACAACACTTTGAGCAGATTTCCCAACAACCCTCATCTCCTGACAAAGGCATCAGAGACAGACGATACACGCGCTATTCAATGAGAAGATCGAACAGGATGGGTCGGTCGTTGCTCCCTTTCATGATCGCCGCCATGATGCTCAGTTGGCATGACTTCGTGATCAAGGTCGCCGTCGGAGCATCGTCTGCACAATCGTCCACGTTCTCTCATGCCTCGCTCCTGCAGAAACAGACGCAGGCCTCGCAGTCCACGCCATCGCAAACGTCCAGCCTTCCCAAGACCAAGCACGAGACCATCGTGTCTGGGTACGGTTCGAGCTCCCAAACGACAACGATATTCGAAGATCGCTTCCTCAAGCGGTTGGGTCGCATCTTTGGTGACATTCCCATCAATCTGCATGATGAGCTGTGGGTGAAACACGATAGGCTCTCGCAGGGCTTGCACATCAAGATCAAATCGCCGGCGGACGACAACGACGACAGGATCTATCGCATCCGCGCGGCGGTCGGCACGCAGAAAGATTGGGATGTGCAGGATGAGTCGTCTTTCTTCGCGCACATGAAGGCACGCCATCGTGATGAGGTAGATGACGACGAGTGGAGGCAGGTGGATGGGATCTACGGAGTTTATGAATTGCCGTCGGGCTTTCTGTGGGTCTTCATTGCCAAAACTGCGCCCGTTTACTCTGCTCCGACATGGCCCGGCAGCGCCGAGCAAGCTGCTGGCCAGCAATCGTCATGGTTCAATATTCGCAAGGTCGTCAACTTGGAACTCATGCATATGCCAGATATGACGCGACCGGCTTTGTCCGAAGCACAGAAGCGAGAAGAACAGCGGCAGCTGCAGCTGCTTCGCAAGGCTTTCAAGGAGCATGCTTTTTACTATTGTTCAAGCGGCGCTCGCGTAACTGTGGATCTGAATGACGATGCCAACGGCGAGAATGGCAACGCTGTCGCTCCGGTCGTGCCAGACATGACAAGGTCCGTTCAATATTGCATCAACAAGCATGCGGAGACAACGTCAATACTGTCCAACGAAGATGATGACGACGATGATGATGATGATGGCGTAGCCAGTGATGAAAGTCATCATGACAGCACCCATGAGAGTGACGGCGATGGTGACGATGAGGACGCGGCAGAGTCATCCAGCTCGGCCAAATACTGGTGGGAACAACGGAAGGACGCATGGCCTGACGCGAGATTCTTTTGGAACCAAGTCTCTCTGGAACCGCTGGTGGCCAAACTCCAGAAGGAGGGCGGACGGTCACCCAAACACAGTTCCTTGTCCCAGCTTCTCAAGTATTCCATCCCTCTTACCTCTGCATTCGTTGGGGTGCAGCGCAACATCACAACTGTTGACGATGTCCACACTGACACAATCGACAATGCGAACAATGAAGGCTCGTCCAAAGTATCGAAAAAGACGAAGGACGAGCCAGCGTTGCACTACGATCAAGTCTTGATCAGCAGACGAAGTCGCTTTCGTGCAGGAACTCGATTCACGGTCCGCGGCGCCGATGCCACTGGAGCTGTTGCGAATTATGCTGAAACAGAACAGTTATCGCTCCTCTTGGACGGAAGCAGCAAGAACGCCCTGCAACGTGTGTTCAGCTTCGTCCAGACGCGCGGATCGGTCCCATTGCGATGGTCAAGTCCCACCGACATCAAGACGTACCGGCCGCGCATACGGATCGGAACGGACCCGCTTGCACAGGCTCGGGCATTCCGATTGCATTTGGCAGAGCAGGTATCACACTACGTGGACTCTAGCAACGGTGATAATGCCGATGGTGACGACAATGCCGTACCCAATCAACCATTGCAGATCGTCTTTGTCAACCTCATCGACAAGCACAGCGACCAAGGCAGACTGGGGGACGCTTTTGACGCTGTACTACGTGCCGTGGTGCAAGTATACAACGGCACTGCTGATGCCTCATCGCTATCTACCAGTGCCGATGCAGAGGATGTCACAGGGGAGACCGAGGAGGATACGGACAATGCAGCTTCTGATGACGAAGATGCAAATGAAAGGAGCATCAGCAAACCTGACATCTCCGGCAGCAATCAAAAGCTCCTCGCCGAACATCTCTGGTTTGACTTTCACGCAGAAGTGAAAGGCGGGAGATGGGACAAGCTGGGGAACTTGCTGGACCAACTCAAGACTTCCTTGCAGGATCACGGGTTCTTCTCCGCGCGACCGCCAATATCCGCTTCCGATGATTGGCATGTGGAGAAGACGCAGCGGTCGGTCATTCGCACCAATTGCATGGACTGCCTGGATCGGACGAACGTCGTCCAAAGCATCCTTGGACGGTACATGTTGTTCCAGCAGCTTTCTTCTTCCGACGCCACGGTCGGAGGCTCAAAGGCGTTCCAATCAGCATTCAAAAAGGATGAAATGACGTTACCATGGACACCGGGAGAGCTGTCGCATCGTTTGCTGTGGGCGGACAACGCAGATGCCATTTCGCAGCTGTATGCTGGGACACCCGCATTGAAACGCGACTTCACGCGATTGGGCAAGCGCACCAAAAAAGGCGCTCTCGATGATGGCATGAACTCTGCAATGCGCTTCTATCTCAACAACTTTCATGATTCCGACCGTCAGGAGGGCATGGATTTGATGGTGGGGCTTGTGGAATTCTCAGAAGGGATGCCGTCGGAGGATGGCGATGGGAGCGAAGACGATCCTGACGGAGGCAACGGCAAAACACCAGCATCACCCTTCGCCGCACCGCTTCTGCAGGATGGACCATTCGGTCCCGGCTCGAGCCTCATGGACATGTTTATGAAATCAAGTCAAGGCACAGCCCCAAGCGAGACGGACCAGAAGCAACATCAAGACGAACCAAGGGAGCTGGATCTGCGATGGCTTCCGGGCGATTTACAAAATCATGTGCGGAGTCAGGTCATGCCAATCGATTCATCATCGTCGTCGTTGTCGTCGTCGTTGGCCAGTACAGCAAGCGGCTGGCCCACAGATGACCGGTTTTCTTCCACGAGGGCGCTAGAAGCGATGGATAAAAGGGCGCAATCCAACACGCCGTGGTGGGCCGTCGATCTGAGCAGCGACAACGATGACGATTCACAAGAATTAGGACGGAAAGGGAACGGGCAGGATGGCGGCATGGACAGGTCGGACCCTATTGGTACGAGCGCGGTTGGTGCGTCCACCCAACTGGCCACAGCACTATCAACAGGAGCACTGAACCTGACGCCTGGATATCTTGTGGGCATGCTCATTGCTGGTACCCATTCCCCTGTGGCAGTCGCATCAGCTGTCGTCGCTATCCTTGGAGCTGTTTACCTTCCCTCCATCCTGATGGAAGGTATATCTTCAGTGATGTGGACATCGAATAGCACCAGCGGTGACTAACATGGCTGGGAGAATAGCGTTCGTATTCTCATCCTTGTAGACCAATCCACCTTACGTGTATAGTGCCATCTACTGCAGGCATGGCAGACTACCTACTACATGTACATTCCGTGTGCACTAACATAGCTACAAGGTTGGAGATGACTCGAAGCGAATGGGATGGCGGAAGAGTTGGATGCGAACTGCTGAGATCTCTGGGGTGGTCGGACGACTGCGATACTTGGACCTCTGTACGGCTGCGTATGACACGAGCTTCGAAGAGGCAAACTGCTTCCCTACCAATGCATGCAGTCCATACCATACTCGTGCATGCATATGGTACATCATGCATCACAATGATCCAAATTGGCACCCCCTCCAGAGTTCTTTTGGTCATTTGCAAGATGATGCGTAACTTTGCAGGAACGTGGTTGGCCCATAATTATTCTACTACATTGGAGTGCAGGCGTACGACGTACGCGTACGTATTAAGAAGTCCACCATCAAATCAGTTAACGCAGACTTGCGCACTGCCCAATAATTGAGCACTTTGCCGCATATACTCGTACTATACCATGCAAATGGGGAGTGCTTGTTTTAAATGTCGTTTTCGTTCTGTCCTCGATGGGATTTACTTTGCCATGCTCGCTTGCAGCCGCTGGCTTTCTCTCCGGAGAGAGAGAGAGAGAGAGAGAGAGACGATGCGGCAGCATGGTATCAGGAGAGTGGTGTTGGTGCACCGCAACCTTGCCTACAACCATTCGAGGGACTTCAGGGCCTTCGCCTTGGACACGGTTGACAACCAAAAATCGATACCTTCCTTCAGTTCGAAAGTCTTGCCGTCAACGGTGCACTTGTAGTCTTGACCTGCCGTCATGTTGACAGGCTCGAGCGTTGCCATGACATCCTTGACGACCTTGTCAGCGCTGTCAACGACGGCGATGCTTGGTCGGCAGATGGCGACCGCGACCTTGGATCCGCCCACGTCGACGGTGTCGCTATTGATGGGCACCCTCCATGCGGGGGCCAATCGCGATGGCAGCGGGATGGCACCCTTGAACTTGTTGTCGAAAGTCGCGACGTTTCTGGCCACGGCATCCTCGGTGGATGTAAGGCCATCCTCCTCGCTGAAGAAGACTTCGACCACGTCCTCGAGTTCGAGACCTGCGTTCTTTCGGAGCTGCTGGATGTGGTTGATGAGCTCACGCGACATTCCTGCGGAGATGATGGCCTCGTCCTGCGTGCAATCCAACGCGACGACGCAGGCACCATCAGTAGACGCAGTGGATTCCCATTGATCGCCTTCCTTGGAGAAAGCCAGCTTCGAGAGCAGCTCCGTCTTGGTGTCGATGGTGACGTCTTCGACGACGAGCTCGCCTGTCTCCAGGCACTTGACGGCGGCCTCGTGCGTCATGGCACGGACGGCGGCATTGACCGGCTTCATCTTCTTGCCGAGCTTCTTGCCCAGGATCTCGAAGTTGGGTGTCAAGGAGAGGGTGACCCATTCGTGCTCCTGCTCCTTCGGCACGATCTTGAACTCCCACGCATTGAGTTCGGAGAGGATGTACTGTTCAAGCTGGCCGGTCAGAGCCTCGGCGACGTTGTCAGATGGGTTCCGCATGATGGCGACAATGGTCTTGACGGGTGTGCGCAGGCTGATGTTGCGCTTCTCGCGGGCGTTGCGTCCTTGCTCGACGATGGTCTGCAAAGCCTCCATGGCTTCGACCGCGTTCTCATTGAGGCGGCTTTCATCGTATGCGGGCAGCTTGAGGAAATGCACGGAGTCGCTCTTGCCTGGCATGACGGGGTTGGCCGCACCACCTCCGTTGGCTGCCTCGGCGTAGGATGGCTGGAGCTTTCGGAGGTGGGAGTAGAAGAATTCGGTGATGAACGGCGTGAACGGCCCCATGGTGATAGTCACGTTGAGGAGGACATCGTACAGGACCTGAAGTCCGGTCTCGGCCTCTGCGTCGCTGTCCTCGCCTTCCAATCCCTTGAGGCGATCACGGTTCAATCGGACGTACCAGTTGGTGAGCTGCGTGACGTACTTGACGAGCACAGGCATCACGGTGTAGAGACGGTACGCCGCCATCTCTTCATGGACGAACTTGATGAGGCCCTGCGTGGCTGCGGAGATCCAAATATCGGTGGGGTTGGTGGTCGCCTTGACCTTGTCGACGGAAGGGACGAACTTCTTAGTTCCGGCTTCCCATCGCGCGACGTTCTGCAGGAAGAATCGGAAGGCGTTGTACCATGGGAGGAAGACCTCCTTGACGACACCCAGGACGCCCTCTTCCTTGAACTTCAACGGCTCAGCACGGACCACGGGGGAGTTGATGAGGTACATGCGAAGCGCGTCGGCTCCGTACTTGTCGATGACGATCTTGGGATCCGGGTAGTTTTTGAGACGCTTGGACATCTTCTTTCCGTCACCCGCGAGCACCAGGCCGTTCACGATGAGGTTCTTCATGGCGGGGACATCGAAGAGTGCGGTGGAGAGGACCATGAGAGTGTAGAACCAACCACGAGTTTGGTCCAGTCCCTCGGCGATGAAATCGGCTGGGAATCCCTTTTCGAATGACTCCTTGTTCTCGAACGGGTAATGCTGCTGCGCGTACGGCATGCTGCCCGACTCGAACCAGCAATCGAAGACCTCGTCGATGCGCTTGAGGACCGTTCCCGGGTTCTTCTTGGATGGGATCTCGATCTTGTCAACGACTTCACGATGCAGGTCATCGACGCGGACTCCGGAGAGCTCCTCCAGATGGTCGATGCTGGACACGCAGACCACCTCGTTCATGTCTTCGGACGCCCAGACTGGCAAGGGGGTTCCCCAGAATCGGTTTCTGGACACGGCCCAATCACGAGCATCGGACAGCCAGTTGTGGAAGCGGATCTCCTTGACGTGGTTTGGGACCCAGTACGTCTTCCGGTTGTTCTCCACGAGCCGGTCGCGGATCTCCTCGACCTTGACGAACCACGATGGGACCGCCTTGTAGATCAGAGGCGTGTCGGAACGCCAGCAGAATGGGTAGGAGTGAAGCAAGTTGTCCTTCTGCACGAGGCGGCCATTCTCCTTGAGGATGGCAATGAGCTTGTCATCGGCATCCTTGACGTTCATTCCCTTCACCGGCTCAACCGGCTCAACGAAGCAACCGTTGGCATCGAGAGGGCATGGCATCTCACCTCCCTTCTGGATGATGTTGTGCGCCAGACAGACTCGGTAATCGTCCTCTCCGAATGCTGGGGCCTGGTGGACCACACCGGTACCGGCGTCATCCTTGACGTAGGTGTCGGAGACGACTTGGAAGTAGTTTTCGTTTTTGAAAAAATCGAAGAGCGGGGTGTACCTCTTTCCGACCAGGTCGTTGCCAGTGAGGGTGCCCTTGATCTCGAAGAGCTCGTCGGCCATCTTCGGCTTCCACTTCTTCTTGTTGTTCATGATGGGGTAGAGCTGCGGGATGCGCGCCTTGGCGAGGATGTAGAGCTTGGATGTCTTCTTGTCCAGCAGCTTGACGTACTCCATGGTGGAGTTGACGCAGAGTGCCAGGTTGGATGGGAGGGTCCATGGCGTTGTGGTCCATGCGATGAGGGCCACCTCCGGTTCGTCCACCAGCGGGAAGCTGACAACGACGGCGGGATCGCGCACGTCCTTGTAGTTCAAGCCTGCCTCGAAGTTGGACAGCGGCGTTCCGATGGGCATGCTGTATGGCATGACCTTGTATCCCTGGTAGACGAGGTCCTTCTTGAAAAGCTCAGCGAACACCCACCACACACTCTCCATGAAGTTCGGGTCCATGGTTTTGTAGTCGTTCTCGAAATCAATCCACCGGCCCAACCGAGTGACCGTGCTCTCCCACTCCTTCGTGTAGCGCGTGACGATGGATCGGCAGGTGGCGTTGTACTTGTCGATTCCCATCTCGAAGACCTGGTCGCGCGACTTGATGTTGAGCTTCTGGTCGATCTCGTACTCTACCGGAAGTCCGTGGCAATCCCATCCCGCTCTGCGCTCGACGCGCTTTCCGTTCATGGCAGCGTAGCGGGTGACGGTGTCTTTGATGGTTCCTGCGAGGATGTGCCCGTAATGCGGCAATCCGGTGGCGAACGGCGGTCCATCATAGAACGTGTACTCCTGTTACATCCAAATGTCATGCAATGATATGCAATGTTATGCAATGAATAGCATAGTGATGGTGAAAGTGAGGTTGGAAGTGACAAGTGTGGGTGTGTGATACGGATGGGTGAATGGTCGCGTTTCCAAAATAAAGATGAAAACGAATGTGAATGTGATGACACCCTTGGAGGACATCGGGCCAAGCAGCAACCGTGAACGCCATCGTCCAAGCAACAGCAGCAGCAGGAGGAACAGCAGCAGTCTGTAACGAAGAGCCGACACTCACTTCATCTCCACGCTCCACGCTGAGCTTGTCCTGCATCTTGAAGGTATCCTCATCCTTCCACTTTTTGCAGATATCCTCCTCCATCTGCGCGAAGTTCATGGCTGGTGGCAAAGACGTCATGGTGATCTCTTTGCTTGTCTTGCCTCAGACAATCTTCGGTACTGGTTGGTGCTGTTTTGCGTATCCTTCTTCTTGTGTCTCTGTGAAGTGGCTGTCGAACTGCTGCCGATCAGAGCGTGTATAATCAGAGTCGCCTTGTGACGAATGCTCGTTGTCCTTGCTTTGCGATGCCCTGTGATGCTCCTGTCGTCACGGCTGCCGAGATCCAGATCTCTGAGGCGATGGTGACTGTTGCGAAGATGTGTTCCAACCCCAGCTCTCTCTCTCTTTGGATCGAGTTTGTGCAAAGGAGTCCCTCCAAACACAGCGCAGAGAGAGATGGAAGGATACGGAGAGCGTGTTGGATGGAGTTGTTGGCGATAAATCGTTGTTGATGCGCGCAAACCATCATCTCCGTGTTTGTGGCCAAGAAAGATCCACGTTTCATTGCTCGTGAATCAACAGTTGCAGTTGTGACAAGTTGGACTCGTGTACGTAAGGCTAGGCGATAACGTCTAGTGAAACAAGTTCAGGAATGACAGAAAGGAGCCAAATGGAGCCGCAGTGGCGGCCATGTACCACTTTGTGAGCGCTCCGCGATGGGCTGTCGGTATACCGTTATACTACCGCAAGAGAGAGAGAGAACATTCATATTTATTCATTTGTTTTGCGAGTAATCGCAATAGTACCAATCGTATGAGGAAAGGAGCTCCCACGAAATGGGCATCCGCATCATCACGACGACGTCGTCATGAGCAATTCCTCGATGGTATCTGGGTTGCACCGAAAGGCGAAGGGCATGTCGAGAAGGAAGCTGAACAGGATCTGTCCAACTGCGTGAAAGAGGTAGGCGTAGAATGAGTATCGCAGACGCTTATCATTTCGGATCAACGCGCTCATTGCATCCTTTGACGATGGTCCCGTCTTTGATGCGGCCTCTCCGGATGTCGGCGTTGCGCGCCACTCCAACGGCATGGTTGCGTAGATCATGGCCATCAAGACGATGTGCACCAAACCGTTGTAGCAGACGGATGTCTGCTGAACGCGAACGCTGATGATGTCATGCGTGAAGGTCGGGCATCCGGTCTGGCGGAAGACAAATTTGAACCACCATCGCGCAACGCCCGCGCTGACCATGGTAATGATGAGCATGGTGGAGTAGAGCATGTGCAAGCGATGACGCACGGCGGGGCTTGGGTATGTGGTGGTGTCGTGCAGGACGGAGCGGCTGAGCCACCAGTACATGCCGATCGTGACTGTGGTGAGCAGGGCGTACATGAGGGGAAAGCAGAACAGCACTGTCTGCCACACGGTTGGCTCGGCCGCCGACGCCGTCCAATGCCCCTGTGCTAGTGCGTACGGTTTGTCGGGGAGGAACACCTGCGCAGCGTTCAGGTTCAACTCCGTCAAGATGATGGGCAGCAGGATGTTGAGACCGATCTTGCCCAGCGTTCTGTGCAGCTGGCGGGCCTTGAAGATGATGGCGACCACCTGCACCACCGACAGGAGGGACCATGTGAGCATGAGGAAGGCGTGGAGATGATCGATGAGGAATCTTTGGATGTCGGAGAGCTCCGTGCCCGTCCAAGTCACGCCGTGCACGAAGTAGCTGACGAATGGGAAGACCCCCGTCAGGGAGAGCATCAGATTGAAGATTCCGAATTGTCTGGTCGTGAATTGCGGAAGCTGGTGGTGGAAGAAGATGCGGGTGGCCACGAGGGTGACGGTGGCTGCAGCCACAAGCCAGTACCAGGATGCCATGGTGGGGATGAAGAACACCGGCTGCTCGAGCTCGAACATGCCGCCGCTCAGCGGCTGCGCCTGCTGCTGCAGATCATGGTCGGAGCAGCTGCTGCTGTTGTGGCATGTCTTCTCGGGCGCCGATATCAGGAACGACAGCAGAGATGAGAGGCTTGGCATGGTGTCGTGGCTGTTGCTGATATTGCCAAATGTATTTGCTTGTTGGTCGGAGGCTGCTCTTGTGGCGGTGATTGTATCGATACTGATTTTGTTGTTGTTGTTGTTGTTGTGGAGGATCGCAGATTTATGATCTCATTGGCGACGCGCAATCATTTGTGTTGTGCTCAACGCATTTGCGCACGTATGCGTGTGTGTCGCCTTGCGAGCACACGATTGTTGTGCAACAATGGATTCCATCTCTGCACACATTTGTGCGAGTTGCGCATTTGTTTTTTGTGACTTGTATCCTCACTGGTTGGCTTGTTGCGCCAAAGCGCCCTTGTTTCGTCGACATCTGGCGTGTTCTCCAGTCGATGCCGAACCTCATGTGTAGTTTCACAGCATCAGCAATCGTGGATGCTGATGGATGCCTCGTGCGAAAGTGAAAATGCTTTGTGGGGCCACGGTTTTTCGTTGATTGTTCCTGCTACCGGCATGCTTTATGCACAGTTAATATTATAATACTATGTGTACTCGCACCCACGATGTTCTTATCTGACCATCATTGCTGTCGTTGCTGCTGCTGTTGCTGTTCCGGCTCCACGATGACAATAGTAAGGGTAATGTCGCGGTCCCAAGTGTAGTACAATGCAATGCAATGCAATGCGATGTGCCAAATTGCGCAATCGTTGAAGAACCGACCGTTGTTCCATTGGCACAGCAGCGCCATGCAAGCAAAGACGAATGATGTGCTTGCCACGATTGGCACATCACCAAAACTCCAAGACCAAAGCGTGTTCACCACAATCCACCTCGCCGTTCTTGTTCCTCAGCTGCTTCTTCCGTGTTCCTCTTTTCTCTCATTCTGATTCTAATGTCTCTGTCTCTGCCTCTTCCCTTCATCCACTTCCCTTTGCTGCTCCAACCGTGAATCAGGAAGCTTGTAGTGGAACATGCGGAGTAGCTCCTTGTCGACATTCAAACGCGCGAAGGTGAGGTCGTCGCTCGTCATGTTCCTGTACCTCCCGTCTTCATTCCCGTACTTCAGCACGGCTGCGGCGAAGTCGTTCTTGGCCTGTTTGTGATCGGACTTGGCATTATCCACGAGGTAGGTGAACGGTTTGAGCGGCTCCGCGCCCGCGCACTCACAAACCTGCCGCATCACCTCCTCGCCATGATACAGCGTGTCTTCGAACCGGATGATCAGGCGAGGGAAGTCGGCTTCGGAGACGTAGGATCGGTACCAGTCATTCCAGTAATGGATCAGGGACGGCCAATTCGGACCAACCCTCTGGTTCTCGCCCATCCAAACCGTGGTGGAGGTCGCATTGCGCAATCGCGCAAAGCGCCGACGATCGTACTCGTTTGGAACGAGGTTTGGGCAATGGTGTTTGGGGCTGTGGCTCCACCGTGCGCCGTATCCCTCCTTGCACATCGATTGCATCCAAAAGTACGGATCGCGCACCAGAACCACGGGCAGCACATGCTGCTTCGGTATGTCATCAATAATTGTGTGGTTCCATCGACTTCGCGCATCCTTGTGCTTGGCCCACGGCACCTGACTCAGCATGCCATTGACATCCTGCACCTTTGAGTTGCTGTGATTGTTGGGATGGTGTCGAAATCGGCAGTTTGCCTGCAACAAACGACCGAATGCCGTGGTGCCGGAGTTGAACATGCCCGACACGCCGATGAATGGAGTGGAGGGATTCCCTGCCAAGCCACCATCTGTTGATGACGCTTGAATCAAGTTTCGAAATTGGGAGCAGGTCTCCAACCCATGGATGATCGGCTTGTCTGATGCTCCATACAGATCCTGCACCGCGCTCCAGTCGGGAATGGATAGCGGATTGATGGTGGACGGCTCGTTCGGTTGTTTCGAGTTGAGAGCTTCTTCTATCCGCGCCACGCTCGCATGCTTCAATTCTTCGTCGATGATGCCAGCATCCCCAAGAATGCGCACGATCGGGTTGCTCGGCAGAGCGACAGCAGCTGCTATGGAGCCATGCCGTTTCCGAACGTGCGATGTCCCTCTGCTGTTTGCTTTTGCTGTGATAGATCCGTTGCCCATGGTCTTCACATCATCATTTGACATCAAAAATCCCAATTGTCGCAATCGCAAGATGACGAGGAACAAGACGACAGCCATGACTTTCACGTGCGATCTCCGAATGCAGGAGGATCTGCTGGATCTGGCGGACATGATGGATGCCGGTGGAGCGGCTGCGACCGGTATGGCATAGTTGTGTGGCACCGACGGGAAGTTCCGGCTCCCGTTGGACCAGCGATACCGAAAGGTGGTCGGCTGCCGGGTGTGGTCCTGTGGATGATGCCGCTGCTGCGGCTGCGACCATCCTGCGGAGTGGCGCCATGTCTGGTTCATCGAGGCATTTTGTAACGGGTCATGATGCCGTCGCTGATCCCCATCTACGTTCTCGGAAGGGAAGCGACCGAAGGGACGTGTTGAATCCCATGCCATGGACGTGAAATGCCTGCCGTGCGCGGTGCTCTGCGTTTTGCGAACGAATGAGCTGCGGGATCTCCCTCTGCTCGTATGATGGCAGCTGTGCCGGTGAGGTACGGCTCGTGCAGTATGGCAATGAGAGGCGTGGTATGTACAATATACTCCAGAGTATGATATGCGCTGCTGTTGCACCTCCTACTCGAACTTGCTGCTTGTTGCTTGCTATTTGGCTCTCGTTGTCTGTGAAGTGTTGCCTGATCTGTGCTTTCCTTTCAATTCTCCGATTGGATGTTGCTTCGTCTCTCTGAACCGATTATAGTTGTAATAGTATGCTGCCATGGCTCGTACAAGTCCAGCACATCCCAAACACTCTGTTTCTCGAATGGGCTCCTCTTGCGGCAAGCGCCATCACGTTTCACAACCGCCCACTCTTTGCGCGGCGCCACGAATGGAGATGATCGATGTGCTTCACTGTGCGGCGTTCTCGTGTTTTGTGGTGGGAGCACGATTCGGCTTTTTGCATGTTGTGTGTTGCCTTGTCGTTTGTTGCGGTTTGGTCTTGTTTCGCCATTTTGCGGGAATCAGCCCATCTTCATTTTGGAGAAATCGAATGAGTCGTCAGTTCGGCGATGCCTCATTGTGGTCGATCGAATCGGACAATGCAATTTTTCGCGATTTGTGCGTGAGATCACGCGCGCGAGTCTTGTGAAGCGTGACACCAATCTTGTGACCAACGAGGAAGTCGCTGGACGACAAGAACTTCTCCTGTTTCTTCTTTTTTGGTTTTGTTCTTCTCATCTCTTGCGATGTCGCGCGACATGGCGCAAGGGATCGCAACAAGCCAAGACCACATCACAGCATCATCAACAACATCAAGATAAGCCAACAGAGCGACTGCACGACCACAAGCAAGTTCGACAACCAGCAACAAACTCACCAAGAGAGCAGTCAAGAACGGAGAAGCCAAAGCGTGGATTTCCACGGTCACAGATCGCTGCAGAGTAGTATTATAGTCCATACAAAAGGTGCGCCGTGACTATTCAACGCACACTCACGCTCAGCTTCGACACCATGTCGGCATTCAGCTACAGAAAGTTCACGGAGCTGCAGATACAGGGCGCACATGAAAGGGCGACGCGCAGCGTCGAGATGTCTCAGCATGAGCAGCTCGAGAAGCAGGCGCATCGCAAGTGGCTGTTCTGGCTGAGGAATCGCGAAGAGAGCGATCATGTGATCTCGTTGCACCAGCAGGCGATCACAGACGTCTTCACCCCACCAGAAGCCCGGCCGGCAGCAGTGCGCAATGGCAGCGCCAAACTGTTTGCAGATGACGACGATGGTGATGATGGTGACAACAACGATGGTCACGGCCAAGCTGGTAGCCGAGCGGATCTCGGGAATGCGTCGTCCTTGGAGAATGCCGCGGGCGCTCACGCGACTGCATTGAACGAGACGTACATCAACGACAGCAACGACACGATCGAGGTCGGGATCATCATCGAGGAGGAACCGCCGCGATCTGCGTGCGCGCCTCAGCGATCTTACCGCAAGGAAATGTCACCGTTCCTCACGGCTCGTTTGGCACGCATCAGCTGTCAGGAATACAAGAACATCCTTGGTGCCCGTGGCATGCGACATCTGGAGAACGACGTGCGGGTGCTCGTCAATTGGTTGCATGAGGCATCGGAGAAGGAGGAACGGGATGATGCACAGATGCAGAAGGATCTGAAGCAGAAGATCGAGGACACGCGCAAGGAGATAACGCAGTTGGAGATGCAGCAGCGCCAACGCTTGCGTGATGCCCTGCTGCAGAAGCGAGAGACCCTGCGCTTGATGCGCGAACAGAAGTTGAAGGAGATGGAGCACAGGCAAAATGCGCTCGCGAGCCAACGCACAGATGGCGGCGGCTCGAAGCCAAGCACGGATGAAACGACGGAATCGTCCACGGAGACGATGCCGCAATTGGAAGAGGAGAGCGAAAGCTCGGCATGGGTGGATGTCGAGGACGAGAACAAGGAATGGATCATCTGCAAGTGAGATATGCTGCTTGCGTATGCAAGATGGCCAATATTATCACCGTACTCTGCTCTACGTTTATCTCGAGTGCAGTATTGTATTATATGCATTGCAAACTTCCTTGGTTGCACGATTATCCCTGCTCCCATTTGGACAGCCGTGCGATAGCTCCACTCGTATTACAAGGAGTGGACGTGCATCGTATCTTTTGTTGTTTCTCTCCACGAACACGATCGAGAGAGAGAGAGAGAGTGACAGTGAGCACTCTACCTACTCTACATACATCATTCATCACAATCCTGTCGACTAGTCGTACCATACTCTTATCCTTTTCGCGTCGCTGTCTGTTGTATTATATTATATAATGCTTTCGCGTGAACGAATAGTAGAATACTAGGTAAGTAAAGCAACTGCCATGGCAAAGGGATGGCTAACCCATACGCGGCCGACTCCGGAACACACGGAGGACGCTTCCCAGAGCGCAGCATCAGCACTCTTGCAGATGTTCTGTGGAAACGATTTACGTGATGGCGGGAAAAGGCAAAGACGTTGCCAAGCGGTTGCATGTCGGTTTGAACGGGTTTCATTTGCCAATTGCATGGCTGAGACATCCGATGGTGCGGTTGGTCTGTGGAAGGATCTTTGGCGGACCAGACGCCACGACGTCACCGATCAACAACCAACAACGAAGCTCGTAATGCGCTTGCATCCACAGATCGCACCCAGCGCATGTCGCTGTCAATAGGACTGAGTGAGTGAATCAATGTTGTTCGCTAATATTTATGAGAGATTGTATTGATTAGCGCTGGAGTTGCGGAAAGGATTCCTGATCGTAGCTTGCCTGTCTCTAGCAGAAAAGTGGGCGCGAGGTGCATAGCGTTCTGGCGATGGACAGGCGAGTCACGGGCGGGACTGGAATCAACACACCCTCGCGGGACTCCCAGCATGCTCTGTCCTGTTGCCTTGCCACTGTCTGGAGTGGGCTTGAGGTAGACTTCGCGCATTTTGCGATGGTGAGCTGCCGGATGATGTTTGGTGAAGTAGTCGGCGAGGTTGTCTGCTCCTGGGGCCCAATAGATGATGAACTGGCCCTGTTGGACACGGTCACGCACCCAGTAGAACCGCATGTCCATGGCCCGCGTGCGTCGTTGTTTCATCGTGTTGTTCACAATTCCGGATGCTGTGGAATTGTCTGTTTTGATGGGCGTAGGTGGTTGGGGATGCCCCAACTCGTCGAGCGTTGTGCGAAGTGCTGTGGCTGCTGTGCAGTTCAAGTACAGGGCGCCCACTTCGGCTTCGGCCGCGGAGCTCATCACATTTTGTATTTTGTTGCATACGGTGTGAATGGCGCCATTGTTGGGTGGCTCGGTGCTCGGTGCCTTGGTGGTATCGGTGGACCGTTTGCTGAGGTACATGTGGCCTCCGGCCCGGCTTCTCGCTTTTGGTACGCTGAGGTAGGATGCGTCGCTGTCGACGTGCAAGATCATGTCGCTGGCATGATACACCAGGATGGCGTTGGGATGGGTGGCGTAGTAGTCCATGAGTTGGTTCACGCGTCGTTCGGTGTCTTGTGTCGCGTGCGCCTGCTGTGTGGCGATGTCGCTTACTGCTGGTAGGATGGTTGGGTCTACTGCTCTGGCGTAGTATAGTAGTGTCCCCACCACTTGTCGAATGCGGATGATTTGTTCTGCCGGGAGTTTGGGCGATGTGTCGTTGTGTTTGGGCTCTTGTGTCTTCGCCCCGTAGGTTGGTGCGTCCCACGGTGCCGGCGCATGTTGTGGTCGAGTGGGGATGGGGTGCTGAAACTTGTGAAGTGCTTTTTGCACGTATCCTGGCATGGAGAGCTCCACTGTTCGCGTCGTGTAGTCCCATTTGAGACTCACGCCGCAGTAGAGATCGCCGCTCCACTCGACTGTACACTTGTAGATGGTTTGCAAAGCGCCGATGAGGTGCTTCGCGTGTTCTTCGCCCACATATTTCACACCGAAATCGTCGACGACCAGGGTGAAAGTGATGGGTCTGCAATCGTGTTTCCACAGTCCAGGTGTGTGCACGACTGGGCGGTATCCGAATTTTGCGAGGTGTTTCTGGAGCTTCACATTCGCTATTTTGCCGGCTTGTGGGAGGCCGTACATGCCCTTGCGTACTTCCACATACACGTTGCCTTTGTGTTCGAGGTCGTGGAGTTTGTACTGTTCGACGACTTCTGGTGGCATCATGGCGATGGGCATTCGCATGTACTTGTATCTCTCCATCTCGGTGTTGAGGTAAAAATCCTTGATGTCGATGGTCATGAATTTGGCTTCTGGTGTGGAGACCACGCTGTTGAAGAGACACTTGGCCGTCGTCAGCTCGGCGGTTGGTGTGTGTACGTCGAAGGGGTAGTCGATGAGGTTGCCGCCCACGGTGAGGCGCGTGCGGTGGGTTTCTGCCTTCTGTGGTCGCACGGCGCATACGATGCGTCCGTATGTGATGGTGCGATCCTTGGGGACTTTGTTTCTCGGGATGAAGAAGATGGTGTTTGTGGCCGCTGTCGCTGGTATGCGCGTGCCGATGCCTTGTGCCAGGCGTCCGATTTCGTTGGCGAACGATCGGTACCACTGCTCGGGTGTGTGGCCATGCACTTTGCCTGCGACGAGATGTCGGTACTCGTACGCGGTTCCGGTGCGTTCGTCGATGACGGCGTTGGCCTTCGGGGCGTTGGTGTCCCATCGTCGTTGCTGGATTGCGCCCGTGCGCAGTCTCGTGCGGGCTGCGGCGGTCGTCTCGCTCGGTGGTGTTTCCTCGTGGTCGTCGTCGTCTTCGTCGCCGGAGTCTTCGTCGTCCGTCACTGCCGGCGCCGTCTCTGGCACCCTCGGAGGTGCTGGCGTGTGCTTGTTGGTAGCGTGTGGTTGGCTGGTTCGAGTGTTTGTTGCTGCCTTCGTCGCTGGGACTGTGGCGCGCTCCGGCACCCTCGGAAGTGGTGCATCTCGTTGTGTTGGGGCGACTGTTTGGAAGATTCGGCTGAGCTCCTCCAACGCGCCTAGTTGCTGGTCGCCGACTGCTTGTATTGGTGGGCAGGGCGTTTTGAGTGCCGCGGCCAGGTCGCCTGCGGCTTTGATGGCTAGCTCTGCGTTGGTCGGCATCGGTGTTGCACAACGACTTGGCTTGAGTTCGACGGTGTCGGTGATGCGGACTTTTCGCGTGTTGGTGCAGTAGATTTGGTAGCATCGGTAGTGTTCCATGGCTGGTGCGATGCACCATCCTTTGGTTCCGTGCGGTGCCCATGTGGCTCGTTTTGCTGGTTTGCCGTGTGCGATGGCTCTTGTGCCCGGTGGTGCGAGGGGTGTTGCGTTGAAATCGAAGTTTCCATGGAGGACGTGATACGCGGAGACGTGTGGGTTCACTCGTGATGGCCGGAGCAGATTGAGTGTGATGTCGCACTGAGGTAGCATTTGGCACCATAGATGCAGTGGGAAGTCGTCGTCGGCTGTTGCCAGACCTGCGATGAAGTGATCTTTCCATGTCGATATTGCTCTCTCGGCTGCGTTGCGTCGATGGATGCCTGGTGGAACTAGTTGGTATTCCATGTTTTTGGCTTGGATGAGCTGCTTGAGCTCTGCAGGGGCCTCGTTGTCCATTCGGTGGAAACGTGGCTTGAGACCCGCTCGTAGGAGAACATCCAGTAATTCGCCGCATGCTCGCGTGAGCTCTGCTGCGTGGCGACTGCGCATGGGGCGTGACAGAATTGCGTTCGAATCATGATCGTAGAGTATCATGATGTACTGGTTGCCTCTGCTTGATGTCACCGGGAAGCGTCCAGTTTGATCGGTGTACGTCTTCCCTGTTGGCCGAAAAACGTCCATGAACACGTCATGGGGTTCTGGGGGATTCTTGGTGGACTGGTTGCCGTGATTGCACCGGTTCTTCGTGGATTGGGTGTTTTGGTACTGTTGACGCATGTGTCCTGCCGCCGTTGCATCGGAAGGTGGAAGGAATTTTTGAATTAGTTGCTCTGTGAGTCCCGGCCAGGACGCGAAGAATCCTTTCTTTATGGCGGTTGTGAAAGTTGCCACCGAGGGGCTGAAGCAACATTGGTGGAAGAATTTGGCGAGTTCTGTCTTGGTGGACGTGTGGTGGATGTGATTGGCTGATTGCCGGACTGCCAATTCTTGTGGTGTGATGTTTACGCGATACATGCTGTCAACTTGATGCCGACGACCGGTGTGAATCGTGGTTCCGTTTCGGCGAACACGTACTGCTTCTTGGTCAAACTTGACGGTCATACCATGGTCACACAGTTGCCCCACGGAAAGGAGTGCTGCGCTGGTGAGTTGTGGAAAAACTCTTGCGGTGCATGCGTGTTGGGGCACGTTGGTCATGCTCACCGTTGCTTGGTGCGACGATTCAATCGTCGAACCATCAGGCAGCGTCACTTTGAGTGGATTTTTGTCGTTTGTCTTGTTGAGGCACGGATCGGTCTCTCGCAGGAAATGGCTGGTACAGCCAGAGTCGACAATGGCTAGGGCAGGCACACAGGGTGATGAATTCGTGATGGAGTTCACTACTTGGTTACTGTGTTCCTGCCGTTTTTGTCATGCGTTCGTCGGTGCTCCCGCGTTGGACCCTCCCATGGTGTTGCTTCGGGTCGCCTCACGCTTGTGTCCTTCGGCGGGCTTGTTGCAGGTGGCGCTGTTGTGTGTTGCGCTGACCTTGTAGCTGTGTGTCCAGCAGTACGAGTTGTGCTTGTGCTTGTGCGTCTTCGCGGCTGCCCCTCCTGCTCCCGCGATGTTGACTTGAAGCTTGGATACCATGGCAGTGATCTCGGACAGTTGCTTGACCAAGTTCGCGTTGCTTTCGGTGAGAAGGGTGACGGCGTTGCGGTCGGCTGCAGTGGCTGACGCGAGGTTCGCGAGAGCCTCGGCTGTCTCTTCAGCCGCAGTTGCTGCGTTGGCTCCTTGGAATCCCGAAGTCGTGGTGGACGACTGGGCTTCGCGGAGGTCTTGGTGGGCGGTTGCGAAGTCGGCTTTGAACCGTGTCCAGGTCTTGTCGGCGGCACTGAGGGCGCGGAAAGAACGGCATGCTTCGGGGAACTGCTGTGTTTGGAACACAAGGTTGTACGCTGTGTTGACCAGCTGGTGATCGGTGTACGGTGTCTTGGCTGCCGCGGCAAGATCGCGTGCGGATTCGATCTGTGAGACGAGCACCTCGAATGGCTCCGCTGGATCATAGGCATTCTTCATGGCCTTGTCGTTGGCATCCAGGTCTTGAGGGGTGATCTTGCCGTACGTGCTGTACAGGTGGGTGAGCAGCTGCAGGGTGGAGACGTTGGCGTATCCCACAATGTTGTGCCGAAGTGTTCGCACGTATTGGTCCTCGACGGCGCCAAGAAGTTGTTGCTTGAGCACGTTGTCGACAGCGCGGTACTCTCTCCACAGGCGCTCTTGTTCCTTGTGGATGCTGGTGGCTGCGCTGATTTGTGTTGCTGTGGCTCCCGTTGGGATGACTGGATGCGGTCCTGGATTGGCTGGTACGACGAATGCCGTTGCCGATTGCTCGTTGTAGATCTCGTTGGATACGGTGAGAACCAGGTATCCCAGCTCTCCATTCCCCAGGGGGCAATGGACGGAAGCTGCGTTGGCGTTGAGTACAATGTTGAGTTCGGCGATGGTTTCGTAGGTGGGCAATCCGATGATCGGCTTGACGACGGCCTGCGGAAATGTGGCGAGGATTTTTTCGTGGCTGTTGGCCATGGTGATGATCGTGGTGGTGTTGGTCTTGGTGCCCGATGTTTGGGTGAACTTGCTATTAGCGAACAACTGTCAATAGGACTGAGTGAGTGAATCAATGTTGTTCGCTAATATTTATGAGAGATTGTATTGATTAGCGCTGGAGTTGCGGAAAGGATTCCTGATCGTAGCTTGCCTGTCTCTAGCAGAAAAGTGGGCGCGAGGTGCATAGCGTTCTGGCGATGGACAGGCGAGTCACGGGCGGGACTGGAATCAGCAGTCGCCACCAACGAATGGCACTTGTATTGTAATAGGATACCTACAGCCACAAGCACAACCACGACCACACAAACATAGTAGCATACCTGTGCTCCACTTCCTCGACTGTCAGCTGTGTACGGAGGAACAGAGGAAGGGCGCAAGGGTGAAAGACGAAGAGGCACAATGCAGGCAGCCGCGGCATCGGCGCGAGGGGCGACGCAACATGAAGCACGGCAGTGCCTCATCGTCTGCGATATGCAACCAGACGCCCTGAAGTCGATCGAACCCATCAGCCGGCGCAACGCGCTGTTGGATGCCGTCGCCATCGCAATTCATGTCGCCAGAAAGTCCGGCTGGGAGATCATTTGGACCGGGCTGCAGTTCCCCAAGGGCTACGATGGCATCGCACCAACCCACAAGCTATACGGCGCGCTGAGACGCCTCAATGCAAAGGTCGGAGATGGAGCCGCGCATTGGTTCATGGAAGGTTATGACGGCAGCAGCATGGAACCTCGCCTTCGGGGTGGGAGCAATGAACGCATCCACGATGGCAACAACGACGACGGCTACAACAAAGATGAGGCTGCCACTGCGTCAAAAGAGGATCCAGATGCCATCTTTTGGCGCCAATCGCATTTGCCATCCGCAGGAATGTTGCAATACATTCAAAGGCGGGGGATAACGGAGGCAACGGTGGTGGGAATCAAACTCAGTTTCGCTGTCCAGAGCACGATCCAGGCACTGTGTGATCTTGGCACGCTGCGCCTCTTCATTGTCATGGAATGCGTTTGCGATGATAACGATCAGAAGGCGCGTGCGTTATTGGACCACTTCATCCCGCTCTACGCAGACGTGATGGCATTATCACAATGGGTGGATCAGGCCCTTCTGCATCATGGGGGATTGTCAGCATTTTCCACACCGTTGGACGGTGTCGGCAACAAGCTGGGCGCGAAAGATCCACTTCCAAATGCCGCGTCAAGATCCTGCGGCATGCATCTGGTGGATTGCGGTCGGGCTGGTCACATGTGGATATTCGCAGCGCATCTCCTGCGGCGTGAGAACTGGCGACGATATCCCAACCAACCATGGTACAGGGATGAATTCAGCGGAAAGTCCTACATTTGCCCGCTCGGCAAGGCGGCAGTTGCGTTCTGCGACGAGCCTCGTTTTTCGGCCATCAGCATGTACATCAAGGGCCGGGAGTGGCTGGATGAGAAGGAGAAGGTGATCCAGCTCGAGGCCACCATGAAGACCATGCCGCCAACGCACCACGTCTCGAATGGCAAGTGGGTGGGAGATGCACCCGATCCGGCCCACCCTGCCAATATCGGCGTCAAGTTGTGGTTCGTCAAGGAGTGCGACAAGAATGGAGGGAGAGCAATCACCGTGTGCCACACGATCGAGGAATGTCAACAAGCCGCATCAACGCAACTATCATCATCATTCGTTGTTCAGCCTCACGTGGCCAATCCGCTGCTCACGACCGACGGGCGCAAGTGCCACCTCAAGATGTACTTCCTCATCCAATGCTCAAGGGACGGTGCGTGGTCGCTGTCGTCGCACACGGGTGGATATTTGTGCGTCGCCGACAAGCCATGGACGGTTGATGATTTGTCGAGCGACACGCAACTGACCGTCCTGCGCACGCACAGACTAGAGAAGGATGAGGCTTGTCAGGGCGAGGATGGATCCTGCCTGTGGGCCGGCTGGCCATCGTGTTACGAGCCATGCCAGAGTGTGGTCGCCGCGGTTGTGGATGAAGCGATCGCCACGGGCAAATTCCAACCCCGTCCGGACCAGGCACAGTTTGAGATCATGGCAGCCGATTTCATGCTCAGCCAAAACGACGAAGGCTCACCGTCGCCAAGACTCATAGAGTTCAACTTCGGTTGTGTATTATTCGATCCCTCCATCGGCCAGCCGCTGTCCACGCGAGGTCTGCGATGGTATCAGGAACAGTACGAGAAGGCCGGTATGGAAACAGCAGTCAATGACACCCGGCTGATCTCCGAAGCACTCGACGTGGTCTTCGGAGCCGCGCAACAGACGCGGAAGCAGTCGAACTGGGAGGTAGTGTTTGAAGGACGCAGGGTCTCAGGCACTCTTCGCACATCAAGCGAATCATGATGGTCACGATACGATACCAGTGGAATGTCGATGGACACTGGTAACTGGGCGTTTGCGATAAAACTGCACGCAAAGACATCCATCCGCGCCTCGTGCCACTACGCATGTTGCTGATCCCCCATGGCCGCCGATTTGGTCCTCTACACCGCACCCTCTCCAAACTTCGCCGACACCGGTTGTTGGCACCGGCATGACGGGGAGTGGCTGCGAGTACCATTTCACGACGTTTCGCAGAATACGCGCTTTTGCTTCTGGAAAACCAATTCTCTGGTTGGATGATTGGCCGATTGGATGGTCCTTCTCGCCCTCTCACGTAGCCATGTCACACACAAAAGGAGCAGTCAAGTTTTGGAGGTCGGCATGTCGTGTCGGCAGCAGCGTTTCGCGGAGCAAGTATTCCCAGGAACGCGAACAGCTGGTCAATACACGTACGATCTAAACCCACCAACAGGGTCGTCATGCACTCGTGTGCACACTTGACCGGGGAGATGTTTCCACGAGTAGCTCGAACGATTAGCTCGAGCGAGTAAAGATACGAGCTACGGAACGTTGGAGTGATCCAAAGCAGCACACCTCCTTGGGGATAACATTCTCTGCTTCTGGTCAATGTTGGTCTACGTACCGTACGCATTCATCCATCGCCCCTCTTCTTCTGCTCCTGTTTGTGCTTCGAAGAGACCGATACGCGCAACACAGAGCACTGATGCGAATCGGTCGCAAAGAGAGCAGTGCTCGGAAAGGAAAAGAAAACTGATTAGGTGAGTTGTCAACTCGATGTTGATGGGACGGAGGAGGCATTTGGAGACTGGCGACAGAGTCTTGCGAATGCCCTGCCGGCGAAAGCTTGGATCACGTCTGCTTTGGACGGAAAGCAGAGAGTTTCACTGGTTTGTGTCGACGAGCCCTTGGGCAGATCGGCCCTGTTCATGCGTGGACGAAGCGATCATCTCGCATTCGCTCTTGTGCGTGCGGGTTCTGCGACATGGTACCACGAAAAGTGATTTGGAGTTTCAACGAACGCAACAGCAGGGGCCTCCGAATCTTTCGCAACTTGTCTTGTGCACGGGCAACGCCAAGTGGCTTCTCTAACCCGTATGACTAGGTCGTACCCCATTGTCGTTGGACAGGACACCTTCTCCTCGTCCTCTCTGTTGGCACACGGTCGTAGTGTCAGCTTTGGTGAGACCACAAGCGAGACCAAGGACGTCCCCACAACTACGAGGAGAGCCCGTGCATACATAGCTCATGGGTATAGTCGTACGTGTGGAAGAAAAGCGCTCAATGTGCCCATGCTTGCATGGACGAGTTATGGTAATAACGTGCGGATGGGGTAACACAAAGCTCACATCTGTCCGTACCATGAACACGAGTATAGTACCACTGCGGACTATGAGTGTGAATCCCATTGTCGCACGATCCGCTCTACCTCTTTGCAGCTCGCGCTCCACTCGCTTTCTCGCATCTTAACGAAGAGAAGTGGTCAAGCGGGTCGACCACAAACCGGTAGGGAAGCAGAACAGCAACCGAACGTGTCAAAGATCGAAGGCACGCGCACACCACGCGCACACCACGCGCACACCACGCACAAACCACGCACAGACCACGCACAGACCAAAGCAGCAGCAAAGCAGCGAAACAGCAGCGAAACGAAGAAAAGGCAAACACAAACGAGATCACCCAAAACAAAAACAAAGACTTCGGTCATAATCCGTTCAGACGATCCTTTCACCATCACTTGACACCACTTTCGCTTCAATAGTTTATCGACCTTTCGCTCCGTCCTCGTCTCTTCTTGGCTTTCGACCTTCGCGCCCGACGCTCTGCCCGCCGTCTCCGCCCGTGCCCTTTCTCGCCCGCCGCAGGTTTGCACGAGGGCTCCGTGGGCTGCAGGAGTGCTTGAGGTTTGACGATCGCGCCGTTCGGTTCGTGGCTTTGGTGAACAGGGGGGTTTTGGCTGGTACGTACGAACACGTTGACACGATGGCTGATGTGACTGGAGGCTCCCTGGCTGGGTTGTCGACCACATCCTTCCGGATGCCTCCAGAGCCACCACCAGAGACCACCACTGTCATCGACTACCTTGTTGACGACCTGGGGTTCTCCAAAGCCTTTGTGTACCTTTTCCCCCTCTTCAGCCCACGAGCAGCCAACAGAGGCCTTGCAAAAGCCAACATCGTCAGACGCCTTGCATACTTTGGGTCACAGCCACTTGCAGCGAACCTTAACAACATGCGTCACCCCGTGAACCCGCAACCCATGGTTGCTGATGTTCAGCGCATGTATGCTTTCCACGCGTACTGCTCCAAGAAGGGAGTGTTTACACCAGGGACTGATGACATAAGCAGTGTCCAACTTGACATGATTGATCCGGATGAATTCGATGAAGCAGCACAAGATTTCATGTTCCCTCCGGACGTCGGCCACATAGAGGTGTTTCGGACTGTTGCTACTAGCAACCTTGCTCTCAACAAAGCATGCTACAAGCATCCTGTACACTCCCCAACTGAGTGGGCTGCATCAGTCGACAACCCAACCGTCAACACACCACCGGCAAGCACGCAACATGCAGGAACACCTGTTGCAACCCTCAGCGTGCCTCCAACACAAGGAACAAGCCCACCACCGCGCACAGCAACAACGACCTTTGCCGCAACAGACAACGCTGGTAGTATGGATGACTCCACCTCCACCTCGTCGGCCCGGGCTTCCCGACCTGCATCCACAGTTGCCAAGATCAAGCGTCCCACCAGCCTACCAAGCCGCTACAAGCTCACCGACGAGATGCAGTTCACCAAGTTCAAGAACGCCTTCACTGGCTTCCTTATGCCCTATGGAATGGGATACCTGCTCAACCCCGTCTTTGCCAAGCTGCACAGCAAACACGGTCGCAAGGTACTTGACCACTACCTGGATGACTTCTATGAAGGCCCCCTGCCCATCGATGCTGTCCAGTTGAAGTCCGACATGGGACTCCTGGCTCGTTTCCTTGATGACGCTGTTGGGGAATCCAGTATTGGATATCTTCTTCGTGGATCGAATGACCGGAACGGTGTGCGCATCTGGCAGGAGATGCTGGAGGCTTGCGACAACCGTCACAACCGCAAGATGCGATCCACCGCACTGGTCGACCGCACACGACGCCAGCTTCGCCCCACTGACGACCTGGTACAGTACATTGATGACTTCAGGGACAACATCTTGGCCTACAACGACGAGGTTGCCCGAGACCGTGACAAGTTTGACGATGTGGCCATGTGCGAGGAGCTCAGTCGGGCAATCATCGCATCCCAGAACCAGGAGTACGTTGGCTGGATGAATTTGGTCCGCACCAACGACCGGACATTCTCATTCCAGGCATTCTGTACGAACATCCAGGCCCTGGCACGTGAACAACGTACGGTTCAGCAGTCCCTGCACCGACGAAAAGCACGCCCACGTGATCGTGCCATCCAGTCTGTCATCACACAGCATCAAGTCTACCAGGACACGGAACCTCCCACCGCCATCAACGACAGCATTGTCTTCCTCGCGCAGAAACTGGCATGCGACGATGCCCATGCTGAGGCACTCGTTTATGCAGCCCAGCCTCACCTCACACGGCTGTCGGACGACCCTGACTACATTGATGGCGACACGTTCCAAAGTCTCCCTGCCTCTGTTCGACGTGCAATCAGGCATCTGCGCTCACGAATTCGTGGCATGTCTGGCCGTCTTCCAGACCGCCGTGGTACCACCATGCGGCAAGGGACACAGGGTCAAGGGGGGGTTCCTGCACTACCACCCACTACCGCCAGACAACAAACAGGGGCGCCCGCCAATCCCAGTGCCATGCCAATGCAGTACAATGTCAACCAGACCACCGAGCAAGACGGATACAACCAGGTTGGTGATGTACAGTCCTATGCCATTGAATCGTCCTCCAGTGATCACACCGACGAGACATATGATGTGTATGACACACATGACACAGATGAACGGTTCTTTACTGGCATGGTACAGACTCACTACAGCCCCATCATGCTCATGCCAGTGACTGCACGACCACAAGATCCCCTGGCTACATCCACCAATGTACACATCCAGGCCAACGCTACAAACGTTGAAGAGCCAGCATACGCCATCTGTGACAGTGGTGCACAATGTTCCATTCTTGGCAGCCTTGGGGATGCATGGCAGGTGGAGATTGTACACCCACATCGATTCATCAACATCATTGGAGCCATCCCGTCATCGATGCGTAAGAATGGACTCCGCGTTGTGTCTGCTGTCACCAAGGCAACAACATCAAATGGGAAGAACATCATCCTCCGAGCACACGAGTGTGCACTGAATCCCCTGAGTCGGGTGACACTCTTGTCGGAGTTTCAGCTGAGGGAAGCCGGATGTGTGGTCGATTCGGTTGCAAAGGAACACTACAAGTCCATGCAACCTCGCCAACATGGGACACAGTTGTTCCATCCATCTGACGATGTGTGCATTGACCTTGTTCTCCACAATGCACTCATGACTTTCCAACTGTCATCTCCAACAGATGAAGACATTTCAACATTGCCATCATACACTATCACCAGAGATACACCATGGAAACCACGTCAACACACAGCACAACCGGACATTCACCAACCGTTTTCCGCATGCAACTCCATGACGAAATCCTGTCCCCACAAAGACCCTCCTGCCGACAACATTGTCCGTGACGGGTACACTCCCATCATGTCAGTGGATCACATCGACCTGCCGGACCATCCCAGACACATCAACATGAATGAGTTTGTTCCCACACATGATGACGTCGTGGTGATCGACAATGATATCCCTGTCACCCAACAGGATTTCTCTGTCCTCAAAGCATTGACCACTGTACCTGGGAAACTCTGGATGCAACAGTCTCCTCTGGTGGAACCAGACGATACCACTGTGCCCGTTGCCAACACACGCAAGACATTGACTGACGATGTGTCTGCCTACGATGACCTGTCTGATGCCCTGCGGCACCAACACCGTCAACGGCTGAACCAGACTGCTCCGGATGCTCAGAACATCCATGATGTGGGATTCCGAACCAAGGCAAAGCATGTGATCGATGACCCGGCCAAGTTACAGCCCTATCTGGGATGGCGCAACATACGGATTATCCAAGAGACAGTCAAACGAACAACACAAAACTGCAAGGCTGTTATCCGTTGGCCGATGATTCGACACCTTCGCTCACGCTTTGCTTGGATGCGACGCCCTCGTCTCCGTGAGGTGGTGGCCACTGACACCTTCTTTTCCAACGTCCCCTCCTATGGTGAAAACTACACGTGTGTCCAGGTTTTCTTTGGCACTTCTTCTCATGTCATAAATGTCATTGGCCTACGGTCCAAACAACAGGCCCACGATGCCATCAACTACTTCATTCGTGATGAAGGTGCACCCTGGGCGTTTCGGATGGACAACGCTGGCGAACAAACTGGGGAGAAGGTTGACGCCATCCTCCGTGAACTGCATATCGGCGTGGAGCTATCCGAGCCAGACTATCAGAATCAGAATCCCGCTGAACTCCGTGCCGTCAAGTGGCTGAAGACGAACGTGCACGCCATCCTTGACCGTTCAGGGGCACCGCCACGTGCTTGGTTTCATGCAGCCAAGTATGCAGCGGATGTACACAACATCACCTCCGACCAATCACTCCGGTACAACATCCCCCTCACCATCCGTCATGGGGAAACTGTTGACATCTCACCCTTCCTTTGCTTTCGTTTCTTTGAGAAAGTTTACTATCACGATCCCACTGGCGCCTTCCCTGACCCCAAAGAGCGGACTGGATATTGGCTGGGTGTGGCTCCATCATGCGGGGATGCTCTGACGTACTTCGTACTCACGGATCACTCTCAACGTGTGCTTGTGCGGAGCGTCGTACGCCCCTTTCGCACCAATGCAACCAACCACCGCCTTTCCTTTCATCCCGAGCTCGATCCTGGTCGACACCACTCACCACCGCCATTGCCGCTCGTTCTTGGCGCACAACGCATGCCTACCAGCCGTCGCCTTCTCCAATACCGCAAGCCTGCCCGTGTTCCTCAAGACCGGCCTCCTCCTTCCCGTCTGCCCCTTGGTGAGCCTCGTTCCGGTCCAGTCCTTCCGCAGTCTTCCCCGGCTTCGACCTCGCGGCCATCACCGGCGAAAGGGGGGGTTCCTGCTTTTCCTTCGACTCTTTCTGTTCCACGCAGACCCAACGCAGCACGCTCTCCTCGGGGAACTCAACGACGAACATCCCAACGCATCCAGAATCGTGGAGACCCAACACCATGGAAGACCAGAATGACCCGGACGCAGGTCAAAGCGATTACACTGGCGGCAACACAGTACGACCAGCCTGTACAAATTGGGCCAGACACCTTCCTTGGCGTGTCACAGAAGCAAGGGGCAGGCATTCGTCATGGCAATCGCTTCTACCCCGTTGACACAACACCTTCACATGCCACGATGCTCCGTGATGCACAACCTCGTCGCATCCGTGCTGGACTGAACGACACCGAAATGGCCCAACTAAACCTTGTGACAGCCCTCGATGCCATCGCCGCAACAACGAGCGACACCGGTGACACAAGCATGAACAACACAATCCAGTCAGTTGTGACGCATCGACATCCTGACATGGTACGTGTGAAGTGGCGCGACAACAGCCAGTCATGGCATCATGTGGATGAAGTCCGACTCCAGGACCCATATGCACTTGTCCAATACGCACTGTCATGGGGACTGGAGCATACCACACCTTTCCAGTGGATCCCACGATTCCAAATGGACACAGTCTTGGTACAAGCAGCCAGCAAACCATCCGCAAAACCCAAGAATCGATACAAATTTGGTGTGCTTGTTCCCAACAATGTCCGACACGCCCTCTACCTTGATCGAATGAATGGCGACCATCAATGGAAGGAAGCAATTGACAAGGAGCTTTGCCAAATCAATGAATACAAGACATTCCGCTTACCCCGCGAGGACGATGACTTGACGACGTACCAGCACATCCCGTACCACATCATTTTTGACGTCAAGTTTGACCTACGGCGCAAGGCCCGCCTTGTTGCGAACGGCAACATGTCAGACCCTACCATCGAGGATGTCTACTCAGGGGTTGTTGCCTTCGAAACCATGCGGATTGCATTCGTCATTGCAGCCATGAACAATCTTCAGGTATGTGCTGGTGATGTGGGAAACGCCTTCTTGTATGCACAGACAAAGGAGCGCTGCTATGTCACTGCTGGCCCAGAATTCGGGAACCTTGCTGGACGACCCCTCATCATTCACAAGGGTCTGTATGGTCTGCGAACGTCAAGTGCACGTTTTCATGAACATTTGGCGCAGTCTTTCCGCGACCTCGGATTCCGCCCCACCCAGTACGACACCGACCTTTGGATCCGACCCAAAGACGATCACTACGAAATGATTGCGTCGTATGTGGATGACGTGTTGGTGTTCAGCAAAGAGCCCATGGAGATCATGAATGTACTCAAGTCCAAGTATGTCATGAAGGGGGTTGGCACTCCCATGTACTATCTGGGTGGTGATATCGAACAGCTTGACGAGCCATGGCAGAAGGAAGGGATTTTCACCGCATTATCCGCTCGCACCTACATTGGGAGCGCATGTGAGAAGATTGAAGCATTGCTTCAACGATCACTTCCAACGCACCAAACACCGATGGCAGAGCAATACCATGCAGAGTTGGATGACACCGACATGCTGGACAAAGGGGCGGCAAGCAAGTTCCGAACCATGGTCGGGTGTGCCAACTGGATCATCACATTGGGTCGGTATGACGTCCAGTTTGCGACCATGTCCCTCTCTCGGTTCTCGATGGCCCCACGTCAAGGCCACCTCAAGGCCATGATCCGTGTGTTCGGCTACCTGAAATCACACCGAAATGGACGACTACTCTGCGATCCCACACCACCAGATCACCCCATGCAACCACAAACGGATGATGAGAAATGGATGGAGTACTACCCACAAGCAGAAGAAGCAACACCACACAACATGCCACCACCCAAAGGGAAACCTGCATACATCACAGTATACGTCGATGCTGACCATGCACATGATGTTGTAACCCGACGTTCTGTCACTGGCATCGTCGCCAAAATCAATGGGATGGTTGTCCGTTCCTTCAGCAAGCGACAAAACACAGTCGAGTCATCAACATATGGTGCTGAACTCGTTGCAGCAAGAATCGCGGTTGACATGATCATGGAACTCAGGACGGCACTGCGCGTACTGGGCGTTCCCATCCCTGAACCTGCGATCCTACTTGGTGACAACAAGTCTGTGGTGTTGAATACGACAGTCCCGTCAAGCGTCCTCAAGAAGAAGCATTGTGGCATCGCTTACCACCGTGTCAGGGAAGCCATCGCAGCAGGAGCCGTGCGATTCCTTCACATCACGTCACACGACAATGAAGCTGATCTACTCACAAAACCAGTATCGAAAGCTGTCTTCCATCGCCTCATCCGGATGTCCATATTCCGAGCACCTGCACACCTGAAGAAAGCCAAGGAGACGACGAAGATTCCACCAGCTGAGCCAACCGCAAGTACATCACATGACAACATGGTCCATGCATTCGTACATGTATATCAGGCTACGCACGTGTACACTCCCCGTCATACCCTGAAGGGGCGTAACGAAGAGAAGTGGTCAAGCGGGTCGACCACAAACCGGTAGGGAAGCAGAACAGCAACCGAACGTGTCAAAGATCGAAGGCACGCGCACACCACGCGCACACCACGCGCACACCACGCACAAACCACGCACAGACCACGCACAGACCAAAGCAGCAGCAAAGCAGCGAAACAGCAGCGAAACGAAGAAAAGGCAAACACAAACGAGATCACCCAAAACAAAAACAAAGACTTCGGTCATAATCCGTTCAGACGATCCTTTCACCATCACTTGACACCACTTTCGCTTCAATACATCTCCAATGTATTTGTTACTCACATCCATTTTTGATGAGGTGATGGTTGAATTGGTAGGTATGTGCCTCTCTCCGTTCTCTGGCTCGCAGATCGGGCGCTTGTGTCACTGGCGCCTTGGCGAGGTGAACAAAACCCCAACAGGGGCCCTTTTTGGTGCTGTTCGTGTTCCTGATGTTGTTGCTATTTGAAGGGACATAGCCCGCATTATACATGGCTAATACATAGATCGCACTCCACCCACGTACAACGACAATCTACCACGGCAAATTGTGCGAGTATGTATGAGTATGAGCCTGTCGACGCGTATGATGTGCACTGATGAGCCATGTGGCGTGGTTTGCGCGGCTGATGGATTAGGCACAGAGAAACAAGCATCCAAACGCGCAAGTTTTGGTAGCGTTCTGTGTTGTGACGTTGGTCTTGTTGCCTTTTCGATTTCGCCGTGTTCTGGAGAAACTGGCCGTCTTTGGGATCACAGTTGCACACGACAGAAAGCTCGCCATTCAAGACAAGGAGGCATCGAACTATTATACGTAGTGCGAGCGTGACGCTGACGTGGACAGCTCAAGCCAACTGCCGCTGGTCTATGGTTGGTTGCGTGAGGATCATCAATGTTGTTATCGGGGAGCAGTCATGTTTTGGGTTCTGGTCCCTGTTGCCTCCTGTTCTCTCTCTCTCTCTCTCTCTCTGCTGGCATTGGCCTCAAGAGGGTTCGGATTTGCACGCTTCACCCGTTTTGTTGGAGCGCGCATTCTGGGACCAGTACATCTTTTGGCACCGATTGGCGGAGAATGACGACTCGTCGGTCCAACCCCTTGGATTTCAAGGGAGAGTTGTTTCGACCTACATCAAGTGCAATGGTCTGGAGTATCAATACTATATTCTGCCAAGGCGTGCGGGCGTGGTTGACTCTGAACTCTGCCACCTCTGCCCCAAGAGGGAGGGGGAAGCACGGAGTTTCTATCGTTGTTACGGCGAATTCGGCGGATAACTGAAGGGTGACGAAGTGGACCAGAATGAACCGGTCGTGATGCCATTCACAAACGCCAATCGCCACGCGCACGCGGGAGGGGCCTGTGTGATGGGATGGAAACACGTCGTCTCGATCGAGACGGACTTAGGGTAATGCTTGCTCCTGCAGAACGACAGAAACCTCACCTTGCGAAATCGGAAACACTGACTTTCGGGCCTGCACGATCGCAAGTAAGAGTACGAGTACAGAAAGTGTATGAAAACCATCGCCACGAAGAGCACCGAATGCACCAAAAACAACTACGACGACGATGGCGACAGCATGCCCGCAAACTTTGGACAAAATTACTTGGGATACATCTTGAATTCACTTTCCCAGCGTCCACTCGCAAAGCCAAGTTGAAGTTTCCGATGCAGCTTCCTCAGTCGATGTTGCTGGAAAGCGTTTCCAATATTCTATTGTATTGCATTGCATTGTATTCCCATGGCCCAGAATGCGGTACTACGCACTGAAGCAGCTCAACAGCAACCATTTCAATGTCTGTGTACTAGCAATGGGCCATTGTGAATTGTCCTGTTTTCAACATGAGAGAGCAAAGAGGGAGAGAATAGAAGGAGTTAACTTCATTGGCGTGGGAGCTGCAAGCTAGAGAACGAATGCATGCTTCAACCACGAACACCATCAGAAGATCACAGAACACAATAGGTCCCAGATTTCACATCGAAACGAATGTCGTTGCTGAGGTTTGTCCGATGAAATATAGAGAGAAATACAATTACTCTGTTTGATGCTGCTCTGTCTCTTTGAGGGGAATCGTGATGAATTGCAATGGAGGTGGCTCGCAGGCACGCAAGGGTGGGTACGAGCAGAGCAGAGAATTGTCAGAGTTTGTGTGCGCAGAGTACCATACACTCCACTCGAGCGCACTTGGCCTTTGTGACTCTTTGTACGAACTGCTTACACGCGAACACGAAACATTTTGGCTCCGCCGCGAAAATTGGCGCAACAAGTAGCCACTCGTTCGTCACCTGGTGTGTGACAAACGATGTCCACGTGAACTCTGCAGGGCAGTCGAAGCCAGTACCGGAGCGACGCAATAAGTAGCCCCAACTCACCTGGGAACAAAACTTCGCACAGAACACCACTGCTGCGCCGTGTTCTGAAAGATACGAACACACAAAGGACTATCCGTGGACTGTCTGCCTTCTGACACATGTGCGACAGGTGATGGAATCACGTCGCGCCGGGAGCGCACCAGAGCATGCGGGACAGCAACTGCTGCATCCATGCCATACATACTCTGCGTACGCCATCAGCACACTCACTCGCATTCATGGTCGTACTCATTCTCGTGCATAGCTCGTACGATTTATAAACCACAGAGCACTCCCACATTACGGTCATAAAACTGTTACGTCGCACAGTGGAACCAACCACATCAACACCACAGTCGCGGTACTGGAAGCTCGTATTGCTGCTGTCTTGGATCACCACAGTATCGTCAACAACAAAGCGAGAACGTCTCGATTTGAACCCCTCACACTTGCATCCCCACTGCGCCAGGCGATTCCAACAAAACAAGAGAAGCGTGTCGCGATCATCGTTGCGCGCACCCAGATAAAGCTCACTCAGAATCCACCCACCGACTCTTTTCGGCAGCGTTGTGCAGCGTCGTGTAAATACGCACTCATACTCTCGAGAGTGCCGCAAGCAGCACGACTCTCACCGCATCTCGGAGGTCCACACACAGACAACGAGAACCATGTCAGGAGCAACGGGCGGAGTCCTGATGACAGCCAACGATGGCGTCACGTTCGACCACAGCAAACTGCAGTTCCCATGGAAGGTGCATCTGATGCTGGCAGATGTAGAGCGCAAGGGGTTGGAGCACATCATCTCATGGCTCCCTCGTGGCAACGGTTTCCGCGTTCATCTACCACAGGAGTTTGTCAATGGCATCATGGCGCACTATTTCAACCAAACCAAGCTCAAGAGCTTCCAGCGGCAGCTTAATCTGTGGGGCTTCCATCGAGTCCTGCATGGTCCATACCGAGGGGGCTACACACACGATTGCTTCCTCAAGGGACATCCTGATCTCTGCGAGCAGATGACACGGCAGAAGATCAAGGGGAAGCTGAGCGCGGATATCTGCTTCTCCAAGGGTTTGCACGTCAGCACCGACGACGCTCAAAAGAGGGATGCCACCAATCCGACAACCGCGTTCAGCAGCGATGTGGATACGCAGCATCGAAGAGAGCCGAATTCGCGACGACTTCCTGGTGCAGGGCAAACATCGCCCCTCGGCACTGCGGTGAGATACACCAAGGGGGTCGGGATCCACCCCAGGTTCGAGCGCTGCCGTAGAGAGAACACCGAATTGGTCACCTCGCACCTCAAGACCATGATGGAATTGGCAGGGAACTCGAGCAGAGTTAAAGCCAACAGCGGGTGCACGCAACCAATCGAGCAGCTGGACTCGTCCGGCACAGGGGATGAAGTCTTCGCAGATGTGACGACGAGTCATAGAGAGATTTCGCCCGTCCCGCGGCAAGGAGGCCGAAGCGGAGCAGGAATGAAAAAGATAGGCAATACGGACGAGAGCATCCAAGCGCCGAGCAAGCTCTTGTTCGGTTTTGGCAGGGACTCGCTGCCGAATGCGGGCAGCCTGCTGTGTGAGTTAATGCAGCAGGCCGACCAATCGAAGCTTCTCCAACACCAACGACCAGAGCAACATTACTTGCAGACAAGCGCTGGGACTAAAGTGTCTCATTCTCTGCCAACGACAGCCAAAGTCGCCGAAGGTATCCCGCACAATCAAGTCCAGCGGATCGACCCATTCGTTGGAGGTTCCACGAATGGTGCAGATAGTTCTGGCGTGCGAAGTTCGAGTCTTCACTTCGTGAGTTCTGTCGGTACCACCCCCTTCAGAGCGTTGGCTGGCCCCGACTGTGCCGCTAGGGGGGTGGACTCACCATTCTCTACTTTCATGGAGCCACGACCCATAGAGCACATGATGAACAAGTCAGCAAGACGAATGAGTCTATCCACGCTCTCATTTTTGAACGTCAATCTGATCGAGAGCATGTCTCCACAGATGGACGTGCAGAGTGCACAGTATTCGAGCCCCTTGGCGCAGACAGCAGCAGCATTCACATCCCCGGAAGCATCGACGAGAGTGTCAGATCCATTCGTTGACTCATCTGTCAGCTTCGGGCTTGGGCAGATATGAACCCACGCAATGGATAGATTCATTTCTGGAGCCACTCGATTGGGAAGCGTAGCGAAAGTGGCGGTGATACGAGTCGTCTCGGGAACGAGATTGTCAGGGAGGAACCGCACAGCCCGTGCCATCGGTGCAGGCCTCAATCCCTTGAACATCCCGTCACACCAACAGCCCTCCCAGTCGTAGGATTGGATAGGTAAGATGGCGATGCGATTTAGCACAAAGACGACCGTAAACCACAACCACCCGTACAGACGACTGTTTTGCTCCTTCTCTGCAAGTCGAGTCCTCTTACACCAGCTACTACCACTGAGTTACTCTGGAGAGTACTTGGTTCTATCGATGGTTGCCTCTCCACAGAGAGATGCAGTCATGTTCGCGTCGTGTGGATTGGGTACGATCTACACCGAAACGCTGAAGAGTATGGCAGAGCAGTTGTATCATGTCCGCAGTGCACCCAGATGTTTACGCCTCTCTCGCGTGCATAATATGCTATGGAATGTTATTCTAGCTCTACTCATTGGCACTACCATTCCTTCGTCGCGATAAAATTACGCCAACATACCAAGGCCCTGCTTTCGTCTGTGGTCTTGATGCACCTTGCATTGTTGGGCTGGGTTTGAGAGTTCGCAGGGATGTCAATGCCATCTGTTTGTGTTGCCGGATTTTGACCATACTCGTACTGGGATGTACCATGGCATATGGTGGAGGTGGCGGGAATGCGCATCTGTCTTCGTGGCGGGGGGAGGAAGAGCATGTGGTTTGGGTTGGGTTGGTTGACCAGTCCATCCGTTCCACCAAGGGTGGTGCGCCTGAGTCTACGAATGTGGCTGCTCTTTTTAGCCCTGAAACGCGCGGAGTCCCCATGTTCTGCGGTAGCGCAAAGAGATTGGCCTCTCTTGGGGGACGGACAATCGTACGTAGATGGGGAGCTGTGGGAGCTTGTAAGACGATGCGACACATGTGGCTTATCATGTCCGCTGCGTTCTGTCAATTCAGGGCATAGAAAGTGCTGGAGAAGAGTGTGCGAAGTATCAATAATCTGCTGATAGAGTCTATAGTAGTTGTGTACACGTACGTGGTCTCTACGTATGCAGGTAGCGCCTTAGGTTCGGGGCAGATTGTGGTCGAGGAGGAGTGTGTGAAAGATCAGATGGAGCGCGTCGTTCCGGCTGCGTTTATCCTACTTTTGCAGTGGTCCCCTGTGTCATACAAGCCCTATTCAAACATCTTGAGTATTGGATTGACAGTAGTGGACAACGGATGGAGAACAAACGCATCATGATGCAAAGTCAGCTTGGTGGTCTTGCGATGGGACGAGTCTTGTCAAACACACTGACATATTGACAGACATATATACTGTCCGTATATTAAACGGATATATGTCCGTAATTTCAAACGATTGTTCGTCGAAAACTGTTGCGCAGTATCCAGTCCCTAGCTTGTTTCGTCGTGAACCAAGATAGATATACCATTTATTAATATACTCCACTCTTACTCCACGTATCATCGATTCGTTCCACGATTAACTCCTTAGATGTTTTAACGGGATTGAAATCGTAAACTGATTTAAAAGAGCAATTAGTGCGTCTTGCCTTCAGTCGGTCCGAACAGAACATCAACGAGAACTTCGGAAAGCGGAGATGAAGAACAACAGCAACGGCTCTTTTCGCCAGAAGCATGTGGAAAAAGTCCGATCGACATGTGTTCGGGCTTCATTTTTCCTGTCGCGGTGACATGGTCGTGGTATTGATTCATGTTGAATTAACCATGGCGGCAATTCCAAGCACGGACACGGATCACGGCGGCGCATGCAAGCAACGGAATGCAGGTTGGCCGGCTTGATGGGACGAGTTGATGTGTCACGGGTGCCACATTTTGTCTCATGATGTGGTTCTATTTCTTCGTTCCTTCTTGCAACACAGAACGCGCAAGTCGCCGGAGGCAACAAAGCACGACTACGAGTACGGCCGTTGCAAGGATTTACTCTGTTGTGTATGTCCTCCTCATACTGCTATTATGCGACCAAATGAAACACCAATACTCTGCCGCAGAGAGATCAGAAGGACAACGAGGAAGGAACATGTGTGACATCTCCGCCTCGCGTTTTATCCTTGAGAGACGCTGGGCGCTTGTGTGGAAGGAGGTGTCAAAGAAAAATGGCGCCGCAGAAGTCCGACCCCGTCATGAAGGCCAACCAAGGAGCTGTTGTTCGTGTTCGTCGATTTAGGTCCGTTCCCAGCAACAGATTAACATACTCCGAATCATTGGTTATTGCTCATTGGTGTTTGGGTGTTCTGGGGTTCTGTTGATCGTCGTTTGGAGGGCATGGCTATTGCTGTTTGCGTCCCAATGTGTTCTGCCAATGCTCTCCAGAATAACGGACGAGGTATGGTATGGTACTCGTGGAGTATTAGTACGGTTGCAGGTTTGATGTTGGTTTCGGATTGGTTGCGGCTTTATTTTTTCGGTCTCTCTTTCTCTCTCTCTTTGTCTGTCTCTCTGTGCACGTGTGTATGCGTGTGTATGTGTGTGTCACTCTCTTCTCCAGTTGGTTGGTGTCTGGCGAGCATTGGTGTCACCTCTTCCACGCGGGATCGTTTGTGCTCACCCTTTGGGCAACGCGTTGTGCGTGTATCGGCGACGCCCGAGTTCGATTCCGTTTGCGCAAACGCTTCATCCTCGCAACCTCCCAGTGTTTGAACCATTCCTGGCGCCAGTGGGGCACCCACACCAAACACGCACATGCACAAACCCATCAGTTGTCACTCGTTGGCGTCAACAACTCACAATTTCTTTCTCATTGATTTCCCAAACGTACTCGATTCCGACCAGCATTGTATGGGAGTTGTACCAACGCCACACAAACAACCGAACAAACACACCAATCACGACACATCAGCCAGAAAGCACACAATACAATACCATCTCTTCTTTCTCTGTCCGTACCCCCTCTCCAACCTGCGAACTGATATTATATTCTACTCTATTATAATAGATTACATCACGTGACAGAACTTGCACAGAAAAAGAACAGAAGAGGAAGGATTGAATCATACACGTACGATCGAACACGGCCAACACAAACCAAGATGCCATCCATGAAGATCAACAGGAAGAACAACAGGAAGAGCAAGAGCAACATGACACCCCATGCCAGCGCAGTTGACGTCGCCGTTGACGTCACCATCGACCGTCTCACCTCTGAACTCCGCCAGCTGGAGAAGGAATCCAACCAGCAGCTCGTGAGACGTGAATTGGAGATTGCGTTGCTGGAGCATCACATCGCAAACGTGCACCAGGTGCGCAAGGAGCAGCGACAAGTCCGCCAGGAGGTGCTCCAGGAGTTCGGTGACGTGCTTTCGAACGCCTTCAAGGGAACCACGTCTCCGATGGTGTCCTCCGATTTCGGCGATCTCTTCACGGGCATGCGCAATCTTAGCTGCACCGGCCACAAGGGCCTTGCCCATCCAGACACTGCACCAGTACCCGCAGCAGCAACGGCAACAGTTTCAACTCATAAAAACATGAGGATGGCAGGCATGAGCACAAACGCCAATGTCGCGACCATGATGGGCATGACCAACGGCGCCCATGCCGATACCGACGCTGATCAGGAGGAGATGGACATCATGTGGCGACGCATCAAGACCGAGCCGAAGGAAGTCCAGATCATGTGGAAGCGCATCAAGTCCGACATGAAGATGCGCAACATCCGCCATGGTGGCATGAAAATCAAGGCCGTCCGCCGCACCAAGACCCGCGCCCCCCGTCGCGTCACGAAGCAGTTCAATCAGAACGTCCGCAACCGCGGCTACAACCGCGATCAGCTCCTCAAGGACACCCAAGAGAAGGCAGCGCTGGACCGCACCCAGCAGGTGATGGCGCAAGCCACCATGCACCAGGGAAGCATGGACAACGTGCTGGACGAGCTCCGTCTCCGCGTCCATTCCATGGTCAAGGTGCACAGAAAGAACGACGCCGTCCTCGTGGAGCTTGTGCAGCGACTTCTCGTGCGCGAGGTGTGCCGCAAGAACAAGGCGCGCAAGGAGAAGAAGGCGAAGGTGCACAGCGTCCTTGCGGAGCTCATGAAGAAGTTCCTGGTGCGCGAGATTCACGACCGCTCCGAGGCGCAGGAGGAGACCCGAAAGAAGATCGCGCAGGTCCTGACGGAGTTCACGCGCCAGCTGGTCCTGCAGGAGATCTCCAAGACCACCTTCAGCCGATTCTGCGTGCAGCGCCACCGCCAGAAGGTGTCGCGAGAGCTCATGGAGCGCTTCCACGCCCAGGAGACCATGCGCCGGCGCACCGACGAGCTGCTGCGCGAGATGGTCATGGAGTGGGTCATCGCGGAGCTGAAGGAGGTGTCCGACGCGCGCTCTGAATTCGTGGGCAACTACCGCCGCCTCACCCAAGAACTGACGAAGCTGTTCCTCGTGAAGGAGCTGAACCAACGCTCTCGCGACAAGGAGACCTACCAGGCCAAGACCGCGAGGGTGCTGCGGGAGCTGAGAGAGCGCATGGACGAGATCGAAACGATCGAGCTGCGACAGCTCATGGTCCAGGATCTTATGCACATGCACAGCGCTCGCCATGAGCATGGCACGAACGTCGCGGCGGTCCTCGCCGAATTGCTGCACAAGCACGTCGTCAATGAGATGAAGATCCGCTGCGCCGCGAAGGAGCGAACCGACCTGATGATCAAGGAGCTGAAGGAGAGGTTGGAATGGGTCGATATTAAGGAGGGCAGCAAGAAGTACGCCAACGAATGGGTCGAGATCCCCGACCCTGAAGAGTGGGTGATGTGCCACTAAAGAGACACAGAGAGCGAGAGAAAGAGTGAGTGAGCGATGAGTTGCAAGAGGACACGAAGCTTCACTACTCCAAGACCATCAACCCTCTCTGCACAGTTATATTATACGTGGAAACAATTTAGGGCGAGAAAGGCAGAGCAGGCACGCAGTTAACAACGAAAAAGGCTCCTCTCCAGCTCGTGCCATACCAATAGCAATCTCAAATTTCCAAAACCAAGAACCCGCAAACCTCGCTTGTGACGCAGTGGTACTCTGCTGATGCATGTTTGTGACACGCTATGTTGTTCAAAGTAGGTCATTTATGACCCATACGACTCAGCTTCAGGGGAAGAAAAAGACCAAAACACAAGAAGAGAAACTGAGACAACGCTTCTCAGGAAACAACCACAGCGTGGATAGCGTGGACAACTGATGCCAACCATCGCAGACAAACTGAGTGGCGACATCTCAAACCACTCCACGAGTAGTAGTATCCTCTGCTGGATTGACAGCTGCGTCTCCATTGACCTGGTCGGAACGAGGACGACCGTGCCAAGCAACGTCAAGTACCGTCAAGCAACGTCAAGCAACGTCAAGTGCCATAGAGCGAAGGCCGCAGAGACCAGCAACGCAACGATGAGCGGCTTCCGCAACATGTCGATGGCCAAATGGACCAACGGGGTGTCCTCCCCACCACCTCCCACAGCTGCGCTGCGACGCCCACGGCAGTCGCTGTTTGCCGTCCCGAAGAAGAACAGCAACAAGGGCGCCAAGAAGCCAACGCGGCTGTCCACCGTCATTTACGCCGTGTTCGGAGGCGCATTCGTGCTGCAGCTGCTCGTCTTTTACAAGAGCCACAGCGTGGCGACGAACAAGGCCGTGGGTGGTGCGAATACTGGCATCGCGTCTGGAAGCGCCGCAGAACCTGTGCGGGGTGTATCGACGGTGCACATCGATCCAGCCAGGTCGCTGTTCAAAACCTCTGGCCAAACGGAGGGCGAGCAGGTGCTGAAGCGGACCGGCAAGGTGGTGCACCATGCCATCAAGTCCGTCAACAAGGGAGATTTGGGTGAATTCGTCGGTGCCGGAGGTGCTGATGCGTCAGGCGTCACACGCGAAGAGGCTATCCAGGGTCGTGAAGAGATCATCAACATCCTCAACGAAGCTGGAGTCGCCGAGATGGACGTGGATACGATCCTCACGCTGCCGAAATGGTCATCGGTCACGAAGCTCTACGGCGATGGACCTGTGGTGCTGGGATTGGAGCGATGTCAGGAGTTCCGTGACACCGCGACTTTGGACGATGCATCGATTGGGACTGCAGGCATGTTCAACACGGGCACGAATCCATTCAACATGTACATCGAAGCGAATTGCGTCATGCCCCACAACACGCACGACTCGCATGGTGGCATGAGGTTTCAAGTCCCATGGGGTGAGTTGAGTGGCATGGGAAGACTGTATTGCGATGTGTTGCATTGCGATGAGGTGTCGTACTCTATCGTTGCTCGCTTTGTTGCATCGTGAAATGCCAATCGTCGGCAATGCAGTGCGTACTTGTATGTTGATGCTGTGCTATGCCATAGCACAGCATCATCATGTGACGGGAACGGTGATCACTGCTTGATCGATTCTCTTGATCCTATCTATGAATCGACGTATCGAAAGTGATGGGCAACAATCCATTCAGCGATGAAAAATGGCGACGACGACGATGATGACGATGGTGATGGCAGCAGCGACAGCACGAACACCAGCGCTTTGGACGAAACTCACACCATTGCTCACCAAATCCGATCCTGACACAACTCGGTCGTAACTGATGGTCATCAAACATTGTAAACCGCTTCCATACACGTCACCGCTCAATCCACTGCGAACGACGCGGTGGCGTGCAACAGGCAAGCACATGCTGGCATCGAGGAAGTGGACGAATACGGCTTCGCATGACTTCAAGGTCAACAAAACCAACGTTCTGCCGGTGGTCCTTGTACGAGATCCATACTCTTGGATGCAATCGAGTGAGTTCAACTGCATTGGGGTGTTGCGAGGTGGGGCTTTGCTAGTCACCTCCCAGCTTTGCACATGGGCGTTTGCATGCACTCGCATGGATGATGTGATGCTAAAATTGCATACCAAGACGTTTGGCGTGGACTATTGTGCGGGTGGACGTGGCATGATTCCCCGTTTGTTCCAGTCTTATTCATTGCAAGATGATCATCCATCACCTCGATTTCGGCATTCTCTAACCCCCCTTTTACGTCCCTCACATGCTATTTCACACGTCGATTCGTCCCCACGCTTGAACAGTGGTACGTTCCATGAAACATCGAATCCCACAGCAACCCTGGTCGTTTATGTGGTCGTTTTCTTTTTTGCTTCGCCGTCCACTGATCGGTGCTGACAGTGCTGGTGACGCCGTCATTATCTGTACTCCATCAAGAATGCGACGTATCATCTCTCTTTGTTGGTTGTTTGGGGCTGTCACCGTGTGACCCAACAATTGATTGCCATTGCCGCTGCCATTTTCGCCGCCGTCAACTTCGACGTCATCGTGTTCTGTTACCTCCGCAGTCATTGGTGGAAATGCTTCACCCGCTCGCTCCCCGCTCACATTGACTGATTGCGCCGACATGGCCTCACGTTCACACTCCCATCTTCAAATGATACGGGTACAGTGCAAGCACCCATACGCCGCGCACTGGCCGCACACAGCCAAGCACTGTCCCAACCTGGTGCCCGCCGACGGTGACAGGAATCGCGGCGACAGCACATCACGCGTCAAGGTGAACTTCAACGGTGGAGCGGAAGAGTTTGAATCGCTGGCGCATCTCTGGTCGCAGTGGAACAGGGAGTATTACAATGCGGATTATCCGCGGCTGATGGTGCGCTTTGAAGATTTGCAATTTCACGCGCGCGAGATGATCGATGTCATCTGCCAATGCGCCGGAGCCGTGGCAAAGGATCCGAATGATAAGTTCACGTACATCGTGGATTCTGCAAAATGGGGCAATGGTAAGTTCTGCAGTGCGTGGTGCTTGCGACATCAATCACTGAGATGCCAAGTGAAGTGCGAGGTGATTTTGCCATCACTGCCATTGGCAGCATGTCCGCACCAGTTGGGATGATCGCGACCATCAGTGCAGCTTCGAAAGGGATATCGCATCGCACGACGTCTCACGCACTGCTCTTTGTTTGTGAACTCACAATTGACATGGTTGGTATCGGAATGCGCCCATTGCATCACCGTTTCTCTCTCAAAACATGACCGACCATGACCCCCAAACGCGAATCGGCACCGTACACGATCGCCAATGCCAACACTATCGGTGCCATGTTCCTGCTCGTGGTCATGGTCACCATGGTCACGATGATCACTGTCCCTTGTGAACGTTCCGCTCGACCCGAATCGCACGCCACCCACATGCACGCAACGACACGACAATGACGTTTCTTACCATCCATCCTCGTTCAGGCCATCAACAATACAAGCAGACAAATCTCATCACGGGCATGATAAAATACGGCAGCGACGCAAAGCGGTTTGCGTCGATGACGAAGGAGGACATGAAGCTGGCCTCGGAAGCGCTGGATCCGGAGCTCATGCATCTCTTCCAGTACGAAGTACCGGAAGTCTAAGCCTACTCTGGCAGGTCCCGCAGCCGTACCTTGCCTCCTGTGCGAGTCTACTCGAGCAGCTCAATGATTTTCATACACTCGTATAATACCTATCAGGCCGGTACATGTGCAGAGCTATTACACACACACAGCTCATACAGCACGAGCTCTGTATAGTAGTCGTATGGTATGGTGGAGTGATCTCTGGAGGCTCGTAGCAACGGGCAGTTCTCGCCAACGTTACCAACTCCCTCGCGCAACAGTCTCTTCCCATACCAAGGAGGCGCAGATTTGAAAGATTGGAATTGGTAGGCGGAAGCCATGGTGTTATCACGCTCGATGGGATGCTTCCCTCGTCTTCGCGATGCCAGGGCAGCAGCTGTTCCAGGAACGTCTGGGATCACGTCGAAGGCAATTCTGTCTGATTGATCATGTGTATAATAGATCGTATGCTCGGCATCCTCATGTCGAAGAGTATTCGTGGTGCAGAGTAGTCTTGTTTCCGACCAAGGACAGCACAAGGTACGAGTAGATCGTACTCGAAGAGCGAAGTTGAGCGGAGTACGAGCCTATGCCGAGGAGAGTATTAGCGTGCATGAGGTGGATGCGTGTCTCGTTTCTCCTTCAAAGAAACGCTCTGCCTACTCGTGGAGCGTCGAAGAGCAAAGCGCAGTCAATCGATGATCAGCGGAAGTGCAGAAGTCTACTTCCATTGCGAGGCACGTGCAAGAGTACTGTAATCGTAGTGAAGCGGATGCGCAAAATGTCCAGCGCCATTGTTGGTCTTGGTGTCGTGGGATCACCGTTGTTGCAGTTTCTGTATCCATTTTGGTGCCATCGATGTGACGAAAGAGGCGATTTCATCGACAAGCGTTACGCCAGTGGTATCCAACCAAGAGCCGATTGGTATCTCCCACACCTTCTCCATTGGTGGTGAGAGATCAAATGGCGTCGCCACCCATCGCGAAACGCTCGTCGTCCGCCTTCGTTTGGCGCTGTTAGTTTGGAAACGCCTCTCTCTTCGTTCTCTCTTCTGATGGGTGAAACGCCGTGGGGTGTCGCCGCTCCCTGGCATGGCGCATCCCCATCGAATCCCTCGCCACGAATGATAGTGTCAGCGGATAGTCGTGCGCATGAGTATTGTGGACGTGCAATCAATAATATCTGAGTATGGAGCGGGCAGCGATGTGATGTTCTTGGGAGCAGAGTGCTCTCCTGTCTCATACTCGCGTTTCTGACGTTGACCAATGAGGAGAACATCGGCGTTCCCCATAATTCATCTCGAAGGCTGGGAATGGCATGACAGGACATGACAAGACAGGCCTCTTAAGAACCAAGTGCGGTTGCGCCGGTGCTTGCAGAGGTCGCCAATCGAACCGATAAAAACGGAAGGACACACGTGAGAGCAATCAGACGCCTGCGAGAGTGCGGGTGCGGATACGAGTACGAATACGAATACCATCCCAATGCAGGAGCACGCAACGAGGAGAAAAGTGTGCTTGCGCAATCACAGCTTCAGACAGCCATCATGGCCAGTATCTGTGCCGTGTGGCGAGGGACATCTTCCACACAAGTTACCATAGATCGTGCTATGTGGCAAATGGTGATGACCTCTACTTCCTCCAGAAAAGTGTCTGGCGCACACTTGATAATTGAGAATCCGGCGAGACACAACCGAACACGAAGTCTTCTCGTGCATAACAATAGGAAATTGTGACGCCACGAGATTACTGGTGTCGTGTTGACGTGTTTCGTTGTTGGCGTGTGTGATGGCCACAACACAGCAATGGACATTGTCAAGCAATCTTGTTCAACCACTTCTTCGGGAACGGGATTCTCGAGCGCTTGGTGGGACACGGTGTCATTTGCAATTGCCCATTGATACTTTCCGCTTTTCCGATTCGCATGAATTATGGAATTCTTGATTCGTTGATGTCGCAGGGACATTTCGGCGTAGATCGAGCCACCGAATTGAGACAACAATGCCATTCGCGGTCACTGGGAGTCACAAACATCAACGCAACCGAAGGGTGGGAGACATAATTCTGGATCGTTTCTCCTCGATGTTTGGTTGCGAGGAAGACATTTATCGCTTTGTGTGTTTGAAAAAGCTGGATGACATGACATTTGGTGAAGATGACAGGCAGTCAACGTACCCGTGGCTGGTCTTCGTGTGCAGAAACCCGCGCCGAAACGAAACTAAGCGCATCACAGTACCACCGGTACGCACAATTACTCGTATTTGTACGCGGAGGAGAACTCAGAAGCGCACAAATGCACAAGCACACAAACAAACCAACAAATCACAACAGTTGCCAAAGTCCACAACCAACCTTTTCAACCGCATTCAATTGAGTTCAATTCAGACCAACGAGAGAGAGAGAGAGACACTACGAGAGATAGGATCACATGATCACGAACATACCACAGTCATAAAAGGAAGAGATAGAATCGCAGAGCAGGGCAGACCACACAGAGACAGAGAAAACGACCAGAGAGCACCAAGAGAAGAAGCGAGACAGAGCAACTGCCAGCGGCAGAAGACCAAGAAGAAACACAAGAAGAAGAGCTGCATGACAGAAAGCAACCTCGCACCATAATCGTACAAGAGCAGCAACAACACAAACAGACGTAGAAGTACAAAGTGCAACCTCAAGTGCAAGTGCAAGTTCGAAGGTTGGAGGCAAAGGAACACTTTCCACAATCAACATCACCATCATCACCACTGCCAAGATTGTTGCCAACATCGCTGCAGACATTGCCACCGACACCAGAGATTCGCAACAGCCCTCCGACACACTTCACACCAACAAACCAGGCAGCAAGAAGCAAGAAGCGTGCCGAGGAGACCATCGTCCCGAACCCCACGTCTGACAGCCTCCCAGCTCGCTTCCTCCGTCTGCCGCACTCCACCGAGACTCTCTCGTTCTGACACACTCTCTGCGACAACCTTGCACATAGTTGCAACAACGGACCAACCACAGAACAACCACAGAACAACACACTCACGCAAGCACAGACACAGACACAGACACAGACACAGACAACCAGCCACCATGAAGCGTCGAAACAGCCTCAGACTCGATGGCGATGGCAGCAGCAAGGCCATCAGCATGGCCCTCAGCGGCATCGCCAACACCAAGGACATCTCTTGCGGCCCAGTTGCCAAGAAGTCCAGAACGGCGAAACGCACACGCAAGCTTCGCTGGGCCAAGACGTTGCAGCATGCACAGGAGCCGCAACACCACCACCAGCAACACGATGACATTGACGCAAGCCTCATTTGGTACGCGGTACGTTCCTTCTCACTCAACAGAATACAGTCTACAGCACCATACATCATACATCATACACCACGCTCTGCAATACTTTGCCATACTCGTGCACACGAGCAGTGACATGGAGTTCGAGATGGTCACATGATTGCCCTGTGCTCGTCGGATCGGAGTTGCTGCGAATACAGCCCAAACGGCCGACAGCTGTGCTCCTTGTCTGTTTCTTCCATTCCCTCACAAACGCTCATACTCGCACTCATACCAACACTCAACGATCGCACACGACCACGCCCGCTCACTCTCTCTCTCACTCATGACATCACTCCATTCCCACGAACGCGCAAAAATGCTTCTCTTTTCACTCCCCCGGTATTCAACACGAACGTGGACATCAACGTCGACGTCGACATTGGCGTGGAAAAACGAAACACCCACACAACACCCCACTCGACTCGACTCGCGTCCGCTTTGATTCTCTTCTCTTCTTGTGCCACTTGTTCCATGCAATGAACCACAACGCATCTCATCACACCATACACAGCGCAAGGATTACGATGACTTCCTGGTCGACCGAGTCAGGACAGTCAGGATGCTGCGAGGGCAGTACGGCTCCATTCTGCCATCTTCGTCGTCGCCAACTTTGGCATCTACAGCTTCTGCCGCCGGCGTCGCTGCCGACGAATTCTGCATCCGCGGTCTCGAACCGTACCAGGATGAACGTACCTACGCCAACAATCGCGAGCTCCATCAAACCACCATCCTCCTCGAACAAGTTCGCCAGCATCAGCTCGGCATCCAAGAGCCAGAAATCTTCAAGAGCTTGGTCGCAGCACGATCGCTCGTCACGCTGCAAAAGGCACAGCAACAGGCTCTGTTAGACGAGTACGAGGTCTACGGGCAGGTGCTCAAGAAGTCCAACCGACGCGGCTCGTTGCTTTCGGTCATCATGAAGCCAACGGCGCAACATAGTGATATTCTCTACACCGGCTGTTCAGAGAAGGGCAGCGGCAAGCCAACTTCTGCAAGCAGCGCGGCATCCAACTCGGCAATATCGTTTACCCGACACGCTTCATCTTCGGCAGCGATCCGCCAGCTGCAGGAGCTCAATGCCAGACGCCTCATGGAGATCTACCAGCAACCCGGCATGATGCTGGGATCGGAACTTGGTGCTGAAACCTTCAACAACGGCAGGAGCCAAATGGTGGGAACCAATGCGCCTGCATCGGCATCAACGGTAGCACCCAACCCTTCCAATTTCTTTGCCAGCTTGGGAAGGAGCAGCAGATTCCGTATTCGTCGCGACAGTCTCTTCGGCTCTTGTGGTGGTGGCGGTGCCAACGGCACAAATGCACCTTCCATTGCCGGTGCTGTGGATAAATCTTCATTCGCTACTCGTACATCACCTCCAAATGGAATTACCACAATGCAATCGGCAATCGCATCAGCGCCCTCATACATCCAGCAAGCCGCGCCGACGCAGCTACCGCTTGGCGATTGTCTGGCAGCAGCGAGCAAAGCCACCAACGTCACGCGACAACTGCTGGCGTCCTCGTCGATGGCATCCTTCGTGCGAAGACGCGATAGTCTCAGCATGATGCGATCGCGCATCCTTCAGGAACGTCAGTTCATGATGCCAAAAGTCCATCAGAAGTAAGGGCGGGATGATGTGCAATCTTTTGGTGCACAGTGACGTGCTGTACCCGTGCACTACTGCACCATACGTCCGAGTATCTGTGCTTGTGAACAATAGATGTGAAGAAGGGAAAGAAAGTGGACATGTCACACCACAACACACCATACTCGCACGATAGAATAGCTTGAACAACGGCGTGGCTGGCCTGATAATACGATTAATATAGCCATGATATACCTGGGGAACAAACGATCATACGAGTACCATGACACACCACAACAAGATGCACCACGCTTCATCGCTGGAAATGGAGCAGACCAAAGCAAAAGCAGACCTCTGTTGCAGCGCCCCATGCACAAAACAGTAGAATGCCATTCCTAAAATTCTGTCCGAAGAAATCTACGAGTATGTTGCTTATCAGCTCCTTCCCATTCGTCCGTATCTTGATTGACCAAGCTGGCACAACCACACGAGTACTCCTTGCAGCACTCCCATTGCGAAGACACTCACCAATCATCAGACTCCGCAGCTCTCACGCCTTCTTCGGCGGATACTTGTAGGCGAAGAATTCCATCAAGTTCTTGTCCAACGCCCGTATGGACGCCTGATACTCGTCATCTTGTAATCCAGCCTGCGGCTCGGCGGCCGCGATGTGTTTCATCCACGCCTCAAAGAACCCGACGGAAGAATCATGCCCACGGCTGTCGGCCTTGGCCGAATCGATGACGTATTGGAACGGCTGGTCCGTCCGTATCCGTCCACCGGCGCATTCGCAGATCGCCGTCGTCGTCTCCTTGGCGTAGTAGGTGAGGTCCTCGATGCGCACCACGACGAAGGGATAATCCGCGTCCTGGATATAATCGTTGTACCAATCGTTCCACAGATGCGCCAGACTCTGATGCGTCTCGCCGCGATCGTTGGCGTACCGCGTCGAGACTTGATTCCATTCGCCGTCGGGCGTCAGCAGGTTGGGACAGCCTTGCGCCCGCGATCTGCCGTGCTGCCACCGCGCCGTGTATCCGTTCGTGCACATGCGCGGGAACCACGTGTAAGGACTGCGTATCGTGACGATGGGCATGAGGTACTCCTTCTTGATGGCCGACGCCTTCTCGGTGTGATGCTGCAGGCGGAACTTGGCCGGCGTGTGCTTGCCCCACGGCACCTGCCATCGCATGCCGTACTGTTCCTTCGTGGCGCCTTCGCCGTACTTGGCTCGTCTTTCTGGTATTTCGCAATTGCGTTTGAGGAGATGCGTTACGAGGTTCGTTCCCGTGTTGAACATGCCCGCCGATCCCAGCATGCGCTCGATGGGCGGGACGCTGTCCTGGAAGGCTTGGCATCGATCGAGGCCATATATTCGGGGTCCGTCGCCCACGATGGTCTGGATCTGTTCCCATGTCGGCAATTCGTCCATCATTTCGGCTGTCAGCTCCACATCGGCGTCCTTGAATATCGATTTGATGTGCTCTCTTCCTTCTTCTTCCGTCATTCGACTGACATGTTTCTGTTGTTCTTGTTGTTGTTGCTGTTGCTTCTGTGATGATGATGACGGCTGCAAACCCAAAGCATGTTCCAGTGGCTGCAACATGGCCAGATTGACGACCAGCATCATGCAAGCCAGCATGACAAAGAAGACGATGATGAACTTGGTCGATGCATTTTTGGGGACGAGGGACCTGGACTTGGTTCCATTGGATGATGCAGAGTGATCCGACTTCTTCTTGAAGTGCTCTTGCTTCTTGCCCCTCCGTTGATTCCGCTTCTCCACTGATGTCGCCATCGTTCTTGCTCTCGATGGTGGACTCTCGGTGCTTGGTGTCTGATGTTGTTGTTCAAGATTCAAGCCTCTTGAATTGATTCATTCGCAATGCATTCGCACTGAAATACACTACTCTCTACGAGTATTGGAACCAAGGTCAATCACCAAAGAACCTTCGGAGCTCGCCTTCTGGACGACTCCACCCGTGCTCGCCTCTGAACTCACCCCTGCCGGCTCCCAACTTGATGTTGCTCATTTGATCGTCTCCTCTCACGCCGTCGTTTGGTGCTCTCCGCGGTGTTGCCGCGCGCTTTTCGTTTGTGTTGTTCCAGGCGCACTTTTGCCAACGGTCGCAAATTGTGTTTCGGTCATTTTGAGTTTCGATTTCTGAGACATGCTCGTGAATCGAATAGGACGATTACATACCAGTCCCGGAAAGTGTTCACACAAGAGTTGCCTGACGTGTTCGACCGTCATCAACCACATGACGGTGACAACGCCACAAAGCGCGACCCAGTCAGCCCTCATCACGATCTGCATCATCGATTTGTGGTATCCTCGCGCTTCGTCTTCACCATCGTCAACTCCGAATGACATCGTCAACGACACCGTCATCATCATCCTCGTAGGTACGGAGTCATTCGTCTTTCACTTCGTTCGGTCTCACCGCATCACGTCAACCACCACAAACTCCAAGCAACTCACAACATTGCCTCTCGATCATAAATCGTGCTTCTCACGCAAATCAAGCCAGAATACTCTACCGAATTGTCTGACCATGTCGCCTTCCACAAAGCTCGCCGTCATCGGCGCAGTCGCGGCTCTCGCGCTCTCCACAACGTCGCAGGTTGAAGCCTTCGCACCAGTCACTCCATTCGCCGTCAAGTCGTCTTGCGGAGAGCAGAGCCTCGTTGCCTTCATGGCCGAGGAGACCAAGGCGGATGCATCCGCATCCGTCCCAACTGAGGAAGCAGCCGTTGAGGATGACTCCGCCAAGACTGACATCAAGCTGGATGCCGTCGAAGGATTGGGACGTGGCGCCGCCAAGGTGCGTTCGGTGTGGCGACTTGAACGTTGACGAAAACGTGATACGGACAACGCTGCGGCATGTCGAGTTGTCCATCATCTTGATCATGTTCGCGTGGGCAGATGTTGGTTCGCATTGCATTGCATCACGTTGCCATACCCATGTGATAGCATTGCGCATTGCGATGATCATGTTTGTGCAATCCCTGCTGATTCCTTTCCTTCAATGCAAACCCCACATCCTCCGTCACTTTCGAATTCAACTCTCACCCAATTGCAATTGCAACTACATTCCGCACTTCTCGATGCTCCACCATCTGACGAACGCAATTCCGTTTTTCCTATTCGCAAAATGACGTTGCGAACGTTCGTCATTCCGTCTCAATTGCGATGCAACACAATACTTCATGATGGATCATCGTGTTGCAACTCAAACAATGCACCACATTGGTAATCTGGCGCAAAAATGAATGGGCGTTTTCCATATCGCACAATGCGCAGGCCAAGCGCGGCAAGCGAAAGGGTGGCAGCGGCGCCGCATCTTCTGCCCCTTCCAAGGCCGCCGCGGCGTTGAAGCCAGAGGAAATCTACTACGAGGGCCCACCTGCCATCACGGAAACCATCGCGCCGACCATCTCCATCCTCACCGTCGTCGGTATCATCCCAGCTGCTGCTGCATGGGCGCGTCAGGCGTGGGTGCGATACAAGATCACTTCGCGTCGCATCCGTGTGACGTCCGGCATCAACGGCAAGGACATGGCGGAGATCGTGTACCCGGATATCGTCGAGATCCGCACAGCCAAGAGACTCTTTGGCGATGGCGACCTCGTCGCGTTCCTGCGGGACGGAGCCAAATTCGAAATGAGAAATATCCCAGAATTCGACGAGACCATGAAGTTCATTTTGGACCAGGTGGATGAGGATGTTGCCAAGCAGTACCGTGAGAAGGGGGATGTTACCAACCCACCGGAGCCATAAGCTGCGATCGTTGCGCGGTCCCTTTGACAATCACGTTGGCAAACGAACGATACTCTACAGAGCACAACGCAAAACAGAGCACGGCGCGTTGAACTCAATGCGTAAAATCAATCACTCCCATTAATCCTCCAAGCTAAACATAGTGTCGTGAAGACATGCAATATCCAATAGTGCTCTGCTCGACTTCCAATTGTGATAATTCAACGACAGGAACACATTCCAAAGCATGCTTGTTGCGATGTCAGGAAGCGATGCTACATTTTAGGATTGTTAGATGGCGCTGCAAGGTGTTTGTATTGCAACGCATGTTTCTCCCATTCTTTTGTAGTCGACGCATCATCGCTTTACTCCTCCATCTGCGGTCTACCCATCTGCTTGCCGGCACGCATGACCTCATCGACGAGAAGCAGCTGGCTGGCCAGGATCGTGGACAGATACAGACTTTGTCTCTTGACTCGGACGTTGTCCCAGATGCCCTGATCTTCCGGCAGGATGGCGTCGCCCGTCTTGACGTCGAGACCGACCATCAGGTCGGACTGCTCGCGCTCTTCCCGCAGCTTCAGCATCGTGCTCTGCACGTCGAGCCCGCTGTTCTCCGCCAAAGTCTTTGGGATGATCATGAGGGCATCGGCGAATGCCTCGATGCCAAGTTTCGCTTTTCCGGTTTGCTTGGGGATGACCTCATTCTTCAGGTAGACGCTGGTGGCAACCTCGAATGCTCCGGCGCCAGGCACGACGGCTTTGTCCTCCACGGCATTCTTCAGCGCTCTCATTCCATCCTTCAGTGCATCCTTAAACTGCGTCAACGAGTGCTGATTGGGTCCCTGCAGTAGGATGGTGCAGGACTTGGCATGTGGACAATCCTCCACGAATGTGAACTTGTCATCGCCGAGCGTGACCTGCGAAACCTTACCGGCGTATCCCAGCTGCGTCGGATCCATGTCCTGGAGGGAGTGAATGGGCGAACCTCCGCACGCCAACGTGAGGCGCTCCATGTTGCGTCTCTTCGCACGTCGTAGACAGAGGATGCCCTCCTTCGCAAAGATATCCAGCGACAACGGATCAATTCCTTTTTGGTTGATCATCACGAATGACTGTTCATTGCATGGCATACGCACATTGTGCGGTGTTTGGCGCCAAGTGAAAGAATCGTGAGGGGATGGTGAGTAGAGTATGCAATACAGCAGCAGGAGAAAGAGTAGCGCACAGTTGTGTGAGATGATGATATCGAAGCAACGTTACGATCACATATTCGAATGGATGTAGGCATCATGGGCATGGCTTGCGGGTGGGAAGAAACGACTCTTCCAATAGTGTTGTCCATCAACTTTAGCCACGCAGCCTGCAAACTCTCGCAGCACTCCAATGCGATGCTGCGCCATGACATGAAATGTCAAACATGCGAGAGAAACAAGTTGCCAGACTTGGTTCCCCACATATGCTCTGCATGAGCATACATTCCCCCACAATTGTTCAAGTCTGCACATGAGAGACAGGCCTTCGAAGTCAGTTCCATTTGTTGTCCCAGTGTGACATGCAGTAGAGCAACTCACTTCACCATCCTTGCAAACCTCCCGCTTGAAGTCGATGACCTGACGGCATCGCTCATCCAACCAGGTGCGCTCGCTCTCCACCAGCTTTTCACGCTCCTCGGCCGTGCTGTAGTAAAAGCCGCTCTGCGTCTCCGTCTTCTCATACTCCAACGAGACGTTGCACGTCATGATCTTGCAGTTGGTGAGGATGTCGGGCATGTCAGGATGACGCGCGCCATGGTCCATGACGATGCCGTTGACGAATTTGGATTCCGTGCCTGACTTGCGCGGCATGGGCATGACCTCGATGCGCTGCAGGTCTAGCGGTTCCGTGGCGCTGGAGTAGATGCATTGCACGGAGCTGACGATGGCGTCGCTGAGCGTCTTTGCCATGTCGGCATCTAGCTTCGTGGAGAGGCTGGTGAGGGCGATGCTCTGCAGCAGGTCCCGGTCGGCGATCATCTCGTCGTCCTTGAAGTCCTTCTTGAGCGTCTCCTGCAGGTACTTGAGCGACTCCTCCCTTGCGATCTCGAGGCCTTCCACCAGCACGCGCGGGTGCAGGCCTTCGGCGACGACGCGGTCCGCCTGGCGCATGAGCTCGCCGCACAGCAGCACCGTGGACGTGGTTCCGTCGCCCGTGACATCGTCCTGCGCCGTCGCAGTGCGAGCAATCAAGGCGGCCGTGGGATGCTGGATCTGCATCTCCTTGAGCAGCACCAGGCCGTCCTTCGTCAGCTTGAGCTGCCCGGCGCCGCCCACGAGGAGCTTCAGCGTTCCCTTGGGACCCAGGTTCGACTTGAGCACGTTCATGAGGCCCACGCCGGCGGCCACATTCACGGCGCGCGCCTGCGTCTTGCTCACGATCTCGGCATTGGGACTGATATCATTCATCTTTGTCTTTCGGTCTCCGGGTATTCTATGGTATGCTCTTTCCCTTGTCTCAATGTTCGGAGCCACAGGTTGGTGGATGTGGCGTTTGTCTCTTGTTGTGGGGGAATGATGGAGGAGGGATCCTCATCACAAGACCTCCCCTTGATGAACGCCACCACCACCACCACGAATGCCACAAAGAAACCCAATGATCGAAATCGTCCACATTCACTGCTTTGGTCCCTTGAATAGTCAAAACTGACGAAGGCCAGACCAATGGAGGTTATTAAACGTTATTCGTTTCTGACTTGAAAGTCAATCGAGAACAACTGCTGACTCATTGGACCACAACGAAAATGGCGGGAAAAGTCTTCGGCGCAAAAATGATTGCGCTGGTGGAAACACGCCAAGCAACAAACGTTCCATGCCGTGTTGGAGCGTGCAGTAACCTGCACTACTATTCATACTCGTGTTCGCCCACCTGTCCACCTTCGGTATCGACACAAGCATCAGCAGTCACAAGCAAGCAATCACAAGCAATCTCTTTTCGAAACCAACGTCCGAAGAGGTTCCTCCAGCGCACAAGTCGCTCAATTCAACCACAACCACAGCAACAGCCGGTGCCCGCGCGCGTGCAGACGGCGACGGCAGAGCGAAAGCCATGACGGGAGATGGTGGAGTGAGGGTGATCAACATTCTGGAGTCTCTGCAGCTCCCGATTCATGAAGACGTGGGCAAGTTCGTTGTCGTTGTGATCTTCCTCACGTGCTTATACTTCGCGCTCGATCTGTTCGGGGAGACCGTCGGCCACAGCGGCAGCAAGGACGACGGCAACGACGGCTTCCGCAGAATCGATGCATCGATCTTGTCGCGGTTCCTCGATGACCTGCGGCAGCTCCATGCACCTGCGTACGCATGGAACGTCAGCAAGAATCGGCAGGAGCACACACGCAACGCTACGGCCCATCGGCGTTTCAAGAAGCTATGTCGCAAGTTCCACATCCAACGAACCTATCTCGACAATGGCAAGGGCAGCGGCAGCATCCAAGTCATGTGTCAAGCCTTGGAAGGTGCAATGCAGGAATATGACAGCAACCTCGCTGCTGCATCGACATCGTCAGCAGTTCCCCCAACATCGACGACGACTGCAACCCAACTGCGCATGTTCACGGCGTTCCCAAGAATTTACATCACGCACTTCAATTGCTACGGCCGCGCGATGGACTACTTGCGTAATCCTGCCTACCTCCAACGACGCACGCAGACGCTGGGGCTGATGAGCGGAATACAGCACCATTTGGTGGATCTCCATCTGCTGCTGCGCAACGCTACGCAAGGTTTGGAAGTGATCCCAATGCAATTTTGGAAGTCATCACACGCGATCGTGCATCAGCTGTTGCAGCAGCACGCAGCCGAGACCGTGCATGGTCCGTATCTGGATGTGGCAGTGTGTTACCAGATGCTGGCGATTTCATTGGCGAACTGCAAAGCCGACGGCCCGCACGACTTTTCGATGCAATATGCATCGCTGTTCCGTTCTTGCGATGATATTGCCTGCGAGGCAATGCAATATTGGGACCGGTCCCTGATCGCGTTGCAGCAGACATGGGATCACACCTCGGATGATGCATACGTTGCCTGTCTGCGATTGCTGCGTCGATTCCAGCACTTGCCGAAATATATCGCAACCAAACCGGCCAGCGACATGCAACAACTTCTGCAGACGTTCGCGGCATCGTTCGATCCCTCGCAACAGTTCCTGCCCAAAGATGGCGCTCAAGCACAACAGCAGCAGCAGCAGCAGCAGCAGCAGCAGCGAGATGAGCAGCAAGTGGGAGAACAACTGCAGGACCTGTCCGCCATGCAATGGTTCCACCGAATACGGCAGCGCACGTCGCCAATCCGTCAGCAGTGTGTGAGAAGGACGTTGCTGCAACGCCTCTTTGGTCGTCGACCCACGCCAGTCGAAGAGTTGCACATGCGGTACTTCGCCGAGGAATGGAGGGATCTCGGTTCCCAAATGGATCGCATTGCGAGGATTGAATACTTTCACTGCAATTCCTGCCGACGGATGGATGTTGGGATCCCACCGCACGTGGAGGCGTGATGAGTTTGTGAGTCTTTTGTCCGTTGGAAAGGTGTTGTACTCGTGAATGTGAACTCGACAGAACACGAACCTACAATGCATGGTGGAATGGATTGTCTCTCCACACAACTGTGGGCGTATCTACTTGTAAAATACTTAAGAATGTCTCCGACATCGCACAAGAGAGTATTACTACAAATGTATGCCTTGATGCAATGCGTACGCGTATGCATGCACAATTTGGGATCTCAGCGGTGCTGCTGTTGCTGCGACGACGTCATTTCGAGACCTGATATGTCTTCATCGTCGGGGTAATCCAAATCCAAATCGAGATCAATGTCCAAATCATCCGTGTCCAACGTCATGTCGTAACCATCGCCTCCATTGACGTCGCCGTTTCCCCCTTCGTCACCATCCTCATCATCGAAGTACATCGATTCCATCACCTGGTAGCTGGAATACAATTTGGCCTGCGGGTTTGGTCGCCACAGGTACGCGATGCACGTCAAGACGATGAGGTAGACGATCTCGCCACTGCGCTCCAACGTGAGCTCGTCAATGTCCTTGCTCTTGTTGCTGATGGCATCGAAAATGAAGAGGATGACCATGCCGACGTACACGACCACGGCGAACATGAAGATGCGCCACAGCCAGACGTACCGTTCCAGCTTGCGCTCCTGTCGGTATAGCCGCAGGGCCGCCATCGTTCGGAAGAGGCCGAAAGGAATCCAGATGAAGAAGATGATGTCGCAGGCCAGGACCATGATCGACGTATCGACCATGAAATGGTCGGCGGCCTCGCTGTCCTCGTAGAGCCCGAATATCCTGAAGATGTCGTACAGCGACACCGAGACGATGTACATAATCGTGAGGACGTAGAGGCAGCGCATGGTGCGTTTGGCCAAAGTTTCGCGGACGACGCCCCATCCCAGCGACACCATGACGTAAAGACACCGGCTCATGCCGTGCTTGAACCCATGCATGAGGGTGGTCGCGGCATCCAACCACAATACATCATGATCCGAGTTGGCAATGACTGTTTTGTACGTCATGTGGAAGATGAGATCCAGCGCGGCCACGCAGATGGTGCAGAATATCCATTCCTCGAGCTTGATGCGTTCATCGGAGTGCCTCTGCATGAGGATGCGGTACCAGAGCAAGAGAAGGACGTGCAAGGACACCATGAAGATGTAGAAGGGTATATCATTGTCGGCTGCGTACGACAGCTCCACCAGCTCTCCGTGCACGTGCAGGTTGAGCGAGTAGGGGTTGCAATTGCCAACAATGACGGAGACGTGTCCCGTTCCCTCCAGGAAGATCGTGCCAAGGAAACCAGGTGGGAAGGATGCCGTGTTGGTCGGCTTCCCATTCTGATCAACGAAACGAAGTGGCAAGACGTCTCCAAAGAAAATGCCATCATGGACGATGAGACGTCCGTAGTTCTTCTTCAAACAGGCTTTCTCCTGCAGCGCCTTTGTTGTGCAGCATTTGTAGAAAATACCATCATCACCCACCGACCCAAGGCCGAGCTCGCCCAGCTTGTTCCAAGGCGAAGTTGTGCTGCTGTTGCTGTTGCTGTTGCTGTCGCTGTCGCTGTCGTCGCTGGATTCTATCTCTTCCTTCTGATCGGGATCGTACCCAAAAACTGCGACCTCGACGATATGGATGTGCTTCTTGGTCGCATTGATGATGCTCTGACCATCGTCGCCATCGTCTGCCGTGCCTTGTCCGGTAGATTCGAACACGAGCGACGAGAAATCGAGATACCCGTCACCGTGAATGACGGCATCAATCCGATTGGAGACGCTGGCAGGTGCGACATCGATGTCCAAGGGAAGCCGCGTTCTATCCTCTGCCATGGCGCTCCTTGGCTGTCCCGCCAGCAGGATCAGAAGCCATCCCGCAGTGAGCGCAACGTGGGGGAATCCGCTCGTGCATCTCTGCGACGCCATTTTGCACAAGAACCTGCGCTGTTTCCACGATGTGCTGCGTGATCTCCAACCCTTTCTGTTGCCAGCAACGGTGAGGCAGTTTGGCTGTTCGGCCCGTGATTTCTCCCGTTCGTGCTCGTCTATTCGCGGTTATGCTGTGGTCCGAGGATTCTCGTGTTTGTACGAATTGAGCGTGGAGCAAGATCTATTCGCAGAACGGAGTTGGGCAGAGCACTCGCAGGGTACCTGGAGAGTATTGCGGTCTGTCAAACGCGCCAGAGTCGCTCGCAACGCGATGAAGGTTTGTATCCTCAGCACCCTCTCTCTCCCTCCTTTCCTCGTCTCTTCGGATGTCCGTAGTCAGTGCAGATGATGACACCACCGAAGTGAAGGTGTATAGTAGGTAAATGAAGTTGCAGGTGAAGGCGCGGATCCGGACACCGTCTCTACTCGTATTGGGTAGAAGTAGCCGCAAGGTACGATCAATGGCCTTGTGTTCTATTTGGATCTCCAGTCTCTCCTTTGCGCCGCAATTCGCGTTGCGCCGTGTCATTTTGATCGAAACGACAAGCTTGGGCAACGTCCCCACGAATCGATCGCGAACAACACGATTGACTCATCCGACCGAACCGAACTCCCTCCAAAACGATGTCTTTGGTACCACAACAGATACATCCAAGAGCAACAAAGATGGAATTTCTCGCAACTCCACACAAATCTTCCAAGAATAGCGGATTTCCACGCTGGCCAACTTTCTGCCACAGAAGGATCTTGGAAGAGGGAAACGCGAGGGTTCCGGTTAGGAATCTGTGCAAAGCAAGGAACAGCGCAAGAACGAAGATCAGAAGTTCGATTGGCACAATTCAGCGATCATCACTGACAACTTTCTCTGTACCCTCGTACTTCTTTACTAATCATATTAGTCAAAATACTGGTCGGGGGATTGTCTTCAGACAACTCACAAATAAAGAACAAGAGCTCCGACCAGGGCACGCAACAACAGGCCAAAGCGTCTACAGTAGTTACTTGTGCACTTTAACAATCACGATGGCATCCCAAACAGACGAAGGTGCTGACGAGACGTCCCAAGATCAGGACCAAGGCCAACGCAATGGTCAAGCTGGTGTTCCGCCGATGAATACTGCAGCAGGATCCGCCGGCGCTGCTCCGCTGATGGATCTCTTCGCTCAACCTGCAACAAGTGCCTCGCTGCCGCCATTGGCACCCGCATCGGCATCTGCACCCGGCTTGACTCGCCTCTTCCAGCCACCGCCTCCACCGGCGCAAGCACAACCGGCGCTGTTGTCATCGGCAATCAAGATCCCACGTCCATCGTCGCAACTGAACAGGGATACGACGGTGTCACATACGAATGCAACACACCAGCATGACCGACCCGCTCCATCGCCCACCCAGGCGGTGGCCTACGGTCCTCGATCAATGATGGCGGGAGCATCCAACCAAGAAGGTGGATCGGCCAACGAAATGACGTCGTTGCTGTTCACCAACGGTGCCGGTACCACCAGCAATACCAAGGCTACCATCGATGGCAACATCAGGACTGCAAATACCAACTATGGGAATGCATCGCTGTTGAGAATGTTTGAGAAGGAGGCCGAGACGAAAGGAGCAGCCAACTCAACCAATGGTAATGGGAATCCCACCATCACCATCACGACCACCACCACCAGCACTCATCCAGCCAATCGTGAACGTCGCTCTCTCCTCGATCGCTTCCGCCAAGTTGTGAATAGAGCCCGCACATCGCAGTGGTTGCATCCCACCACCATCGCCGGTTCGTTCATGTTCCTGCTCTACCACGTCGTCTTCTGCCTGGCGATGGGAAGTGCCATCCAGCGCCCATCATCGTCCTCGCAATCCATCCTCGGTGCCATGGCCAAGATGTCCACAGTCGGCATCTTGTTCGCGGGGCCGCTCTACATCTTCCGATTGGGCTCGCACATACCTGCCGTGTACCCTTCGATCGATCTCTTCCTGGCTCCGTTCCTCGCGGATGCCGCAGTCATCGTCGACACGACACTTGTCGAGCAGCACAGGCGCAGATCCAACGACGCCGAATCCTACCCCGAATTGCAATTCTACGCCACGTTCGCCGTCCTGGTAGGAATCGGAATGCTGTGGGCGGGACTGCTGCTGCAGCTCGCGGCCTCCTTCAAGCTGGCGAACCTTGGGACCTTCCTGCCCTATTCGGTGCTATGCGGTTTCTTCTCGGCTGTGGGCGTGCTCCTGTGGGCGCTGGCGTTCTCGGTGGACACCAGCGGCCTCACGTGGCAGGCGGTCTTCATACAATCCAAGGACCCGTCCGTCATCATCAATTCTCTCGTCCATCATCTCCCGAGCCTCTTCATCGGAATCATCATGAATAGACTCGGTCCCAAGAATCCATTCTCTGTCATCTTCGTTCTGCTCGCCACGCAGGTCGTCTTCTACCTCGTCATGTGGTGCACGGGAACGTCGCTGAAGGAAGCGCAGGCAGATGGTTGGTTCTGGAGCCGCGATCAACTGGTCTTCGAGAAGGACACGCCGGTTGGCTTCCGATCATGGTCCTCACCACCTGCTCCGTTTGGGGGCATCTCCGTCTTGTTCCATAACGACGCCGTCGACTGGGTGGCCGTATGGGAGGGCCTGTCCTCCATGGCATCTCTGGCGGTCCTGTACTTGCTGCGATCATCCATCCATGCCAGCGCGTTGAAGAAGAACGTTGGCAACCTCGTCCGGAGAGTTCCTGTTGCGCCATCCACAGCCACGTCACCCAATACGACAAGCATCGCCCACGATGACACATTATTGAGGAACGACCACAACCAGCGCGATCGCACCCACGCGCCCACAATGAGAGAATCGCTGACACACACAAAGTCGTTTCGATTCGCCTCAGACATGGTTGGCAGCATCCAGCAAGGGTACCAGCAAGTATCCATGAGCTTGAGCGAGAATCAGCTTGCAAATCCGTCGAGCATGTCGCAACTATCACCGTCCAAAACACCATTTCGACCACGTAACACATCCGACATCGCCGGCGAGTTCGATCTGGCGTTTTCAGAACACCCGACGGTACGCCAGATACCGGGGAGCAATGAGGAAGACGACAACGGATACGTTGAGGTGAAGGCCAATACCCCAAAAGTCAGTCTGGAAGATATCTTCTTGGAGTATGGCTACAGTCTCTGCATGGTGGCGTTCTGCGGTGGTTTTGGATGCTGCCCGACAGTCGCCACATCCAACACCATGTACGCTATCGGGGCCGAAGGGTACGCGCCGCAGCTGGGTTCGATCCTCCTACTGGCCATCTTCTACCTGACCAGCTTTGAGATGGTGCAGTACATTCCCAAGGCAGCATTCTCTTCACTCCTGGTGTTGGGAGCGGTGGACACCTTCACGGTGTGGTTCTTCCGATCCTTCCGCAAGACGCAGGATATCTGGGAGTGGTCCGTCAATCCAATCATCGTCCTCTTCTCTTTGGTGGTCGGCTTTCTCAATGCCGTTTTCCTGGGCGTCGGCATATCCACGTTCGTCTTCGTGGGTGCCTTCTTCAAGGTCGGATCAGTCAAGTACGCCGCGACCGCCGTTCAGATTCGCAGCAGCATCGAGCGACCCATTCCCAGCTCCGAATGGCTGGACGACAACGGCGACTTCATCCAGGTGCTGGTGCTGCAGAACTACCTGTTCTTCGGCAACGCCAATTCGCTGTTCAGCTACATCACGACCATGTTCGAAGACATCGAGGGCGAGCATCTCAATCAGATCGTGCTCATTCCCAAACCCGAGGTCCTCCTTATCGACCTGTCATTGATCAGCGGGATGGATACATCCACGGTGGATGTTTTCAATGATGTCAAGTCGCTGTGCAAGGCAAATGGTTGCAAGCTGTTCCTGTGCGGCATGCCATCTTCGATCCGCAAGGCCTTCGCACTGGTTGGCTTGAAGCCCGAAACCAACACTCCGCGAGCACAACGATTGCTGCGCTTCTTTGCAGACTTGGACGCGGCGCTTGGTAGAGCGGAAGACTACCTGCTCAAAGCACACAATGTGCAAACAGAATACATCCAACCACAGCACCTTGTCAATGCCAACGCGAGCGATGGATTCCGGCACGCCCTCTTCCAGATCGACCAGCAGCACAACCAGAACTTCGCACAAGATCTGGTTGGGTTGGCAGAGTTCACTGAGAGCGTCGAATTGGAACCAGGACAAGCCCTGTTTGAAAATTACGACTCGCAACCGGTAGAAGCATGCAGGAGAGGGTTGTACTTTGTGCAATGGGGATTGCTGAAGATCGAAAGGAAGACATCGGAGACATTCAATCGATCCAGAAGTCACATGTCGTTATCCCAACGCCAACCGAGCGTGTCGCTCGGAAGAACAGAAGCAGGAGCCAACACGCTGACGAAGTTGCATGCCAGATCGACCACACTGAACATCCGTGCCATGGCATCAAGGTTGGGATCGAACAAGAGGCCCACCACGAATTTTCGCTTGGCACGTATCGGTCCTGGTTGGTAAGCCAATGCGTGTGGAGGTGGATTGGCGATTGAAAGGATGCATGCATTGAAGTTGGTACTGTATTGGATCTCGCCTCCTCTCACCGTTGTCGAGCTTCATGCGCTCTCCACTCATCTCCACTCTACTCTGCTCTTCATACTCGGACACTCCCATGCTTGCTTCCTTGCGCATGCTCGTATGCACCAAAATGCTGCCTTGATCACTTTTCTTGCATCTCCATGCAGGGTCTGTGGAATGACTGAACTTACGACAGGAGTTAGCAGTCCTGGCCAGACAGTTGCCATCTCTCATTGCAGACTTCATCATCTTCCCATCGAAAACATCGAACGTTTGGAGACAGAACAGCCTAAGCTGATCATGAGATTGTACAAGATGATATCGCACCTGATGGCGCAGCACCAGGAAGTTACGATCCAGCAGCTGGCAACTATGCACTCCATCATGAGCTCGCCCGCACATCTGAAACCGATGGGCCGATCCGCTTGACCGATGCGGTCGTAGAAGCAGGAGGAGGAGTCCCAGTACATGTCGATAGAGGACTGTGGCCTGTGGGCTGCGGACTGGCTTGCTTACTCTAGTGGTTGCTTGCATCGCCGAACAACTGCGACGGATGGTACGTCCAAGCAAGATCAGCAACTCCCAATCGTGCTTGCCTGCCACAAGAACGAGCACATGTCGGGACGGATACTGCGTCGCACCACACTGGCATGAGGACTCGTAGAGCGGATGCCCGGGCTTGTCGTTGCGAAGAATCAATCATCGATACATGAAAATAGACTTCGAAACTATTCTTTTCAATGCTTACGCGTAGACTTTGAGCAATTTCCTCCAGCAAGCTTGCACTTGCATTCACACATTTTCTGACCTGAATACTCGTGCAACAGAGCATCGGGAGATAAATCTATTCCTGCGGTGTTGCGCTATCGGAAGGAAGTTCGCCGGTGATCTTGGCCACGGTGTCTAACCTCGCCGCGCCGTACAGACCAACCGAGCTGAATGGATCCTGCGTCTTCTGGAAGTTTCCTGGCACGGTGGCCTTCCGTATGTCGGGACGGTCCACGACCTTGACCTCTGGTATCGACACGTGGCTCGATAGGACGGGCATGGGTGGTGCGGATGCGACCTGCCCCTCCGTGAGCTCGGGAAGGCCGATGTTGCCGGTGGATTGCTGGAAAATGCTCTTGTCAGTCTTCGGTGTCACCGATCCGATTTTGGCGGTGATCAAGCTCAATTCGTCCTGTCCCAGGCTGCCGGACATCATTTCGCTCATGTCGGACACGGTCTTCTTGCGAGCGGATCGTCCACGTCCACCTCGTCTGCTGCTCTTCTCGACGAGCTGCTGTTGCTCCTGCTGGGTCTTTTGCAGATATCCGCGAATCGCATCAGAGGTGACCTGGGCACGGGTTCCATGTCGCATGACAAGACCGGCACCCTGGATGGCGCTCTCCGCCTCTTTCTGCGCGATGAGGACATCACGTGCTCGATGCACCTGCTTCTCCTCGAATCGGCGGGATGCCTCCAGCACGGCCAGCCGCATCTGTCTGTGGGCGCGGTAGAGTTGCTTGTTGGCTGCCAGCGCCGACTTGGGGGCTCCTGGCGCAACCTCTGTGATTGCCAACGCACGACGTGCGTCGTATCCGAATTTTGGCATCAAATCATCAGAGATGGTACGCGTGTCCATGTCCTTGTCAGTCAGCGATAATGAACGTTTGCGTCCTCCCAAATCAGCGCCAGCTGGTCTGGATGGGAAGGTTGGCGTGAGGGTGACGTCCAACCCCTTTGCCTCCTCGTGCTCCGGCACTGGGAGAACCTCTGCGATCATCTTCCTTCCGGGTGGGGATGCGGAGCTGGCCCGCCTTGGGGAACTCATGATCGGCGAGGGGACCGCAGCCTTGGTCTCATCTTGTGGCTGAAGGTTGGGCAAAGGATGAAGCTGCATGACTTCGCCCTTCGTCGAATCCTGCAAGGTTGGATCTGGCTTTGGAGTGAGACTTCCAGTCGAAGAGATCTCGCTGTTTGGCAAGGGCATCGCAAGCGCAGCCGCGAGGGTGGATTGCTCGAAGCTCTTGCGCCTCGGCGCCTTGCGCTCTTGCCCTTTCATGAGGAGCAGGAAGTCATCATACGTGATCCTGGCCTGGATGCAGTTGACCGCCTTCATACTCTCCTGCCACATTTTGCGCGTCGATTCTTCGTTCTGCATGTCGTTGGTTCCAACCAGATCCATGATGTCATCCAATGTGATGTACTGCCAAACGTGGAGTAGTAGTATGTGATATGGTGTGGCATGATACGATATGGTGCGGTATTGCATTGTGGGTCATCATTCCCCAGCAGATAGCAACATTCAGATACAGGTTGTGTGCAGTTCCGAAATCGCGTGCACGGCAACAGATGGTGTCAGTTGGACGAAGAAAATACGGACATGCGCAAATGAGTGAATGAGAGGGAGGTGAAAGAAGGAGAGATTTATCATTCAGCGCCACAGCATGGGCATGTCCTCGGCAATGACAACATCCCATCAAGGATGCTGGCTGTCTCATTGATATTGCGTCTCATACAAACACACACAATGCACACACCATGCACACACAGGCATATAGCAAGACACGACACACAGAACGCATCGTGATACTTACGCCCTTGTGATTGCTGTCCAATCGATCGAACGCCAAACGCAGGTTGCGATCGTCCACACGGCATTGGCTCAGACCTGCGGCCACGAATTCGTGCCAATGGATGCGCGTCTCCGACTTGTTGACTCGCATCGCGTTGAAGATGTCCTCCACCTCCGATTCCGTGAGGGCCCCCAGCGATCCTGCGCCAGCATTGTCCAGCAGGACCTGCTTTAGCGCGGTGAGCGAAATCTCGCCGGATCCATCCGTATCAATCTTCTCGAATTCCTTTCGCAGATCCTTGATCTGATCTGGCAGAAGCGTGAAGCTGAGGACTTCGGAGAGGAGTTTTCTCATGTCGGAGAACTCCTTGAATGCCACGAGCGCCTTGACGACGTTGGAATTGAGTGCCGCATCTGTTTCCGTGCGTGCTCGGTGTGCCCACTCGCGCAACCACAGGTGCTTCTGCGAATCACGGGCCGTGGGACGTTTCTGAGGATCCGTGACCAGCATGGCTCGGATGAACTCCCTGGCGCGTTCGCTGACGAGGGACCAGATATCTTGCGGTTCGAATTCGAATGCACCGCGAAGGATGTTGGAGCGCACCGTCATGAGCGGTTCCGGTCCACCGCATCCTCCGAACGGAGGGTCGCCGCTGAGCAGCAGGAAGGTGATGACTCCAATGGCCCAAATGTCACAGCGTTCGTCGTAGTTACCACGGATGACTTCGGGAGCGACCGTGTAGGGCGTGCCCACGGCTTCGTGGTGGACCTCACCAAAGCGGAAATGCTTGCTGAGTCCGAAGTCGATCATCTTGAGCTCTGAATCGGCGGCGGTGGAGGAGAAGAGGAAGTTCTCGAGCTTGAGATCGCGGTGGATGATGCCCTTGGAGTGCAGATAACGCACGGCGGACAGCATCTGCTTCACGAGTCTGGCGCATTCTGATTCCGTGTAATGATAGTCCGGCTGCTCATCGAGCCTGTCAAAGAGCTCGCCACCCAGACAAAGCTCTTGCACGAGGTAGATCTCGGAATGACTCTCATACACCTCTTCTAACCGGACGATGTTGGGATGGTCGAGCTGGCACATGATGAAGATCTCTTCACGCAGCTGCGCCAGTCCTTCCTTGGATCCCACGAGACCCAGATCAAGGCACTTAACTGCGTACTTGACGCCGGTTGCCTTGTGCTCGACCAATCGCACCAGTCCTGAAACTCCCGATCCCAGCACGGGACCGTCGTGGACGCCGTCGTAAACCTCCTCGATGGGACGGCCGAATGGCACCTCGATATGCACGACCTTGGCCGTAAGGTTGCCGTCTGTGTCGTTGAGGATCTCATCGAGACCGATGGCGCTGCCCGAGTGCTTGAGCGTTTTGTTGGTGCGTCGTGGCTTGGACGATCTTCCCGAACTGCCCGTGCTCGCGTCGTCGCCGCCGCCCCCGGTGATGTCGTCCCCCCACGCACCTGAGATATCGCCCGAGCTGGAATTGGGCGTCGATGCGCCAGATGCGTAGCTCGCAAATCTATCCCGCGAGGATGGAGACACAGGCGGCCCGTCCTTCGTTGGGACTTGCCTGATCACCGGCGCATTCTCCATGTTTTTGCTGGCGGGTGATCGTGGCGGCAGCGATGATCCTCCTTGGGCCCCAGGCTTCGCCGCTGGTTCATCGGGTGGCGTTCCAGCCGAACCCTTGGAGGCCATCTCTTCGTTTGACGATTCTGCATCGTTGTCCGCCTTCTTCGTGGCATTGGTGGTGATGGTGGCTGCGGTACTTGCGGTTGCGGCATCCTTTGCTTGTGCGCTGGTTTGAATTTCGCGGGCGGTGCCGTTGGGTGTTGCGGAAGCTGTCTCCTTCGGCGCTGCTGGCGTCGATGTTGATGGCGCTGGAGGCTTTTGTTGGCTTGCCTCGTTGTTGGGGTTGGTGCCGCTCTGGACGGCCGCCTCTGAGCTTTGCGAGCATCCCATTTTGGATCTTCGCCGGGTGTTCTGGATTCAGAGTGTTGTGCGATGTTCTCTTTCGATGAGTTGTGTGGGTGCTCGCAGAGTGGAAAGTGCAGTGGTCTGCGCTCTCTTCGGATGCTCTGTCCTTTGCTTTGGTGCCCTCTGCCTTGCTTTGCCTTCTGCTGCGTCTATTCGGCCGCGCCACACGGGGACGGAGACTGGAGAGGACAGAGGGGAAGTTGATGGACAAAAAGACCTGAGTGTGGGGCTCTCCCAAGAGTTCTTATTGGAGATGTGCGGGAACACGAAGGCTGGTTGTGGATACGTGATGCACTCCGCGCCGAGCTGTTTCTCTTGCGAGTTCGCACTGGTCTTGTCGCGATTGCAATTGCAACAGTAGCTGCTTTCGTTCGTTTGTCCGTTTGTCGGAGGGAGCTGCTCGCTGGCTTGTTGCCCTTGTTGCCCTTGTTGAATTGCTTGCTTCCTTGGTATTCTATAATAGTCTGTTGTTTGGTTGTTTGGTTGGTTGGTTGGTTGGTTACTTGCTGTCTTCGGAGGATGGATCTGCTTTTTTGGTTGTTTGCCTTTCCTTCTCTCCAACAAGTTGTGGGCTCAAGAGGGCTGACACCTTTGTGTTCGTGCCTTCTTGTTGACATCACACGTCGTCGTGATGTTGTGGTGTTGTGATCTTGCGATCGTGATCTTCCGTCCTTCTCCGTTCTTCTCGAGCGAAGAGCAAAAAAGAAGAGGGAAAACGAACAAGCACGCTTCGATCGTCGTCTTTCTGCCCAAGCTTCTTCTTCAAGTCAAAGGAGTCGACAAGTTCGTACGAGTCAATATTCAATCGTGCCTTTCCCACCAGTTCGTGCATGCGCACGTTTCGGAAAAGAACGATTCAGTCCCGTTTTCGATCGTGAAAATGGCGGTTATCAACGGTTTCGCATTGACTCAATCATGGAGTTGGCAGTTTGAAACGGTTTTGAACCGCGATTTGATTTTGGCGCGGCAATCGTCAGACAACAACAACACGCAAAAGATGAGCATCCACACATCTTCCTTGAGCCTCTGTGCCCACTCCTACTCGCGCGTCGAATGATGAAGGGCGACAAAGTAGAGGCAGAGCAGATGATTGACGCATTATTGATCAGCATCCACGGGTTGCGTTGTTGCTTATTCATCATCAACGTCAACGTCGTCATCGTCGCCAGCGACGTGCTCCTTCTCCCTCCCACTATCACCATCAGTGGCATCGGTATCGTCATCCTTTCCCTTGTCGCCGTCAGCTCCCTTCTTGTAACGCTGTTGGATGGTCTGCAGAACGGCGCGCAGACGCTTTGATCGGACCTGCGCGAACCGGATGCCGTCCTCGTACCGCATGAACGAATCGATTCTGGTTTGAACGGACTTGCCTTCGATGCGCTTCACCACGGGTTCGAGCTGACCGATGGTCTCGTCCGATGACCAACCCGCATGCCGGTTGCAGAACAGCACCAGCTTCTCCGTATCGGGAACGCCCCACGTGAACTGCTCGTCGGACCTGTCCACGACGGGATTCTGGTACGCGTTCAGCACTTTGTCGTCCGGGAAATTCGCTGGCGGGATCCATCGCGCGCGTGCCGTGTGATGGCTGTGGTGGAAGATCTGCTCGCGCCTGTTCCCATCGAACCGGCTCTTGTGCTTGGAGATCGCATCATTCGGATCGAAGGCTTCCAGCCAACGGCGGAAGGCTTTCAAACCCTTCTTGACACCCTGCGACACGTCGAAGCCTTGCAGGATTTCCATGCCATTCACGATGCCCACGCCCTTCACCCCCTCCGTGTAGTCGCTGCCCAGCAGCATGGCCAAGGCGATCATGCCATCCCACGAAATTTCCATCTCCCTCTTGGCATCATCAGCGCGGTACGCCTCCACGTACTTTTGATCGTCGAAGATGTTCTTGTAGACGGTCTTGCCGCCGAAAACAAACGCGTCGCTGTCCTCCGTGACGATGCCATGCACCAGACCGAGCTGTTCCAATGCCACGCATTGCGCCTCGGCCTCCGCTGGTGCCACGAGGTACGGCACGCCGAATAGTTGCAGAAGCTGCATCGCCTCCGTCTTCATCTCATCCGTCACAGTGTCCATCTCGCGATCTGCCTGACGACGTTCTTCCGCCCATTTGCTTTGGTACTCCTCAAGCGTCGCCGCAACCTCACTTGCGTCCAATGTGTTTGTTGCAGTCACGGTGTCATCGTCGCCCCTACTTCTGCCTTCGTCAATCCTTGCAGCATCGTCGAAAGCACCAGCAGTGCCGGAAGGAGCTCCACCGTCGCCTGTCGGGCTATCGTTTTCCATCTTGTTATTGCTTTGTTGTGTCGCCACCAGACTGATTGTACGGCTGCTGTTCTCAACATTATCACGAAGGCCGTGATTGTCATTGGTGCCATTGATCTTTGGAGGAGTTGAACACATGGGAGAACCTGCGATTGCATTGTCTGCTTTGCGACAGCTGGCATTGATCGTTGGTGACTTTTGTGGTGTGGAGACATACTTCGAGCGGTTCGGCGGAGTGAATTGCTGTTCGTCGACCGAGGCACCGCCATCATTGCTGGGAGTCGCCGGGTGTCCATTCGGCGTCTGGTTTTGAGATGAATTGGTTTTCAACGGCGACACGCGCTTCTCGGGAGATGCACTTGCCTGGCTCAGAGATGTACTCAATGTGATGCCGGTGTCGGCCGCGTGCTTTGCGATCGCTCTTCGGAATGCCCTGCCCGCCCAATCGGTTAACTTGGCTGCGGTTGCCTGCGCCTGTTCCAACGCTGCGGCGGTGTCATCTTGGGAGCCGATCGCATCGAAATCGTTCGTTCCCCACTCATCGCCAGCGAGCTTGTCCAAGCCATACCTGCCACCGTTGGCATCTCCTTCATTGACGATGTCGCCATCGGCATCGATGTGGTCATCCATCGTCACACCGTTTTCATCGTTTCCATTGGAGTCATCAATCGCACTCACTTGATTGACACTGACCTCCGGTGAACGACTGGAATACGGCGCTCTGTTTGTTGCTTCGGCTGATGCTCGTGATGGACTTGATAGAGGCATTTTGACGGAGCTGCTGTTCGCACTGAGTGCATCGGACTTGTTTGGCGGGACGGATGGCTCCTCGTCCACATCGATAATTCGGGGCGGTGTTGTTTTGTCAGCATCGTTCTTGTCACTTCCAAAGTCGTCCCCGTCTTCCCAATCAATGTCATCTTCGTCATCACTATCTCCGCTGTTGATTCCATCTTGCTGAGGCTTCTGTTCTTCGGAGCTTACGACCAGCGACTCAGTCAACGTCGTATTTGATTCTGAAGGTTTCATTGACTTCGCTGGCTCTGCGAGATTGGCAGCTGGCTTGCGGGCGACGGGAATTCCATTCGATCTATCGTGTCTGTGCATCACAACATCAATAACTTCCACTTGCTCACTTTTCTTCAGGCTGGCCGTCGCTGCGATTGTTGCTTTGGTGATGTTTGGCGAAGCTTCTTTGCTCATTTGGTTCGATAGATCTGATGGTTTGATGAAACCACCGCCGCCACCTTCGCCTTCTTCGTCGTCATCTTCGGAAGCTGATGAGGCGTTCAATAGCAACAAATTCGGCTCAAGATTGGATGACGCAGCAGCGGTTTTGATGGTCCTTGTTGGTCTTGCTGCAGGCTTGCGGTCGTCTGAAGGATCGATCAAGTCTTTCTCGGTGATAAATCCGCCGCCACCATCGCTGTTTTCGTCATCAGAGTCATCATGAAGCACGATCATGGATGATCTTGATTGTTTCGCTTCGAGTTCTTGTTGTTGTTGATGATGGTGCATGGCAGCTTGTCTGTCCTCCTCGAGCTGCAGTGAACGCGCCAATGATTCGTCATGCGCCGAACGAGCCGTTGGTTTCTTTGCGTATGGATTGACTGGTTTGGGACCGTTCAGTTTCTTCGGTACTGACGTGAACCGACCGCCATCATTCACTATGGTGGCTCTATTGCCGTTCCGAACACCTCCATTTTCCTCATCCTGCAAAGCTCTGGCCAGTTGCTCATCCCGAGATTGTTGGGAGAGCACGTGATCTTTACGAGGAGTAGTTGCACCGCAGTTATCAGTGGATGCCATGTGAGAAGCACCCCCATCCATGCCTCCATCAACAACTGCGACAATGTCGCTTCCGTCACGTTCCTCCTCGCCATTTTCATCATCATCATCATCATCCTGGGCTATCCTTCTGCGTTTTGCAAGTCTTGAAGCTGGAGCAACTTTGGAAGCAGAAGCAGCCGAAGAAGCAATAGTTGCCGATGCATTGGCGGCCACCACGAAGCCCCCACCAGTTTCCCCAGCCTCCGGTTCCGCTGTTGATTTGAAGAATCCAGCACCGATTCCATCGTCGCTATCATCCTCTTCGTCAATATCGATGATGGCATGTCTTGTGAAGCCTGCGGTGCCGTTTGCTTTGGTGGTTCGCGCTGCAGGTTTGAGATCATCGTTGACATCGTGGTCATCACCGCCGTGCTTCCTCACACCAGCTGCCTCCATCTCAACATCCTCCCAGTCGATGTCATCGTCATCGTCATCGTCATCGTCGGCATTGCCATTGCCATCGCTATGACGGTTGTTCTCACCATCGCTCTCATCGTCTGATTGGCTTGGTGGCGCAACAATGAATCCGCTGTGGATTTTGCGGTTCCGCTTCCTCGTGAGAGTTTTTCCAACCTTGCCGCGCGATTCGTATTCCATGTCCACTGCAAAGTCATCGTATTCAAGATCGCTGGGTTCGAAGCTGTCGTCATCGTATGTGGCGTTGTTTGTGGAATTGACGAAACGATTGTTTCCGCGCGACGACTTGCTTACTTTTCCGCCGCGGTTTTTCCGGTCCTTCGTCTTCTTCTCACCGTCCTTTTGAAAGAATATCTTGCGCGAAGGATCGGCTGCGTTGGTGCGAATGCGATTGCCCGACTCATCCACCTCCTCCTCATTTTTGAGGACCTGCTTGGCCACCTTGACTGCATCCTTGTTGAGCTTCGTGTACCGGAGGAAATTGCGGAGCTGGCATTTGGAGAGTTCCTCGGGATTGGCGGCAACTTGCATGAATTCGCTCCGCGATCGCATGCGCTGCCTTCGATGTGCCTCCTCCACCTGCTCCTTCCGATCTGATGATGGTAGCGAAGCGACGAAGTCGACATCAAATTGGTCAGGATCATCCGGGGCAAAACTGTGGCTGTTGCCGTTCTTGTTGGAGGCATGCGCCATCTGAAACCCTCCGTTTCGCTTGCGTTTGTTGAGTTGCTTGCCTCGACCCCGCCTCCGATCAGCAGACGGAAACACAGGCTTATCGATCGGTTGGTCCGCGTCCAGTTCGTATTCCGAATCGGAGTCGTTCCCACCATTTCTGCGATTGTCATTGGTGGTGCCTGCAGCGCGTCCTTTTGCAGCACCGTGACCGCTTGCAGGTCGCTCGGCATTTTCATATTCCTGCTTCTGCAACACGACCGCCGTATCCCAGTCGCTCTTTTCCAATGCCGGACCCTCTGGCTGAAGATAATCTTGTTGTTCGCTCAGCAGCTTCGCGATGGCTTCATCATTCGCTGTCGACGATTTCGTTGCGGACAACGGTCGAGCAGGAGAAGCACCGAGAACTTGGACCGCTGCTTCGCTGTCGTTGGGGTATCTCTGGTTTCCATCTGAGACTGTGGTCGCACCCTTGTCGTTATCATCGCCACCGCTTCGTTGCACCGTCGACTGCTGCGACCCTGCCAGCGAGGACTGCGCGGATTGACCCTTCTGTTTGGTTTCGTCTTGTTCTTGGGCATCGGTATCATCCAGCTCAGGGTCGTAGAATCCAGGAGCGGATGAAGTTGATGTCTGTTGGGCGTTCGATGCCTTGCCACCATCCCCGTCAGCTTTCTCGCCTTCGCCACGCCGTTGTTGTTTTTCCTGGTCCAATGCAATCTCCTCGCCTGTCTTGTTGCTGGCGATGGCACCGTGCTTCTTGAGCTGCTGCGCTAGAATGCGCTTGGCCATCCTTTGAAAGGCTGTGTCGATGTGGGACTTGCCATCCTTGCCGCTCGATGCGCTGCCCACGGTGAACTGATCCCTCCGCTTCCTTCGCAACGCCAGCTCTCTGAGCTTGATCTCAGGCGTCGCACCGTCGAACACGAAGACGGGACGTATCCCGTGGTACCGCAGCTTGCACAGCCGCCGGAAGAAACCAATGAGATGCGCCGCCGGCTTCACGGATCCCGTCTCCGGATCCCTCATCGCCTTGATGAATTGCAGCAGCCAGATACTGGCATCGATCGCCAGCACCTTCCCTTCCAGCGTCTCGATGGAGATGCGTCGCCCGATGGGCAGCAGCAGCTGCCACAGTCCCTTGACTCCCATCCTGACATATGCCTGTAGGTGCTCTCTCTCTCTCTCTCTCTCTCTACAGCGCACGTCTCTGTTGTCTCTTTCTGCCCGTTCACTTGGCTTATGAGGAATACAAGTGTATGAGAAAGGTTGGAGACGGCAGCTCAGCTGTTTATTCCCTCTTTGCCTCACTTGGCGGACCTCCGCACATCTCGGTACCACACTCGCCACGCTCACCCATCAACACATCCACACATCAACACAAGAACAGCCCCCCAAGTTTCCATCCGACACGATGTGGTGCCGCGTTTGGGAGATGCGAATTTCAACCTTGTTTGTTGTCCACGACTCGACGCAACTCCAGTCAAAGAGTCGGTTGAGTCGCATAGATGTGAAGAAAAGATGACGCGGTGTTTCGCGAAGAAAAGATGAGTCGGTCTGTGCCAAATCGTGGGCGACAACCAGAGCATCGTGGTTGTTGACCCATCACGATCCATCGCGATGGAGACAAGGATCCAAAGAGAGAGCCAACCCACTGAAGCACATCTCCAATCATAGAATAGTACCAACTCGTACCCATACACATACCCATAGGCGTATCACGCTGCGAGTGATACGATTGGGAAGAGCATTCGTGCAATGCATTGTGAACACTCGCACCTTTGCTCCACTCTGCCATAATTGTTCCCTGCGATGTCACCCATGATACCAACGAAGATTGCTGCGACAGCCAGCGCCATTGGCAACAGCCGTTCCGGCAACGTCGCGGCGACGGCAACCAGAGCAGCGTCGTCGTCGTATCGAACGCCAGGCGTGCAGAAGCCAAATCAGTTCACGCGGGTCTTCACGCAGATGAAGCAGACCTGTCCCGATCGCATCAAGGCCTACGCCTCGTGCATCCGACTGGCCGAGGAGCAGGATATGCTGCAACGGCATGTGTGTCAGGAGGAGTTTGCGGCCGTCAAGGAATGCTTCCGTGAAGCACGAAGGCAACGGACATAGAGATCATAGAACGCATTGGTGCAGCGGGCGCATCGCCACGTTCGACGACAGCATGGCTCGCCGTGGAAAAATCAACATGCTCTGCGCCTACGCATGGTCGTACGTATTCCACGAATACGATCTACTCCTTGAACTGTGCTTGGGAGAAGATGCAGATGGAGTTGGACGGCAAGTTCGGAAATTTACGAGCTATGTGCGAGCGTGTACCCTGCATACACGGTCCACCACATCATACTGGGGCATTGCTGACAGCATTTCAGATGAAGAATGCTGTTCCTGTCGAAAAGCGACGAGTTTGACAGAGTACGAGTACGTATGGAGGATGAAAGGCCAAATGGAGCGAATCAATGCTCGTCTGCATTTGCACGGTAGAAGAGTAGCAAAAGGACTTGCCGTACCGATGACATTGCTGGTGCACAACTTCTGCTGTCATGTCGCGGAATCTACGATGGCAGTCGAGTATGTAATAAAAGCCAACTCTCGAACAGCATTGTAGTTTATTCTTCTCGTACCACTTCGCCGCCTTCTCATCACGCATCGCCCATCATCTTCTTGACAAGTTCCGCGACGTAGAAGCAGGAGGCGTTGGCTGGGAAGGCACGGATCAATGCAGGTCGAATGCCAGTGAACAGAGCGCCAGCACCCTCCGTCTTGATCAAATGACGGTACACATCGAAGAGGCTCTTGTAGGTGCCCTCCGCGGCGGTTTGGTAACGTGATTTCAACACATCGAACGGGATGGACACGGTCCAAGTTGCCATGCCTGAGATACCACCAGACATCAGGACAGAAAAAATGGATAGCTGCTTCGTGTCATCGACTCCCTCCACTTTCACCAGTTGACTCTTCATGACTTCGTACACTCCGAACCACGTGATGCTACCTGGCACATCCCGGAGCAACGTCAACGTAAACCCCTTGTAAAGGCTGCGGATGCCACCGGTTTTCAACAGTTGGATGGCGCAGTCAATCATGCCGGTGTACTTCGGAGGGCTGGCCGCCGATGCGGTCAACGTTTGAATCTGCAGCAGGCACTTGATTCGCTCGGATGGCGCCGTTATCATGGTGGCTGGAAAGGCAGACAACCCACCCGCGAAGCATAGCTCGGGCAGCGAACAGGGTTCTTTCTCCGTCTTGTTGGTGGCGAATCGCACAGCCTCCTGACCCAATTCATATCCCCAAAAGCTCAACGCGTACACCGGCGATATAGCGACGACGGGTGCCGACACGCCGCGGTACGCGCCACGGATGCCCTCCTTGACGAGCGTTTGTCGCAAGGCAGCGAACACAGATGTCCCCTGCGTCATTCCTGTTTGCATTCGGACCTGTATGCACATGGGAATCCATTGGGGTCAAGCAGGCGAGTGTTGTGTTGTGTGGTGTTTGCACACGTGAAGAAATGAATGCGACGGTGAGACGGTCATCCGCATAAATGCGTCAGAATCTGGCACTTATACGTACCGATGGCAGCGTCCATCGCCGGTCTAAGCATTGCTTCAGACGATGCATATCGAGTGCATCTTGTATTCATCCTAGCAGTCGCATGTACAGCATTATGTTGCTCACGTACCTTGACAAGATCGAAGGGATGACCCACAACAGTCGCAGCAACACCTGCAGGGTTCCGAATAAAGGATGAAGAAAGAAATGATTTGGCGGCCGAGGTGACAACGGGATGCAAGTAATCATGATCAAGACTTGGTGAGACATTCACATGAAGTGTACCCAAATGCAAATGCAAGATGATTCACACCCGCACAAATTGACGTGCATGCCAATATAATGCGTACATGGTGATTGGACGTGTTGGATGTGGCAGCCCACCTGAGAAAGGCATCGACCAAATCATCAATCAATAGGAAGGCAACAAAGTTGACTTACCGCCAGCTCCACCGGAGATCAGACTTCTCAAGAGCGGTGATGAGGCCACTGTGGATGGTATTGTGTCACATGGAGGAAAGAGAGGGATGTGGGAAGAAGTGTGCGTGTAGTTTCTGTGAGAACGAATGAAGCCACATTGCGTGAATGCGACGATGTGCAATCAACGGCATGGAAGCGAATCATGTTCATGGGACGTGCTGGGATGTATCTCACAGGCGGCGTTGCTGCCATTCATTGTCTGTGAATCTCGACAGGTTGGGACGTACAGAGAGATCCGCCAGACGAAGAGGATGACGACGAGGCAGCCAAAACGATGCCATTGCCACCAGAAGCCGTCTTTCGTTGAGGTGTTGCCGACTCCATATTGATGCTTTGATGGGGAGTTCCACGCTAGAACCTGGAGTGAATGCTCGACTCTACGCTACTCGACTCTGCTTGGCTTAGCTTGGCTTGGCTTGGCTTGATGCAGTACTGTTCCGCTTTGAACAAATTGTGGTTGGAGGGGGCCTCTGTCTCTCCTTGTTGGATTGCTGGTTGCGTCGGAACATGAGCAGTTCTGGTTGTCCCCCCAGGGATGGTTCGCCTACACAACGACGAACCGCGGTGTGTGGTTTTGTTGGCTGTTCGCCTGCGTCAGGGCTGGATGGCGGAAGGAATATATGACCCCATTCAGGATACAAAGGTATTATCGTGCCGATTTTTAATTTGAGGAATTATATCATCCTATACTGATGTAGATAGTACATGGGTGAGGTAACAAGCTCCTGGGCCTTATAGTTAAAAAGTTTATATTTTTCGCATAAGTCTACGTCTAAAAACGTTAAGCATGCGGACGTCAAGGGGCAAATGGGGTTCGGACTCGCCAGTCGTGCTTCAGGTTGATGTCCAGTCGTGCCCATCATTGACACACTCACATTTTGCGTGAGTGAGGTGCTTGAGTGCGAAAACATGTCGAGGATTGCGCAGTGGTGGTAGGCATGATGAGGCTGTTGCTTCATCTGGGTTGTGGATCAGGCATCACAATCCAGAGTTGTGGATTGGTGGGTAATCCAGATCTTGATGCCCAGCTTGACTTTCACACAGCTTTGTTCTCTGTTCTGCTGCTGTCCTTGGCCATCGTTGGCTTCTGGCTGTTGTTCATCTGCTTTCCCATCGGCTTCTTGTTTTCAGCGTCAATCACTTGATTCTTCCGAATCGATAGCAGTTTCGTGTGCTTTCCTGTTTCCAAACAATTGTGATTTTCTTGTTCTCAACGTATTTTACGTTTTGGACGAGAACAAAGGCCTGACGTCATTATATTTTGATTCCAAATTTCTAATTTCTGATCATGTTTCGACGAGAGGTATTCTCCACCAACCTGTTTGAATTTTCAGTGACCAATCATTTCTTCTCGGTGACGCACAACATCTTTTCGAAAGAGGGACAGACCTTGTATTTGGCAGCGAATACCAGCGGCGATTGGGATCTTGGTGGGAGAGAGCCCACCTCGTCGTCCTGTTGTGTCGGGTGCAATCTCCCCAAGTTCGCCAACCTCTATCACACCAACACACGACGAGCTATGATGCTAACAACAACAACAACAACAACAACAACAACAACAACAATGACAACAATGACAACAGCAATGACAACAATGCCAACAGCAATGACAACAACAATGGCAACAATGGCAACAACGACAATAACGACAATAACGGCAACAACAATCTAACCACAAAAGCAGCTCCCGAAGAATCTGTGTTGCAACTGCCAATTGTCATGGTCGGAGATCGTTCCATGGAAGTGATTGAAAGCACAACCAGCATCCACTACTGAATTCATCATTGGGGGCAACACGCATCTCGCACACTCAAACTTGTCACTCTGCCTGGGCAACGTTTGACCGCGCAAGAATTTTGTGCTCCGCGCACGCGCGCGACACTTGTGATGTTGACATCTGTCGAAGTCCGCTTTCGATTCGCATTGTCCACGTCGCGCGCTATGATTGGTTAAGAACGAGTCCATCCAGTCAATGATCGTGACATGTTGGTGATTCCTTGTTCTTCGTCGGAAGTAGGAATTGAGAGTTCTCACAGGACGATTCCGAAATCTGGCGGAGGAATCATCACCACAGGAATTCACGACGAGAAACGTACCGTGCAACTCTGCGTGAATTGCTTGTCCAACTCAAAAACTGGGAGCTATGGTAATATATATTTTCCCTTTGGTCTTAGAACGAAGACGCAATGGGATTCATTCGAATTGACAACTGTGCAAACCCAAAATCGTTCCAATGACAGGCAACACAGGTCTTCTGCACAACACTTTGTTCACATGCATACAACCAATTTCTCTGCTCTGCTCTAATCACTTAGTCTGTCTCTTTCTCTATTACCTGACTTGGCAAGGCTGGAAGAAGCCCTGATCAATAGACAGCTATGGCAACTGCCTTCAATACTGTCTCGTGCAGCTGCATATTTTGTCGAAATGATTCATAGAAGATCTTCCATTTCTTGAAGAGACGATTGGTGGTTTCGTGTCTTGCTCTTTCATGTGTCTTGCCATCCCTGTCTGCGTTGGTATTGTAGTTCTTTGGCTTGCGTACCCAGGGACTGCTGTACCCTCCATCTGCTTCCACCATTTCACGAGCAAGTTTCCCCGCCAGCGAGCAGCTGAAGATCTTTGGGTCAGGCCATCAACCACAAGAGAACAGACCATAGCACCAAACAATGTCACCAGTTTGGATGCAAATCTCCATCTTCTACCGCAGACTAGCTCCCTTGTATATGTGGCTGTACCATTTCTTTGAAAAAGGATGAGATTTCCAAACATGAAAGTAAGTCACGTCCACTGTGACTTTGCACCTTTGATGTTTGTCATTCTTAACAAAATTCTTCCATTAAATCTGTATTATGGGTTGCCAACAGTATAAGCAATCAAAAAGACGATGTGAGTTGACATTGTGAAAGTGAGAATAGGAGATGTATCAATCTGCTATTGTGTTCCGCTTCCTACACCTTTGTATCCCTTCTGAATTTCATCCATATGAAGTCAAGTCCACTTCATTAGAGGTTTGGGATCTGCAGACAAGTTTTCCACAGTGCAAGAACGCAATCATAGTGCCGCAAGAAGTACAAGGTCCAAATCAAGTGCTTGGGATGGCATTTTGGACCACCACAAGCATGGTTCCACATAACAAGGCACATGCATGGAGAAAGCCCATACAGAGAGATAAGCTTTGTTTGCGTTGCTTGTTTTGCTAGGTCATCCAATGCACTATGCCCCACAATGTCCAATCCGATTCTGGTTCTGTTGTTCCAGTCATAGCGTCTTGCTTGATTGTTCTGTAAGCATGCCTGTTGGCAAGTTCCACTCATGGACACTCTTGCGATTGCGTTCGACGGTGTTGGTAGTGGTGGTGGTTTTGATTCTGTTTTGGAGTCTCCCAATGCTCTCTATCGAGATGTACATACGTGTATGTGTCAAGATGTACGTGTAAATGTGCATCGTTCACCTGCTATTCTCTCATACGCACTTGGACGGTACAACTACATTCGTGTCAATAATATGCTATGATTTTGCCAAATCACAGCACAAATGGAACACACGAAAATGAGCAGAATTTCGAGAGGAAATTTGCAATCAACGATTTCTGAGAGTATTAAGAACATTGTCCATCTATCCATCTATCCATCCATCCATCCATCAATAGAAATGTATGGTACCAAGCAAATCTTGAGGTACCTCCCAACTAAACCTGAGATGACGATATCATCTGACAGACTGCTACATCACCAATGGAATGCGACATCTGGAGAGCAGAAGGACGCCTACTGATGTTGACAGGATGGCATTGTGTCACCATGTCGACATCTGTCTCCATGTCAGAGAAGAGGCAAAGATCCGATGACCGAAGGGCATCAAGATTGTGGATACACAAGGAGGAGTTCAAGTGGCAAGCACTCATGGAGTGACACGCCAGTAGTGAATGAACGAAGTGTCGAATGCGGAGTACACTTTGAACACAGAGTATCGTGTAGCATGAACACACAATATTGAGAGAGAGAGAATACGAATAGCAGCAAGAGAGCATCTCGTGTACCAACTCGTAGTCGGAGACCCAATCTACGAAACAGACAGATGTGCCAAGAGCATCGGGCAAGAGAACGAGCGTACACCGAGAGGATTGGAGTGCTCAAGTAATGAAACAGCAAACAGAATGACTATCAACCAACACTGTCTTCCACGATTGTAGGCTTCCGAGGTCCGGAACTTGCCAACATGTTTATAAACGATAGATCAGGGCAAGCCCGCGGATCGGATTGTGCGAGGAAGACGACATCATTCAAGAGCAGCAGGCTGAATGAGCGAGGAAGAGGAATTGAAAGACATCTCTCTGTCCAATCCGGCTATCAAGCAAGAAGAAGGTGCGAGTGAGACTCCACCACGACAAGAGAAGGAAGTAGCTGAGGCTACTGTCCTATCAGGCACAGAGGCAAGCACAATCAACGAGACCGAAGAGGAACAGTCTGCAAGACTACACCGCGAGGAGAAGAGCATTCTCAAGGCGATCAAGCAAGAGGAGACTGGTGTGACAAAGAGCATTCGCACAGCCAAACAGGGTGTGAAAAGTGAGACACCATCTGGAGGAGAATTTGTGACGAAAAATGTCTCCGCGCAAACACGAGCGGAAATCGAAGAAGTGACAACACAGAAACAAACGGAAATCAAGGGCGCGAGCGCACCAACGACGAAACGACAAGACAAGATGGCGACATCAGCCAACATGAACAAGCGGCGTATCAAAGCGCCGATGTTCAGCGGTGAACAAGAGGATTATAGCGCATGGGAGTCCCAAGCAAAGGCATACGCTCGTACACAGAAGACGAGAGACGTGATGTTGGGCAAGACGAAGATCCCAACAGTGAGTGAGATCGCGGCAGCCAGCGGAGAAGACAAGGATGCATTAGAGGAAACCTACAAACTGGCAGGTGACTGCTTCAGCAATTTGATCCTCATGATGGATGCAGAGAAGGGAAAGGGCAAGCAGGCCATCCAATACATCAATCAGTGCATCTCCGACGATTACCCTGAGGGGAATCCACATGCAGCGTGGAAGGTTCTCGCGGAGAAGTTTCGACCATCCGATGCGGCGATGAAGATCAAACTCAAGCGTCAATTCAACAACGAAAGGATGAAGAAAGACTCAGACCCTGACGTATACATCACGCGACTCGAGATACTACGCTCACGTCTCCACGATGTCGGATACACAATCACCAATGAGGAAATGATCATGCAAATCCTCAGTACGGTGAGCGTGGAATACAGAACACACGTCATGAGTTTCAACCACCAACTCACGTTCAATCCAACAGTGGTCACCATCAACACGATCAGAGGAGTACTCCGTGAAGCACACGCCATGCATCAAGGCGGAAAGGCATACGTCGACGATTTCCAAGACAGCAACACGAAGAGCAACGACACCGGCTTCACGAGCACCGGTAACTTCAAGGGGACCTGCCACAACTGTGGTGTGTATGGTCACAGATCCACCGATTGCCCAGAACGCAAGAAATCGAACAACAAGAAAAACAACAACAACAACAACAACAAGATGAACGGAAAGCGTAACAACAACCGCAACAAGGGAAGCGGCTTCAACGGCAAGTGCAACTACTGTGGCATCTTCGAACACTGCGAGGCGGAGTGCCGAAAGAAGAAGTTCAACAAGAACAAGAAGGCCAACGAACAAGCCAACACGGCAACGGAAGGACACGACAAGAGCGGGCACGAGATGGTACTCTCAGCAAAGGACATGCCGCTCTGCATGTTGGTGTCTGACGACTACATCGAAGACTCCTTCTTCGATAACTTCGAGCATGTCGGGAGTGACAACGAAGTGCAGGACGATGAGATCGTCCCCGAGTGGCTCAGCGAAGAGCCCATCATCCACGAGGTGGATCCAAGACGCGAAGTGAGCTACGAGTGCTGCTTCAACGCAAACGACCTGATCAGTCCATACAGCGACGGAGCTGAGATGGGCAATGAGGCCATCGATAGCGACATCGAGGAGGCCATGAGCGATGACGACGACGACGATGACGCTGGTGAGGACGGTGCAGATGAAGACAACGAAACAAACCGCGGCGCGGCACCGCCTCCTCCAGCGGCGGGGAACAACAGATCGGGCATCTTCGACGAGGATGACAGCGACGAATCCGAGGACGGCAATCATCCAGACGACAGCTTTAATCCAAACGAGCGCGTCGTCTATCCAAGAGACATCGACTTCCCACCGATTGGGAATCCCAACGACTCCAATTATCTTCATCGCCATGACACCATTCCCTACGCAACAGCAACAGCATTGATAATTCAGAAGCAACTCATCTTCGATGCCGTAATGGAAGCAGGAGTGAAGATGTTCCCAGGAGTCGCACAAGGAGTGCTCAGACCAATATGGGTGAACATGATGAGATCCATCCTGTCTGAGAACTTCAGATCCATCGAAGAGATTCTCGCCAACTCAGTCATCATCAACCGATTGTTGGAAGCAGAAGACACTGAGACGATCCCAGAGACGGATCTGCACTATATCCTTGGAGGATGCATGCGCGTACTCTTACGCGAACGACCACGAGTCAACCCCTACGATCCAGCCACAGGATCACATCGGAATAGCACGATTCCATCGGACTACGCGCAGCTATCAGATGAGACAGACGACGAGCATCACGAGAATCCATACAACGAAGATGGAGTTCACAAAGACGACGACGACGGCAGCTTTGACGACGAAATAGCTGCAGCAGCCATGGAGCAGCCCCACGAGCTGAGTACCAAACACAAAGACAAGGTGAACAAAGACACCTGGCTTGCCGACAGCGGAGCCTCGTGTCACATCGTCAATTCGGACTCCGCTCTCTTCAACGTGCGGCACATCAAGTCATTCGTCCAAGTGGGAGACAGCACGAAGCTGGACTCTCCCAAAATGGGATCCATTCGCTTGAAGGTCAAGCAACGAGACGACACTGGTCACATCATCCGGCTCGATGACGTGAAGTACACACCGAAAATGGCGGTGAACCTTTTCTCTACGAACAAGTGCCTTATGCCAGCAGACGATTGAGGGATAATTGTAGATTATGATTACCTTCCTTCCTTCTTGCCTCCACCTGCTCTACTTCGCGTTACTCCACAAGTAGCGCACTCTGCCATGACGCCTCTGCTTACTCCGTGCCTGTTCCAAGAACCACGCCTGAATTCCAAACCTGCGCCACCTGGTCGCTCATTTACTTGCTTCCATGTTTTGGCATCAAGTTTGGTGGTGGCATGTTTCCATATGTTGGCACCGCAGTTACGACTGAGTCGAGTCTCGCATGGTTGGACTCGACTGACTGGTCTCAGTCACGGACGTTACTGGAATTGATCCAGTACTGGCAACAGTAGATACATCACTGGACTCAATTGGAAGACGATGATATTCTAGCTAGTTATCAGTCTAGGTCAACAAGGCTCTGTACAACGGTTACCAACTTGGTAGCAATGGCATTCTGATGGACATCATCAACGGATCCGGAACGAAGATCGTATTCGACCGAGTCTTCCCTACATCCAACGGATTCATCACGGGAGTGCAGATGCATCCCATCATGCCAACGAACGACGACAAGGCTTGCACAGCCATCATCAAGAATTCATCCAAGGAGATCAGTGCGGTGAACCTGCATCGAATGCTCGGCCACGCGCCACTCGAGACCATGAAGCGGACAGCCACTCAATACGGATGGAAGATCATCAGCGAGATGCCGGTATGTCGCAACTGTGCGGTCGCGAATACGAGAGTGAAGAATATCCCGAAGGCGATGATCCCGAGAGCAACTCGCCGCGGCGAACGACTCTTCATTGACATTAGTTACACTAAACACATAAGCTTTGGAGATAAACGGTACTGGACCCTGATCGTGGACGACTGCACAGATCACTGCTGGAGTTTCTTTCTCAAGAACAAAAGTGATTAACCAGGATACATCAAACGATTCGTCCAGACGATCAAGTCACAGACTGGTGATCAACAAATCATCTTCCGAGGTGACAACAGCGGAGAGAACAAATCCACGCAGGATATTCTCATCGATGCAGGACTGAACGTGAAATTCGAGTACATAGCATCGAACACACCACAGCAGAACGGTAGAGTGGAATGCAAGTTCGCGTATCTCTACACCAAGATCCGTTCCATGCTAAATGGAGCACAGCTCGACGAAGAGTATAGGCATGGTCTGTGGGCAGCAGCTGCAAGCACTGCCACTGCCATCGCCAACATCACTGTAGCGAAGAATCAGAAAGAGTCACCACATCGCCAATTCTTTGGCAACGATCCACCATATGCGGATGCACTCCGCACTTTCGGAGAGGTGGGTGTTGTGAAGACTACCTACGGCGGGATTACCGCCAAACTCAAGAATAGAGGAGAAGAGATGGTGTTCATCGGATATGCACACCAACATGCATCAGGAGTGCACAACATGTACAGACCATCAACCAAGTCACTGGTCTGTTCTCACGACATCAAGTGGCTCAACCAACCATACGGACAGTTCCGTGGCTGGGAACCAGCGCTGAACACATCCAATGAAACAGGAACAACGGACGCAGACGGCTTCACAACCATTGGACGGAAGGGAGCAATGCCAAGGACGGCAACGCGTCAAACATCAGAAGCGAAGAGAGTATTTTTCGCTGACACGAACAAATATCACATCCTATCAGACAGCAATGATGAGGATGATGAGGACGATGGAGTAGTAACTCAACTGGTCCATAACGACGAGGAAGATCGGAGTGAATCCAGCCCTGAGGATGACAAGATCACACCATCCAGCAACGAATCCGATGATGACACAGGCGTCACTCCTCCGAACACACCAGCGAGGTCTACACATGACACACCATCGAGACCTCCACCGAGCAAGCCAAGCAAGCGTGACATAGCTAGAAAGGAGAGGATCCGACGTCATGAAGCACGAGGCAGGAAGGGAGAAGCTAATCCCAAGTCAACTACAGGGAAGAGTATTCCCAGAGCTCTGCGTGAGCTCGCAGACTTCAACGAACGAGGTTGAAAGGAAGAAGGCTATGAGAGCAAGTCATCATCCGATGAGGCGAGTGACGAACTCAGCGATGAAGTGATTGACGATTCCAACAACGAAACTACAGATGACGAAGAAATCGTGGATGAAGGAGAAATCGAGATCACTCACCATAGCACGACAGGACTATATGGGATGAACGCAATCATCACCGACGCACCAGCGATCGACATCGGGCTGTCGATGCAGGACGAGAACAAGGAACCAGAGAAGCACATCGAACCAACGACATTCGATGGAGCCTTCAATCATCCAGATCCCATCCATCGAAAGGGATATCGAGCAGCCATCAAGAAAGAGTTCGACTCCATGGACACACGAAAGGTGTACAGCAAGATCAAACGAGACGCCATCCCACGCGGCCGCAGATGCTGCAAATGCAAATGGGTCTTCAAGCTGAAGCGTGACGGCACACATCGAGCGCGGCTCGTTGCATGTGGCTATTCACAAGTCGCAGGAGTAGACTTCCAAGAGCATTACTCACCCGTCATCCATGACGTGACCTATCGGGTCATGATGGTGATCATGCTGATCAAGAAGATGGACTGCGCACTCGTCGATGTCGTAACGGCATTCCTACACGGAGACCTCGACGAGGAGATCTACATGAACTGCCCCAACGGGATGGATCATCAACCAGACGAAGCCCTGACCCTACACAAGCCAATCTACGGGCTTGTGCAGAGCGCCAGGCAATGGTTCAAGATGTTGGTATCGACCCTCAAGAATATCAACTTCGAACAGAGTGCAGCAGACCCGTGCCTGTTCTACAGGAAGACGAACGAAGGAAGCATGATCGTGGCCATCTACGTGGACGATTGCTTCTGTTGCGGAGACTCCAAGGCACTGGAGACATTCCTGAAGGACATCCAAGGCAGCAAATTCAAGGTGACGATCGAGCGCGGACTCGGAGACTACCTCAGCTGCAACATCGAACTGAACCACGACAAGACTAGAGCGACATTGCGTCAACCACATCTCATCCGACATCTCATCGAAGAGTTCGGAACTAAGGTTGAGAAGTTGCAACGCTATGGGACACCGGGAACCCCGGGTCAAATCATCGTACAACCGTCCGAAGATAACGGACTGCAGAAGGTCGGACCGGAAGAACATGCCGAATACCGCCGAGGCGTCGGTATGCTACTCTTCCTCATCAAGCACTCGCGACCAGATATCGCGAACCCTGTGAGGGAACTCTCCAAGGTATTGATCGGGCCCACCAAGGCCGCAATGAAGGAGATGTATCAGATCATCAAGTACGTGATCGATACAAAGGACTATGGATTGAAGATCCATCCAGCGCGTCCAGACGACGACGGCTGGGACATGGAGCTCTTCTGGGATAGCGAATATGCAGGAGACAAGAACACGAGAATCAGCGTAGGAGGGTTCATCCTATACCTGTGCAAGGTGCCAATCCTTTGGCGATCCAAGGCACAGAAGGCCGTCACACTCAGCTCATCCGAAGCATAATACGTTGCCCTTTCCGAAGCGGCAAAGGAAATCTTCTTCGTCGTGCAGCTACTCGAAAGTGTGGGCGTCCCAGTGAAGACACCGATCAAGGTCCGTGTGGACAACATCGGAGCGATCTTCATTGCCAAGAACCCATCGACATCCCAACGATCGCGGCACATCGACGTGCGCCATCACTAGGTGAGGAACATGGTAATCAACAAAACCATCGAAATCATTTTCGTCAAATCCGAGCAAAACACAAGCGACGGATTCACCAAGAACATCAAGGCCGACTTACAACGTGAACATGAGAAGTCGTACCTTGACACATCGAGAACATTCGAATGACCGAATGCACACAGGAAGGGTGTCGAGATGTACATGTGAGTATATGTCAAGATGTACGTGTATATGTGCATCGTTCACCTGCTATTCTCTCATACATGTATGGACGGTACAACTACAGTTGTGTCGATAATATGCTGTAATTTGGCAAAATCACAGTGGAAATGGAACACAGAAACATGAGGAGAATTTCTGGAGGAAATTTGCAATCAACGATTTCTGAGAGAATTGGAAGATCGTCCGTCCATCCATCAATGGAGACGTATGGTATCGAGCGAGCCTCGATGTACTTCCCAACAAAACCTCAAATGACAACATCCTCATCAAGCCATCGACATCATTGATGGAACGTGACATCTGGAGGAACAGCAAGACGACAGCTGATGTCAACATCTTTCTCCATGTCAGAAGCAGAAAGTGAAGATTCGATGACTGAAGGGCATCAAGATTGTGGATACACAAGGAGGAGTTCAAGTGGCAAGCACTCATGGAGTGGCAAGCCAGTAGTGAATGAACGAAGTGTCAAATGCGGAGTACACATTGAACGAAGAGTATCGTGTAGCATGAACACACAACATTGAGAGAGAGAGAGAATACGAATAGCAGCGAGAGAGCATCTCGTGTACCGACTCGTAGTCGGAGACCCAATCTACGAAACAGACAGACACGCCAAGATCATCAGGCAAGAGAACGGAGACACGAAGAGGATCGGAGTGCTCAAGTAATGAAACAGCAAACAGAATGACTATCAACCAACACTGTCTTCCATGATCGTAGGCTTCCGAAGTTCGGAACTTGCCAACAGCTTGTCACTCCAAGTCGTTGTGGCATACGTGTTTCACTTCAGCTATTTTTCGACCTATGGTAATTGCCATTTTACCGTTGCTCCCTGTGAGTTGAGGCCAAACACAGCGCCAGCGGCTTTCGACCCACAGACAAGGAGGGGCAGTGCCATCCACACACAATTCGCCGCTTCATCAAATGGAGTGGCCACGTTCATCGTCGTCACGACCACAACAACAGCGACGGCAGCAAGGCGGCGATAGCAACAACAGTGAAAGCAACGCCAGCGAAAGCAGCGACAGTGGCGGCGAAAGCAACTGTGGCAAAAGCAATGGCAGTGAACGCAATAGCGGCGAAGCAATGGCGGCGAAGCAATGGCGATGGAGCGATGGCGGCGAAGCAATGGCGATGGAGCGATGGCGGTGAAGCAATGGCGATGGAGCAATGGCGGTGAAGCAATGGCGGGGAACGCAATAGCGATGGAGCGATGGCGGTGAAGCAATGGCGGCGAAGCGATGGCGATGGAGCGATGGCGGTGAACGCAATGGCGGCGAAGCAATGGCGGGGAATGCAATAGCGGCGAAGCAATGGCGGCGAAGCAATGGCGGCAAAGCAATGGCGATGGAGCGATGGCTGCGATAGCAACGGCAGCGAAGCAATGGCTGTGAACGCAATGGCGATGAACGCAATGGCGGCGAAGCAATGGCGATGGAGCGATGGCGGCGAAGCAATGGCGATGGAGCGATGGCGGTGAAGCAATGGCGGCGAAGCAATGGCGGTGAACGCAATGGCGGCGAAGCAATGGCGGGGAACGCAATAGCGGCGAAGCAATGGCAGTGAACGCAATGGCGGCGAAGCAATGGCGGGGAACGCAATAGCGGCGAAGCAATGGCGGCGAAGCAATGGCAGTGAACGCAATGGCGGCGAAGCAATGGCGGGGAACGCAATAGCGGCGAAGCAATGGCGGCGAAGCAATGGCGATGGAGCGATGGCGGTGAAGCAATGGCGGTGAAGCAATGGCTGCGATAGCAACGGCAGCGAAGCAATGGCTGTGAACGCAAAAGCAGTGAAGCAATGGCGGCGAAGCAATGGCTGTGAACGCAAAAGCGGTGAAGCAATGGCGGCAAAAACGATGCCGGCGAAGCGATGGCAGCAAAGCAACAGCAGCGACAGTAACGGTACCAGTAACAGCAGCAACAATATCAAGGTTTGTAGTAGATCAACCTTGAACCATCAAACCAACTTGATTCTTGATGCTTATAGATATGTATACAATAGACTGGTAAACAAGACAAGAAGAGAGGTGGGATATGGATACAAATGTAGAATATAACAGACTGCCAAAACAACTCCAAATTGTTTGCTTCAACTGTTCACAACTCTGATGGTATGCCTCTCCTGGGGCAGACCCATCAATGATTGTGCGATCTATATCGCCAAAGGAGACAACTGCCTGTGCATTCAACATAGTTGAAGCTCCATTTGTCAATATTCTGCTCCGCTGGTCCCAGTATCGAAAAAATGTCGCATATGACATGTTGCAGATGGTATGTTTGACACTCGGTTTGTCTGGGACAGCTGCTCATTTTGATGACACCCACAGGCATGTCACTTTGGAAAATGCAGACATGTGTGCATACATGTACTGGCGTCTCAGGTGTGCTGTGGGCTTTCCACCATCGTCGTCCTCCTCCTTCTCTTTGTCATGTCTGTTGCGATCTCTCAGGCTCCGGTTCTTGGGGGCTGTCCTGTTCCTCATCACATGTTCAGTAACACCCAGCAAGCACCGATTCCAACAGCATCTTCGATTGTCTATATCAAGCCACCCATCATCCTCCTTCCTTTGCCCTGCCACCACCCTTCAGATCATGAGCCACCCACGCCCAAACTCTCCCACCAACGCCCACCAGCCTTTGCCAAAGGTTCACCGTCCTCACGAAGGCTGCGATGTCCACTCTCCTCACCACGGGCTCAACCCTTATGCTCTCCCCTTCGTACCATCGGTCTCCCATGACCAATCTAGGATGATCGCACCAGTGGCAAACTATGTACCATCCCCACCCCTCGCCAACTACCCAACCATTCTCTATGGTCCAACCCCTGCATCCCCTCCAGCTCATGCGAACTACAACTATCCTACAGGAGGTGGGCACTACAACACTGTGATGCCAACTGTTGGGTATGATGCAAACTTGCATTCTGCTTTTGTTGGCATCCCAAACTACCCCATGCCACCTATGGTTGCCGCGCCTGCTCCATACGGTACCTCTCCAATGCCACCCATCGCACACGGCATGCCAATCACCTGCTTTGGCAACCTGAAATGTCAAGGTTGTGGTATCGCGTTCTGCGGTTGCTGCAATCCGGCATATGCGAGACTCTCGTTCTGCCCGCAATGTGGAGCAAACCATGAAGGAGCTGGGCAGGTGGGCTTTGCCCCAGATGGCCGCAATCAAAACCACTCCGAAACAGCATCTCATCCGCATGTCCAAGAGAATTGCAGCATTGTCATGCCTGCTCCAGTCCCAACCAGCATTGACAATGATCGTGATGGCGATACAATGATGGGTGACACCATCATCAACAACAAAGCCTCAGCCCCTGGATGGTCAACCTGGACGAAGGATATGTCTGCAAAACAGAAGCTCCTATCCCTCTTCGGGATGGCTGGCAGAGACCCAGACACGCTCACAGACTTCCTGAAGGGTGGATATCCAGCAATCTTGACCAAGTCTGATAGGCATCATTGGGACTGCATGGAACGAGCTTGGAGCGAGCATGTTTCCATCTTTTGGACCACAGCTTCCCCCAACACCATGGTTCCACCCCAACTGTGCAATATCATCAAGTATGTCCGACATGCCAAGGATCTCCCTCCTGCAGGATTGGTGGAGATTGTCTGCCTCTTCGCCTTCTTTGGAAACCACGATTTCTCCAAAGCTGCACGTGCGATGCTGGCGTGCACATGTCATGCCACAGAATGTGAGCGTATCCTTCAATTGCACTATCGTGCCCTACCAACAGAAGAACAAGCCAAGGTTGCCAACACTCGAATCACCATGCGACAAGAAACTCACGGTCGAGTTAAGGATTTGGCGGACACGCTTCTATCTGGGAAGTCAATTCCCAAAATAGAGCGGCCTTTCCGTCCACCCGAAGACTCCCTCAAGAATGCCATCTCGTACATCACAACCATCGGGCACTACAAGGGTGGCAGATCGCGTACTGTGATGCTCGATGGCATTGTCTACGATAATTTGCCAATCTTTGTTCGCGACAGTACTCCTCCAAGGGAACTTTTCCGCAACTACATCAAGGACAACAACAGTGCGGTTGGCTTTCCCACCTTCCTCGACCTCCTCAAGCTCTTGACAAGATGTGGCACATCACACACCGCCTTGTCCTCCTACTACATGGACATGTCCAACGTCATCACTGAGTTCAAACTCATGATGGAGAGGATCTTGGAACTACTCCCCGACATCGACGCAACCGCAGATCTCCGCGCTGAAGTTTCCATGCTGGTGGACGATGCTGATGCTACTTTCACCTTTGTGAGATGGGAGTATACCAACTCCCATATGCAAGTTGAGTGTGATGATGACCATCTCCACTCTGCAACATTTGCTCTCACTGAATGTGATCGGCAGCCATCGAAGCACGTCTGCAAGAAATGTGCTGCTGCCACGACGTTTTTTCCGATCCGCGCCAAGAAAGCCGTCGAAACTGCTAGGCAATGGATTACAGACGACAACGTTTTGGAGGAGGTGGAAACAATGCCACGCGCAGTTGACTTCTGCAGTGATCAGATGAGAATCTACATGGCTCATCGTATCAGGGCAATGGTGCAGTTCAAGCAAGGTGAGCAAAACAACCAATACTTGATGACTCACCCACATGCATGTGTTGCCACGATTGACCACAAGTGCAAGCTCCTCCCCACCGCAAACAAAGAGACCCAAAGTGAGTTCTTTGGAAAAGCAGGAATGTCACTTCTGGGTGTGATGACAGTTGTCTTCGTGGATGGAAGATTTGAACATCGATTCATTGACCTTCTCATCGAGGGGCGCTCTACACAAGACACTCTACAGGTTGCTGGTGCACTGAAGCTCCTCCTCAGAGACATTCTACCCAAACTACACAATGGTCTCGAGGAGGTCATCTTTCAGAGTGACAACGCCAGCTGCTTCGCAAGCCCGTCATCCATCCGACTTATCCACGGTCTCAACAGAGGTGAGCATGGGGTTGCATTCGACATGAAGGGGTATGATAAGAAGCATCCCATTGCTGCTATCAAGCTCAAATCCAAGTCCAAAACCGAAAGCAGCACGACAATCGCTGTCAATAGCATCGACGCTGTCACAACTACCACATCTACAAGTACAGCTGATGACACTGCTGCTACCGCAATAGCCACATCTGAAAGTACAGCTTGCGGTACCGAGGCAACCATGAGGACAACTGTTGGCACCATTACCAAGGTCAAAAAGAGCACTAAATGCCCAATCAAGGCCAAATGTGGAAGAAAGGTGAAGAGGGCTGTGGGAAGGAAGCCTGTTGCGAAAACGCCAGAACAAAAAACACGAGCGAAGAGAATGGCGCAGAGAGCAAAACACAGACGCATCAAATCCAACGCGTTTTTGTTCGCGAAGCAAAAAAGTGAGGAACAAGCCACCAAGAATCACGGGTCAACGCCACCATCAAACTTACCCAAAATCACGCAGTGGCTGTTCACAGAAGCCCAGACCGGCAAGAGTCCCGTGGATGGCCACTTTGGTATTGTGGGCAACGTTCTAAGACGAGCCATCAACCGCACAAAGGGCGCAAAGGGGTTGACAGAGAAAGGTATCTACACCAACCTCGTCAAGCACAAGATCAAGGGGACAATCACCGTGCTTGCGCATGCTGGCAAGTTGAAGGGCACCACCGTTATGCAATCCGATGGACTCGAAAACAAGCCATTTCGAACAGAAGAGATTCCCTGTCGAGGTGTGCATCAGGTGGACTTTCGCGACGACAGGGCTGTACTCACAGCATCCTCTGGTATCACCGAGCCAGAGATCATCGATCAAGAAAAGCTTGACAGCTACGACATCCAAGATCTGCAAATACACTTCGAAAGCGACGAAATCAAAGAGATCGAGCCTGCCTTCGTGAAGACGCCAGGCGAAACTAAGTTGTCGCCAACATACACAACACGCACGTCACGCGCTCGCGGCAAGCCTGATACTCCAAAAAGTGCTGTTCTTCGCGATCTCGTCACAAATTGGGTCTTCGATTTCATCTCGCAGCCACGTCCTGGCGACGAAGCCAACAATGTCACAGTTGAGCAGAAGGTCGAGGCTCCCAACTTTGTCGAATCGGGTTGGGCGATCACGTATACCAAAAAGGCAAGTACGAAATCAACCACAAAGACAGCATCTAGAAAAGCAACTGCAAAATCATCGTCATCATTGGCAGCATCATCTATATCAGCATCGCCAACTGTGAAATCGTCATCGAAGCCACCCACCAAATCAACCATGTCGGGCCCCAATGCGTTGTTCTCTTCGGAATCAAAGCCACTTTGGGCATCCGAACAAAAAATCAGGATGATGTTGCGCACGAAGAAGAAGAAGACACCACAACTATCTGAAAAGGTCCGAAAAGCTGCGTGCGAGGCAATCGAAGAAAGCAAAGACAGAACTGACAGGATCACCTCATATGCTTTGTATGAATGGTTGATGGAAAGGGTGATGAAGTATGATTGGGAGCAGAGGGTGTCAATCCAAGCCTCCTTCTTCAAATCGTTTCTGAGAAGTGGCGAGAAGAATGCCGAGTCCTCCACAGAATAGAATAATGTCCAGAAACAAGGAATGTACCATTCGACTATCGCATTCTGCTTCTAAACGTACTCCCGATATACTCTGGTGGTGTGCTCTACTCGCATCGTAGTCGCTCCCTTCTCGTATCATATTCATATTATAATCGCACCATACTATATTCGCACTATACTCGCAGCTCCATACTCGTGAACTCGTTGTGCGACATGGTCGTCGTCAGATCTCTGTACAACACTCCATTCTCCATCTGCGCACTTCTGGAACAGGAACAGGCACGAATCACGAGCGTCTTCATGGCATACCACGTCGCCTCTGCCATCGCAAAGACAGTCGGTTGTATCCATATGCTCATCGATATCTAGATCACTTCCGCGTATAACAGATAGTGTTGTACCGCCGCCCCTGGCATTCAAGCGAGGTGCGCTCTTCTTGCCTCGCTTCCGACACTGCGCTGGTACTGTCTGCGCGTGCAAGCAGCGACTCATCGTAAACATTGCCGAATCAACTCCATGATGGATAATCGGCGCAGACGTCAACGACAGCATGGTGATGTTTGGTATCTGCTCGCGGCCTCCGCAATACTCAAAGCTTGGATCCGTGCCTCCAAACTAACAAGAAGAAGATCCTGAACTCGGTCACCTCCGCGTGCTGCTTCCTCAGTGGAGGATTCCATGATGGTGGCAGCTGATGTGTTGCCTGATGTGCAGCTGAGATATTTGTGGAGACATGTCGACCACCTTTTCAGCATCGTCGTTGTTGTGATCTTCGTTGTTTGTTGTGGTGCGTGCGTTTATGTTGATTTGCGCAGCCTGTTCTTCCCTCCGCCGTGCGCGTTTGTGTTCTTGTGCCTTGTCTGATGGCTGCGCTTTGCATGTCCACCATTTAGTGATGAATGTCGTTTGTTGCCAATAGACAGACTCGACGCCATCGATACAACATGGCTCATTCATGAATGCGATCACAAAGTGAGTAGCAGAACAAGCACACCACGACGACAGAGGCAGCGACGACAATGTCGGATCATGTATGCATGCGAATCAAAGTCGTTTCTGATAAGTGATAAGTGTCCATGGTTGCTGTTGCGTTGTTCACAAGCGGCCGCTGTGACATGTGTGATGCAAGCATGACAGTTGTACTTGCTTCACGTGACCACAAATACAGAGATTTTTCCGAAGTGGTGAACACAACACACACACACAACACACACCGCAACCATTGCTCATCTGCTCTCTGCCGATCAACCACGACGCAGACAATCAGGCATGGAACGAAGGGACGATGACAGTATTCGCTATCGCACACAAATTGCTTGCAGCTATTGTATTCTTATTACTGCACTATTGTACGGTGATAATCGCCTCTGCTCCACTATCCATTCTCAAGCCAGCAGCTCGCGACGATCCTCAGCCTATCCCTCTCACTGATTGTATTCCGTGTGGAAGGCAAGGATTGCAACACTCGAGCAAAACTGTCACATTCAACGCGCCCACCCCACAGATCAACAGATGCAAGAAAGGTCCGGCGGACCACCCGATGTGATCGCGGCGGCCAAAAAGCTGTTGCGGCTAGCAGTTGTCCGCCCCTGACTTTGCCTCCCGTGCAAAAGCAGACACGAAAAATGCAACTGAATTGCGCCAGCACTGGTCGTTCGAGTCTCGGCGGAATGGTTCGGCAGTGGAGCCCATTCTCGTGTTGTTTGTCTCTGCTCGATCCCTCAAAATGACAAATTCAACGTCTGTCTCACCACCAGGATCGGAATCTCGAAAACGTGCTCTGACGCCAGATCATGCAAACGGAACCAAGGAATTGGAAAAAATGTGGTCATTTGGTTCCTTCTTCCTGCCAAAATCGTGTTGCGATTTGCACAATGATGGCTGCCACAACAGGAAAGGTCAAAATCAACCGACAACGACACAAAACACAACACGAGAAACAACAAAGGAAACGACGCTGCCGCCACCAGTCTCTTTCCGCGTCGTGCCATCAGCTCAGCAGATGAACATGACATCCCATGTTGAAGGGGAGCAACGCAGGTTGCGCAGGACTTTGTATTGACAAACTAAGCATCGCATTAAATAGTATTCTATAATACAATGCTTTGCACACCACAGAATAAGTCATTGTGCTCCATTACATTATATTCTATAATACTGTGTTGTGTGGTATTCGCAAGTGTTGCTGTTGCGGCTGATGCGCAGGGATGCTGCCGGCACGACACGCCCAAAGGAGGAAACCCCAAACCGAGCCAAATCACCAACAACGCGAGGAAACAACGCGACACCGAATCTGTCGCAACGTCAGCATCCACACCGGTGGATGTCATCGCCGTCTGATATCGACCGTCAAAATCGTCATCATTTTCGTCCGCGGTGAAGACAAGTCGGCCAGGTATTTGTGTCGTAGAAGCTAGCTAAATATATCTAACCCTAATGGACAACACGCTACATCGTTTGCCAAAAAAGTCATGTTGTCCGATAAAAAATCGGCAGGATACTACCTTTTTGTCCTGAATGGGGTCATATGGTCGAGTTAGTCAAGCGTCGTTGGAACCAACCAACAACGCGCCACAAATTGGAACTCCAACCAAGAGAGGAAAGGAGAAAAAGGCCGTGGATCCGTGCAACGGACATCAACAATCTCCATCGTCATGATGCTCTCGGCTCTCTTCCCTCGCAAGTGCGCAACTGATGCGAGCATCCCAGCAAGATTGACATCAACCCATTGACGCTTGTGCCATCACTCTCCTTCTACCAACAATTCCGACCCTGACTTGACTTCGCTGGACAGGACAAAGCGCAGAAATGAACGCCGTCGACACACCTCCACGTCAACACCATCGTGGACAGAAACAGTAAAACGACGCGTCACGCGCCGCCGTCATGTCATCTCGGATGACGACGAACACTTTTCGCCATTCAGTTTCTCCTTTCACGGGATTCATTCTTGATCATGAGTGTGGCGAAGATCGACTCATTTGACCCATTTGGGCTTGGCTCACCACGTCACACATGTTTAGTCAACGCGGAGAAATACAACTTATCCGCGATGAACGGAACAGTCATTTGTGACCAGGGGCGTGACGAGACGCGTCAATCAGAATTCACAAGAACACGAACACTCAGCATCGCAGAACGCGAAACACGGAAATGGCCCAACAAGCGTCACGAACGATAGACCAAAGGGAAAACCGGTCACACACATCAACTCACATTTCTGCCACCTCTGCACAAGACTCATCGCCTCAATGACGCACATGGGAGTGGCCAAGTCACAACCACGACCACACCGCAACCAACACAACTGGTCACCACCAACAATCACAATCACAATCGCAGTACGACTAATCGAATGCACTCTCAAGCACAGTCGTTGTCAGAAGTTCCCGATCATTCATAAAAATCAACCCCTTCCACTCAATCAACTCTGACCAACTCCGCCCAAAAAGCCTCAACGCAAGCGCATCGCAAACCTCAACACAAACAGCTCTTGCACACAACAGCAAGCCCCCCGACAGCACTTCACCATGGTCGACACAGACTTCATGAAGGACAGGATCCCGCCGGCGTCAAAATGGCGCAACGAGACAGTCTGCATGATGGCCGACATCGACAGGGGATTCAGCGTCACTGACGAGAATTTCCGCGCGGATGAGCCAGCGCCGATCGGAACACCCATTGCCATCGAAAGTGACATCTTCGTCGGCAAGGTCCTGATCCGCATCCGCGACGCCAAGTCTGACAACCAGGAACAATGCAGCAAGTACTTCGACGGCAAGAAGCGGATAGCGCAGACCGTGCTACAGGGAAAATTCAAGCGGGCAGACATCAAGTTCAACGACGTCTTCATCGGGGACGAGTACAGCAAGCGATTCAAGAACCTCCCACCTGACTGGATGCTGCGACCCGTCATTGCATTCTTCGGAAGGCTCGTGCCTGGCATCGAAATGGACCTCGCGTCCGACACGCCCAGCGTCTTCACAAACTTTTGCGGCGGCGCGCAGACCATGCGGGTGGACGAGGACGGCGAGGAACCGCCGATCGACGCCTTGGAACTCGACGAGGATGTCAAGCTCGCCATCACCAAATCCAAGCACCACACAATTGCCAACCGGCGGAAATACCTCAGCGTGCCAAGGCACGGGGCCAAGTACACCTTCGACTCGAACCTCGTATACACCTTCAACGCATACGACAACATCATGGATTACGGCGCGTACAAAATGAAGATGGGAATGCTGGGAGACACCGCCATGACCATTGCGTACGACGGTCAGCCAGCCGCCATCGGCGTCCGCCTCAAGACCAACAAGCAATGGATCTTCCGCTTCCAGATCTTTCACGAAAGCCTCCTCAAGCATTGGGAGGAGGAAAAGAAGAAGGAGAAGGAAGCCGCGTTGAATTCCAAATAGAGTACGTCGACGACTCCGCTGCAAACTGAACGACCGCAGCACGATGAGAAAACATAAAACACACAATAATTCAATGTAAATAGTCCTCTACATGTCAGTCCTCTCGCGCTTCACAAGCCCCAATGCTCAATTGTTGATGATGGGCTTGATTCTGGCGGTCGGCGCACGCGCAAATTGAACTACTCCGCTCTGTGCGCTTCAATGTGCACGGCATTTGCATGACGATCGAATGCCAAACGCAACCAACTACCTATTGCGATAGCGCAACACCAACAGCAGCGTCGCCGCCCGGTCCTCTCAATGCTCTCAATCAATGTCGTTCCTCGAGTAGAGCTATGCAATCGGTCTATTTCATGTATCAATCTACCAGTCGAACCCCTGATGATTAAACGGCAGCAGCAGCAACCGCGAACGCAGAGAGACGAACCGTACATGATAGCATATGGGTGTAATCGTTCTCTATTCGTATTGTCTAACTTTTAGTGGTCTACATGTGGTGAAGATCGAGGAATGCTCAAGGTATTCGGATAGCCGGATCCCGTCTGCTCTATACTCGTGCACGGTCACGATCGGGAGGCCAGAAATCGGGGGAAAGTGTTAGACTGCAAGGACGCCGGGGCCGCTCTCGAATGCGGCGACGTGTCGCTGCCACTTGTCCTGGAACTGATCGAAGCCCTTGCGGAAGTAGACGGACCAAAGGAAGGAAGGCAGTTTGCAGAAGGACATCCATTCCTGGCGAAAGGTCTCGACTCCCATGTGGTGGATGAAGCTTCCCATTTCCACTCCTCCCTTCTCCATGAACTTTTGCAATGTGCGTCCCCACTGGGATGCCGTCATGGCCTGCTTGGATTGGCACAGGATGGATTGCTTTTGGAAGGCGAAGTGATCACGCAGATCGTTGCTGTACGAGTTGTACGTCGCGAAGAGAGCGGCCTCCTTCTTGCCGATTGCGCCTGGTCGCAGCGTGGAGACCGTGGAATCGATGGTGGAGATGTGGGACATGAGGTTGCGATGCGACTTGATGACGCTGTCGGATGGGATGTCCGCATGCTCTTGCAGCTTTGGCAGCAGGAAGGTTTCGCTGCTGTCCAGGTGCTTTCGCATGTTGGTAGCGTGCACCGCCCACAGAGACTTGATCGCGTCCACTTGGACATCCGGCAGAGCGGATCGCGCGTCGACGCCGCCGAGGATCCTGTTGATGGTTGCGCACTCACCATGGAGGGAGTCGTAGATCAGCGCAAGCGTATCCCTGCCGCCTTCCCCTGCCTTGGCATTTGTTATTGATGGTGTTGTAGCTGCTGACAGTGATGATGGCGCTGATGGTGATGATGGTGCTGATGACATCAAGACTCCCAGTTGTGGGGATGCGAGCGCGGCGCTCGCTTTCGCCTTGGACCGTCCGATCCGTCCAAAGGACCATGCGCTGGCGCTGACCGAGAGCAAGACCATGAGCAAGGGGAGGCAAGATAGCCACATCTTCTTGGTGTAGGTCATGGTGGAAGGATTCATGTTGGTGTGTGAAAGTTGAGTTTGAGGTTCGTGCGTGAGTGAGTGTTTGTGTGTGCGTGTTTTGAGACTATTGTGCGATTGTTGTGCTTTGTTGCGGTTTAGGTTATGCTTGTGCTTTGTGCGATTGTTGATTTTATGAGATGAGTGTTGTGGCACATCCTCATGCGGCAGTTCAGATGCACATGGTCGTGGTTGCTCTCGAACATCACGTCCACCAGCCCCCAGCGAAGCGTTCAATCTTCTGTGGTTTCCGTCATCGTTCCGCCTTTCCTCCCATCCAAATCCGAGCAGTTTTCCAACAATTCGCAAGCGTGTGTACCCGCGTTCCGTCACCTTCCTTGTTCCGTTTTTTCGTGTCCGTGGGCTTGAAAAGTGGCAGTGGCCAAGGTCAGGGGACACGAGGCAAAATGTCGAACACGACCAAAAAGTCCTCACACATGAAATAATAAGTACGGTCTCAGTGACTCGTGACAGGTTCATGGTCGCCGCTGCCAAATTGATAACCTCGTTCTCCTGTGCGTCATTGCCGAGAACGTGGGGTGAGTTCCAACAGGAGCGATTATCATGTGCTTAGTTTGTCGGAGAGGACATTCGGTGGGACCACGATACCACGTTGCCGCTCACGATACAGATCACGCACAGCCCGACCGAGCCGCCCTTGGCACGATGTACAGGACCTTCGCGCGCAGAGACTGTGCCCATAATTGTAGTCGTGTTTGTGCTGGGTGATTGAAACCGGGGGGATCTGCATCACGAATGGGCAGGTGATATCTTCAGGAGGACTGCCGCCTGTGCAGCAATGTTGATCCTCACCACACCACCAGTACCAGAGAGGACACTGGAACACCGGAACACTGGAACACCGGAAAACTGCGAAGCACCCCAGGGCAAACAAACATCGATCAATAACTTTGAACATTGCTTGGGTCAACTTGTGCTCTGATGTGCTCCTCATCGCGCACACGCTCATGATGCGCTGCCATTGGCGATGAGGTTAACAATGTCGGTACTATTGGTGTTACTGATGATGCTGGTACGAATCTCGCTGCTCTCACGCTGCTCCTTGGGAAAGCAAGCATTTCTAGCATAGACAGACCATGTGTTTGGGGTGATTGAGAGGACTCTTCGACTGCAGCCTCTGCGATAACATCACATGAAGAACATCGAAGTGCGGCATCACTCTTGGCGACTCCATCCGAAGCTCTGGCTCTCTCGTGTTGCATTCCTGTATGTCTCTGCCTTCTACCACAGGATGGCGTCGTGGCGGCTTCACCACGTTACACACCATGATGACACGCATTATCACATTGGCGGGTGTGTCTGATCTTTCAAGTTTTCTCCGCTGAATGACCGAAGCGGGAGAATGGAGCCGGTCCGCGAACAACTTTGTGGGCATTGGCAGGCCTCAAAAGCGCCGACGCGTCTGGGTGCAAACATATCATCACAGTTACACACCACAACCAGAATTAACACAACCATTATGACTGCTTTGCTACTTTGGAGGCTGTGCATACTTGTGTGTCTCGTCATGGCACCAATTCAATACAAACGTCATTCCCGGATTTTCTTCGTGGCACAAACCAACGAATAGAGCGGATCAAGAAATGCCATCGGTGAAGCACAACGGCTTTCAGTTCTGTCGGAGCTGGTCGTGACCACAGCCCCAACGAGATAACATTTAACATTGAGCGAAGGTGGTCACGGAGAAACTAGAAACGTTGTGGTGAACGCGCAAGGACCAGGGTGTCCTTGTGTGATCCGTGTGTGTCGCAAGCAATAACTGGTGGGTCCTTGTCAATCCACTCCAGCAGTGGTGCACCAGAGCACAACTTCTACCAACGACGTCATCAACGCGAGCGCGAACGAAACGGAGCCAAACTCCTCCAATTCGTATGAATACCATGCACACACACCAACAGGACCGGAACGAATCTCTTTGTTTTGGAACCAGTTACGACTATCGTTTGTGTGGATCACCTTGGTGGACTTTGTTGAAGAGATCTTGAGGATCGGATGAGCAACAGGCGAATGAACGAGCAATGCTCCTCCAAATCCTTTTCTCAACAGTGAGTGTGTGAATGCACGAGCAGAGGAGCGGAGGGAGGGGCGTCCATTTGTTGTTGATGCAACAACAATACCACAGGGTCCATCGCACTATTCCTCTCTGCGTCTCTCCCTGCATGCGCACAAGCATTTGCGCCTGCGAAAAATAATACCAGAACCAGAAAATTCGAAACACACAGTAACAACAGAAAAATCCAAATCAGAACACATCAACAATTTCACAGTACTAAGTCTACAGAAGTTTGTACGCAACCATGGATCGCAAGCAGCAAACGAGAAAGGCCACAAAGCAGGTCCAAATCGTAACCGACAAAGCTGACGACAGCATGGAGATCGATGCAACAACCCAAGGCACACAAGCCCATCAGACTAAGCCACCGCCAGAGCCAGATCCGAAAGCCGATGAGACAGCAGAGCTGGAGAAACAAGGATTGATAGCAACAGCATGGAGAACGCCCAACGCTTCGAGTTGGAAAAAACTCCCCACGAGTGTCAATGCACAAGCCAAAGGATACACAGCAGACAAAGTCTTTGGAGAGACAGGGCGATCAATGCACAACAAGGTAAAACAGGTGCTAACCCAGAAAGCCACTTGGGAAGGCACTGATACCTTGCTTGTATTGGCAATGGTTCCCACAGTCCAAGAGATCACAGAGTTCTTCCAGGCGGTGAAGGACAGCAGAATCACCAAACTTGGGAAGGCAAACATTTCTCCTGATGATCCAAAACGGACCTAAATCAAGCAGCTGATCGCAGATCTGTCTATAACGGATCCTAGCAAAAGCTTTGGTCCCTCAGTCCAAGGACAAGACCAGACAAAAATGGCAAACCAGATGTCAATCTTGTGGGCAGCTGCAGTCAACTACATGGGCAGCCAATATCAGGAGGAGTTAAGCCCTCCAGAGATTGACCCTGACACTGAGCCCATAGAGGAGGATAGCGACAACAGCAGCCACAACCTAGAAGCACTCATCACCAAGCAGCCCCTTTGGCAATCCAATCTCACGGCATACACCACAACGGTCAAACACAGCAAGGCAAAGCAAAGCAAAGCAACCCAAAACAGCAAAAGTTGCACCAGCCGCTGTGGCAGCAGCAGGCACAACCGAAGATCCAGGACAGCCTGGCAACGAAGACGAATGTTGGAAATCCAGGGTTATAGTTAGTACTTTAATCTAATCTGCTGTTAGAAACTGTACCGTTTTAGAAATGTGAGCTCAATCTCACTTTCTCTTCCAATTTCAATTTCATAGCAGGCATCTGTTGTGGCGGCGACATGGGGTGTCCTTGTGTTCCTAGGTGCTTCTCTCTGCATTCATTGTGCTCTGTTCTTGCATTCTTATTTTGGCATCTTTGTTGTTTGCCTCTGCACATTTGTAGCCATCTTCGTTCACATGGTAGGAATTTGCAGTCCTGTGTGCTTGTCTGTCATATGTTTCGATCCTTGATCCTGTGACACTTCATCACACAATTGGTGTCATCTTTGTTGATGTTCCAAACCTGTGGTTGTTCTGATCCTTTCTGATGTTGGCCACCTGTGGCATGTCTTGTCCGTAGGAGGGGCACGTGCTGCTCCCCGGAGGGGGTGCGTCACTTGCCCATTGCCCTTGCCAGAGTTCTGGCTGACGTCGCCATCTGCATGGTTGCCATGGTTGGTTTGGTATTGGGACCTCCTGATCCGCATTTGGTGTGGTTGTTTTATTGACAGAGGACAGGCTACCCTTTCTTCTTGGTAGGACTGATATCAATCACGTTCGTCCTTAATCATGGTCGTAATGATATGGTATTCAAAGGTGTGACGAATAGTCTCCAAACATGTGACGAATAATATTCAAAGGTGTGACGAAAATGTTGGGAGGTGCGGCAATCATGGGTATCTTGACAAAGTCGTACCCCCCGATTCCTGGCACCTCTGGGTGTACGACATGAAGCACGACCTTCGGCACAAGGCAAGATGCGTTGCAGGAGGACACTTAACAGATCCATGCAAAGATATGGCATATGCTGGAGTAGTCAATCTAAGATCATTCAGGATTGCACTGTTTGCTGCAGAACTTAACGACCTCAAGCCCATGGTGGGTGACATTGTTAACGCCTATCTAGAAGCATACACAAAAGAAAAGATCTGTTTCATCGCCGGTCCTGAATTCCAAGAGTTTGGTGGTCACATGATGATTATTGTGAAAGCGCTCTATGGGCTGTGCACGTCTGGAGCACGATTCCACGAGTCACTCGCCGACACACTCCGAGACATGAAGTTCTTCCAGTGCAAACCTGACCCGGATGTGTGGATGAGGGATGCTGGTAGATGCTGGTAGATGCTGGGAATACCTATGTGTGTACATCAATAATCTGATGGCCATCATGGAGGATCCACAGTCATTCTTCGACACGCTCATCAACAAGTACAAGTACAAGTTGAAAGGTGTAGGACCAATCAAGTATCACCTTGGCGCAGACTTCGACCGAGACAAAGACGGAACCCTGACTATGAGCCCGCAATCCTACATCAAACGGATGCTGGCAAAGTACGAACAGGTGCATGGGGAGCTTCCACGGACCTACACCAGTCCCATGGAACACAACGACGCCCCAGAGCTAGACACATCACACGAACTAAACCCTGTAGAGACCAGACAATACCAATCACTCATCGGCGCCCTTCAATAGTGCATCACATTGGGACGGTTTGATATTGCTGCAGCTGTGATGACTTTGTCTAGGTTCAGAGCCCAACCCAGGATTGGTCACATGGATCGCGCAAAATGTGTGTATGGATACTTCCGAAAGCGTTCTGATGCCGCCATCAGGTTCAGAACGGGAATTCCAGATCACGAGCGCTACTTTGAGATTCCTGATCATGAATGGATGTACTCTGTGTATGATGACAACGAAGAGGAAACCGCGGACGACGATCCAACACCCAAGGGCAAGGCAGTTCGAATGACGACGTTTGTGGATGCCAATCTCATGCACTGCAAAGTGACTGGCAAACCTGCAACTAGTGTCCTCCATCTGCTCAACCAGACACCCATCGAATGGTTCAGCAAGCACCAGACCACAGTCGAGACTGCAACCTACGGATCAGAATTCGTCGCGGCAAGGCAAGCAACAGAGCAAGTGATTGCAATGCGCTTCGCCCTTCGTGCAATGGGGATTCCGCTGAACGGACCTGCCTAGATGTTTGGTGACAACCAGAGCGTGATCGCATCCTCCACCATCCCAAACAGTGTGTTATCCAAACGACACAACGCATTGGCGTACCATCGCGTGCGTGCCGCAGTAGCTGCGAAGATCCTGCATTTCTGCGAGATAGACAGAACGGAAAACGTAGCCGACGTCATGACCAAGTTCCTTCCCTGGGCGAAGTACTGGCCGTTAGTGAGGCTGCTTCTGTTCTGGAAAGGAGAGACTCTGGGTGGATGAACAAGACTCCCGACCATAGGGGAGTGTCAACATCTAGATCGAAGTTTAGGCTAACATCACACATGACTGGAAGGTTATTCAACTCGATTGTTAGTATAGTCGAATGAGTCTTGATGATGCATATGGTGTTCGGGTTCTATTGTCATCGGATATGACGTAGGCACTGACATCAGAGAATGACGTCAGAGGATCGTCACTGAGATCCGAGGAATCAAGATTATGTGATAGCCATGGTATGCTGACATGTCTAGTGATGTCAGGTGCATCAGTGAGCACGTGGTAACAACAATTAGGAAATAGTCTTGTGACGTCAGGGATGATGCAAGCAATCTACTGACGTCGACAGTTGGAATATATGAATCCTATGGGATTCCAAGACCAGCCAAGGCCAGACAAGATTGGACAAGATTAGACAAGATCAGACAGAGATGTAGAAAGACCCAAGAGGCAAAATAGCACAAGATACTGTGATGAGCAGACAGCATCCTTGGGCAACAAAGTAGAAAATATGCATGATGTAACACGAAGACATCGAGCAGATCAGTAGGAAGACCTGATGGTGAATCAGGCAAGATCGTAGAAATGGTGCATGAATGCACCAACTTAGGATGAATGAGATCTTGTGCTCACAAATCTCAACAATCATCAATTGAATACACCACAAACTTAGCAACAACAAACACCAAACATAGCAGATTCCACCTGACGGATTGATCACCCTGACGGCGTAGTAAGTGCAGTGTTTGGTGCCCTGTCCTGTATTGAATTGCTGATTATCAAGAACATGATACGAACACCGAATGAGCTCGATGGGCCCGCACTCGAAAGCTTCAAGAGCAGGGCACATTTGCGCTATGAGACCTTTAATGAGAGACTGAAGTTCTTCAGTGTGCTGGAGACCACTTTTCGACATCGCAAAGAAAAGCAGAAGCATGATGTTGAAGCCATTTGTGTCTGTTGGAAATCCGGGGTTGATAAAACGATAATGAAAACGAGGTGAACTTACTGAACGCCAAAGGGTGATCAATCCGTGGTAGTGCAGTAGGTTGGTGAGTTTGAGTGTGTGAATGTGTCTTAGTCTTTAGAGCTGTAACGAATCCAAATGAGACTTTCAAAAGGATTGTGAGCATGTGATGTGCAGCATCCATTATAGTTGGATCTGTGTCGAGATGTACATGTGATTATATGTCGAAATGTACGTGTATATGTGCATCGTTCACCCGTTATTCTCTCATACGCACTTGGACGGTATAACTACATTCGTGTCAATAGTATTCTGTGATTCGTCAGAATTACAGTGGAAATGGAACACACGAAAATGAGCAGAATTTCTGGAGGAAATTTGTAATCAACGATTTCTGACAGAATCAGGAATATCGTCCGTCCATCCATCAATGGTACCAAGAGAATCTCGAGGTACTTCCCAACTAAACCTCAGATGACAATATCATCTGACAGACTGCTGCATCACCAATGGAACGTGACATCTGGAGAGCAGAAGGACGCCTACTGACGTCGACAGGATATCAACATGTCACCACATTGACATCTGTCTCCAAGTCAGAGCAGGAGGCGAAGATCTGATGACCAAAGGGCATCAAGATCATGGATACAGGAGATGAACTTCAAATGGTAAGTACTCATGGAGTAGGAGCCAGTAGTGAATGAACGGAGTGTCAAATGCGGAGTACGCATCGAACACGGAGTATCGTGTAGCACGAGTACACGATATTGAGACAGAGAGAGAATACGAAGAGCAGCGAGAGAGCATCTCGCGTACCGACTCATAGTCGGAGATCGAATCTACAAAACAGATTGAAGCACCGAGAGCATCGGGCAAGAGAATGGGCGTACACCAAGAGGATCAGAGTACCAACATAATGAAATAGCAAATAGAACGACTATCAACCAACACCATCTTCCACGATCGTAGGTTTCCATGAGCGGAACTTGCCAACACATCCAACAAGCGAGCACAAGCAGATCGGCAAAGGTACTCAAACATGTCGACTGTCTTGTGACGAGTATCGAGCGCTTTGTCAGGAATGTTGGGAGTTTCTCTGCTGCAACTCAAGGTTTTCTAAAGGGAGTAGTTGACACCAAACATGACAACTCTGAATGACTGTCAGAGAATATCATGATACTAGAATACTTAATGTGTGATAGGTTGAATGGAATCCCAACTTTCTGCCGAGTGTCCCAGGAGAACGAGTTTTGGGATCATACAGGTCAGGCCATCTGTCAGTTGACCGTTGCGGTCATCTGGTCTTGCGCAATGACTCCTACACGCCAACGGTGTAGCAGTTACGTACGTGAGCATGTGTCAGCAACAGAATCCTGTCAGAGCAGGAGAGAACACACAATTTCAAGGACCACAGCTCGAAACAGCAACAACAGCCACCAACGCTAGATAGGATCGTCTTCTGTGTGTCTTGAGGTCTCTCCTTTGCAGCATCTACCAGCTCGCAAGCATCAGAATTCATTCTCAGGCAATTGTCCGTTGGAATGCAATTTCGAAGGAGGAGGAGAAACAAATTCAAAGGAATCGAGCGAGTCTATCACGACTACTCTTCATGTTAAATTGCCACGGTAACTCTCTCCCAAGCCCGCGAATACTGTCTGCCGATGGACGACGAGATCCTCTCAAAACTACGGTTGCACTGAACACCCAATGAAGAGAGTGATTTTGTCATCATCCGTAAGGCGGCCTGCCCAAACCCTTCAAGATCTTGATTTGGTGTGGAACCGAAGGAGGAATGTGCTCGTACCTCTGCTCCCACAGGCCGCTTACTTGCAGCTGGCTGGGCAATAGCTGCCAAAGGCAATCTCGAACTTGGCACCGAGAGGCGTGCAGGTGGAAGACGATGTTCCGCCGTATTGGCATTTGTTGCATTTCATGCCATCCGTGACGGGAGTATCGTTGCACGCGAAGGAGAAGAGGATGAGGTTCGCGTTAAAGTTGGAGCCGAAGCCGACGTAATAACAGGAGTTTTGCGGCGTGCAAGTAGTATCTCCGACAATTGTGTCCCCCCCGAACTGGTTGAAGCTCTTGACACCGTCGTTGAAGTAAGAGTTGATTTTCGTGCACGATCTGTCGTTGACACAGGACCCGGTTCCCACAACAGTGGTTGACACACGCTTGTTCTTGTCACCGCCGGTGTCCTGGGTGGGTGTTAGGTTCGCGTAATCTTCTGGTCCAGCACCCATGCCAAGGCAGGCTCTTGCTGCAGCGCATGATCCTGCGCCAATAATGGCGTAGCCGTCCGACTGCTGCGCGAAGGAGTGGCATGCCTGGTTTCCAGTGCATGATCCTGGCCCAATGATGGAGGCCTTGTCACTTCCAGAGTTGAAGTTGAAGTAGGAGCATGCGTCAGTACCGGAAGAAGTGCCAGAGAGGCAGGATCCCTGGAAGATCATGGACTGAGTCTCGATGCTTTTGCAGACCTTGTCCCCAATGCAACTGTTGGATGCGATAGACGCGATGCCGATCCAGGAGCAGGCCTCGGTTCCGACGCAGCATGTGCGTCCTGCCATACCACACCAATCAATAGCCTCAGGAGCGGTTCCCGTGAACATCTCACCGGCGGCAGCGGCGGCCGCGCTGAAGATCTGGAGGACACCGCTCTTTCCGCTGATGGTATCGAAGAGAGCGACGCCGTCATCAATGGTTGCCTGGTTTTCAAAGATCCCAAGAAGATCTGCTTCGTTTTGGATAGTGGAGAGAAGGGACAATCCCGTGGATGTGCCTGGTGTTCCGAGAGCAACCAGGAATGTCAGGGGAGTTGGAGCCGATGTCGGTGCCGAAGTCGGAGCTGTGGGGGCCGATGAAGCAGTGGGGGGAGAGGTTGGTGCCGAAGTTGGTGCCGAAGTCGGCGAAGCCGTTGGAGCTGTTGGGGATGATGTGGGAGGTGACGTGGCAGGCGTTGGGAAAGGGGTGGGGAAAAAGGTCGGAGAGTCTGTGGGCAAGGTGTCCTTGCCAATGCAGTACTCATCCACCTTGTCACCAGTGGGATTGTTGTTTGTGTCATTGCCTCCTTTTGGACAGGCCCCATCGACATCACTCATGATGTAGACTTCGTCGGAGTCGCACTCCGTCTTCGTCATGCATCCTCTGCAGCCTTTGACACTGCCGCATCCACCAGGAGGGACGACGAGGTCGGTTGTCATCTTGTCATTGAAGCCCATCTTCTCGCATGACCCATTGGCGGCGCAGCCACCAGAACCAATGGTCAGGCTGCCTACACGCTTGCCACCAGTACCATAGTTGACAGTGGAATGGGCATCCTTGCAGGCATTGCTGCCGACGCACGCATTCTCACCGATGTCGATGTGGCTGCGGTTGTTGGAGAGGGCCTTCTGCACGACACGGCGTCCAGCTGCCTTGCATGCGTCTGTCCCAATGCATGCACCGGTCTGGATGGTGACATCACCATGAGAACGACGTCCCACTCCCTCACAAGATTGAGGGGTGGTACATGCCATCTCACCGACGAAGGTGACTCCTGTGATGGACGGATTGATTTCATTTTCGTTCACCAACTCGCATGCACTCGCGCCAGTGCAGGAGGAATCGAGAATGAGCGGGTTGGGTCCCATGTCCTTGCAGGCGCTGTCACCGGTGCATGCAGTGATTGCAATGGTCATGAATGGAGGAGAGTTGGAGGCGGAACCGGTGACTGAAGTGCATCCCGAGGATCCTTGGCAGCATGGGTCTGCGACGGCAGGCGATTGCATCGCAGCGATGTCCGTGCATGCTGTGCTCATTTCATCTGGTCGTTCGGTGACGAGGACTGGCTTGGTGGTAGCGACCAGGGCCAATTGGCCAGAAAGGATATCGCTGGATGCGTACTTGTTGAAGAGCTTGCGTGCAGCTCCTTCGCCGAGGTCTCCTGCGCATCCGAAGAAGTTCTGCAGCTGCTCGGATTCCTTGACGGCGGTCACTGCCTCGCGGCAGGATGGCTTGGCAGAGTTACAGATGATGGTTTTGGCGCTTCTCTCTTCCATTGTGAGATCGGTAGCGCCATCCGGCTTGCAGGCAACGGAGATGGTGGAATCGAAGACGGTTGGGGCAGCTGATGGTTTGGCAGTTGGTAGGAGCGTGGGCTGGGAGGTCGGCGATGCGGTTGGCGGGGTCGTTTCTGGATCAGTTGGGTTTTCAGAGGGTGGCACTTGGTTGATCTTGTTGCTCTTGTTGGTGTCACCGCCGGTGCCCTTGAGGATGCGGGTCTTCATCATCATCATGTGGAGTTCCTCGGTTGGATCCACGGGAATCCTGTTGCCGCGGAGCACGGCGTCGACCGTTGCCGTGTCGGCGAGAGCGAGAAAGGCCGCGAAGGCTGTCTTGGTGTAGATCATGGTTGCTCGGTACTTGGTGGTTGGTGATTGATCGTTCAGGGTTGATAGTTGCTTGTTTGGTGTTCTTGGTTGACAACTTGGATGGATTTATGAGACGAAGAGTTTGATTTGTTGGTTGTTCGAACCATTTTGCTTGCGTCTTCGATGTTGTGCATGAGGCAACATGGTACGAGCATGGCATGGCGTCCAGGGAGACCAAAGCTCCGCCACAACCGGAACCTTCACAACTGGTGACATCACCGTTGGACACAAAGACTCCGTGAATCGATGTCGATGCCCAGCACTTATGGTGCAGGATGACCCTCCCTGATGCACATCATCCATTGTGCCTGACCAATAATACGTCCGAGCAAAGCGCATGCGAGTATGATACGACTAGGACAAGCAGACAGGGAACCTTCACAACCTGGAACCTTCGCAACGGGTGACATCACCGTTGGACAGAAAGACTCCGTGGATCGATGCCGATGACCAACACTTATGGTGCAGGATGACCCTCCCTGATGTACATCATCCATTGGGCCTGAACTATATTGCGTCCGAGCAAAGCGCATGCGAGTACGATTGTGGTAGGACAAGCAGACAAGGAACATGGCGCCCTTGCTAAACTCCACATGCCATCATCTGTCGTCCTTCTTGATCCGCTGTTCTCGCCTGTACCAGGACAGGACTTTGTCGCAGTCTGGTTTCCACAAGGGTACACACTTTATGTGTTTTTGCATGCAAGACGCAACACGCAACACGCAACCGCCACACCTCATTCGGTAATAGAACACTCTTGGAGTAGAGCAGCGGAAAATACATCAAGATCGCGACCACTTCAACGCAATAACGCAAGCGATGAATCGGTATCTGGGTTTGCACCTCCCCAACAAAAAAGGAGAGAGAAAAAGACTCGCCAATTGGTGGGGTGGAAGGGTCTTCTTGGTCGTCGCCTCTGTGTTACAAACATAATCAGATGACAAGCTCTCGCGGAACGAGAGCTGAATGCGCTTTGCAGGATGAAACACCTTTTTGAATTTTGGTTGGGCATACTCGACGTGGGTGGGAGAGCGGTTTAGCCTTGAAATACGTACTACATCCTGGAACAGAGTATCACTGCTTGCTTGCGACCTACTATATGATAGATGAATTGGGTCTGTGCATATGTGGGCGTAACCCTGGCAAGAATACTCCAACACTGATACTATTGTACATTATACTGTGCAGCCGTGCCACTCAACAAATGCGAACGTGCTGCCCTGGGATCGGAGTTTGTGACTCCACTTCACTCTCACAAGCATCCACGTGACGAACACAACACAACACAACACTGCCCAAGTTTCGTGACATGTTGTGAACACATGTTCGTCGCCTCCGCGAAGAATCTCCGTTGGGCGAAGACAGAGAGGCATTCGATGACACCTCTTGAGATTCTCTGTGGCTACTAGCGTCTCGTGGCTAATTTCCGGTTTTTTGGCACTTTTTGGTAATTATTAGGGAGATATCGCATGTAATTTGATGAGTCCCAGGGTCCAAAATAACCTGATAGAGACATTTCGTTGGGGGGGTGGATGAGAATTTCGCTTCTTCAAATTACATGGCAAGTTGAGATTCAATGAGGGACAGACTATTACCGGATACGGTATCAACCAGATGGGAGAAATTCTTGTTTTGGCGCGAAATCTTCCGACTTGATCGACCACCAAACCTTTTTCTCCTCCTTTCTCTCCTCCATTCACGAATCCATCATGACTCAAACATGACCGACCTGACTCACAATTCACCTTGGGAACTATATGCTCCTCAGATCCTTTTACTACAACATACCTCGATTCCCTCCATGCTGATGACTACTGCACCACTGCCGTAGTCTTAACGCGTGTATCCAACCTGCTTCAACTCAAGCAATGGAATCCGAGAGCCAGCTCCAACCACAGCCACTGCTTCATGGTCGTCACTGCCATGTGCCATGATCTACACTGCAGTGTATCTACATGTGTGGAGAGCGAGGCGCTGTAATGACTGTATACCCTGTAGCACTGAACCAAGTACATCAGTGCAGGGTCTCGCCAAGTTGTGTGACATCGTTTCTTCACCCTATTAACACCACAAGCTAACTCATAATAACACAGACAAGGATTAGCTACAAAGCACTCTACTTCTCATCGTTACAAGTTATAACTCTTCAATCAGTACACCTCTCTTGAACTGCATCACACGGCTATCCCGAAGCTGGCAGATCCAAGAGACATCCTCCACCGATTCGCGCCAACTACGCGCGAATCCTAACTGGTAGCTGCGAGTGGTTGCCAAATACTCTCAAGTCAAATCAACTCCACCGAGCATCTTCCTCTGCCAATCGATCGCAAGAGTCTCTCTGAGACCAAGCCAAAAGGCACAGCTCGCAGACCGAGCTTCCAACAAAGGACGAAGTCCTCATCGCATGCATCTGATTTGAAATCAGACTACCAACACTCGAAAACCGAGCCACTCAAGAGGACAAAAGTCCCAGCTGAAGGTAAGCGACCCAAGGTCGAACTTCAGTAGCCTCTGCTAAAGCAAGCTATAACCGCACTCGCTGACCGAGTACGAGCCTCTCAAAGCCTGCATCGAACTTCAGTGCACACCTTCTCAACGAAGTGAAGTCGAGCAAGAGCAAGAGAAGGCAAACAGATCGATCCCCTCGACGTCCGAAGACTACTCGAGAAGTCCCCGCTATCCATCATGGCGGAAGAGACAACCCCTGCCACGCTGGAAGAGCTGCAAGCGCAGCTCGAAGCGATCACGGTCGAGAACGCCCGCCTCACACAGGCGACGTTGGCGGCCGAAGCCGCTGCAGAAGCAGCGAACGCGGCTGTAGCCACTGTCCAAGCAGCAGCAACAGCCACCGCGACTCCAAGCCGCTCCGGTCTCGGGCGCAGCCGATCAGTCGGCGCCACACGAACCCGGACGGACCAGTCCTTCCTCGATGACAGCCTCTTCGACATGGAAACACCCAAGCCCAAGAAGAGCAGAAAGTCAGGCGAGGACAGTGACGACGACGACGATGACCTCTCTGGGAAACCAACCGTTCCCATCATGGGAGGTCTCCTCAAGCAAGGACGCAACTGGGTACCCTGGACCGCAGGCGCACCAAACGCGCAGTGGACCGGCCTCCAAGACGAGTCACACACCAGGTGGACCAACTCTCAACAACAGAGAATCCTCCATAACGGTGCTGACTCCACCAACCAGTCCAAGCGAGAGCAAGGACTCGCCGACAAGTTCAAGAAGGGAGGCAACATCCAGCAGTTCATCCGCTTGGTGCGTAACCACATGGCCAAAACTGGACTCCTCACCATGGCGTACATCGCTGACAGCAACGCAGAGTCAGAGATGACTCGTGTTCTTGACTCCCCAGCCGCTTTCACTCTTGAAGACGCCACCAAGCACTTCAACGAGTACCATCTGAAGTGGGATCACTACGACGTCCAGAACAACTGGACGGCCGCAGCGTTCTTCCGTGACAGCCTTGATCCAAGTCTAGAAGACCAGCTCATGAACCGAATCGAGCCGAAGTTCCACGACAACTTCATAACCCTCTTCGTTGAGTTCATGAACAGCAACTCCGCCAACTCCTTGGACGAGCAAGACGCCCTCGCAGCCAAGATCCGCGAAGTCAACTGCAGACGTTTTCCAAACGAAAACGTTGGTCTCATGGCAGTCCACCTTCGTGCTCTTTGCAAGCGCCTCGACGACGCCGGTCGCTTCGACCTCCGTCTCCTCCGAACGATCCTCGATGCCTTCCTCCAAGCGGGAGGACAGATCCGGTCTGGTGAACAGTACCGACGTCCTCTCTATGTGATGAAGGATGACCTTGAGGAAATCCTCATGCGTCTCCCTGTCTTCACGTACGAGCACGCTCGCCCCCAGCTTGCCGCAAAAGACCTCACATGGATGGCTATCTGTAACAAGGCCGAGTCGTCGTACGAAAACGAAGTGCGCGGAAATCGCTGGCACGCCATCAGGCGTACCAAAGATAGCAACGTGCCCAGGTACTCGTACGCCAACAACGTCGTCCAAAATCCAAGCGCCAACGTCCTCGAGCAACACAAGGGTTTCTCCAAGAACGACGGGAAGAGAAACAACTTCAAGAAGCCCAAGGAACGCGACGCCAAACGCAACGCCGGCCAGGGGTGGTCGTCCAAAGCTCCCAAGCCCGGTGAACCACAGCGCAAGCTGGTCAACGACAAAACGTTCATGTGGTGCGCCAAGTGCCGTCGCTGGCGTCTCTCACACAACACCGAGAGTCATCAGGACAACTTCAAGTTCAAGGCGAAGGCAAAAGGCAAGAACGTTCCCAAACAGGACAACCTTTCCATCGACATGGCTGCCTGGACGTGCTTCACAGCCACCTCCAGCCAAGACGAAGACACCTGGTGGTCCCTCATCTGGAACCTCTTCACCTCCTTCAACTACTTCGGTAGCATCGTTGGAATGGTTCTCCTCTTCGCTTCACTCCAAGTCATCACCATCGGAGTAGAGTATGGGTGGTACATCGCGGCAGCCAATGCCTGGATGCTAATCGCCGTAACTTTACTCCTCCTCCACACGAACGTTCCACGAAGACCCGACTTAATCAACTCTACTGATTTAGCCTATACCAAGGCACGAGTCAAGGAACGGTTCAAGCAAGTGCACAAACGTCCCACACACTGCAATGGAGCTGTGAAACGCAGTCTCTACGACCTCGTGATGGAAAGCCTTGACCCAGATGGACCCAAACCCGTGAACGTGTCGAAGGTGAACTCCCCACGGACAAAACGTGTGTGGCGTCCCCAGGCTCGGACCAAAACTCGCAATCACAGATCAAAACGTCGTTACTGGAACCAGTCGAAAACTTCCACTTATGGTAAAAACCAACCATTCACGACTGCAAAATTGCCCCGCCAGGAAGGTCGCACCTCATCCATCTCACGAAACCTCTGGAGCTTGTACCCAACTCGCGGAATCGACTTGATGTATGATCGAAATCAAAAACAACAATGTGACAATGACATGCCCGCACTACTCACTCTGCAAGGTCTAGCATCTTATTTCACCAATCGCAACGCTTTCGCATCCCCAGCTAAAGCTGAGAGTTATCTCTCGCCCGACGCTCCATTCGAACTTGTATGGGACAGCGGAGCGTCAATCTCTGTGACAAATGACCTCAACGATTTCTGTTCTACTCCAAGTCCTCCACCAAGACCGACCTTTCTCAACGGGTTCCTCAAGAAAATCCAAGTGAATGCGTTGGGAACTGTCGAGTGGTATGTTCTTGATGTGACTGGAAGCCCTCGCAAATTGCGACTGCCTGCTTTCCATGTTCCCGAATCGAAGGTCAAGCTAATCAGCACTTCCAGTCTTCTCGAAGAGTATCAGGGAGAAACGATCGTATTCGACAAGTCCTCCTGCAAACTCAGCGGAATCCTGGGAAGCGACGATCGTAATGCAATCGTAGCGAACTACAAGAAATCCACAAGGCTGCCAACATCCGTCGGCTACAGCGCCGGCAACATCCATGATGTACCAGCTGCACTAACGTCCATCGTCTCTACCGTGTCGGACCACAACGTGAACCTCACCCAACCGCAAAAGGAACTTCTTCGGTGGCACTATCGTCTCGGACACTTATCCTTCAGTCGAGTGAAGTTCCTGCTGCGTTCGGGTGCACTCACTGGGTCAGAATCGTCTAGAAAGATGCACACAGCTGCGGCAAAGGTCACGAGCCTTCCGCTCTGCGCCGCATGTCAATTCGGAAAGCTGCACCGTCGACCTTCACCAGGAATAACCCAACATGTCATTCGTGACAAACAAGGAGTTTTGCGCACCGACCACTTGTTCCCAGGACAACAAGTATCAGTGGACCACTTCGTCGGTCGAACACCAGGACGCCTCTTCTCAGGACGAGGCAAAGGTGATCCAAACGAAATGTACAAAGGTGGCGCCATCTTCGTCGATCACGCCTCCGGATACATTCATGTGGAACCAGTAGCAGCGCTAACCACGCACGCTACCCTCGAGGCCAAGGAACGGTTCGAACTAATGTGTCGAGATGTGGGAGTCCCCGTGCGATCCTACCTATCGGATAACGCAACTACCTTCACCTCACCCGAATACTCCAAGCACCTTGAGATATTCCATCAAGTCCATCGATTCGCAGGCGTCGGCGCACATCATCACAATGGAATCGCCGAGCGAAGCATTCGAACAATTGTATCAATGGCCCGAACCATGATGATGCATCAAAGCATTCATTGGCCAACAATGTTCGACGCTCAACTGTGGCCAATGGCCGTAGTGCATGCCGCGTACATCTACAATCGCGTGCCTAACCCCGCCACAGGCCTCACACCTTACGATGTTCTGTCACGCATTCGTCTCCCCCTCAAGCAACTTCATAACCTGCACGTATGGGGCAGCCCAGTCTATGTTCTTAACAAAGCACTGGCCGACGGACGAAAGATACCTCGATGGGAACCAAGAGGAGAAAGATACGTGAACATGGGTCTATCCACGAAGCATGCTTCAACCGTACCTTTGGTCCTATCACCACGGACAGGTTCAATCACACCTCAGTTCCATGTTGTGTTCGATGACTGGTTCGCAACGATTGCTACCGACTTGAAGCAACTTCCAAGCTATCAATCGGAAGAATGGACTCGCATGTTCGGTGATACCACCTTTCAATACCCATTCGACGACGACGATGTGGAATCAATGGAGCAGGACGACATCTTCGCGTCAGACACGCGAGACCACAACCGGTTACAACGCAACGACTACCACACTCCACCACCGGCAACCGAAACGCGAAACCATCAAACCGTTCGTGAAAGAGCGCCACAGGTATTGGCGAAAGAGTCGCAACCACTGACACAACAGATTCCGGATCTCATGAGTGACACTCTTGCCCCTCCAATGCCAGTCTCAGAGGGAGCCAACAGGCCAACATCTTCGACAGAGGGAGCTATTGATGAGCCCCCGGTACCTGACCCTATTATAGAATCACAGGACCAGCGAACACTTCAACCGCAATTGGACTCACCTCTCAGAGAGTCACCAATCTCAGGACCGGCAACTCCATTACCACCTTCAGATCCGACGCCAACTGAAACCGGTTCCACGACACCAACCATGCCTAAGCTTGAACCAACGCCAGTAAGACCTCGAAGCACGAGAACTCGCAAACAACCAAAGCGATTCACGTATGCGCGCATGGGAGGCAAAGCCGCATGGTTAGACGACGAAGATACCGATGACTACTACTTCTGTCCCGCAGTGGCTAGCATGGAAGAAAAGGAACAGGAAGCAACAACCAGGGAACTACACCCTGATTCTGCATCAATCATCACATTCTCACAAGCTGTCGTCGATTGCTTGCACACAATCGAACCCCTCCAACGTGAAGGCAGCGACTCTCTCTCCATCGACTTACACCAATTCAAGGTGGATGCCAACTACCTACTGCGCAGACTTCGACTCCGATTCAACACTTTGAATCCACAACCAACCAACGTCGTCCTTCCAACATTTGCGCCAAAGGCGACTGAAACAAGAGAAGACAACATCAACATGGCCGATTGGTGGCAGCCGGATCCAGACGACATGGTCGAAGAGGGACCAACGCCATTCCAAGACGTCTACGAGGACTTCTACTCGGACATGGAGAGACACTTCGAAGTCGACCTTCACTGCGAGATTCGTTGCGACGACCTCAGGAGACAAGCGACTGACTACGCTGTCGGCCAATTCGTCAACAGACTGAGCACTTTCATTCGAACCGGCATCATGAACCCCAGCTTCGATGCCTTTGACTACATGTCATCGGCCAAACCAGAGCCATGGTCGTACCAGGATCCGGAATACTTGATGATGAAAGGCTTTCTTCCTCCCGAAAGCAGAATCAGCGGTAACACCTTCTTCAAAAGAACTCGCTCCGTGTGGAACGCCGTCTCTGAGAATCATCACTATCGTCTCGCATTCGAACTACTCCGTCGCCAAGTCACGACCATCCGTCCAGGGCCATGGCCACAGCCAAGTGAGTTCGAAGTTGAGAAGTTTGTCCAAGGGATGATTGAAACCAACACGGCACCTCTGAAGGAGGCTCCAGCAACGCGAGCGTCCGGTCAAAGCGGATCCACACTTGAAGTCGACCCATCATCCATCCTCGACACAGCAACATGCATTCCAGAGCACACATGGGCGAACATCGAACAACATGCCTACGCTGTCTCCATCATCGAGCCACAACGAGACTCAACAAACTATCCAACATACGTTGATGGACACATGATGAGCTACTTCGCAACAGGCGGCGATTTGGATATCGCCGAACGCTCATCCGTGTACAAGGCATCCAGCAATGACCCTGACACCCTTTCCTTCGACGAAGCGATTCGCGACGACAACAAGGATGAGTGGATGCAAGCAGCCGAAAAGGAAATCAAGGCACTTACGGAAAAGGGAACATGGGAAGAGATTAAAAAGGCCGAAGTCGTCAACGATCGAATCTTCCCAGGGACCTGGGTCTTCCGTCGCAAGCGCTTGCCGGATGGTACGATCAAGAAGTACAAGGGTCGCTGGTGTTGCCGTGGAGATCTCATGAATGAAGATGCATCCACCTACGCGCCAGTCGTGGCCTGGTCATCCGTTCGCATCTTCTTGAGCACATCCATCGTAATGGGTTGGACAACTACATCCATCGACTTCACGAATGCCTTCGTGCAGGCCTCCATCCACAAGCCTGTGCATCTTCACCTTCCTCGCGGCTTCAAGTCAAGCAAGGGGCCCAACACCTGTCTCCGACTTCGCAAAAGTCTCTACGGATTGACGATCGCCCCGCGCCTGTGGTACGAGCACCTCATCCGAGCTCTAATCACAGTCGGCTTCACAGCCTGCGACCAAGAGCAATGCTTGTTCATCAAGCGCAACATCATGATTGTTCTCTACGTTGACGATGCAGGAATCGCCTCCAAGACCAAAAAGGATGCAGACGATTTCATTGCATCAATGCGTGAACTCGGGTTCGAGCTTACCCAGGAAGGCAGCTTCACTAAATTCCTGGGGATTGAGCTCTGCCGTGACCCGAAGGCGGATACTGTCCATCTTCGACAACCAGGGTTGATCAAAAAGGTCCTTGAGACAACGAAGATGTCGAACTGCAATCCATGCCCGGTACCTACTACCCAACTCGCACTCGGACAGTGCAAGGATGAACCAGCCATGAACGAGAAATGGAACTACCGCTCTGTCGTCGGCATGTTGCTCTACCTCACAACGAACACTCGTCCCGATCTCGCCTTCGCAGTCTCCCAAGTCGCTCGCTTCGGACACGATCCCCGCCGATCACATGCCAAAGCGGTCAAGCGCATCATGCGCTATCTCAAGCACACTGAAACCATGGGCACCATCGTTCGCCCTACAGGGCAACTCGATCTCAAGTGCTACGTGGACGCTGACTTCGCAGGCCTCTACCAACGTGAGGACAGCAAAGATCCAGTGTCGGTGAAATCACGCACGGGATATCTCATCACATTGGGTGGATGCCCTCTCATTTGGAAGTCGAAACTCCAAACTGAGATCGCGTTATCCACGATGGAGTCCGAGTACGCCGCTCTCTCCCTGGCAATGCGAACATTGATTCCCATCCAACAACTCATTCGCCAAGTGATTAACAACGCCGGCACCGACATGCCGCTGCACACCAACCTCCAGTGCACTGTCTTCGAGGACAACCAAGCCTGCATTTCCCTCGCCACCAATCATCAGCCGACCGCGCGCACCAAACACTTCTTAACCAAGTGGCACTTCTTTTGGTACTGGGTCAAGGCAGGCTTCATTTGCATCCAGCACATCGCCACGCCGGAGCAACTCGCCGACATCTTCACCAAAGGATTGTCCATCGTAGTCTTCGAATACCTACGATTCAAGATCATGGGCTGGTAACAACCAGCTAATAACAAACAACAATGAAGGATGAAGTTTTCATCGATACCACAACTCCAATCACGACCCAACACTGAGAGGGAGAGTTGAGATTCAATGAGGGACAGACTATTACCGGATACGGTATCAACCAGATGGGAGAAATTCTTGTTTTGGCGCGAAATCTTCCGACTTGATCGACCACCAAATCTTTTTCTCCTCCTTTCTCTCCTCCATTCACGAATCCATCATGACTCAAACATGACCGACCTGACTCACAATTCACCTTGGGAACTATATGCTCCTCAGATCCTTTTACTACAACATACCTCGATTCCCTCCATGCTGATGACTACTGCACCACTGCCGTAGTCTTAACGCGTGTATCCAACCTGCTTCAACTCAAGCAATGGAATCCGAGAGCCAGCTCCAACCACAGCCACTGCTTCATGGTCGTCACTGCCATGTGCCATGATCTACACTGCAGTGTATCTACGTGTGTGGAGAGCGAGGCGCTGTAATGACTGTATACCCTGTAGCACTGAACCAAGTACATCAGTGCAGGGTCTTGCCAAGTTGTGTGACATCGTTTCTTCACCCTATTAACACCACAAGCTAACTCATAATAACACAGACAAGGATTAGCTACAAAGCACTCTACTTCTCATCGTTACAAGTTATAACTCTTCAATCAGTACACCTCTCTTGAACTGCATCACACGGCTATCCCGAAGCTGGCAGATCCAAGAGACATCCTCCACCGATTCGCGCCAACTACGCGCGAATCCTAACTTGGCATGTCAAACGAAACTTTCGTTTGACATGCCATGTAATTTGAAGAGTCCCGCCAAATACGAACTCCACGCGGAAGTAAACTGAAGTGACAATTTTTTATCCAATCAGAAGCGTACAGTTTTTTCTGTTCGCATCTTCATTGTTCTTGAATTGCCTTGTTTCTTTCCTAGACTAACGTTGATGTGAACGGTTCGAGTCAGCCATGTTGCAGCATGCACGAAGCTGATCCTTGCCTCTGCGCAGGCCTTGTCCTCAGGCAACCAATTCCACACATGTCGAGACATGTTTTGGAGAAGTCGTAGTTGTTGTTTACCACATAGATTATAGTCTTTAACTATGCCCCTTAGGCGCTTTGTGTCGCCTCGTTTTTCTGCATGAGTCATCCGGCAGGAACGGATGATGTTGGGGAGGCCGCTGTCCTTGTGGTGTATTCGATTGTGTGCATTAGATAGCGTGCATTGGATAGTGTAGGTGTAGTTAGAGCATGCATGTTACGCTAAGCATCACTGGACGTCAACGGCAGGAGACGGGGCGGCGCCCACGCAGTCAGCTTCGGGGCTCCAGCTCGCAGGCTGGGAGATGCGGCGACACATCCACGCTTTTTGCGCCGGGGGAACGGTAGCTGCGATGTGGGACATAGCATGTAGCAGAGTGAGCAGCCATTCTGCCTGTCGTGGTTCCGACGTTGGGACCTGCTGGGCGAGCTGGCAAAGGTGGGTGGGGATGGGCCATGGTGGCAGCTCTTGGAGTGTTTGGACGTAAAATCCCATGCGCTGGGACATCACATCGCGCTCTCCTTCCTCGTGAAGCGCGTGGTTCCGACTAGACCGCTGTTGCAGCATCATGTGCCATAGCTCGTGGATCACCTCTGCCTGCAAGTGGATGGGCTGGCAGCGGTCTGGGGATGGAGGAGGGTTGGGGGCTGTGCTTTGGAGAAATCTAGAGTGGGAATACATGCAAGGCAAGTGCTACATATGACCTGTATGACAGAAACACGGAAACGGACCAGTAGGCAGTGATACCAACAAGCACGAACATACATGTGAAAGCGTTGAGCATTCATTTTTGTTTGCTGTGAATGGAAACAACAAGTGGAGAGGAAGGAACTTCCTATTGTCATAGTCTTCCACCGAGGAAGGCTACTCAACAGCATAGATAAGGCTAGACAGTCTAGATGACGTCATCGTATGATTAATTTGATTTATTTCAGTCCCTCCAAGATCCAACACGAATGCGAACATTTGGGGAGAGATCCCCACTGGTTGTCACCACGACAGGTTCCAGGGGTGGCTTCATTTTACATGCGATATCTCCCTATTGGTAACCATTGGCATATCGCCGACGGCACAAGCAACCATTCGATGAGTTGATGGCCGTTGACCAACATCTTTGCATCATTAGAAAGAGGAGAGTGAGAGCTATCTGTTGATGTCTTCATTGTTGGCAAACGGTTTCCGCTTGCTGTTCATCTTGATGCCTCTTTTTACCCTTTATCGGCCTTTTTCATACGGACGACGTACGGACGTGATTTCGGAATTTTTTGAGCAAATTCACTAACCAGGTCGTTTTGGATGCCAAAGTTCACTAACCAGGTCGTTTTGGTGCCTGGCACGATGATTGGATCAATGAAATGGCCGGCGTATCACTGCGACAGACTCGAAAATAATAATTTAGCCACAAAGTCGACACATCAACCATTTCCCTGTTGGACAGCGTAGAGTACTCTAGTTCATGATGTTGTTGATGAATCCTGTTGAGCAGAGGGTCGGACCTGCTATATTGCATACTGACATCAGCCATTGGCATGTACTTACCTTGGAATGGTCTACATCCAACTACAGGGAGATTCAGATCACATGTAGTCAGTTCCTGTGATATCGTTCGGTCACTGTGTGCACTGTGTTGGTCATATGTGCAAACAAAAGGTCAAGCAGAATTGATTATAGCAATCCCATCACTCCAAGCACACTCCAAAGGGTACGGCCACGAAGTTTGAGGTCTCTAATCCGTCTGGAAGGTACTCATATCTGAAAATCTGGATATGATATGGTGCTGTGTGTGACGGTAGTGTGAGCTACGCATCTGGCTGTACAGTAACTCGACCATTTGTCCATATAAAATGTCAGTCGCGATCCAATCCAACACTACCACCACTCCAAGCACACTCCAAAGAGTACGGATAAGGAGTTTGAAGTCTAGAATCAGGGTGGAAAGGATCGAAATCTACGAATGGGGATCTCGCATGGAAATGGCTGGCGTCGTTAAATGGGGCTCACCTGCACGCATGCCAATACCCCTTTCTGACGGATCTAACACTTCAAACTCCATAGCCGTACTCTTTGGAGTGTGCTTGGAGTGGTGGTAGTGTTGGATTGGATCGCGACTGACATTTTATATGGACAACTGGTCGAGTTACTGTACAGTTTGATGCGTACCGTACTGTACTGCCCCCACAGCATCACATGACATCCTGGTCTGTAGATTTCGATCCTTTCCACATGAATTTATCACTTCGACCTCTATATCCGTAACCTTTGGAGGGAGTTCGGAGTCATTGAAGTGTTGGATTGGAATATGATTGACTTTTTGTATGCACACATGCTCAGCATTCTGTACAGCGCGATGCGTACCGTTCAGTACTGCTTGGTATCAGCATCCGTAGAATTTGATCCCTTCTAAACGGATCTAGGACTTCAAACTCGGTGACCGTACTCTTTGGGGTGCGCTTGGAGTAGTTCAGCTGGTTGGATCTCTGAAAACGGCCTGTGCAATGCATCGATATGCATAATACTGCACAAAACGATGCGTACCGTGCAGTCTCGTCCAATACAGTACTGAGGGATATCAACATCCGTAGAATTCGATCCCTTCCAGACGGATCTAACACTGCAGGCTCCATGGCCGTACTCTTGGGAGTGTGCTTGGAGTGGTGCAGTTGGTATCATCAAATATGCTTGACCTTTTGTATGCACAGTACGCACAGTGACCGAACGGTATCGCAGGAATGGACTACATGTAATTGAAACTCCTCGCAGTTGGGAATGGATCATCCCAAGGTAGGTACATGCCAATGGCTTATGTCAGTATGCAATATAGTTGGTTTAACCCTCTACTCGTATTCCACAGAACAGGATTCATCAACATCATCATCGACTTGTCTCGTCTACTCTACTCTACTGGGAAACGGTTGGTGTGTGTGTGTTCGTGGCTAAATTAATATTTTCGTCGTTGTCGCAAGGACACGCCTGTCAACAGTCCGGCCATTGTGATTGGCCAGGCACCAAAACGACCTGGTTAGTGAACTTTGGCCTCAAAAACGACCTGGTTAGTGAATTTGCTCGAATTTTTTCGTTGGAGTTGGATTTTCGTGTGCTGTTGTGACACGATCCGGAAGGGATGGCCTAGTTGACTGCCAGATTCGAGGAATCTGATGATGAAGTCAACTTGGGGCGACCGTCTGGGGATTAGTAGTTAATGACAATGAAGTAGATTAGTGTTGTTGTGCTGATCTTGAGTTGTGCTATTTGTTATTTGAATAGTCTGCATTGTGAGTTTGATAGAACGATATTGAAAACGAGGGTAACTTACTGTACGCCGAAGGGTGATCAATCCGTGGTAGTGCAGTAGGTTGGTGAGTTTGTGTGTGAGTGTGTGTCTTAGTCTTTAAAAGCTGATACGAATCCAAATGAGACTTTCAAAAGGATTGTGAGCAGATGATGAGCAGCATCCATTAGAGCTGGATCTGCATCATCTCTATTAGTAGTGGTATAGTGGAGCGTTGAGTCTCCCACGTGCAATCATCGCGGTGCCGATGTTGCCATTCGAGAGAGGAGACATCAATTTCGTGATGGTCGGAGAGAGAGTTTGTTGTTCACTCTCTTCCGATCGATTTGGGGGACTTTGTTCATCCAACGGTTTGGTCCGTTTGTCCATCCAGGACAGGTCATGTCACGCCCATAAGTGGCGTGGGATGGCATGATCGCCCAAACCCAAATTCAGCGGACATGCGACATCGTCATAAGTAGAGCACGATTCGTGGGGAGAGACCCCGTGGGACCCCATCCCACCGACATCGAGTCACGCTTCAATCCCGCTCAAACATTCTGAGCAGTCGGGCATTTGACTAACTAGACTAAATCTTAACACGACTAATGGGAATACTAGTTTGAGCTAATAGAGTTGATCAGTTTGAGATGCAGGATGAAGAAACGATAGTCAGTTTGAGTAGTGCGGCTCTGCACTGACCTTCAGAGGTTCAGTGCCAAGGGCGGATGGGTCCTCTCTTTCTCTCTTTCTCCAGTATCTCATCGTAGTCGTTCTACGTTCGAGTACAAAGCCTTGACACCTTGATTTAGGTTGAGATCGAGAACACAGGTTGTCAGGCCAAGGGAATTGATGTAGGATTCCCTGCATGTGTTGAAGCAGGGAAGATATCTTGGCTGTTGTCGTGCAGGGTTGTCAGGTTGTATAGCTGACACCGGAATTCAGGTTGGCTGCATCGCAATAGTTCAGGAGAGCATATAGTTCCCAGGGTGCCTTGATCCCATTGACTCGGATAGTATTTGAGTCAGTGGTGATTCATGAGTGAGAGTGGGAGAAGGAGGGAAAGGAGTGATTGTTCCGTATTTGTTGGTGGGAGGTTTCGCGCCAGAATTTTGCGCCAAAATAATTTCATGGTGCGACAAGGAACACACTGAGTAAAAAGTAGTCCGTTCTTTAGATGAACTTCAACTGTCATACCACATTGGGAGTGCGAGGATCTTGCGAATGTGCAACGTGGTCAATCGGCATGAGTATGGGTCTCCCGTGTTGGGAGTGATGTCGCGATGAAGACCGTTGAGGTCTTCCTTGGTGAGGAAGGTGAGGTCGTCAATGTTCTCCACCGCTGCGTCGATGATAACGTGGCGATGGTTGGAGTCGTCGGAGATACCCACGGCCTTGAGGACGTGGTTCAGGATGGTGATGGGGTCGGTGGGTTCTGTCATCTTGTTCGGTTCGTCACGGAGAAGCGGATACGCTGTGCTCGATGTGTTCGTGTGCGCTGCTTTGGATGGCTCTTGTTGTTGTTCTGTTCCTGCTTCACATCGTCACGTGATGCAGTTGGTTTGTTGCTGATGGGATCAGCTTGGTGGGTTGGAGTTGTTTCACTCAGTCAGGTCAGGACGTAGTGCTTGCGACTGTTAATCTGTTATCTCGTTATTGTACACAGCGAAATCACACGGGTCCTTCAAGAGAGATCAAGTCTTTCAGGACGATGGTGATGAGCTGGTGTAGTGAAGACACTGATTGGGTTGAGTGACTTCTGATTCTATGTTATCTTCATTGAGTTGTATCTTGTGTTGTTGTCTTCAAGGTCAGCTCTCGGTCATTGCACCTCTGCAATCGTATCCTGATGTGGAGATGACCCATGATGTGGTGATGTTGTCTTCTGTGTCGATGTCACTCATCACCGTTCCATGGCTCTGTCGATTCCACATTCCATTGATGATGCTTGAGATCGTCGAGTGTGTTGTCATTTCAGGTTTAGTTGGGAAGTAGATAAATTCGAATTGGACATCACATGTTTGCCGGGTGGTGGCCAGACCAATCTCTGATGCTCCCTAGTGTGTCCCTTATGTTGAAAATCATGTGCCTGAGGAAAGCATCGTTTCAGACCATACCAGGACGGACTAATCAGAAAACGAATCAGGTGAATAAAGCATTGTGCTAATAGCAGCCTTCTTGCCGCTGCGCTCAGCCTCGTCCATGGCATCCTGTGCCAGCGACTTGACAAGCTTGAGTTCATCGCGCAGCTTCTCCATCTCGGACCTGTCGACACGCTCAGAGAGCCGGTACATGGACAGCGCCCGAGCAAGGGCAGGATATCCATGGAATTCGACCTCCAGGAGTGAGTCCATGATGCGATGACAGCGGAGGACGGACCACAGGACCTTGGTCTTGTTGTCGAGGCTCACCATCTCGCCAGCGACCAAGCTGGAGCCAGATCGGACCAGGTGCAGCTCGTCAAAGACGGAGCAGATGCAACAGCCGACCAAGTTCCAAGCCAAGGCCGCCTGAAAGTTGGATGCCGACACGAGGTCATGGTAGAAGGTCTGCATGAATGAGGTGAGCCCATGCCAATGGATCTCAGCGCGCCCACTAAGGTAGCGAGCAAGCGCTGCCTGGGTAGGGTTGCCGCAGGACGGGACCTTTCCGTTGATGCCTTGCAGGTACCCACGGTAGGACAAGGAGACGATGCCACGGTAGGATGACATTCCATTGGCCCACTTGTTCCAGCTGGGAGCAGCAGCCAAGCCTTCCTCAGGTGGTGAGAGCTCTCCACGACCGTTCTTTGCAAAGAGAGCAACGGGACGGATGTGGCCCATGGATGCGGCAAGGTCAATCTCAGCAACAGTGGCAGCAATGCGACTGGCAGAGTAGCCCTCATCAGCACAATCCTTGCTACTCTTGTTGGCCTTGGAGTTCATGGACACGAGCAGGGAGAACATGTCCAAGAACAATCCCACTGACTTGACGTTGTTGGAGTCCATCCAGGCGCGAACGTCCTCAAGCGATGCGAAGGTGTCGCTGTTGGTTGAGAAGGCATGGTCGGACTGGAGTCAAAGGGCTTGCTCCACGCGACGCTCTGCTTCGTTCAGCCGCTCAGCAAGGTCAGTTCCAACACTGCTGGGCGCGGAGATGCCTGGGACCGAGTGGGAAGCAAAAATCCTGTCCTCCATGTCGCGCTCGAACGCGCGGAAGCGGTGCTCGACGGCATCATCCACCAAAGTTGAGATGGATGCGGCGGAAGCGACGGGAGAAAATGAGATTCCACGAGAAGGAGAGGACCGCTCTGGCAAAAAGGATGGCTTGGACTCCAAGGAATCCAGGCAACCAACGGTGGCATTGACTGAGTTGCTATAGTGGCTGAAGAGCTCGTCGAGCGATGAGCGCAGAGTGGGAAGCTGGGTGGCCCACTCACGCGCGAATCTGGCTGTACCAGAGCGCTCAAAGTCGAGCACCTTCTGGTGGGTCATCTCCACCACAGATCGGATGCCGAGGATTTTCTCACTGAGAGTCTCATCGGCGCTGGCTCCCTCGCCCATGCGGGCGCTGAGGAGCTGGTCTTGAGTGTTCAGACGCTGCAGGTTGGCCATGACGGCACTGGTGTCGTCCGCAACTGCGTTGCGAACAGCGCCCTGTCCTTTCTCGATGCCAGCAACAATCTTCTCCAGCTGCTCGAACTTGGAGCGGACCTGTTCCCAGTTCTCAATCAGCATGACAGCGCCAGCGATGGCAGGGTCAGTGTCGTCTGAGACTCGGTACTCGTCCGGTAGAGGTGCCACGATGTCCAGCTCTTGCAGCTTGATGGAGGAGACCTCGTCTGCGCGTGGGCTGATGCGAAGAGCGAGGCGGCGAGGGGGTGCCAAGTCCTCAACAGCAGCGAATTCTTCCACGGAGACAGTTGGTATGTCCTCACCAGCCTCAACGCGGAGGCGAGAGGTGGCGAGGTCGCGAGGTCGCGAAGAAAGGCGTGCCACACTGCTGGGGCCTTGAGCTCGGCCAGCAGGTCTTCCTTGGTCATGGATGCAGGCAACCATGATGCGTCGATGGAAGGCGCCAATCGTGCCTGGTCGGCCTTGATGGTCCAAACGTAGAAGCTCCCATCACGCAGAGGAGCCTTGTTCCTGACATGGCTCTTCGTTGGACAGAGCGAGCGAGTGCAGAAGTGCACAGCGCCCTTCTCCTCTGAGCCCCCAATGATACCACCACAGACAGACCCCACAGATTCAACCCACAACAATGACACCACCGCATTGCCATCACCAACCCCCCCCCCCCCCCCCCCCCCCCCCCAGTAACAGACACCACCGCAGAAGGCGGAAACAACCCACCAGCAGGAGCGCCCAAAGGGACACCAGCCGGGGCCGCAGAGCCACCGCCACCACCACCACCCGAAGGAGACGAGCGAGAGGCAGAGCGAATGGACCCGAAGTCGAAGACCGTCATGGCGGGAAGAGAGACGGGCGGAGGGGAAAGGAAAATTTTCACAGCAAAGAAGGACGGGTTTTCGATGATCAACCACGAAACCGCGCGCTTGCTTGATGCTCGATGTGATGGATGCTGCTGTTGTGAGAGTGGTGAGATGTTTCTGTTGTTTGCATCCTTTCTCTCTGCTTGCAATCCTCGCCACCGCAACACGTCAGGATCCGTCTTGGTGTCAGAATCCAGATGTGTCATTCAATCTGGTTTCAGGGCATGTCAAGAGGAGGCTAGATCAGTACTTGTTCGTCCGTGACCTGTCTCATTCTCTTTCAGTCATACCTCCTTAGTTGAGACACGAGTGGGTTTGATGTCATTCCACAAAACGGCAATAAGAACAACGCATGTAATGCAATAGTACCAGACATTTGCATTGGCGCGATGTCAGACTCCGGCACGAAGCCGCCTTGTTGTCTTGTTTCGCTGATCTGTTCTTGTGGTTTGGGTTGGCTCGTTTGGCTTCGCGCGAAGCAGTTTTGTCTGTTTCTTCACGATCCCAATGTCCGTTATATGTGACGAATAGTCCGTGACAACGTCCGATCGAATCGTGAATTTTGTCCGGTCTGTCCGGTCTGACCCAGTTTCCCCGGTTTTGTCCGGTCTCTCTTTGGGCCAGTGCAAACGACAATTGAAGCGAGTTGGATTTTTTGTGTAACGTTGTGACACGATCCGGAAGGGAAGGTCTAGCTGACTGCCAGTTTCAATGAAGCTGGGGTTGCAGTTGGCGAGGGATGACCGTCTGGGAAGATTGTAGTAGGTGACAATGAATAGATTAGAGTTGTTGTGCTGATCTTGAGTTGTGCTATTTGTTATTTTGAATAACCTGTATTGTGAGTTGATCAGTTTGAGATGGAGGATGAAGAAACGATATTGAATTTGATAGTGTGGCTCTGCACTGACCATTAGAGGTTCAGTGCTGAGAACGGGCGATCTCTTTCTTTCTCTCTCTCTCCACTATCTGCGGTAGTTGTTCTATGTTCGAGTACAAAGGCTTGACATCTTGATTGAAGTCATGGTTGAGAACACAGGTTGTCAGGCGACGGGAATTGGTGTTAGATTCCCTGCTCATGTTGAAGCAGGGAGGATCTCCTTGTTGTTGACGTGTAGAGTTGTTAGCTGACATGGCTGACAATGGAATCAGAGTTAGGTACGACACGAGAGTTCAGAGGAGCATATAGTTACCGGAGTGCATTGATCTTGATGACTCAATTGAATTTTGAATCAGCAGTGATTCATGAGTGAGAGCGGGAGAAGGAGGCAAAGTAGGGATTTTCCGTATTTGTAAGTGGAAGATTTCGCGCCAAAATTGGCGCGCCAAAAACAATTTCTTGGTGCGACACAGGATGCACTAAGTGGAAAGTAGTCTGTTCTTTAGATGAACTTAGTTGGGACAGACTTGGTCCGGGACCTATCCGGGACTCAATTGTCCATGTCGCGTACACGGTACTCGGTATCCGAAACCGATACTGCGATGAAAGGCTACCACGTGCATGGTGTGGAGTTGAACCACGATCCATGCTCTGCTCACCCTCCAGCTCATGCACCCACGCCACCTGTCCAGCTAACCATCTTGCAGAACCTGCACGCATCTTGAAGCACATCCACATCCATGGATCAAGTGCTGCTCTACGGATGGAGCTGCTGAACAGCTGTGAGTGTGCAGAACCACCACGACATGTTGATGTACAACAAGAACGGCTGAAGCACGACAGCATGAACCCCTGCCCTTTTACTCGATCGTCCTATCAATATTCAGCTTAACACATAAAACAAGCAATCAGAAACAATCTTGACAGCTTACTTCCGAGTCTTCTTCAGTTACATCATCGTCTGATACAGCTTTGTTCTCAACATCAAACGGCGTCAAAAACCGGTTGAAGGACAGACCATCCTCCTGATAACGTGCAAGAGACACGGAATACCAACTAACTTCAACTATGCGAAATAGCGTAACCCGAAGTACGCTTTTCAGGATTTCGGCCGATTCACTTTTCTGTCTCAACGCTGCGTTTTAAGTCCCGTTATATTAAGTCACGAGTAAGAACAGTGAAAATCAGACAAAAATGTTGGGTGTTCCAGCACCGCAGAACGCGAAACACGGAAATGGCCCAACAAGCGCCACGAACAACAGATCAAAGGGGAAAACCGGTCACACACATCAACTCACATTTCTGCCACCTCCACCCAAGACTCATTGTTTCAATGACGCAAGCGCAACATCACATGGAGCGCCCAAGTCACAACCACGACCACACCGCAACCAACACAACTGGTCACAACAACAACCACCACGACGAGCCATCAACGCAACACGACCAGTCACCACCAACAATCACAATCACAATCACAGTCACAATCACAATCACAGTCGTCATCAGAAGTTCCCGATCATTCATAAAAATCAACCCCTTCCACTCAATCAACTCTGACCAACTCCGCCCAAAAAGCCTCAACGCAAGCGCATCGCAAACCTCAACACAAACAGCTCTTGCACACAACAGCAAGCCCCCCGACAGCACTTCACCATGGTCGACACAGACTTCATGAAGGACAGGATCCCGCCGGCGTCAAAATGGCGCAACGAGACAGTCTGCATGATGGCCGACATCGACAGGGGATTCAGCGTCACTGACGAGAATTTCCGCACGGATGAGCCAGCGCCGATCGGAACACCCATCGCCATCGAAAGTGACGTCTTCGTCGGCAAGGTCCTGATCCGCATCCGCGACGCCAAGTCCGACAACCAGGAACAATGCAGCAAGTACTTCGACGGCAAGAAGCGGATAGCGCAGACCGTGCTGCAGGGAAAATTCAAGCGGGCAGACATCAAGTTCAACGACGTCTTCATCGGGGACGAGTACAGCAAGCGATTCAAGAACCTCCCACCTGACTGGATGCTGCGACCCGTCATTGCATTCTTCGGAAGGCTCGTGCCTGGCATCGAAATGGACCTCGCGTCGGACACTCCCAGTGTCTTCACAAACTTTTGCGGCGGCGCGCAGACCATGCGGGTGGACGAGGACGGCGAGGAACCGCCGATCGACGCCTTGGAACTCGACGAGGATGTCAAGCTCGCCATCACCAAATCCAAGCACCACACAATTGCCAACCGGCGGAAATACCTCAGCGTGCCAAGGCACGGAGCCAAGTACACCTTCGACCCGAACCTCGTATACACCTTTAACGCATACGACAACATCATGGATTACGGCGCGTACAAAATGAAGATGGGAATGCTGGGAGACACCGCCATGACCATTGCGTACGACGGTCAGCCAGCCGCCATCGGCGTCCGCCTCAAGACCAACAAGCAATGGATCTTCCGCTTCCAGATCTTTCACGAAAGCCTCCTCAAGCATTGGGAGGAGGAAAAGAAGAAGGAGAAGGAAGCCGCGTTGAATTCCAAATAGAGTACGTAGATGACTCCGCTGCAAACTGAACGACCGCAGCACGATGAGAAAACATAAAACACACAATAATTCAATGTAAATAGTCCTCTACATGTCAGTCCACCCGCGCTTCACAAGCCCCCAATGCTCAATTGCTGATGGCGGGCTTGATTCTGGCGGTCGGCGCACGCACAAATTGAACTACTCCGCTCTGTGCGCTTCAATGTGCACGGCATTTGGATGACGACCGAATGCCAAACGCAACCAACTACCTATTGCGATAGCGCAACACCAACAGCAGCGTCGCCGCCCGGTCCTCTCAATACCCTCAATCAATGTCGTTCCCCGAGTAAAGCTATGCAATCGGTCTATTTCATGTATCAATCTATCAATCGAACCTCTGAGGATTGAACGGCAGCAGCAGCAACCGCGAACGCAGAGAGACGAACCGTACATGATAGCATATGGGTGTAATCATTCTCTATTCGTATTGTCTAACTTTTAGTGGTCTACATGTGGTGAAGATCGAGGAATGCTCAAGGTATTCGGATAGCCGGATCCCGTCTGCTCTATACTCGTGCACGGTCACGATCGGGAGGCCAGAAATCGGGGGAAAGTGTTAGACTGCAAGGACGCCGGGGCCGCTCTCGAATGCGGCGACGTGTCGCTGCCACTTGTCCTGGAACTGATCGAAGCCCTTGCGGAAGTAGACGGACCAAAGGAAGGAAGGCAGTTTGCAGAAGGACATCCATTCCTGGCGAAAGGTCTCGACTCCCATGTGGTGGATGAAGCTTCCCATTTCCACTCCTCCCTTCTCCATGAACTTTTGCAATGTGCGTCCCCACTGGGATGCCGTCATGGCCTGCTTGGATTGGCACAGGATGGATTGCTTTTGGAAGGCGAAGTGATCACGCAGATCGTTGCTGTACGAGTTGTACGTCGCGAAGAGAGCGGCCTCCTTCTTGCCGATTGCACCTGGTCGCAGCGTGGAGACCGTGGAATCGATGGTGGAGATGTGGGACATGAGGTTGCGATGCGACTTGATGACGCTGTCGGATGGGATGTCCGCATGCTCTTGCAGCTTTGGCAGCAGGAAGGTTTCGCTGCTGTCCAGGTGCTTGCGCATGTTGGTAGCGTGCACCGCCCACAGAGACTTGATCGCGTCCACCTGGACATCCGGCAGAGCGGATCGCGCGTCGACGCCGTCGAGGATCCTGTTGATGGTTGCGCACTCACCATGGAGGGAGTCGTAGATCAGCGCAAGGGTATCTCTGCCGCCTTCCCCCGCCTTGGCGTTTTCTATTGATGGTGTTGTAGCTGCTGACAGTGATGATGGCGCTGATGGTGATGATGGTGCTGATGACATCAAGACTCCCAGCTGTGGGGATGCGAGCGCGGCGCTGGCTTTCGCCTTGGACCGTCCGATCCGTCCAAAGGACCATGCGCTGGCGCTGACTGAGAGCAAGACCATGAGCAAGGGGAGGCAAGAGAGCCACATCTTCTTGGTGTAGGTCATGGCGGAAGGATTCATGTTGGTGCTTGAAAGTTGAGTTTGAGGTTCGTGCGTGAGTGAGTGTTTGTGTGTGCGTGTTTTGAGAGTAGTGTGCGTTTGTTGTGAGATTGTTGTGCTTTGTTGCGGTTTAGGTTATGTTTGTGCTTTGTGCGATTGTTGATTTTATGAGATGATTGTTGTGGCACATCCTCATGCAGTAGTTCAGATGCATGTGATCGTGGTTGCTATCGAACATCACGTTCACCAGCCCTCAGCAAAGCGTTCAATCTTCTGTGGTTTCCGTCATCGTTCCGCCTTTCCTCCCGTCCAAATCCGAGCAGTTTTCCATTTCGCAAACGTGTACCCGTGTTTTATTGTATTCCTTGTTCCGTTTTTTCGTGTCCGTGCGCTGGAAAAGTGGCGGTTGTCATCGCCAGGGCTGGTTTATTTCGCGAAGTTTGTCGAGGAACCCAACCGCTCTTGTGACAGTTCCAATTTATCATTCTCCCGGAAGAGGACATTCGGTGGGACCACGATGCCAAATTGCCACTCACGCCCGTCTGAAACGCTTTTGGTACCACACGCAAGACCTTTGCGCGCAGGGATCGCGCCCATAATTGTATTCGTGTTGGGTGATTGAAACCGGGGGGATCTGCATCACGAATGAGCAGGTGATATCTTCAGGAGGACTGCCGCCTGTGCAGTAATGTTGATCCTTGGCTTTTCTTCATTCATCCTCCACACGACTTCCCACTCCCGTGATGTGGGCTCTCCGCTGTCCGCGACCATTTCCGGCAGAGAGACGGGTGCTCTTCCGTTTTCGCACAAACAAGATAGCCAGCCCGCGAAGACATCGTGTAATCGTTGGCGGGTGAGAAGAATAGGGTTGCGCAATGGGGGATTGATACTCCTCCGCGCTCTCACACCGGTCGCTGTACATGTACGCAGTCGCTTGATTCCTCGTTCCATATCTCCATCATGCCTTCAGTCCATATGAAGTACTAGAGAGAACACTGGAACTGGAACATTGGACCAATGCGAAGCATCCAGGCAAACAACCATCGACCAAGAGCATAGAACATTTCATGGGTCAACTTGTACTCCCATGTGCAAGTCGAAGCACAGAATGATCTACATCCTCTGTCGCTACTGCCCCATTGTGCTTCGACGCTCCCATTCACGAGGCAGATTCCCTCGTCCTCCTTCCCACCATGACAAACGTCTTGCCTGCTTCGATCGTTTTTGCTCTCTCTGCTCTCGCTTGAGAGCGCAGGGTCTGCAATGTACACCCGAGACATGGTGCAATGAGGAGCTTCGCAAAGCGCAGAGAGCGCGTTTGCTCATAATACACAAGAGGAGGTGGCGGTTTGAAGGTCGGAGCGGCAGGGCTTTGACGCTGTTCGCGGACATGGATGTGTGGCTGTGGGATCCTATGGTATCTGAGGCTCAGAAAGTTCTGTAGTCTAGAACTATCGCCCCGGACAGCGTCCTACTCCGAGCCAGATCCCGGAGGAAAGGCATGATTGGCCCAAAGCCATCGCGCTAACCAATGCTGGATTACACTCGAATCAACAGAGGAGGAACTTGTCACCATGCTACTATGTGTACACATAGCAGAACAGCAAATAGTTGCGGTTATCTTTGCACATTGACAAAACTTCGGGCAGGAAAGCGAACACCAAGCAAGTCAACGAAGCAAGATCCATGTATACGACTAGTCATACTCACAATTCAGTTTCTCATTCGCAACGCATTCCTGAGTTACCAGTTGTCACCAGGCAGCCAGGCAGCATCCTCGTCCAAGACAGGCGGGTCCACTACGGGGAAATATCAGTGACTTTCTGCACCTGCTCTGTCCCATCATCTCAACCGTTGGTGAACGCTGAAGCGATTGTCCATGCCAAGTTGCATCCTGGCGACCCAGCCGGGGAAGAGGCTCCTGCCCCTTGCACAACTGCCAACGGGGCATCTCTCAGGAACCGGCTTCTGAGCCATGACAACAATAGATCGTGCTCCCAGTCTTGGGCAGGTGTGGCTGTGTGCAGGCTCTGCCCAGAGATGTCTTTATGTGCGCATGTGGCCTCCCCGGTGGTGACCCTCCGATATCCAAATCCCGAACTCCGAATCGAGCAACAGTAGGCCATTTGAGGCGTTGTTTGCCCGACATAACTCGTATCACTCTCCGTCAGTACACGACATCCGACTGTCCATCTCGTACAGTGGGCAGCGCATCCACTTGCGCAGACAAAGGCAGGAAGAAAGATCACCATCATTCATCTTCAAAACATCACTGTCATCACGAAAGCAAATGAACACAGTCATCAACCGGCTCGGCTTAGATTGGACGAACTCTCGTCGGCATCAAGTCGTATCGCGTCAAGCCGTACCATATCTGCTCCAATAAAGAACACCAAAGCTCTCACGATGGCGCCAACGCACGATGGCACGAACGTCCGGCAGCAGCAGGCCCTGCAGCTGGCCCGCGAGCGCCAGTGGCAGTATCTAGGTCCGATCATGGCCGCGCCCTTCGCGCACATCTGCGTGACGCTGTACCGATCCGCAAAGACTCCGCAGCAGAAGCAGCTGCTCATTGGTGGCATCGTGGGGTCCTCGGTGTTGGCCGTGGGCATGCGACTTGCGCTGATGGTGCACGCCGGATATCCCGGAGGACAGGTGACAGGCAGGGAAGTCTTGGTCACGGCTCAACAGAAAAGACAGCTGGAGAATCCGAGCACATTCGAGATCATCAAGGGAGCATTCAAGGGCTTTGGTTGACCGTCATTCAGGCTTCGTCATGTTCCAACATTGCAACACCACGGTCCTAGGTGTCTCCCTCCAAAACGGCAATCTTGGGACTTCACTTGTTGTTTTGAGGAAGGTGGCAATGGGAGTACTCTGCGCTCGTTTACAGTAAATTAGATCTTATGTCCATTTCATTGCATAGAGTAGATACACACAAACGCACTATGAATTGGGAATTGGGAATAGCCGGTGCCCACTACATTGCTATCAACTGGATGTTTCTTGACTCATGATGAGAGCCTACGTATCTCATCGTGTCGCATCAGCATGTGGGCCTACGGCGGCCAGACACGTTGGATCCGAAGTCAACCACCCACCAAAGATTCTCGCGGCTGCAAAAGATGCACGCAACCTCACATCAACCCACCCATGCATCAACATGTTCGTGCCTTCCATTTCGCATCAGGCAGCCGCTCGGCCAACCAGGTCGAACTCTGTTCTACAACACATCACGCACTCCGGCGCTATTCGATTCTTGTTGGCCATCCAAATCCGGAGGTCAAACGAGCGCATCCGCTTCCTCTACTCGACTATTCTACCATACTATTCTATTCTATTATATTCTATTATACGACCGAGTGAACTATACTCGACATCGAACGAGGTCACGATGGGGAAGCAGAACCGCGTGAAACGCAAGCCGCCGCAGCCGGGCACCCCTGGCTTCATGTCGCCGACGCAGCTGCGCAATGCCAGGAAACGTCGCAAGGTGAAGGAAGACAGAGCGAAGAAGGTGACGGCCGTCAAGACCATCACATCGGACGGCAAGACGAAGAAGGCGATCATTCAGATCCAGGACCCGTCGCTGCGGTACTTGGGCCAGCCCAAGTCGGCGCCGATCATCAAGAAGGCGGAGGCGTTCTTCGCAGAGAAGAAGATGGACTTTCCCATCACGGTGGGACCCACGCGCGCGTGGCGCACGGTGGCCAAGCTGGCGGTGCGCAAGATCCAGGGATGCCTGCGCATCGGATTGTTCGTTTCCGGATCGCACGAGCTGCTCGAAGTGCCGCAGTGCGTCGCGCATCATGACAAGATCAACGCGGCCATCGAAGTGCTGCAGAAGAAATGCCGGCATCACAAGATCGAATCGTTCGATGACAAAGCGGGCACGGGCAATTTGCGGCACGTCGCGATCAACGTCGAGCGCAGCACGGGGCGGCAACAGCTGACGTTGGTGTGGAACGAAGACGAATCCGGTTCAGACGCCGACAAGAACGCGAGGCGGGACAGACTGGACCAGCTGTGCCAAAGCCTGATTGCGACTTCGGAGATATCCAAACAGAATCCGCATGACAGCAACAAGCTGGAGATGCACTCGTTGTGGATCCATCACAACACGCTTTGGAAGCACGCCAATTCCATCTTCGATCGCGATGGCACGTGGGAAAAGAAGTACGGCGACGATGCTGTGGTGGAGCGTCTGACGCTGGATGATTTCGAAAGGCAAGATCCAAAACCAACCGTCCCGTTGGAGTTTCCGCCGCAGGTGTTTCGGCAGGCCAATTTGGATGCCTTTACGAAGATTGTTGCCAACATCCGCACGTGGTTGCAGCGAAGGCCGCAACGATCATCCGATGCAGACAGAGGTGACACTAGCAGTGGCAGTGGCAGTAGCAAAAAGGGGAAGCACAAGCCAAGCAAACGCGAAAGCAAGGGCAAGGGCAAAAAACGGCGCTGCCTCGAGCTGTACGGTGGAGTTGGGACGATTGGTCTGCATGTTGCGGATCTGTTCGATTCGTTGGTATCATCTGACGAGAATCCATTCAATAAGAAATGCTTCGACAGCACCGTATCCAACATGAAAAACGGTGCAAAGCCGCTGAAGACGAAGATCGAATACAAGTCCATGAATGCGAGCGAGATGGTGCACGCTGCGGCACTGGATGCCGCGGACGTCGTCATCGTCGACCCGCCACGGAAGGGTCTGGACGAGGACGTCGTTTCGAGGCTGTGCAGTACGGACATCCCAAATACCTTGATCTACGTGAGCTGCGGATTCGACGCATTCCGACGGGATTTTGACAAGCTGACAAACGAAGGCGGGTGGAAGCTGGATCGCGTGGAAGGTCACGTCCTCTTCCCAGGAAGCGACGCCATCGAGACTCTGGCCTTCTTCACTGGTTGAAGCATGCTACTGTACATGTATTATACTATACGGGTATGGTACCATGGATCGTAGCTAACAGGGCACTCGTCCGCATTGGCGTGCGCTGTGAGAACGTGCGATACTTCCGAGCTTGCGCGCAGCTGTTCTACCTGTCATTCATGCGAGCAGAGATACCCCGCTTGGCAGCCGGCACCCGGCATTCGACAGCCGACAGCAGGCGGGTCCAGAAGAGGAAAGAGGAACGTGGGGAGGGAGGGGAGGGGGGATGTTGTTGGCGCAAAGCAGGCCACATCTTTGATGGCGCAGACATCACACGACATGAGAATTTCGGCAGAATTTCGACGATTGTCGCCATATTTTCAAACGTGAATATTTAACTACCAAGTAACGGCATTGCGTCATTCCATCCACACGGTTGTGTCATCTGCGCCTCTCGTGCTATTTGTCCGTCCATGATTCTCGCTGACGCCACATACTGGAGGTGGTTGTAAGGGTCATAATTTCATAACTGGTCAGCCTCGTTCACCCCGATTTCAAGTCACGACCATCAGTCCCGTAGACAAATCTGCCCCAAAAGACTAAATCAGTGTCCGCCAATCCATCGAGTCCTTCCCCGCACCACCATTTCTCTGCATGGCCACTTTCCTTGTATGACCCCGTTCGGGGTTGTCATGTTGTCATTTGCGGATTGTTGAGATACGCACTTAGTTCATCCTCTTATGTTGTGGAGAGTATAGTTTATTTTTCATACCATAGGATGAGTCACTGTGCTCCATTGTATTATATAATATTATGCTGCATAGTTAGTATTCGCAAGTGTTGCTGTTGCCGTGAACGTAGGCGTGGACGTGCAGGGATGCCACAAACAACACTGTGCTACTTGACACAACGCACACAAGGGAGGAAGCACACAACAGAGCCCAATCGTCCACAATGTGAGGAATCAATGCAACACCAAAGCTCTCACAACATCACGACCCACACTGTTGGATACCATCGCAGTCTGATATCGACCAACAGCGACGGCATCATTTCTGTCCACAGTGAGCACAAGCCATGCACTTGTGTTGTAAGAGCTATCTACATATATCTAACCCTAATGGACAACATGCCACATAGATTGCTAAAAATGTCATGTTGTCCGATTCAATATTGGCAGGATGATACTCAACCTCGCTGAATGGGGCTGTATGCTGACACATCCACAGCTCCAGTTTTGCACATCTCTTGCTGCTTCACACATTCACAAATATATGTGTCTTGCCCAAGTGCAGTGTTCAACTTCCGTATACCAGATGGATGCGTATGTTTGTACATATGTGTTGCTCCTCGCCATCCGCAGTTCATCTCCATACTACTCACTTTGAGTTGCCACTTTCCTGCTTCCCCCGTCTTCCTTTCTCCATTGACTGTGCTGCTGGTGTTCACTCCTTCATTCATTGAATGCTCAACGTACCTATCCCAACTATCGCAGCATTCAGTGCAATCGTCGGCTCAGCAATCGTCTCATTGTCAATGCTTTGATGATACAAATGGCCATTGTAGCTTCCCACTCGCACCTTCTTTGCTTCTGGGCATCATTGATGCATTCCACATCTTCCTTTGCTTTCTTCTCAAGAGCCATCACTTTGTACGTCAGGTTACAATTGTCATCCATAGTCCCTGTTTGACGAGAGTGCTCTTCCATTGCCTCGACTTCAGCCTCTGCCATGTCCATTGCTCTCCACATCCTCCAAGATCTCTTCCGACCTTCCAACGAAGGCAGATCCTACCAGAAATGGTTCTTCAATTCTGACTTGGAAGTCAGATACTTCATTGCAATGGCAGTGACATCGATGTAGTCGAACTTACAACAGCGAATATCAGATGGTCGTGGTGGCGCCGTGGCTAGCGGATCAATGGGCAACGCTTCGATGCCGGGCTCTAGCACTTCAGCCGATCGATCAAACGATGGCCTGGTGAGTCCGATGAAGTTGTAGAACTCCATGAAGTCGCCATGCTCTCAAATCAAAGACCAGAAAGATAGCGCTTGATATTGGAAGATGCCGGAGCTGAGGTACCAACCCCTTTGCACACTTGTAGGCATGGTGTCGAGGATGCAGTGTGCCACAGCACACATGAGGAGGTGCTGCTGTGCAGTAAGATGCTCAAGAACGACAAGGATGATGGCAATCAAGGCAGCCTGGCGCTGGCGATGATGGTGGGAAGATATGACCCGCTGGAGTTCATCAGATGATAAATACAGAGTTACACTAGGTGCATCTAAAGGAGGAGTTAAATTGCAACAGACAGGTGCGATGAAACGGGTGGGAACGAATAATCAATTTGCAGTAGAGCACATCGGATCAATCTGGTGTGAGCACAAAGTTTTGCTCCGATGTAGCCGTTGAGAACGAATTTTGGACTACCACGACTCCTCAGAGAGATTATGAAATTATGAACGGTCTCCGAGGAGCGTTCATATTCGCGGACAATGAGTTCATAATTATTTCGATTGACGTTATGTGGACGTTGACCCCCAATTCGATGAGGAGCCGAAAGGTATCTTGTGCCCTAAATGAAGCGATATGATTGGTCGAGAGGCCCAGATTATGAAATTATGACCCTTACAACCACCTCCACTTGTGCCCAACAAAACACGACCACCCACAATTTGTGGGCGCAGTGTGGAGGCACGCAAGATTCAAAAGACGTGCACACACACACACGAGGACTCAGACACACAAACAGAGTTCAACGATCAAGAACACGAGGCGCAAATTCAACACGACAAGGCGAACAGACACACAACTGCGTGCAATTTCTCTCCAATACGGAAACCCACCAATCAATCACCCAAAGAAAGGAGAGAGTGTGAGAGAGGAGGCACGACAACCACAAGAGAGAAAAAACAGGAAGAGGGCATCGGTCACTCACTCTTCTTCTTCTGCCTCTTGAGACCGAGAGCCTCCACAAAAGCTACAGACTGCCTTTTATGAACAGCAGTACTGGTACTCTGAGAATACAGCCGAAGTCATCGAGAAGCAAGCCACCAGATGGGTTCTTGCCAAAGCCATGATGAGGCGGCGGTTGCCACCATGCCGGCACCGATAAAAAATGCCGAACGTACGTCAAATTCTGTATTCCAGAATGCAATTTCCGTATTCAGAAAATTATTCATTCTTGTACTCCAAGGGAGAAGAAGGAATGGGGACAAGAATTGGCATCCATGTTTGTGTGTTTGGGCGCGACCCATGGTATGCGCTGATGGTTGTGTGCGGGCGGAGCCGTGGTGAACACATCTGTCAATCAAGCAAAGAGACCAACGCACGGCCCATCTCTCGGCAACGACAAGAGCAGCGCCGCCCGCGATCGTTGAGGTCGGTGCCACCAATACCAACGCCTCCAAGAGAGGTCGAACGGAAGTGAATGACCATGGCGGACCTGATCTGATGAGCAGCAGAGGGGCGAACATTGACATTCCGTTCACGTGCCGCTGCTCGGCGGGCACGAATCACACACGAGTGCACACATGAAACGCAACAATGTCACAGAGAGCCGATGATGATGGGCGATGTTCGCTTTGGCAGGCATCGGCTGTGACAACAGAGAAGCTTTGCGCTTCGCGTTGGAGGTTGATGACTTCACGGATTTGGTTCCGTGATGTTCTGTCTTCCCTCTTTATTTCGCGCCACGTCGCACCGCATCGCAGCTGCGGATGGCGCGAGTGCGAACAAAGCAGAATGTTGCGAAGGCGCGATGATTTCCTCTCTCGTTGCTTGGGATTGGCCTCCTCAGGCTCCGGAAACGCTCCCGTCAACAGCTGTGACAGCTGGCTCTGTATCCCATGCACACACGCATGCTGATCTTTCCCGTGGTTCAAATTGAGATGAAATGGAAGCCGTGCTTCTCACATCGCCTCTCCACTCTTGCATTCTGTCTGGGCTGTCTGTCTGTTGGTCTCTCCCCACTACGACTATTCATCTCCGCATTGCGTCTGTTCCCTTCCTTCTCATACCATTTCGTTGGCGAACATCGCACATGATCCATACACACAACTTCGCATCATCGATCTTTTCATCAACCCATCGCGTGCTCTGGCACCATACTCCATCGACAAACAAACAAATCATTCGATCAATCAATCCATCAATAATCAATCATCGGATTGATTGATTCCCAACATCGGCTTTGTTTCGGCTTCCATCTCGATGGCTTTCTACTTTGGGTGATCATATCGCTCTCCGACACACTTCATTCCCATCACTCTCCTCCAATTCTGACACACATCAAACATCAACATTTACATTTACATCAACAACATCTGTACCAGCAGCCCGCAGCACTGCCAACAACAACGGTGCTACTGCCAATACAAAGATCAATGCCAACAGCAGCGACAGCAGTGACAGCAACAAACCAATCACCAAGATGCCACCCGCCAGCTCCAACACCCCAGAAGCATCCACTGCCATCAACAACGCCCCATTGAACGATGCCACTGGTCCTTTGGAATCGTCCACGCATTCGCAAGTTTCCCTCAAGTCTTTCGATTCGGCACATAGCAACGGCAAGGAGGCCACCATTCAGAGTCAAGCATCTGGCGGAAGTACCGTGGACATGTCATCGACCAACGGCGCTGGCACACCCAGCGGAGACGCAGGGTCTGTGAGTTCCAGCAGCTCCCGCAGCGATCGTCGCAATCCAAAAACCCTCGGTCATTCCTCCAGCGTCGTGGGGTTGGATTCCATGATTGAGAACCGCAGAGAATCCAATCTCCTTACCAACGTCGTTCACATGGAGGTGCCGTTTGGCAAACCCATCGAAGAGGTCTACGACGGTGTACACACAGGACCGGTGCTCGGATCGGGTATCTCCGGCATCGTGCGCTTGGTGGTGCACAAGGCCACGGGCGTCGAGTACGCAGTCAAGTGTCTCGACCTTGGCTTGATCGGCTCCAAGGAGGGTCTGCAGCAGCTGCGCGAAGAGATCTTCATCATGTGCCAGCTCGACCATCCCAACATCGTCCGGTTAGAAGAGGTATATGAGAGTCATTCCGAAATATACCTCGTGCAAGAGCTCTGTCTGGGTGGCGAACTCTTCGACAGGCTCGACGAGCAACCGGATTACCACTACACTGAGGCAGAATGCGCACGATTGATCAAGCAGATGCTGTGCGCCGTGCGTTATCTGCACTCCAAGGGCATCATCCACCGCGATCTCAAGCTCGAGAACTTCCTCTTCTCCTCCACGGCCACGGACTCGGAACTCAAGATGATCGACTTTGGGCTGAGCAAGCATTTCCAGTACGGAGAGATGCAGCACGAGGCCGTGGGCACACCCTACACGGTCGCTCCCGAAGTCATCCGTGGACAATACGATGAACGCTGCGATATTTGGGCCATCGGCGTTATCGCATTCCTGTTGCTCAGCGGCGATTCTCCGTTCGGAGGATGCGGTGGACCGGAACCGCTCGTGACTGTGCGTTCCAACATCCTGCGCGGTGCATTCGAATTCGAACCGCAAGATATCTGGTCCCTCGTCAGCGAACGCGCCAGGGAGTTCATCCGATCCATGTTGGTCATCGATCCTCAGCAACGCCCAACAGCCCGCGGCGCGCAGAAGCATCCGTGGCTGGTGGAATGGGCCAATCGCAGCAAGACGGAGGGTGACAACATCCTCAATCCTGGTGTCGTGAAGGCCCTCGTGGCATTCAAGGAGTTCTCCGACATGAGAAAACTCCTCTCCGAAGTCCTCAGTTTCACCCTTCTGCCAGAGCAGATCAAAGATCTGAGAAGGGAGTTTGAGAAGATGGATACCGATGGATCCGGTGAGATTTCGCTCACTGCGCTAAAGCAGATCCTGCTGGACAATGCTGGCGCAGGATCGCTGGGGGCCCTCACGGAATCGGAGGTGGAGGACATCTTCAACGCGATGCGAGTCAACAAGTCGGAGACGCGCATCCATTGGCACGAATTCGTGGCCGCAGGTCTGAGCCAATGTCGTGTGGACGATCGCAACCTGCGTTTGGCGTTCGATCGATTGGATAGCGACCATAAAGGGGTGAGTTATGTTGCGGTGTTCTGCGACTGTGCTTGTTCTATAATGCGTTGAATGGAGAGAACACGACGCTGTTTTGCATTGACAAGGACGAATGTACTGGGATGCAGAAGCGAAGCGGTGCAACCGTCTGTGCCTCTACTACTTCTTCTACGTGTCTCTCTAGAGTTCGCCCCCTAACACCCCTCTTGCACAATCCTCATCCCTCAATCATTTCCCTGCAATTGAATCCGTACCACACATTTCGCAGTACGTGACAATCGAGGACATCATGGACTTGCTTGGCAGCGACTCGTTGCACAGCGAAGAGATGATGCGCGAGATGTGGGGCGATAGCATTCGAGCTGTGAACTGCGTCAGCAGCATCATCACGTACGAAGACTTCCTCCTGCTGATGAAAGGCCAGACCAGAGAATGCGTGGATGCCGAGAAAGAGACAGTCCTGCAACGACTGAGCAGTTCCAAACGCTTGCTCATGGCATCCGCTGATCTTGCTTCCACAGATGTCACAACTGGAGAAACCAAGGATGGCGAGATCCCCATCCCTCCTCGTTCTGGCGTCCCGCTCGAGCCAATCATCTCGATGGCCGAGGAAGAATGTGCCGAGGAAAATGACGACGGAGAGGAGAGCGACATAATCGAGGTACCAACGCCAACATCATCCATCTACGACGATTTGGGTGGTGAAGGTGGTGGAATCAATGGACAGCAGACCGCTAAGACGACACAATCTGTCTTCCGCGTGGAGAATCGTTTCACTCCGCCGACGACACCCCGGCGCAGTGCAGCGGATTACGTTTCACCACTCTCCAACAAGACTGATCGCATGATGCTTTCCGACAACGGTGAGCTGAGCATGCCCGAGCTTTCCACCTCGCCTGCCACCTCGCTGTCCGATCCAGTGTACGTGAAGAAACGATCGAGATCCATGGACGACGACGACAACGACAACGTGAAGGAGACCAAGGAGGAGTTCGAATCGCCGAGGATGTGCAACGCTGATTCACGCGACTCGAGGCGTGCAGTACTTTTGGTCGAGCACGAACGCGGAATCCCAATCGACGCGGACAACAGCAAGAGCGCACTCCAAGTGAATAGGCAGCTCTACCGCGCTCACCGCCAGATGCGCATGGCCGTGCTGGATGCCTCGAAACGCTTCGAGGAGCAGCAGGCAAGGCACGCAAGAGAAGTGCTGATCGCCCAGAAGGAGGCCAGCGGTACGAAGAACCTGATACCCGCTGGTCTGGTGATGCGGCGCGGGCAGAACAAGCAGGTGTCGTCCGAGGCCGTGAGCTCGCTGCTCCAAGAGAATAGGACGCAGCAGCAGAAGCTCGTGGAGGTGGCGAACAAGCGCGGTGGACGTGGCCGCCGAGCTCGCAAGAAGACCAAGTCTGACATGACAGACATGATGAAGAATCTGTCGCAGGAAGATCTCCGTGGTGAAGGCGGCTCGGGCCAATCCGATACCAACAACGCGGGTGGGCAGAACGCCACCTTCGCGCCACCGAGGCAAGCATCTCTGTCTACGCCCTTGGCGCCACTGATGGAGAATGCGGAACCAGAGGTGAGGGGCGCAACTGTGCCAGGAAACTTCCGACCTGTCAACGACCCATTCTCGTTCAACAGCCAGTTCCCAGTTGCTTCGTGAGTTGACTGTTTGTGGCAAAAGAAGGAGCAGGAGCAATGACAACATCGATTGTCTTCCATGACGCTCTGTACCTATGCACCATCAACGCAAAGCCGAGCAACAAACAACACAACACCAAACGACATGAACAAAGAAGCACTGAAGCGCATCCAGATAAAATAGTTATCATCATCTGTACCAATACTCCTCGGTTTGCGCTGTACTTGTACGAGCTACTGTAGTTGATCCGGAGACGGGCACGGACACGGGACAAGGCAGAGTTTAGTTTACTCCACAGTATTCGTACTTGCGAGGATGATGTCTCTAGAGCAGAAAATGCAGCATCGGGCCTCTGCCGTTGTTCGGCGGAGCAGGAGCGTGGTAGATGCCTCCAAGAATTGGCGTCTTGAAGACATGATTGAAAGGAAGCGGTGCTCCAAAGAACATCATGCCACTATGATGCTGACCATGTGGCTTCTTGTGCTGTGCGATATGTGGTTTGATGACGAATGGCAACAGATTTGCTAGAGTGTGCAGTAATTGAAAGGGCGTGGAGACGAATAGAGTTCTTTAGAGTAATGAAAGCGGCCCATCGCATTGATTGTGCTTTGGGTTGTACAAGCATGGTATCAACGCCTTCAATGTTGCCGATGCTCGCGAAGAAGTATTTAACCGTTCTGCAAGTGTCGGTCCTTTGGTTGGTTAGCGCATGGATGTTTGATGCAGTTATTTGACAGAAGATGGATGCATGTATGCAGGGATGGGTGAATGGATGGAAGGTGGGTGCACGAGCATGATAGCGCCATGCAATTCATGAAAGATATTGATTGCCGCGTTTCAGCCCTCGGGCAAGGTTGTTGGAACGGCCAACGCGCAGCAACCCTGCATGCGTACGAGCAGGGCATTGTCGAGTAGAGTTGAGCAGAGTAGCTTAGAGTACGAGAATTGGAATGAAACATCGAAGGTTGTTGTGGTTGCCGCCGCCGCTGCGCTGTTGAAAGCCTGCTTTCTGAGCCTGTCAGAGTTGAGGCGGCAAGCTGCGATCGGCAGTTCCTTGCAACGCATCCAATTCTTCTCGCAGCTGCCGCAGCTTCGCGACATTCTCCAACCGTGCATCGTTGTACTGGTTGGCGAGGTCAGCGCTGACATGCTGCAGATCTTCAATGAGGTCCAGGAAGGAGGCGTAGGTCTTTTCTACGGCCGCCTCCGCCACCTTCACCTCTTCGAGATAGTCTTGGCTCTGCTGCGCTTCCTGACAGTCGGATATGCACGAACGTGCTTCGCTGTACCATCTCTGCCATGGATGATGAGCGGGAAGAAGCATAAAGAAGGAGGTAGGGGGACGAAAGAGTGAATGGAAGAAGGAGTGAGAAAACAATCACATCAGCGAAGAATCAGGGACCGCTCGTACGTAGGTACGGAAGCTCTAGACAGAGCTACGCTGGGAGGCATCAGTTGCCCTGCCACGGGGAGCGAAATTGTGGCATGGAGGTTTGTGCAACCCGAAGGCTCGCCATCCCCGACGTTGAATGCATGCACACACGAATGATGCCATCTATTACATCTTCAACAAGAGGGGGAGGAACGATCGAACAACTCACCGCAAATGAATCGAGGCGCTTGTCGATGGTCTTGGCACCGATGAGAGATTTGTGCTCCTCATCGTCCCGATCAATTATCATCTTCTTGATGGCTTCTTTGACGAAATCGCCTGCGCAGGCGGTGTCCAGCTTGGGAACGGGTGCCTGCTTGACGGTGGTACTGCTGGAAAATTGGGTCACCGAAGTCTTCGTCGCGGGCCGATCGGTGCTTCCGAGGAGTGCGGCGAAGCAGCGGTGCTGTGCGGATGTGCGCAGGTGCGCCAATCGCCGGCTTGCACGAAGGATGTGATGGGATGCGGATTGCATGGTGTGCTGATTGTCCTGGTTATGTCGCTACTGTGCTTGTGTTTGTGTGTCGATGGGATGCGATGGTATGGAGCTCCTTGTACAATCGGTATAGAGCAACGGCAGCGCTGTTCCTGCTCTGCCAATGCGGGTCGAGTAGTATCGGATGGTGCAGCGCGCGGTGTGTTCGTCGTCCCTCGAAGTCTCCTCCCAAAGTGCAATCAAGCCTCTCTGTTCGCAAATTTTGTGGCTCAGCGAAGGGCGATGATGTCAAAGAGGCGAGAGAGAGAGAGATCAGGAGAAACGGTTTTGCGTGGTCCGCAGCACGTTGCAAGTTTTGCCCAGGATAGCCGCGTGTTTGGCGGTGTGTGGTGATGGTTCGGAGAGCATCGCGTCGAGAAGGCCAATGCCTTCTCTGTTGGCGTTGGGCTGATGGGCATGTTCTTCCTCTGTCCATCGAACTTGTGGGTTTCATTCCAATGAGTCGATGCAATCTGTGTTGAAGAGGCGAGGTCGTGACTCCATTAACTAACATTCAATTCGTCTGTCTGTCTGTATGTTGGCACGTTTGCAGCTCATTTCATCATGTTGCATCACCGAACGAGGACAACCTATCGGCGAAGAGAACAATACTTCACAGGTGGAGTACACCTTGGTGCCATCGTGCCAACAAATAGCACATGAGGACCATGCATCGAAGCGACAGAATTACATTATGCAATCACTGCCTTTACGGCGTAGTGTTGTCAAGATCTCATTGTTCTATCTATGGTGCTTAGTGGGTTTGTCCCTGGTTTGCTTTGCTGTTGTTGGCATCCCTCGTTGCTTCGTGCAGTGTGCGTGCAAGGTGATCTCATTTTGCGATTGTTTGGATCGCCTCGCGTCTACTCTGCTGCCATTGACCGAGTTGATGCACCAGCGTGGACCACGTTCCCGCGCAACCAGCTATCATACTTCAGCATGGTAGTGTACCGTACCGGACCGTGTGGAATGGAAATGGGGGTACGAGCAACCCTGCCACAGTTGTCTGATATTTCTGTCACAAGCAACGTTTGCGGATGTAGTCAAGTGCACCCGCAGCAGCGGCGACAGGTCGCTTGCAGGATGTGTGCCGTGGTCTTTGCTGGAGGCACGTGCGGTCGCACAGACGAGAGGAATGCAGCAAGTAGCGTTGCAATCCTGCCTCTCACGCCGCATCATGCCAATAGGATTGGGATTGGGTTGCTGTGGTGTCCACCGAGTCAAGCTGCATGCATCGAGGTGAATTTAGCATCCACCTTGTTTGCGAAGCTTGACTCCGCGGAGACCTTGTGCAACGCCGTGATATTTGTGATTGTGGTTGTTGTCGTTGTTCAATATTGCTATCATGATCATCCTGTCGGTGTTCGACTGTGCCCGGTGCACGAGCTGGAGGATAATGCTCCTCAGTTGGTTTGCCCCCATTGAAGCTGATAGATGCCTTGTTCGACTTTGGAGCATGATGCTTCGTCCCGCCGTCGCGCCATGGCATCGAATAGTACGCTCTACGCATCGATAATCCCCTTCGCCCAGTTGGCGGTTTCGGCCAGAGATGGATCGCCGGATGTAATCGCAGCTTGCAGCATGGGCTGCACGAACGGCTGCTGCTTCAGCGACTGCTTCACCTCGGGACCGAAGAGCTGGGCGATGTCGCCAAGAAGGCCGACTGCCTTGTTGAGCACGAAGTCGTCGCGAACGGTGCTTTCCGTGATATTTTTGAGGAAGTTAGAGACGTTGCCGAGGAATGGAGCGAACTGTCCGAGACAGTTGCCGTCCCTCAGTCCCTGGATGATGCCAATGTAGGCTTCCAGTATGCTTTCGTGCAGCTGGTTGAAGTATTCCACCAAGTCCTCGTCGTCGGCAGGGGCGGATGTTTGCGCTGCCTGCATGAGCAGCATCCCGGAGAGCTGCAGGTAGGGCTGGTAGGCACCGCCGATGGCCAAGGCGATATCTCCGAAGCAAGACAGCACAGGTGGCTTCACGCTTCTGTGAATCGCAGTGTCTTTCAGGGAGTCAAGGAGTGCGTGCATGATTTCGTCGCAATACGGTTGGATCTGTCCCTCGATCGCGCGGCTGACGTCTCCCACGGTGGAGACAGCGACGATGCAGAGTTGGTAGGCTTGGAAGTTGCGGAGCCCGGCGATGAGGAATGGCTTCAGCGCAGACATGTATCGCTGCATGACCCAAACGTACGATGACGAGGAGAAATGGCGGTCATGTCGAGCCATTGCAACGAAGGGAGCGGAATGGAATGGAATGGAGCGAAAACAGATGGTGTAAGACATGAGGATGCAAAGAAATGTGGAGTGGTGTATTGCACAGGTCCATTCATTGCACAGGTCCATTGAACAAATTGGAACCAAGCAGATCGATTGCTTCGTCACACCAGAGAGAAGTGCGAAACGACCAAGGTTTGACACAAGCCAGATATTTGTCACAACGTACCGCAAAGTCTGCCTCGAGGCAATCCGCAACAGCCGAGACGGCAGCGAACGCTTCGACGTGGGAGCTGGCGTTCTTGGATTGCAGGACGCGGAGCAAGTTCTCCATGACCTTGTCGGTGAGTGGAACGAGAGCCTCCTTGTCGATCTTTTGGAAGAGAACCTGGATGATGGCGCAGAGGAGGCCTTGAATCTGACTCTTCTTCTCAATTTCGGAAGCATCCAATGCCTCCATCGCGAAAGTGGCGTTGAGCCTGTCGATCATGGCTGGGAGGAGCTGGGTGAGAAGGGGCTTGACATCAGCGGCGGAGTTGGCGATGAGTGCGGACATGGCCTCCATGGCAGTCACGCGCAGCTTCAATTCATCGGCGTCTGGTCGGTCGCACACCTGGATGAGAGTTTGGAGCAGCTGCTGCATGAAGCGCGACATGAGGTTGGTCTGTTCGTCGCTTCCCGTAGCTTCGGCGACAGCAGTGGAAAGGTTGCTGATGGCTGTGCATGCCTGGGAGGCGACGCGTGGTGGGCCCTCGCCGCACATGGCGATCAGGGCCTGCATGAGGGTATCGAACATGTCCTGCGGGACGCTCTGGGCGTGTAAGAGACAGATGCGGGCGATGCAGTGCACCGCAGTGTCGCGGACGATAAGATTCGGGTCCTTGAACATCGTCAGGAGCATAGGGATTGAGGACGAGACGTACTTGCCGATGCTGGACGAGGATGGTCCATCGAGCATGCTTGTGAACGCCATGACGGCGGCATCCCGGAGGCGCCAGTTCTCATTCTGGATGTTCTGCTCCACGAATGGCATGAGCACCGGAACGATCTCATCTTCGACGGTTTGACTCACGAGCGTCAAACAAATGTGTCCCGCCATGTGGAGGTTGAATGTGTCATCATCAAGCTCCTCCTCTTGCTTGGTGAGGGTGTCTGTGAGGATTGGCACCAGGTGCTGCAGCGCGGCGTTGACGTATCGCATGCTCGCCTGCTCAGGCGCGAGTCCCTGCTCGGCGCGGTCGGCGGCTTCGTCCATGAGGTACTGCTCCGTCTCGCACAACGACGACCAAAATTCAATGGCTGCCTTGGCGACGTCCTCCTCGTCGTTTTTGATGGTGTCCGTTGTGAGTTCGTAAACCTTCGTCATGTACTCCTGGATGTGGCCGTAGTATTGGACGGCCACCTGGACGATGCAGTCGTAGGCCATGCTGCGGACTCCTGCGTGCTGGGATCGGGTCGCCTCGCACACCGTGTTCATGATGGCATCGCGCTCTCCCTTGCGCTCCATGTTCCTGGAACAGAATCCGAGAGAGTTCCTCAAGGCAGCCGCCGCGGCCAGGCGCTGCTTGTCAGATCTGGTGGCCTGGATGCCGTCCACGATAGTGGTGAGCATCTGGTTGGTGGTCTCCTCCGAGATTTCTGGCACGCCCACGAGGCCAGCAATTCGTTCACAGGTGTATCCCAAGCATTCCAGGGTGGCGACTTTGGTTGGTTCCGAGAATTGCGTTCCCGTGACGTTCTCCAGGAGGGTGGCGACGAAGGCAGGCCATTCGTTGAAGGGAAGTTCGACGGATGCCACCTCGGCACCAGCAACGGCAGCATAATGCGGTATCTGCAGCTCCGGACTTCGCATGGCCATCAGCAGGGCCTGCTTGACGTTGTTGCGCACTGTCGGGTCGAGCTGCTTCCAGCGGTTGTGCTTTTCATCCTGCAGGGCGTCGTCCTTGGCGGCAAGGTGATTCTTGAGCATCAAGGCGGCGAGAACTCGGGCATTCGGCGGCTTTCCCTCGGTGGCGAGCTCGGCTGCAAGTTGCTGCGCCAAGCCTGGGTAATCTCTCTGCTCATGCTCCTTCAGGGCTTGCTCGGCCTGCTTGTCTGCGCAATGAACCCATTTTTGAATGCAGTATGGGTGTGGGTGATGGTGTGGGCGTAGGTGGTGGATGGGCGAGTAAAAACGTGAGATCATGTCCGAGTTCACATCCGCCGCCACATCCAGAGTGGGGATGTTGAGGTGGTGTTCCAAAAAAGAACCAGGTGCAGGAGTGGGGCAAGATGGTGGTGAGTGCACTCGCATTGCATTGAATTGCATTGTGTTGCGCTGGAGAGTGCAGTTATATGCACTAGCACTCGTCCAAACCCAGCCAAAATGCATGCATCATTGCCAAGGCGACGCCATCACATCCAACATCCTCACTGCAATGACAAGAATAACAGCGACGATGACGACGACGATGATGACGACACTGTGCGTGTTGCTTCAAGAGTGAACGTACCGGCCTGGGATGCTCGGACGAGCAACGAACTGAGGTCTGCCATGGTGTACAAGAAAAAGCCTGTCGCAAGCACTCGCAAGTATGGACGGAGGGGTTAGCGGGTGGTTCGTTTGTTGTTTAGCGCGCGGAGATCTTTGGTGAGCCCAGGGGTTATGGTGTTATCATGCGCTGCTGTTGGTTGCTGCGGAGCTTTGGTTGTGTCAATGAGGGGTGAATTGGTGGATTGGTTGGATTGACAGAGAGGTATAGAGTTTCGATGCTGGGTGTTGCCATGCAGATGGCGAGCAAGCGGATCGTTGCTACTCTCTCTCTCTGCTTTCTGCCTCTTTCCTGTTGTCCTCTTCTTGGCCCATCTCCTCTCCGCTCGTTGGTCGCATCCATGCCACATCGCGTCGTGTTGGGCACAAACCCGCCACGGAGCACATGTCCACGCTGAATCTTGGTGGCGTTGTCCCGTGTCATGCAACACAACACAAGACGAGAGTGTGGTAACGGTTGCCATCCGCGCGTCGCGCTGTTGTGATTGTGTTTGCGCAAACCCGTCACACGATTTTGAGGTGGGAGTTCAACGTTACAATAACGCCTTTTCAATTCAAATAGACCAATCCGTCTGTCTGTCCATGCGTCAGAATGATCTCTCGACCACGAACCTGTCCAAATCGTGGCTTTCGCGATTCGAACCATAACGGTTTCTTAACCTGTGTTCGGAACTCAACAGAGCTCCAAATGAAATCGATTGGGTCAAATGAAGTCTGACGAAAAGTACGCAAACAGCCCCATCGTGGATCGCAACACCAACACGGCAGAGAAAGGGACGTCCACGCCGCGACGATGGCGGAGAAGACGGCAGCAACAGGATGGCGGGACGAAAGAACGGCAGCGGTTGATGTTGTGTGCCTTGCGTGCCAACAGCACCAGCTCCAACACCCATCAGACGAATCAGAACCAAGAGCAACACCAGAGTATCATCCATCACCCATCACCCACACTCTCTAGCTTGCCACCAATCCAACATGCTTTCCAGACGAGTTACTTCCGCTGTCGCCCGCAGGGCGGTGCAATACCGCGCCTTTGCGCAAAAGGCAGAAGAGGAGGTCACAGCGGCAGCCACAACCACTGACGGCAAGACGGAGCTCACCGAACCTCGCGCCGTCCACAAGGAGGAGGCCGCCGGGATCAAGGGCGCCGTCAAGTCGTCCGACGAGACCATGATGCCATGGCGAGGATGGTTCGACGCCTACCTCAAGGAGAAGCTCGGCGATGAGAGGCACAAGGCCCTCAAGGACACCTTCTACTTCGAGCCGGACGATCCGTTCAACCTGCAGCAGGTGCCCAACCCCAACACCAAGATCCCCATCAGCAACGACGGGGAGGAGGCCGCCTTCCGACAGGCGTCGCCAGGATCGCAGCCACCCGTCGACGTGCCCACTCTGGGTCTCGACGAGGATCCTTACGACTCCGGCTACTTCAAGAAGGACACGCGCCGACGATACGAGGATCCGGAATTCCCCAACCGCGAGGTGGAGCGCATCAAGCTAGAGATGCTCGATCCCAACGATCCGGAGGTGCAGGAGGCCAAGGAGAAGCTCGAGGCGGGACCCCTGTCCTCCAAGGGAAACAAGGGAGTCTTCGCCACGGGACCATCCGATTTTGATCCGTCCGGTCTTCGTGCCAACATGAGCGTCACCCCTGCTGCTTTGGAGAAGTCTCTGGATTCCCACATGCCAAATCATGTAAGTTCAATGGCGCATGTTGCTGGCGAATGGTGTATTGTGAATGCTACATTGTTGTGTGATTGTCCGTGATGTGCAGAGCACTCTCACCGCCCCATGCAACAAGCAACAACCACATATCTGACGAACTTGCTTTTCGTATCATTCTGCCTACTCCTATTGGTAAACTCTTGCTCATTATCATACTCGATATTCGATGCTCCCTTCCGCATCATGCCTGTCATGCCGCTCGCAGCTTCCTGAGCCAGTATGGAAGAAGGACGAGTCAGCTGCCGTCCAATGGTACAAGGACCGCGATCTTCCAGTCCCACCTGGCAAGGCCTTCAACTTTGTGCGCAGAGAGCGCCGTGTTGCTCGCTGGTAAACAAGCAGCTTCATTTTTCAGTCGCGATGAATGCCATGAGAATAGAGCAGAGTACTCTCAGATTCTATTAGCGTAGCACAGCACGATCACACGAGCTTCAACTTCTACACTATTTGCTTGTGTTTGCGATTGCACTCGTATCTTGGTCATCCTCCGAGTACCATCGACTGTATTCGTTTGTGGGATGTTGTGTCCATCTGTACCTTGAAGCGCAATGCTCTATTTGCACTCTGTAGTCCATTGCTGAGCCTCAAGACAATGCCTCCCATCCATCCATCGATCTATCCATCCATCCATCGATCTAGCCATTCATTCATTCATTCACAATCGCACCATTCCGCCAAACCGCAACATCTCGATCAATGCCATTCGAGGATACGATCTCAATCTGAAGTCGGGTGCCATCCTTCGGCTCTAGGCTTGAACAGAGCATGTCCAGTAAGTGCTGTCGCAACTCGGGAGTCGCGAGTCCGCCAATAGTAGTCGTTGCCTTGTCTCGTCGCAGCTTGTCAGTGAGCAGCGCGCAGTCCCTGCCAACACATCCGAATGAATCGTTTGCAGTATCCTGTCCCGCACCTGCATCACTTGCCACGAAGTTGACCAGCACCCGCCCCGACGGCTCAACGGTCAGAATCGGCGAATGCGGCGACACGATGAGCGTCTGGATGCCCAGAGGCCGCGCCCATGCCAGCTTCTCGCGTTCGACGCTGGATTGCCATTCCTTCTTGGGATCATCGCCGAACATGCCTCCGTGCAACCGCGCCACGAGATACGACACGGCGCTCGCATCGATGTGATGATCGTACCGTTCCCAAATCTGCTTCGCATGATCGCGGACCTGATGCAGCAGCCATGTGGCGTCGCCTTTGATGCCGGTGCAGCACAGCACGACCGGGTCGGCATCGCCGCAGGGGATTGTCACGGTCTGCGCCACGGGACGATCCCCCATGGATACCACGACGACGGCATCATCGACGTGGGAGTAGGCCGCGACGATGGGTCGCCCGTACCGCACGGCGGCCTCGCGGGCATGGCGCAGTTGGACGGAGTTGCCGAACTCATCGAGCGCCCGCACGGAGGTGTACGGTGTTGATGCTTCGCATCGGAACAGCATGCATTGCAGCAGCACGGCAAGAAGTAACGCGCGCACTGCGTGTGCAATTGGTGATGTCATCGTCACGGGATCTTGGATGATCGTTGGTTTGAATGTGCTGCGTTTGACCTACGACTGGGTGGGATGGAGCAGTTTACTTGTGCTCCTCTTCCTGGACAATCTACCATACTACTACTCGTACGAGGCGATGCGGATGTTCTGCAGTTTTGTTTTTGTCGGTGGCAGTTCTTCACAAAAGATCTCTCCCATTTTGGGATCAAAACTCCTCGGCTGGTGGCGAAACAGAAAACAAAGGAAAGGCAGGGTGACGTCTGATCATGCCATCTCTTGGCTCCGTCTGTCATCCAAGGTTAAGCATGCCTCTCAGTTTCTATTTGTAACTCACCCCCGCCATACTACGTAAAATCGATGGAGAATAGAACTGTGGACTATCATACTCTGTTGTGTTTTGAATTGGTACTCTCCTGTCGCATTGATCCCTCAAGGCACGCAGTCAACTCGCCGCCATCTTGCTTTTGCATGAGCACACAGCGATGGCGACAAGCACTGCACTGCACACGTCAACCCCAGCGCGGGAAGCGCGTGCACCATGATCAACATTGATCAAAGCGGCATTGTCCAGAGGGATTTGGATCACAGTGCTCTGCTGTACAAGCACTATCCACGAGCATGTACCCTTGGCATCCCGCGCTTAGGAAACCGCATGCCTTCAACCCTTCAAAGAGCATCTCTCCAGAGACAGCAGATCTCATCCTCTTTCGCCATTCCTTCCAGCAACTCGGCGCTCTCTTGCATCAAAGCAACAGCAATGATCGTGTATACTAGTAGGACCATCCGACCTTCCCATTTTCGAATCAATCCCCCCAACAAGAATCAACCCAAGACAACCCAAGCTGGTACTATGATTGGAATCCAACGCAAGCAGTGCTCCGACTGCTTCCCTGGACACATTCCAACTTCACCCAACAGTGGCTTCACGCTTATCCCATGTTTGATCAGCACATCGTCAACATCGGTGCATGGTTCCTTCCACTGTCCACAGGCAACACCTTTGTGCTCTCTCGTTGCCGTATCTGTTTTCATGGTTTGTTTGGCGAAACGTGGAGCGAATTTCAACTTTACAATATAACCGCCATAACGCCAATACGACTCGCGTGACTACATGGTTGTCATATCCGGTACATGGACAGACGATTCCACGCGGCACAAGGCTATCGCGACAGCGACAAACACACCAACCAAGTCCGAATCATTCGACAATGGCCGAAGCGACAACAACGGCATCCGTCTCACCGCAATCGAAGCGCTGACAATCAAGCATCCCCACCATCAGCACAGATACTCGAAAGCGCAACGAAGAAGTCCTCGAAGCAACCCTGCAATCCTGCAACAAAGCACAAACACCAGCATCATAAGCATCACAAGAAACAGCAACCATGGCAAAGAAGAAGGCTCAAACGAAGGATGACTCTGCTGAGGCAGCTGCCGTGCTGTTGGAAGAGAAAGAGGAAGACAATGATGAAGAATACGACGACGATGATGATGAAGAAGAGCTGGACCTGCTGCAGGTCGAGCTGGGGGACATGGTGAAGCTGAAGCAGGTGCTGGACGAGACCGTGTCGGTCGCCATCCTGGATCAGGTCGAGGAGGATTGCCGCTTCGACAATTTCAAGCTGTGCCTCATGACGGTGGCGTGCATCTTTGCCGTCGTTGCGCAATTCGCTCCGATTCCCTTCCCGGATTCGCGGCCCATTCTGGGCGCCTGCTGCTGTCTCTACTTCATCCTCAGCGGCGTGCTGCAGTTCATCACGACATACATCGACAAGGACTGCATACTGCTCACGAAGGCGGTCGAAAAGAATGAGAAGAATACGGACATGGAAAAGCATGGCCTGCGGGTACGATCGCAGCTGCCAAGATTCTCAGAATGGTACAAGGTCATCTTGGAGTTCGAGGGCAGGCAGGACACGCCTAGCGTCGAGCAGGTCTGGAGCATCGGCCAGTTCTTCGACAGCGACGGCATGTTCGATGAGATCGGCTTGAAGATGGAGGTCAACTCCCTTTACCTGCGTCTTGCGGCAGGCAAGTATGACAGCAAGTCGTCCAGTGACAAGGCAAAGCAGAGCTAAGCAATGCTGGGACTGGAAGACCAACATCATTGTCAACAATGATATCAACAACAACAGAATAGACACGTTTCACGACACAAACGAAACGTTTGCAAAGCGCTGGAATATTCTCTTTTTCTATTTCAAATTGTGCCGTTATGTGAGGCTACTCATCTCTATTCATCCTATTGTACCTGCTCCGTCAAGATCATGGTCCCCACTCAGCGTCTGCCCTTGCTGGAGTACTGAACATGCTTGGTCGCCTTGCCGAGCTCCACCGTGTTAACGCGCTGAGCGAAGCGCAGAGAGCACAAGCTCTCGTTGCTGCTGGCGGTCGTCGGGCTGAGGTTGACGAACATCAATGCCTTACCATCCCCGCTCAAGCAGTCCTGCAGCAGGTAGGTCAGCTTCGAGTTGCGGTACGGCACGTGTGATGCTCCGGTCGCCAGTGCATTGAACACATCGCCCAGACAGCTCAGGCTCTTGTTGATCGCTTGCGTTTCGCGCAGACGAGCGGCGTCTGCTCCGGCGCCACTGCGGTCCAATCGCTCGCTACCGGCAAGATCGCAGAGGTTCAGTGCACCATGAACGATGGCGCCCGTCTCCTCATTGAAGCCCTTGAGATGGAGCATGAACACGGAGTGGCTGCGGGAGCTCTGCGCATTCATCTTCGTGCTGGCAACGGATCGCGAGCGTGCGGCGACGCCCATCAGGGTGTCCAGCTGCGACATGCCCTCTGCCGAGTCAGCAATGGTGATGGGCACATGGGTGAGGCCATCGACGAAGCTCTTGCCTTCGCGATTGCGCTTGATGGAAAGCTTCGTGGCATCGGCCCGATTGCGTTTGCCGTCGTTGCTTCCTCCGCCACCAGGCTGCATCGAGACGAGGAGATCCTTCAGGTTCTCGTTGTAGATCTCGAGGAACGACGCGTGGATGGTGAAGTTCCACTTCTGACTCGTCATGGCCTTCGCCTGGGATAGGATCTGCTCGACAGCGCGTGGGATGATACCGCGCATGGCGCCATTTCCACATCCTTGCATGGTGTGGGTCTTCCCGGATCCAGTCTGACCGTACGAGAAGAGGCACACCTGGTATCCATCCAGCGCGCTCTGCACAAAGTCCGACACTTCGTCGAAGACGATGTCCTGCCCAGCCGAGGGTGGGAACACCTTGTCGAAGCGGAAGTCGTACGGATCCGCGCTGCGTCTGTCCATGATCGCCAGCGATTCGCCGTCTGGCGACACGTCGATGGGAGAGCCGTTGCACTGCTCGTCGCCCGGGAGGAATGGGCGGGTTCGCACGTACACGCGGATGTTGCCACGCAGCTCTTGGATGGTGTTGTGCATCTGGCGTCTCATCTGCTCGCCCTTCAACAGCTCGGCTTCCAGTTCCGTAATGCGACGGTCGCGTTCCTCGATGCGGGCGCGAAGGACGGCCTCGTCCTCCTCATCGGGCTCGTCGGTCTCCATGTCCTCATCCCGCACCTTCGAGGCTCTAGTCTTGAGGACGCTCATCTCGAAGTGCAGCTGCTCGATGTCCTTCTTGTGCTCTTCGTCCTTGGCTTGCAGAGTGGCTTCCGCCCTTGCCTTGGTGGCGGCGAGGTCGTCGCAGACGGCGTTGAGCTGCGCAGAAGTTGCCATGTGCTCTGCCGTCAGGACCTCCAGCTTGATCTCAGCTTCGTTGTTTTCGGACGTGGATGCCGCGATATCATCGTACTCCACACGCAGCTCATCGTAGTTGCGTTCCAAGCAGGAGAGCTCGATCTTGGTGGCATGCAGCTCCTTCTCCACTGATACCTTGCCCAATCGCATGGAGTCAATCTCCTCTTCGGCCACGCGCAGCTTGTCCTTCATCTCTGACAGGTCCCTGTCATTCTGCAACTGCCGCGACCAAAGGCTGTTGTCGGTGTTGCCTTGGCGGCTGGTGGACGACGCCTTTCGCAGCTCCAGCTTGAGTCCCTTCACGTCGTCGCAGGCATTGTCGTACTTGACCTCGAGATCGCGGTACTGTTCATCAGCTTCCCGTAGCGAGTTCTTGGATTCGTCGATCTCCTGCAGCAACTTGGCCTCTTCCTTCACCCACGCATCCTCCTTCTGTCGGAAGCGTGCCTCGAGGGGTGCCTTGGACATGGACAGATCCATCTTCTCCTTCTCCAGCTGCTCCACGCGTTTCTTTAGGCGTTGCAATTGGGACATAAGTCCGGCACCCTCGACGCTATCCATGTTCTCAGTGATGGTGACGTCGAGATCCTCGCTCTCCTGTGTCAGCTGGCTCATGAGTGGGCTGCTTGGTTCCGCTGGTTTCATTTCGACTGCGCAATGGCATGCAAAAAGCAAAAGCAAAAGCAGACCAAAACAAGGAACGGAAAGTAGAGCACAGAGAAGACGTGAGAACAACATTCAGAGGGACTCATCTCACACGCATCTGGTACAAAGACATAGTTCCAAACATGGAGAGTACTCACAATCGTCGTTGTGGACGACAGGTCTGGGCGGCATGAAGGACTTCCTGCGTGCCGATCCCAGACGTCCCTTTCGTCGTGTGGGTGTGCGCGCCGACAGCAAGCTGCTACTTGCGCGGCTGAAGTCAGCGGTGGTATCATCATCGTAGTAGTTGGTGGAGATTGATCCCTGTGAGAATGTGATGGTCTCGTTCTCATCGGGCCGAAAGCTGTGCTGCTGTTGCTGCTGCTGCGGCGGATGTTGTTGTTGGTTGTTTTGCAATTGGTGTTGCTGTTGTTGTTGCTGCTGCTGCTGCTGATGTTGTGCATGTTGTTGACCGTGACGAGACTGCGAGTCATTGACGCGTGCAATCTTGCGGGTGTCACTTGGCGGCAACGGTGGCGCTGATCTCTTCTTGCTTGCGCCGAGATCGATGGTGCTGTCCTCGTCCCCACCGTGGTTGCCACGGCGTGCCTGTCGCCATGCCTGCAGCATCGCTCGCCTGTCTTTCGCCGGGGTCTCCGAGCGGTGGCTGTCTGCGTCGATGGATTGACGCCGCGAGGCTGAAGATGAACGCAGCCGTGATGAGACACCCAAACCAGCCCTAGATGGCGAGTCTGCTGTGCGTGGTCTCGATTTCTGTGGTGATGCATCCATCGCAAGCCCGCCCCCAAAGGATTGTCGACGGCGTGCCAACGATGCTCCCGAAGAGCTGTTGAAGCGTGACGACCCATCACGAAGCGCTGACGTTCGGGCAGCCCCGCCAATGGATAATCGTCGTCTGGATGACATGGTGGCAACGATTGGCCGTCGTCTTCTCGAAGCGGTCTGCGGATACAGGTGTTGTGGAGAGCAGCGCAAGAGTCAGGTTTGTTGTTTGTCGCTGCGTAGAAATGATTGTGTTGTTGCGAAGTGGAAAATGAGGAGTCGGCGTGTGACGCCAAGAGGATTTGTTTCTCTTCGCTCGAGATGATTGATTGATGGTGGTTCTGGTGTGTTCGTTTGATTGTGGCACCACCGATGTTTCGCACTTCAATCCCCTTTCGCAAATGTTCTCAGTGGCTCGCAGTGGGGTCGTTGCAGGTTGTTCTTCCTTGATGTGATGGTGATCGTCCTGTGTGATACCTTGGAGAGGTTGATTTGGTACGACAACAGCGGTGATGTATTGGTATGTTTCGTGCTGTTGCATGCGATGATGATCAATGAGGAAGGTGTTGGCATGAAGGAAACAGCGCAAACCAAAAAACCGTTGTTGTGTCGTTTTTGGTGGGGCCAGATTTGTGAGACAGTTCAAATGATCCGTTGACGTACGTGGAAACATTACTGAATATGGTTCGTTTATTTAACGTCCATATAACGTAGTATCATTCTTGATCGACAGAGTCAAAAGTTGAGTGTGTGTGCTCGTGAATGCATGTAGCTTCATTCACGATGAGGCACTCGTGGGAGCTGCGGTAGAATAAGAGGAGTACTCTCCTCACCAGTCACAATGCCACAAACGACGAGTTTTCCTGCTCAGCTTTGTCGGATGTGGACATCACGACGAAACGTGTGGCCGCTCAGCCTCTTCCAGTCTGCGCTCGTGCAAGGAACTCGCGCAAGTGACAACAGAAGAGATGAACGGACCAGCAACAACCAGTAGTCGTCCGTCAACAAGGAAGAGTACATATTATATTACTAGAGTGCTATACGACTACGAGTGGAGAGGAGAGCCATCACACATGAACATACCGTGACCGCCGCAACAACGAGGCACGCACTCAAGCGCACAACCCTCTTGAGAGACCAGCGAAGAGGCCACGTTACGGATTGGACAGACACGAGAGACGCAATGACTTCGACGGCAGCAACCACAACATCGCTGTCGGCATGGTTCGAGGAGCTCCAGACCGGAGTGCAATTCGTGTTGCTGTCATGCGGAGTCTTCTTCTTCTTCGGCATCCATAACTTCCTGCAAGAAGCCATCAGCAGAGTGGAGGGATTCGAGTTCGGCGTCATGCTCGGTTTCATGGAAGTCTTTGGGTGCGTTCAATTGTGAATTGTCTGTGCCATGGCATCGCATGGCTCGGCATAGCTTGGCAGGGCATGGCTTAGCATGGCACGACTTGGTTCCTTGGATCGTCAGGCTGCCAAATCTGAGACAAGGGATGCACACACGGCATGGTATTGGTGGCATTGGTGGGAAGGCACCGCAGCGGTGCTTGTGTTTGCGTGGATGACATGTGGCGTTCCACACCATCAACTGTATCACCGCTCACAATACATGCGTACTCTGTCCCAACTTCACCAATCATCCCACAACTGGGTGCCATGCACTCACCCAATACACCTTCCATTGCAACCAACAGAGTGGCGGTGTGCTCGTACTTGGAACGTAAATACGTCGCGAAGGAAACGACGCGGGTCGCACCGATGAGCGCGTACCCGCTGCTGACGGCGTGCCTGCTGGCATCGTCGGCGCTTTCTAACATCGCCTTGAATTACATCAACTTCCCAACGAAGGTGGTGTTCCGATCATGCAAGCTGATCCCGACAATGATCATCGCATCTTTCATCCATCTCAAGGCGTTTTCCATCGTCGAGTACGCCTGTGCCATTGCCATGTGTGCAGGGCTCGTCCTCTTCGCCGCCGCGGATTGGCAGATGACGCCGAGCTTCCATCCCATCGGGTTGGTCTTTGTGACGTTGAGCGTATTTGCCGATGCAATTCTGCCGAACGCGCAGGAACGGCTGTTCAAGCAGGGATCATCGCGTCTGGAGGTGACCTTCTTCACGAACATCTTCACGTTGCTCGTCATGGGGGGATCGACGTTGCTGTCGGGAGATTTCATGGGATTGCTGCGGTTAGCGCAGACCAACAACGTCCTGGTCTTCTACATGTTCGTGTACACATTCATCGCGTACGTTGCGATATCCATACATATGACGGTGGTGAAGAAGTTCGGTGGTGTGGCGGCCGTGCTCGTCGCGACGGGACGGAAGGGGATGACGCTGATCCTTTCCTTCCTGTTCTTTCCCAAGCAATTCTCCTGGTTCTATGTGCTGGGAGCGTGTCTTGTTCTGGGAGGTCTGCTATTTTCCAGCTTGCACAGAATCTACTCCAAAAAGCAGATGGAGCAATCCAGAGGGAAGGATCATGGCATGATTCCACTGACGCACTCGCCGACGGATGGCACATCTACACCGACCAACGGCACCGGCTTCAACAGATAGTCATGATTGTGGGCAGTGGGTGGAGATGCAGTACGATACGAAACAATCCACATGATTCGCTCACCCATGTGCTGCTCTGTGGTTGCAAGATATTGTATAATATAATAGAAGAGAAGGAAAGAGAAGAGGGAAGCAGATGTGATTGAGCGGCTGTGAGCTACTTGGTGGCGGCGATGATAATGTCGACGACGCCGTTGCCGCTTTCATTGAAACGAGAGAACGAGTGGATGATGGCAGCCGGTCGTCTTCCTCTTTCTCATCATCGGTACTAAGTGACGCTGTGGCCGCAGCGAGATGCGATCGAAAAAGTTCATGGAGCCATCGGCACCAACAAACGCAGATCCGCGAATGTCGCCATGCCTCAAACACAAGAGTCGACGCCGAATACTCGCGCTCTACACACATGCAAACGATCGGTGTGTGCGTGGGTGGTTTTCATCTGGCCAGTGGTAGGCGCTCCGTCGCCATTCGGTGGTTGAAATGGACACAGAACATGTGGCAAGACCATGCCACATTTCATGCTGCGCACACTGTCGGCGCTCACCACTCCTCACTGGGAGGGTCAATAAGCTGAAAAGGCGAAAGGACGTGAACGATGGTTGGCATGGAGTGCTCTTGTTGAAAGTGGGTTGGCGACTGTAACAAGATGCAATCACCAATATGTATTGCATCATGATGTATCAATTGAGAAAGTAGCAGTAGTCGGTCGTAGTTGTTGTAGTGCAGTGCAGCGTTGCCAACTCTTGATGGTAATGGTCATGAGGCTGATTCCTCCACCAAAATCTGCTACTATGTTGGCTGCAGTAACCTGCCAAACGCTCTGGAGAGTTGGGCAAACGTGGAGCAACGAGAATGCAAAATGTCACAAAGGCGGCGGCAAAGATACGAAACGAAGCGGATGGAGTTTCGATCGATCAAGAGGAGAGGAACACAAACACGATGTCGCCAACACAACAGCAGCGAAACCCACACATGCCACCAGCATTATCACAGTATTATCACAGTATTTGTAACACCACGCCAACCCTCCTCCTCGATCGTGTGCCGACGAGTATCACAAGCAACAACAACGTTTCCACATCGATCAAAGCGCGTCGGAGAACCGAATACATATGATATATTGGAACCAAGCGCAACATCCATCGAAGAACTCCGCGTCATTTGGAGGTCACAAATCCATTGAGTATCAGGTAGTCACAGCACGCCAACGTTGAGCAATCAATCGACTCCATCAGAGGCAGCACCATCACAAGAGGCAGCAGCAGCAGCAGCAGCAGCAACAACCCAAACACACACAGAGAGAGAGAGAGAGAGACAGCATGGCGACCAACAACAAGTACGATAGACAACTGCGGCTTTGGGGTGCCAAGGGGCAGCAGGCATTGGGAGAGACCACCGTCGTGCTGCTTCGCGCAACTGCCGCGGGCACGGAGACCCTCAAGAACCTCGTGCTGCCAGGCGTGGGGCATATCCACGTGGTGGATGATGCGGAGAAGGCGACGCACACGGAGGTCTCGTCCAACTTCTTCCTGGCCGACGAGGACCCTCTCTCCCGCGCCGAACTGGCCTGCGCCAACCTCCAGGAGCTCAATCCGGACGTCAAGGGCACCTTCCAGCACGTGCCGTCGCTGGCCGGTATCTCCAACTGGTCCGAGCTCTTCACCACCTGCAAGAACGAAGCCAGCAAGCAGATCATCGTCATTGCGAGCGATTTGGAGCCCAATGTCCTGCAGACGGTCTCGTCCGCCTGCGATGCTGACAAGCTCTCTCTCGTGGCGGTCTCGTCGTACGGACTCATCGGCGTCGTGCGTTTGCAAACTCCCACACTTGCCCTCATGGACCCCAAACCAACCAACTCGCCGCCGGATCTGCGCTTGAAGCAATCCTTCCCGGCCCTCGACGAACTGGCGTCGTCCATCCAGTGGAGCGAACTCAAGGATCACGAGCATGGCCACATCCCGTACCCGCTCATTCTGCACAAGATCAGCCAGGACTGGAAGGCGGGACACGACGGTAACCTGCCCAAGACGATGGATGAGAAGGCGGAGTTCCGCAAGGCGATCGAGACCATGAGTCGGGACTTTGCCAAGCAACTCAATTTCCAGGAGGCCACACAAAATGCCTACCTTGCCTACACGGAACGGGCCATCGATTACATGGATGAATTGTCCGCTTCCATCGATGCCGATTCCAAGCTCAGCCAGCTGCTGTCTGCTCTCAAGCAGTTCCTGGACAAGCATGGCCGCGCGCCCCTGAATGGATCCATTCCAGATATGACCGCCTCCACCGACATTTACGTCAAGCTCCAGGCACTGTACAAAGACCAAGCGATGGCCGATGTCAAGGAAATGAAAGCGCTGTTGGGTGCTGAAACCGCAGTCTCCGACGATGATCTGCAGACCCTGTGTGCCAACGTGTTTTCCATCGGCCAACTCAAGACGAGAACCCTGGTGGAAGAATTCACCTCCACGACCGTGGACGACGAGCTGGTGGAAGACTGGGGCATGGCAACGTTCGATCCCTACGAAGCTCCCGAGCACACGCCCTTCCTCTGGTATCTCGGATTCCGCGCGTGCAACGTCTTCTTCGCAAAGAACCAGCGATATCCAGGAACCACGGATGACTGGAAGGCGGACATACCGAAGCTGCAGGACTGCATCGCGGAGGTCGCTGAGCACTACAAGATGTCGGACAACGACCTCGTCTCCACCACCCTGCTCAAGGATGCCGAGATGAAGATGGCGCACGAATTCACACGGTACGCCAATGCGGAAATCCACAACATCGCAAGCGTGGTTGGAGGCGTTGCGTCGCAAGAGGCCGTGAAGCTCATCACGGGACAGTACGTGCCGTTGGACAACACGTACATCTTCAATGGTATTGTCTCCGTCGGCGGCGTGTACCGTTTTTAGTCTTCTCCCTTGGCAATGTGTGACGTCTCCATCGTTGTGAGCTGTTGCGGCGGCGGCGCTATGAGACAAGTCTGTGCATGACGTGCGGTTTCCGCAGACGCAAGGCATGCTTGAACGGGAAGCATGACAATGGATTGGGAATGAATTAGAACTGCCGAACCATTCCTGAATACCCTCTACATTTACTGTTTACACTTCGTCTGTAGAGGGAAGGAGAGAGAGAGAGAGACTGCTCCAATCTATATGTCGTCATCGCTAGTCATCACCTCCGCTCTGCACTGCACAACTCTCTTCGCGCCGAACTGTGTCTCCATCGAAGCTGCTGCTTCCAAGTTGAGACGGAAAAGTCTGCTCTGATGGCATCTTTAGTTTGTGCTCTTCCACTTCCGCTCTTCGCAACGCTCCCTGCAGTTGAGCTTAGCTTGGGCGGCGACACATATCATCGAAACAATTGCTATCTCTGCTCCTTCGGCTCAGTTGCTGGCTTCTGTTTCCCCGCATCTGTTGGCGGTGCTGTTGACCCTGATGTCGAGCTACGGACGAAACGGTACACGCATTTCCCCAGATGCTTGTGTTCAAAGTTGGCCGCTTCCATCCTTTCAAAGAACTCCGCCGATTCCTTCAACCGACGATTCCAGCTCATGATAAATTGCTGCTCCTGCTGCTTGAGATCAGAATCCGCGGCTGGAATGAGCTCTTCCAGCGTTTGCACCAAGGCCGGGTACGCTGAGACGTAGAGCAAAATATCGCTGGCGACGATCGTATCGAAGTGCTTTGCCTCAATCCCTCCATGCAGCTTGGCAGATTGCTTCCATCCCGTGCCCCATGTGTGCGGAACATGCAACGGCTGCTCATCTATGCAGACCCCGTTGAGTTCGAAGTTGTGCCGTACGTTATCCTGTACGTCTCCGTTCTCATCGTCCACGTCGCTCGTCACAACCTCGGAACACGCATCGCTGAAGTGCAACCGAATTGCCAGCAGCCCTGTGGCCGAACCTAGCTCCAACACCGAGCCCAATTGATGCACCGGCTCATCCTCCGCGGTACGGGCCAGCAAGTAGTCTGACAGATTGAACGTGCCTGGCCAAACCCGGTTGGCGTTGTGCGAATGGTAGGCGTACTGTCGCACTTTCAGCGATCGACCCGTCAACGTGACATCCTGCACTTCGTAACAGTTGTCCAGCTCCGCCACGCCCCCATTTTCGTTCTGCGCATCGGCCTCATCTTCCTCGTCGCTCTCGAGAGGGAAGAAGTTTCCCAGCGACACGGGCGCATCGATGAAGTGATCTGGTGGTGGCATCCTTCTTCTATTGAATTGCACGCAATGGTTAGTATAGAAGGGTGGAGCAATATCCTGACTGCGAAATACTCGCCTTGGGTATGGCCGCCACATTTCCGTTCTTCTCTTGTTCGTGATTCTGCGATGCGCAAGAGAGGAGCGGAATCAAAGCGGAACATTTCGACGGATGGATGTGGGTAGAGGAAGTTGATGTGAGCATTGTCCATTCACGAACTGCATTAGTCACGAGGCGTGCACGTGGGTCACTTTGTTGAATCGAACTAAATTTTTTGTGCGCTGTTGTGACACGATCCGGAAAGGAAGACCTTGCTGACTGCCAGTTTCTAGGACACTGGTTGATGCAGTTCATGAGGGATGACTGTCTGGGGAAGTATTAGTATTGACAATGAATAGAATAGTGTTGTTTGTACTGATCTTGAGTTGTGCTATTTGTTATTTGAATAGTCTGAATTGTGAGTTGATCAGATGGTGAATGTAGGATGAAGAAACAATGTTCAAATGGCTGGTGCGGCTCTGCACTGATCCTCAGAGGCTCAGTGTTGATAAAAGACAAGGTTCCTTGCTCTCTGCCCTTTCACCGCCTGCATTAGGCTTCCAGCATTCAAGTACAAGAGCTTGACATCTTGTTGAGGTTGCAAGTGAAGATACAGCAGGCAGGTGGATGGAATTACAGCTGGATTCCCTGCTTGTGTTGAAGCAGGTTGGATCCCCTTGCTATGGCCATGTAGTGAAAGCAAGTGTCATAGCTGACAAGGGAATCGAGACAATTTGCAATTCAAGAATTCAGGGGAGCATAAGTCCCTGAGCAGCTTGGACCGAGTTAGTTGTGCCCTTTGAGTCGGCGTGTTATGACATCAAGTGCTATGGAATCGAACCGCTCTGCCTACCAGGCCACCTCAGTCGAAACTGCTACTGTCTAGATACAAAAATCTGTTCTAACATCGGTGATGGTCCGTGAATGAAAAAGGGGGGAGAAGAGAACAGAGGGTTATTTCTGTATTCGTCGTTGGAAGATTTTGTGTCAAAAGTGAATTTCAGGCAACGACATGGGACACACTAAAATGGAAAGTAGTTTGTTCTTAATTGTCATTCAACTAGACGCTACATCGCGTGCTAACAAAGCAATGTTGTCCGATAAAAAATCGGCAGAAGCGTGCGATTGTACCCTGAATGGGGTCTTAGGGATATTAGAACGTACGAGTTGGTGCACCTCGACCCATTAACCCTGAAACTCTAACTTTCTTGCAAACTCCGCCATGTAGATGTCGAACGGCTCGCCTGTTGTGACGTCTACGCGTCGGGCATTCGCCTTCACAACGGCCAGCTTCGCGGTGTACTCCTCGAGCGTCAGTTCCAGCAAAGGTCGGATCGTGTCGTGGAATGCTGCTGCAGACGAGACATTCACAAGGTAGCTCATTTCTCGGAACCTTGCGAAATCTGGCAGTATGCGGTACTGCTCCTCATGCGTGAATACCGGCACGGTCTCGGATACAACGATATCCAAGGGCCTATTAGAGCCATAGGTATCGCCCCGAGCATGGAAGCCGAACCTGGCGTTGGCCAGAGCTGGGCACATCTTCCCAGCGCCGCAGTTGGTGTTGGAGTAGTTTGCGTCTGCGATCCATTCGCAAATGTGCGCACGGTCATCGAAGTTTCTGTCGTTCGGTTTCATGGAAGCGATGAGTGCGAAGTCCGCAGTCTTCTCGTTGGGCGGCACGGCCTGGCATCCCTGGTTGGCAACGTAGAGATTCTGCATTGTGATGCGGGGTGGTAGCGTGCTTTTTGGCCAGCGTTGAGGGGCATTCTCGAAGATGACACGGTGGGAAGACATTATGTTGGTGAAGCGGGCAAACAGCCTGTAGTGGAGTGATGCTGCGTAGTGTGAAGCGACCATGACATGATCTGCACCATTGAAGCGTCGGAAATACTCTGATCGTCCCAGCATCGTGTCCGCCCAGTTGATGTTCACATTCGGGGTGACGGTATGATCGAAGCATGTCATCCCATCGTGGATGCAAAGATAGCGATTTGTCCATGCGATACAGTCAACGAGAGCGTTCATTAGAAATGGCACGAAGAAGAGCTTTGCTTCTGTCGCATTCTTGGTCCGCATGGGATGAACTAGTGCACTTTGGAGCATCCAGTAGTCATCGGAGTGCTTGAAGAATGCGTAAGCCGTCATCCCAAGTGGAACCCCGCACGATGTCATGTCTGCCATGCTGAGTTGATCTTCGTATACGTAGAAGGGAACCTTCATTTCAAAGACGTAAGCAGGATCGTACGTGACCACCTGTGGAACATCGAAATGACGCGCGTAACATGATCGATGTCTCATCCTCCGGATACGCACGGGCCGTTGTGGCGTTGGTTGGCTTGCGTTGTTGGCGGTGGCAGATATTGGAGGAGGCATATTGCTTCCGTTCATTGCAGCGGTGGCAGGCTCGGTGCTCATGGTGCTCTCGTTGCCTGCGATTGGTGCATCACGTTCAGCGTTGGGAGTGCCCTCGGCGACGATCGTTGTGGAGGGGGCTTCTTCGTCAACGCCAGAGCCATTGACGGCGGCACGCAGATCTGTACTTTGCGGAATGAGGAACTCAGAGAGCATCTTTTGATCGGCCACCAGCATCGCGCAGACGAAGCCCACCACTCCACCTATGGTGCGGGCAAAGCTCGTTGTTGCTTTGCGCGCCTTGGGCGCCTCCGCCGTGCGTTCTCGCTCTTTCTCTGCCATTGTTGCGTGGGATGTTGGTGTTCCTTCTTGTGGGATGCAAGTCCTCGACTGGATTCTTCCTTCAATAAAAATACTGTGCCTTGGGTTCGGTGGTTGGAGTTTTGTGGTTGTGGTTGTGGTTGTGGTTGTGATTGTGATTGTGATTGTGATTGTGATTGTTGTCAAAGTGCACAAGTAACTACTTTAATGAAGACGTATTGGCCCGTTGTTGCATGCCCAAGTCGGAGCTCTGGTTCTTTATCACCCACTTGGGTGACGGGACCTGCAATCAGTCCTGGAAGGGTGGCAACATATAAGGATTTCAACCAAACCACTCACACATTATTAAACTAGATACATCATAAGATGCCCTGTGGAGGCCGATTTTGATCTAAATCCTTATTTTAATTTCTATGGACCTCTCGATTTTCCGCTCATCTAGACTCAACTAGCGCACTACGGCCAGACTTGGTTTGTTAGTGCCTTGATTTGTAACGCCAAAAGAAGGATTGTCGATGTCAATTTCAATGCTATTTTATTTTTTTAGTCCCTGCATTGCGGCTCTGACTCGTTGCAACAATTGGGTTGTCACATTTTGTTCCACCATCCTGGGAGATTTGGTTTGTGTCTCACACGCAATTCGCTCAGATGTTTCGTTTCTTCTTGTTGCAGCGCAATTTCCTCCTCTTCTGCTGTTGTCTGTTGTAGGTAGCAGAATGTGCTGCTTATCATCCATATCCAATGGAGGCAACAACTTCTCAGCAGCAGATAGCACAAACAGCTCTTTGTGATCAATTGGATCTGATGGAAAGGGGCGCACGGATGGAGAGGATGGCAAACGTTGCTTTGTGGAGGGGGAAGGATTGACATCCTTGGACGCAGCTTTCGTGGTAGAGACAAGCATGATGCTGATTGATACTGATTGATCCTGATGGGTGGATGGAGAAGACTACTAGTGATGGAAGTGAACTGAACAGGAGGAGTGCAAGAAGGTGATGATACAAACACTGCATCAACATGCAATAAGCAAAGCACACCATCTCAGAGAAGCAAAGGTTGATTCTGTGCTGAAATGTGAGGGGATTTGTGGCATGTGACGGGGGTCAAATTTGAATTTGAATGTTACTGTCTCATAACGGTTACTAGCCAAGAAAATGTGTTCGGACAGGTCAAACAAGGACGTCGCTGAAACTCAAACTTCTGTCCGCAACCCGTCAACAAATGTTCTTTCCCGAACGTGTCTGAGCACGTCACGTTGTTTGCGTCGGAAAGCCTGATGAGTGCCATGTGATCATCACGAAGCAGAATGCATATTCGACCAAGAGGACCGTAAATCTACAAAGGTCCATAAAAATTAAAATAAGACCTTAGACCAAAATCAACGTCCACTCCGCATCTTATGATTGTATCTAGTTTATGAATATGTGAGTGGTTTGGTTTTCATCCCCGTATGTTGCTGGCACCCCAGGACGGACTGCAGGCGCTGTCACTCAAGTGGGTCCGAAACAAGTGCAGATCGACCAGCGCATCCGCTGCGCCGTGTTTTGCAAGCCAACGTCAGTTGATCTGGTATTTCTCTCTCCGTCTTCTCTGGCTGCCTTTTTCGATTCTGTTTCTCCGCCCGGAGTGTTGATGGTTCGTTGCGAGTTGTCAACTGTCGGAATTGCTGCATCTCGAAAGGGCTGGGATGTTGAAACAACCACTTTCCCGCTTCCGTCTTCTTCTCGCGTCACTTGTCGACGCCAGACGCGCGAGTTTCTCTTCCCGTTTTCGTTTCTGCGAGCCGGGCTTGCTGGATCTTCGTCGAGATATCACGTCACAGAAAACGTCAATGACGCACACGACAACGAATTTGAGGATTGTCTTGTTGTGGTCGCGCTCCTCATCGTTCACGCGCTCATGATGCGCTGCCATTGGCAATGCCGTCGTCAATGTCGCCACTTTTGTTGTTGCTGGTGACGCTCGGGCGAATGTCGCTGCTCTCACGCTGTCTTTCGGGATGGCAGAGTCTCTCTGGTGGAGACAGAACATGTGTTTGGAACGATTGAGAGGACTGCTCGGCTGCAGCATCCACGAGTATCACACATGGAGCGCATTGAAGTGTGGGATAACTCTTGGCAGCTCCATCGAACGCTCTGGCCCTCTCGTGTTGACACGCATTATTGCATGGGAGGGCGTGTACGATCTTCCGAGTTTAATCAGGCGAATATCCAAATCGGGAGAATGTCGCCGGTGGAAGAAAACCTTTGTCGACATCGCTGACCAAGAAAAGCACCGACGCATCTGAGGACTCGTCCCGCTCTCTTCCACGCGACTGACATGCTTTTCTGGCGTCAGGGGGAAGCGGTAATAATCTACCATATTTCTATTAGAATGTTGTCCACGACAATCCACGCAGACAACACAAAATTATGGCAACGGTGTGACACAGGAAGTTGGGTCGCGCACATTGCATAATAATAACAATATGTTCAATTACCGCACCTACAGGGAGGCGCGGTAATCTCCATCATTAGTGCATCAGAAAAGTACTTTTTCATACAAAAACGGTGTTCTCCACCTCATTTCATGTGTTTTTACGCGCGAATTCCGATGCTTTAACGAACCACATTCTCTTGGAGTCAAAATGACGCTGGTGCGTCACCATCGTTCTTCAGCTTGTTCATCGCATGCCACTTACTGTGTTGCCACCATGTCGCCAGGGTGTTCCATTCTTCCTTGGGTCTTCCGTTTGTCTCCGCCAATGAGGTTGGAATGGTTGCTGGTGCCACCTCCCTTTCATTGCACGAACTGATGCCGAGACTCAATCATCATGCCGTGGTCATCTTAGTCCAACCCACGCACAGCTCCTCCTCCCCCCGTGGTCGGCGTGACTGATCGGCCACATTTTCCGTCCAACGGAGACACACGACAGGCAGCTGTACACACTTGTTGTTTGTTCTGCATCATCCATCCTTCCGCCCTTTCGTCTTGGCCTTCCGCTCTTTCGTCTCCGCCTTCTGACTCGCAGTGGTCGCACAATCGGTCGTCTCTGTTCCCGTCATTCCCGACCTTCCAGCATGGGAGTCTGTTCTGGCAACCGGCGTCGTGTCCCTCATGCTTCCCACACACTTAATCGCAACATGGACACAACACACACGATAGCCCAACGTTGTTTGTGCCTTCTCGACCGCTGGTGTTTCCTGTGCATCGCACCTCCCCAACAACATTGCTATGCCCCCCGAAACCCCCCTCCCATTTCGTACCCCACACACACAACAAAGCCACTTCAGTGCAGTGCTTGCCTGTTCGACGAAGTTTTGCCATCTGCCATGACAAACCAGCGTTTGTAGAGACGGAACTTAATCGAACAGATTAGTACTCTCCTCTATCCCATTCGTGTGGTGCCAACTCGCAGAGACGTTCAATTATTAGACTGATAAATTCCATATGACACGTGTGTTTAATTTAATGCAATGTACAGTCTAGTCGTGACCCATTCGCTGTCGGGCTGTGGACAGCGCCTTGTTAACGTCGAACGCTGGATAGCCGTTCCCTAGTTCGATTTGGGTGATGACTGCCACCGCATGGAAGGCTGTGTGGTGTTTGTCCACGTGATGTCGCCACTTCTGTCCCAAACAGCCCCACTGCTTCAATCTACCGTTAATCGTTTCGTGGCGAGCACGAAGAATGCCATCAGCTTTGAAGGTGGGCGGGAACACTTTGTCATCCCCTCTGTAGCTGTTATCAGCAATGACGACCTCGTCTGCCCGAATTGCTTGCTTGAGGTCCGAGCGGAAGATGCCCAGGTCATTCATGTATCCACACGGATAGGGGCCATTCACCCAAACAATGTCTCCTCTGCTTATGGAAACAGCAACTTCGTACCTCACACCAGCAGCCTTGAACTTGTGCGAGTACCACACCTTGTTAAACGGTTTGGGGTCGTTAGTGCGAAAGTCAGTGCCGTCGACAGTCAAGAAAGCGCTCCCATTTCTGTCTGCGTCAATAAAGCGGTTGTCTAGGTCAATCTGTAGGCAAACAAGATGGATACGAGCAGTCACGAACGAAAATTGTGAGTGAGTCGTGGTAGGCGAAAAAAAGAGTTCGCATCGGTCGGGGTTCTCATGTGCTGCACTTACGATGTCATGACGCAACTCCTCAACGGCTCTAGCCATGACCCACGCCCACTGGCGGAAAGTTTTCGCGCTGGTGTTCATCATCCGCGCCACCACTGTCTCAGACAGGTACATTCGGAGGAACGCGCACATCCAAAGGAGGTGCTTCGGCTTCGCATTGCAGGGGAGAAGACCTGTGCCAATCAGGTCTTCCCAGAGGAGGTGAGTGATGGACGGATCGGTGCCAAACATCGCGCGAAAATTACGCAACTGTGCATCGTTGAGGGTGTCCATGTCGCGGTGATGCACGTTGTCTCCCATCAGCAAAAATCCTTCGGCTGCAAATTCACCAGCACTGGTACTCTCCGCTGCCGAATCCATGTCTGTGAGTCGTGCCTGAGTTGTGATTCGACTATGTGGAATGCAAGTTCGTGTTGGTTTCAACGAAGACTACGTTTTGTGTGGCAATAGTAGCAGTGTCAAGTTTGCTGGTCATGGAGGAAGTGGCTTGTTGTTGCTAACATAATTGCCTGATGATGACCATGTAGTCTATGAATTAGCTGCACCAGTTTTTGCCAACTCAAAGCATGTGCGTACAGCATTCGGTGTGGAAGTCGTGCTCCATCCTCCCACGACTTCATTTGCAACGGACAATGTGTGATCCCTCCTTTGGTGTATCCGCATGTCCTACGTGGCCTAAAGGAACGAGACATGCTGTGATGAATTGGACTGTCTGTTTCGCTGGTCATTGCGACTTGCAACATCAACGTGGGAGTAGAGCGCAGAGCAGGCAAGCGCAAGACAACAGAATACAATTGTGGTGACTCGTGTATGCAAGACTTCTATGGATTGGTAGACTGCTCTAGTCCGTTGTTGGAGCTGATGCGATCGGCTTGCTCGGTCAGGCAACGAACATTGCTAGTGCATGTGATGCCTGGTTGCGCACTCGCAGGTGGCCGCGCTGGCCACATGGGGCATGTCACCAGTACCAGCGACGCGACGAGGCGCAGGCACCCACGATTCCGCCAATGACGAACCTCCATGGCATGACATTCGTACCAAGCTCAAGAACAAGGCCTCAGTGAGGCGGTGAACATCTGTATCCAGCGTCATTGACAGAATCAGGAGTCATTGTAGCGCTAGTTGCAATCCTTCCTTGCCGTCCCCAAGGACAACGGAAAAAGTCAAACAAGAAAGAAACAAATGAAAAGGCCCAACGGTATTGCAAACATAATTTATTTTGTAATTCCGACCGTTTATCCCCAGCAATCGGAGCAAAAAAGAGAAATAGGCAACACTGTCATCGTGGTGAGATGAAGAATACGCCAAGAATTCCAAAATAATTTATTTTGTAATTCCGGGCGGAATTGCGATTGTAATTCTTTTTGGGGATGGAAGAGCAATGACTTTGAGATGATTTCACGATGACTTGTGACGATTGAACGTGCTTCCACTGGCACGATCATGCGTGGTATTGTGGGACATAAAATTTGATAATGTGTGTCACTGAGCTGAACAGATGTCCAGATATTTCATGACGGGACATCAAAACAAGACTATAATAGTGCTTCTGTTCGTGTGCAACAGAGTATGACCACTTCGAAGACTACTAGGCAGACGAATAGAAAGCTGAATGGTTTCGATGCACAGGAGACCGCGTCAACCTCAGGATGAGCAGCAGATGTAGTGCAAGGGAGGTGGAGAGGCTGCCTTTTGTTTGTACGCTTGCAATACCACACAAAAAGCACGATGGCGAAACCGAAACGCTGGATCTACAGCAGCAACCTAGTGCAGACCCTCAAAGAGCAAGTGCGAGAGGGCATCATCAAACCAGAGTGGGACGGAAAAGAGGTGTGGAGGAGGTCCAGCATTGCGCGCCAATTCATCGAAAGCGAATTTCCGAGAAACCTGGCGAAACTTCGCGCCAAGGTCCAACAAGAAAAAGTGAGTGCCTTGAATCTGTGACGTGTGCATGACGTGACTTGTTTGACGGATACATGCGTGACTCATAATACGTGACTCATAATTTTGATTCAGTCGGGAAAGACGCAAACGAATCTCCAACCGTTTCCGAGCTTGCTGCGAACGCCAGGGAAATTCGAGAAGCTTCTCGAATGATCCGACCAGACATCGACCTCACCAACCTGGACAACGACAACGACAACGACAACGACAACAACGCTACAACGCAGCCACCACCACTGCAACGAACAAACACCACCATCCTACCAGCCATGACCAAAGCTGCTCCTCCATCACCTGTCGCCACCACTGACGCCGACGTCATGAAGTGGCTCGATGCCAACAACCACCAAAATCTTCCTGTGACCCGCACCTTCTACCGCAACGCGAATGGCGAACGCGTCATCGATCTCGCGTTTGAACTCACCGGTGGCACTTGCCACAAAGACCTTCGCGTGCATGTTGCGCCTGGGGGCATGTCTGTCGTGCTTGAAGTGATGCAAAACGCTGCTCTTGCAAACGTTGAACTTCTCCATGAGCAATTGCGCGATGATTTTGCTCTTGCCAACCAGTCGTGGGTGACAACGTTCGATGACGAAAAGGCGCGTGTGAATGCTACAGCTAAGGCAATGTCGCGCATGAAAAAGCGCGAAGGAGTACCAGTGCGCACGCAGAAAGTGGATTTGCCGTTCGCTGTCACAAATCGATTCGAGCGCGCCAGCGATGGCGTTCTCAGCGGTATCAACTACATGGAGATGGAGGTAACTACAAACGACAAGGAGAGCGTGGTGAGGGCATCTGTGTTGATTGTGCGCGTTGTCGAACAACACAGTTCTCACCCCATCGTTTCTGTCGTTCCAAAAGCTCGTTCTGCAAATAAACGATCCGTATTCGTTGGCTTGTCGCGTGTTGGGGCTACTACGCCACAACGCCGTGTTGACCTGAACACGCGCATCACATGTGTGCCCTCCCGTTGCGATGACTCCACCATCGGAACCGCTACACACTACGCACCCTCCACGTACGAGAAGGTGGCGGCCATACAGGTAAGTACATGAAACGAAATAACCGAGCGAATTCCACGATCAACGACGACTGGATGGGTGACAAAAGCGCGCGCACTCCCACTCACGAACTTCTTTCTGCTTCCCTGAACTCTTCCAACAGCACGAAGGCGTGTTTGGGGCGTCCTTCCCGGAGGGTCCTGGCGCTGTGCCTCGCGGTGACAGCAGCTGCTCAACAAAATCCATCAGCGTCACCAGCAGCCGGTACGACGCGTGTCCAGGCAAGCCCACCAAGACCTCACACAAGGTGCGCAAGTCCAAGCATCGGCGCAAGTCCAAAACCCATTGTGCCACAAAATCCAAAAAGGTTGCACACCACCCCGCCAAACCAACACCAACACCAACACCAGCACAATCACCAACACCAACACCAACAACAACGCCAGCACCAACAACAACACCCACCAAGGATGTAGTGGCCGCCATTGCCAAGGGCATCGCCATGGCGAGCGGGTACTTTCCGTTGATGCCGCCTCCCGCTCCTCGCGCCAGTGGCGCTGCCGTCGTGCCACCAGCAGCCCCGGTCCTCCAAGCCGCGCCACCAGCAGCTCCAGTCCTCCAAGCCGCGCCACCAGCAGCCCCGGTCCTCCAAGCCGCGCCGTCCAAGGCGCCAACGGCAGCAGAGGCCAGAGCCAGAGCAGTGAGAGCGAATGCTCTGGCTGATGAGGCGGAGAAGCTGGAGCTGGCAGCACAACAGGCTGCTGCAAACAAGCCTGCTGCACAACAGGCTGCTGCAAGCAAGGCAGCAAACGATGCTGCTGCAAAACAGGCAGTTGCAAACGAGGCTGCACACCAGGCTGCTGCGGACAAGGCTGCAGATGAGGCTGCTGCACGACAGGCTGCTGTGGATGAGGCTGCTGCACGACAGGCTGCCGTGGATGAGGCTGCTGCACGACAGGCTGCTGTGGATGAGGCTGCTGCAGATGAGGCTGCTGCAAACAAGGATGCTGTGGACGAGGATGTGCTTGCTCCAGAGACGGTGCAAGCTCAGGGGATGGAGGTGGAAGGAGGGATTGATGTGCCCATTGCGGACATCGTTGATCCTGCAGACATGGACTGGATCGGAGTGAGCACACACGAGCGTTTGGGGGTGGATGAAGATCCACAGGAGTCATCAGAGGAATCGGATGGCAGTGGCGACAGCGATTCTGATGCCCCCAGTGACGATTCCAGTGGCGATTCCGGCAGCGACGAATCTGAAGAGGAGGAATAGTCAAGCAGCAAGGTAATAATAGCGAACAGACACACACACACACACACACACACACATTTGTTCAGTACCAGGCCCAAAAGGGGTGGAAATGACTAGTTGTAGAAAACTGAGCAGCGTGCAACAATATTCCATTAGATGCCAAAACAAAACCTGTTATTCCTTGTCCTAAAAGCTTGTGAAATGGACCGAAATATCGGACATGACAATTGCCTTCCACTTCTGTGGATTATTTAGAAACATGAAATTATATTTCGATAAATAGCATTACCGCACCTCCCAGCGAATTCGATACATTTAAGACATGAGCCATGTCGCGAGCCGGGATGGCCAGCGTGAGAGAATTGAGAAAACATGACTCCGAGAATCGCATTATTTAGCGAATCCGTTGAGTCGCTGCTTGCCTGTGGAGGCATCTGGACCCCATTTGATTGTGGAGAACGTTTTGCCTGGGGGAGACAACCCACGAAAGCGAGTACCAGGGAAAATCATTCGGGATATTGCAGCCGCGTACTCTACGCAAATGAGCACAATGTGATGTCAACTCAGGAAAGGACCGCTCTTGTCATCGCATGAGTCCATGTTTCGACATGCGCTTCCCTTGGGCGCGCAAAGTTGGTGCTTCATCCCTGTCGCCCATTCATCATCCACACAGAGAAATGGGCACGCAAAATGACGCAAGCCACATCGAAACAAACCAACTTCCATGGTGAAGGCGCCCAAAACCGAGCAAGTTCTTTGGAGAAGACGGCCGAGATAACTGCCCAATGTAGAACCTGAATACCACGAAGTGTCACTTCAGGTGCAAAAACGACGTTGGATGTCATGAATAGATACCGAAGCTGTTCGCAATGTCTCGTTCAACATGCCCGGAATTGGATGAGTGGCCAAAACACTCAAAGCGCGATAGAAGCACGATCCAGATCATTGCTCGGTGCGACTAACAGAGAGGAGCCGGAACCGTTTGACTTCCTCCCGAGAGGACGAGAACTTCCTTGGAAGCAAGGTCTTTGTTGCAAGGATGGTTCACTGAGAACACCGCGAAGAAAACCTCGCCATGGACATGACCACAAAAACACTGGCAAGCCCAGCGCTCACCACTTCCGTTACTACTCTGTTCTACGGGGATCGACCTCGAGATCAAGGGGCGTGACAGTTTTCACTGTATTTCTTACTTCTTACTAATTGTATAAATCGAAAATGCTGGCCGTAGATTGTCTCCGGGCAACTCCCACGAATACAGAACAAGAGCTTCGACCAGGGCACGCCAAAACGGGCCAATGCGTCAACAGTAGGTACTTCCTCGCCTTGACAATTAGCACCCAATCAAACACACCACACTCTCACCAGACTGAAACTTTTCGTGGGCCTCTTGATACCTCGTATTCTACTATACTCAGAGTATTATAATCAGCCTCCATACCAATAGCTCATGCTCGACGTAACTGATCTCTACTTGTACGATCGATAGTACAACCATCCGGTCTATTGCACTCGTCCGCGTACCATACGAACCCCGCCCCTCAGCTCACCCCGTTGCAACTCGATCGTACCCGCACACTCTTGCCAACCCCCACAGGTGCTATACCTGGTCAACATCCAGATCGGCGCTGCCAACCATCAAGCGAACGATGGCGAGGCAAAGCAGGAAGAAGTCAAACAAGCCCGCGAGTGACACAAATGTAGCATTGAAAGTCGGCGGCTTCCTCCTAATGTGCTGCATCGTGTGCGCTTCGATCTACCAGCAATCCAAGATCACGGGCACCATTGTGGATGTTTCCTTCATCGCGTTCGATCCTTCCGAACTCATCAACGCCGTTGTGGATCTCGGTGTCACGGAGAACGATAGGAATGACGGCGACAGCTACAGTGGCAATCGCAACGGCAATCGCAACAGCGGCGTGAACGATGGGGACAGACAAATACAGCTGAGGATGGACGAGCTGGCTTTGCAAAGGCTCAGGCAAGCCCACAAGTATCCCTATCAGAGCATCCCCCGCACGGTGCACGATTACGCACCCAGGCATGCTCACGACAACATGGCGGAGCACATCATCACGCTGGACGACATCGACAAGTACATGTACCAAAATCCAATCTCGTTCTATTCCGGCATGCAGGAGGAACCCATCATCTTCTTCATCACGCCGACCTACAGACGAAAGACGCAGATGGTGGACATGATGCGCATACAGGCGGCCATGCTTGCGGATAGTTTGGAGGGCATCCTCGCGGCATCGGCACCGCGACCGCCGTCGTCATTGTTGTCGTCGTCGTTGCACAATGCCACGGCTCCTCGCAGGACGGATCGAGGCTTGATCTACTGGATCATCGTTGAGGACAGCCATAACTGCTCCAAGAATGTGCGTCATCTGCTCGAACGTTCGGTCGGAACCATCCCCTTCGCGCATGTGGCAGAACCATCGCCGAAGTCGCAGCCCCATTCGAAACGTGGCAGATCGCAGCGGAATCGAGGCATGTCCATTGTGGAGGAATACTTTCTGGCAAACAATCGATCAGGCATTGTGTACTTTGGGGATGACGACAATGGTTATCATGGTGAGTGGGATGCGGATCCACGCTACCGAGATACCCCGTGGTTGCTTTCCTTGTTCCAACGCAGCACAACACAAAACAGTGTCATGCATTGGCTGTTTGGCCAATTGTTATTCCCAGTACTCTGCTCTGCAAGTGTTTTATTCTGACAAGCATGGCACAACGAGTATGCTGTGTACACAGCATCTTCGCACAGCGCACTCACACACGACCATGCGGTGTTTCTCAATGCTTGCCTTGCTCTGAGTTGGCCTCACGCAGTCCAACTGTTTTCGGAAATGCGCAAGATCAAACGGATAGGGACCATGGGAGTTGCGTTTGTCGGCGGCGCAACCCACGAACGCTGCCAGGTCAACGAGACGACTGGGAAGGTCGACCTGATGTACACCAACTGGGTCGCCGGTCGTCGGTTTCCCATAGACATGGCATCGTTCGCGTTTCACACGGATCTTCTCAAGGGCAAGAAGCCGCCTCGTTTCGAGCTTGTCGCAAAGCCAGGTATGAGTGAGGACCAGTTCATGGGCTTGCTGATAGACGACGTGTCGGAGTTTGAACCGCTGGGTGACAACTGCACACGCGTCTACACCTACCACGTCAAGTCGGACATTCAAAATCGCACCGAACGGTCTGCCACGGATCCGATTGCCAAAGAGATTGAGATCGGACTGTGAAGCACAAGTATTGTATGACCCCCTCGAGTGAGTCGACCTACAGTCCGTAATCAGGCATGTCAACTTTTTCTGGATACATGGATAATACTACTCCGACCGGAAAGGATTCAGCCATCACGCCGACCAGGCGGAAATGTGTCCGCCGGCCATGCCCAACGGACAAAGCAGCGGTAAAATCCAACATCCTTATTAATGTCTCTTTTCGTCCAACAGGAAAACTAGATCCGGGTTCTTCCCATCATGTGACATCAATCCCGACTTCGGTTTCAGTTCTATCGGTCTTGTAGGGTATGCCTCCATGCCAGTATCTTGTGTTGTCTTGTTAGTCTGTCTGGTAGTTTGTGTGTGTGTCTGCTAAGCGGTAGTGCTCCTTCATCTTGCGTGAGAGAAAAGCGCGGCGTTGACTTCAGCAGAGTGCGATTGTGCAATGCAGTACTATTGTAGACTCCACTATAGTGTCATCATTGTTCGCCATCTATTGGCCAGATGCTACTCTGCTGTGTGACTCTACTTCCTTCACGCCCATTGGATCATTGCTCCTCTTTGCCATGGTGCACCATCATTCTCACCTTATGACACCATTGCGATTAATGCAACGCCCATGTGGTCCTCAAATAGGTGTTGGCTGTGCGTTTCGCGGTGCGCAGCGCACAGCTCACGTAATACATGTTGGCAAGTTCCGCTCACAGATATTCTTGCAACTGTAGGTGATGGTAGTGATTGTTACAGTTCTGTTTGCTATTTCATTACATTGGCACTCCGATCCTCTTGGTGCCTCTTGTTGCTCTGCCTGATGCTCTTGGTGCGTCTCTCCGACTATGAGTTGGCACGTGAGATGCTCTCTTGCTGTTCATCATATTCTTTCTCTCTCTCTCAATATTGCGTGTTCACACCATGCAATATTCCGTGCTCGATATGTATTCCGTATTCGGTATATACTCTGTCATCTCATTCTCTATTGGCCCACTACTCTGTGAGTAATTGCCAATGTCTTGTCCGAACTCCTCCTTGTACATCCACGATCTCGATATCCCTTGGTCATCAAATTTTCACCTTCTTGATCTGATGTGGAGACAGATGTTGACATGGTGACATGATGACATCCTGTCAACATCGGCTCTCGCCTTCCATGGTCCTCCAGATTCCATATTCCATTGGTGATGCAATGGCTTGGCGAGGATGTTGTCATTTGAGGTTTAGTTGGGAAGTACATTGATCATTTCTTGATGCCATACATTTTTGTCTGTTGATGGACGGACAGGATTCCTGATGCTCTCAGAAATGTTTGTTCACGAGTTTCCTTCCGGAATTCTGATTGTTTTCATGTGTCCGAATTCGTGATGTGATTTTGACAAATCACAGTATACTATCGACACACGTGTAGTTGTACCATCCATACATGAGTATGAGAGAATAGCAGGTGAACGATGCACATACACACATATACATCTCGACACCCTTCCTGTGTGCATTCGGTCATTCGAATGTTCTCGATGTGTCAAGGTACGACTTCTCATGCTCTCGTTGCAAGTCGGCCTTGATGTTCTTGGTGAATCCGTCGCTTGTGTTCTGCTCGGATTTGACGAAAATGATTTCGATGGTTTTGTTGATTACCATGTTCCTCACGTAGTGATGGCGCACGTCGATGTGCCGCGATCGTTGGGATGTTGATGGGTTCTTGGCGATGAAGATTGCTCCGATGTTGTCCACGCGGACCTTGATCGGTGTCTTCACTGGGACGCCCACACTTTCGAGTAGCTGCATGACGAAGAAGATCTCCTTTGCCGCTTCGGAAAGGGCAACGTATTCTGCTTCGGATGAGCTGAGTGTGACGGCCTTCTGTGCTTTGGATCGCCAAAGGATTGGTACCTTGCACAGGTATAGGATGAACCCTCCTACGCTGATTCTCGTGTTCTTGTCTCCTGCATATTCGCTATCGCAGAAGAACTCCATGTCCCAGCCGTCGTCGTCTGGACGCGCTGGATGGATCTTCAATCCATAGTCCTTTGTATCGATCACATACTTGATGATCCGATACATCTCCTTCATTGCAGCCTTGGTGGGCCCGATCAATACCTTGGAGAGTTCCCTTACAGGGTTCGCGATATCTGGTCGCGAGTGCTTGATGAGGAAGAGTACCATACCGACGCCTCGGCAATATTCGGCATGTTCTTCTGGTCCGACCTTCTGCAGTCGGTTATCTTCGGATGGTCGTACGATGATTTGACCCGGGGTTCCCAGTGTTGCGTAGCGTTGCATCTTCTCAACCTTGGTTCCAAACTCTTCGATGAGATGTCGGATGAGATGTGGTTGACGCAATGTCGCTCTGGTCTTGTCATGGTTTAGTTTGATGTTGCAGCTGAGGTAATCTCCAAGTCCGCGCTCGATTGTCACCTTGAACTTGCTGCCTTGGATGTCCTTCAGGAATGTCTCCAGTGCCTTGGAGTCTCCGCAGCAGAAGCAGTCGTCCACGTAGATGGCCACGATCGTACTTCCTTCGTTTGTCTTCCTGTAGAACAGGCACGGATCTGCTGCGCTCTGTTCGAAGTTGATATTCTTGAGGGTCGATACCAACATCTTGAACCACTGCCTGGCGCTCTGCACAAGTCCATAGATTGGCTTATGTAGGGTCAGAGCTTCGTCTGGTTGATGATCCATCCCATTGGGACAGTTCATATAGATCTCCTCGTCGAGGTCTCCGTGTAGGAATGCCGTTACAACATCGATGAGTGCGCAGTCCATCTTCTTGATCAGCATAGTCACCATCATGACCCGATAGGTCACATCATGGATGACGGGTGAGTAATGCTCTTGGAAGTCTACTCCTGCGACTTGTGAATAGCCACATGCAACGAGCCGCGCTCGATGTGTGCCGTCACGCTTCAGCTTGAAGACCCATTTGCACTTGCAGCATCTGCGGCCGCGTGGAATGGCGTCTCGTTTGATCTTGCTGTACACTTTTTGTGTATCCATGGAGTTGAACTCCTTCTTGATGGCTGCTCGATATCCCTTTCGATGGATGGGATCTGGGTGATTGAAGGCTCCATCGAATGTCGTTGGTTCGATGTGCTTCTCTGGTTCCTTGTTCTTGTCCTGCATCGACAGTCCGATGTCGATCGCTGGTGCTTCAGTGATGATTGCATTCATCCCGTATAGTCCTGTTGTGCTATGATGGGTAATCTCGATCTCTTCTTCTCCGTCTACGATTTCTTCGTCATCTGTAGTTTCGTTGTTGGATTCGTCAGTTATCTCATCACTCAGTTCGTCACTATCGTCATTGGATGATGACTTGCTCTCATAACCCTCTTCCTCTCGACCTTATTCGTTGAAGTCTGCGAGCTCACGCAGAGCTCTGGGAATGCTCTTCCCTGTGGTTGGCTTGGGATTAGCTTCTCCCTTCCTGCCTCGTGCTTCGTGACATCGGATTCTCTCCTTTCTAGCTATGTCATGCTTGCTTGGTTTGCTTGGTGGAGGTCTGGATGGTGTGTCATGTGTAGACCTTGCTGGTGTGTTCGGAGGAGTGATGTCTGTATCATCTTCGTCTTCGTCGCCGAATGGTGTGATCTCGTCATCCTCATGATTGGATTCGTTCCGATCTTCGTCGTCGTTATAGACTTGTTGGGTTACTGCTCCATCGTCCTCATCATCCTCATCATCGCTGTCTGATAGGATGTGATACTTGTTCATGTTGGCGAAAGACACTCTCTTCGCTTCTGATGTTCGACGCGTTGCCGTCCTTGGCATTGCTCCCTTCCGTCCGATGGTCGTGAAGCCGTCTGCGTCCGTTGTTCCTGCTTCGTTGGATATGTTTGGTGCTGGTGCCCAGCCACGGAACTGTCCGTATGATTGGTTGAGCCATTTGATATCACGTGAGCAGATCAGTGACTTGGTTTGTTAGGAATTGAGGGTACGACTTTGTCGGAATACCCGTAATTGCCGCACCTCCCAACATTGTTCGTCACAGCTTTGAATATTATTCATCACATGTTCAGAGACTATTTGTCACACCTTTGTATACCATGTCATTATGACTATGACTAAGCATACGGACGCGATTGATACCTGTATAACCGCGAGGAGGGTAGCCTGTCCTCTGGTAATGTAAGGAAGACACCCACGGCGGATCAGGAGGTCCCGATACCACGCCAACCATGGCAACCATCCAGACGACGACGTCGATCAGAACAGCATGTCCATGGGCAAGTGACGCACCTTCTTCAGAGGACAGCACATGCCTCTCCTGCGGACAAGAACATCCGCAGGTTTGGAACATCAGAAAGGATCAGAATATCCGCAGGTTTGGAACATCACCAAAGGTGACATCGATCATGAGACGACGGCGTCATGAGATCAACGATGGAAAACATGAGATAGACAAGCGCTCAGGACTGCAGATCCCTACCATGCAAGCGTAGACAGCTACGACAATGCAGAGACAAGGAAGCAAGAACAGAGCATGATGAACGAAGAGGGAAGCACCTAAGAGACAACAGGATGACCCGTGTCGTTACCGCGACAGATACCTGCCAAGAAAACGAAATCGGAAGAGAAAGTGAGATTGTGCTCACAGTTCTAAAACGGTACAGTTTCTAACAGCAGATTAGAATTCAGTACTAACTATAACCCCGGATTTCCAACATTGGTTGATGGTCTGTACATGTTATAGACCCCTGATGCGTGTTGGTGTGCATATCCAATGAACACCATCTCTTCTCCTCTATTCTTGAGTTTGGCGGTGATCCCGCCGTAGGTAGTCTTCACAACACCCACCTCTCCAAATGTACGGAGTGCATCCGCATATGGTGGATCGTTGGCGAAGAATTGTCGATGTGGTGACTCCTTTTGGTTCTTCGCTACGGTGATGTTGGCGATGGCGGTGTCAGTGCTCGCAGCTGCTGCCCATAGGCCATGCCTATACTCTTCGTCGAGCTGTGCTCCGTTGAGCATGAAGCGGATCTTGGTGTAGAGGTACGCGAACTTGCGTTCTACTCTACCGTTCTGTTGCGGCGTGTTCGATGCCGTGAATTCGAATTTCACGTTGAGTCCTGCATCGATGAGAATGTCCTGCGTGGATTTGTTCTCTCCGCTGTTGTCACCTCTGAAGATGATCTGTTGGTCACCAGTCTGTGACTTGATCGTTTGGATGAATCGTTTGATGTATCCTGGTTGATCACTTTTGTTCTTGAGAAAGAAACTCCAGCAGTGATCCATGCAGTCGTCCACAATCAGGGTCCAGTAGCGTTTATCTCCAAAGCTTATGTGTTTAGTGTAACTAATGTCAATGAAGAGCCGTTCACTGCTGCGAGTTGCTCTCGGAATGGTTGCCTTCGGAATATTCTTCACTCTTGTATTCGCGACCGCGCAGTCGCGACATACCGGCATCTCGCCGATGATCTTCCATCCGTATTGGGCGGCTGTCCGCTTCATGGTCTTGAGTGGCGCGTGGCCGAGCATTCGATGCAAGTTCACCGCGCTGATCTCCTTCGATGGATTCTTGATGATGGCTGTGCAAGCCTTGTCGTCATCTGTTGGCATGATGGGATGCATCTGCACTCCCATAATGAATCCGTTCGATGTGGGGAAAACTCGGTCGAATACGATCTTTGTTCCGGATCCGTTGATGATGTCCATCAGAATGCCGTTGTTACCAAGCTGGTAACCGTTGTACAGAGCCTTTTTCGTAGAGAAAAGGTTCACCGCCATTTTCGGTGTGTACTTCACATCGTCGAGCTGGATGATGTGGCCAGTGTTGTTTCGTTGCTTGACCTTCAAGCGAATGGATCCCATTTTGGGAGAGTCCAGCTTCGTGCTGTCTCCCACTTGGACGAAGGACTTGATTTGCTGCACGTTGAAGAGAGCAGCGTCTGAGTTGACGATGTGACACAAGGCTCCGCTGTCGGCGAGCCAGGTGTCCTTGTTGACCTTGTCTTTGTATCTGCTACTCAGCTCGTGGAGCTGCTCCACGGCTGCTGCAGCTATCTCGTCGTCAAAGCTGCCGTCGTCGTCGTCGTCTTCGTGGACTCCGTCTTTGTTGTACGGATTGCGATGATCTCCATCATCCATGTCGTCATCGCTTGGTAGTTCTGCGTAGTCCGATGGAACTGTGCTGTTCCGATGTGATCCTGTGGCTGGATCATAAGGGTTGACGCGTGGTCGTTCGCGTAAGAGTACGCGCATGCATCCTCCAAGGACGTAGTGTAGATCCAATTCTGAGAGTTGATCCTCTTCTGCTGCCTCCAATAGTCGGTTGAGGATGGCTGCGTTGGCGAGTATCTCTTCAATCGACTTGAAGTTGTTGGACAGGATGGTGCTCACCATGTTCACCCATATGTATTGCATTGGTTTGTTCACGAATCCTGGGAACATTGGCAGTGCAGCTGTTAGAACCGCGTCGTAGATGAGCTGCTTCTGCATTCGTTTTGCAGTGACCGTTGGTTCCGGGAAGGTCTGGAGTCGGTAGATGTCGTCGACTCTTCTGGGATTTGGTTCCGGTGGGAATTGGATTCGGATTGGGTAGACGACGTGTTCATAGGGATTGAACGTATCGTTTGGACGGTCCTCAGCTTCGTCGCTGTCCTCTTCATCGAAGATGCCCGTTCTCTCGTTTCGCATTGCTGGGGGAGGCGGCGCCTCGGCGCGGTTCGCTCCGTCTCTGATGGTAATAGAGCTAAACTAGTAACCACCTTAGCGAGAGAGACTACGAATCCTCCGACTCATCAGCACTCCAGTAGATCGAACGGACACTTCGCCGAACCCCACGTTTGGAGACAAATCCAGAACCTTGAAGCGGATCTTCGGAATTCGTGCCAGGGAACCAATGGGGTTCCGATAGCCAAGTTTCTGACACCCACCATCGCCAAAACGCCGACGCACGGAACCAAAGCCACAGCAACGAGCATCATCGCCCATTGTCTCTCACAGAACCCAGACGACGGATCTCGACCCACGGTACTTGGGCTACACAACCCACACGCATTGTCATACAGGACATCACAGGAGATTCCCCTCGAAGAGAAGAACCATAGCACTAATCTCATAATCCGCACGTTTCTTCACCATCTACCAGTATTCTAAATTGACTACTTGTGGAACAGAAGACTCTCGTCCGGATCGCTTGCCAGTCAAGCCTCTACCTACAGCTAAAGAACAGCCAACAAGACAACAGCCATTACGTTTGGGCTCTATTAGATTAACAGTCGCAAAAGATTGTCAAGCTCTTAGACCTCTGCAAGATGACCGTCACCCAACGCCTTCAGGTCTCCAACCGGCCACCTCCCAAGAGGAGCCCAGGAGACAGGACCGAAGCCTTCGAGACCCTTCCCGCGGACCCGAAGGACCCAAGCCTCTCTGCCATCCTTGATGGCACGCCAGGCTACCCAACGGCCGGGCCATCTTCGCTCTCCTTCGCAGAGATCGGAGTCGACTTCATCGAGGTCACCTTCCGACACCCCATCATCGTGGATGCATGGAACCAAAAGGAAAGAACCAACGAAACCGAAGTCGTGCGCCACGTCCACAAGACTACCTGGGACGCGTTCACGGAACTCAAACAGGAGTTTCGGATCAGCATCGAAACTGCCATGATCTTTGATCTCTTTCCAGCCAAGACCCTCGCAGAAGAGAAGACCATCTCCCAACTGCTGATCACCATCCATGAAGAAGCCACCGACATGAACCCGGCATTAATCATGTTCAACCTCAAGCACCCGGACGACGTTGCAAGGAACTACGAGACAGGACTCCTCATCTACCACATCGGAGAATGGATCAGATCCATCGAAGTTGAAGAGGAATCCACCCTCGAATCCACCCTTGACGCGATGTTCACCGACACGGACACCACTGCCAAAGCCATGGCAGACTTCTGCCGTTCCGAACGATGCGGCAAACGCCATCACAACCAAGCCTGGTTGAATGCCATCGGGGAACACAAGAAAGCACTCTCCAACGCATCCGCAACCAGCATCTCATCTGGGTCAGAAGCATCTACCCATAGAACCGGACGCGACAACGACAGCCACCCAGGAGGAACCCCATCTGGGCTCTCCCTCATGCTTGGTGGGAATACACCGCACCGTACCCCACCCAACTTCCCGAACGAAACCCAACTCTCCAGCATCGCCAAGCAAGGATCACAAAACACGTCACCAGTGATCATCGACACCCGTGGCACCACTCCGCCCAACGAAGATACCGAACCAGGCACCGACTACGACCAACACCCTGGTAACGACGATACCGTAGGCGCATCCGACAACCGCGGTCCCACAGGGCGCAACCGACTCTTCCCCAACGTAGACCCCGCGACGATCGGCGACTACAACCGCAACCCAACTGGCACCAAGGTAGTAACCTTCGCCCCCGAAACAACCGCCGGAGGCCCAGGAGATACCAATGCACCCCGGATGAACTACCCAGAGAACGACGGGAACCGTCCACCCCACGATCGGAACCCGCATCCCTACCACGGTACTGCGGATACACCAGCCTCACACGGCGTGGGTAACTATCGAGGCAACAACGGGCACGAACCCGTGAGCCGAAACCCTGCCGGCAACTCACCCGCGAACCATGGGACAAACCTCCCACACCGTGACAACCATGGACCCCCAATTAACCATGGACACCACGGCAGCAACCCGTATGGGCATTCCCCTACCATGGGAAACCAATTCCCTCATGGCCCACCGCTTCCGATGTACCACGGAACCCATCCAGGAGGATTCCCGCCCATTGGAATCCCTATCCCCATGGGCCATTTTCCCCATGGAGCCGGAGGTTTTCCAATGCCACAAGGAGCCTTCACCCCCGTTGGACACCCTCACCCCGGGTATCCACCACGACCACCCGCGTATGGGTACCGCCCAACCGATCCCAATGGAGGTCTCGGAAGACATGACCCACGCAACATGGGCCCGAACACCCCACACGGGCAACACGATCCCGGGTATCCACCACGACCACCCACGTATGGGTACCGCCCAACCGATCCCAATGGAGGTTTTGGAAGACATGACCCACGCAACATGGGCCCGAACACCCCACACGGGCAACACGATCCCGGGTATACACCCCATCGTGGACCCACCCGCGGCGAACCACCAGTCGCCCAGGCCAAGCTAACGAAGCGTCGCCCCATCCCCGACTCCGTCAAATTCACGAGTGATGCGGCATCCTTCCAAGTGGTGAAACACCAAATCCATGCCCACCTCCTGGGAAATGATATGGCGTACCTGATCAACGACCAGTTCCGGCACAGATACCATTCCCAAGGAATCCATGCGATCAAGGACCACATCGACCCGGTGACAGGTGTGCCAACAACCACCTCGCCAGAACAGGTCGCGAGCGACGTCAGGACCCTATTCGCGGGACTATACTCCGTCTTCGCCGGCGGCCCAGCACATGGACTCGCCACCAGAGGACTCCTCACCGAGGACGGTATCCTATTCTGGAATGAACTCCTCAATACCTACGATAACGACTGGATCCGAGGTATGGAGGTCGACTCTCTGATGAAGAGGGTACACGACTTCAACCCCAGCAGACAGGACCTGGGATCCTACGTGAAGGAGATCCAGGATATATTCGCGAACGTGAATTTCCTGGCGACCAATCCGGATCAACAAGTCTCCGACGCACAACAACGCCGCACGCTCCTTAACCATCTCATCGGTTGCGACGACATCAACGTTCGCACCATGGTTCGGAGCATCGAGCGAAGCCCGGACATGCAGTCGATGGGAGCCACCTGCATGTACCTCATCTCCGAGTCCGCCAGGGACAATGCGGTAGCCAACAACCAACGGGGATCAAGGTCCGGCAAACGCAGGATCTTCAAGGCAACCACCGAAACCAACCAAGATCAAGGTGAATCCAACACTGAGATGGTCATCAATGCCATCTCGAAGAAACTACAGGAGGATCCCACCTTCATCTCACAAGAAGTATTCGATGGACTACCCGAGAAGGTCCGTCGAGTGATCATGAAACTCCGCAGTTCCCTCCGCTGGGCCCGCCGCAATAACGACCGGAACGGATCCGGATTCACCCGCGTCGAGGGCAAGAAGGAGCAGGAAGAACCCCAACCACCTGCCAGCGTGAAGCCCCCAGAGAAAGGGGAGGAAACCAAACCACACAAGCAGTATGGAGGTGTCACCCACGCGAACCTGGCCAGGTACACCGCAGGATCCACCGAGGGATCTGATTCCCAGGACGGGAATGGATCGGACCTATCCTCGATTGACGCTTCGGAGCTTGCCAAGTTCCTAGTCGATTATGGAGGACACGAGGGGAACGGCAACGACCGACTCGTGAAGATGATCACGATGAGTGACTCATCCGACGCCCCAAGCCCTATCGATCCACCAGAATCTAAACAACGCCAATCAGTACCCGAACAGCTGATCAACCTGGCGACCTTCTCTCCGCAAACATACGCAGTATGTGACGGAGGCGCACAATGCTGCGTTATCGGGAACAAGGACCGGATCTGGAAGATTGACTACATCTACCCGCATCGGACGTACAACATCGTCGGTGCCGTGGCCAGCACGATGAGGAAGAACAACCTCGCGGTGGTAGACGCAAGTATCAAGGCCAGGACCAGAGAAGGCAACGAAGTGATCCTCCGGATCTACGAGGCCGCTCTGAACGTCGACAGTCGGGTGACGCTGCTATCCGACCACCAAATTCGGGCCAGTGGAACCGTCCTCGACACGGTTTCATCGGAACACCGGGCATCGTTCGCGACACCAGGCACAGGCCGGCAATGCCTAATGCCTGACGAAGACACGACGATCAACTTGGAGATGCGAGACGCGCTGATGACATTCGACGTCTTCCCCATCATGGAGGACGACGAGGATCTGCCCACCTATGACATCACCCCAAAGCAAGGATGGAACCCTTCAGATCACCAAGGAGGACACGTATGCAACGTGCCCATGGGTTGCTACCTTACCAGGGACCCAATTGGAGGAGACAAGGTTGTCGACTGGGATGACCAACCTGATGCATCGCGTGACGCTGGAGCAATGGATCCATGCGCCCACAACGCACCGAAGGATCCCACGGAACCCGGGACACGCCAGGCCATAGACGGTATCCCGGATGATCCCATGGAAGGACGAGAACCCATCGACCCCAACGCCCATCATCCAGATGAGCACGCCCCAGGAGACCCCAACCGTGTACACGAAGAGTACCCCAAGGTGGACGCATTCCTTGACACTCTAAGTCTCGAGGAGCTCATCGGAATGTCACACGCAATCGACACGGTAACGTTCGCGAAATCGGCTACCGACACGGCCATCTCGATCCAAGGCACCCTTTTCGACATGGTGGACAATCTCTCAGCAGGAGACATCGAGCACCTATACAGGGAGCTGGGCATCGACCGCGAGGCCAACGTGGTAGGAACGGACCAAAAGGGATACACTGAGCCAACCAACGTTCCATCGACAAAGGTATCAGACCCGGATGACGAGGCAGACAGCGTCATCTCATCCTTACACTCGGTAGGATCTGAACCGGCGTTCCAGAGAAATCGGGAAACATTTCGCATCCCCAACGAAATCGGCGTGACCAAGGCAACACGTGCTGACGCCCACCGGGGAGACCCACGAAGGGCACCTGAATACCACGGACACATCAAGGGCGAGAACCCCGTCGGGATCGATGACCTAGGAAAAGACAATCCCATGGACACCATGGATCGACACCCTGCAGAAGCCATGACCGAGTACAGCCACCAAGGGTTCCCCTTCCGAGCCAAATGGAAGTCCATCGATCTTCACAAGATCCGACCGTACCTCGGGTACCTGCCCACGCACGTGATCAAACAGACCCTTGCCAGAACCACACAACTCATGCGGGCAGTGATCACTTACCCTATGCGAAGGCACAAGAAGTCCAGATTCGAGTGGATGCGACGACAACGAATCCGGGAGATCGTGGCGACGGACACCATATTCTCCAACGTCAAGTCCTTTGGAGACGGATACTCCATGGCGCAAATCTTCTACGGAACATCCTCCCACATGATCAACGCATATGGCCTGAAGAAGAAAGAAGGAGTGTTCATCGCCTTCCAGGATTTCATCAGGACAGAGGGTGCACCATGGGCCTTCCACAGCGACAACGCGAAGGAACAGACTGGAGAGAAGGTCCTCAAGCTTCTTAGGGACCTCCACATCAAATCAAGGCTGACAGAACCGCACAACCAGCAACAGAACCCGGCCGAGCACAACGCCATCCTGTACATGAAGCGATGTGTCACAACGCTCATTGACCGGACAGGGGCACCACCAAAAGCATGGTTCCACGCTTTCCGATACATGTGCTACGTGCACAACCACACATCAGACCCGTCCCTACGGTACGCAATCCCATACACCGTACGACACGGAGAGACCGTCGACATCTCTGCGCTCTTGACTTTCCAATTCTACGAGAAGGTCTTGTACCATGACCCCAACGCTACCTTCCCGAATTCGAAGGAGAAGTCAGGATACTGGCTCGGCGTGGCAGAGTCCCATGGGGATTTCCTCACCTACCACGTGCTGGATGACGAATCTCGACGTGTACTGGTACGAAGCGTGGTCCGCCCCTTCAGGAAGGGTATAAACAACAACAGGCGTGTCACCTTCGACCAAGACATGGACCCCGAGACAGATAACCCCAGCACACGGACCCCACTGGAACTGTCTGGTACCCCACAAGGATGGAAGGCCAAGATCCCACCGAAAAGAGGGTATGCAGCGACGGCCAAGACGACGCACCCACGGGCATGGGAGCACAGGACCGACAAACTGACGCGACCCATCGGGATCCCGGATTCAGGGGAGGCACGGAACACAGGACCCGTCACCCGATCCCAAACGCTGACCAAACGGACAGCGAAGGCACCCACGACGGGCGACACCAAGAAGGACAAACCGCGAACGAACCGCGATACGCCAGACAGGGGAGACTCTGACCCAGGGTCTTCGTACCTTCCGTGTTCGTCGGGACCACCATCATACCAACGCATGGATAACGGCCCCGAAGAAAGGGGAGGGAATAAGAGGACCAAGCAAAACAAACGATCTGTTTTGTCAACAGGTACCAGGAAAGGGATCCCATGGAAGAACATCGTCCATGGAACGATCAGATCCATAATCCAGACCATCGCAGCGGATCCAGTCACGACAGGCGTGAACACCGCGCCACCGCAAAGGGTACCCACTCTAACAAACCACCCAGGGAACCCGAGGCAGAACCCACCAAGGTGCAACACGAACCTCCCATGGGACACGACATCCATCTCCTTTGCCTGCAACCTGACAGCAACAGAAGTCAACCAACTCGCATACCTGGCCCAATGTGACCAGTACACCGAAAGAGACAACTTCATCCTCGATGGAAGGAACCTCAACTGGAAGGCAAAGGGAATCACTTGTCACCACCACGAGATACGAGAGGACGGAACCACCGAAGCAATCCTAGAGATCCTATGGATGAACGGAATGCGATCATGGTGCAGGATGGGAGACCTAAGGGCCCAACAGCCGGACATCATCATCGAATACACCGAACAGAACCGCCTACAGGACCAGAAAGGGTTCGAATGGGTGGAACTCCACAGAGCAAGGAACCAGCACATGCGATCAATGCTAGCCACCAAACTGGCAAACCACCGCCCAGGAAACAAGTACAAGTTCGGCACCCTGGTACCCAACAGCCTGAAACACGCCATGGCTATTGACAGGCTCAACGGAAACGGACTCTGGAGCGAAGCTATCAACAAGGAACTGGACCAGATCAAACGGTTGGGGACCTTCAGACAACCAAGACCGAACGAAGCACTCGATGGGTACACCAAGATCCCATACCACATCGTCTACGACGTGAAGTTCGACCTACGTCGAAAGGCAAGATTGGTGGCAAACGGGAACAAGACATCCCCACCAACCGAAGACGTATACTCAGGGGTGGTAGCATCAGACACCATCCGAATCGCCTTCGCCATCGCAGCAGCCAACGGACTGAGAGCATACGCCGGCGACGTAGGGAATGCGTTCCTATACGCCGACACCCTCGAGAAATGCTACATCCGAGCAGGCCCTGAATTTGGTAACCTCGAAGGCAAACCCCTCATCATCCAGAAGGGACTCTACGGCCTGAGGACATCAAGTGCGAGGTTTCACGAACACTTCGCGGACACCCTCCGAACCATGGGATTCCTACCCTCCAAGGCCGACAATGACATCTACACCCGAGAAGCCGACGACCACTACGAGATGATCACTACATACGTGGATGACGTACTGGTTTTCAGTAAGGACCCCATCCCAATCATCGACGACCTCAAGAAACGGTACACCATGAAACAATGCGGTGACCCAGAGTACTACCTTGGCGGGAACATCGTCGACCTTCCCAAGAACTGGAAGGACAGGGGAGTCAACATCGGACTCTCAGCCCAGACGTATATCGGAAACGTCATCAAACGAGTGGAGCAACTAGTAGGGAAGACAATCCCGAAGGCATCCACTCCCATGGTAGAGGCCTGCCACCCAGAAAGCGACACCTCGGACTTCACAAGCGCTGAAGACGCCAGGACCTACCGATCGATACTGGGTTGCCTCAATTGGGTCGTGACCCTCGGGAGGCTGGACATCCAATACGCCACGACGACGATGGCACGGTTCGCCATGGCACCAAGGGAAGGACACCTTTTGACCATCCAACGTATCATTGGATACCTCAAAGGTCGAGAAAGGGGAGCCATCCTCTGCGACCCCAACCCAGTGGACCACACGAACATCGACACCACCCTCTCAAGCCATTGGAGAGAATTCTACCCTACCGCATCAGAGGTCACCCCCGCATCAGTACCAACACCAAAAGGGAAACCGGTCCAAATCACGTGTTACGTGGACGCCGACCATGGCCATGACCAGGTCACACGGAAATCAATGACGGGCGTGGTTCTACTGATCAACAATACCATCGTCAAAACCATCTGCAAGCGACAGAACACAGTGGAGACATCAACCTACGGATCCGAATTGGTAGCCGCCAGGATAGCTACCGAGGCGGTCACAGGCCTGCGCTACATGCTGAGAGACCTCGGAGTCCCCATCGACGGACCCGCAATCATGCTCGGAGACAACAAAGCGGTGGTACTCAATACTACGGTTCCATCCTCAACGCTGAAGAAGAAACACTGCTCATTGGCCTTTCACCAAATCCGGGAATGCATCGCCGCTGGAATCATCGTGTTCGCCCACATTGCGTCAGTTGACAACATCGCCGACATACTCACCAAGCCTCTTTCCAAAACACCATTCCACCACATCACGTCGAGAACGATATTCCGGAACTCAATCCATGAGTCCGGATACCACAGCGAAACCATATCACAAGCCATAACAAAGAGCAGGACGACCAGAGCAGACGATGATCCCGATATAATGGCCACGGAGACGCAAGAACCATCACCACCGAAGGAAGAACACACTATGAGCGTGAACATGGCAAGGTACCAACAGACCTCCATGAAGTACAGTCCGACATCAAAAACCCTTCGGCTAACCAGAACCCAACGAGAACCGAACCCCCTCGAAACGGCACAAAGGAAATCACCCAGAACCATCAAGCGCACCAAGAGCACACCGGCCTCACCCAACCGCCAACAGACGCGAAATTCCAGTGTCGTATACGACATGACCGAAAACCGTACCACGAATCAGAACCACGAGCCAGCCGGCGCGCCAACCGACAAATTCACGATCCGACGCGGCGACACACCACCATCAGCCCTCACAGACGAATTCAGCGCAATCTCAAGTATCAACCCCTCATGTGGAAGCGACGTCCTCTACTACCCAAGAGACATGCTGGAGACAGGGCCCATCATGCCAAGGAACCAATCACACGTCGCCACAGCGACCAAGTTCCGGAAACCGCCACCTGGAGCCACCATGCCAGCCATCGAAGAAGATAACTGTGAAACTTCCTTCCACACGGGCCTGACACCTCGGGCTTTCGTCACACCTGAGCATGAAACGTACAGGTGTGACATGTTGATTGCTGACCTCCAAGAAGACCTGGCACGAAACGCGACCGCACCCTCTATCGCATTCCGCGACATGAACATGCTCTCACCACAAAAACGGAACCGCCACAACCAGGACCCCGGACACAACCTCTCCCCATTCCAGACGAGGACACGCAAGATGACATTCCCAAAGTACACCCCGTTCTACGATGGCATTCAATGCCCCGTCCCCGGATCCAGGGTACTATATCCCGCAGGAAAGAAGGGACCCTTCCAAGGAATCGTCGTCGGATACAGTGGCCGCAGAGTCCGAATCTTCTGCACGAAGGGAAACGATACCACACCAGCCGGCGAGATCACCCACGTAGAGAAACAATCCATCTACCCCCTCACCCTCTCCGAATACCTGGATAACGACCTCCAAACCACCGAGGTCCTCAGCATCGCCATTGCCGATAGCCAGTGCTTCTACCCCGCTCAGGACGGCGCATGGGGTGAACCACCCGACGGGTTCCGCGCAACCATGCGGAAGCCATCCATATGCCACTTCTTCAAGGTGAGGAAGAACCGGATCCCAACCATCCTCACACGCGCAAGGAAGGCACGAATGGTCCGGAAACAAAGCGACACCCTCGCTGTCAACCTCGCACGAGAGAAGAAAGCACTCGCGAATGAGCCTTTTCCCCCTTCCGATGAGGATGAGATGGTCAATGGGATACCATCCCTCGAAGATTCCCGTCCCAGTCTCGAAGAGGGAGAGACACCAGAGAGCAGGTTCCTGGATGAGATCCCTGATGGATTCTTCGACGAAAAGATGACCGCAGAAGAAGCCAGCCGCCAGGAGTCAGAATCAGAGGTGTACCACGATGAAGACCAAGAATCGCAGGACCCAGGAAGCGTGATTGACGTGGAAGCAGAGATCGCAAGTGGAGCGGTAATCAGCCACCCCAGACCTCCCGTCAGGCGATCCTCACGACCATCACCGGCGTCCAAAATCTTGACACCCACGCGGGATGGACAAGGGTACACCGACAAGGTGCGACCAAAGCCCGTGATCCCAACCGACCATTCCGTGGATAGCGCGTCCGCCCCAGAGCCCGGTGACAGTGACGATTCTGGGTCCATCTTCCGACCAGAAGACAACTCAATCAACCGGAACCAGACATCGCGACGACCCAGCTCTGGAGCCAGCAGCAAGCAAAGCAACCGCCCCAAGAGAAAGGGGCTCTTCGATGAATCTGAGGATTCAACCGTTTCCTCAGGAATGTCAAGAATCAAGACGATCAAACAGGTCAGGTCCGCCAAGAAGACCACGAGTGGGACCATCAACACGAAAGGAGCCTCCACCACGACCGCGGAGAATCCTCCCGAGGCAGCAGAGCCGATGCCACCCATAACCCAAGATGAGCAACCAGAGGTCCCTATGCCACCGGAGGGGCCAAGCGATGATGACGTGCCGATAGCAACCGCGTACCCAGCACCTGCGAACCACAATGAGGATGCGAACACCAACACCCGCAGTTTCCCCGTCTTGAACCATCCCCTGCCATTGACACCCAACACTCCGGAGACCAGCAACGCTAACAAGAGGGCCCGAACGGAACCCCGACCAGCAATCGCATACCCGTCGCCCCGACGTCTTCGATCTGGGTACATCATGTCCAGCAACCATGGACCAGCGATGATGCAACCATCCGTCTTCCAGATGTCTCCCGACCCCACAGCTCAGATCAAGGCCGTCCTCCAAAACGACGAGAGGACTCCTATGGTCATCCAGACCCTCGCCGATATCCTTTTCTGCGGAGGGCTCGACCATATCAACCAAGTTCAGCAGGTCAGCATCACCTCCTCGGTGAACAAGGCATTGAAAGCCATGCTCACCAACCGCCGCCAAAGCCGCGGCTACTACGACAACGACGAACAGTCCGAATGAAGCCCGATCGCCGCCATCTTGGGCGGCGGAACAAACCACACTACGATTAGCTTTCTTGCTTTCAGTCAACTCACGTTTCAACGTGAGATGAAGGGGAGTAATAGAGCTAAACTAGTAACCACCTTAGCGAGAGAGACTACGAATCCTCCGACTCATCAGCACTCCAGTAGATCGAACGGACACTTCGCCGAACCCCACGTTTGGAGACAAATCCAGAACCTTGAAGCGGATCTTCGGAATCCGTGTCAGGGAACCAATGGGGTTCCGATAGCCAAGTTTCTGACACCCACCATCGCCAAAACGCCGACGCACGGAACCAAAGCCACAGCAACGAGCATCATCGCCCATTGTCTCTCACAGAACCCAGACGACGGATCTCGACCCACGGTACTTGGGCTACACAACCCACACGCATTGTCATACAGGACATCACAGGAGATTCCCCTCGAAGAGAAGAACCATAGCACTAATCTCATAATCCGCACGTTTCTTCACCATCTACCAGTATTCTAAATTGACTACTTGTGGAACAGAAGACTCTCGTCCGGATCGCTTGCCAGTCAAGCCTCTGCCTACAGCTAAAGAACAGCCAACAAGACAACAGCCATTACGTTTGGGCTCTATTAGATGGTGTCGTCGTCGTCTCCATCTGCGCCGTCCTCGTCGGCGTCTTCGTCTGAGCCGTTCTCATCGGCGTCTTCGTCGTCTTCGCTCATGGCCTCCTCGACGTCGATGTCGATGGCCTCGTTGCCCATCTCAGCTCCGTCGCCGTATGGACCGATCAGGTCGTGCGAGTTGAAGCAGCATTCGTAGCTCACTTCGCGTCTTGGATCCACCTCGTGGATGATTGGCTCCTCGTTGAGCCACTCCGGGACGATCTCATCGTCCTGCACTTCGTCGTCACTCCCGACGCACTCAAAGTTATCGAAGAAGGAGTCTTCGATGTAGTCATCGGACACCAACATGCAGAGTGGCATGTCCTTTGCTGAGAGTACCATCTCGTGCCCGCTCTTGTCGTGTCCTTCTGTTGCTGTGTTGGCCTGTTTGTCGGCCTTCTTCTTCTCGTTGAACTTCTTCTTTCGGCACTCCGCCTCGCGATGTCCGAAAATGCTGCAGTAGCTGCACTTGCCGTTGAAGCCGCTTCCCTTGTTGCAGTTGTTGTTACGCTTTCCGTTCATCTTGTTGTTGTTGTTGTTTTTCTTGTTGTTCGATTTCTTGCGTTCTGGGCAATCGGCGGATCTGTGACCATACACACCACAGTTGTGACAGGTACCCTTGAAGTTACCGGTACTCGTGAAGCCGGTGTCGTTGCTCTTCGTGTTGCTGTCTTGGAAGTCGTCCACGTATGCCTTGCCTCCTTGATGGGTGGCGTGTGCTGTGCGGAGTACTCCTCTGATTGCGTTGATGGTAATCAGTTCCGGATTGAACATGAGTTGGTGTTGGAAGTTCACGATGTGGGTTCTGTACTCGTTGCTCACCGTGCTGAGGATTTGCATGATCATCTCCTCGTCCGTGATCTCGTACTTGACATCGTGGAGACGCGATCGTAGACCCTCGAGTCGCGTGATGTAGATGTCGGGATCCGTGTCTCTCTTCATCTTTTCGTTGTTGAATTGGCGCTTGAGTTTGATCTTCGTCGCCGCGTCGGATGGACGGAACTTCTCCGCGAGAACGTTCCACGCTGCGTGTGGATCTCCTTCGGGGTAGTCGTTGGAGATGCATTGGTTGATGTATTGGATGGCCTGCTTGCCTTTTCCTTTCTCTGCATCCATCATGAGGATCAGATCGCTGAAGCAGTCGCATCCCAGCTCGTAGATCTCCTCCATCGCTTCTTTGGCATCGTCGGTGACTGCCGCGATCTCGCTCACTGTTGGGACCTTGGTCTTGCCCAACATCACGTCTCTCGTCTTCTGTGCACGAGCGTATGCCTTTGCTTGGGACTCCCATGCGCTATAGTCTTCCTGTTCACCACTGAACATCGGCGCCTTGATGTGTCGCTTGTTTGTGTTGGCTGATGTCGCCATGTTGGTTCGTTGTTTCGTTGTTGGTGCGCTCGCGCCCTTAGTTTCCGTCTGTTTCTGTGTTGCCGATTCTTCGATTTTCGCTTGTTGTTTCGCGAGGATTGATTTGCTCACAAATTCTCCTCCTGGTGGTGTCTCACTTTTCCCACTCTGTTTGGCTGTGCGAATGCTCTCCGTCACACCAGTTTCCTCTTGCTTGGCCGCCTTGAGAATCCTCTTCTTCTCGCGGTGTAGTCTCGCAGACCGTTTTTCTTCGGTCTCGTCAATCGCGCTTGCGTCTGTGCTTGATAGGACAGTAGCCGCGGCTGCTTCCTTCTCTTGTCGTGGTGGAGTCTCACTTGCACCTTCTTCTTGCTTGATAGCCGGATTGGACAGAGGGATGTCTTTCAATTCCTCTTCCTCGCTCATTCAGCCTGCTGCTCTTGAATGATGTTCGTCTTCCTCGCACGATCCGATCCGCGGGCTTGCCCTGATCTATTGTTTATAAACGTGTTGGCAAGTTCCGTGATTGGAAGCCTACAATCGTGGAGGGTGGTATTGGTTGATAGTCGGTTGTTTGCTATTTCATTAGTTGGCTACTCCGATGCTCTCGGTGTACACCAGTTCTCTTGCCCGATGCTCTTGGTGCTTCAATCTGTTTTGTAGATTCGGGCTCCGACTATGAGTTGGTACGCGAGATGCTCTCTCGCTCTTCTCTGTATTCTCTCTCTCTCTCTCAACATCGTGTGCTCGTGCTGCACAATACTCCGTGTTCGATGCGTACTCCGCATTTGACACTCTGTTCATTCAGTACTGGCTCCTACTCCATGAGTACTTGCCATTTGAAGTTCACCTTCTGTATCCATGATTCTGATGCCCTTCGGTCATCGGATCTTCGCCTCCTGTTCTGACTTGGAGACAGATGTCAACGTGGTCACATGATGATATCCTGTTGACGTCAGTAGGCATCCTTCTGCTCTCCAGATGTCACGTTCCATTGGTGATGCAGGAGTCTGTCAGATGGAGGAATGAAGAGTGAGGAAGAAACAGGCAAGTGAGCTTGCGAGCAGTATTCCAATCAGACACACAGGAAAAATGCAAGAACAGCAACCAGCAACTACGAGATGAAGTGACACAGACACAACGAGATTCCAATGGAGATGGAGATGAAGGCTTCAAAATGCAATGAGCAACCTGTGGGCGGAAGTGTTGGAGAGGTATGTGAATAATTTGTCAGTTGAGTGGACTAGAATGCGTGTCCTGTGCGCGAAGTTCACCCGAGTTACCCCAGGTCGTGTCCGTGTGTGAACCGATTCACCTCAGAGAACAAGATCACACGAGTGAAGGAGAATATGCCAGGAGATGACACAGACAGCGACGAAATGAGGGTTGGACACAACCATGGTACCAACTACGATGGTCTCGCATTAACTCGACACTCTCTATGCGCATATTATCAGGGTCCGTCGGGCGTGCTTCTTTTTATTCGACCAGCACTTGATTGTGTGGTTTTATATTTCCCCCGCAGCTTCTGAGGGTGGCTGAACGACAAAAACAGAGCGTGCCGTGCCTGTGTTCGGGCTGAATCCTTTCCGGTCGGAGTAGTATTAGCACAACGCTAAATCTCAAACAATAGCGACACCCGTCGACCAATCAGAAATCTCCACTTTTCTTACCTTTTCCGTTCCGAACGGAAATTTTGGTCGAAAATCCGTTGTGTCAAATTTGTGTCGCATTTCGCGTCGCAAGAACCGTTTTCCCGTCCATCACAGATCCAAAATGTCGCGGAAATTGATTTCTTGCCAAGATGAACCACTCTGCCCAATCAGGACAGGCTTGGATCTTGGGTGCGACATGTGCAAATATTACCAAGACCTTCTCAAGTGAATACGATCAATTGTGTGATTGTACTACTAGCAACATTGTGAGAAGACCTAATTCACAACATGGGGTATCGCGGTGTTTTGTTCATTGACCTTTTGCAACTCATCTTCACACAGTAACATGCACATTTGTCATGTTGTCTCCGTGCTAATTTCACTTGCAATTGCATGAGATCATGTCATGATTCTCTCATGCTCACAGTTCCAAGAAGACAATCTTGTGAGCTCGACAACATTCCAACTACCATATGAATAATGCGGTAAACAAACACTCTCCTCACCAACAACAATTGTTGGCAAGTTCCGCTCACGGTAACCTACGATCGTGGAAGATGGTGTTGGTTGATAGTCGTTCGTTTGCTATTTCATTATGTTGGCACTCCGATACTCTCGGTGTCCATTCGTTCTCTTGCCCGATGTTCTCGGCGCTTCAATCTGTTTCGTAGATTCGGTCTCCGACTATGAGTCGGTACGCGAGATCCTCTCTCGCTCCTCTCTGTATTCTCTCTCTCTCTCTCTACATCGTGTGCTCGTGCTACACGATCCTCCGTGTTTGATGCGTACTCCGCATTTGACACTCTGTTCATTCAGTACTGGCTTCTACTCCATGAGTACTTACCATTTGAAGTTCACCTTCAGTATCCATGATCTTCATGGGTCATCGTATCTTCGCCTCCTGCTCTGACTTGGAGACAGCTGTCGACGTGGTGACATGTTGACATCTTGTCGACGTCAGTAGGCGTCCTTCTGCTCTCCAGATGTCACGTTCCATTGGTGATGCAGTAGTCTGTCAGATGATATCGTCATCTGAGGTTTAGTTGGGAAGTACCTCGAGATTCTCTTGGTACCATTGATGCATGGACGGACGATCTTCTGATTCTTCCAGAAATCGTTATTTGCAAATTTCCTCCAGAAATCTTGCCCCTTTTCGTGTGTTCCATTTCCCCTGTAATTCTGACGAATCACAGCATACTATCGACACGAGTATAGTTATACCGTCCAAGTGCGTATGAGAGAATAACGGGTGAACGATGCACATATACACGTACATCTTGACATATACTCACATGTACATCTCGACACCCTTCCTGTGTGCATTCGGTCATTCGAATGTTCTCGATGTGTCAAGGTATGACTTCTCATGTTCACGTTGCAAGTCGGCCTTGATGTTCTTGGTGAATCCGTCGCTTGTGTTCTGCTCGGATTTGACAAAAATGATTTCGATGGTTTTGTTGATTACCATGTTCCTCACGTAGTGATGGCGCACGTCGATGTGCCGCGATCGTTGGGATGTTGATGGGTTCTTGGCGATGAAGATCGCTCTGATGTTGTCCACACGGACCTTGATCGGTGTCTTCACTGGGACGCCCACACTTTCGAGTAGCTGCATCACGAAGAAGATTTCCTTTGCCGCTTCGGAAAGGGCAACGTATTCTGCTTCGGATGAGCTGAGTGTGACGGCCTTCTGTGCTTTGGATCGCCAAAGGATTGGTACCTTGCACAGGTATAGGATGAATCCCCCTACGCTAATTCTTGTGTTCTTGTCTCCTGCATATTCGCTATCGCAGAAGAGCTCCATGTCCCAGCCGTCGTCATCTGGACGCGCTGGATGGATCTTCAATCCATAGTCCTTTGTATCGATCACATACTTGATGATCCGATACATCTCCTTCATTGCAGCCTTGGTGGGCCCGATCAATACCTTGGAGAGTTCCCTCACAGGGTTCGCGATATCCGGTCGCGAGTGCTTGATGAGGAAGAGTAGCATACCGACGCCTCGGCGATATTCGGCATGTTCTTCTGGTCCGACCTTCTGCAGTCCGTTATCTTTGGATGGTCGTACGATGATTTGACCCGGGGTTCCCGGTGTCCCGTAGCGTTGCATCTTCTCAACCTTGGTTCCGAACTCTTCGATTAGGTGTCGGATGAGATGTGGTTGACGCAATGTCGCTTTAGTCTTGTCATGGTTCAGTTCGATGTTGCAGCTGAGGTAATCTCCGAGTCCATGCTCGATCGTTACCTTGAACTTGCTGCCTTGGATGTCTTTCAGGAATGTCTCCAGTGCCTTGGAGTCTCCGCAACAGAAGCAATCGTCCACGTAGATGGCCACGATCATACTTCCTTCGTTCGTCTTCCTGTAGAACAGGCACGGGTCTGCTGCGCTCTGTTCGAAACTGATATTCTTGAGGGTCGATACCAACATCTTGAACCATTGCCTGGCGCTCTGCACAAGTCCGTAGATTGGCTTGTGTAGGGTCAGGGCTTCATCTGGTTGATGATCCATCCCGTTGGGACAGTTCATGTAGATCTCCTCGTCGAGGTCTCCATGTAGGAATGCCGTTACGACATCGACGAGTGCGCAGTCCATCTTCTTGATTAGCATGATCACCATCATGACCCGATAGGTCACGTCATGGATGACGGGTGAATAATGCTCTTGGAAGTCTACTCCTGCGACTTGTGAATAGCCACATGCAACGAGCCGCGCTCGATGTGTGCCGTCACGCTTCAGCTTGAAGACCCATTTGCACTTGCAGCATCTGCGGCCGCGTGGGATGGCGTCTCGTTTGATCTTGCTATATACCTTGCGTGTATCCATGGAGTCGAACTCCTTCTTGATGGCTGCTCGATATCCCTTCCGATGGATGGGATCTTGGTGATTGAAGGCTCCGTCGAATGTTGTAGGTTCGATGTGCTTCTCTGGTTCCTTGTTCTCGTCCTGCATCGACAATCCGATGTCGATTGCTGGTGATTCGGTAATGATTGCATTCATCCCGTATAGTCCTGTTGTGCTATGATGAGTGATCTCGATCTCTTCATCTTCGTCTTCGATTTCTTCATCATCTGTAGTTTCGTTGTTGGAGTCGTCGATCATCTCGTCGCTGAGTTCGTCACTTGCCTCATTGGATGATGGATCGCTCTCATAGCCTTCTTCCTTTCGACCTTGTTCGTTGAAGTCTTCGAGCTCGCGCAGAGCTCTGGGAATACTCTTCCCTGCGGTTGACTTGGGATTAGCTTCTCCCTTCCTGCCTCGTGCTTCGTGACGTCGGATCCTCTCCTTTCTAGCTATGTCACGCTTGTTTGGTTTGCTCGGTGGAGATCTGGATGGTGTGTCATGTGTAGATCTCGCTGGTGTGTTCGGAGGAGTGACACCTGTCTCGTCATCGGCTTCGTCGCCGGAGGGTAGGATTTCGTCATCCTCATGATTGGATTCGCTCCGATCTTCCTCGTCATTCTGGATTAGTTGAGTCACTGCTCCGTTGTTCTCATTATCCTCATCATCGCTGTCTGATAGAATGTAGTATCTGTTGCTGTTGGCGAAAGATACTCTCTTCGCTTCCGGTGTTTGACGCGTTGCCGTCCTTGGCGTTGCTCCCTTCCGTCCGATGGTTGTGAAGCCGTCTGCGTCCGTTGTTCCTGTTTCGTTGGATATGTTCGGTGCTGGTGCCCAGCCACGGAACTGTCCATATGATTGGTTGAGCCACTTGATGTCTCGTGAACAGATGAGTGACTTGGTCGATGGTCTGTACATGTTGTAGACCCCTGATGCATGTTGGTGTGCATATCCAATGAACACCATCTCTTCTCCTCTGTTCTTGAGTTTGGCGGTAATCCCGCCGTAGGTAGTCTTCACAACACCCACCTCTCCAAATGTGCGGAGTGCATCCGCGTATGGTGGATCGTTGCAGAAGAATTGTCGATGTGGTGACTCCTTCTGGTTCTTCGCTACGGTGATGTTGGCGATGGCGGTGGCAGTGCTAGCAGCTGCTGCCCACAGGCCATGCCTATACTCTTCGTCGAGCTGTGTTCCGTTGAGCATGGAGCGGATCTTGGTGTAGAGGTACGCGAACTTGCGTTCCACTCTGCCGTTCTGTTGCGGCGTGTTCGATGCCGTGTATTCGAATTTCACGTTGAGTCCTGCATCGATGAGAATATCCTCCGTGGATTTGTTCTCTCCGCTGTTGTCACCTCGGAAGGTGATCTGTTGGTCACCAGTCTGTGACTTGATCGTCTGGACGAATCGTTTGATGTATCCTGGTTGATCACTTTTGTTCTTGAGAAAGAAACTCCAGCAGTGATCCGTGCAGTCGTCCACGATCAGGGTCCAGTAGCGTTTATCTCCGAAGCTTATGTGTTTAGTGTAACTAATGTCAATGAAGAACCGTTCGCCACGGCGAGTTGCTCTCGGAATGGTTGCCTTCGGAATATTCTTCACTCTTGCGTTCGCGACCGCGCAGTCGCGACACACCGGCATCTCGCCGATGATTTTCCATCCGTACTGAGCGGCCGTCCGCTTCATGGTCTCGAGTGGCGCGTGGCCGAGCATTCGATGTAGGTTCACTGCGCTGATTTCCTTGGATGGATTCTTGACGATAGCTGTACAAGCCTTGTCGTCGTCTGTTGACATGATGGGATGCATCTGCACTCCCGTGATGAATCCGTTGGATGTGGGGAAGACTCGGTCGAATACGATCTTCATTCCGGATCCGTTGATGATGTCCATCAGAATGCCATTGTTACCAAGCTGGTAACCGTTGTACAGAGCCTTGTTCGTGGAGAAAAGGTTCACCGCCATTTTTGGTGTGTACTTCACATCATCGAGCCGGATGATGTGGCCAGTGTTGTCTCGTTGCTTGACCTTCAAGCGAATGGACCCCATCTTGGGAGAATCCAGCTTCGTGCTGTCTCCCACTTGGACGAAGGACTTGATGTGCCGCACGTTGAAGAGAGCGGCGTCTGAATTGACGATGTGACACGAAGCTCCACTGTCGGCGAGCCAGGTGTCCTTGTTGACCTTGTCCTTGTACTTGGTGCTCAGCTCGTGGAGTTGCTCCACAGCTGCTGCAGCTATCTCGTCGTCGAAGCTGCCGTCGTCGTCGTCTTCGTGAACTCCATCTTCGTTGTATGGAGGATGATGATCTCCGTCATCCATGTCATCGGGTAGTTGTGCGTAGTCCGATGGAATCGTACTGTTCCGATGAGATCCTGTGGCTGGATCATATGGGTGGACGCGTGGTCGCTCGCGTAAAAGTACGCGCATACATCCTCCTAGGATGTAGTGAAGATCCGTCTCTGGGATCGTCTCTGTCTCGGCTGCTTCCAGTATGCGATTGATCACAACCGAATTGGCGAGAATCTCTTCAATCGATCTGAAGTTCTCGGATAGGATCGATCCCATCATGTTCACCCATATTGGTCTCAGCACTCCTTGTGCGACTCCTGGGAACAGGCTCACTCCTGCTTCCATCACTGCATCGAAGATGAGTTGCTTCTGGATCACCAATGCTGTTTCTGTTGCATATGGGACGGTGTCATGACGATGGAGGTAGTTGGACCTGTTGGGATCCTCGATTGGTGGGAAGTCGATATTCCCTGGGTAGACAACACGCTCGTTTGGATTGAAGCTGTCGTCTGGATGATTGTCGTCCTCGGATTCGTCGCTGTCATCCTCGTCGAAGATGCCCGATCTGTTGTTCCCCGCCGCTGGAGGAGGCGGCGCTGCGCCGCCGTTCGTTTCGTCGTCTTCATCTGCGCCGTCCTCGTTGGCGTCGTCGTCATCGTCGTCATCGCTCATGGCCTCTTCGATGTCGCTATCGTTGGCCTCGTCCATCTCAGCTTCGTCGCCGTATGAACCGATCAGGTCGTGCGCGTTGAAGCAGCATTCGTAGCTCACTTCGCGTCTTGGATCCACCTCGTGGATGATTGGCTCCTCGCTGAGCCACTCCGGGATGATCTCATCATCCTGTACTTCGTCGTCACTCCCGACGTATTCGAAGTTATCGAAGAAGGAGTCTTCGATGTAGTCGTCGGACACCAACATGCAGAGCGGCATGTCCTTTGCTGAGAGTACCATCTCGTGCCCGCTCTTGTCGTGTCCTTCCGTAGCCGCGTTGGCTTGTTCGTTGTTCTTCTTGCTTTCGTTGAACTTCTTCTTTCGGCACTCCGCCTCACGATGTCCGAAGATGCCGCAGTAGTTGCACTTTCCCTTGAAGCCGCTTCCCTTGTTGCGCTTTCCGTTCATTTTGTTGTTGTTGTTGTTGTTTTTCTTGTTGTTCAATTTCTTGCGTTCTGGGCAATCGGCGGATCTATGGCCATACACGCCACAGTTGTGACAAGTACCCTTGAAGTTACCGGTGCTTGTGAAGCCGGTGTCGTTGCTCTTCGTGTTGCTGTCTTGGAAGTCGTCCACGTATGCCTTGCCTCCTCTGTGCGTGGCGTATGCTGTGCGAAGTACTCCTCTGATCGTGTTGATGGTAACCAGTTCTGGATTGAACGTGAGTTGGTGTTGGAAGTTCACGATGTGAGTTTTGTATTCGTTGCTCACCGTACTGAGGATTTGCACGATCATTTCCTCGTCCGAGATCTCATACTTGACATCGTGGAGACGCGATCGTAGACTCTCGAGTTGCGTGATGTAGATGTCGGGGTCCGTGTCTCTCTTCATCTTTTCGTTGTTGAATTGGCGCTTGAGTTTGATCTTCGTCACCGCGTCGGATGGTCGGAACTTCTCCGCGAGAACGTTCCACGCTGCGTGTGCGTCTCCTTCAGGGTAGTCGTCGGAGATGCATTGGTTGATGTATTGGATGGCCTGCTTGCCTTTTCCTTTCTCTGCATCCATCATGAGGATCAGATCGCTGAAGCAGTCGCATCCCAGTTCGTAGATCTCCTCCATCGCTTCCTTGTCTTCATCGGCGGCTGCCGCGATCTCGCTCAATGTTGGCACCTTGGTCTTGCCCAACATCACGTCTCTCGTCTTCTGTGCACGAGCGTATGCCTTCGCTTGGGACTCCCATGCGCTGTAGTCTTCCTGTTCACCGCTGAACATTGGCGCCTTGATGCGTCGCTTGTTCACGTTGGCTGATGTCGCCATGTTGGTTCGTTGTTTCGTCGTTGGTGCGCTCGCGCCCTTGATTTCCGTCTGTTTCTGTGTTGTCACTTTTTCGATTTTCGCTTGTTGTTTCGCGAGGACTGATTTGCTCACAAATTCTCCTCCTGGTGGTGTCTCACTTTTCCCACCCTGTTTGGCTGTGCGAATGCTCTTCGTCACACCAGTTTCCTCTTGCTTGACCGTCTTGAGAATCCTCTTCTCCTCGCGGTGTAGTCTTGCAGACCGTTCTTCTTCGGTCTCGTCGATCGCGCTTGCGTATGTGCCTGATAGGACAGTAGCCGCGGCTGCTTCCTTCTCTTCTCGTGGTGGAGTCTCACTCGCACCTTCTTCTCTCTTGATAGCCGGATTGGACAGAGGGATGTCTTTCAATTCCTCTTCCTCGCTCATTCAGCCTGCTGCTCTTGAATGATGTTCGTCTTCCTCGCACGATACGATTCGCGGGCTCGCCCTGATCTATCGTTTATAAACGTGTTGGCAAGTTCCGCTCACGGTAACCTACGATCGTGGAAGATGGTGTTGGTTGATAGTCGTTCGTTTGCTATTTCATTACGTTGGCACTCCGATACTCTCGGTGTCCGTTCGTTCTCTTGCCCGATGTTCTCGGCGCTTCAATCTGTTTCGTAGATTCGGTCTCCGACTATGAGTCGGTACGCGAGATCCTCTCTCGCTCCTCTCTGTATTCTCTCTCTCTCTCTCTACATCGTGTGCTCGTGCTACACGATCCTCCGTGTTTGATGCGTACTCCGCATTTGACACTCTGTTCATTCAGTACTGGCTTCTACTCCATGAGTACTTACCATTTGAAGTTCACCTTCAGTATCCATGATCTTCATGGGTCATCGTATCTTCGCCTCCTGCTCTGACTTGGAGACAGCTGTCGACGTGGTGACATGTTGACATCTTGTCGACGTCAGTAGGCGTCCTTCTGCTCTCCAGATGTCACGTTCCATTGGTGATGCAGTAGTCTGTCAGATGATATCGTCATCTGAGGTTTAGTTGGGAAGTACCTCGAGATTCTCTTGGTACCATTGATGCATGGACGGACGATCTTCTGATTCTTCCAGAAATCGTTATTTGCAAATTTCCTCCAGAAATCTTGCCCCTTTTCGTGTGTTCCATTTCCCCTGTAATTCTGACGAATCACAGCATACTATCGACACGAGTATAGTTATACCGTCCAAGTGCGTATGAGAGAATAACGGGTGAACGATGCACATATACACGTACATCTTGACATATACTCACATGTACATCTCGACAAACAATGACTTGATCACTCTACGTTCTTGGTGTGGTATCCTATGACCCATCTACAATTTTGTTCTAACATGTACCATCAACGAAGCAACAAGTCAAGATGGCGACATCAGCCAACATGAAAAAGCAATGCATCAAGGCGCCGATGTTCAGCGGTGAACAAGAGGATTTTAGCACATGAGAGTCCCAGGCAAAAGCATACGCTCGTACACAGAAGACGAGAGACGTGATGTTGGGCAAGACAAAGATTCCAACAATGAGTGAGATTGCAGCAGCCACTGGAGAAGACAAGGAAGTACTGGAGGAGACCTACAAGCTAGCATGCGACTGCTTCAGCAATCTGATCCTCATGATGGATGCAGAGAAAGGAAAGGGCAAGCAGGCCATTCAATACATCAACCAATGTGTCTCCGACAACTATCCTGAGGGGAATCTACACATGGCATGAAATGTTCTTGCGAAGAAGTTCCGCCCATCCAATGCGGTGACGAAGATCAAACTCAAGCGCCAATTCAACAACGAAAAGATGAAGAGAGACACAGACCCCGACGTCTACATCACGCGACTTGAGATGCTACGCTCGTGTCTCCACGATGTCGGATACACGATCACCGACAAGGAGATGTGTCGAGATGTACATGTGAGTATATGTCGAGATGTACGTGTATATGTGCATCGTTCACCCGTTATTCTCTCATACGCACTTGGACGGTATAACTACATTCGTGTAGATAGTATGCTGTGATTCGTCAGAATTACAGTGGAAATGGAACACGCGAAAATGAGCAGAATTTCTGGAGGAAATTTGCAATCGACGATTTCTGAGAGAATTGGAAATATCGTCCGTCCATCCATCAATGGAAACATATGGTACCAAGAGAATCTCAAGGTATTTCCCAACTAAACCTCAGATGACAATATCATCTGACAGACTGCTGCATCACCAATGGAACGTGACATCTGGAGAGCAGAAGGACGCCTACTGATGTTGACAGGATGTCATCATGTCACCACGTCAACATCTGTCTCCAGGTCAGAGCAGGAGATGAAGATCCGATGACCGAAGGACATCAAGATCATGGATACAGAAGGTGAAGTTCAAATGGTAAGTACTCATGGAGTAGGAGCCAGTAGTGAACGAACGAAGTATCGAATGCAGAGTGGGCATCGAACAATAAGTATTGTGTAGCACGAGTACACGATATTGAGAGAGAGAGAATACGAAGAGTGGTGAGAGAGCATCTCACACACCAACTCATAGTTGGAGACTGAATCTACAAGACAGGACAAATGTGCCGAGAGCATCGGGCAAGAGAGAAGACACTGAGAGGATCAGAGTCTCAACATAATGAAATAGCAAACAGAACGACTATCAACAACACCGTCTTCCACGATCGTAAGCTTCTGTGAGCGGAACTTGACAACAAGCACTATCGTGGATGGACTGTTGGATCGCCTTGCCGGAACACCTTAAAAAGAGACTAAACAATTCAAAATGGGAACAAATTTGCTGAAATGAAGAGCACCAAAGGGTCAAGTTGAGTTGAGATTCAATGAGGGACAGACTATTACCGGACACGGTATCAACCAGATGGGAGAAATTCTTGTTTTGGCGCGAAATCTTCCGACTTGATCGACCACCAAATCTTTTCTCCTCCTTTCTCTCCTCCATTCACGAATCCATTATGACTCAAACATGACCGACCTGACTCACACCTCACCTTGGGAACTATATGCTCCTCAGATCCTTTTACTACAACATACCTCGATTCCCTTCATGCTGATGACTACTGCACTACTGCTGTAGTCTTGACGCGTGTATCCAACCTGCTTCAACTCGAGCAATGGAATCCGAGGGTCAGCTCCAGCCACAGCCACTGCTTCATGACCGTCACTAACATGCGTCATGATCTACACTGCAGTGTATCTAAGTGTACGGAGAGCAAGGCACTGTAATGATCGTCCACCCTGCAGCACTGAACCAAGTACATCAGTGCAGGGTCTTGCCAAGTTGTGTGACATCGTTTCTTCACCCTACTAACACTACAAGCTAACTCATAATAAACACAGACAAGGATTAGCTACAAAGCACTCTTCTATTCATTGTTACAGTAACAACTCTTCAAACAGTACACCTCTCTTGAACTGCATTACACGGCTATCCCGAAGCCGGCAGATCCAAGAGACATCTTCCACCGATTCGCGCCGACTACGCCCGAATCCTAACTAGTTGGATCAATGTAGTCGGAAGCAAAAGGCTGAAACCCCAAAGAGATCCAAAAATATGCACATCCGTCGGTCCATAAAACTTAAATAGGACCAACCTCAGAACTGTAATGGATCAGGATATGTTTTAGATCCACGAGGATGAGGAATATGTGCTTAATTTGGAAATCGGAGACAAAATGTTAGGAGGTCCATTTCAAAGGGTTGGTTGGCTCGCTGACCGGCTCCAAAACTCGCTTGGGCATGGTCGCCACATTTCCGTTCTTCTCTTGTTCGTGATTCTGCGATGCGCAAGAGGGAACATTTCGACGGATGGATGTGGGTAGAGGAAGTTGATGCGAGCATTGCCCATTCACGAACAGTATTAGTCACGAGACGAGTATTTCGGTCATTTTGTTGAATCGCATGACTCGCAAACCAAAGAAGAACGACTGATTCGTGCACAAACCACCACCAACACGATCGGCGACAAAAATGTCGACTTGTTCTTGTACAGGAACAATGTCGCGGAGAGCGTCGGGAAGGGCGGTTGAGGACGTGGATGCCTCGGTGTACTGCCAACCAAAGACCTTGACGACACAACGTCCGAAGACAGTGGCAATACACAACGAAGTGACACCATCAGAAGCGACACCAAAGTCTCAGCATTGGCATCCCGATAATAGCCAATGACATCAACAGTTCTATTGTCTGAATCTTCTCGCCGACGCATATATACCCTACTCGTACGCCAAAGGCAGCATTGCATTGAAGCAAGGCATCAGTTCCTGCACATTGTGAGAACGGAACCACTCTATCCTGCGTTGTGGCAATACAGAAGACAACGATAGCAGCAATCGCAGCGGCAATCGCAGCAATAGCCAATAGCAACACGAGAACGACCATGGCCAACTTCTCAGCAACCAGGAAAAAGCCGAAACAGAGCAAGAGCATCCTTCCGCTGGTGGTGGTTTTCGGGATCGGTATATTGACGATTGGCCGGATAATCCAGCTCAACTCGGCCAGTCTTCTGGAATCCAATGTTGTGGTCAACGAGCTGTCGGCCTTCGTTCCAGACTCGCAGACTGTCGAAGAACATAAGCCACCGACGGTCAAAGCGGTCGAAGAGGCGACAGAATTGCAACCACAATCACAGCCGGACGACACATCGACACCACCGAGGCTTGTGACCGATGCTGGAGTCGATGTGTCAGATCCAGAGCTGTATACTGGTGAAGACCTGCATGGAGATAGCTCAACAGCGACAGTGATGGGACTCGGTAGGTTGGCATCGTGTAGAGCATTGGGTTGGCAAGACACGGCGCAATGCGTCCCCATGGCACGTGGCATAGCTTGGCAGGGCGTGCTTCGGGCTTGGTTGGTTGGTTTTGTGAGCGTGGCTCTTCGCCAAGGATGTGATGGGTGCAACCTGGTTGCTTCCCGTCTTCCTCTTCTTTCATCTATAGCACCACCAGATGTTCTTGAAGCTCATGGAGCATGCATCAGCGTTAAAACCACGACCATCAGCCCCAGCACGCTACCTTGCTTGAAAGCGTCGCAATGCACATCTTTCTCACACATCCATGTCATGTTATTCATCCATTCATTCACGCAATGCCATGGCTCACTTGTCCTTCCTCCCTACTGCCCCATCATGAAATTCGATGTTGGTACGATACAGCTACCGGATACAACCTCGGTGTTTTCGAAAGATTCGTAGGGACTTTGCGCAAATCGGGATTCAAGGGCCACATCATCCTGGGAGTAGCGCCGGACGTTCCAGAGTTGACTTTGGCATATTTCGAGGTCCAGAACGTCACCACCAAGGTGCTGCAGTGGGTGGACTGCCAGTATGATCGAGAGAGCACAAGCTCCAAGGTTTTGTCACAAGACAAAACTTGTGTGCATCCCTACATCGACATCAAGTCGCGGTGGAGCCGATTTCCGCTGCAGCGCGATTGGTTGGAGCAATGCGAGACGTGCACGGGTCCGGTCCTCGTGATGGACGTCCGAGACTCGTTCTTCCAGCGAGATCCATTCGGTCCCGGCTCACCGAAGGTGGAGGGTCTGCAGGTCTTTGAGGAGCACAAAAATCAGACAACAAGCCATTGGCTGACCAACTGGCCGATCAACAACTGCAAAAAGGTGAGGTATAAGGAGACGATGCTTTGCTCCGGCACCACGATCGGCACTCGGAAGGCCATGATGAAGTACCTGGAAGTGATGCACCAGGAAATGAGGAGCTGGATTCAGCAGAAGGAATGCCGTTTTGATATCCACGGTGACGATCAGAGCATCCACAACCACTTGTTCTACTCAGGCCAACTCCCTTTCGCGACTGCCATACCGAACCGCATTGGCATCGTTCACACGGTCGGATACGAGGCTGCCAAACTTTGGAAGGCGAAGAACAATTATTACATGACCGCCAAAGGATTTTCGAAACCGCAGGCAGGCAGTGCTCCATTCTTGGGCGCCACCCCGGACCGCTGGCTCGGACCAGACACGAACCTGATCGATGATGACGGGTACATCCTTGATTTCGATGGATCCAGATCAAGGGTCATCCATCAATTTGATCGATTCGGAAAGCAGATTATGCCATGGATGCATTCGCACGGCATCAACAGCGACCCGGTCGCTCGAGAGCTCATAAAGAATCTCAAGGAAAAGGCCCGAGGGATCAAAAAAGACAAATGAGGCACAGCAAACGCATCCGCCGACAAGGAATAGAGAGCTGGATTTGTTTGCTTCTGGGAGCTTGGCATGATGGAATTACCGATGATAGAATAGTATGCACTCTCCAGAGCGACCGTTGAATGAGGTCACATCGATGTTTTTGTTCAGGGAACAGTGGGAGAAGTGGAGTGTTGTCCATCACAGTCGTGTGAGGTATTTTACATACAAATACAAATGGACAGATCCATGAGAGCCATAGGCAAAACGAATGTACGGTATGGTGTTACGTTGACCACTTCAAATGGTAGCGTTGTGATCTTCGTCGTGCTGGTCGCAAGTGTGTGGGATGGGCCCACCCCCGCCGACCAAATGGCACGGGCATTCGCGTGACTTACCCCGCTCCTCTACTTTCATTCTCGCAGTAGCGTTGCGTCTTAATCGAACGAGTCCATCCTAAGAAACACACCGAACAAATCGCGCACAAAAAGTCAAACAACATCACAACAACACCTTCTCGCGTACCTGCCCAGCAACGATCTTGTGGCAATGTCATAATTGCAACACGTCACGAGCTTCATTGTTGGGAAACAACAAGAGAGCCACACGGCCATCGTCATCTAGATCAAGTTCATATAATAGGATCAGTGGCAAGTGGTTGATATCCGCCAAGTATTCCATACAGATAGATACGACTACACAAACAGACAGCGAAGATGATGAGAGCGGTGAGATCGCACCTGAGCTTGACCTTCGTGGTCACGTGCATGGCAGCTCTGGTGATAACAGGCGCCAGCGCAAACGAAGCAAGCGGAGATGCTGCGGCCTCTCCGCTTGGAACATCATGGACGCTGTACCACTCCTTCAACGGTGGCAAGGACTTCACTCGCCGCGGCGTGATCGGATGGAACGCGGAAGAGCAAGAGCTCGAAGTGCGTAACGACGACGAGTGTTTATCGCTGGCCAATCTGGAGCAGGCGAAGGAAGCCGGCTGGTACCAGGTCAAGCTCGTGCCCGACGACGAATCCAGCTTCGCCATGGCCACGGTCCCCGCGTGCAGCATCCAGCGTGCCAACTTCCGCGACGAATTCAGCCTCTTGATCAATCGCGACGACGCCTTGCTCAGCATGGCGTACAACCCGCTCATCAGTCCTTTGGCGCCGAAGGATTGCGCGGACATGGATACCGACCGATTGGCCGCCGAGGGCGGCATCAAATTCTCGTCCAAGGCGGCGCTGGAATTGGATAAACCCGGCATGGTCATCCGTCCCGTTCTGCCGCAGACCAAGCCACCGCCCGGTCTCAACTTCATCCCCAATCCCAACAAGCGCAGTGCGGACGCCGCTGCCATGGGCATCCCACCGGACGAAAAAGAAGCTGTCACGGGCCCCGTCAGCTTCATCAAGCGATATTGGTACGTCGTGCTGCCGCTGTTCATCTCCAGCTTCATCGGCACGGAACCGCCGCCGGAAGGAGAAGAAGGCCAGCAGCAGGAAGGAGGATCGGGTGCCGCAGCAGTTGCAGGCGGAGCTGCAGTCGGAGCGGCGGCAGTTGCTGCGGCGGGCGGCAGAAAGGAGCGTCGTGGAAAGAAGGGTTAAGGGTGGTCCGCAAATGCGACGCATAGTGGGACCTGGGCGGAGACCGGATAGAACGCATGCCCTTGTATCGATGTCCATCCATGGCGTTGAGCCTGTTGTCGCATCGTGTCCAACGTACAGTCATAGCGTGGACCCTCGCCAGTTCTGCGAATGCGTGGCAAAACCAGGATCCGAAAAAGGAAACAAACGCAAACGATCCCCACTGTTCGGTTCAACAACCCAAACGACGCCATGTTCAAAGGCCACATCATTGGAACATTACCACGGCAACGTCGCGAAATCGCGACATCGCGGCGACGCTGACCAACTTCATCAACACAAAGACGCAAGTCTCCCAGCACTACACGCACTTTTTCCTGCCTGCCTCCCTTTCTCTCAGCAGTCTCTCTCTCGCGCTCATCGGTGCAAGCATCCGACAAAAGTCCCATGCACTCGACCCCACGACAACACCATCAACGATGGCGACAGCGACAGCAGACACATGTCCTAAGCACTTTTTTTCCATTCGCAAATTAGAGTACGCGTAGAACGTATCGTATCCAAGTTCAGACAAGAAGCGTTTGACGGATTCGGCGGCTTCGAAAAAGCAGCTGACGCCGTCGAGAACTTTTTTGAAGATTGTTGTTGTTGTTTCAGCCTCGAAAATGTTTAGCTTGTGGTAGAAGCAGACCTTTCGCGCGAGTGCATCGATCTACAGCTTGAACAGCGATGGACGCCGCTCGTTTGATGTCCAAACCTGACGGCGTGCTATTGAATATTGCATGCCTCGCTGGAAAATACTGAGAAAATCCAGGACAATACAAATACGCAGCGCACTTGATTCATGCATGGGAATGCATGAGAATGATTACACGCGTGAGAGAGGGTGTGGTATGTCAATGACTGATTACTAGAGTCCGGTACGTGCACACGCAATGATTTTTGATACAGAGCAGAGTATACTTATTCGGCACGGATACGATGCTAGGTCCGTCTTCGATCATAGATGCTCGCACCATGCTGGTATTTGTACGGACGGTTGTTCCAGATGGGGGTGCCGCTCCTACTTGTACTGCTTGTTGTAGGCTTCGATGATGGACAGGAATTTGTCAAAATCTTGTCTCATGCTGTCGGTTGGCTCCGAATTGTTTTTCATACGAATCTGGTCGAAGTCTTCGCACAGACCGCCACCGCTGCTTTTGATGGAAGCCACTGCAATTGCCTTCTTCGTCTTCTTCTTATCATGCAGCACGACCATCACTTCCGATCCTTCGGACACTGTATTCTTGTAGTCAAAGCAGCAGTTGCTCAGGGTCTTGCCAATCCGGTACAATTCGAGATCGCTTCGGATGACACGGAATCGCTTGGAGTCCTTCAGATTGTCCCAGCATTTGTACTTGCGATTCGTGGAGCCAACAGCGTCCATCTCCTCCTTGAAGTTGGTGTCCTTCTTGATCAGCTGGGCCGGCGTCTTGGAAAGAAGGTCATTCTCTGCCCAGTCAAAGAGTCCCGCGGTGTCCTCCTGTCGCGATTGCATGTCACATACCATCGTCTGTGCATCCAGCAGCACGTCGAGGTGGACCAAAGTGGCTGGGTCTATCCAGAGATGGAAGCATCGGGCGAGGTGTTGCATGGACAGCGACATCTTGTCTCCGCTAAGGATCTGTGTCAGCGCGGCACGTGTCTTGTCGGCGACGTCGTCGTCAAGGTCGTTCAGGATGCGTCCGAAGTACCCTTCCACCTGCAGGTCTGCTGGGTCCACGATCCAGTCCTTGTTAGAAAGGGTGAGCTCGTTGGCAGCGTCTGGCCAAATGAGGCTTGTGTCTTTTGCTCCAATTGGCTTGTCTGCCGACAAGACCTCGAGGAGTTCCTTTAGATCGTACTGCAGCAGCGTATCACCAATGCTTTCCACGAGTGTCTCTTTGAGTACTTTGTCTGAGTCTACGCCGTCGACATTGAGGATCTGAGCTAGGGATTGGAGTTCTTTCTTCTTCAATTTGGAGAGTCTGGCCTTTACTGTTTGACGCAGTTGTCGCAAGTAGACCGTCTTGTGAGCGCCCTCGATGTCGAACCCACCCCAACCACGGACGAAGAGGTCAGATCCTCGGCGGACGTCTTTCCAGATGAGCAACTTGTCGGAGCTGTCTGAGTTGCCAATGATAAATTGGCGGATGATGTTGAGCTGAGGCACCCCAAGGATGTTCGAGAAGTTCTCCAGCGCCTCGTACTCTGCCTTCCCCTCCGACTCTTTGATCACAGCAGTGTAAGAAGCTTCGTCGAGGAACGGGAACTTGAACGTTGAGGCTGAGTCGTTGATATCACCTGATCCCGTTGCTTCCATGGCGGCAACCTTGCCGTTAGTCTGTGCCGCTGCAACTCCGCTGAGGCTGCTGAACGTGCGCAGGTTCGGAGAATGGAAGCGTTGGTGGCCGTAAGCCCAAGGGCAAGCTTGGTTGTGGTTGTTGTTGAAGGCGGTGGTGATGGTCCGCGGTCGGAATGCTCTCGTCGTTGGTAGCGAGTACGTCATCGCGGCTACCACGGATGACAAGCCAGTCTTCAAGCCTTGCATGATGATGGTTGGTTTGGTGCGCGTGTGTTTGGATGGTCAGGGAGTATAGTACTGTTGACTAGAGGAAGGCACTTGGTTGCTGGCCTCTTGGAATGCGTTTGCTTTTTTATGTCGGGGTGGACGATGTGACAAGACTTCGCTCTGGTTGACAATGCAAGCAATAGATGTACGAACTGTTTGCGTCTTGCCACATGCCGTCAACACAAGCCACGGCTATCGCATCGCATCGCAGCGCAGCACATCGCACAAAACCACGTTGCGTGTAAGTGCGAGTTCCAACGAACGTGTGTGCGTCGACGTGAATTCCCTTCAATTGCAACCTGTCGCGGAGCATACTCGTACATACCCGCACATACGAGCACACGGTGTCAAGAAAATCCGACTTGTTTCTCCACGTTATCAACTCATCGTGGAGGCGAGCTGTGCAGGATCATGCGTGCCCTCCTGAGCTGCTTGTTTGCGCGATGGATCTTGCAACGTGTCATCGACATTGCGGGCGTCACGAGCACGGTCCGTGGCTTCGATTGCGAGTGCGACATCCACGATGATGGCTCCACGATTTGGTAGCGATCGTGGCGACTCCACCAGAGTACTTGTAGTGCGAGTATGGATGGAGTGGTCACCACGACACCGAAGATGGACATCAGATGCATTTACGCTGCGGGAACAGATACGTCGCCGTGAGGGAGGAACGTCGACTCTCCAAGTGCTCCTTGTTGATTTGACTCCTTGCCATGATGCTGGGAATTACTTTTTGCTGCCGCAAGAGAAGCTCTGTGAGATGTTGTGGGGGTTGGATGCAAACGAAACGGGCACGAACAACTGTGGCTCTTCATGTCATCACATGACCACCTCTCATCTTGCTTCTCTACCCCCAAATAGATACTTTGTTCTCATTTTGTCGAGTCCCGCATGAAAGGTATCGTGTTTGGACATCATTTTGGCGCCACCACACCAAAACAAGGCAGAAGGCTGCTGCGATGTGCCTGTGCTCGGGTCCACCAAGACAAACGACCAACACGACGATGGCTGCAGTCGTCGGCATCGAAGGAAGCGTAGGATAGCACTATACCGCACAATATATTCTGTACTTTAATATAATAGAATAGTATACTTCGCAACACACTGCCAAACAGAGAGCGAGCAGCAGTAACGATATCCGAATGATGACGACATTGAGCAAGCAGCAGAGCAATGCCGACACCAGTGAGAACCCCAGCTTGCAGCGGAGAGATAGCGACGGCGGTGTGGAGGATGATCCATTCTGGCAGGTTGCCTTCGATGAGGATGGAGGGTTGTCATCCCGTCGATTCGTCTCGTTGGACGATGACTGTGACATGTCGGGCCGGTCCACGATGTACAGAATACCGGGCTTGGGTAGAACACTGACGTTGGAGAGTTTGGCGGAAGTTGATGGGATTTGGAGTCCGGTGGGTGGCGACGTCTGGTACTCATCGGCCATCCTCGCAGCCATTATGATTCAGTCCATGACGGGCAAGCTATCATCAGTGCTACCACCCTCCACTGTGTCGCAGCTGCAAGGTTTATTAGGAGATATCTGCAACATCGGCGACAACAACAACAGCAGCAACAATCATGGGAGTGACGATGACGGTAGAGCCATCACGGTATTGGAGATTGGAAGTGGGGCTGTGGCCTTGTCCGGTTTTGCCTGCGCCTGTGCGTCTACGTATCAAGCAGTGCAAACGCCAACACCCACACCCACACAAACATCAGGGAAAACACAACCACACGCAACATCAGCATCGACGTCAACAGAGGCGACGAGAACAGCCGGTTGCGATTCGCAGCTGCAAGAAGATCTTGAGAAAGATCAACATTTGCGTCAACAGCAAAAGCAAAGGATCATACTCTCGGATAATGACAGGGAATGCCTGTCGCAACTGAGAAGGAATGTGGACTCGAACGGTATGCAAGATTCAGTACACGTTCGCGAGATAGATTGGGGAGACTGCGCCGAATTCTTCGAAGAGGAGGAACATATCGACTTGGTCATCGGATCGGAGTTGATCTACACGAAGGAAACTGGAGATGCGTGCACTGCCTTCGTGCAGACGATCTTCGATCGGTACCCAACATGCGCCGTCTTGATTGTCCAAGTTGTGGATAGGTTCGGTTGGGAGGAGATATTCATGCCGTCGATACAGAGGAAACGAGCGGATGGAAAGGAGTTAGTGGTCAAGAAGATCGACATCTCATTGGAGCTTCATGATGTTGCTGCGCAGATGGTCCAACCCGGCGGCACCTTGGATTTGTCAGCGTTTGGCGCCGTCCTCATCCGAAGAGCCGACCGACAACAGCGAGTAATCGGCGAAATATGAGCGGTTGAAAATATATGACGACAAGCATGAATAGTGCGTGTGCGCAGTCCGAGTACTATGCAGCAGCATTATATAGCGGCAGTCATATTTGAAAGAAATGATGTGGATTATCTATTGTATGACTCTATAGTAGCTCCAACTTGACGCTTTGGGTTCGGTGTCGGCATCTTGCAGAATACGCAAAACGGTGCCGTGGAATCAAAAGAGCAGAATTTCATTGTTAGCCTAGAACTCGTATTGCGCGTGTTAATTGTTCCTCAGGCGTTTCTTCCATAGCGTCGAGCGAACTGCGTTCTTGTGTCTGCTCTGCGTTTGCTCTCCGTCGCCGGCGTACAATACCTGTTTGTATTTTCATTTCCGTGTGCATTTCGAGTCCTGATTGAATCGATCAGCGCATCCATCAACCTACAGCTTGGAATTCCCTTCTGATCCTTGCCCCTGAATCCCAAGCCGCGGCACCTCGATCGCAGGACAAGCGTCCATGACGACATCCAACCCAGCATCCTTCGCCCTCTGCGCCGCGTCTTCATTGATGACTCCAATCTGCAGCCACACGGATCGGGCATTGACCGCTATCGCTTCGTCCACAACACCGCCGGCTGCCTCCGAATTGCGAAAGACATCCACCATGTCGATGGGAACATTCACCTCGCCGAGACTCCCGCACACGCTCTGACCATGGATCGTCCTGCCGGCCAATCCTGGATTGATGGGGATGACGTCGTAGCCTTGATCCAGGAGGAACTTCATGACGCGATTGGACGGTCGTTCCGATTTGGGCGACGCTCCCACCAACGCGATCGTCTTGGACGAGGACAGGACGCGCCGAACTGTTTCCTCCTGCCTCCAGAAGGGGGCCGCCGACGACGACATGGTGGCAAATGCCGTGGTTGCGAGATTCTTCCATCCCATTTTTGTGGTGTATTGTCGTCCCAGTGTGGTCTAGTTCCGGACTGGTTCCTGCGTTACTGTCACTCTCTCTCTCTCTCTTTCTCTGCTTATTGTGGGTGTTGTATGAGCAGTTGGTCAGAGTACTCTCTTGTGCCGTCGTATTGGTGGGGTACGACTATGAGTACCCCGATGGTTGGTTCGATGGGTGTGAAGGATCACGTCAGCTGGTGCTTCCACTCGCATTTGCGCTGCGGAGGCAGCGAAGAAGCGGAATTCATGAAATTGTCGGGTTTGGATCGCCGAAGAAGGTTCCCAGACACGACTGTGAAAAGCAACCGTCGACTAGTGTGATTTAAAGTACGTCGTCTGTCTGCTTGACCGTGGATGACGTCACGTGCGAAAAACACAAAGCAGGAGAACAAGAACAAACAACGCAGAAAAAGAGGAGGCAAAACACGATCTCAACCTCAACAACGTTTGTCGCGAATCGACGAACAAACAGATGCCTTGCGATGATGTCGTGTGCCTCTGCGACATGGTTCTCGAACAAGATCCTGTCATCAACCACAGAAACAACAAACATTGACGATCACACCTCTTCACCATACCTCCATAACCTCGAATAGCTCGTACACATACATTCTGCAAGGTTATACTGCAGGTCCAACGACAAGTAATCACACACAGAAATACCGAAGCCATGATCGCCAGAGTTATTTGCCTGATCCCGCTGATTGCGGGCGCTGCGGCCTTCGCTCCGATGCAGCAGAACGGACGACCAAGCACCGCCGTCTTCCAGGGAGATGGTACAGGTGGATGGGGAATCGGTTCCTCCAGGGAGCTCACCCCGGAGGAGTACGGAAAGGGAGAGAGATCGTACTTCGAAGGGTTCAAGCCCATGGCGAAGGGAGACTTCATGGATCAGCTGCGGGATGACACCACCTCCATGGAGGACAACGAGCTTGAAGAGCTGCTCGGAGTCGCCCGTGTTGCCGGAATCAAATTGAGAAAGAAGGTCAAGAAGCAGCAGAGGACCGAATTCGACCTGGCTGACGATGATTTGGATCTCAGCGTCGCCGATTAGGCGCCCATGAGTTGCAGCAGGCATGAGAGCGCGAACGACCATGGGCTCGCATCTCATTGTGTAATCGACTGGCTGCTCCCCCTATTCCTCTCAAGCAGCTGAGCATCATGGACAAAAGACGTTTGGGTCCATCATGCCTATATTATAATCGTAATACGGATACCTGTCGCACACCAAGAAATTTGACAAGTGCTCCACTTCATGGAGTATTGATACTCCAACACTAATATTACGAGTGCGTCAACACAATGCAAAGCAATCCAATACAAAACAAAACGACACAAGGAACGATCAACCCAAGCCGAAATGAATGAGATCACACCGCCGAACTGAGTCTGCTTCTTCGACGGCAGTCAATACGCACAATTCAATAGGAGTGCTACGGTATCCAAGGAATGAGAATGGGTCAACATGAAGATTCAACTCATCCACGTGGACTGTGTTGGGCAACTGGCACTACATCTTCTGCTCCATAATATCTTTCTCAAATGCATTCATCCAGGCATTTCAATCATACATACGAATACGTACCATACTAGTACAATAACCACAACGAAAACAAAGCGGAGTAGCAGACTGCTCAGTTCTACTGCAATCCATTTCCAGGCCAGAAGTTGGTATCTTGCCTTCCTCCGTCCTTCTGGAACATGAAATGGGGTTGAGTTGGACGAGTACGCGATGTTAGAGCCTTTTGCAGCCCTGCGGAACTGTACGTGTATGTTGCTCACAGCCCACCCAACTGTGCCAGCGCCTTCTTCACTCCCAGGCGATAGTTGATGGCTTCTTGCATGTCCTGCTTGAGATCTTCACTTGCGCTGGTTTCGTCTTGCTCGATGCTCGTCGAACGCAGCAACTCCAACGTCTCCTGCCGAACGGACTCGGCCATCAAGCGTCCTTGGCCAGCACCTTCCAGTATCCGCCGCTTTCCCATCAGCTGTTGCGCGACCATGGTGAACGCCCTCGCCTTGTCCGATCCGTCGAGGAATCCGTAGTCCTGGATGAAACGGTCATTGCCCGCGTTTCCGCCACCGTAGCAGATGTTGATCTGTTCCCCCGCTTTCACGTTGGACCCTGCGATGATCTTCAAGCGACCGCCGGCTGCCGCGCGGCCCGACAGGATGTGAGTGCTCGTGCGATCGTGGTTGCACATGTCCAGGAATGGAATCAGCAAGCGGTAGGATTTCCCTTCGTCTTCTGCTCCCTCGACGGTCAGGACGCGGCTCGTGATGATCCAGACTGCCCAGCGCAGGTGCTCTTCCGTCAACGAGCTGCCATCAATCCAAGCAGGCAAGTCTTCTTCGATGTCGAATCGGGATTTGGTTCGCTGTCGTCTCGCCAAGGTCTCCTCCACGATCAGCGGACTTTGCAATGCTTCGAGAGCCTCGTTTCTGAAAAAGTCGGTGCTGCCCAAGCAGTCGGCGCTCAGGAACGGCGGCAGCATGCGGTAGTACGTTTCTCTCTGCAACCTCGCTGCGCCAACATTGCTGCTCGTCGCAGTATCGGAGGAGAGCACCTCGCAGTAGTCTCTCAAGAAGCTCATGGCGGGCATCGTGGGATCCGCACCTTCCTGACCCAAATTCACCGCCAGCTCGTACGGAATGTCAATGATGGCCTCGCCCTTCCTGATGTCGCGCATGGCCACCACGCCACGCAGCTTGAAGCCATCCGTGATGGGGAAGTATCCCAGACCGCAGCGGACGAGGTTGTCACCGGCTGTGCCCTTCTCCAGGTAATCGTAGAATGCCAAGGCATCCTTCGAACGGTCCGTCTCGATGGTGATGCCATCAGCAGACGATGGCGCGCCGCCAAATCCTTTCATGCCGCCGCCGGGTCCTGCTGATTTCTTCTTGGTCTTCGTCTTCACGCGCTTGGCCATTGCCAGCGACGTTGTTGTGCTGGTGGTAGGCTTTTCGTGGATCCTAAACGTATTGTGTTGCTGTTGCCAATGCACCAACGTCCTCGTGCTGATCAAGAAGGCATCCGCATACAGTGTGACCTGTGATGGCACCACTAGCAACATTGAGAGCAGACAAGCTGCAAGTTTGATGCGACCATGACTCGAATGCGCCGACATCATCATTATCATCAAGGTCTCGTCGTTGTCGTGCGTATCGTAGCTAGCGTAGTGTGCCTCTTGTTGGTCCAAAAGTCTCAGAAATGGCCACGTCAATAGAGGTGGTTGAACCTCCTTCCCCTCAATTGTGGGAGAGTGTTTGACCCTTGATTGGCATCTGTGTGCTGTTGATGAATGTGCGGTGTGTGGCACGAGTGCGAGTACGAGCAGTCAGATTGATGTCGTTTGCGGAAGATCGGATGGAGGACATCAAAGGCGAACGACCACAGATTTGATGTGTTGATTGACGTTGATCGGATTGGTCGGTTATCACTCCCCGTCTACGCAAGATGATAGACTTCAATCATTTGAAGCGGAAAGAAAGTGCAACTAGCGCGTACAAGAGAGCCAGGAGGCAGGGGCACATCTCGCCGCGGCATCAGGAGACTATCAGTACATTACTATTTTGGTTAAACGTAAAATGGCATCGCGGCTGATGGCTTTGTCTTCACCTCTACATGTAGGAGCATGGTGAAGCGGGCTCTGCACAGGTATTGACTTGCTCTACTCATACACGCCTCTATGAAAGATTGAGAGCAAGACTGAACGATCTCACTTCGCGCTGTCGCTTGTTTCCCCGGAAGCAACATTCGTGGAGTGCTTGTCTGGTCAACTGGTGTTCATGTCGTGCAGTTTCTCTCGCTTCAATAGACGTCCACATGAGTGCTAGTATTCGCACCCGACCTGAAAGCAGCAGCGCATGCTCGCATTCCGTGGGAGAATACGTCGCGAACAGAGTGCCCTCACTAGCAGAAGTTTCGGATGCGAATGGTTGGGGTGCTTGCAAATCGCACATACGGCCGTTCGCTGTTTCGGAACAGATGGAGTTTGATGTTGCGGTTGGTGCCGTAGTTGCCGTTCCATTGCAGAGTGTCAGACTGCCTCTCGCCTCGGCATGTCTGAGTTCCGCAGCTCCACACCCAGGTGGTGTAATCGTCCAGGAAATTCCCATCTGTAACTCCGGCATCGTACATGCCAACCCAGTCGAATTCCAGCGGGTTGCAGATGTAGAAGTCGATGATGATCCTCTCTCCAGGCCTGTAGCACGACTTGTCCGTCGTGATGATATTGAGACAGGGTGTGGGAGGGGATGTTGGATCACTGGTCGGCCTGCTTGTGGGGCGGGAGGTGGGGATGGCCGTTGGATTGCTTGTTGGCTTTGCAGTCGGGTGGCTTGTTGGCGGCGATGATGCCAGTGCCGTTGGTTCCAACGTGTCAGTGTCTGCCGTGGGTGGTGGTGTCACGGGCTGGTCGGTCGGCTGCGATGTTGGTGACGCAGTCGGGTTGGACGTTGGTTCCAGTGTTGGCGGAGCAGGGGAGCATTCCGTGCAGCATTGGCATTCCACAAGATGGCAGTCCGCCTTCAACGTGTCAAGACTGCGTGTCATCGTCAGCGCGCACACAGACGGTGGCATGACGCCGGCAATATCATTTCCATCCAGCTGAAAAGACTCCAAGTTGCGCAAGTTGCCGTACTCTTCCGGCACGAAGCCTCTCAGAGAGTTGGTATGGACGTCGAAAGTTTCTGTAGAGTGGTAAGCAGGAGTGGACGAATGAGTGAGGATGCATGTTGTGTTTGCACGCATGCAAATAATGTCGTCAAGAAGAACATGATAAACCACAAACGAAAGGGTAAATGCGTTGGCCGTGCAGGAATCGTTTCTCAACAGTGCTTGTGCTCGTGCTCGTGCTCGTACTTGTACACTGAGTGAGCACACATGGAATTCGGTAAGTCATAAGACAACATCCAACATGATTGCGACAAGCCATGCACGTACCGAGCATCGTCAAGTTGCCGTATTGAGGTGGAAGGCGTCCGCTGAAGCTATTCACGCTCATGTCCAACGTTTCTGAATTCGAGAGATGATTGGGAATATAGACCGCATTTCCGGCAGAAGCAAAATGTGGCGTGTGAGAAGGGGTGTGTGCTTTTGTTGGCAAGTGATTTGGACTTGGCAAGGCAGGGTTCTGTGCTGCAAATGGTGGTAAATGTGGAGAACAAGGCTTGACACGTTTTGCTGTTGTGTGACTTACGCAGGGCAACGAGGTTTCCAAGTTCGGATGGGAAGGTCTGTCTGAGCTTGTTGCTGCCAAGGTTGAGGTATGTAAGTTCAACCAAGTTTCCAAATTCCGTCGGAATGGAGCTGCTGAATCGGTTGCCACCGAGGTCCAAGATACCTGTTGTGCATACGATGAATTGGTCGGAATGGTGAAGGTTGGGAGGAGCGAAAATGCAAGAATGATCGTCAGTCAAGATCGAAACAGCCAGAGTGGCTTCGAACTACGAGTATACTCATAACGAGAGACGCCACCACCTCCCACAAACAAAATCAGTTTTTCTCCACATTGCCAAGCCATACAAAAGATACTTACGGAGCTTTGTCAGAAGGCCGAACTCAGCCGGAATGGTTCCACGGATCTGATTGTTGGACAGGCTCAGAGTTTCTGCATCCATGTGAGTTTGTATGCGGATACGCGTGCATCACAAGTTAGAGCGAAGCAGAGAGAGAGAGAGAAGGAAGATGGTGAGCACATGAGATGAGAAATGCAGAATTTTTGCGCAAATCATAGCGCCATGACAAGAAAGCACGACGATACAGAAATGACATACCAAGCGTATCGGCCAAGAGGGCCAATTCTGGAACAAGGTTGCCTTGCAGATCGAGGCTCTCCAAGTAGATGCGCGAGACTTGACCAGATTCATTGCAGAGACCATCCGGGTGAGACGTGACCCAGTCACACTCATCGGTGTATGTCATCCACGTGAGGGTGTTGACCTCTAGCTTGCGGCCGCGCACTCCAGATGGCTGGATTTTTGGATTGACGAAATCTGGGCTGAGTTCCTGCACGATGCTGCTCGCGAAGCAAGCCAGAGCGAAACGCTGCAAGATGCGTTCGTCTGTGTAGGAGGAGTAGGCCGCGTCGGATGCGACCCAAACGAAGGCGTTGAATTGCGGCGAGAGCTTATCCTCCAGGAATGGCACCGTCTGTGGCGAAACAGATTTGATGAGGTTCATGAAGGATTCCGCGTTGACCGTGAAGGATTGGTTGGTGGGAGCGCTGGTTTGCGGCGCACGGGATGGGGATGCAGAAGGATTGGCGGTGGGACCCTTCGTGGGCGCAAGGGACGGGGTGGCTGTGGCAGGAATTTCGTTCGCCATTGGCGCAGCGGTCTCCTCAAAATCCGTTGGTGCCAATGAGAAATCAGGATCAGCCTTATCGCGGGGGGTGTTGACACTACCTGCGGTGGAGGTTTCGTCTTTGCGTAATTGGACCAGAGTGATTGCGAGCGCTCCGATGGCCGCGAGAAGGACGACGCCGAGACAGAAGGAGACGATGTAAATGCGACGCGAACGGGCCTGCATGTTCTTGAACGACTTCTCCACGAGGGAATCGTCTGAGTGATCGTCAACGAAGCCAGCGAATTGCGACCCTTCATCGCCAGCGGGGACGCGGATGAAGCCTGGCAGAATGCGCGAGTCTCCGGAAGTGTTGAGACCGGTGTTGGCGTTGCTCTTGGCGTTGCTCTTGGCGCCAGCAGGAGAGGAGTTGGCGGAGGGTGGTTTGGAGCGCTGCGGACTGGTCCTGGGTCGCTGGCCTTTGTTGTACTCCTTGAAGTTTCGCTGGCGAGGCGTGGATCCCGTGGCCTTGCGTCCCTTCTTGACGATGTCCATGATGCTGCCGTTGACGGTGTCGTTGGCGATGGTGCTGAGATCGTCAGGCTCCGACCCCGCGATGGCCAGCTGCTGCGGCGGCATGGCATCGTCCGTGTCGACCGACAAGTTGCGTGCGCGTGCTGGGGAAGCCTGCTGCTGGAAGCCGAGGCCTGGATTGAAGTGGCTGCCCTGAGCGTCCTGCGCGTCCTGCTGGCTGTACTCTCCCTGCTGCTGGTACTGCTGCTGGTGGCGCTCGTAGCTGCGGTTGCTGTCGACGAGGGGCGTCTTGTAGTACTGGTAGTCGAGATAGGAGTCGTCCTTGGAGCGGTTGTCGAAGTCGTCGTCGTCGGGATCGAAGAGCGCGTCGTCCTGCGACATCATGTCGGCCAGCGTCTCCGTGCCGATGATGCTGTCGTCCATGCTCTTGCCCATGGCCAGCCGCGAGCGGCCCTGCAGGTCCAGCATCTGCTTGAAGTAGGCCATGTCCGGGTTGTCGCTGAAGATGGCATCGAAGTCCTGCAGCTGCGTGTTGCGCTCCTGCGACTGTTCGTACGATCGCCGGTTGTCGATCATCCTCTGTTGGAAGGAATCATCGACGCTGTCTGCTCCTGCTTCGCTCATCTTTGCTTGCTCTATATTTGGATTTGTATTTGTATTTGTGTTGTTGTGGTGAATGGTCTTGCTGCTGCGAATGGTATCGTTGTCGCTGGGACTCTGGTGAGCACTGCGGTGGGAGGCGATGCAAACTTTGGGACCAAGTTGGTACGATTGATTGTTGCCGCGTGGAATCAACAACTCCTGCTGATGATGATGATGATGATGATGATGCTGATGATGGTGCTTGTGATGGGAGACCTTCGTCGGTTTCACTTCGGAAGCAAGAATGTGCGCAAAGCCCGTTCTTCCGTTTGCGGATCTTGGTGGGTGCTGTGCTTGGCAGCCTGGCTGGTGATGACAATGATGGCAATGATGACAATGACGATGCGGGAAAGTGCTGCTCAGATGATCGCTGTCCACGTTGTTGTGAGAGTTTCGCAACCTTGGTGTTGCTAACAGTGTGAGAGGGACGCGACAGATGCGTTTTGGTTCGAGGACGAGCACGATCTATGTTGCCACACAAGAATGTGGATTGATAGGGCCGTTGTTGCGTTGTGTTTTCCTTTCTTGCTACCTCTCTTGTGCGGAGTATGGTGTGGTGCTGTGTCACGCAGAGGATCTGTGTTTTTCTGTTTGCCTGTCGTGTTGCGTTGCGAAAGTATCCGAGAAAGCTGTGTGTTTGCGCATTGCACTCAACCACGGTTGTCTTCCGTTTTGTGGTTGGATGATTCTGTCTTGTCACGCACCCTCATTTTCTTTTGGCCGGGACATAGGGCGATTTAACGTCATTCGTTACTCCATCGGCATTGAAAGCCGTTCAAACATGTGGGAAATGCCGATCCGAGCAAGCCTCCTCGACAACTTTATCGTGCCAACGCTATCAACCATCGTCGGGCGCAGTTCCGTTACGCCTCGTTTTTGTTGATTGTCATTGCAGATTCATCAACATCGTCTCCGTCTCCGTCTCCATTCTCGTCCATGGATAGTCGCCATCACCATTCGCATGGATGGAATGCACTCCATCATGCCCTTCTTCTGGGCGGAGTACTATGCCGTCGCATTTTGTAAACTGGTGAACACTGCGCGCAATGTACATGACGAAAACTCAAAAGAAGTCCGATCGGAGTTGAACCACATCCGCGACAACCTCCGCATTGCATGTGAATGACATTTTGGCGCCAAGCTCATGGCGGCGGCTTATGTTCTCTCACAATTCAAGCAATCGTGCGTGCCATTGGGCGCCGCCTGGGCGACTTGTCGTTTCTTTCATTTTTCTTGAGTGCCCTTCGTGTATTGTCAACACAGTGGAGTTTCAAGAACACCAATACTACTACTATTGTGTGGCATTGTGATGCCGTGTGTGATTCTGTTTGGGCGCCCGTCATTCTTCCTCTCATCCATTGATGGGCCTGTGTCCGCGCAGATGGCGATGCTGTTGTCCTCCGGAACAATCTCTCTGTTGTCCCTCTGCAAACAATCCTCCACAACATGCTACGGACAAGCCACATCGACCGAAACAAATCAAACCAGACCGAAAAAGCTTAAAGTTGAATGTGTAATACTTGTTATTTCCGAATACCATTTGTTGTCACGGACCCTGTGCAATGAGCTGCTGTTTATTGCTGCTGGTCAAGGCATGCCTGATACTCCTCGTCCGTCGTCGCGACCTGGAACAAGGCGCTGTTGGAGAAGCCGACGTATCTCTGACCAGGTCCATCGCGGACCAAGTAGGCACGGTACTCGCCGGCTGATAGCGGCGTGGCGAAGGATATGACGTCCCAGTGCTCCTCGTTTTCATCGGAGCCGCTGGCCCAAAGGAACTGGTCCTGGACATGGTTCTGCAGGTCGCCGGGGTCCGCGCCGTTGGGGAAGATGGCAAGCCAGTGGTCGGGCTGCGGTTGGCAGTTGCGGAATCCCACAACCACCTCTTCCGCGCCAGGTGGGTAACAGAGCTCGTTGGTCTCGATCTTGTTGGAGCAACCGACGACGCCAGGGTCGGAGCCGCCGCTGTCGACCTGAATCCAGAATCCGAGGTCCGGGTCAACCTGGTACGGAGATCCTGTGAAGACCTCGAGCAGGGTTCCCTCCAAGGCATCTGGTCCTTGGCACTGCTCGTTGACGATGTCCGGCTCCACTGTTGCGATGTTGGAACAGTCGGCGCTCAGGCTCCTAGTTTCCGGACAGAGGCTGCACCCGTCGCATGCGTCGCCATCGACCGTGAGCGTGCACGTGCCATCGTCGGCATCATTGTCAGAGAGACAGATGACGGCGCCGCGCTGATGGAAGACGGAATACTCGAAGCAGCCGTTGGTGTAGAAGGCGGGGCCTTGGGTTGGCGATCCCGTTGGCATGTTCTCCGTGTTGACAGTGGGACCTGCGGTTGGTGCCGCGGTCTCCTTGCGTGTTGGTCCAGCGGTTGGCGCACTCGTGGGCGATGACGAGCCTGTGATGGTTGGTGTAGCAGTTGGCGTCGTCGTTGGTGTCGTCGTTGGTGTAGCAGTCGGTGTAGCAGTTGGTGTCGCCGTTGGTGCTGCAGTTGGCGCGCCTGTGGGGCTCGCTGTGACTCCTACATTGCTGGCAAGAGCCGGAGAGACGAAGGTCTCTTCGAAGACCGCTTCGGTTGCCGAGCACTCCTCGTTGATAACGTCGGGAGCATTGGCGCCTGGGATGTTTGCGCAGTTGATTTGGATTGCACCTGTATTCATGTCGCAGACTGTACAGCTGGTGCAGTTGGAGTTGTTGACCGTGACGGTGCATTTGTTGTCGGCTTCATCCGTAACGCAGACGGAGGACCCGTCGTTGTCGAAGCAACCTGGTTCGAGCATGCCGGCAGCAAACGGTGCTTCCTTGGAGGAACCGTCGTCACCGTCGACGCCCCTGTCCACTTGGGCATCGTCCCCGAGCTTGGACTGCTCGCTCTTGGTGTCATCCTTGGATCGGTTGACGGCGAGGACGATGATACCGGCCACCAGACCGCAGAGGAGGCAGCAGAGCAGACAGAACATGGTGAGGTACCGTCGGCGGCGCTCCCTGTGCTTCTCGATCAGCGTGATCGTGGTGGGCGTGCCGTCCTTGGTCTCGAGGTGGAACTTGCCATTGACGGAGGTCTGCGTCTCCACCTCATCGAAGTGCTCCACGAGGGCGATGGCGCTTGCGTGGCTGGTGCGGGACTTGGAGCCGAAGCTCCTGGTGCGAGCGAGGGGACTGTCCACGCCGAGATCCGATTCCGATTCGCAGTCGGAGGGCATGTCGTCGTTTGGCTGAGAGGCCCTGTTGCGTCCGAACCAGCTGCGGCGGCTCTTGGCGCTGGCGCCGCTCCTGCTGCTGACGTTGCTTTGGGTACGCACCCCCAGCCAGTTGGTGAAGCTCTTGAAGGAGGCTCCGCTGTAGTGGCTGCCAGCGGCCGTGCTCTCATCGTCCAGGACGATCTCGACCTCATCCATGTCCCCCGACTCTTCATCGATGGGTGGTTCCGGGGCAAAGCCGTTCTGTTCCCTGCGCATGTTGGTGTTGATGTCCATTCCTCCAAGCGGTGCGAGGCCGGCGCTTCTGCTGTTGGCTCTGGCATTCGCCAGCATGGCTCTGTCCTCGCGGGTGGCCACCGTGCCGTCATCCCCAACAGCGTTGTTGCTGTTGCGATTGCTGGTTCCGAAGCCAAGTCCGCAGCAATCCATGCACTTGGGGTTCACGAGATCCTCAGGAGTCTCCGTCTTGGTGAAGGCCACTGGTTCGTGGAGGCCTGGGACGTTGGCTGCCTGATTGTGTGCACCTGTCGCTTGGTTGGCCATCTGGCTGCCTGTGTGGCTGTCGGTTGCTGTGTTGCTGAGAGTGTGGCTTCCAGATTGGCTGGCGGAGGGGTGAGACAGAGTGGGGTTGGAGGTGATGGTTCCGTTGCCTTGGTTCATGAGGCTGGCGTCGCTTCCTTGGTCGGTGCTCTCATCTCCCTCGAGGGTGTCATCGAACGGGCTGGCGGTGGAAGACCCACTGCCTTCGCCGTCCATGTTGGTGTGGCCGTGGCCGTAGCCGTGGCCGTAGTGATAGTCTTCGTTTCGTCTCATCTTGGAGGTCTCAGTGATGCTTTATTGGTGAAGCTGTTGGTGCTCTCAATGTTATTATATGTCGAGGTAATCGATCTTGCTTCCTGTTTTGTCTGTTCACAGAGTACTATAATAGTATGGTGTGCACAACTGCGAGGATGCTCTTGCGTTTCAGATTGGGATGTTTCCGAATTGTGTTGTTCAGACTGAGTGCAAAGGAACTCGGCTCAGCCGAAGCCAGCGCAAGTCAATGGAGCTCAGCGTCAATGCAAGGCAATTCGATGCAAAGGAAGTGCATTTCATCGTGGAGCGCAGTACTCAACGAGTGCTATCAGATCAACTCTTCGTCATGTGATGTTTCGGGTGCGACGGCAAAGCCACCCCCGCCCATTGTCGATGGTTCAAACAGATGCTTTGCACCATTGTGGTGACAAATCCCGCGCATTCACATGTCCGAGTGTCGCCCTGTTCGAAATTTGAGTTTTGGCGCCTCAGGTTCATGGACGTTACGGATAACGCCCGCACATGATGCAACGTGCACACGCAACGTGCAGCATGCCGAGGCCACCAACCCAACAGAAGGCGCAACGATTTCGTGAGAACGTCATCAAGTCGCCGCTCTCGTCACGACATTCTCACAATCCTTCTTTGCCGTCATGAGGACGAAGAACACAAACAACATTGCCAGAACCCTTCCTTTTGCTCGAAATGAGGCGATGCTCTTATCATTATCATAACGATTATTATGATTCTTTTTATGCAAGAGAGTGTGGTTCCATTGGACCATGCTTACATGCAATATAATACGCGCCACCCACTCTGCTCTACATGCAAGAGGCGTTGACTTCGAATTCTTCACTGCTGGCGTATCCTTCATACGGAGCATCAAAGCTGTTTCGCACGAGGAAGGCTCGGAATGTGCCTCGCATCCCGTCCACAGCATCCAGTTCGACATGGCCTTGCTGCATCACGCCTCGGCACATCTTGCTACCACAGGTCCAGGACCACGGCATGCTACCGCTGCGACCCAACGATGTCATGGAAGTGTGCGAGGGGTAGATGCCGATCCAATCATCTTCCAACGCATCGCAGTTCTCGAATGAGACCGTGATGCTCTCTCCTGGCGAGTAGCACCTGGACCCTGCCGTGATGGTGGCTTTACACCTGCCACGGGATGATTGAGATGTTGGTCGCGTGAATGCCGCAGCGTCTGGTGCAGCAAGGACTTGCGCAACGGCAATGGTCTGTTCCGTCGGCAAGGTGCTTGGCACGGCGCTTGGTGATTCGGTCACTTCCAACTTTGCCGTTGGTTGGTCTGTGGGAAGATCGGTCGGTGCAGAAGTTGGTGCTGGCGAAGGTCTCGACGTTAGTAACGCCGTCGCTCTAGAAGTAGGCATCGCGGAAGGTCCAGAAGTTGGTCTTGGCGAAGGTCTCGACGTTAGTAACGCCGTCGCTCTAGAAGTAGGCATCGCGGAAGATCCAGAGGTCGGTCCTGGTGACGGTTTCGACGTTAGCAGCGCCGTCGCTCCAGACGTTGGCAGCGCGGAAGGTCCAGAGGTCGGTCCTGGTGACGGTTGCGAGGTTGGCTGTTCGGACAACATCGACGTTGGCAGTGCTGTCGGTCCAGAAGTTGATGATGCTGTTGATTCAACCGAGGGAGTCGCTGTTGGTGTATCCGTCACGCCCAACTGGGTCGGACTTGCCGTCTCGTTGGCTCTTTCATCGTCCCGAGCGGCATCAGTGGCATTGATGGTGGCAAGAGACGGCGCGGCCGACGGCATCACGGATGGCATCACTGACGGCAGTGCTTCGGTCGAGTTCGTCTCAAGCACTTCCGGGGTGAATGTGGGTGGCCACGATTGTGCGGCGTCGGCGCATCCCGAACCTTCGAAGCAGCAGACGGTGCAGCAGGGGCAGTCCACTTCGCGGCAATCTGCCGTGAGCTTGTTCAAGAACGTCGCATCGCACAGTGAACTCACAGAACCTGTGAAGCTGTTGCCTCCCAGGTACACGCTTCGCAATGAGTCCATGGCGCTCAGGTCGGGTACGGGACCGGACAGACCGTTGAAGTCCAAGATGACGTGTCTGAGGGAAGTGACGTTGGCCAGCTCGGAAGGAACCTCGCCCGTCAAGCTATTGCTTGCCAAGTCGAGGGTCCTCAACTGCATCATGTTACCCAGCTCGCTTGGGATTTCGCCCGTCAGATCATTTCGTCCGACGCCCAACATGGTCAAAGTATCGAGGTCACCAAACTCCGTTGGGATGGGACCGCCCAGCTCGTTCTTGGTGAGTTGGATCTCCCTCAATCCTGGCACCTTGGCGAGCTGTGTCGGAATGTTTCCGTACAACTTGTTGCCTGGCATCGCCAAGATTTCCAAGCTCTCGATCAAAGACAGTTCGATGGGCACCGTGCCTTCCAAGCCTGTGTCGCGAATGGAGATCTCCACAACTTGGCCGGACTCGTTGCAAGTCACACCGTTCCATGCGCATTCGTTCAATGCGTTCAGCTGAAAGTCATCAACGATGCGTCGGCCGCCGATGACCGCTGTTGTGTTTCTGAATCCCAGCATGAAACTGGCCATCGTCCATCGTTGGATGCGGCGGCCACTTGCAAGCGAGAAGTATTCTGAATCGGATGCTAACCATTCCATCGCTTCGTACTGCGGCGAAGTTGGATTCTGGAAGGGATGAAACGCTTCCGGCAGTCGGTTGAGAATGAGATTGCGAAGATTCAGAGCTGCGGCGTTGATCGTGGGTGCCATGGTTGGTGCGCTCGAGGCGGTTGGGTTTGCCGTGGGGACTGGGGTGGTTGGCTGTGCGGTCGGTGATTGCGTCGGCGCCATTGATGACAACGTCGTTGGCTTCGCCGTGGGAGAGCCGGTAGGCTGTTGAGTTGGAACGTTGGTGGGTGGTTGCGTTGGTGATGGTGTTGGCTCGAGGGTTGGGACCTGAGTTGGCACAGCCGTCAAGACGGTTGGTGCTTCGGTCGTAACGATGGCTGATGGAGCCTCGGATGGGACGTCGCTCTCCACGAAACCAAGGCTGGGTGGGAATTCGAAGATGGTCTCCGACTTTGCCTCCTCATCTTGTGACGAGGCATCCTGCGTCTTGATAACGGCCAATGCAGCGATGGCGCTGACGATGCCAATCGCGAGACATGCCATGCACACAATGAGGCTGATGCGCACTCGTCTGCTGCGAAGAAAGCTCCTGCTTTGCGAACGGCGTTTGGGCATGCTGGCGATAGTGGAACAGTTGTCCAGCTCAATGTCGACCATGCCATCGCCCATGGCGCTCTCATTGCTTGGGGAGCGCGTCGGATCAGGTTGCAGCTCAAGATCTTTGGGAGACGCCGTGGTCATGGCACCTGTGGCTGCTGCTGACACCGCGAACCCTGGCACGTTGGATGTGTTCAAGTCCAGATTGTGGTAGGTAGAATTTTTCTGTATCGAGCTTGGTCTCTTCGGTGAGGATGCCGGGCGCGAAGCGCGCGGGTTGTAAGCGCCCTTGCGTGCTCTGAAGCGGAACCAGCTCTTCGCGACACGCTCTTCGTGCAGTTGCTGCTTCTCCTGCTCTGTCAATTGGGAAGCCGATGCGGCAGATGAATCCGACGATCGTGGGGGATGCTGCGAATGGATGCCGCTTGCACGATCTGAGTTGCCGATCATAGTTGGGACTGGGCCGCTTTCTATGTCTCCGTGGTTCGCGTGTGCGTTGATATTGTCAACATCGGCACCCAGCCTCGCAGATCGTTGCATTGGGGCGCTTCCGTTCAACGTGCTGAGCGGCTGATCGTCCATGATGCCCGCAATGGTGGACTCGCCAATGAGACTGTCACCTGATCCACGCTGGCGATCCTTCATCATCGATCGGAAGTATGCGGCTTCCGGGTTGTCGCTCCACAGCAGGACGCTGTCGATGCCACCGTTGGTCGAATTGCCACTTGAGTGGTACGTGCTGTCATCGGAGGGTTGATGTAGTTGTTGCCGCGGTTGCTGCTGAGGTTGGCGGAAGTTGTTGTTGGTCGCGTCAGTCTTGCTTCTGTTGTCGCGGAGCTTCGTCACGCTTCTGTCCAAGGTGCTGCGAGCTTTGTGGGGTGCGTTCGTGGTCATCTTGTCTGCGCTGTTGCTGTGGATGGAGGAGGATGCCAATAGTTCGACGGAGTATCTTGGTCTTGTTGCTTGCGAGTCGGAGTGTTGTTCTTGATTGCAGGATTTGGACAATAGACTCGAGGTTCCGTTCTGGTCCTTACGAATGCCTGACGGTTTTGTTCTTGTTTCGTGTTGCTTCGTAAGTGTAGGAGTAGGTGAGTATGGTATGACACGGTACGATGCGGTGTGTTGTGACGTATTGGTTGGTGTGGATGAGTGCTCGTATGATGCTTGCTGGGATTGGGATTTCAGTTGAGCGACTTTATGGGATGGTTGGTCTCTGTGCTTGGGTTGGGACTTTGTGATGTGCGATGTGTGATGGATGATGTGAGTCTGTCTTCTGCTTCCGCAACAGCTCGATTCAAGAGTGGATTGCTTGGTGGGTTGAGGTTGAGGTTGTTATGTCCTGATCAGATGGCAAGTTGGTGGGTCGGCGAGATGATTTGGTTGGTTGGTTGGGTGGTTGGTTGGCTGATGGATCGAGGCATGGGGAAGCCACATGGTATGCAAGTCGTGGAATGCCATGTTGGTTGTTCTCCCCCATGGTCCATCGCACACACAAACCATTGATGTGGTTTTGGGTCTTGTTGCTGTTGTCGAGAATTGTCAATGTTGTCGTTGGTCATATTCTCGTTGGAACTGATGTCTTGGCAGTTGATGTCGGTATTTGTCGTTGGTCTTTCAGTTGTTGCCGTGACAGTTGGTGTCGTTGGTTTTGTTGTTGTCGTTGTTGTTGTTGCTGCTGTTGCTGCCACGCCGTTGGGTATCGTCACTGTTGTCCTTTTCCGTGGGGCCCGTCAGCGAGTTGCAGAACCGTTCGGAGCATCGTTTGCGGACTTGCCGAGAACATTGGCGGCGTGTTTTTCTCTCCACGTTCCGCATGTTGCGCTTATTGCGCGTATTGCGCGTGTTGTGTGTGTTGCATTTGGTCGTTTTTGTGAAGCATCCCACAAACGGCGCCCTTGTGCCGACAAAGATAGAATGCACACGCATTTTACTTAACAAATGAGACACTCATACGACACTTGACACTGTGAGTGGAACAACGGATACCACACAATAGCAACAGCCAAACTGTAAAATGGGACTCAACAATTAAGGAGGTAACTCGTGATTGATGAGGGAGTTGGTTGATGTGACAAGTAGAACGTTATTTGACGTTATCCCACAACGATCATTTTCTCAGCTGCCTCCACAACTCACATTTTTGCCAATCTCGTTCCACGTTTCTCTCTTGTCTCTCTTGGTGGCTGCGGACGCGGACATGTGTCTTGTTTCTTCCACGAGAGAGTTGCCCCTGTGTTTGCACGTCATTGGATGTGGAGTAACGTGGAGCAACATGGAGCAACAGTCTCAATGGGCATCAACAGTCTTCGCTGGTAGAATCACGATAACACTGTCGCAACATCAAACAAGATACGAGTAAGACAGGACAACGCAGCAACACGACAGTACCGCATCACGACGGCTCGGCCACACGACAACGTGACAACGCGACAACGCGACATGACAACAACAAGATTACACGGCAACTTGGCGACTCGCTCACCTCCAACTCGCAACACATTAACACGCCGACAAACCGATACCCCAACTCGCAACACAGTGACACGCCAACACACCAACACGACAGCATTCTCATACTCGTAACAAGCCCAGCCACAAGTGCGAAGACTCTGTTGGCACTGTTCCGTTTCTCTGCTTCGTCGCATCACCCGACAACAAAAAAGCCTCATTCATCTGCTCATAATCTCTACGCTCACGTCCTTGCTGCATTCCGTCCACGCTAACAACACCAACGCCACGCCAGCTTCTACTCAACGCTCACCATCCATCGTTGACCGTCCATCATCCATCTTCTTCGCTCTTCAACCACGTTCACTCGACCTTCAGCTCATACTGCAATCGCTAACCCATCCATTCACCGATCTGTAAACACGCTGATACGCCGACAAGTCCGCAACTCCATCACCCATCAATCAGGCCACAAGCGAAACCGTGAACGTGAACGCCAAGCTCGACTTCCACAATCAACTGTCACAAACTTTCCAGCACCGCAGCAATCACACGTACAAGCTCAAGTACAAGAACACAAGTATCGACAACCTCAGAGTGCAACGATGTTCCGATCCACAAGCAAGACCATCCTCCTCCTCATCCTGGCGCTGCTGATGTGCCATCACACATCCCTCGCAAAGGAGGGACAGCTACGCGGCGCCCAAGAGACGCACAGGAAGAGCAACACGAAGGGCCACGACAAGAACGAAGAGAAGAAGGAAGAACAGACGAAACAGACGACGGGGGTGAGTACGAGTATGGAAGCAAGCAAGGGTGGCAGCAAAGACGCAAGCAAGGCCAAGGGAGACAGCAGCACGAAAACGAAGACTGAGAGCAAGACCAAAGACAAGACCAAGGCTGGCCGACTTCAGCCGCACCCAGATACAAGACCGAAGGAAACGTTCGGGCTGCATGTCAAGTCCAAGACAACGAGCGTTGCTGCCACAACAACGCCAACGACGGCAGCCTCCAAGACGGATGCGGCACAGGATGGATCTGCCGAGGCAACGAATGCGGCTGCCGCTACGACCAACGAGGTTTTGACAGTCGAAGAAGAGCTGGAAAAGCTGAAGGATCTCCAGAAAGTGCTGGAGGATGCCATGATACGGAAGCTGCAGCTGTAAACGTGCTTCGATCTCGCGAGACTAAATCCGTTCTTGTCAGAATGCATGGGATGCGCCAAACATGGGCTGCGTCCACGTGCATGCACACCGTGGACACCGTGGACACACACGAATGGAGTGCTGATGGGAGTGCTTGCGTCCTCGAAGGATGCGCACGATCGAGAACTTCGTCCTGTTCAATAGTGAAACACGCACCAATGGATGGCGCATGAGGGACGACGAATGTGTGCGTGTCTGTGTGCTTACGTGCTTGCTGCGCTTTGGCGAGGACAGTTGACCGTGACAGATGGGTCACGACGAACGAACTGCGCTGAACCAAATGGCCAATCGGAATATTCCATCATCTTTCTCACATCCAACCGCGCGGGTGTCAGGGACGCAGGCCACAACGGTATGCACAGGCCGAAGCGCATCCAAGCGCACACGAGGACCTACGCGCACAACAATCTCGCAAGTGGAGATTGCCAGTTGTGCAAATGACAGCACTGGCGGAATGAGGGTTCGCCAATGCAACCAACCAGCCAGATGAGAGCTTGGTTTGTTCTCCATGAGCCACGGTGACATGCGATGTAAAATAGTTGTAGTACATTGTGTTGGTAGAGTACGTCCACCCTCAAGCATGATATGCTTGACAGCATCTCTCTCTCTGTCTACGTTCAGCGATATCCCTTGTCCATGCGTGTCTGGATTGCATACACGTTGACATGTGCAACAAGACAGATGATGATCAACTCTCTCTTCGTACACGCACCAGTCCGACAGCAAAGGAAACACCACAGCGTGAAAAACTGGACTGGCAACGACGACTACCACAATGACTACGACGACCATGTCGTCCACGATTAAGCACTACATTTCGGACTATCTGTTTGGTTTCGCATCGATCTGGCCACCTCGGCGACCTACTGGTGGTGGACCAACCCGACGCATTCCATTTTAGGGGTTGCCTGACCAGACGCTTAGATTGGCTTCCGAAGGAGTGTTGGTGACGGCCACTCGGATGGAGGTCGGTGGTTGCGATGGGCTGCTGCTTGGTTGCATGGTACAGCCATCACAGCATTCACACAGGACCTCGGCGCAATCCACCCTTGCTGTGCGAAGTATCCTGTTCGGATCGTTGCAAATCTGGTCTGGCATGGAGCCAGTCAGTTTGTTCCTGGCAAGGGAAATGGCGTTGAGTCTCGGCAAGGCACCCACCTGTGAGGGGATGATGCCTTCGAGCTCATTGCCTCCCAGGTTGAGAGATTGGAGGCGTGCCAGATTTCCAATTTCGGAGGGAATTTCGCCCGTCAGTTCGTTATCCTCAAAGCCCAAGCTATCCAATTTTTGCAAACGACCCACCTCAGTCGGGATTGGACCTACAAGGTCGCACCGTCCCAAACCAATGGTGAGGAGCTGGGTGAGGTGTCCAATCTCCGTGGGGATGGACCCCGCAAGTGATGTGCGAACGAGGCGGAGTATTCTGAGACCCGTGAGCTGTCCCAGCTCGGTTGGGATCTCACCATGAATGCCCGCGTTTCCGTTGAGGTACAGGACGGAGAGCGAGCTGGACAGGAGGCCCAATTCAAGCGGCAGCGTCCCGGCCATGTCGTTGTCTCTGAGGTCCAGCTCCCTGACTTCGCCCTGCCCGTTGCATATTTTCTCGCGTGAGTACCAGCTGCATTCGTCGGTGTAATCCATCCAACCATCTGATTCAAGCCAATCGTTTCCACCCAAGCTGTAGAAGAAAGATCCGAGAACCCAACGCTGAACGGCCTTTTGCGGAGTGTAGGTGGGGTACGATGGATCCCGTGCCAACCAGACAGCAGCCTTGTACTGCGGCGAGAGCTCATCGGCCAAGGTACTCGTAGCATTGGCTGATGCAGGAAATTGCAAGAGAAGGAAGGCGATGACCTCCTCGATCGGAGCTGGTTGCGTTGGAACTGCTGATGCCGCTGATGGTCGCAACGATGGTCTGGTGCTCGGCAAAGAAGTGGGCAAGCTGGTTGGTACGATAGTTGGCCCGTGGGTTGGTGCCTTTGTTGGCGGTTGGGTGGGCGAAGAAGTGGTCGGAGTTTCCTGTGCCACCGGCTTCTTGTCTTCCACGGTTGGACCCTGGGTTGGTTGTGCCGACGAAATGACTGCCGCGGGAGACGAAGACGACGACGAAGTCGGAGATGCCACGCTGCCGGATGGGGTTGATGTCGGAACTCCTGTCGGGGCGTTGGTGGTGGCATCGCCGACATCAGATCCTTCATCCGTGGGATCTTCACTCTGAAAGACTGGAGCGAGAGACGGTTGAGCAACCGGTGCCGTGGTTGGGAAGGCTTGGACTGGATCGTCACGGCCGGGAAATCCCTCAAATTCGTCGGAACCGGCTTTGGCACTTGCCTCGCTGTCATCCGATTGCAGCACCTGGACAACCCCGATGGACGCAATGACGATGAAAATACAGAAAAGGCAGAGGGATGCCACAAGTGCCCGTCGCACGACAACGTTGCGAAGAGAGTCTCTCAGGAATCCTTTTGGTTTTTCCGCCTCGAACATTCCCTCCTTCGTCGAAAGCGTGTTGTTGTCAGTATCCGCCCGATCTCTGACCGGAGGCGTGTGCGGCGCGATGTTTGGGTAGACGTACTCCACCGGTGACACGTCCTGATGCTGCGGCGTCATGACGTGCTGCTGCGGCATGCCAAGACGCGAGTTCGTGTCAGCGTAGTATCGCCCCGGTGTGTATCCGCTCAGCGTGCTCATCTGCTGATCCTCGGGCATGTCGGAATCATAGTTTGGGTACACCTCGTATCCATCCTGCACGCTGTGCAAACTCTCGGTTGGTGGTGGATCTGTGTGTAGTCGTATGCGTGCACGCAACATAATCGATTGGTACGAATTTGATGCATAGTACGATTAGGACGAGTATTCCGTGACATTGAATCCGAGGCAGAATTGGATGGCATTTCGTCAATTCCATGATGAATGACGAATGATGATGCACAACATGGGATGGCACGACCATGGAAAGCGTTTGCCAATGCCAGGGTAGAAGCCAAACGTGGGTAGCCAAAAGGAGTAGATTGGCATGCATAAAGTTGAATTTGGCGCAATGAAGGAACATTGAACAAGAGCGGATGTTGTGAGACTTGGAGGCCTGCGCATGGGCATGTGTTGATGTGGAACATACGAATGTATTTGTAATGCAATGACATGCAAGCCCATGCCATTCACAGCAATGCACAGCAATGCACAGCAATGACCGATATCCGAGAGAAGCACCAAATGCTGACCAAAGTGTGCAAGCACTTACATGCCGTGAGGTCCCTCATGAGGCTGTCACCAGCCAGACTATCATCAGCCCCTTCGTAGGTGCCGTACTGTTCCTTCCGCCGCTCCATGACAATCTGCTGGAGGTACGCATCCTCTGGCTCATCGCTCCAGAGGACCTTGTCCGTGTGCTCCGTGACGATCGATTCCATCCTTGCAATGGAAAATGGTGTCTCCGTCTGCTGCTTGTGTCCTGGTGCTGGCGTTGTTGGAGCTGCTCTTCTTGTGGGATTTGCAACAGCCTCGAGGCAATGCCGTCTGTGACCTCTTGATGAGTGGTGCCTTCAGAACTTCACCAGAAACTTTCTCACTCCGCTGTACTACGACTATACTCTGCGGCAGTTGCTCGTTCTTGATCGCTGTGTTCTCTTCGCTGATGGCTCGTGTGCCTCTTGCGCCTTGTGTTGGTATGGTTGAGGCCGTCAATTGTCTCTCAATCCAACTGGATCTCTCTCTCTCTCTCTTGCATCGACTTCCTTGATCGTGTGCTGTCCAGTGCTGTCCGTGCTTCTCTTGCAACCGATGTGTTTGGCTCCCAGACTCAATTTGTGTGGGGTTCGATTTCAAATGTCGACAAAAACGAGAGCGGTTCAGGCCGTGGTTGTTCGTTGCTGTCGCCAATGTTGGTGTCGGTGCAAGAACGCCACCACTGTCAAAAATCTGTTCAACGATTCTCAAATCCTTTCCGGCTTCCTGTTCGTCTCCTTGTTCCTAAATGATGCCGACAAACCAAAGATGTGAGTTGCTTGTGGCGTTATGTAAAGTGGTGGTTGCACCATGTGAGACCTGGACAATATTACCATGGATCAAATTTTGACGTTAACATCGAGAATTTTAAATGGGCGACTGCATCCAATGATCACAAGAACAAAAGGGACAACACCGTGTGTGACATCACAGAACCTCACAAAATCGAGAGTGTCAAACAAAGAGTGGCGCCAAAGGTCCAGCCAAGCAGGGCATAGCAGAGCGTCCACGGAGGGCACCATTCCCTCTCTCTCTCTCTCTCTGCAGAGAAACAGAATGGTGCTATCGACAGGACCACGCTGATCTTCACAAGTAGAGCGGCGTCATCGAATAGTACGATAACGAGCACGATTACACTATGAAGCCTCCACTCGTAGTGCAATCTACTTTACGATCGTTGTTGAGGCCAACGCCAGCATCTGATTGATCCGTCCTACTTGATTCGAAGCCTCGCGACGATGTTCTTCTCATCTCCCGAATGGAGCGTGCCTACGTATGTGGAAGAACCAGAAGTGTGTTTCGCTGCGTGTCTGGTCGTTGAATCTTTGCCGAGCGTTATCGTACTTTGCTCGGAAGATGATGGTGGCTTCCGCCTCATCCGTCGGTGATCTTTCGGCCCTTGTAACGGAAACGCCAAATCATGTGAACGTTGCACAGGCCTCTCTCTTTGTCGTCGTGAGAAACTGCGCAGGGAGAAACAAGAAAGATCTTGTCAACACAGGTGACATCAACAAAGCCCAAAAACTACACAGCAGAACATCACCAATGGCGACACCTTGTCAAACCAGCAAAGATACCTCACCTCTCTGTCGCATCACATCCATGTCTCGTGCTACTACAAACCAGCAAAGAGCAGAGTACCCCTCTTCCTCTTTGGTACCAATGCAATGAACTTCCAGGAGGTTCTTCGATTTACTTGGTTGCTTTGCCTTTGCCCGCATGCCGAAAGTCTGCGACCCATCGTGCCTGTACCATCCCAACACTCATGCTCGTACTACATCGCTCCTGATCTGCGCCATCAGTATTCTGATCATCCGACTTCCTCCCGCACAAAATCACCACGACGCTTTCGACAATCTGCAGGATTAGCAACGCATCATCCACCACAGACGGGCCATCGCACAGCATCTATCACGAGAACGATGGCTGCGATTGGATCGTGGGCGGAGCTGACGCCACCAACGTTTGATGCGGGCGTGAAGGATGCCAAATCTGTGCCCAAGCAGATGTACAAGAACGAAGACTTCAAGGCGGCCGTGATGGACGCCTGGGCGGCGGAGCTGTCGGCCACCGATGACGTGCAACAAGTGGAAACCGCATCCATCGTGTACTCCTCCTCCGAATCTCCAACAAACTCAAGTGGAGGCTGTGGTGATCCCATCACAACACCATTGTATGGCCATCTTGTACGGCGATGCAAACCATCAAGCAGCGATACCGACGATGGAAGCGGTGCCAAATCTGTACAATCGTCGTCGACGAATCCAAACATCGGCGCGTTGTTCTTTCACACAGCAGCAGGACCGCACGACGCATTCCTCCTGTGGAAGGCGGCCTCGTTGCTGCAGCACGTCGATTGCACGATCCTCATTTGCGATCTGTTTTCCGATGAATCCGGATGGGGATGGGATCCTGATCGCTCCCGGTACCAAAAGGTCCGCGAACATCTCTTCGCTGGCGCGAATGACGACGCACCGCACGTGCTGCAGCAGCGCGTTGCGGCGGCATGCGATACCATCCAGAACGGAAGGAAGGACATGAAGATCGCGGCTCTGGGATGGTGCTTTGGTGGGCACCCGATCCTGCAGCTGGGGAAAATGAACCTGCCCAACCTGCACGCCATGGTGACATTCCATGGTGTCTTCGATACGCGTCTTGCGACCATGAAGCAGTCCGACGTATCGCAGGAATCAAAAACATCGCAAGCCGCAGTTCTGCTGTGCCATGGAGAGCAGGACCCGTTCGTTGCATTGGCCGATGTGGAGCTGTCGGCCAAGTCTCTGGAATCGCACGGACACCGCGTTCGCGTGCTGGAACTGAAAGACGCGATGCATGGATACACCAATCCAGCGCAAGATCTGAATCCCAATCCATCCTTCGCGTATCAAGCCGAAGGGGCAAATCGGGCATGGGCTGATGCCGTCGAGGTCTTGAAATCGATCTAGAGAGTAGAACTTGATGGAGTCGCATTGTACAACATCTACGGTGCAGGCAGAATGTGCCTTTCGTCGTGCTCTATCCTTCAGTGTTCCGAAGAGGTTTCGCATCGCACATTGTCCTCGCTTGGATGAGCCAGCCGACGCAGGAACAGCCTGCCAGATTGAACAAGGAACTCTGACTAGACAGTTGCACTATTCCGACGCACCACAGAGAGTGAGAAAGTTGGTATCGTCTCATAGACTGTAGCATTCTCTAATGGAGTAGGCTTACGACCAGCGCATCTTCATCGCATGGTTGCTGAGTGTTGAGTGTTGGATCGCTCTCATCACATGTCGTATGATGACATTGGAAGGCGGAGGCATGCAAACGCACTGGCATTGCAGCAGATCCATCTCCAATTGCTCTCCACGACACTGGAATGTCCGAAGGATTCAGCCTGAATCGCTGCTACCTGCTGACGATTGCTGGGATGCCTCCTGTTGCTGTCTCTGCTGCTCCAATCTCCGTTGCCTTCTCTTGTACCGAAGCCGTTCCTTGTCCCTCTCCACACCGGCCCGCATAACATCCCGATCCCACACCTGCGATCTGTGGCTGTACGCAACGGCACCCACAGCAGCCAGCGTCGTCATGCCCATGACCACCGCCGGTCCTCCGCGAGGAAGCAGCTGCCTGACCATCGCCTGTATCTTTGTGGTGGGAAGGTGACTGCTTTGTTGGGAGGCTCGCGGATGGGTGTGCACAACCAATTAGGGTACCGTGACAACACTGATGAAGGCGGGTTTGATGCCAATGACTCCAATGACTCCAATGACGCCAACGACGCAGGGATGATGAGGATACTCTTGCTCTTATCGGTGCTTGTAGAATGGGGTGACAGGCATTCACGACAACTCGCTCCACTATCGCCTGTTGCGGTTGTTGCAACTGTTGCGATTCCATCTGATGCGTTGTTACGTCCACGTTCGCTTTTGTCTCTCTCTTGTTTCTTTCGATTTACAGTATTAGTCGACTGTGCTTTTATTTTGGCGCGAAACTGATAATCGACAACTTTGACTGCTCTCAACTGAAGAAAACAAACAGAATATCATTCACGAGTCAGTTCGGCTGATTCGTGACTGTCGTTTCTACTCAGTCTGTCCACCACACGGAGAGATGTGAAACAGAGCGAATCTGGGCTTCTCTGCCACCACCAACACAAAACATGATGTCAACCCAACATTCGGAGGCCGTCCTGGAGTGGGTGCCCATCAAAGATCGGCCACAGGTTCATGGGTATCACAATCCTTGTTGCGTGGTAGTACGATCTAATCAATCTGAACAAACGGACCCCCATCAAAAGCAACACAATGGCGACGGAAGAAGACGCTACCGAAGACCAGGCAGAGCCAAAGCCTGCCCGTGAGGCTGCACAGAAGCCCCGTCGAATCATCCGCAGACGGAGACGCAACAAGGGACCGGAGATCGACATGGCGCTGCTGGAGAAGACCGTGCAAGCGTCCAGCCTGCCCAAGGCCTACAGCTTCGAGCTGCCCAAGACGGTCCAGCGCATCCAGTCCATAGGCGCTGCGCATGTGGCCTTGCAGATGCCAGAAGGTCTCCTCATGTACGCAACCGTGCTGTCCGACGTGATCAAACGGCTCTGTCCGACGCTCACGCAGGTTTCCATCCTGGGCGATGTCACGTACGGAGCCTGCTGCGTCGATGATCTCGGAGCGAAGGCCCTGGGAGCCCAGCTGCTGGTGCACTACGGCCACTCTTGCCTGGTGCCCATCCAGCACACGGCCATTCCATGTCTCTACGTCTTTGTGGAGATCACCATCGATGTGCCGCATCTCGTGGACTGCCTCGACATGACCCTGTGTGGTGCGCCCGTCTCCACATCAGCTTCGACGTCAGCAGATGTGGATGTGCCTACTAATTCAGACACTAGTGTGGAGACGAAGCCTCTCGTCTACCTCCTGGGCACCATCCAGTTCCGCCACGCTCTGTTGGAAGCTGATAAGCTCCTGCAAGCCAAGGGATACGAAACCAAGATCCCGCAGGCCAAGCCACTGTCTCCAGGAGAAGTTCTGGGCTGCACATCGCCGGTTCTTACCAGCGACAGGGATTCCAACGCGGTCGTGTGCTTCGTCGCGGATGGACGTTTCCACCTGGAATCCACGCTCATCTCCAATCCGCACATCCCTGTGTTCTACAGGTACGATCCGTACAGCAAGGCGCTGACGGAGGAGGCCTACAAGCATGAGGAGATGAAGGACATTCGTCACAACGCCATCCAACGCGCTCGATCCGCCAAGACCTTCGGCATCTTGCTCGGGACTTTGGGACGTCAGGGAAACCCTGCGATCGTGCAAAGGATCAAGGAGACGCTGCGCGCGCAAGGCAAGCGCCACTTCCTCATGCTCGTCTCGGAGATCACGCCGCACAAGCTGGCTCTGTTCCACAACATCGACGCATGGGTGCAGGTGGCATGTCCCAGACTTTCCGTCGATTGGGGACATCATCTGTGCGAAAAGCCCGTCCTCAACCCATACGAGTTGATGGTGTGCCTCGAGAAGTCGGAATGGAGGAAGGTGTATCCCATGGACTACTACGCGCAGGCTGGCGGCGAATGGGCCAACTACCATGAATCCAACAAGAATCGTGTCATCGAGATATAGCGCAGCCCAACACTGCACAACACAGCATACTGCAGTGCAGTGCAGTGCAGTGCAGAACAACGAATGGCACGAGAGAGAAGCACGAACAAAGGTACGTCCCAGCTGACTGCACATGCACATTGCAAGTGTTCAACTGCACGTTCCACTTGTATGTTCGCTTCACCTTGCTCAATGTCCAACGTAGCAAATAGATCCATCACGAGGGCGTAGAATCTCATTTGAGCCAAGTGCTTAGCACCATCACCTGTCTCTTCCAAATCTGCGCAACATCAAACTGCTTGTAACACTTTTCCCTCGATCATCATTCCACACTGTCGGGGGACATTTAAGCTCGCAACATTCCAACTCACGTGCAACTCACACAACTGCATGTTCTAATCCATTGCATCATGTTCCGTGTTCCTTTACTGTGCGTCCATTTCGTCACAGCAGTCGGTCCTGTGCGAAGCAGATCGTACAGCAGCCCTGCTGGCCTGATCAGAAATGTGTAATAGGTACACCTGTACTGTGTCAAATATAATTGTGAAGTTCATAGAGCAATAATGTAATAGAAATAGACGCATCAAACTGTACAAAAGACGCGTTTTCGTTCTCTCCCTCTATCTGTTTGCAGTGCAGAACGCCCTCCATGATTGCTGAATCGAACTCCCCCGACGTACCATACCCACCCACTCGTACTTTGCTGCACCCCACAGAGTTTGCACACTCCGTTACACGTGATTAGGAAAGCAAAATAACTGTTTGGCTTTTTCACTAACTTACAAGGGTCCTTTTAACTTCCGATCGCGTGGCTTTACTGTCCCATGCGGATGATGAGGATCACCACCAGAACGACCAGCACACCGATGAACACCCACGACAATGCCAGGGCCTTCCACATCAGCGACACTCGCTTTCCACCGTCTGAAGATTGGGCGACGTTGTTGCGCGATGAGCGTTTCAGAGCCTGCAGGATCTTAGCTTTCGGGTCCGTAGGCTCGTCGCTCGAGGTGTTCGAAACGTCTGTGTCTGTGCTGCTCGAGCCCTGGAGGGGTGGTTCGTCGGGCGCCCTCGGGGCCTGCTTCGCCGCCCTGGCGGAGGCCAGCGTGCTGCCGCCGATGCTGCTGATATCGTCCTCGGTCCCCTCCTTCCACACTGACACGTCGTACGTGCTCGGCGAATACTGCAGACTGTCCTCCACGCTCTGCCCGTCCTCTTCTCTCAACAGGGAATTAAAATACGAGTGGAACGGGGAGCTGTACATTTTCAATGCAGATGGGCGTAGCATTTGCTTCGGGTCTGCCTTGGGTGGTGTGGCCTTCGTCTTCTCGGAGAGGACGGGAATCTGTGGGAGGGGTGTGGTGGCATCTTCATCGTCGGTGCCCTCGACCGCAGTCTCGAAGCTGGAGGAACCGAAGTTGACCTCCTCCAGATTGGTGATGCCCGCGAGATGATCACCGATCACATCACCGATGTCCTCACCGTCGAGCTCATCGTCGGTAGGAGCCGGCTCGTCGGTGGCGTTGTCGACGGCGTTCTTCTTCGCATCTGTTGCTGCGCCATCAGGAGGCGCTGTCTCCGCGACGAGATTTCGCTCATCAGCTGCGCTAGTATCTGGGGTTGATTGTGGCTTCGCTGCCATTGGCTTGGCCTCCTCAATGTCGCTCATCTTGTGCTGTTGCTCGTTGCGTGCGGATGTGTCGATGTGTGTGGGTGTGCTCAGAGTATACTTTTCTGCAGTTGCTCAAGTTGCTGTTGTTGGTTGTGTTGTGTTGTGTTGTCAAGTGCAATTCATGCGATTGTCGATCCCGGATGACGGTCGCGATTGGTGTGGTTCGTTCTTTCTTTCGTCACCTCTTTCGTTCGGGCTGTGCTTTACCGTCACGATGGTGATCGTGTTGCTGCTGTTGTTGCTGCTGCTCCTGCTGATGATGGTAATGACATACAATGCCCTGGTATGCTTGCGTTGTGGCGGAGTGAATGGTTTGCTGGCTCAATTTACAAGCTCTCTTCAATCTTGACTTTGCCTTTGAGTCTGTTGTTGTTGTCGTCTTCGTTCTTCGCGTGCCGTCGGCCGTGAGTCGGAAAAGCGCCTTCTCCGTGCTGCACCTTGCTTTGGTGGCTTCAATTGGTTGACGGGTGGGTTGTTGCTGAGTAACGAGGAGGTCGGCCACGAGGCGTTTCTGTGCGAGGAGACACGGCGGTGAAGCAAACAACGAATCAAACAAACAATCGCAGACTCCAAACCAAATTCAAAACAGGATGTTGTGAGTGGATAGTAACGGCCATGCGGACAATTCACACAGTTGGAACGCGCGAGCCGGGCTTGACAATAATGATCTGTGTTGAATCGTGACTTCTGTTTGCCGAACACCATGCTATGGAGGTTAATACGGCGTTATTTTGAACGCTGGATTGCCAACCACGAGCGAGTCCGCTCTCTCCGAACACCTCACAAAATCAACGTTGTCATCGCCACCATCGCCATCCTCGGAGTCTTCCAAAATACAAAAATCCTCCTCTTGGCGCACTCCCACTACTCTCCGCTTCCTGCACTCTCTTCCTCATACACAGCGTGACATGGCATGGCATGTCATGCTGGAGCGACTGTTCCAGCTACTCTATAAATATTAACACTCGTAATCGTAATCGTGTCATCTGTACTGCTCTACTCCTATTCGTATACCATCGACACATGGTTGGTTTACACCAAATATATTGTTTGTTTGAAGGTTGCTAAGGGGAGGCTACGGTTCCAGCGCATCAGGCTGGCACTGAAAGCAGCAGTCCGTGCAACAATCGCAGAGGATCTCATCGCAGTCGGCGTAGAGCTGGTTGATGGATGACGCGTTGCAGACGGATTGCGGCATCTCTCCAACGATGTTGTTCTTGTAAAGTCTGAATGTCTCCAAAGAAGCGAGCGAACCCAGCTGATGCGGAACGTCTCCAATGAGCTCGTTCCTCTCGATGCTGAGGACGCGAAGATGGGAGAGCCGCGATAGTTCTTCTGGGATCTTGCCATCCAAATCGTTGCGTGATATGATCAGAGATTCTGCGGAGCAATTGTGTTGGGATGTGAGGGTATCAACAACAGCGTGTGTTCGTTCCCAGTGATGACGACGACAGACACGTAAAACGTAGAAAAGGGAAGAAACCACTTGGGAAAAGATAGCATGCCATTTGGTGTCATGTGAGTCTGCTTGTCATATGATGCCATGTGATTGTTGATAGAATTGCATGGATGTATGTTGTCACACCATGGAATTCCTCGCATACTCATGCATTGTACAACTACAACTACGAGATGAACGTACCTAGCTTCGACATGGCTCCGACGTAAGATGGGATGCTCCCTGTCAGCTTGTTGCCTTGTAGGTTGAGAGTGACTGCGAAATGCAATGCAATGCAATGCGATACGGCGTAGCGAAAGGTGATGTGCGAAAAGAGGACCTGTTAGTGGACGCTTGACGATCATATCTTGAAGGGTGCGTGTTTGGATAGCACCATGGGTATGTACTCTACTCGTTTGGGAGAGAAGTTACTGCCCGCGAAGTGTCATCTCGCGCAGTGCATACATGGGGCCACAGTACAAGTAATACCAACAGCGACTGCAGCTGCAAAAGCATGCGGAATAGAGTACAGATGCCCACCTCTCGAGAGGAACGTACCGAGGTTGGAGAGCAACGCGATTTCGGATGGGATCGATGATTCCAGCCGATTGCTGCCGAGGTGCAAGGTCTGCAGCGTGTCTGAAAGCATCCAAAGTCCCGATGAGAGATTCCCACCCAGGCTCAAATCTTCCAAATGGATCGTGGTCAGGTTACCATCACTGTCGCAGACAGTCTCTGCACTGGTGATGTTGCTGGAGCGAGCTCTATCCATCGTGTTTGCGTCGTGGAATGTTGAGAACCAGGTGCATTCATCGGTGTAGGTCATCCACCCGTTCATGCCGTCCGCTCCGAAGACGATGCGTGAATCCAACGAGATGTGCCTGTTCCGACTGTATGATCCTTCCAGATAGATCATCGCCATTGCGAAACGCTGCAACAGACGAGTGGACATGTACGAGGGGAATGCAGGATCGGCCAGAAGCCAATGCAAGGCTCTGGATTGGGGGCTCTGCTCATCCTCAAAGTCGGTCGTGCCCTCTCGCATTTTGTTCGTAACAAGGTCCTTCAGGAGCAGCTCGTTTGCCGTTGTTGGAGCGTCGCTGGGGGACTCACTTGGGAGCATCGTCGGCCTCGAGGTGGGTGACATGGAGATGCTTGGCGTATTCGAAGCAGTCTCAGTTGGTGTTTGAGAGGTGGAGCCGTTGGTTGGTTCTTGGGTTGGCATACGCGTTGGAGGGTGTGTCGGTATGAGCGCTGGTGCTACGGTGATTCTGGAGACCTCGTTGGGCGCGTTGGGCGGAAGCGAGATGCTCGGGCTGAGTACTGGTGCGCTTGACACATCCGCCGACGAGGATGACGACGATGATGATGAACTTGAAGTGGAGCTGTCATTTCGACGCACGTGCATCAGCAGCAACCCACAAAGGGCGACAGTGATTGCAGAGATCACGCACAGCACTGCCGTCGCCAGGACATATCTCTTGAAACGTTCTTGTCTGTTGTGGATCAGGAGTCGTTTGTGGGATGCATTTGGATACTTTGCACCCTTCTCCTGGTGCGACGTCCGGGTCTTGACCGGACTTTTGTTACTCGCGACGAAAGTGACTTCACTCTTGCGAACTGGTCTACCGTTTCCATTGGAAGCATCTCGTCTCCGTTTGCCCTCGCAGTCGCTCACAATCTTGAGATTGTCTCCAGTGTGCTGATATCGATACTTGCGATTGGCTTCGAGGTCATCATCGTTGAGCTGAGCACGTTGAGGTCTCCCACGCTTGCTCTGCGCAGGCCGATGTTGCTGTCGAGTAGCTCTGGACGCACGGTTCGACGATGGCGTCCGTTTGCCAACACTCTCTATCTCGGGAATGCCGCACTCTTCTGCAATATGGGAGGCTACCTGCGCCATATCCACAATGCTCAAGTCATCCTCCATGTATCCGTCGTGATCTTGATCTCGTTGAGAAAATCCTGATGACATGCTGCGGTTCTTGGCTTGTTGACGCTGGTGACCATTGGCATTTCTGTTGCTGTTGCTGCTGCTGTCATTGTGCCCTCTACTGTTTGATTGGCCCTTCGTGGGTTGCAGCAGAGCCTCTCCTGTGCTGACCACACTGCGAACGGACGCGATCAGTCGCTGCCTGATCTTCCGCTTTTCAGCTTCATCCGTCGTTGTGGCTTCCGTGGAATTGGTCGTGTCAAATTGTGCGTCACTTCGACGATGGCGACCATCAACCGCGTCATCCCATGCTTCGTCTTCTTCATCCTCCTCTTCCACCTCGTGGATGGTGTCTACGAACGGCCTGTCATCATCTTGGAAGAAGCTCTCTCTTGTGGATTCATACAGAAACCGACGCATGAGGTCGTGATCGCTGTCGCTCATTCCTTTTGTCTCGTGGTCGGAACCACTACGCTCCAGCGCCTCCGTCTGTTTCTGCCTTCGCGCACTCCTTTTGACTCTCGCCTTGACACCTGAAGTGGCAGCCTCGAGGTCGACACCATGTTGCTCCATAATGTTCTTCCCTGAAATCTCGCTGTGATTGTGTCGCCTTTGGTTTCCAGCCGTTGTGGATGTTGTATTAGTGCGAGTGAAGTCGCAATACGTCTCAGTTGGTTGTCCTTTACTCGATTTCTTGATGCACCTCTTCGGCTCTCTTCCGTGGAATTGATGCAGATACTCGTCTCGGGAGACTGATTCTCTCGTGATGTCTCACTTGGTTGCAATGCACCCTTGTTTTCTTTGGATGTTTGGATGTTGTGGCTGTTGCCGACTCTAACTTTTGAAATCGCTTTTGGGTATCGATGCCAATGTCAATGTTGATGTCAATGTTGATCGAATGTTGATCTAATGTTGATCTAACGTTGATCTGGTTGCATGATTGCAGACGCCGATGGTCCTTGTCCTTGAGCTTGTGATCGAATGAATGTCCGCGGTGGGCTTGTCGCCATTCGCTATCACGCTTGCATGAAAGTGTTGGCAAGCAGAGATAAGTGCTGATACGATGATGACGGAGCAGAGAATTGAATGATACTCTGCCAATACTCTACTATTCTACAGATTTTGATGCAACTGCTGATGTGGCTGTGAGTGTGATAGCGGGAGCGGGCAATGCGGGGGAGGGATCATCATCGCTGCTTTGGTTCGTTGACGGGTGTTTGGTGGAGAAAGGAAAACCAATCATGTGTGAAATTGTTTTTGGTTGGAGGCTCTCTATCCAATTCAAATTTCAAGTGGCCCCAGTTTCTCAGCCTGTGTGTGGCTGACGCGTTTCCGTGAAGGGCATGCGAGCGACACACACGAAACCGCAATGCCATTTGGCGCCATTTCTTTACAAGACACGAGTGATTCGACAAGGTGAGCGAGCCGAGGAGGGACGCGCAAAAAGCGTGGCGAGATGTCAGAGAGCACAGCGCAGAGCAGCGCGGGTGCGACAGAGTGCCGAATGGTGCATAGTACTGACACGGAGACCAGTAGTCGTATGAGTAGCTGGCATTGGTCCGTGCGAGTTATGCATGTCGCAGGTACAGTACGCCTGGACTCGAATACGGATGCTAACAGCGCCACTTACATTTTCTAACCCCGTCTTGTAGCGCTGTCCTGGTGCTCAGACTAACTTCATGGACTACTCTTGGTTGGTTCGCAGCCGCATCAATTGTATTCGCAGGTTTGGTGGATCTGTCGTGGAGTCGTTGCAGATACTCTCCTGATGAATTCCCACCGTGTTTTCCACGTGTGACCTCGACTTCCAGATGTACGCGTGCCACTGCTAATCACAAGCACTTGTATCATTGATCGTCCCGCTGTTCCATGACACTATCACGATGAATTCTCTCGTCGAAATGTGTCATGCGACGTCGTGCCGCTAAGTTTCCGCCTGCTTGGCCTTACAAATGATAAGGATCGTGTCTCCACCCGCCAAATGATCAGCAATAGTGCCGTCGAAATCCTCGCAGGATCTGGCAGACGAGGCCTTGGAATCCAGCGTCCACCATTTCTCGGATTGGCCCTTGTAGACCATCCAGTGGCGTGTCAGTCGCCTGTGGATCCAACCCAAAGTCCCCGGCACATTGACGAGAAGACCAGCGAACCCCTCCCGTCTCCCATCATCGATCGTTGCAATGAGATCGGCGCTCGACTTCCTCGCATCAAAGAACATTGCCTCGTATCCTTGCTGTTGCAACACGAGCAGCGCCACATTGGCATCGTAGTTGCCAGTCCCCATCCAGCTGCGATGCGGGTTCCTTCCCCATTTGGTGTCGGGCGACAGCGTCTGACAAGCCGCTTCCATGTCTGACTTGGTGAGCCTCGACTCGCCGATCAGCATGTTGAGCGCGTGCAGCAGGCACATCTGGTTCATCGGACCCTGGCTTTCGTGGTAGGGTTGCGCCATGATGGATCGGCGCGTGCGTATTGTGGACGTTCTTCTCCAATGGGAACCAATGCGTCGTCGTCACACGAGCGTTGCCATCAACCAAGAATGGAGCGCGCCACGTTCATCGCATGCGGTCCGTGTCGGAGCGTGGTGATAGTTCGTAGAACGTGGAGAGACACGGTGGAGTGCTCGCCCTCGCTTACTCCAAGGCCAATATCTGGAATTTCCCTGCTTCAGTTGTGAACAGATCGACACCGGCGCTCTTCCTCTGTGTGCATTGACGTCGGTCCTTTGATTGGTTGTGCTGGAAGGTCTGCATCTGATGCGGTGTCTTTGCAGTGTTCCTCGTGGCGCTCTTTCGCGAGTGTCGTTTGCGATTTCACGTTTTGCTAGGTAATTTGCCTAATCGAGGTTTTCGAATTCGCCCTGGATACTTTGTCTTGTATTTCGACGTTTCCTTCAATGTGTGAATTACTCGAACCCTATAATTTGGTTCGGTTGGATCCAACCAGTCATTGCCGACAATGGCGCAGATGCGCGAAGAATGACACGGCAACAAAACGCAACAGCACAAGAGGCGTGTGCGCGCATTCGTGCTTTCGCTGCGCATCTCAGGAGACGTGGAAATTCACCAAGTTCATACACCAGTAATACTGCGACAAGCAAGGAAGGAAGCATTGACAGAGGAAGGCAGTGCATCAGCGGAGAAGAGTTGTTCGGTTGCAACAGCGATTTGGGTTCATTCGCTGAAGACAAGAGACAGACAGAGGGGGAGGCAACTGCGTCAGCGTGTGCGGATTGAAATAGAATCGATCTTCAAAGCAGCGATAGCACGAGCAAAGGCACGAGCCAAGGCAACAGCAGGACCAGCTGATCAGCAGCCCAACGAGCGAAGAAGTGCAGAACAGGGACACCAAGAACTCGATTCACAATGGACGGAGGTGGTCATGAAGGCGGCGGCACGCTTGCCAACGTCGGCTGGCACTTCGTCGTGCTGATGAGCCGTCAGGGCAAGATCCGTCTCTCCGAATTCTTCTCCTCGTACACGGAGAGCGAGAAGCGCCGGATTCTGCGAGATATCGCCGGAGACGTGCTGCCGCGCGCGCCCAAGATGTGCAACATCATCGAGAAGGGAACGTACAAGTTCGTGTACCGTCGGTACGCCAGCCTCTACTTCGTCATCGGCGTGCCGCACGGCATGAACGAGCTCATCGTGCTGGAGCAGATCCATCTCTTCGTGGAGGCCCTCGATGGGTACTTCAATTCAGGTGCGTTTCGGCTTCGCTCACATCATGCTCCGCCAGAGTGAAGTGCTTCCACTGCATTCGCTGGCATCTTTCATGGAGATTTCCCGTGGAGGTCTTCCATGGAGGTCTTCCATGGATGGGTGCCAGCACCAGCGCCTTGCCAATTCGTGCTTTACGTTGAATGTTGCCACAGGTTTCGCCAAGGCGGCCGGAGATGTCCATGAGAATCGGGACAGTGTTCTGTCGCAGCTCCGCTAAACCCTGCGTGGCCTCGCCTCTCCCAATGCCGTGCCCGCCCATACCATCATATGAATGCGTCGATTGACAAAATTGCTTCACCTTGATGGACGTCGATTGTCTTTGACTTGGCGTCTCCATCCCTCCAACGGCACCACTTTATCACGGAATCATTGCACTCACATACATACCATACATTCTCTCCTGTTCATTCATTCTGCTCTGTTGTCACTTGTATTCCTTCATGGAATGGTGGACCTGATGTACCGACTGACAGTGTGTGAGTTGGATTTGGTGTTCTCGCTTCACAAGTCCCTGCTCATTCTCTTCGAAATGTTCGTGGGCGGCAAGCTGTGTCAGAGCAACAAGCGCGAAGTGCTGAAAGCCATCGTGGAAGCAGAGGAGCTGGTGGAAGAGCTGACAAAGCCGGGAGATGACACAGCCAGTCAGCTGGATGATGGTCTGTCCTTCCAAGAACAGTTCCAGCTCGGTCGCAAACCTGGACGAAGAACGGGCGGAGGAAGGTGAAGCCGACAAATCGGGTCTCCATGAGCAGCATGCGTTCTGCGCGAACTGCATCACGAGCCATTCACGCAGGCACAAGTTGCGCATACATACGAAAAGCAGCGGAGGGAGCGGCACCGCTCTACCGCATTGGTACTCTATTGAGCACAAGTACGAACAAGTAAAGATCAATATCGACCAATGCAACAGTGTGTATAGCATCCTCTTGAGTAACCAAGAGGATGAAGTGGTGTTCCATCAACTGCATCCAGCACTACTCCGACGCAAGTGTGCAATACGATGCCGCTAAGGCTGTGCATAGTAGAGCAGAGGAGTCGCGTGTCCTTCCTGGTGTATCATAATATGCATGTATGGTAGGTGTTGGCATGTGGCGTTATTCCTCTACTTACTCGTCGATTCATAGATGCCTGTGTGGCGACCGTCGGCGTCCTGTCCAGTCATTGCTTCCAGAAGCAAGCACGCACACTGAAATCGAGCTGAGCCGCCTATCATGTCCACATTGCACAGTTGCAAACTCGCGTTGCAGCTCGACAAAGTGATGTTTGCACCACATACCATCGTCGCCATCATTGATGCGCGAATTCCGTTGAGGTTGTGGATCATGTGCCGAGTGCTCTGGCTGGAGTGCACTCTTTCTCCAGTCCACAACGAATGCGAAATGAAGAGATGCCGAGCGTCGCGGCGCAGTGCAAACGCTCAAGAGGGCATCTATTCTGTGGTACGTCTTCGTGCGAGTACTTCAATGGCATTCCATGAAGTTACGGCCGATTCTGTCCATTTTGGGGTGGCGCTCCTGGATCCCCTCCGGCAGACGCCTGATCCTGTACTGTGTTGAACGAGCTGCAGCTTGGGCACTGGGTTCCCAGGAAGTGCCAATTCTGCCGTACGCTCCTGGCTTCGCAGTCGTTGCAAATGATATCGACCGATCGTTGCAAATCCGCCGGCATGGGATGCTCGGCAATATCCCGAGCGCGAGCCTCCCAAGCCGCCGCCATCGACTGCTGTGATACCACTGTCTTCTTGCAAATGGGGCAGCGATAATCGAAACCAGCCAGCTTCCGGAAGCAGTGAGCATGGATGGCATGCCCGCACGGCAGATCCTGCGGGGATTGTCTTGACGAGAACATATCTTCGCGGCAAACTGGGCAGTTGTTTTTGTACTTGTCCTTGAAGCATTGGTGCGTGTTGAAGACGCTGACGGAGATGCACATGCAGCATTCGTTACAGTGTCTGAATGATTCTCTTCCGCCGACTCTGCAGAATCCACATTGGTGACAGTGGAACGGCTTCCGTGACTGTGTGCGCGCGTTTGCAAACAATTGTGTACGGTGTGGCAAAATTGGTTTGTGTGCGTGTTTGGGTGTATGCATCGTGCATGGACAGCGTATCCATAGTGTGCGGATGGTTGGGTTCGTTTGGCGTGGTGTGGAATTGGTCCCAGCCAGAATGGAAATAGGCATGGAGGAGTGAGTTGATGTGCTGTTGTGAGTATTATGGTACAGACCAACGATGATGTGGGCGTGGATGTGGATCTGGATGCGGTTCACTTGGACACCATCAAGAAGATCGAAAGGAGAAAGAGCAGACCCATCCCAAAGACCTTTGCCATTCCAACACAAGAACGCAAAGTCGCCCCAGCAAAAATGCAAACCTACCTGCGCCATCCATAGGTTACAGATATGGCAGTGATATTCGCCAAACACCGTTTGGCAACTGATACAATGATTCCTGTGTCGTTCCGAACGTTGTTGTTGTTGTTGTCGTTGTGCGGTACAATGATGGTTGATTGATTCAATGATTGAGTGATTGTTTTCGTGGAGCAGATATCGATCGTCCAGGCCAATACGGAGACACGAGAAAGTGAAATGGGACGTGAGAAGCTGGCGTTAGCGTTAGTGTTTGTATTTGAAGAAGCTTTGATGTCAACCATTGAACAGGCCTCTCCAGGAGCACACAGCAGCGCAGAACCAGCGCCATGGGATTCTTCATGGATACCAACGCATGTAATCGTTTGGGTGGATGAATGATGGCGAAGCGAATATAGTATCTTGCTGCAAGAGCAAACATTCTCATAATCGCAGTTACCGATTTGCTTCGCCATTTCAATCTCGATCAAGTAGAGACCCCCAGACAGAGGCCATACTCCCCGTCTCACGACAACGATCGTATCAACAGAGACACACTCCATACACAACCACACGCATACAACCACACGCATACAATCACACGCGTACATGCGCGACACTTACGACGCTGCCTGCCTGGTATTGCAGAGCTTGCAAACGACTTCCCGCACATGGAATCGGTTCATGGGCGGGTGCCCTGGCGGGCTCATCTCGTCATGGCAGATGCGGCAGCCGAAAACCCTGTTGCAGCACGGCGCCACGATGTTGCAATTGCGCTCGTAGTGACCGCAGACGTTTCTGCTCTCGGGGGTTGGCACCACGGGTGCCTGCTGGGGCGTGACCTCCGTGCGTCCACCAGACATGAGGTTTTGGATCCTCATTCGCTTCTCGGCATCGCTGAGCGACGTGTCTCTCTGAATGGCCTGAATGGCTCTGCGACGTGCAATCGCCGCATCGTCCTCCACCCGCTCCGGTGCTGGTGCTGGCGCGTCTTCGGCCATCTCCTCTTCATCCTCCTCGTCCTCCTCGTCGTCTTCATTGATGTCATCGTCGCTGTCACCCATATCAGCGTCGATCATGACGTAGTCATCACCGGATGCCATTGTTGTCTAGAGTATTGGGACTGTGGTGCAGAGTATAATAGAATAGAATAGAATAGTATGGAGTAGAGGATTCTGTTTGATGTCCTTGTTCTTGATGTTCTCGGTATCTTCGAAGTCCTCGATCTCCACGTTGCGTGCTCTGCGTTCTGCGTCCGATGCTGACTTCTGTGCGAGCGCAATTCTGCAATCCTGAGATGCCACGGGTGTGTGATGTAGCTGGAGGAACTGGGAGGTCCTGCGCTGTCCTATGCACAGTATGCTACTCGAGAACGGGAATGTGTCGTCTCGGGTGGTATGACCTGTGACTTTCGAAGGCAGCGGGTGCTGATGGCAGACGTATCTAGTAGCAGGTGAGCGACAGCACGAAGTAGGCGCCTTGTGTATTCGTAGCGTACTATTGTGTGATGAGAGTATTGTGGATGCTCTTCTCTCTATTCGTTCGCTTGCGTGTGCTTGATTGTGGGAGAGAAAAGTGCCGGCTCTGGTGCAACATCAGAACATGGTGCCGTACCATGGGGATCATCGCCCCGCACTCGTAAGTGCCTCGCGTGGGTGGGATGGAGGTCCCTTTCTCCGCCGTCCTCCCACTGACGGAAATAGAGACATGCGCGGATGGCTCAGCATGATCACTGCGCCTGTGTGTGTGTTTGGCGTTGCGTGCCTTCGCGACATTCTCACCTTCGCCATTTGTGGTTCGAATGGGTCGTCGATTGAGTCATCAGTCATCCAAACCAATCAGTATCCACGATTACCATGTGATATGGCACCACACGAATGGTAGCATCACGAATGTAGGAGATAGAAGCGTGGATTGTTTGGTGGTCTCCAAGTCACCATGCTTCACGTTGGTGCTCGTTCCAACAGGATCATCATCATCATCATCCTGACGAATACAAACAACAAGGAGGACCACTAACCACTCTCCAGCTCTGTGCTCGTGTGTGGATTAGCGCACCTTGATCATTTGAAGGTGGTGTCGTGGAAAAGTGGAAACTACTACAGCTGCGCACAGTGGTTACGGTTGCTCGCAGGCACGCATGTAACTAGTCTCTCCTCGTCGAGTTGGCTCGACTCCATGGTACGCCTGCCTACTCCCATTCGATTGTGGCAGGCGGCTTGGAGCTGATGTCGTAACAGAGGCGGTTGATGCCGCGGACCTCGTTGATGACGCGGCTGCTCATGGTGCCCATCACATCGTAGGGGAGGTGGTAAAAGTCCGCGGTCATGTAGTCTGTGGTCTCCACGCAACGGACGCTGGCGACCCATTCGTAGGTGCGTCCATCTCCCATGACGCCGACCGATTTGACCGGGAGCAAAACGACGAAGGCCTGACCGATCTTGCGGTAGTGACCGCTCTTCAACAGCTCCTCGATCACGATGTCATCGGCTTCCTGGAGGATCTTGACCCGGTCGCGTGTCACCTCTCCCAGGATGCGGATGGCGAGGCCTGGACCAGGGAATGGATGGCGCCACACGCTGGTTTCATCGATTCCCAGCGCCATTCCCAGCTCTCTCACCTCATCCTTGAACAGTTCGCGAAGTGGCTCGATCAGCTTGAGCTTCATGGTATCAGGCAGACCACCGACGTTGTGGTGCGTCTTGATCGTCGCAGATGGGCCTTTGTAGGAGATTGACTCGATAACGTCCGGGTACAGGGTTCCCTGGAGAAGGTACTCGCAATTGCCATTCAGATCGTTCTCGATCTTGGTCGCCTCCTCTTGGAACACCTCAATGAAGGTGTTGCCGATGATCTTTCTCTTCTGTTCAGGATCGGTGACGCCGGCCAGCTTGTCGAGGAACCGGTCGCAGGCATCGACACATCTGAGGTTGACGCCGCAGTCCTCGCGCATGCGCTTGAGGACCTTCTTCGCTTCATCCTTGCGAAGGCATCCGTTGTCCACCAGCACCGCGTGAAAACGATCGCCGATGGCGCGGGTCATCAGCACGGCAGCGACAGTTGAATCGACGCCACCGCTGACAGCGCCGATAACATGGTGCTCCCCTACCTTGGCCCGAACCGATTCGATGAACTCATTGGCGTAGTCCGTCATCACCCAGTCCTGCTTCGCGCCCGCGATCTTGATGCAGAAGTTGCTCAGGATCGTCTTTCCCAGCGGCGAGTGCGTCACTTCCGGATGGAACTGCAATCCCCACATCTTCCTCTCCGAATTCTCGATCGTGACGAACTCGGCGTTTGGTGTCGCGGCTTTGGGCACATTCCAAACAGAAGACAAGAGCAGGCGTGGCGGTGCAATTCATCGTGAGAGATTGCCTCTGTGGTTTTCCTTTCAGACGGCTGTTCGTATGCGTATGCGCATGCGTATGCACATGCGCATGGGTTTGCGCTTCCATGTGCGTGTATGCTTGCATGTGCGCCTTGGTTTGTGGTTGCAGGCGTGGATCCGATATTGTCATGACGGATACTGAAAATGCGTACAACGGCCACGGCAACTCGCTGCCCTTGGGAATTGTCTTCCAATGCAAATGCAATTCCAAATGATCGTCGCCCAACGACACAGCACTGCTCCCCAAGTTCATTCACATTCTTCGAGCTTGCGCAATGAATGCGGGAATTTGCAATGTGCTTTGCACGCATTTCAGAAACCCTTGCCAACATTCACATCACGACATCCATGGAGAGTAGAGCATTTTGCCATTCACAGTGCTGTTCGTGGAAATTGCACAGGACTCACCGACTGCCTTGAAGCCGTCTGGGGACTTGGTCAACTTGTCACCATGCGACATCCACATTTGGAATTCGTTGGGCATGCCATCGAAGAGCCTGGATTCGCAGCCTTCTACTCTCTTGACTATCGCCTTTCCGTACTCGTGCTTCAAACCCGGCTCGACGGCTCCGCCGAATGTGTGCGCCAGTTCCTGCATACCGTAGCAGATTCCCAGCACGGGGACGTCACGTTCCTCGATCAGCTTCCAAACTTCAGGCTTGACGTGCGGGGCGCCTTCGTCGTAGACGCTGCTGGGACCGCCGCTCAGGATCACTGCGATGAGCTTGCGCTTGCCAAGCTCCTCGGCGGAGACCAGGCAGGAGTACAGTTCGCAGAACACATTGATCTCGCGGACGCGACGTGCGATCAAATGAGAATACTGGGACCCGAAATCCAGGATCGCCACCTGAGGGCTGCAGGTTTGTTGTTGGCGGTTGTTGGCGATTATTGTGGCATCCGTGGTGTTCCGGATGGCGAATGAAGCAATGTGGATAAAGTGAAGAGTTCGGTGCGAGGTGCAGTATCGGGGGTTAAGATTGATCATTGCCTGTGTCTGTTGTGCCGCGATGCGCTCTGTATCCTTGTGACGTGTGACAATCCAATCGCAGGGAGAAATAGAGAAAGAGCGGCAGAGCCAACGAGGTGCTCCCAAACAACAACACCGGCAGCGGTGGCAGCATGCATGTTGGCAACGCAACCTAAGTCAAGTGAAGTGTCCCGACAGGCTTCCACGATGCCAAGAGCAATGATTGATGGCCACTGCGGAATCTTACCGATCGTAGGCATCGAGTTGAGCTGATTGGGCCATCTTTTCGGTTTCGAGTTGTGGCTTTTCGTTTGTGTGTGACGAGAGTCTGTTGCGGGGATGTGTCCTGTTTTATGCCGCGCTGTGCTGTGCTGCGCTGATGCGGGTACGAAGTGCAGGTATCGGTATTGCTATCTGTGTCTGTGCCCTGGGTTTGGGTTGGGGTTTGGGTCTTGTGCCTTGTCTCGGGTGAACTTGTGTCGTTTGTTCGTGCCTTCTCTCTCGTTGGCGCCTGGTTGGCAGAATGAGACTTCACCGTTGTTCTTTCCTGTTATTCTTGATGTTCTGTCTGTTGCTTTCTTGTTCAGTGGTTGGAATGTTGGTCCGACCGTCTGCCGTTGATGGCACCCTTGTGAGAACAACACATCAACAGGCACGCGACACTGTCATCATCTCTTGGCCACGACGATTCGCAGAGTGCGGTCCTTCGCGCAAGATCGCAGTCTACCAATGCCATGTTAGACGGAACTATTGGATGACATTGAACGGATGTATTGTATTCTACGAGAGTAGCCGTACGGTATTGCTCTTCACAATCTCGTGTTGTGGTAAACGCGCATACTACATAGAATATAATACTATTTTAATGTACTGTGTATGGATATTGTCCTGCTCTACTCGTAAAGACACGCAATAGTTAGGACGCCCTGCTTTGTTCCGGGCGGGCGTCCTCGGTTCTGCGGAATGTCAACAAGTACTCGGGATAAGCCTGAGCGTCGTGATACACCACAAAGACCGATGGGTTGATGACGTCGTCAACGGTCGAATCGTAGAGCTCGAAGCTGTTGTAGGGCTTGGGATCTGGGGTCCTCTGGCCGTGATTTCCTCTGCACCAATCCCCCACAGCCACACGGCACATGAACATATGCCGCGTGCCGTCGTCATCCGGGACGGCGTATGCCGGGTCCATGGAATACGATGCATCGCGGGCGAAATACACTCCCCCTCCGAATGCCACGGCGTTGCGGCCAGAAAAGCTTCTGTTGAAGCCTTGCTGGTTGATCTTTTGGATGTTGTCTGCCTCTGTACCATGAAACAGCCACTTGCGTTCCACCTGTCCTTTCAGGTTGTTGGTATAGGTGCCTGGGTGCTCCTTTTGTGTGGTCTGCATAGTCTGCAACTTCACGGTGTACGATTGCCAAAGGGACATGTTCTGCACACGTCTGATAGACGTGATCTCGACAGCATCTCTGTCTCTGGGGTGCAGCGTGCTTCGGAAGTAATCCTTCGCACATTGGTATTCTTGCGACTCTTCGCGCAATGGATATAGTCCATCCATGACGCGCGAACTTCCATTGCTCGCTGTGTCCCAGTTTGATGGTGCCCCGAGAGACGGCATTTCCGTTCCCATATTCTTCGCCAGAGATTTCATCACACCGGCATCCGCGGCTTCGGTTGCGATTTTCGGGAACCATCCTGAAGTTCTGCGCAGCTCCATGGCGTCCATAATTGTGGCCTTGATCTTGTCATCGATCTGCGATGCCTGGCGGTTGTCGATGTTTCCTGCACTCTCCGTGAGAGGATCGAAGAGGACGTTGCCGTACGCCCAACTGTCGTCGTTTGGATGCTCTCGAACTACCTTGATAAGCTGGCCTACTCTGAGCGGGAGCAAGCCCAGATGGTCGCCGTTGATTTCATCGAAGCTGGGCGGCAAAGGCGGGAGTAAGTGACCTTGCTTGGGATCGGGTTGCAACTGGTACTCCTCGCGCTGGATGCGCCGGGCGTTCCCAGATTTCAAATTGACTTGCTTCAGTTCTTGGAGGTTCAGCTCGAAGCCCGCCCCGGTGTGAGCGTTCTGCTTCTTCTTGACGTTGCTGCTGAGCTCGATTTCGAGTATGGAGTCTTCAGGGTTCTTTTGGTAGTCTTGCCACCCTATCTCGATCAGCGTTGAGATTTCGCGGTTGTACGCAACAAACTGCGTCTCCGCCAGCCGCTCGGATTCTGGATACTGATTGATGAAGCGTTGGTCCTCCTCCCAGTACCACCTCACAACCGTGGTTGGTGCATCGTTCATCGCCTGCTGGGCCTCGTTGTACTCCGCAGACGTCCGGTGCGGGACATTTTGCTTCACCTCCACGACCCCGGTCAATTGCACGTTGATTTGCTCCGCCATTTCCTGCAATTCCGCCGCGCTTTTTTGGAGTGCACGATACTTTGCCCGGTTCTTCCTGCACATGATGAATGTAGCAATGACGAAGACCAGTGCCACGGCGGACGTGATGAACACGTAGTTCGGGATGCTGTCCTTGTCCTTCGGGAGAGGGGTCGAATCCTCGGGGATGATCCCACATGCAGTGTCCTCTCCCATGGCCGTTGGCACGACGCATAGGCCTTCCTTGTCGAGTTGGAAGACTGGCTCGGTTCCGTCGGATGGCACCGTCACCTCGCCGACTGACTTCCATGCGTACGAGTCAGACGCAGCTCTCTGCAAGTTGACGATGGAGAACCTTGGGTCCTTTCTGTCGCCCGTTTCGGTGAAAGCGACGGGTCCACTGACTCCGTCGAACTCGAGCTTCTGAAGCTCCTGGACCACACTTGCACCATCTCTGCGCTTGTCGGCAGGGACACGACCGATGGCCTTCGCAGCGGAGACGATGGCATCCACCATCATCTCGGCAGGGTACTCGGGAAGATCGTCGTATGTGTCCAGCCCTCGCTGAGCGAGGTATTGGTTGAACCGTCGCAGGAAGTCCGCGTACTCCTCGTTCCTGTTGCGGAGCGGAACCACGCCAAGGAGTCCGGGGTACGGTCGTTCTGGCGAGAATTCGGGGCTGTACCGTTCAGCCCATGCTTCGGGTGCCAGCCACACCGCATCTTCTCGCGCCAACCCCTGGGCGTACACCTGGTCCAAGATCTGGCTTGCGTCTTGGGCGTGCGCCACGAGAAGGATGATCTTCGAGTTCTGCTCAGAGTCAAGCCCTGGCAAGCTCTCCATGGCCTGGCGCACAGCGTCGGGGTCCACCATCGTGTTTCTCGCGTTGGCAGAGTCTCTCACGAAGGTGATGGTCGGCGCCTGGTAGGTCGTGCCACCCTGGGACTCCCACAAGTCGCGAAAGTCCTTGGTGAGATCTCTCGCGAATTGCTTGTCGGTCAGGAGGATGTGGACGTTCGTCCATCCCATTGCCTTGAGCACGCCCGCGAGGCCTCCGACTTGACCGAATTCGTTGTCGGGCGGGACCATCCGTGAGAAGAGCGGGTAGTCGTCGGCCCTGTCCGAGAAGATGGTGGCGGTAGACGAGATCGCCACTTGGGCGATGTTCTCCAAGGATGTGACCGTGGCAACGCTATTGGAAGCGCCGCTGCAGCGACAGCCTATCACGGCGTGGATCGCCTGGTCGAATTCGGAGCGGAGCTCCCAGTAGGCCCTGGACGCCTGCGCTGCGTCGCAGCCAGCATCTCCGATCTTACTGGTGATGGTGAATTGATCATTCTCGAAGATGTCGTCGTGCCATCCATCGGTGGGGTCGTTGAGGAAGGCGACGACGGCATTGAAGAGATCGTAGCCGTATGGGGTGTTGGCGACTCCGTACAATCCAGCCATGTTGACGACGGAATCGGTGCCGTTGACGCTCGGATTGGTTGCCATCTTTGTGCGGTGTTGCGATTGAAGCGCAGTGTGAATTGTTTTGCTTTGCTTTGCTTTGTTTGTTGCACTTCGTTTGCTGTTTTGCATAGATTATGAGCAAATGGAGATATGTATTGCTGCAGCGAAGATGCTAAATCGAAGATGAAGCGTGAGAAAGCGAGAGGGGACGGTCAAAGCAACTGCAGCCATCGCGTAGACACGGTGAGATGCCCAACTTCTTCGCAGACTTGTCTCACCATGCGAACGACCTGTGGTAGTCGTACCTCACGATGAAGAAACCTTTTCTTTTTGGTCGCTCCCCCATGGACATAGAGTTCTCATGTCTTGGGCACCACACATGCGTATCTTCCGCGCCAAGGCAAGCGCGAAGGACGGTAGTTGGTGTACGTAGGCATGGTACAAGGTATGCGACCAAGAAAGCGCCGTCGGGTCTTGGGTGCTGACATCGCCTCACTGCGGGCACTGCTCCAGCAGATGACGCGCATGGCCTCGAGCCGTTCGCAAGTCCAATAATTGCGCAACGCCAAGAAGAACAGATGGCGATGAGACATGCGCAGGCGCCACTGAGCCTCGAGTTTCGAACGAAAGGCTCAATCAAGCTTCTGTCCATTTCCGTCTCAGAATCGGTCTCTCTGTCGCTCTGTCGTTCTTCTCTTCAATCTGTTCGTCGGAGGGAGGCTTCCCATCTTTCATGTCTGGCTTCCATCCGAACTGTCAAGATACCAGCGGCGTCAAGACATCCATCGAGGGTGCGATCATAGCGGCGAGTCCTGATTCCGCTCGCCACTTGGCAGAAAAGTGTGTGCTCTGGGTTCCTGTCGCGGTTTGGAGAGGCGAAGAAATGAAGAGAACAGCGTCTCCCGTTTGCGTGTTGTGACCTGTAGACACGGACAACGTATGCACGTAACAAATGAATAATTATAACATTATTGTATTCGTACTGGTCCATCACTCCTGTGCGAATTTGAACTTAGATTCTATAAACATGGATAATAAGTAATTTACCTCCGTATCCCACAAGAGCAAAAAGCAAAATGACGGTTTTGCGTTCGTAACGGACCAGACCCATTCATTTTGTCTAGAAAGACCTCGAGGAACGGATGTGACCTGTCGCGAGTATGTACGCAATGAAGCAAACATCATGCAGCTGCCATACCCAGGTCGGACTGCCCCGTGAAGACTCCACATGTTGTCGGAAGCGATTCTATGATGTATATTTATGGTCGAAGTACTGTTTGTAACACATCCTCTGCTTGAGGGAGTTAGTTCTCTGCTGTGGACAACAAATGTGTGCATTGTACTGAGCAAAGAAGAATGGACAAGCGTTGGCTTGTACGAGTAGATAATGCACGGTTCTAAAGCAACAAAGCGATGCCCGCTTGCAGAAGAAACGCCACGGATGCGCATGTCGACGCCAACGATGAAAGGCCAAACCACGTCGACGGAGGTGCCAGGATTGCTGTTGCGGAGGAAGTGGGCGTTGGCGCCGATGTCCCTGAGCCACCAATGCTTCGATCTGTCTGTTCTGTGTTACTTGGCGCATCGGTCGGGGGGTTTGAAGGTTTGTCCGATGGGGCTGACGATGCCAGCGACGTTGGAGAACTACTGGGGGCTGAAGTTGGCTGGTGGGAAGGAGTTGGTGATGGCAGTCTGCTTGGAATCGACGTTGGGACTGCCGTCGGCATTACTGACGGTGCTCGTGACGGCATCGTCGTTGGGGTTGATGAGGGAGCGCCGCTTGGGGTCGATGACGGCGAATCGCTGGGCGACGACGACACAAAGGGTGATTCGAGGTTGCAGAATTCGATCTCTCCAATAAACGCGCTTCTGGAACTCGAAAAGAACGGTTGCGCATCGTCGGTGGCCTCCTCGCTCGAAGCACCGTAAAACACCGTGAAGTAGCAGCCGGGGCACTCCACGTTCTCATCCGGATGTTCGATGGCACCATTGGCGAATATGTCGGTGTCGTCGGATGCCGTGTCAATTCTCAAAGCGATCACATCGTTCCTTTGTGACACCTCCAATGGCGAATCGAACGGGACGGAGTCTGTGAATTCCATCTCGCCTCTCCCGCGGACGCTTCCTGAAGCCACCTGCATCCAGCTGCCCGGTTCTTCCCACGTGCTGTTCCTCCACCAGATCGTGTATGGTTGGATGGAGGTATCCGGCAGGACGAGCTTGAGGCCATTGATCTGAATGGCCTGGTGGACCTGGATGTCAAATCGAAACGATTGCACGTCGATCCCGCAGTAGCTCGTCGCAAACTCCGTGTGCCTCCAGAAACCACACGACAAGGTTGGCGAAGCAGATGATGATGGCGCCGCCGTTGGCGGTTCTGACGACTGGGAGGGCATCGCAGTCGGTGCGACTGAATCCGTTGGAGCAAAGGTGACAGGCACACGCGTCCCGGTGTGGCAGAAGGTGAGAGCGCCCATGAAAGCGTCGAAGCTGCCTCTGTAGAGGGGCGCGGCATTGGCCGTTGCCTGCGTGCTGGACATTCCGTACATCACCGTGAATGCTGCGGATCCACCCTCCACGAATGCGGCTGGATGCACGATGGGAGCACGACGATCGAAGAAGCTGTTGGTGGATGTCGGTGTGTCGACGCGGAAGGCAATGATTCCGCTGCCGAAGGAGACTTCAAGCGGTTCATCGAATGGGATGCGATCCGTGTAAGCCGAGATTCCTTTCGCTACTACCATTCCCGATGCCAGCCTTGTCCAATTGCCGACCTCGTTCCACGTGCTGTCCCTCCACCAGATATTGTACGGCTGTTCGGATGTGCCCTGAAGAATGAGTTGCATCCCATCGAAGGAGATATCGTCATGAATCTCGACATCAAAACGAATGGAAGCAATATCGTCATCAAAGTACAGTTCCGCGAACTGCGCATGCCTCCATTCGCCGCAACGCACAGTAGGTGCGGCGGAGCCTGTAGGTTCCATGGTTGGTGCTGTGCTGTTATCCTGCAATGGTATTGAACGACGGTACATGATGCGCAACGGCATCGAGTGGAGCAGGGCGGAGTTGAACAGAAAGAGAGCGTGAGAAGACTTGCGGAAGTTGGGAAGACTCCTCCTCCTCCTCCTCGCGCTCGTGTGTCATTGGTTGGAAGGTGAACTTTCGGGCTCATGAAGAATGGCAGGGATTCCTCCGCTCAACAATTCTGTCGCGGCGCTCGCACATGTTCACGATCATTCAACCACCATCATCGTCGTCATCGTCATCGTCGTCATCATCATGGTTGACGCTCTCCCTGGTTCGATGAACTCACCTGTGACGATTCTGTGCTTGCAAGGAGACACAAGCACAACTGCGCGAATCCAACAGCCGAGTATCTCATCTTCGTGATCTTCATTCAGCTTGCTCCAATCCGACTTTGTGAAGGATGGATACCTCTTCCAACGAATTGTGGCTTGCATCCATCATGTGCGGCAAAGCGCAACTTGTGCGCCACTCCTCGCTGCCGCTACGTTTACGAGCGTGCGCAAGAGAAGAGAAGAAAAGAGAACACGATGGTGACCGTGTGAATGATTCACACCAGCCAGGCAGCGAAAGTCGTGATCGTCCTCCGAATCGCTGGGCGCCCATCACAAGAGTTTGTGAGCGACGGTTGTGCAGAGTACCGGACAGGTCGTGCGAAAGAAATAACGGTTGTGTAATCCCGAATTTTTTGGTTGGTGGGTCGCTAAATGGATGTGGGATTTGACGGCGCCAAATGACTAGGCGTGACACATGTGTGTGCAAGAGGTCACAGCGAAGCCTCCTTGGGGACAACAACATGTTCATGCGTTTCCATGACCCAAGTAACTGACCAAGCAACCCCCGTGTCCGTGAGATAGAGCATCATGGTGGTCGTGCGACGATCTACCTAATCCTGCCTGCAAGCAAGTGTAGGTGGCACGAGCTGCGGGTGACGCGACGCCGACAAGGTGAACATGCGCCAGAGTTGGCGATGCGACGATGTGTGGTACATGTGAGTTGTGAGTGATACTCTCTCTCTCTCCCTCCATCTCTCTCGTCGTGGTTGGAGGTTGTTGGTGTCGGCCCGACTCATTCCTGGTAAGTGTCTGCCCGATTGGTATCCAACTTTGGTCGTGCGGTCCATCATGTGCTCACACCCTCTCTAGCTTTGTCATGCGGTGTAGATTGTGCAGCTTCTTCTTTTCTCCGAAATTGTAGGGAGAGCAACAACCGAACGAGGGAAAGGGCAGGGTAGCTGGTATTCTATGATAGAACATGAGTTGGCACAGGAGCCATGCATTATACAATATTAGAATAGAACACAATACACTATGGTACAATACAGTACATCACGAGTCGCAAAGACCCATCCATTGATGACAATGCGTGAAGCATGCGCCGTGATGCGATTCGATGGATCACTGCATATTATGATAGGTCGTACGACACCAAGTTCGTTGAATGATGTACCTACTCTGTCTTTCCAGAGAGAGAAAAGCCAATGGGCTGAAGTAGGGAGGGAGTGTAGGCGTGGATTGTTGCATGGGAGGTTTTCGCTCTCGTCTCCAATTCGCTTTTTCGTGTTGGCACCAGTTCGCCATGTCTCCCGCCACGAGAGTCACGAACACAGAGCTTGAAGCAGGCGGACATCAGAATTGCTTCTGTGTGGGCGCGGATACCCACTCTCGGTGGCAGGTATTTGCATGACCGAGAGGGAACGTCCAGAAGCAGAACAAGAGAGAGACCGAGTGAGGAGACAGACAGGACACCAACAACATCAACGAAGGACATCTGCCTCTGGAGAGGAGGAGGAAACATCACGACGAACAGGGTTTCATTCAAATCAGCAATCGCATCCTCGAAAGCCATTGCAACAGCAATAGCAGCAAGAGCAATAGCAATAGCAAGAGCAATAGCAACAAGAGAAGGAGCCGAAGTGAAGGAAGAGGAAAGCAGCAACAGAGCAAAAGGCATCCGCAAAAGAGGGATTGGAGATCAGGAAAACGGGAAAGCCAGAGAACACACGCGCACTTGTGCTGGCGGAGCACTCCTCACTTCACTCCATCTCACTTCAATTGGCTCCACTCTATCCATCTTTACTTGAGATAATCCATCCAAGCACATAGTCGTAGGCACAAGCCATCACACACGCCATCGCGAGTCCTTGTAAGTGCAGGTGCAAGCGGAAGTGGAAGCGCAAGTCGAATACAAGAAGAGTGCCCTCCAGAGAGAGTCGAGTACTCTCAACTGTTCCATACTCTCTACTCTAGAGACAGACAGGCAGAGACAGAGAGAGAGATAGAGAGAAAGAACGAGAGGAGGCCAGACCATGCACATCGGACAGCACCGCGACGGCAAGCAGCGCTCCGCCTCTGGGGGCAGCGAGGAGGAGGAGAATGTAAGCACGCAGTCCGACACGTCCATCCACCAGATACAGCACCGCAGAGGCTCTTTCCTGGCCAGGATGAAGCTGCTCGTCACCAGAAGGCAGTCGCATGTTGGCACAGAGAAGGCGCCTCCAGAGCGAAGTCGGTCGGACAGCGTCGCCTTGCGCCACAGCCGGAGGAGGGCGACGATGGACAATGGCATCATCGCGGCACCCAGACGGAAGCTCAAGAATCAGCATTACTCGGCAGCAACCAAGGGCGCCAGCGAGCACTTTCAGGTTGCGTCCAAGCGGCCTTCTCCAACACGTGCAAGCGGGGCCCATCGACAAAACGGTTCCAACAGCAGCAGCAACGGTCAAAGCAATAGTCAGAGCAGTAGTCACAGCAACGGCAACGGCAACGGCAACGGCAACGGCCACACCAATGGAGCAGGCATCGGACCATTCACGAGACGGTCCACGTTAGATTTATGTCTCTCCAACACCGGCGGCAATGGCAATGGTAGCAGCGCCAACGGCAATGGCGTGTACGCGCACTCCACGCACGCCAGGAGAAGCGACCACTTTGGACTCCACAAGTCGTCCTCCTCCTCGCTCGGCACCATGGAGATGCTGTCGGATGAAGAATATCAGCGCATGCAGGATGGCTACCAACGCACTGCGGACGAGGCTTGCAAAATCGGAGATCTCGACACTGCCATTGATGTGTGGTACCAGTCCTATTACCTCGCGGACGAACAGAAGGACACCTTGTCCAACAAAACGGAAATACTCTGCACCATCGTCGCGTACCACCTGCAGTGCCGCAACAGCCTCACGAGGACCGTGCCCAACAAGGAGGATCCCCACATGCCACCGCAGACGGTCGATCTCGACGACCACGAGCAGATGGAACGGCATCGGCAGCACACGGAAAAAGCGAAGGATCTCGTGCAGCGCATCAAACCCGCGGTCGTCCGGGCGCAGTGGCTGTCGCCCTGCACGCAAGAGCTTGTCGACTTTCTGCAATCCACGTGTCAATCGCATGAACTGGCCTTGATGGCGGCGAAGGAGGCATCGTCAACGAACGATACCATGGCGCTGTTGCATTTTGAAGTCGGCAAGGACAAGAAGACGTCAAGGCGTCACGGCGAGACGTTGCAGCATTACCAAAAGGCGCTGGAGTATCTGCAGCTGCAACCGCCCGTGGAACGCGATGACATGCTCCTGGCGCAGATCAGCCACGCGCTCGTACAGGAATACATATCGCAAGAGAAGTACGATCTGGCCTACAAAATGTTGAAGCAGCAGATACACAGCACGAACAGCAAGCACACGAAGGCGTCCGTCTACTGCCGCATCGCCAACGAGATACACATCCCCACAGACCAATACGACTTGGCGCTGGAATGCCTGCAAACTGCCTTGAACCTGGTCTCGCGATCCAATTCGGTCGACTCCCTCGACGAGGCCTTCCTCAACCTCGATGACGAAGAGGACGATCCCAACCAAGTCTCGGACACGACGCTCAACACGGCCACTCGCAATCGCGAGATCATCAAGCTGCAGCTCTACCAGACCAAGGCCGACGTGCTCTTCCGTCTGGGACGCATCGAGCAGGCGTGGGACGAATACGAGAAGGCTTACCAGTACGCCATGACGACGATGTCCTACCCGCCCAACCCTGCCGAGGTTGCCAAGATGCTCTACAAGCTCGGACGCATCTGCATCAAGCTGCGGCGCATACCGACTGCCATCCAGTACTTCGAGCAGGAGCTGGAAGTCACCCAGCGAACGTTGGGCACGAGCCGTCACTTCTCGGTCAGCCGGATATACCACGAATTAGCAACGGTCCACGACCGGTATCAGAACGACCACCGCCGCGCCTTGCAATGCCTGCAGGATGCCTACGAAATTGAGAATCAGCTGTACACGCAATGCCAGCATGAGATCGACGAGTGTCGTCAGTGTTCGGCGATTCGGTACTGTCCCAGACATCAGCAGTACTTTAAGGATTGCATACATCAGCTGCATGAAACCAAGAACAGCCAGGGCCGGATACACTACAAGCTGGGGAATTTCGAAAAGGCTCTGGAAGCCTCGCTGCAGCACACCAACGCCTTGGGAGGTGGTTCCGCAGTGGCGACGGCGGCCGGCGGGGATGGCGCAGACGCGGATGTTGACAATCAATGAGGTGCTTTGCATGTGGCTGCAATGGACTGAAGTGTGATGCGTGCGCGATAGGGCAGAATGGGATAGGATGCCAGAATATCGTGGAGACGACAAATGGCGCGACAGTTAGGTTCATTTCTATCTCTTGTTTTTTCAACCACGTTTTTTCATTGCAGGTCAGCCACTTCCACGCTGCAACGATACGTAGCGTGTTTGTGGTTGGGAATGCCAATGCTGATGGCTATGATGTGAAGCAGCTCCTTCTACATCTATTGCATGTACGAGGACGAGTACGAATGCTCCGAGGATACATGGTACGGCTACTCTCCACTATTATGTTTCGCAAACATGAGGATGCAAATGCAAACCTCTCCGCACCAGCGTCGAGAATTCGGGTCGTGTGGGGTCTACTCCCGTTTCTGGCGCGGAACAAAGTCGTGACTGAATCGCATGACTCGTGATTCACCATTCGGCCATTCATTTTGGTCTTCGTCGTGATGGGATCCCACCAGTGTGATGGGTGTCGTGTTGGCAGAACTGCAGCACAGAACACGAAACAAGATGACCACCACCATCATCGACAACCACCGTCTCAACCAACACAACCATCTCAACCAACACAAGAGATCAACACGTCAACCAGGACCATTCCGTCGACAGCAGCAGCATCATCAGGAGCAGCAAGAGCAAGAGCAAAGCACAACCCAATACGAGTGGAGCAGCAACCTCCAGATACAGTGAACGACAGAGAACAAGGAAGCGAGCAACCAAGCAACTACCAAACCCGCGCATCATTTCTCCCAGACCATCGCAACATGTCCCCATCACCCAACGACAAGCCGGTTATCTTCGCCGATCCCATCAAGGGTATCAAGGTCAACGCGTCTGTTGTTGCGACGCCATTCCGCGATGAAATCAAAACGAAGGTTGCGGCGATGAAGAAGCAAGGTCTTGGTACGTGATCTATTATACCTCCATCGCAATGATGGATGACAGAGGATTCTGCGTCTTCTGTAGGTGCGAGCGATTTGGTGTTCGCACCTGCGGACTGGATGGTGGCGCAGAAAGCAGCAGAGGAGAGTAGTCGCTGCTATTGCTGCTGCTGGAAATCAGGTCCGAAATGATCTGTCTTTCAATTTGTCCATTTGCGTCAATCACCCAATCCGCTCATTTCGTCTATTGATTCAATTTCGATGCGCACTTGTTGCTCCGCATCTGTCCTCTCCCATTGCATACACTCATATACAACCACACACAAACACATACACGCATAGAGCCTCCGTTGTTGGTGGGGCTGTTGGCCAACAAAGACCCTGCTGCCATCAAATACGCGGAATGGACGGGCAAGGCATGCCGCAACGACGGGTTGCGATACGAACTGCGCAAGATTGAAGACCCCATCGACGTTGAAGCTGCGTTGATGGATGCCAACGACGACCCACGAGTTCACGGCATCATCGTGTACTACCCCATCTTCGGTCAGGAGGAATCTTTCAGCGGCGCCAGCCAGGACGATTATCTGCGAGACAGCGTCTCGTACAAATGCGACGTCGAAGGCCTTTGCCACACATACCGCACCAACCTCTACCGCAACGTGCGATTTCTCGACTACCCTGCCAACACACAAAAATGCCTGCTGCCCTGCACAGCACTGAGCTGCGTCAAGATATTGGAGAAGTGTCCAGGATGTTACGACACCAGCAAACCCACGGGACGGCAATTGGACGGCAAGGTCGTCACCGTGATCAACCGAAGTGAGATCGTCGGCCGTCCCTTGGCTGCCATGCTCGCGAATGATGGTGCGGACGTCTATTCCGTGGACATCAATTCTATCTACCTCTTCCGAGGTGGTCGGTTGCATGCGTGCCCAGATGAAACACCCGAGTCATGCGTTCGAAAGGTGAGCTGTTTGAACTGTCTATTGATGAGCCAAGCGGAGAGGGCAAGAAGAATGTGGGATGCATCGGTGCTCGCCGTGCGGCGCGAGCGCGACCAGATGCATGTGCACGCTTGGAAGCATTGCTGAGCAAATATCACCATGACGAGCTCCTGGCGGGTGACACAGCGAGACTGTTCACGCCACTCCATGATGATGAACTTCGTTTGCTTGCGCTATGCTCTTTGCTTGATTGGCTGACATTCAATCCACCCACCTGCTCCTCCTTTCTCAACTTCCATTTGCAATATGCAACGCGATGTCGCTCAATCCATGTACCATTTTACTTCCATATTGCGCTTCAACGTTGCAGTCGTCTATCATCGTCACCGGAGTTCCCACCAAGGCCTACCGACTGCCGACAGAGTGGATCAAGCAAAATGCAACCGTCATTAATGTATCATCGTTCAAGAACGTCGATGAAGAGTCGCTGCTGAAGGTACCAGGCATTGTCTACGTTCCGATGGTCGGCAAAGTGACCGTTGCCATGCTCGAGCGCAACCTGGTGCGTCTCTACGATAACTTCCATTCGCCGGCAGCCAAGCAGACACCGAAAGCTTTGGCCCCGTCTGACTCTGCCGTTTCCAAGACGCCTACCTGGCTGCAGGCCTACACAGCCATCGCCGTCACTGCATTGCTGGCAGTGCAGATCCTGCGAAAGTAGAGAGACACGTGGAAAATGAACAGCATACGGGTATAACGTATGAATACGAGCTACGGTAGGCAACAGCCACTGCGAATGATCATCCGCGGGGGCTTCTCCATGCGTTATTAGTACGTCACAGATGATGGTGCCAGGCTGCGGCTGCAATTGGAATTGCAATTGCCTAAATGAAATCGATCCGATGGGATTGGATAGATGTCACAACTGTTATTGAAGAAAATACGTGAAGTCGTGCTGGATCGCTGTCCTCCACAAACTCTTGAACGAACTCTCTGCCAATAGAGAGAGAGAGAGTAATCGTAGGTATCTTTGCAAGTAGGAGGAAACGAGATATCACAAGGGGATACATCCGTCCCCACGGTTGGTGCAATTGCGGCATCCCTTCCTTTCTTCCTTTCTTGGTTCTGGTGCGAAGCCAATCAACCTCAATGAGTTTTGGCGATCGGAAGGAAACAAGTGATTCCTTTCCGTCTGTGTCAGCTACCAACTCTCTTGTGTGGTTTGGGAATGGTATCTTTGGCATCGAGAGAAGGTCTGTCCGTCACACAGTAGGATCACCCACCAACCAGCAAAAACAACTCTGGTTCCAGAATCGCGAGACATCAAAATCAAGCCCATCGCGAAAACATGAAACCAGAATCGATCGACAACATCACACAGAGACCACAAAAAATGGAGAGCTAACGAGAAGGTGCGATGTTCCGTGGATGGTGGTGGTGGCATCATTGTCGCGGTTGTTGCCGGATGCGATCTTCCGATTGTCCCAGCGCTCTCTTCCCACGAGCGTTTCCTCTATTTGTGCGATCCACGGATCCGCTGACTGATCACGCCTTCTGACGCCATCTTGCTGCTGTTGCTGCTTCTCATTTGCACCCAACACACCACAACGCATCGCAACGCAACGTACCACACTATACCACACCACACTATACCATACCATACCATACCTCCCATCATAACATCGTATCACGTCACATCACATCACAACATCCTGACGTGTGCACAGTTCTAACTTACACCTTCGAGATGACGGCCGACGACGCAGATTCCGCAGCCCAATACCTGGACCGCAAGGTGAGCGTTAGCTGTGAATCGCCCGGTTCCTCCCAGCATCAATGGGGTATGGCTTTGATGAGTTGAGCCTTGTGAACTTGCGAGCCCAAGCCATCATCAGCATCAGCCGCTGCCATGACTGATCGTGACCATGCTCAGATTGTTCGAAAGGAATTCCTCTCTTGCCTTGTCCTGTCGCGTCCTGGCATAGCCGCGGATGCTCTTTGGTATTTGGGCTTTACGTGAAGCACCAGCGCTTTCGATGAAGTTGACGTCAGTATACCAATACTCGTACTCATCAACAATCACTATTGTCATCTCGTTCTGCTCCTTCACATGATCCTTTTTGCTCCGTATCTTCTCCAATGTTCGCCTGCCGCCGGCTATTCCTCTTCCGACCACTAATTTCTTGTCACTTCACCATGCACGACAGGGCGAAAAAGCTTTGCTTTACCTTGCCGATGGGTCCTCACCCATCCAGGGACGGTCGTTCGGCGCGCCAGTCACCGCCACCGGTGAAGTCGTCTTCAACACCGGCATGGTTGGCTACCCCGAGGCCTTGACAGATCCTAGTTACAGGGGGCAGATCCTGGTGTTGACGTACCCGCTCATCGGGAATTACGGTGTCCCAGATGACTCCGTCAAGGATGAAATGAACCTTCCAAAGTACTTCGAGAGCAATGGCATCCACATTTCCGGTTTGGTGGTCTCCAGCTACTCCTGGATTCATTCTCACTGGGCTGCAAAGAAGTCCCTCGCCGATTGGCTCCGGGAGTACAACATCCCTGCTGTGTATGGTGTGGACACAAGGGCGCTCACCAAGAAGCTTCGCGAGTACGGAACGTTGTTGGGACGTATCGAAGTGGTAAGCATGGCGCGATTGCGCAGTTGGGAATATCGCACATCAGAGGACACTGCTGTCAGTGTCAATATTGTATTCCCTCCTGCATCATGTTGCAATCGAATTTCAACCACTCGGAGAGCAGTCCACAAAAAAGAACAGATCCATCGCCACCTTGCATTGCCCGTGTTGATAGACATGTCGTGCGCCAACAAGCACATCATCTGACTCCTTCCAAACACTCGCCTATCCCCTGCAACCATGCACTATCTGAAACTGATCTTGAATTCTTGGAACCGACTATGGGTGGATACGAAAATCGGCTTTCATTCTTGATGATGTCGCTGATGATGGCATGATCGGTTATGGTATGCGCAATGGAACCGAAAAATAATGATGCCGACCCAATACTGCTTCACACCAATGGAATCTGCCATGACGCAACCGCAGGACAAGGACAATGCAGAATTCGGACGCATTGCATCATCTGATATGTTCGAGGACCCCAACCAACGTAACCTCGTCGCCGAAGTCTCGACGAAGGAAGTCGTAGTCTACGGAAAGGGGAACAGCACAAAGATCGTTGCCTACGACTGCGGAATGAAGTTCAATATCATCCGGTACCTGGTGGAAGAGCAGAAGGTGGAGCTGAGCGTCGTCCCGTTTGATTATGACCTCGAGGCAAATCCTGCCAACATCGCGTGGCAAGGTCTCTTCCTCTCAAACGGACCTGGAGATCCCGCCATGTGCTCTGCGACTATCAAGTCCATCAAATTCGCTCTCAACTTGGAACCAGCACGACCAATCTTCGGAATCTGTCTGGGCAATCAGCTTCTGGCGCTCGCCGCTGGGGCCGCGACATACAAGCTCAAGTACGGAAACCGCGGCATGAACCAGCCATGCGTCGACCTTCGAACCGGAAGATGCTACATCACCCCGCAGAATCACGGATTCGCGGTGGACGCCAAATCGTTGCCACCACTTTGGAAGCCGCTCTTCCTTAACGTGAACGATCTCACCAACGAGGGTATCGTCCACACTATCAAGCCATTCTTCAGCGTCCAATTCCACCCAGAGGCCAGCGGTGGGCCAGTCGACACTGCCTTCCTCTTCGAGAAGTTCGTCGGACACGTTCGAGGACTTGCCCAGCCCCTCGTCCTTCAGGATGGCCTCAACTACCAGCGCAAGACGTACAAGAAAGTTCTGCTGGTCGGAAGCGGAGGCCTCTCCATCGGTCAAGCGGGAGAGTTTGACTACTCTGGCAGCCAGTGCATCAAGGCCCTGAAGGAGGAGAGCATCGAAGTGATTCTGATCAATCCCAACATCGCCACAGTCCAAACTTCGCAAGAGAAGGACGATGCCAGCCGAGGAGCGGACAGGGTTTACTTCATGCCAATCAGAGCAAACGTCGTGATGGATATCATCCGAAAGGAAAAGCCCGACGGTATCATCGTCAGTATGGGTGGACAAACCGCCCTCAACGTCGGTGTGGAGCTATGGCGCAGCGGCGAGCTGCAGAAGGAAGGGGTTGATATCCTGGGAACGCAAATCCCAGTCATCGAAGCCACGGAAGATCGCGAGATTTTCAGCGAGAAGCTGAAAGAGATCGACGAGACCATCGCGCTGTCCTACAGCGCCACCAACCTCGAGGAGGCGATGGAAGCCGCCAACAAGATCGGTTACCCCGTCCTCATCCGTGCCGCCTACGCTCTGGGCGGGCTCGGATCTGGATTCGCGGCGGATGACGCCGAGCTGAAGGCCATGGCCGCGAAGGCATTCACGACCTCCAATCAAATCCTCATCGACCAGGACCTCAGAGGATGGAAGGAGCTCGAGTACGAAGTCGTCCGTGACTCCAGCGACAACTGCATCACCGTGTGCAACATGGAGAACTTCGATCCGCTTGGAATTCATACCGGTGACTCCATCGTCGTGGCGCCATCGCAGACCTTGACGAACCGAGAGTACTTCATGCTGCGAAAGACTGCCCTGAAGGTTGTCCGCCATCTGGGCATCGTGGGAGAATGCAACATCCAGTACGCATTACACCCAGACAGCGAGCGATATTGCATCATTGAGGTCAACGCGCGTCTGTCCCGATCGTCAGCCCTCGCCTCCAAGGCAACCGGCTACCCGCTGGCGTATGTGGCCACCAAGCTCTCCCTCGGCAAGAATCTGGTGGGCATCAACAACTCCATCACGAAGACAACCACGGCGTGCTTCGAACCGAGTCTGGACTACTGCGTCCTGAAGATGCCGCGATGGGATCTGAAAAAGTTCAATCGCGTCAGCAACAAGCTTGGATCATCCATGCTCTCCGTCGGCGAAGTCATGTCGATCGGCAGATCGTTCGAGGAGGTCATTCAGAAGGCATGCCGCATGGTGAACCCTGCGCTGGATGGGTTGGAGGGAGAGTATTCCAATCTCATCGATGACTCTGTTGATCTGGAGACCCGCTTGAAGATGCCAACCGACACGCGTCTTTTCGCCGTCCAAACCGCCCTCGAAAAGGGATGGTCCATCGACAAGGTCTTCGAGCTCACCAAGATCGACCGCTGGTTCCTCAGCAAACTGGAGAACATAGCCAAGATGCGCAAGGCGTGCATTGAGATTGGCAGCATCGATGGTCTGGTCAAGGACAACGCGCGCGAACGTCTCATGATGCTGAAGCAGGCCGGTTTCAGTGATCGACAGGCAAGTGTACTGCTCGTGCAGAGGTGTGCCGCATGCTTCGCAGTATCTCCTGCTGTTTCTTGTTTGCCCTACCATACAATTGCAGCTGGACGTTCTGTATGATTGTGCCATTTCTCTGCCTGACTCTCTCGTCTCACACTGATATTCACATTTGCAATGTTGTTGACCTTGTCTCCTACAACACATGTCATGCCACGCCATGTAATATTACTGCATGTTGCACCTTTTGTGCTCCATGTACTTCACTATATGCCTTTTGTAGATCGCACGATATGTTGGAGTCCCATTGGATTGTAAGAGCGTTCACACGATTCGCGCCACAAGAAAGAGCTTCGGTGTCATCCCGGTCGTCAAGCAGATCGACACTCTGGCTGCTGAATTCCCAGCCCAAACCAACTATCTGTACGTGACGTACTCAGGCGATGTGGATGACATTCCGGACGCGCTTCAGTCGGAGGAGGACGAGGCGGCGGCGAGATTGCTATCGCGCAGCACCAGCCAGCTGGATCCCCCAACCTTCCAGAAACGGACCCGTGCATTGTCCACTGCGACAGGGGCGCAGGCATTTGCCTCGGACAAGGAGCGCGGCGTGATCGTTCTTGGATGCGGAGCGTACTGCATCGGATCCAGCGTGGAGTTCGATTGGTGCGCAGTGTCATGCATCCGGCAGCTGCGACGGGATGGTTACAAGAGCATCATCATCAACTACAATCCGGAGACCGTCAGCACTGACTACGACGAATCGGACCGATTGTACTTTGAGGAATTGAGCCTTGAGCGCATCCTGGATATCTACGAACGCGAGAATCCGTTCGGTGTGGTCGTGTCTGTGGGTGGTCAGATCCCCAACAACATCGCCGGTCCACTTTCTGAATCCGGTGTTAAGATTTTGGGGACGAACGCGCGCGATATCGAGCGTGCGGAGGACCGCCACCAGTTTTCGGACATGCTTGACAACATGGGCATTGGACAGCCGGAGTGGTCCGTGCTGTCATCGAAGGACGAGGCCGTGGCGTTCGCCGAGAAGGTGAGCTTCCCGGTGCTCGTCCGTCCTAGCTTCGTGCTCTCGGGTGCAGCCATGAGGGTTGCGACCGACGCCTCGGAGTTGAGGAACTTCCTGGGACTTGCGGCAGACGTGGCCGACGACAAACCGGTGGTGGTGACCAAGTTCGTTGAGAACGCCAAGGAGATCGAGTTCGATGCGGTGGCTAGCAAGGGCAAGATCCTGAACTACGCCATCGGGGAACACTTGGAGAATGCTGGAGTCCATAGTGGTGACGCCACAGTCATCCTCCCGGCCCAGAAGCTCTACGTGAAGACGATCAAGCAAGTCAAACGCTATGCCGCCCTGATCGCTGCGGCACTGAACATCACAGGCCCATTTAACATCCAGTTCATGGCCAAGGGCAACAAGGTCCAAGTCATCGAATGCAACTTGCGCGCTAGCCGCACCTTCCCATTCGTTAGCAAGACGTTGAACAACAACTTCATTTCGTTGGCCACGAAGGCGATGGTCGGCATGCACCCGGAGCCGTACAAGATCTCGCTTCTCGACATTGACTACGTCTGCGTGAAGGCGCCTATCTTCTCATTCACCCGTCTGCGTGGCGCCGACCCCACTCTGGGCGTTGAGATGGCATCCACGGGAGAAGTGGCGTGCTTCGGTGAAGATCAGAACGAAGCCTACCTCCTCTCGCTGCTGTCTTCCACCTTTAAGCTCCCAACGAAGAAGCGCACCATTTTGCTCTCCATCGCGAGCGACACGTTCCGGTACGAGTGCGCGGAGTCCGTAGTCGTCCTGCAGAAGCTCGGCTACAAGCTGTACGCAACTCCCGGAACTGCCAAGTACTTCAAGGACAACAACGATGTGGATATGATCAACGTGACAAAGCCGGATGATGAAAACGACGACGGCGAAGGCACGGCGCTGAACGTCATCAAGGACGGAAGCATCGACCTGGTCATCAACATCAGCGACGGCACCGGACGCAAGGACGAGATTACCGCCGGATACAGGATCCGTCGTGCGGCTGTCGACTTTGGAACCAGCCTGGTGACCAACGTGAAGTGCGCCGTCGAGCTCGTGCAGTGCCTCGAACGTGGAATGGACAAGAAGGATGCCTTCATCCCACGGCACATCGGCGAGTACTACAAGATCCCAACCGTCGGATGGTCCACCAGCAAGCTCGTCTAGAGAGAGAGAGAGAGAGAGAGAGAGAGAGAGAACAAGGTGAACATACCTTGTGGGCGGATGGATGGATGGTGGTGATGATGGCGACGATGATAATGGAATTACTCCTAGAATACTACATGGTACCAGTATGACGCAGCACGAAGTGAAGTGGCGGGGTACGAATTCAGCACAAAATAGTATGCGTGCTAAGACAAAGAAATAAACAAGAGCAACAAGTTACAAAGTATTATTCTATAATATGTTATAACTCTCTATTGACTGCAGAGAGCACAATGTTATTGCAATTGAAAATGAAAGCAAATAGGGTCTTCGCATGTTGCAATCATGTACTGGTATGGTGGGACGCCGGTGCTCGTTGATCTCGTCGTTATCGCACATGTATCCGTGAGATGCTTGGTCGCTCGTTGAGCAGTTGGCTGGTTGATGCTGCCCTCCCAATGCAGAAGTGTGAATGCTACCATAACACTGTTGAGACCACACGGATACGAGCTACGCAAGGGAAGACGAGTCGAGTAAAGCAGCGTATCGTACACAAATGCAGCAGAGTATGCTTTAGAGCGCTCTAGACGGTAGAACTATGGTATCCTCGTACTGTATGGTATGGTGCGGTATGGCGCGGTATGATATCTTCCTGGCCATCAAGTGCGCTTATTTGCCGGCTCCAGCGAAAGTAGTGACATCGACCTTTGGACCTTGCTCTCCGGCTGCCCAGGCGGAGGCCTTGTAGTGGAATTCACCCTGCACAGCGAGCTTGCTCTTGGCTGGCTCCTTGAGGGCGCTTCGCACAGAGACAGCAGCACGGTTGACGTACTGCGCTCGAACATGTGCATGTATGTGCACGGATGTGTGTGAATGTGAATGCATTTGTGTTGGTTGGAATCCCGTTTTATGGAGGTCGGTGGTCGCCATTATCAAAGTCAACATAAGCATGCAGAGTGTCGCGTACAGTTGAAACGGAATGGGCCAAGGGTGGCAATACATTGTTTTACGCGCAGGAAGAGAAATCAGCAAAGGGAGATGGATCGACAAAGATGGAGGTGGTGCAAGCTTGTGTGAGATCGTCGCTTGGTGCATGAGTGCGAATGGGCGGTTGCCTCTCTTCTTTGTTGCAACAAGATGCCGATGAACGAAGCACATTTCATGCGTGGGTGATGGTGAATGCAGCGCTGAAGGCTTTGGCTCTGGTTCTGCCACATGCTCTTTCCCGAAGTGCTCTCATCCATCCATCCATCCTCAGGCACCGCGCCAATGCAATATAATGCACCGTACAGCTCATGGTATGGGCACGGACATTCAGAAGCAGAATTCCAACCCCAATGCTACGCGTATGTGCGTATGCATCCGTGGCTGGCGCATCTTCCAGATTGCTTCGTATCATAACGCGGGAGCTTTGATGGTCCGTACCTGAAGGTAGGAGAGGCCGGCAATGCGCCAGAAGGATGCGGCAGGTGGTGCAGTCATGATTGCTGTGCTTTCTGTTGTGCGAGACAAAGAGGGAGGGAGGGTTTGGCGGTTGCTTTGTCGGTGATGGCAATCGGCGGGGAGGGTGGTGTTGGCGTTGGCGTTGGCGTGGGTGCTGGTTGAGATCGTCTCCGAACAGCAACACTGTTGCTCCAGTTGCTCAAGTCTTGGTACAATTACCGTGGACCACCACGACGATGATGACGAAACAACGGCGCAAACCAAGCAAGCAATTCTCGCCACCGTCGTCATGGTCGTTCTTGTTTGTCTGTCGGGCAAATGGCAGACGATGCACCGAAACAACGACGATCGACTCAATCGATCCCAACAGAAACGACGACCACCTTGATCCGAAAGTCCGCAAGCTTCTGTTTGGATCGATTCAGATCCTTTTCTCTTGGCGTTCGGCGGATGCCTCGGAGCGAGATCTCCCACGACACCCAGCACACATTTCACACCAAAACAACAACATCGACAACATCGATAGCAACCACAACATCGATAGCAACCACAACAGCGATAGCAGTGGACATCGCCGTTCCCATACCAACTAAGAATACTATTGCATTATTGTACAGCAACCATCCTGACGAAATCCCAAGGACCGTAGCAGAGCAGAAGAACAGCAAACAGCAAACAACAATACTCCAACAACAGCATGTCCATCCTCGAATACAACGGCGCCGCCATCGTGGCCATGGCCGGCAAGGACTGCGTGGGCATCGCCGCCGACCGCAGACTGGGCGTGCAGCTGCACACGGTGGCCTGCGACTTCACCAAGGTCTTTCAGATGGCGCCCAAGCTGTTCGTCGGCCTGGGCGGACTCGCCACGGACGTGCAGACCCTCAAGAGCCTGCTCGAGTTCCGGATCAACCTCTACAAGCTCAAGGAGGAGCGGGACATGACGCCGACAGTCTTCTCCAACCTCCTCTCCACCATGCTCTACGAAAAGCGCTTTGGCCCGTACTTCTGCGAGCCCGTCGTGGCCGGATTGGACGACAACGGCAAGCCCTTCCTCTCGTCGATGGATCTCATCGGGGCCCCTGTTCTGTGCGATGATTTCGTCGTCACGGGGAACTGCACCGGCAACCTCTACGGAATGTGTGAAGCGCTCTACAAGCCGGATCTGGAACCGGATCAGCTCTTTGAGACCCTGGCGCAGGCGCTGCTCAGCAGTGTGGATCGTGACGCCATGTCCGGTTGGGGAGGCGTCGTGCACATCATCACCAAGGACAGCGTCATCACGAAAGAACTCAAGGGCCGAATGGATTAGACTGGACTGTGCTGGAGTCGAATGGAATAGACTGTGCTCCAGAGTATGCTGGAGTATTTGTAGATTCCTCTCCACAACACTCTAATTAGCGCCCCTTCATCTGTACTCTACCAACATGAAATGAACAAGGACCATATGTTTGCTGTACTTCTATTCTACAAACACCAAGAGTTGATTGATTCTGCATGTTGCTCACACGGCCTCGGCACCGCCCAAGCTGCTGCTGCTGCACGCGTTCGGCGTCTCGTCGCCCTCGCTCGCTGACGAGACCTGAATCGGCAAGGAGCTGCTCAGCGGATCGTCCGCCACCTTGCGTGCCCAGCTGGCCACCAAGCTCGCATGGTGCGGAATATCCTTCCACGCTGATCGAACGACCAGCTCCTTCAGCTGAGCCTCCATGCTGTCGAGGTAACGCTGGATCACCTTCGCGCTCGGCGGCTTCAAATCCGCGACCCGACTTTCCGTGCCGCTCTCTTGCAGCAACGAATCATCCCACGGCAGTTCCAGGCCATTGAGCAGCTTCTCCGTCGCATCGTACGATGTCGCATTCTCGACGGTCAACTCCAGAAGCGGAAAGTCAATGTCGTTCAGCTGCTGCATGTTGGCCTCGTTCCCGAACGATGCTCCGATCATGAGATCCATGTTGTCGTCCAGCGCCGCGACCTCATGATGCGCCACATTGCTGCTGCTGTTGTTGTTGTTCTCAGGAGAGATGATGGCGGGGTAGTTGCCAAACTCCGCCGACGCTTCCATGCTCTCCCCCATCCCCACGGGGGATTCGGAGCGGATTGGATGCGCAGCAGGAAGGCGTTGGATGTACGCTGCAGCCGATGCGGATGGCATACGACCGGCTCTACTCCGCATGTATGGGCGTTGGAAAGGACCCCTCATTCGCTTTGCCATCGCTGCGGCGGTCTTGGCCGATCGACGGGGCTTGCGAATAGTGGCGCGTGCTCGAACTCGTGGCGCAGATTTGGCCGACGCTGGCACGGCAGCTCTCTTCGTGGTGCGTGGCTTCTGTCCTGTGGCTCGCTTGGAGGAGAAGTAGACATGCAGCAGACGGAATTCCTTGATCTCCTTCCTCTTGTCATCGAACATGGTCCACAAGGCGCCACCCTTCTTGCTGCAGTACTCCGGAAGTCCTCTGGGATAGCAGTATCGTTGCTGGATGGCGGTGGTCGGTGGGAACTGTGCGGGCATTGATGCATGAATTTGATTGGTGGATTGATGCGTGGGTGGATTGATGCGTGGGTGGCGTGGATAGTGCAGTTCAGTTGAATAGATTACATTAGTAGGCGTGCCAAATGTGAGAGAAGTACGAGGAGTACAATGGGATGTGTGAGCATGGGTGGGGAAGGTCTTCGTGCACGCGTAGATGTACTGCCAACATCCAGCAGAGAGCACATGCAGCACACCACGACACAGAGCAAGACAGGACAGGATCGTGATGCCAACCGTACCTGAGGCCCAGACAGCTGCCAGCTGACGCCGCTTTCAGGCACGCCGTTCATCATGAGATGTTCCAGATGCGCTGGTGCCCGTGGTGGATCCCTTATCACCCGTTGCGTCTTGCCCTTCTTGGGCTTTGGCTGCGGCCGCAACAGCACATAGAGACCATCTGTGTTTGTGGGTTCGCAAAAGCAGAAAATGGAACAACGGCAAAAAGGAGAAAACGGCCGCGATGGGAATCGGAATCGGCAGGTGACAATGGTGAGAGACATGGGGTTCAAGGAGCACGGCATCCGTTCGATGCATGATCGCTGTGAAGGTCTCTGCCATCGGCGTTGTCATCACAAGCACACAAGAATGGATCTCATGCACACAACGACGCATCATGACACTGAGACGGCAAAGAAGCAACAAAAGAGACGCACCCTCGAACTGATAGTTGGGCGGCGACAGATCGTTTCCCTCGGGACCGACCTGCACGATCTTGAAGTTGAGATGCGGCGGAGGCAGCTCGTTGTTGAAGAGACATTGGAAGATGGTTCGCACTTCCGTGTCCGTGAGGCGTCGAGGACCCATCGTTGCGTGTAATGTGATGTGTTGTGATGTGATGTGTTGTGGTGTTGTCTTACGATCGAAAGATGGGATCTCGCGTGTTTCGTTCTTTGATTAGCGCTTGGATGGCCGTTGTTGCTGCTGGTGTTGCTGCTGTTGTCTCCAACTATGTCGGTGCCTTCGAGGTTGCCGTGATGTGATGGAGTTACTTTCGTTGTGTGGACTTTCGTTGTATGGACTTTGTGAGTTTATGGCCGTGGAGTCTGAAGTTTATGATCAGAGTGCTGTTCGGTCGTCGCTTGTATTCACCCTCACCACGGTCCATCACGATGATCCGATGCTCATCACATGCTTCCACTGCAAGCACAAGTATCGCACAAGCATTCAAATGGATGAGGATCAACGCGTCTTGGATGGCAGAGTCCATTTTCGTTTGCAAATCGTGACCGTGGATGGAACATCGTTGGATGGGCCGGCGTGATGTGTCGCAGCTTGACGTCACAATAACCGTCTCAAAGTTTGAACCCGGACGTAACCAACCAACATGACGGACTTTTCGTTTTCAGGGGATAGGATCACATCCCATCACGTTGGAGACTCAAGAACACAATGGTCATCGGCATGGACATGACCATCAACATCAAGACTGCCACGAGGATGATGGACAGAAGTTGCTGAAACGTTACGAGTGCCGATTCCAACAGCGTAGAATAGCGCCTGTTCCTCTTGACTCGCATCATGAGATTGAGCGGAGCTGCTGGTAATTGCATTGCTTGGAAGTGCGAAAGACTTTGGTTTGTTTGTGGTTGATTGATTTGATTGACTGATTATTGTTCACATTTTCTCTCTATTCGTCATTTGCGGCTGCTCCAGTGCTATGAGCATGCTGGCGATCCTTCCTGACTGTTGATCTTCCTTCCATGGGGCGAGTACCCAGGTTCATTTTCCTAGCGGCAGGTGCAAGTTCCCTTGTCCTTTTCTCTCTCTCGTCAATCTGAGCATTCCGATCATCGTGCGCCTCTTCATCATCGATTGCGCACCCAGTATTCCTCCAGTTCGAATGAGCATACAAACACAATGATGCATGCCTCCTTCCTTTCTGCATTCGTCGTCATGTTCCCAATCCGAAAATATGCATGAATTGGGTCCCGCCATATTCCTCCATTTTAATTGTCGCCGTTGACCTTGGGCTTGAGCCACAGATCGGCTGCGGCCTCCACCTGCGGTCGCAACCACGACGTGGCGCGTGGCATGGCCCTGTCGGCGGCGTAGTCGACAATGAAGCTTGGCAGGGCTCTTGAGATTTGCACCTCGCACAGCAGGTACACTCGTGTGAAACCCTTCATGTTGCGTTGCGGTTGTATTGTATTTGTGTGCCAAGGGAACGAGTAGAAATAATGGGCAATGAGATGGATGAGATTTTCAATCATATATTGAGAGACAGCGCATATGCACATGACGATGGAACAGATCTTCAAAAATAGCACAGCACATTCCAACGGAACAGATCACGCAACCATGTGTTCAGAGCGTGTACTCACTTCTCTGCCTTCGGGCGCTTCCTCCGTGTACCACGTGCCCTTGGCCCCCTTGAGGACCATGTTGGTACAGGACGGATCGAGCGTGAACTCCATGTAGTCGCCATCAGGATGCGGCGTGTAGGTGTGAATGGCGGCAATGTTGAGACGGAATTTGGAGAGTACGAAGGCCGCGCGCGTGACGCTGGGCGTGCCGTAATGACGCGTCTCACGTCCCGTGCCAGGCAGGACGGGCTTCTCGTTGACGTATCCCGTGTTGAGCTTCTTGTTGGTGAAGAGCTGCATGTCTCGGACCGTCGGGATGGTCTCGGGGTAGGACTCGAAGTCGAGGAGGCATTCCCAGACGACGTAGGGCGGGGCCTGGACGTCGAGCACGACGAAGCCGGATCCTTCTCGGCCCATGCGGGACTGTTCCTGAACGCGCTCGCCGCGCTGGAGCTTGAGTATCTGATCCTTGGTGAGCTTGGGGAGTTTGAACGGCGGGGGTTCGCAGAATTGGGCGGCGGCGGGCGTGTCGGCCTTGATGGCATCGAGTTCGGCTGATCCGTTGACCCTTGGTCTTGATCCGTCGACGTTGCTGCTGCTCTTGCTGCCATTGATGTTGGCATTGGCGGATGCGCCGTTTGTTGCGCCGCCGTTGATGGCCTGCGAACTTCCATTCAGCTTGCCATTGGCAGTCGCACCATTGGCCACGGCGCCGTTTTTCTGGCCGTTCGCCGACTTGGTCCATTCGAGCCGCTCGTCGGGGAATTGGATGTTCATGGTCTGCTCCAGAGTTCTGCCATTCGAAGTCGGCTGCGGCTTCATGCCGATGACGAAATCATCGGTACCATCGCCGAGACCGCCCAACGTGGCCGCTTCCGCCACGACGGTGGCCGACGATGTGTTCTCGATTCCCGTTCGGCTGCGCGCACGCTCCAGGACAGCGCGTACGCGACGTCGCACCTGCAAGGGGCTGGATCGTCGCGCGCTGGTGCCTCTGGTATCTTTGGTGGCGTACATGGCCGTGGTTGGGGCGTTTGTGGATATTTGGGAGGCGGGTGCCGCCTTGCGTGCCCACGACGATGTGTGCAAGGGTGAAGCATAACTTCTTTGCGAGCAGTGCTGATGGTGGTGCTGATGATGGTGCTGTTGCGGGTTCTGGGCGTATAGTCGGTGCTGCTGTTGGTTGCGATAGTGGTAATTCTGCTGCTGCTGGAATGCGTCAGCGACGATAAGCGTCGTGAAGGAGCATACCGATATGTAGAGACAGAGCAGCCGGCGTCGTCGTCGTCTGCAATTGGTGACTGTGTTCACGCGGACTCTTGTGTCGGCGTCCTGCGCTGATGTTGATGAAGAATCCATCATGATGATTGGGGGATGTGCGAAGCTGAAATTGTGGCTGCTGGTTGCAAAGTCGACCGTCAGATTCGTTGGTATGATAGCGTGTCTAATCTGATGGGATTGAGCAAGGTGGGGCTGTGTGGTGTATCGCAATGCCGAGATCGGGTTCCTTTTGCACCTTGGGTCTTGTGCTGCCAAATGGTAAATAGTGGGAGTAGCTGGTAAGGTTCGAGCAGTGAAGAATGTTGCTGATTCAGTGGGGGTCCTCTTTTCTGAAAGAGAAGCCCTGGGATTTGCTTGTTGAAGTGGCAGTAGCGGCGTGTCCTCTGGCTATTTGTGACTCAACGTTTTTGGTTGAAGACGGATTTCGATAGGAATGAGTTTGCGTGATCCGATGCGGAGCCAAGCAGAGTGGGCTGATCCGATGATGACGATGATGTTTTCGAGTGGATTTTCGCTATTGCTATTGCTGGTGTTGTTGTTGTTGTTGTCGTTTGTAATGTTATGGATGATGCTGATGAATCAGTCGTTGGCCCATTCGTTGGGAGCAGCAGAAACGGATGACAGCGAGTGATGATTGTGATTGTGGCTTTGATGGCAGCAACCTTCTTTGATGCGTTATGTGACGAGTGCTGTTGATGTGGAAGTGGCAGTTGTGGGATGCAGGCTGTGCCAAGTCATTCAAATGCGTTCGAGTTCCGCGCAGTTTGCTGTGCTTTGTTGTTTGATGATGTTTGTGATGATGAAGTGGTGAACTGGTGATGAAGTGATGATGTGATCGATGACGAAGCCAGCCACCAACGAGCAATGAACAACAATAGTAACCAACGAAGTGGCTGAAAGAAGTGATGGGTGTTGCTGTGTTCCTGTGGTGTATTGGTGTTGGTATTGGTGTTGGCAGTAGCAGTTGCAGTGGGGGATGTACGAATAGAGCAGAGTAACTCTTTCCTTCTGTGGCCTATGACCTGACCTGACCTGAATCTTGAGTTGACAAGGGACAGCTCAGCAAGGATGATGAGGTGGGAGGAACGTCGACGAGGCCAAACTCGAACTCAAAGTCAACCAACACACAGAAGGGCAGGGACAGAAAAGAAAGACACAAAGAGAAACAAGTCACAACGTCCGTGCTCTCGGATTGTTACGGCGTGCTGAGTGTGCGACATCATTTTCGATGCGTCATGATTCGTCGCACTGACTGCAACTACGTTGCAGTGTGGGGGCACATCATTCCAGAATCACTCGTGGGTTGGGACTCTGATGGGTGTGTGCGTGTGTGTTTGCGTTGTGTTGGCGAAATCCTTTGTGGTTGGGCAATCTCGCTGAGTCGTCGGTGGTGACGTAGGCGCAACAACCATCATCGTCATCATCTTCGAACCTTTTGACCAAACGGGTCGTGAATACAACCAATCCATGTTTGATTCCAACGATTCAAATGATCATGCGCGTCGATAAGAGCCCGATCAGTGAGTCGACCTGCACTTTGTCATGGGACTCAATAACTTTTATCTAGTAGATCCAAACCAAGCACATATTAGTAATCCTTATAATCTTCTTACAAATAATTAACCGATCGATTTTTGTTGTATATCCTTTTTTAAGTTTTATGTACAGTCAAAGATATGCTAAAGTCCTATGAGTCGACCCCATGAAACTCCTGCTTGTTTTTCAGAAGGTTCTATGCTGTTCCGAAGTATTTATCGCCGGGTGATCAGTCACGGACCTGCCTCGGAAGGAGTCGTTCGTTTGGTACACGTTAAATACACGTTAGCATCTGCGACATGATCTCACATTTTGCTCGTCACAAAACACATCACACAAAACACATCACACAAAACACATCACACATCCAAAATCATCGCCATCCGCCCACAATTTCGCAAATCATCGCCACTCTTTCGCTCCATCTCACAACTTTCCTCGCCAATGCCATGCGCACTCGCTGTTGTGTCCCATGCTTGTGCTCGCCCTGGTAGTGTTCGTGTAGTAGTAGTAGTAGTAGTAGTAGTAGTAGTTGTAGTTGTAGTTGTAGTTGTAGTTGTTGTCGTTGTCGTTGTTGCTGAATGATCGGCCTTCATCCCGTGCTCTCCTTCCTCACTTCGTCTCAGACCAGTGCACACCATCACATCGAACTAGCAAACAACTACTCTCTCCAGCACCAATTCAACCATGCTCCCCTCTGCCGCTGCCAAGGCCCTCGCCAACGATGCTAACCCCTCCCCCAGTAAGAAACCGCGTTCTGCTCGCCTTGCATCTGCTCCTCCCTTCGATTCGAAGGGGTTCCTGCTGCCTACTGCAGAGCAACTGTTGCCTGACAAGCCGTCTGCTACGTTGAGGAAGCCGAGCACCATCACGCAAGTGATCGATGTGAAGCCGATGCATGCAGCGGATGGCGGCCTCGTCCCGAACAGTACGCATGCGCATGCTCGCGAGCTGCACGTGTTCGTACACATCCACGATGGCAACGGAGGTGTCTACGACAACTCCAACGTCAGGGTGCGCTCGGAAGGACGAGGTGTCGGCGATGGTACGTTGGTGAGCGTTATCGTGAACGCGCCACCCCCGCCTGCTGCAGCTGATGTTGCATCACCTGTCGAGCCTGTCCCACCGGCGAGGCTCCCTCGTCGCTGCAATGCTGTTGTTGCTGGTGGATACGCAGACACCTCCAACGACAGCGACACCACCTACGAGGACAACGACAGGGGGAAACGAACGCGCGCCAGCAGGAACAGGAGAGGAGGTCAGTTTGGGTATGACCCGGAAGAGGGGGGAAATTGGAGGCGCCCTGCTGTGATTCGTGTGATGGAGGAGCTCACGGATCACTTCGATGTGAACGTGTTCAATTCCATGCCTCCCACAGGATTCGTGCTAGGTGGCAATTGCGACAGGCGCACATGGTGGAATGCAACACGTGTGTGGGTCACTGTGGCAACTGCGCTCTGGGGTGTCTTGCTCCCTCAGGAGGCTCCGCCAACTCGCCAGATGCAACAGGTGGTGGCGTTTGTCCATGCTCGCGTGGACCTCCCGCCTCCTGCACTTGGTGCGAACCTGTACACCCTATGTGTGAGGGGAGAAAAGACACTTGCTAACGCTGCCAGAGCTGTGCTCGCTGCATCTACGTCATTCACTAACAGCTCCGCAATCCTGTCTCGTCACGTGAAGACTCTTCCGGAGGAACAACGCAATCGTGTCGAGCCCACGCGTGCCACTATTACTAGGAGTCAGCTAACAACATTGCGACGTGGGTTTGATATGTTTAGCCGTGGCGAGGTCATCCCATCGCGAGTTCTCCAGTATCGCGTGCCTGCCTGTGACCTGTCTGGTGTGGTGTCCTTCCTCATGACAACAACAACATACAAGCCAGGGTTGAGTCACATGGTACAGTATGGTGGAGTTGAATTCGAGAATGTCCCGGTGTTCGATCGTGGTAGCACCTCCATCAAACAACTATTGGACATGTACTCATCTACGACTAACAATCCAGTGGGAAGGCCCGCGTTCACCCTCATGACAAACCTCCTCACACGCAAAAGCAAGATCAAGACGGGCCTTTCTTCCTTCGAGAGTTACTTCTGGATGGCAACACAGAAGCTCAAACAGGCAATTTCGCGCCTAGTGGACCTGCTGAAGGCTAAGTATGATGCGGATGGGGAGGGAAAAAACGATGCCAATGACGAGAGCGACAACGAGGACGAGCCGGATGACGTCATTGCGCAGCATGTGCGCACTGCCGATTCTCTGTTGCATGCACTCGAACTGCTTGTCGTGTTCGTCAAATGGGAATTCACCGCGTCGCACATGCAGCTTCGTTGTGACGACCCCATGCATTCGGCCGCGTTCGCTCTCACCACCGAAAAGGCGAAGAAGGGAGCAGGCTCATCAACCAATCAACGCAGAGCACGCACCAACAAACACAAGTGCAAGGAGAACACCACCATCACAAATGACATTTCTCCCGCCACCTCAAACAAACAACCACGTAAAGTATGCAACAGATGTGGCGCAGCAATGCGATTTGTGGATGATCGTTTTGTTCCTTTTGTCACCATGCTTAAGGACAACGAACTCACAGAACACAAGGACGAGTTGCAGTCAATGCTTGTGGCAGCGCCGGGATTCGCTGATGAAATTGTTAACTACATGGCTCACAAAGTGCGTGCAAAGGTTCAATTCAGACAAATCGACATTTATAAATCCACGACCAACAACAATGGCAAAAGAGCCTATGTGGTACTCGACCATAAGCAAAAAATTCTACCGACAGGCCAAGGCGAAGCCCAACAAGAATATTGGGGGAAGAAGGGAATGTCACTGCTTGGGGCGATGGTCATCACGTGTCACAATGATATTTTTACTTATCAGTTCATTGACATTGTGGTTGGCGGAAGACCGACACAAGACACTCTTCAAGTTGGTGGACTACTTGACATTGTGCAAAAAAAGGTCAAAGAAATTCTCCCATCCGTGACTGAAATCATCCTACAGAGCGATAACGCGTGTTGCTTCGCCAGTCACGAGCACATCCCACTGATCACATCGGTACTCAACAAGAACCTTGCGACACGAAAAGCAGCCAAAATCATTGCGTGGATTTACACAGAGGCCCAAACCGGTAAGAGCATGTTGGACACCCACTTCGCCTTCATCACCCGTGTACTGCGAAAATACGTGCAAAGTGGACGCGACATCAAGACCGCCCACCAACTCTACGAAGCACTGAAAGCTGGTAGCATCGCGGGGACAACAACGGTATTGGTCAATGCACGAAACCTCCAAGGCCACATCACGACATTGCCAGGCGCACCAAAAAGACGATTCCGAGCGTCTGGACAACAGGTACGTCAGACTCATGAGGTGAAGTATGATGATGGCCAGGCGCGGCTGGTGGCTGCATCTGGCATCACGGAAGACGTCGTGGTGAAGACCACCGAATGGGATGGCTGGATCATCAATGAGGTGGGTGTCATCGAGGACAGAACGTTCACGTCCGACAAGCCGGCAATTACGTCCGAATCATTCAGGAAGACGGACAAGACGCGAAAACTCGGTCGCACAGCGGCAGAGAGCAAGGGGCTGGTGTTCGGCAAAGCCCTCGAAGACGGACATGAACATCTTCCATGTGATCACACCACGGCGCTACAAGACCAGACCGCGGAAACACAACACCCACCACTCGCTGTGCCAGGCTGGGCTAGCAAAACCACGCGCAAACCAGCAAAACTACCAGACTACATCGCGGCGAAATTGAAGGACATCAGTGAAGCGTCCGCGAAGGACCCGAAAAACAGACCGTCCGAACACGAAGCACACGAGCAATTGATGGACGACAACAGGACCAAAACTGACTGGTACGTACAACTGCACGCAAACCCCATGCGCGTCAAAGCGTCGCTGTCGGCAGCGTACAACACCAAACAACGCAAGGAAAAGAAGGAGGCTGCCCTCATCAAGACAGAAACCACCACCAACCCAACAGGCAACACAACAGCAACAGCATCTGCAATTGTGGCGACCCACGATGCGCCAGCTGAAACACAGGAGGAACGAAGAGAGGAGGAGTTGCAGAGAGAAGAAGAGGAGCTGGATCATCAGATGTGGTGTGATGCTGACACACTGAAGGCCAACACAGAAAGTGAGGCTGTGTTGGATGATGGGACGGAAATTTTGTGATGGGTGTGCATCACCGCGATACCACTAGTTGTGGAGTTTTGTGGGTGGCAGACCATGCTACTAAAACGAGTCTAGAGGCCATCCAAAAAGCACATCCAATATCTGCTTGTCATGCTATATCTCAACAACACATCGCTTAAAATTAAATCTAAACATTGCATTCTGACACATGACTATCGGTTTATCAGAATATTGAAGTTAAATGAGTATAGAAAATATTTTGGAAGTCATGTTGGTTTGCTGTGTGTTGTGTGGTGGATTCGGAAAAAATGGTCGATGGCACAATGTTGCCCTCCAATGAGCACACATGATGATCATCATCATCCTTGTATTTCAGCAAACTGTGCATACCGTTCGCTCTGAATACCCCCCAGCTATCCACTCCATGAAGGCTGGCCACAGACATTGGCTCTGCATGCAGCAATGCAGCCACACACTGAAACAGAGCGATTGCCAAAAAATGTTTTCAATCCGGATGCGGTATGGATATGGATCCATCTCTCATCCATACAATCCTTGCAGCCCCTCCTTGTGCCCCTCGTGAATTACCACACTCCATGGCGACACGCGGATGCATCCAGAATGGGCTGGGAGTGCATGGCCGACGTGATACACCTCCATGTGATGATGTGCTGGTGGATTTTTTGCTCCCACCAAACATGACCATTCTGCAGATATGGTCGGCTGCAGCGTCTTCCAGACAACTTGAGCAGAGCATGCTTCACGACGTGCATCTTCAATTGATGCCGCACGCATCTTGTATGGGTGGCTTCGCGATTGAGGGGCGTCGTCCCATCGCCCCTCACAGCCAAAGCCACGCGACCAGTGCTGGGCGAGCCCCAACCAAAACTCCTCAAAACCACCTTTGCCTCCGCGCGGACACCTTCCCGGTGCTCCGCGAGCCTCGAACTTCGAGGGTGCCTTCTTCGTGCCCCTCTTGAGGCGTCTTGACCATCCATAGGCGCTGACATGGCCTGTATGTGCCACACACAGGCCAAAACCAACGAGCCGATTTGGAGACAAATCGTGATCGTATTTCTGGGGCCTACGACGGCCCCAAATCAACCCCTCTTCCCGCCTCCGTTCGTCCACCCACCAAACGTTGCGTGGAGGTGACGGCGATGTTCTTGGATCTTGAGTTGGCCGGCTGGTTGTTGCGGCGCCAAGCATACCGTTCGACGGCCATTGAGGTATTTTTTTTGGTGTTGCTCCACTTCCATGTTGGTGTGTCGAGTTTGCCACTCTCGGCCAGCCTCACATGTTGGGGGATGTGGAGATTTACCTCCAATTGTACCGACTGTCCAAAAAGACCACGACACAAAACAATCGAGGAGTACCAACCCCACTCAACCACTTCGCCACAACGAAGCAGACCTGATGATGTTGCGCATCGTGATATCATTGGTGTTTCGTGACGAAGTATCCAATTTCGTGACGTCGATGACGGATTGGACAAGCACATGGTGTAAGTAACGTAAACGTGGATTCACCGCTTCCCCCAACATTCTACAACTAGTGCTATCGTGGATGGACTGTTGGATGGTCTCATCCGAACACCTGAAAAAGAGACTAAACAATTCAAAATCGGAACAAAGTTGCTGAAACAAAGAACAGCAAAAGGTTAAATTGGATCGATGTAGTCGGAGGAAAAAGGCTGAGTCCCTAAAGCAGTCTAAAAATGCTCACATTGACGGGTCCATAAAACTTAAAATAGGATCTAACTTAAAAATCGATCGGTTAATTATTTATATGGAGATTACGAGGATTACGAATATGTGCTTTGTTTGGATATCGGAGACAAATGTTATTGAGTCCCATGACAAAGTGCAGGTCGACTCACTGATCGTGTTATAACACGATCAACTTGTCGTCCATCCTCAATGAGGAATCCAGATTCCAGATTCCAATTCAGATTCGCGTTTTGCCGTGCCGTTAAGTCCGCCCATCACAACGGTCACTTCCCAGCCACGAATCTGGAGGTTTTTCACGTTTTCTCGTTGGTCATTTTGCGTTCTGCGACTGTTTCGTGTCGCAGCATTTTCGCCTTGCGCGCCGTGTGCGTTGTTGTGTCGCATGGCCAGAAGGATCCTTGGGCGAAAGGGTTCGTGGACCAACCAAAATGCTGCAAACAAAAACCGAAACGGACGAATGGCCACGAACACCAATGCGATTTTCCGCACGTTCTCGCCCGTGTTCCCAATCTGACGTAGGACGCTGAGGCAAAGACGCGCGTCGCGACAAACCTGCAGCGATGACGACGACAGAGAGCAATGCAATCCTTTGCGCTGTCTTCTTCGTGTGTAGTGTACGTGCAAGTACGAACACTCACGTGCCATGCTGCAGCGTTGCGTTGTGCTGCGAGTTGCGTGCAGCAACAGTCCGCGCAGCCAATTCTGATTTTGGAAAGACCCTCCGCCCACACACAAAAATCTTTGGTACGAGCCCCACTCCTCACACGAAGGTAAGCAACGGCAACGGCAACGGCAACGATGGAGCCCCGTTCGGCCAAGGAGCGATCGATACGTGATGCAATGACATCATCAATCATCACCTTCCATCGGATCTGTCGCTTTCATCACCCTCTGTTCTGCGGCAGCCTTGCCATCGGTAATGACCGCAGCCAGCGGCAAGATGAATGACGTGCGCAGCATCCGAATTGCTGGGTTGCATGGGAACGCATGTGCATTGCTGGCGGCAGAACAGAGGGATGACCATGTTCCGGTCCATGGCCTGATGAATGGAAACCTGCCGTCGGTCGCAATCTGGCCAATGATCATATGCAACCGAACGCTGTCAGTCGAGCGTATTTGTCGGATGGAAATGCGGCGGCGTTTCTCCACTTGAGCGGCCGATCAATTGAATGTGGCGGCCTATGTGGATTGGGAATGGTGTGGCTGGATCGGGACATGCCTTGTGATGAACAGACGACCATGGTGAAGCACTCAGGCAACAGGAATGTCACGGCAAGTCCGCAGCATTGAGACCCTTCATCCAGCCGTGTGCATCGCCAGCATCACCGTAAAAACTCAGAAATGACCGTGACGAAGATGGTACTGACGTAGGATTCTACACCCAATGATGATGGTCGCAAGGCAGAAAAGCTTTGCCAGTATCCTGGCGGTCAGATGAGACCGACAAGTACATGAACCTCCACCAACCCACATTCCACAACCGTCGCATCACACTCCCCTGGTTGCGCCAAATACCACAGCTTTACCGGGACTTTCTCTCACCCATCTCACCCCCGCCACCGACCAATCACCTTCACGCAACATTCCCACCCTCACAAAATCGACAGCAAGAAAATCCATCACCATGTCTGACTTTATGATCAATTTCCTTGCCGGAGGCGTCTCTGGTGCCGTCGCCAAGACCACCACCGCCCCAATCGAGCGTGTCAAGCTCCTCATCCAGACCCAGGATGCCAACCCAAAGATCATCAGCGGTGAGATCCCACGATACACCGGAATTGTCGACTGCTTCACCCGCGTCGCCAAGGAGCAGGGTATCGGCGCCTTCTGGCGTGGAAACTTCACCAACATCCTCCGTTACTTCCCAACCCAGGCCTTCAACTTCGCCTTCAAGGATTCCATCAAGGCCATGTTCCCAAAGGCTGACAAGAACAAAGAGTTCGGAAAATTCTTCCTGATCAACGTCGCCTCTGGAGGTGCCGCCGGAGCCGGATCGCTCCTCATCGTCTACCCACTGGACTACGCCCGTACCCGTCTCGCCTCCGACGTCGGATCCGGAAAGCAACAGTTCAGCGGCCTCGCTGATTGCATCAAGAAGACCGTCCAGAGCTCTGGAATCTCCGGACTTTACAACGGTGTCGGTGTCTCCGTCATGGGAATCATCCCATACCGTGGAGCCTACTTCGGTCTCTTCGACACCCTCTCCGGATTCAACCCATACCAAAAGGACGAGAATGGTCTTCTCCGTGCCGGCTCCAAGTTCTTCTGCGCCCAGACCGCCGCCATCTCCGCAGGATACTTCTCCTACCCATTCGACACCGTCCGTCGTCGTCTGCAAATGCAGTCCGAGAAGCCACAGGAAGAGTGGCTCTACAAGGGCACCATTGACTGCTTCCAGAAGATCGTCCGCGAGGAAGGAACTGGAGCCCTCTTCAAGGGAGCCGGAGCCAACGCCCTCCGTACCGTCGGAGCCGCCCTCGTCCTTGTTCTCTACTCCGAGATCACTGCCGCCTTCAAATCAGGATGAGGCAGCCACGTACGTTGATCTTCACGGCACGCCTCAGCGTGACGTGAACGAGATGCCTCGAGGACCACCGCGGTGAGAGGAGAGAAGGGACGAGACCAAATTCAGTTGGTCGCCCATCCACAGCCCTGTTTCAATCGTTGCAGAAACTCGCGGTTGGAATTGACATCGCCGGTCTTCGCACAACACAAACCACCATCACAAATCTGCAGCAAAGTAAGTCATCATACTCGCATTGCGACCTGTAACTAACTACTACAATACAAATATTTTAGCAACACAACTACTGCTCGATGAAGTGATCTGTGAATGCATGTGGTTGTGGCGGTGGATTCATGTGGAGAGTATGAAGTTGTGACAGGTCTGCAGCCCAGCATCCATCCCGAATACGCCTTGTCCGAATTGCTTTTCGTTGTTCCAATTACAAATGGGGCGAAGAAGGACAAGTCAACGTCAAGCTATGTGGGGTCGCCTTTGATGTGTAATATCATTAAATGGTGGAGCAGAGTGGGGTCTTCCTTTGCTGCGACGATCACAAGCTGTGACTCTGCTCAACTCAGCTATGGAGCACGCCAATTTGATGTTCCTAACCTGCGAGTATTCTACTATACTATAATATGATATGAACTATTCTATTACATCATTTCCATACTCGACTTCGATCCTGGATTGGTGTCGTACTCATGCAGAATGTGCTCACATGTTGCACCATGTGCTATCATACTGGCTTCGAGATGACCTGGCACATTCGCAGGTCGGCGTAATCGGTCGGTGCCCCCTTGCACAGGTAACACCGACCCTCCTCCTGCATGCACTGCCGATAGTGCGCCCAGATGAGACGGTTCTTCTTGCATCCTGGCACGGCGCACGGACCGCGGCAGCTCTGCATGTGCGCAAACACGCGTCGCAGCGCGAAGCAGTGCCGTTCCGTGGGACACGGCGTCTGCGTGCAGGTGGCAGCATGGCAGAGCTTACGCAGCTTGCTGCGCATCAGGTCCATGTCGATACTGTCCGAGTTCGTCGGGTCCATGAGGATGTCATGATCGCTCAGCAGCGCTGGGAAGCTGTTCAGGTTATTGATGCTGATGTTGATGTTGTTTTGGGCGTTCATCGACGCCAGAGTGTTTCTTGTGGTGTTGCTTTGGTTGTTGTTATTGTTGTTGTTGTCGGAGTAACTGTCACCTTCGTTGTAGGTGGAGTCGTAGCTGATGCTGTTGCTTGCATCGACCCTATCAAGAGAGTTGCTACTGTAGCCATCGCTGTGGCTGTTATTGATGACGTAGCCACTTTCCTGGCTATCATTGATGATGCTGCTGCTGTTTGGGCTGCCACCATACGAGCCTGTGTGACCATGTTCTTGTTCACGATCATACGAATAATCAGAGTCGAAGATGGAATTGCACGTGGAGTCAAAGTGGGAGTTGGTGTCGCTGTTGGATTCCGTTTGCGTGCTGGTATAGGTCGTGTCCACCGTCTTGTTGCCCATGATCATGGTGGCATCATCCGTCTCATCATGGCTGAAGTATTCCTGGTGAGTCTGTTTCCAGCTCAGGTAATCCTTGTAATATGTCAGGTCGCCGGAATGCCCATCCGCTTCGATGGTGTCGTGACTCTCATAGTCGTAGTCCTTGCCATACTCGTTGCCATATTCCTTGCCATATTCGTTCCCTTTGACCCTGGCGACGCCTTTGCTCTTGCTGTTGCTGCGGCCCTTGACTTTGCTTTTGGTGATGCTGTAACTGTTGCCATGACCTCTGCTGCTGCGCACGGCAATGCGCTTGATGGGATCCTCCGCATCCGCCTCATCGCCGGACGATTCGGAGATGTAGTTGGGTGACCACGCGGAGCCACTGATGGCGACACAATCGGTGACGACCGAAGCGTCCAGCAACCCCTTTCCTGGAGACCTGCGTGACGAACGGTACGTCGCACCGCGAGATGACACCATCGCCTTCTGCGCTCAGCCGCGCATCTGACACCTCGATTATAGCCGCGACTGCACTACCGGTAGGATGTTGTCAGTACGAGTACTCCCTGCGTCAACGTTGAACCGCGAGTCTCGGTATGCGCGTGGGTGCGGGTAGTTGGATGAATGATCGGTGAATCAAACAAACGATCTGGTTTTGTGTCCTTGCATCGGTCGTACTATACGCACAGAGAGGAGCAGCTTCTCCAGCACGCCACGACGACTTGCATCCCTAAAGCGGATGCTTCATCTCCTACTGCTCTACCCGTATGGACATGCTCTGCTCAACTCTGAGAGTATTCCTCATCATGATCGATGGCGAAGAAATGTTCAAAGTCGCACACACGCCCAACCCAGCACGGGCCCACACCACTCCGCGTTTGTTGTTGTGCTTGTTGTGATTTGAGTTTTGGCGCCAACTCTTCAACCCGACTCCTGTTGAACCCAGCTCCTGTTCAATCCAATTCTTGTCTCGTCCTGTCTCTGTGTCATGTTGTGAGGAAGCAACCACATGGCAGTCGTCAGGTGTCGTTGTTCAAATCAGATTGGAGTGGCGCCAACTTAACCGTCGTCCGCGCTCAAGGTTGTCGTCAAACATTCAATATTTCTGCATTGATTCATCCGAAGTACGGACAGACTTTATATGTGATGTATTGACAGAGAATTCACGATTGATGGAAGCTGCGGTAGTACAACAACAATGTAATTTCACGACTGAAATCAATAGCGGAACGTGTGTCCCGCCGTGACAACGGACACATGAAAATTTAGCTTCGACCAATTCGATGATCGGCGAAAATGGCGTTCGGGTTGCTTCGGGAGCGGATGTGTTGTCTTTGTTTGTGAGGAACTTGTTTTGGGAGCAATCGCGGTGTCATGTCACCGCGTGCATTTTCAATAGCATCAAGGCGAGGAGCGCTTGTGGTGTCATCCGTCCCCAGCATCGTGGTTGTTGTCGACGCTGATGTTGATGGTCGCAAGATGCACGGTGTCATCTCCTCGATGAACATTCACTTGATTCATGCACCTTCGTCGATGATGAGATGACACCGATGATGCAAATTCAATCCTTGTGCATTTGCGAACGACGGAACAACGACTCGGATACAATTGCAATACAGCAGTCGACTACATAAGTGTGCAATAGAAATAGTGAAAATCATGTGGATACTTGTGGAATGCGATGCTCTTTCAATACTCTTGAATACCAGCCACGTTTAAAACCGGTTTCGTGGCAAAATTGGGATAGGCTTGCTGTGGCAACCTCGATCTTGAAAGTTCCATGAGGCATCCTCTCATGCAAGAGTCTGCATCCATCTGTTTCATGGACGCGACACAACATCACATTCCTCGTCCTCTTCCTGTTTGTTCTTCCGATCCCAGAGCAAAAGTCACGCAGTGTAGACGACGTGGCCCATGGATGGAGGTGAGCAGGATGGCTGCGGAACAACCGGCTGGTGCTCTGCCAGCAACATGGTAATGCGTTGTGGAGTACGCGCAAGTATGGCAATGCGCTGGAGTCTGTAAATGGAAACACGCATGGTGTGGTACGCTTGTGCGTACTTGCAACACACACATACATGGACAAAACACTTACTCTCAGCCATGTTGGGACACGGACTATTTCCAGTGGGACACAGAAAGCGACAGGCATTTATCACACCGGTACCCAGGTCAGTGACATCAGGGGTCATCACGCGCAATGCCATGTCGTTGACAATAGCCATCTGAGGTGAAAGGGCCCGCGCGTGGGTGTCGTTGTGAAGCACCATGGCGCTTATGGATCCCGCAATAGGCCCTGATCGGGTTCTGCAGGTTCTTGAACCATGACACAAATCGTATGTCGCATCTGCAACAAGTTCTATTCCACTTTTCGGAAGCAACTGTTTGTTGCTCTCTTGTGTTGCATCGTGACAGCGTGAAACAGCGTGAAGATGACACGCTCACACGCCAGACTGTCGATTGACATTAGAAAATGGCGAGTGACGTCGTTATTGGTGCCGATTCTGTTGGAGAACTTCGCAAAGGGACAAGTCGAAGTTGGAATTTCTACTTAAGGGACATGCACATCTTCCTCATGAGCAAAGGAAGTTCACATTTTAGGGAGGTCGTGCTCCGTTTGGCAATTCTCAACCTTGGGGAGGCTGCCTGCGGTTTTGGCCACGAGCCGAAATGGCTCAAAACGAACGCGGGCTTCACCGCGACTGTTGCCGGTTTTGTGCGCGAAGAACTGCGGCAAAGTGGGGAGAAGAGTCGACGAGAATCCACGCGAGCACTCTTGGGCAGAGTTGCTTGCACACTCACCTCGTGTACTCAACTCACACACATCCAGCAACACGACACGACACGACACGACAACACAAACCACAACCACCTCCGACAACCACAACAACAGCAGCGGCAATCAAGGACAGAGAACAAGGACAAGGCAAGCGACACAGCAGAACCCACAACGAATACGATTTGCCCACGAACGAGAACGACAGACTTCCGATCATCTCGCAGAAGTATTGCTCCTGTACTCCACTCCACAGCCACAACATCACAAGAGACAGCGATCAACCACCAACAACCGTCAGCAACGAACGCAACAAGACGCTCGGCAGATAGAAGATTCAACCCACAGCACCCGTATTCATCCATCAGCTCGGTTCCGTATCAGCAGCAGCAGCAGCAGCAGCAACAGAAGCATCAGCGAGAGCAAAGAGAAAGGGAAAGACCGTGAAGAAGGAGTATCTCCGCTGAACAGACAAGGAACAACCCTGAAATCCCACAATTCGCATCCCAAGAGACAGCAGCAGTAGTAGCAGCAGCAGCAATCGTATCCAGAGTCAACAGTTGACAGGCAACGCCTCCAGTTCCTTCACTTCGCGGTGTCAAACGTTTCGCATTCCCTGCCTGCACAAATCGGAGCTCCATCTCTGAGTCTGCGGAAGATCCACACAAAGCAACAGCCATAGCAACAGCCACAGCAACATTGACAGTGGCGTCAACAGGAGCACCATCATGACCATGAACAGCAGCAGCGCAGCCGTTGGAAGCATCGGCGAGCCCATGCACTTGACTAGCAAGCAGCAACTGCAGCAGCTTCAGCAACACCACCATCTCGCGGGAAAGTCGCCCGTGGCACCTTCCAAGGCCCTGCTGGAGATGGTGAGACACGCTGCTGCCGATGAAGGCACATGCCGCACGGAGAGCCTGTCCGACTGCTCGTCTGCCTCCGGACATGACCGACATGAAGTGTCTGCTGCCTTGGAAGCCTCCCCAAGAGGCATCATCACCTGCAGCCCACCGGCCCTTCTTGAAGATCCGCTGGGCGAGAGTTTGCAGGCCGCAGACGAAGACGAGGATGCGGATGTTGTGAGCCGCTCAGCGCGATCGCTCGCAGACCGCGATGAAAACGATGCGGCCGGAACTGCCCCATCGGCATCCACCAGCGCACGCACTCCGCAGCAGACACGCGATGACGACGACGATGACATCCACAGCGTCGAAGGCATGGAGTGCAATCGCAGGCCACGCAGCACCAGCGACATCCACACCGCAGGCGAAGACGCTGCGGACGCCATCGTCCAAGAAGCCTCGGCTGTGGCCTCTGCCTCAGACCGCAGACACTTCCTGCTTCGCGGAGAGTCAGAACCAGACCTCTCCCAACGAACGCAGCGCACGATCATGGCCAACAACGCGGCGACCTTGACCGCTCTCCCACCGGCGCCCTTCGCATGCCCACCCATGCCATGCCAAAAGCCTCCCAGCCGCAGCGTCTCGTGTCCTTCCCCGCGCAAGTCCTTCGTGCCCACTTCCATCCTCAAAGCTCGCCTCTCCGACTCGTCTTGCATCAAGACCGGCCGCTTCTCGTGGAAGGTCATGCCCAAGCCCGACATCAAAACGATCCACCGACGCATCTCGGAACCGTCCCAGCACTTCGAGAGGAGGGAATCGCTGGCAGCGCTCGACACGGACAGCAGCGACGACCTCGGCGCCCCTCTCTTGCGCAGGCGATCCTCCTCCGTCTCCTTCAAGGAGGTCCAGATACGCCACTACACCCAGACCATCGGTGACAACCCTTCCGTCTCGTACGGCCCTCCCATCTCCCTCGATTGGGAATACGAGGAGAACGAGCCAGTCCAGCTCGAGAACTACGAGGAATCGAGATCCCCCAGGAGAAACATGAGGCAGATGATCCTCAGCTACTACCAGCGAAGAAACGTGCTCACATGGCAGTACGGTGCTTCCGAAGACGAGCTCAGAGAGGCCAAGCGTGCGGCCAAGAAGATCAAGAATCGTCGCGCCATCACCAACGCCTTCCTCCCCGTCATGACGGTCGAGGCGGCGTGGGAAAGCGCAGGACGCAAGGCCAAGAAGGTCTTCGGTTCCAAGAAGTCCTCCAAGAACCAACCCCTGGAGGCATGCATCTAATTTTCACTTCATTAGACTTTTTAGTTTTGTTCATGACACCATTCACTGCATACGGCTGCTCGTACTTGTATCAGTGTCTCTGTGTGCGAAGGCTCGTAAACCATTTATCGCTTGTACTGGTAAGGGTGAACATGCATGGTCCCATCACAGCATAATAGATCCACGCCTTGCGCAATCCCTCGAGCTTGTACGATCGACATACCTATGTCTTGTGTGTGTGTGTGTGCGTCAGTGAGGCACGTTCGACTTTTGATAATCACGTCTCATGGACAAAGGTTCGGAAGGAATGGAATGTCGATGCTCTGCTGTTGTCGGAGGCAGAAGCAGCGAGAAAAAGTGTTGCATCATGTCAACAGCAGCGATGATGCTGTCAGTAGGTAAGCAAGCAAGCTACTTGGGGTGGCGCTAGCCGACAAGTATTGGAGGACAGAGCTCAAGAGAATTGGGGCTTCACTCCTACAGAATAGAGTTGTACTCCTGCATACTGATGGCAGCTCGCACTCTGCTATTCTACTATACTACGTATGTAGTTGTATTCATTCCCCATCTTTCCTCTCTTGGGGAACAGACCAACAACAAAGTACGACTCTTGTGGATGTGTTCCTGCCCACCACATTCATGGAATGCGTGTGCGTATGCTGCATGCAAGCGCAACAAAGGGTGAACAAACGGAGGTGGCTGCTTCCGGTGGCATCCCGCAATGGATTTTGCGCTCGTGATTCCGGAACTTCCTCGTCGGCATTTGGAATGGGAATGCACGAGGATGGCAAGACGATGTCCTTTGACGTCTGTGTTCAGATAGAAAGATGGGGTTCTCTTCTTCTTTTCTCGCAGCACCATTTCCAGCATCCACACAAGCGTGTGCACGTAGAGTATGCATCCTCCTTTCATCGCTGCTGTGCACTTCGATCTTCTTTCCTTTCTGTCCATGACATCGTGACGTCGCTGAGAGACTCCAGCATCATGCAATGCTGAAACAGCTTGGCCGGCGGACTCTCAGCATTCCTCACATTGTCGTTCCAAACTCACGTGTCCTTTGTCATGCTAGCTCTATTGTGTCCGGCATAGATCGTAGAATAGATTACTGTGGAGAAGAAGATCTTCCCAATGTTGTGGGATGGAGCCGCCAATCTTCCATGTTGCTCTCTCTTGGCCAGGTCGCTGTTGTTCTGTAGTGTTGTTGTTGGCGGCGGCGATGGTGGTGGCAAAGCCGCAGGGAAGAAAAGACATGCAGTGGCCAGCACCTTCGTACTAAACTCCTGCTGATGGATCATGGCATCATGAATATCATGGCGCGTGCCGTCTGGTGGCCACGTCGATGACAGCTGTGGATAATCGTCGCAGGGCCAGTGACCATGCTACTACTACTCCTATTGGTGCTTCATCGGTCTCGGTACGCGGAGTCTGATCACAAGCGCAAGAACGATGCGTTAGAATCCGAGCAATTAAGACATTGATGACGGCCTCAAGCCTCCACGAATCGAACCCTAAAGTTGAAGTGGGTCGGCCCGGAGAGAGAGAGAGAGAGCGAGAAGGGGAGGCAGCCTCATTCCAGAAGAACTGATGTTCATTGACAAGAGAGGCGGAGAGGGATTTGGGATAATCGTGGCACTGCCCGAGTAGTACTGGTAGCATGGTGTGTGCGTGATGATGAAAGTTCACAATCATTCTCTCTAGAGAGAGTATTGCATGAGGAGATTGCATTGTGCGCAAAGTGCTTCGCTGAGAGTGCGTGCCTACTTGCAGTGCCTTGACTGAAGCACCCCACCTACGAGGATGGCTCTTAGGATCTATTGGAGGCGTTGCGCAGCGGCATCCGTGGCAGTCCGAGGGAGTGGCGAGCGAGATTCACTGTGTTCTTCATCAGCATCGCGATGGTCATTGGTCCCACTCCTCCTGGCACGGGGGTGATGGCCGATGCCACCTTGGCGCATTCGTCGTACTTGACATCACCCACCAGACGGTATCCGCGCTTCTTCGTAGCATCGTCGACGCTGTTGATCCCCACGTCCACCACCACCGCGCCGGGCTTCAGCCACGATCCCTGCACGAACTCTGCCTTTCCAATCGCCGCGACCACGATGTCGGCGCGCCTGACTTTGTCCGGGATGTTCTGCGTCCGCGAATGGCACACCGTGACGGTCCCATTGCAGGATTGCAGCAGCGCCGCCACCGGCATGCCCACGATGTTCGATCGTCCCAGCACGACGCAGTCCTTGCCGCTGATGTCAATGTCGTACCGCTGCAGCAACTCGATGCAACCGGCCGGAGTGCAAGGCACCGCCAACGGCGGTTCTCCACCGCGCAGGCACAGATTCCCCACGTTCATGGCCGAGAATCCATCCGCATCCTTCTCGATGGCAATGGCCTTCAGCACCGTGGCCTCATCGACATGATCCGGCAACGGCAGCTGCACCAGGATACCGTGCACCTTGGGATCGGCATTGCAGCGTGCGACGGCTTCTAGAATGTCATCCTGCGTGGCTGTGTCGGGCAGATCGACGTCCACCGAATGAATGCCAATCGCTGCGGCAGCCTTCTTCTTCATGCGCACGTAGGTGGCACTGTCGACGCGAGCACCGACGAGGATGACGGCGAGGCCAGGAATAACGCCGTCGTGTTCGGCCTGCATGCGTTGGACTTCGGTGGTCAGCTCGGCTTGGATCGCGGCCGCTGTGGCCTTGCCATCGAGGATGATGGGTGTGGCGGAGTCGGCGGACATGGTGTGATGGGATGTGATGTGATGTGTGTTGTGCGCAGCGTGCGTCTATTGTGTGTCCGTTTCGTAGTTGTGGGGTGGTGACAATGGCAAATGACAAGTGGCAATGGCCAGTGACAAGTGGCAACGACAAGTGGAGATGGAGAGAGAGAGGGTGGTCTTGTTGATGTTGTGCGGCAGTTGAGTGTCTTTGCTTGTGTCTCCCAAAACAAAACGATTCTGTCATTTTAACGAAGAGAAGTGGTCAAGCAGGTCGACCACAAACTGGTAGGGAAGCAGAACAGCAACCGAACGTGTCAAAGATCGAAGGCACGCGCAGACCACGCGCACACCACGCACAGACCAAAGCAGCAGCAAAGCAGCGAAACAGCAGCGAAACGAAGAAAAGGCAAACACAAACGAGATCGCCCAAAACAAAAACAAAGACTTCGGTCATAATCCGTTCAGACGATCCTTTCATCATCACTTGACACCCACTTTCGCTTCAATAGTTTATCGACCTTTCGCTCCGTCCTCGTCTCTCCTTGGCTTTCGACCTTCGCGCCCGACGCTCTGCCCGCCGTCTCCGTCCGTGCCCTTTCTCGCCCGCCGCAGGTTTGCACGAGGGCTCCGTGGGCTGCAGGGGTGCTTGAGGTTTGACGATCGCGCCGTTCGGTTCGTGGCTTTGGTGAACAGGGGGGTTTTGGCTGGTACGTATGAACACGTTGACACGATGGCTGATGTGACTGGAGGCTCCCTGGCTGGGTTGTCGACCACATCCTTCCGGATGCCTCCAGAGCCACCACCAGAGACCACCGCTGTCATCAACTACCTTGTTGACGACCTGGGGTTCTCCAAAGCCTTTGTGTACCTTTTCCCCCTCTTCAGCCCACGAGCAGCCAACAGAGGCCTCGCAAAAGCCAACATCGTCAGACGCCTTGCATACTTTGGGTCACAGCCACTTGCAGCGAACCTTAACAACATGCGTCACCCCGTGAACCCGCAACCCATGGTTGCTGATGTTCAGCGCATGTATGCTTTCCACGCGTACTGCTCAAAGAAGGGAGTGTTTACACCAGGGACTGATGACATAAGCAGTGTCCAACTTGACATGATTGATCCGGATGAATTCGATGAAGCAGCACAAGATTTCATGTTCCCTCCGGACGTCGGACACATAGAGGTGTTTCGGACTGTTGCTACTAGCAACCTTGCTCTCAACAAAGCATGCTACAAGCATCCTGTACACTCCCCAACTGAGTGGGCTGCATCAGTCGACAACCCAACCGTCAACACACCACCGGCGAGCACGCAACATGCAGGAACACCTGTTGCAACCCTCAGCGTGCCTCCAACACGAGGAACAAGCCTACCACCGCGCACAGCAACAACGACCTTTGCCGCCACAGACAACGCTGGTAGTGTGGATGACTCCACCTCCACCTCGTCGGCCCGGGCTTCCCGACCTGCATCCACGGTTGCCAAGATCAAGCGTCCCACCAGCCTACCAAGCCGCTATAAGCTCACTGACGAGATGCAGTTCACCAAGTTCAAGAATGCCTTCACTGGCTTCCTTATGCCCTATGGAATGGGATACCTGCTCAACCCCGTCTTTGCCAAGCTGCACAGCAAACACGGTCGCAAGGTACTTGACTACTACCTGGATGACTTCTATGAAGGCCCCCTGCCCATCGATGCTGTCCAGTTGAAGTCCGACATGGGACTCCTGGCTCGTTTCCTTGATGACGCTGTTGGGGAATCCAGTATTGGACATCTTCTTCGTGGATCGAATGACCGGAACGGTGTGCGCATCTGGCAGGAGATGCTGGAGGCTTGCGACAACCGTCACAACCGCAAGATGCGATCCACCGCACTGGTCGACCGCACACGACGCCAGCTTCGCCCCACTGACGACCTGGTACAGTACATTGATGACTTCAGGGACAACATCTTGGCCTACAACGATGAGGTTGCCCGAGACCGTGACAAGTTTGACGATGTGGCCATGTGCGAGGAGCTCAGTCGGGCAATCATCGCATCCCAGAACCAGGAGTACGTTGGCTGGATGAATTTGGTCCGCACCAACGACCGGACATTCTCATTCCAGGCATTCTGTACGAACATCCAGGCCCTGGCACGTGAACAACGTACGGTTCAGCAGTCCCTGCACCGACGAAAAGCACGCCCACGTGATCGTGCCATCCAGTCTGTCATCACACAGCATCAAGTCTACCAGGACACGGAACCTCCCACCGCCATCAACGACAGCATTGTCTTCCTCGCGCAGAAACTGGCATGCGACGATGCCCATGCTGAGGCACTCGTTTATGCAGCCCAGCCTCACCTCACACGGCTGTCGGACGACCCTGACTACATTGATGGCGACACGTTCCAAAGTCTCCCTGCCTCTGTTCGACGTGCAATCAGGCATCTGCGCTCACGAATTCGTGGCATGTCTGGCCGTCTTCCAGACCGCCGTGGTACCACCATGCGGCAAGGGACACAGGGTCAAGGGGGGGTTCCTGCACTACCACCCACTACCGTCAGACAACAAACAGGGGCGCCCGCCAATCCCAGTGCCATGCCAATGCAGTACAATGTCAACCAGACCACCGAGCAAGACGGATACAACCAGGTTGGTGATGTACAGTCCTATGCCATTGAATCGTCCTCCAGTGATCACACCGACGAGACATATGATGTGTATGACACACATGACACAGATGAACGGTTCTTTACTGGCATGGTACAGACTCACTACAGCCCCATCATGCTCATGCCAGTGACTGCACGACCACAAGATCCCCTGGCTACATCCACCAATGTACACATCCAGGCCAACGCTACAAACGTTGAAGAGCCAGCATACGCCATCTGTGACAGTGGTGCACAATGTTCCATTCTTGGCAGCCTTGGGGATGCATGGCAGGTGGAGATTGTACACCCACATCGATTCATCAACATCATTGGAGCCATCCCGTCATCGATGCGTAAGAATGGACTCCGCGTTGTGTCTGCTGTCACCAAGGCAACAACATCAAATGGGAAGAACATCATCCTCCGAGCACACGAGTGTGCACTGAATCCCCTGAGTCGGGTGACACTCTTGTCGGAGTTTCAGCTGAGGGAAGCCGGATGTGTGGTCGATTCGGTTGCAAAGGAACACTACAAGTCCATGCAACCTCGCCAACATGGGACACAGTTGTTCCATCCATCTGACGATGTGTGCATTGACCTTGTTCTCCACAATGCACTCATGACTTTCCAACTGTCATCTCCAACAGATGAAGACATTTCAACATTGCCATCATACACTATCACCAGAGATACACCATGGAAACCACGTCAACACACAGCACAACCGGACATTCACCAACCGTTTTCCGCATGCAACTCCATGACGAAATCCTGTCCCCACAAAGACCCTCCTGCCGACAACATTGTCCGTGACGGGTACACTCCCATCATGTCAGTGGATCACATCGACCTGCCGGACCATCCCAGACACATCAACATGAATGAGTTTGTTCCCACACATGATGACGTCGTGGTGATCGACAATGATATCCCTGTCACCCAACAGGATTTCTCTGTCCTCAAAGCATTGACCACTGTACCTGGGAAACTCTGGATGCAACAGTCTCCTCTGGTGGAACCAGACGATACCACTGTGCCCGTTGCCAACACACGCAAGACATTGACTGACGATGTGTCTGCCTACGATGACCTGTCTGATGCCCTGCGGCACCAACACCGTCAACGGCTGAACCAGACTGCTCCGGATGCTCAGAACATCCATGATGTGGGATTCCGAACCAAGGCAAAGCATGTGATCGATGACCCGGCCAAGTTACAGCCCTATCTGGGATGGCGCAACATACGGATTATCCAAGAGACAGTCAAACGAACAACACAAAACTGCAAGGCTGTTATCCGTTGGCCGATGATTCGACACCTTCGCTCACGCTTTGCTTGGATGCGACGCCCTCGTCTCCGTGAAGTGGTGGCCACTGACACCTTCTTTTCCAACGTCCCCTCCTATGGTGAAAACTACACGTGTGTCCAGGTTTTCTTTGGCACTTCTTCTCATGTCATAAATGTCATTGGCCTACGGTCCAAACAACAGGCCCACGATGCCATCAACTACTTCATTCGTGATGAAGGTGCACCCTGGGCGTTTCGGATGGACAACGCTGGCGAACAAACTGGGGAGAAGGTTGACGCCATCCTCCGTGAACTGCATATCGGCGTGGAGCTATCCGAGCCAGACTATCAGAATCAGAATCCCGCTGAACTCCGTGCCGTCAAGTGGCTGAAGACGAACGTGCACGCCATCCTTGACCGTTCAGGGGCACCGCCACGTGCTTGGTTTCATGCAGCCAAGTATGCAGCGGATGTACACAACATCACCTCCGACCAATCACTCCGGTACAACATCCCCCTCACCATCCGTCATGGGGAAACTGTTGACATCTCACCCTTCCTTTGCTTTCGTTTCTTTGAGAAAGTTTACTATCACGATCCCACTGGCGCCTTCCCTGACCCCAAAGAGCGGACTGGATATTGGCTGGGTGTGGCTCCATCATGCGGGGATGCTCTGACGTACTTCGTACTCACGGATCACTCTCAACGTGTGCTTGTGCGGAGCGTCGTACGCCCCTTTCGCACCAATGCAACCAACCACCGCCTTTCCTTTCATCCCGAGCTCGATCCTGGTCGACACCACTCACCACCGCCATTGCCGCTCGTTCTTGGCGCACAACGCATGCCTACCAGCCGTCGCCTTCTCCAATACCGCAAGCCTGCCCGTGTTCCTCAAGACCGGCCTCCTCCTTCCCGTCTGCCCCTTGGTGAGCCTCGTTCCGGTCCAGTCCTTCCGCAGTCTTCCCCGGCTTCGACCTCGCGGCCATCACCGGCGAAAGGGGGGGTTCCTGCTTTTCCTTCGACTCTTTCTGTTCCACGCAGACCCAACGCAGCACGCTCTCCTCGGGGAACTCAACGACGAACATCCCAACGCATCCAGAATCGTGGAGACCCAACACCATGGAAGACCAGAATGACCCGGACGCAGGTCAAAGCGATTACACTGGCGGCAACACAGTACGACCAGCCTGTACAAATTGGGCCAGACACCTTCCTTGGCGTGTCACAGAAGCAAGGGGCAGGCATTCGTCATGGCAATCGCTTCTACCCCGTTGACACAACACCTTCACATGCCACGATGCTCCGTGATGCACAACCTCGTCGCATCCGTGCTGGACTGAACGACACCGAAATGGCCCAACTAAACCTTGTGACAGCCCTCGATGCCATCGCCGCAACAACGAGCGACACCGGTGACACAAGCATGAACAACACAATCCAGTCAGTTGTGACGCATCGACATCCTGACATGGTACGTGTGAAGTGGCGCGACAACAGCCAGTCATGGCATCATGTGGATGAAGTCCGACTCCAGGACCCATATGCACTTGTCCAATACGCACTGTCATGGGGACTGGAGCATACCACACCTTTCCAGTGGATCCCACGATTCCAAATGGACACAGTCTTGGTACAAGCAGCCAGCAAACCATCCGCAAAACCCAAGAATCGATACAAATTTGGTGTGCTTGTTCCCAACAATGTCCGACACGCCCTCTACCTTGATCGAATGAATGGCGACCATCAATGGAAGGAAGCAATTGACAAGGAGCTTTGCCAAATCAATGAATACAAGACATTCCGCTTACCCCGCGAGGACGATGACTTGACGACGTACCAGCACATCCCGTACCACATCATTTTTGACGTCAAGTTTGACCTACGGCGCAAGGCCCGCCTTGTTGCGAACGGCAACATGTCAGACCCTACCATCGAGGATGTCTACTCAGGGGTTGTTGCCTTCGAAACCATGCGGATTGCATTCGTCATTGCAGCCATGAACAATCTTCAGGTATGTGCTGGTGATGTGGGAAACGCCTTCTTGTATGCACAGACAAAGGAGCGCTGCTATGTCACTGCTGGCCCAGAATTCGGGAACCTTGCTGGACGACCCCTCATCATTCACAAGGGTCTGTATGGTCTGCGAACGTCAAGTGCACGTTTTCATGAACATTTGGCGCAGTCTTTCCGCGACCTCGGATTCCGCCCCACCCAGTACGACACCGACCTTTGGATCCGACCCAAAGACGATCACTACGAAATGATTGCGTCGTATGTGGATGACGTGTTGGTGTTCAGCAAAGAGCCCATGGAGATCATGAATGTACTCAAGTCCAAGTATGTCATGAAGGGGGTTGGCACTCCCATGTACTATCTGGGTGGTGATATCGAACAGCTTGACGAACCATGGCAGAAGGAAGGGATTTTCACCGCATTATCCGCTCGCACCTACATTGGGAGCGCATGTGAGAAGATTGAAGCATTGCTTCAACGATCACTTCCAACGCATCAAACACCGATGGCAGAGCAATACCATGCAGAGTTGGATGACACCGACATGCTGGACAAAGGGGCGGCAAGCAAGTTCCGAACCATGGTCGGGTGTGCCAACTGGATCATCACATTGGGTCGGTATGACGTCCAGTTTGCGACCATGTCCCTCTCTCGGTTCTCGATGGCCCCACGTCAAGGCCACCTCAAGGCCATGATCCGTGTGTTCGGCTACCTGAAATCACACCGAAATGGACGACTACTCTGCGATCCCACACCACCAGATCACCCCATGCAACCACAAACGGATGATGAGAAATGGATGGAGTACTACCCACAAGCAGAAGAAGCAACACCACACAACATGCCACCACCCAAAGGGAAACCTGCATACATCACAGTATACGTCGATGCTGACCATGCACATGATGTTGTAACCCGACGTTCTGTCACTGGCATCGTCGCCAAAATCAATGGGATGGTTGTCCGTTCCTTCAGCAAGCGACAAAACACAGTCGAGTCATCAACATATGGTGCTGAACTCGTTGCAGCAAGAATCGCGGTTGACATGATCATGGAACTCAGGACGGCACTGCGCGTACTGGGCGTTCCCATCCCTGAACCTGCGATCCTACTTGGTGACAACAAGTCTGTGGTGTTGAATATGACAGTCCCGTCAAGCGTCCTCAAGAAGAAGCATTGTGGCATTGCTTACCACCGTGTCAGGGAAGCCATCGCAGCAGGAGCCGTGCGATTCCTTCACATCACGTCACACGACAATGAAGCTGACCTACTCACAAAACCAGTGTCGAAAGCTGTCTTCCATCGCCTCATCCGGATGTCCATATTCCGAGCACCTGCACACCTGAAGAAAGCCAAGGAGACGACGAAGATTCCACCAGCTGAGCCAACCGCAAGTACATCACATGACAACATGGTCCATGCATTCGTACATGTATATCAGGCTATGCACGTGTATACTCCCCGTCATACCCTGAAGGGGCGTAACGAAGAGAAGTGGTCAAGCAGGTCGACCACAAACTGGTAGGGAAGCAGAACAGCAACCGAACGTGTCAAAGATCGAAGGCACGCGCAGACCACGCGCACACCACGCACAGACCAAAGCAGCAGCAAAGCAGCGAAACAGCAGCGAAACGAAGAAAAGGCAAACACAAACGAGATCGCCCAAAACAAAAACAAAGACTTCGGTCATAATCCGTTCAGACGATCCTTTCATCATCACTTGACACCCACTTTCGCTTCAATACATTTGTTTAGTCGTGCAGCGATGACGTCATCATCATGTCAATCAACCCGGATGATGGTGCGAAAATGATCGGGATCCTCGAGCGTGACGGGACGACTGTGATGTGGTATGGCATATTATTCTATGACGAGTAGATCATGTGCATGGTATGGTATGGGGAAGAAGGATTTGGAGAGTATGGTACAATCTTTGGCTGGGATGACTGTTTCTTCATCATGAGAAACAAGAAGACTGTTGTCCCAAACCACAACAACACCCAACGAATCATGTTGTTTGGGTTCGGGGTCCAGAGATCATGGGGTGGCGGGCGTGGAAACGACGTCGAGATGTTGGCATGGGTATCCCGATTGTCAACGGTGCACACCGACGGTTCCGTCGTCCATTTCTCCCCACCGACGCATTTCATACGGCCTGGTCGGGCGCGAGGTATTGCATTACCTACATTGAGGAAGCACATCGGTCTTCTCGCATGATGGAAACGAAGCTGCTCTGCTCGTCCGGTGTTTTTCGGCAGATCAGAAGAAATCAGCAGCAAGAGCATCGTCTCCGCGTACGAGTGCCATGTTGACTCCGATGTTTTGCGTCGTAGACCGCTTGCAGGATGCTCAGTCACCTCCACGTTCCAAGATTGGATGAAGCGATTGGCGTCGATGCGTGTGGCCACGATCAACATTCTCTTCCAAGGTTGGCTACAATACACCCGCGTTCACGTTCACGTTCACGTTCACGCTCGAGATTATATCCACGCTGGTGTTGATGCCCAAAGTTGGTGGAGTACGCGTACTCACGGTGGTACCATGCGTACATACATCGTACCGTGGCGTGAATATGAGCGAAATGAAGCCCATGGTGAAGCAATACTCGGCGTAGTAGTATACTCGGAGCAGATAATACACCATCCAGCACGCATTATGTGAAACGAAACACAGATACCAACAACAACAACAATCAAGAAGCATAGCATCAGTCTCATAAAAACAGACAAGGGCGGCCATCAAAGAGCAGCAATCAACCAAGCGCATGGCCAATCATATCGAAAACGATTCTTCATTCAATCTTGTCACATCAGATCGGAGCAATAAGCCCTTTCTATATCACGCAGCTGCGAACCCTTGCGCACATACCCCAATCAACAAGCATCAAGTCAATCACACCGACAAGCTCTTCGTCCAAGCTCGCTATACCTGATCTGGGCAGCACTCCATTCTGCTATACTTATCCGTGCACACTTACTGTGCTCCAACCAACAAGCCACAGCAACCACCACCATGGTCTTCATTCTTCCGCTGAAATCGACCCCTGGCGATGCGTCCGAGCCAACTGTCACCAACCAAGACCTCTTGTGCGCCTCAGAACAAGGAGATGTGGACACCCTCACTGCATGGAAGATGGCCTTTCCACAAGCTTCCATCGACACGATCAAGGACAACCACGGCAAGACTCCACTCCACCTCGCATGCTCCAACGGCCAGCTTGATATGGTCAAGCAGTTGATGGAGTCATGTAGAGCAGCGGCCAATGCCCAGTCTATGGATGGAAAGACTGCGCTCCACTATTCATGCGCGCAGGGTAACCTCGATGTCGTGGAATATCTAGCGGAGTCGCATGCTGCAGATGTCAACCTCCAGGATAACTCCGGCAAGGTGGTACTCCACGACGCATGTACCGAGGGGCATGTGGCCATCGTGAAGATTCTGATCGAGTCATATTCTGCAAGCGCTCTAGTGCGAGACGAGAAGGGTGAGAACGCTCTCCATGCTGCGTGTCTTCATGGACACTTGGATGTCGTGAAGTACCTTGTTGGATCATGTGGAGTGGAGATCAACATCCAGGATGATTTGGGCAATACTGCAATCCACGATGCATCCCTGAAGGGTCATCTTGATATCTTGAAGTACATCACAGAGACTCGCACCATGGACATCGATGTCAAGAACAATGACATCGACACTGCGCTCCATCTTGCTTACAGAAATGATCACTTGGATGTTGCAGAACACCTAGTGAAGTCGTGCCAAGCAGATGCTCATCTTGCGAGTGGAGCTGGCAGCACGGCTCTTCAGTTTGCGTGTTCCAAAGGTCATCTGGACGTGGCGCAGTATTTGGTGGATTCAGGTGAGGTGGATAGCAATGCCAAGAACAAGGATGGCGACACCGTACTCCACCTCGCAAGTGCTGGGGGGCACCTGAGAGTTGTGAGGTGTTTGTTGGAGTCAGGCAAAGCAAACACCAACATCAAGAACATGAGAGGCAACGCCGCATTCCATCGCGCAAGTGCCAACGGCCACCTGGAGGTGGTGAAGCATTTCGTGGAGTCAGGCAAAGCGAATGTCAACGCGGAGAACAGGTTCGGCAAGACCATGCTCCATTACGCAAGTGCGAATGGCCACCTGGACGTTGTGAAGTGGTTGGTCGAATCCGGCAAAGCCAACATCAACGCCGAGGATGGCAAGTGTGAGACTTCGTTCTACAAGGCATATTGCAACAGGCACTTTGATACTGTCAAGTATCTACTTGGGAGACCCAACATGTTTCCAAACTCCCGAGCTAGGTGTGGCACCACTGTACTGCATCTCGCAAGCGCGAATGGCCATCTGGACGTTGTGAAGTGGTTGGTCGAATCCGGCAAAGCCAACATCAACGTCGAGAACAGCCGGAGCAAGACTCCGGTCTACAATGCATATGGCCATCGTCATTTTGACATTGTGAAGTATCTGATTGCAGAGCCCAATGTTGATTTGAACATCAAAGACAAGGATGGCCGCCCCATACTTTATCATGTGAGTGTAGGCGGCCATCTCGATGTTATGAAGTGGTTGGTTGAATCAGGCAAGGTGGATGTCCACGCCAAATGCGACAAGTATCGCAGCACTGCGATGCACATAGCTTGCGAGTCCGGCAATTTGGAAATCGTCAAGTATCTGTTTGAATCATGCAACTTGGACGTCAACGCCCGACAAAGAGACGGCCACACTCCACTTTGGTGCGCATGTTCTTATAGCAGATTGGAGATTGTGAAGTATCTGGTGGAGTTCTGCGACGCATATACCAGTATCAAGGATCGCGGTGGTGTCGATCCATTGAAGCTCCCAACAACGGGGAACCGCGCGGCAATTTTGGACTACTTGAAGAATGTTACGCTTGCCCGAACAGAACATGGACGCAACGTACGAGCTCGGGGAGAATAGACCTCATACTAAATTCCAACTTTGGATGCTGAACCATCGACGACCTGAAGCACAAGATGCGGCAATCTGCGGAATGCTTGTGCTATATGGGTGTCGTGACCAACGGCCGTCGTTGCCACATCCAACCTCTGACGCCTCCCCACATCGCTTTGAAACAGAAGCAAAACTCATCCGGCACGATGAGGACGTTGTCCGTCTGCGCAGACTAGCTTGAAAGGTTACGACAGCTCTCTTCTGTATTTGGATAACTGCATCTCGGTGGAGAATACATATAATACCCACTTTCTTTACAAAGCACAACAGTGATAAACACTTAGGCTCTATTGTGCACATAAATGATACATTTAGTATGTGCTCTGCGCACGTTCCATGTTGGGCGATATTGAAAGTCGTATTTTTCCCACGCTGCTGTGTTGCAGTGAGGGAATGCACTTGCACTTGCGGCTTGCATTGGTACTTGCATGTAGTGTCGGCTGTAGAACCCTAGTGGAGTTGAACCGGATGAGTACGTCCTCACAACACGATGGACATTCTCTCGCAACACATACTGTATTGTACCGTATGTGCGTGCGTTGGCAAAGAATCCTCCTGTCTTTGTCGTCCTCTGCTCTCGTTTTGGTCGCCTCCTTGGGTTCTCATCTTTCCGCGTCTCGTATGCATCGGTTCCGTAAGTATATGGTATGTATCGTATAAGTCGCCGCGCTTGCTGCTATTTCCTCATATCGCCGTTTCATGTAGTATTCCTTTGTTGGAGAGATGTTTCGGTTTTCCGTGCACCTCTGTTTAGGCGTACGTCATTCGGTGGCCGGACATCTTGCTGCCGTTGGCTGGCTTCTTGGGCACCCAAGCGGAGAGCTCCACATCGTCGCTCGTGCAGTACCCGCATCCCATCGCCGGCGCTATGGATTCGGCCAGGGTTGGGAACTTGAAGATCTGGTAGTTGACCTCGCCCATGAGCTCGTGGGTGTTGCGAAGATCGTCGGCCAGGTTCTTGCCCTTGCCGCGCGTGTTCAAGTAATCCTCCAACGACTGAAGATTGGTGAACGCAGCCTCCCATTGTTGCAGGCTGGTTTGGCAGTAGATCAGTTTGCGGATAGATTGGGACCATCCCTTCTGCGACTGGTCACCGTACGATTCCTGCTGCAGCTTGCACAGCTCCTCGTATGCCTGTTCAGTCATGCGCAAGGGTAAACAGAGGAGAGGAACGTGTGTCGGTGTCGGTGTCCGCGTGCGCATTGCGGTCGTGTGTGAAACCGGTTCCGCAATGAGATAGATAAAATGAAAGGAAAGACGTTCGTGAGTTGTTGCGATCGCTAACTGATGATCATTCACAAGGCGGCCCACTGCGAGCACGGATATGATGGGAAACGACGTATGAGCAGGTTGGGCCTTTTGTGTCAAACTTACCTTCAGAGCGCTGTCATAGTCTCTCTTCATGCAGTACGCGTATCCGATATTGTCCAATGTTCCGAGAATCAACTTGTTGTCAGCCTCCAGCAGAAGTCGTTGGATCTGAGTTTATTGTTTGGCGGTAATGATGGTGGTAATGATTGTGGTAATGATGGTGGTTGTTGTTAGGTCCGTGTCCCGTCATGTGTACGTGATCGGATTTGCACAATTGGCATGGTACAGGATGGGAATTTAGACAGAGTTTGAAGGAAAGGAAGGGACGATGTTTGGTATGTGTGTGAGCGTATTGCATGAATTTCATGAAACAGAATAATGCAATGTGCCGTAAGATGTCGTACCTTCAAGGATTCATGGAATGTGGAGAGTGCCTCGTTGTATTTGCCTTGCTCCAGGTCAATGTATCCCTTGTTGCACATGGTGGATGCCATGGTGAGGAATCCCGGCTTGGTGGTGTCCGTCATGATCATGAACGGCGTTGACCATGTTCCGAACGCCTTCTTTTGCTGATCGATGGCCTCCATGTAAGACTTCTTGGCATCGTCCAACTTGCCCAACTCGAAGTTGACGCAGCCGATGTTGTGCCGGATCTTCGCCATCTTGAGCTCGGCTTCCTGTGCCGTCGTGGAGTCTGATTTGCGTGCCAGCGTTGCTTCACGCTGCCTCAGGTGGAAGGCCTCGCGGAAGGTATCGAGAGAGTCGGAGTACTCTTTCATGGAAAGCAAGATGATGCCGTACTCGACCAGGGAGTCCTGCAAATGTTGGTGATGTGTGGTCAAGGATTGTGAGTTTTGGTGTGGGGGGTATTGTGGGTATCGAAGTATTGTGGGAGAGAGTATTTCGTGGATGCACAAGATTAGATGTGTGAGGTGTGTGACATATGGGGTAGCGCAAGTATACTGCCCTTCATGCAAAGTCGATGTTGCCAATCAGTATCGCACCCACACGATTGGCACTTACCGCCACCTTGGGGCTTTGGTTGCCCAGCGTCGCCTTGCGGATCCGCACGGCCTCCTCTATTGCTTCTCGCGCATCGCTGAGCAATCCGGCTCGCAGATTTGCGACTGCCACGTTGTGAAGGCCGGCTCCAACACGCGGATGGGATTCACCGAATCTGTCCAACAGATCCGCCAGAATCCCTTCGAATGTTTTGATTGCCTTCTGGTACTTGCCATTCTGCGCAAGGAATGATCATGAAATTATGATGGGGAAATCAAAGGGTTGAATTGGAGGAGAGTGTTAGGAGGCGAGTCGGATGTTGTTTCGATGGGGGCAACATTGGCGCGAAATAGTGGAGGCAGTGTCCCGCATCAAGAAATCATTTTCCTTTGTGTGTGGTTGTGGTATCAACGAGACTGATCCATTGTCCGCAAAATAGCTTTCTCGCCGCAAATTACAGCAACAACAACAACCAGCAAGCCGGCAGATCATGATGTAGTCACCAATCCAAGCAACACGCATGGTCACAACAGCACAGTGTAACAGCATGGCATGACCTGGCGGAAAGAGATGGAGCGCACTCACAGTCATGGATTTGCAGGCACCTCGGTGCTTGGCGCGCAGATCGCGATCGAAGCGGATCAGGTCTCTGTCCTCTTCCGTGATTTCGGTCTGATCGACGGAGCCCGATGTTTCGCTTCCGGATCCATGAGAGACGGACGAGCTGCCGGTTTCGGAGTCGGTGCTGACATCGCTCCGCGATTCATCTCCGGAGTAGTCGCCGCTCTCGGAACCACCGAAGAGGAGCCGCTCGAAGATGGTGGGCTTGTCATCGTCTTGTGGTTCCGCTTTTCGGCGGGACCCCTTTTTGCTGCTTCTGGATGGCGCCATTGTGTCTTGCTTGGTTGCTCTTTCCGCGCTGTTGCGGTATTTGTGGTGTGTGTGGAGTTGGGATTCCTTCGAAGGACAAGGACGGCCGTTGACTGCGAAGTGCTTTGTGTGTGCTCGGACTGAGCAAAAGCGAACTGCGTTGGATGTGAGGCAAGGGAAGCAAACGGAGCGGAACGGACGGCCGAAGGTGTGCTGGCAGTATCGCACCAGTTGTTCGGGCGTGAGTGTTGGTACGAGTGTGTACCTTGGTGCTTCGGTGTCAACGCTCCAGTTCAATTTCTATGGCACGGATGAGGGAGGATGTGGCCTTCAGCTGAACGTGATTGGAGGCGATGAATGACCTGACGCTGATCAATCGAGGCTCGATGTGGTGATGAAGATGAAGATGGAAATGGAGACGGGAATAGGTGGATGAAGGAGATGGATGAATGAATGGATGGATGGGTGTTGTGCGATGCTGGAACGCAAGCGCGGTCTCTGGCCTGCTCTGCCGTTTCTTCTGTTTCTCTGTTTCTTCCTTCTTCGGGGATCAGGATTGTCACGGCTTCACACAGGATGGATGGGCGACCCCACAACCATTTGCGTTCGTTCGTTCGTTCGTTCGTTCGTTCGTTGATTGCCTTGCCTCCTCCTTGGATGTCGTTGCCTTGTTCGATGTTCGTGCCAGCATCTCCGTGTTGCTCCAACCACTTCTGAAACTGACTGCCACACAAGCACACCAAGTCGCACACACACATGCATGGAACATGTCCTGTCGCGCACCAAATTTCGTTCAACGAAGATCGCTACAGACCGCGGAGAAGCCAACGAAAATGTGGCGATGGTACACGAACTGGAAATTTAAATTATATATTCGTACATGAATATTTCATAAATGTCTCGTCGACCTGTAGCGATATGAACCGACACTGCAATTCGTGTTTCGCTCACTATCCTCGTGATGTCGCATACATTTACATTTCATTGATACATGAATATGTATATTGGACATCTGGTTGTACGTCGCACAGTGGAGGTGGCGCCGCGCGGTGGCAATTCGCCAATTCTCGCCAACGACGCGTCACAATGGATTTGTGACAGGAAGGACAGAATGCAAGAAGGAGGTGCCAACGCTCATGTGTGTTCGTCGTTGCCGTCACTTTCGTCGTTCGCGCAGCGTGACCGCACATGATGTACCGCATGTCACAATTTCAAAGAAAACACTCTCCTCACAAACGACTGTCATCCACAAAACATCAAAAACAGAACTCGCAACATGAAGTAAGTGAGGCAAGCGCGGGAAGAAGAGATGGCGAATGAAACTGAGGGGCATCCACGCGAAGAATAGCATCACCACCATCACTACCAACCATGACGAAGTGATCCAAAGTACTCGTACGCTAAGCAAACACTCAGCTCACCCTTCTTTGACCTTTGCAATCGCACATTTGCGCGTACGTGCGGAACGGTTTGCGGAGCAGGCTCTTGAGACGCGGTAGCAAGAAGACAGCAGAGACTCCCAAGGCGCCCACGCCCAAGAAAGGCGCTGGATTCTTGAAGAGCTTCCGACGCAGGAAGCTTGCGAAGAGGGGGGCGCAGAACCAGGACGAGGAGCGCGTTGCCACTCTTGCGGCAGGTGTCGCCGGATACGACAATGCCAACGCTGCGCAGGCAGACGACGTCAACGACGCCCGGCAACAGCACGAGGAGGATGCCATCGTGAACCACACCTCCGATGATGAAGTCGAGGAACGTGACGATGTCGAGCCAGCCCAAGGCATGGAGAACGCCGATGACCATGACGTGGATGCCGAGATGGAGCCAGAGTCTCCCAAGCTCGAGATGGAGGACTTCGATGACGAAGATGATGCCGTCCAACAAGACAGGAACACACGTGACAATGGCGACAAGCCACCTGCCAAAGATAACAACGCGTTCGTCCATGGTGCCGACATGCTGATGGATGGAACCGACCGCGCACAGGGACCGACGGGATATGACCACGGCGATGTTACCGTGCAGGAGGAAGAGGATGAGGAAGAGGACAACGATCTTCCAGAGGATGGCACGCCAACTGACTCCGCCACGATCATGGAGGCTGATGCGGCAGAGGAGGACAAGGAGAACATCCCCAACAACCACCAAACGCAGGACAGGTACAACGATGTGATCGCGGCAGCAACCAGGAACGAAACAGAGTTCGTCACCGAGCATCCAACGACGCCAGCCAACCTCGGCAGCGGCAGCTACTTCTTCTGTGGTTGCATATAAAAGAGCCCAGATGGAATGAGCGAAGAGAGTTGCAGATCGGTGGTTGGGTTTTTGAGTGTTTTGGGGCAGGCGATTGCTGCGTGCCATTACACAACCAAACAAGCCACCGAGCCATCAACCAATCAACCAATCCACCGATCGACTGTGCCCTCCCATGAGCACCCTCAAGTCATCTTGATCGCCTCACGAGAAGAGAAACGATCAGACACAAGCCATCACAAGTATCACATTGTATTATCAAATGACATCCACATCGACATCGACATCCACATCACGATCACATCGCGTCAGCCGTCATCATTCATCGAATGACACTACACCCGTTATCAATCAAACTCCTTCAGCAAGGTGAACGAACTGAAGGAGACAGAATGATCTTCGATGCGGCACCTGCGCATGCTTGCGCATCGCATTGACCCACACTGACCCATGTTAGGAATAGCAACCATTAAAATTATATGTAACGAACAACCAAGTACAATTGCTTCCAACCTGCATGTACCGCAGCAAATCGCTACTCTAATAATAACGCCCAGGCGGATGAAGTTTCGCTCGCAAATGTTGGTTGTTCGATCGTCCGAATACAAACCAAAGCAGAATGTGGCACCTTCCCTCAACGAACTTCGTCTTGTTGTGTTCGTGAAGCGGTTAATGATGCTGCTGCTGCCCACATTTCATCGAAGTGCACTACGCACGCGGACATTGGATTGAACCAAACCTTTGCCAACCATGTTTTGCATGACATCAAACTACTGACTGGTAAGCGGAACAATCGCATGCTGCCTATTTCTTCTTGTTCTTGGCAAGGCGAGCGATCTTCTCTGCCCTCGCCTTCTCCGCAGCCTCCACCTTTTCGCGGCGGGCTTTGTTCTCACGCTCCACCTCCTCTTCCAGCTGCTTCAGGATGCTTTCCTTGTAGTCATCGAATCCGGCGGTCCATTCAGTCACGCCCTGCTTCTCGACGACCCACAAGGTGCAGTCGCATTCCTCGATCAGCCTTTGGTCGTGCGTCACCACCACGATGCCACCGTTAAACTCATTCACTGCCTCCACCAACGCATCGATGGTTTCGATATCGAGATTATTCGTCGGTTCGTCGAGCAGCAAGATGTGCGGCTCCTGCAGACTGAGCTCGACGAACACGACACGGGCCTTTTGACCACCGCTGAGGTCTCTCATCACGACCTCGTGCGCGTGTCCTTCCAACCCGTACTTGCCCAGGCGGTTTCTGCAGGTCTGGTAGTCAAGGTCCTCGAAGCGGCTGCGAAGATGATCGACTGGGGTCTTATTCATGGGGAGTCGGTCGACGAAGTGCTGATTGTAGATACCCATTCTGTAATGACCACGATGATGATGATGATGATGATGATGATGATGACGATGGAGATACGGTAGCAGAGCATGACGATTTGTGACGAGGTTGGGAAGCAGATGTTGTTGTGATTGTGTGAGAGTGAGTGAGGTCCGAGTCACAACGAGAGGGATTGGCTTGGACAGCTCGGACATGACCAAGACCTGGAAGTGTTTCCTTCCTCCTTCATAAAGCCCACCATCGACATCAATGCAGTAAAGTACTCTTATTGATCTTGTTGTCAGCATTGGTATTCACATAATAAGCACAGCGTGGTGTCAAAGATCAGAATTCACACCAAGATAGAGCAACAACAGCAAGTGTTACACAGACACAGGAACGTACCGAAGACGGGGGTTTCGCTTGACTTCTCCTTTCGTAGCTTGAATTTCGCCGGTGAGAAGCTTGAGCAAGGTCGATTTACCGGCTCCGTTGGGACCGACGACGCAAATGCGGCTGTCCATGTCGATACCGAAGTCGATGTTGTCGAAGATGACGGGGTGCTTGGCGGAGTACCGGAAGTTGACGTTGTTGACCTCCATGACGGGACGAGACAGTTCGTTGACGTCGGCGAACTCCAGCTGGACGGTGTACTCCTTGGGTCGCTTGATTAGTTCGACGATTTCGGCAGTCTCCGTACCAGCTGCAATGGCCTGATTCTTCTTCTTCTGACTTCGTGCGCCTGCCTCGCGTTTGCTGCTCTTCTTCATGGTCTCCTGGGCCTTGTTCTTGGATTGCCCGGAACGCTTGAGCTCGCGCAGACGCTTCTCCTGCTTCTCCCATGCCTTCACCTGCTGCACGAGCTTGTCCTTCTGCGCACGCTTGAAGGTGTCGTAATCTCCCTTGTAGGAGATGAGCTTGAGATCTTCAATGTGGAGCATCTCCTGACAGACGCTGTTGAGGAAATCCTGGTCGTGAGAAACCACGAGCAACGTCTTCTTCCATTTTTGCAGGTACTCATCCAGCCAGATCACAGCGTTGAGATCCTGCCGTTCATCCATTGGTCAGTTGGTTGGTCGTAATGATTGTGGTGGGTAGCAACATGCACCATACATACGAGGAAAAGAGGGCACATTGCGAGTGTTAGGGGTGATGCCAATGATCGTCAGTTGAGATGCAATGCATCCAGCGCACAAGCAACTCTAACGGAGAGCGATATTCTCGACATGCACACATCAAACACACAGCAATTTGGTGACGAAGGACATCACAGCACAGCACATCACAGCATCAAAGCACGTACCAAATGATTCGTGGGTTCATCGAGCATGAGCAAGGTCGGTTCGATGAAGAGAGCGCGTGCGAGGGAAATACGCATACGCCAACCACCACTGAACATCTTGGTCGGCTTGGTCTGCATCTCCATGCTAAATCCAAGACCGTAGAGGATCCTGCGTGCCTTGGCCTCGCTGGACGCGGCGCCCATGTTGGTCAACTCCTCCACGACGATCTCCAACCGGTCGATGGTCTTCTCGGTGTCGTCGCCGTCATCTATCTTCTTCATGAGAGTTTTCTCTTCCTCCATGAGATCCCAACGGTGCTTGTCGGCCTTGAGAACGGCATCGACTGCCGGGGTGTCATCCGCCACAACCTCCTGCTCGACGTAGAGGAAGTCGATGCGCGGCGGGAGCTTGAGGTCTCTGGAGGCGATCATCTTGAGGAGAGTGGACTTACCGCGGCCGTTGGGTCCCACGAGACCGTAACGGCGTCCGTGAGCAATGGAGATGGCTGCGTCCTTGAATAGGATCTTGCCGGCAGCGGAGATGGAGAAGTTGGGGATGCTGATATCGAGTGCGTTCTCCCACTGCGGGTCCTTCTCGTTGACGGCCGTCTGCGAGCATGCAAACTGGGCGCCCTCGCGCGATGCCTTGGCGGCAACGGCCTCGTACTCTGCCGCTCTCATCTCTGCCTCGCGCTGCTTCTGCAAACGCTTGCGTTCCTTGTTGCTGAGCTTCTTTCCGTTCGCTCCGTACATTAGCTGCGCCAATTGAATTGTTGTGAATGTGCGCGTAGTATGGTGAAGAGTTGCGTGGTGTGGCACAGAGTGCAGTAGTGCAACGATTTTAGTGAGATTCATGGTTGATGCAAACGCAATGCTGCGCAGCATACAGCCTTGCCGTACTGCAACAGGAGAAAGAGCAAGGTGACGAATACGAGTAGCGCATCATGGCACAACAGGGTCACTGCAAATCTTGTAACCACACACACCAACGCCAACGTCATCATCATCATCGTTATCAGCAGCAGCATCAACATCACAGGCAACATTATGCACATGGCCACAACTTTTACATACACGCCATGAGCACATCGTAACGAGAAGGCGGATAGAGCACGAAAATCACCACCCAACGCGATTGTGCTTGTTGTGCAATTGACACATGATGTGCACTCTCTCTCTCTCTCTGCCAATGACGCACCTTGTTCTTGCCGTCGTCTCCAGCGTTGGCCTCCTGGTCTACCATGGCCTGGCTCTTGTCGGACCATACCACATCGTCTGGCGCACCATACATGAGCTCGGAAGGTTCATCACCGCCCTCCGCATTAGCATCGGACGAATCCGCTGCTACCTTGCTCTCCTCCTCGTCTTGTTGCTGCTCCTGCTGTTGCGCAGGTTGCTTCTTGGGTGCAGGCTGCGACTTCTTGATCGCCTCCTCTTCCTTCTTCTTCATGGCTGTCTCCATCTGAAGCTCCAGCTTGGACTTCTGCTTGGCGGCAGGTGCGGCAGCTTCTTCCGCAGTCTTGGAATCGCTTCTGTCCTCGTCGCTGCCGCCTCTGTGGCTGGAATCCTTCTTCTCCTTTTTGGATTTCTTGTCTTTCTTGTCCTTCTTTGATTTCTTCTCCTTCTTTTCCTTCTTGTCTTTCTTTTTCTTCTTGGGTTCATCGAGAATCTTGAATGCAAACTGTTCCACGTCTGCATCATCATCTCCATCATCCCCATCGTCGTCGTCTTCATCGTCTTCATCGTCTTCATCGCCCATGCCTGTGTCATCTTCATCATCCGACACGACATGCTGCTGCTGTTTTTTCTTGTTCTTGCCCTTGTTCTTCTTGTTGCTGACGGGTGCTGGGACGTGAAGATCGTCATCGTCATCGTCATCGTTGTCGTCATCGTCGTCGCTATCGCTGCCGTACTGCGCCAGATTCTTGCCACCGCCCAACAGCATGGCCAGATCGTCGTCATCGTCGTCATCCGAATCGGAGTCCGGCTTCTTGTTCACCTGCTGCTTGGCCTGCTGCTTGGCCTGGCGCTTGGCCTTGCGCGACATCTTGGCGCCGCCTTCCTCCGCATCCGCAGCAGGTGCTGGCTTGGCCGCCGGTTCTTCATCCGACCATGGATCGTCGCGGCCCTTCTTGCCTCCTCTCTTCTTGCGTCCCATCGTGTGCTGCGATTGTGTGTGTGTGAATGTATGAGTCGATCGTGCGAGTGGGAACTCTGTGGGGTCTTCGTTTGTTGATGCAGCGCATGAGCACCGACAGATCGTATTGGGCGCGGATCGTGGTTGCATTGCTCTCTGTTTGTCAAATCCGCAGCTCACGCTTTGCGTGTGTGTTCGTGTGCGTGGATGTGCATGATGATGGACACGAATGGTCTGCATGAGGGATTGACAAGCACGTTTGGTTTCAACGGACGAAGGAAGAACGAATGATGGATGTCACGATTGGCGTGATGTAGATTCATCGATTCCTCTTTTGTCGTGACTTGATTGACTCATCGGACAACACGTCACATTGCTACGTCAGCTGCAACACAAAACGTTCCAGAATCGATGAACACAATCAACACGGCGAAAAGACACGGTGAAATAATAACCGCATACGACTACAGATGCGATGGATGATGATGATTGTGGCGAGGTGCGTTGATGACGACGAGGATGGTGACGACATCGTCAGGCCAGGCCAGGTCACTCTGGTCTTGGGAGAGATGATTGTCAATTGTTGAACACATCAACCCGTATCTACTCGCATTCGTTGCCATCAACTCACGCAACCACAACAACCCCACGCCACGCAACGCGACGTAAAACAACTCAACACAGCCTTCCCACAACTACGACATACCCCCAACGAACCCACCCATACGCCACACACGTCCATCATGAAGGTCTCCACCGTCTCCACCATCGCACTGCTCAGCATCTCCGGGGCTTCTGCTTTCACAGCCACCCCACGCTCCTTCGCCAAGACCACGAGCAATGGTACGGAATCCACCAACGCGATGCCTCCTGTCAAGGGGTGCTCGCACCATGCAACACGACCCGCGTCACTCGTATTTGGAAAAGAATCGTGCAATCGTAATTGTGATGGCAGATGCAGATGCAACCCGAACACAACCATCACCATGAGCATGGTCTCCATGATCCGCTCCGGATGCTGCATTCGACATGACGCTCTGCGGAATCGCAATTGCAAGAGATGGTTGCGTCCAGCGATGCAACCACCACTCTACTCTATCCGCATTCCGGTTCATTCATTGCAGCGGCTTGGTATGGAATGGCATGGATCGGCTTGATGCATCATCATGCGATGTCTCGTGAGAAGGAATCTTGATTGCTGCGAAGATGCGCGTCGTTGACAATCGCGCACGAACCGAACGTTTTCCAAGAGTTCGTTTTCGTCTCACAATTTCCATTCAACACGTTTCTCGCACTTTTTCCATCTTCAAATTTCCGGCCGCATGCCATGTCATGCCGCCACAGTCCCATCTGTTGCCCTCTTCATGGCCGAAGGCGATGCCCCCGTCACGGATTCCAAGAATGTCGATGACATGAGCGCGGAAGAAGAGATTGAAATGCTCACAGAGGCCGAGGTCAAGAAGATGAAGCGCGCTTCCAACCTGCGCAACCAGAACGGTGTCGAGTACGCCCCGTGGATGAACATCTCGCGTGAGGACGAGGCCAAGATCAAGCAGGTCATGAAGGAGCGAACCGAGGCGCGCCGAAAACGTCAGGTCGAGGAGCAGACCGTCAGCGGTTCCCTGCTCGTCGACAGTCAGGCACAGGAGCTCAGCGGAGGTGGTCTGCGAACGAAGATCATCGACGGCGAGGTCGAGATCGAATGGGCCACCAGCTCTGAGGCCAACACCCAGGGATTCATCATCAAGCGTCGCGCCGCCAGAACCGAGGAGTTTGAGACCATCGCCTCCTTCGAGGACTGGGGTCCACTCGCCTCCAGGGGACCAGACGGTGGTGAGTACCGATTCCTCGACACCACTGTGTCGCCAGGTGGATGGGTCTACCGTATCACGGAACGCGAGGTCAGTGGAGCCGAGAATGATATCTGCCAGGCCCTCGTGGAGATCGAGACCGACGAGGAGAAGCGCAACACTGTCATCGCAACTGCCGCCATCGGAACCCTCGTTCTTGGAATTGTCGCCGCCGGTCTTTTGGTCGATCCAAACGGTGGATACTAAATCTGTTTTGCGGGTGTGTCATGATATCAGATCACATCACGTGGCAATCCATTTCACTTCACTCGACTCCATTTCATTTGAGTGTATCAGGTCGGACTGGATTGAAGACGAAGCGACACCCAACACTTGTGTGCCATGGATCCACGGCTGAAATCGATGCATGCGCACAACAACACATGCGACGCAACACAAATCAGTGTCTTCAAAGACGGGAATGCGGCAGCGTTGCATCAATACAATCTTCAAATAACACCAACTACTACTACTACGCGATGTAAACGATAGAACAGTACTCCATGCTACAAGTATCGGCCAATGTATGATGTAAGCAAGCAGTTTCGCGAGTACTCTACGCGAGCGCCCCAGTGCATGTTAAAGAGTTTTGTATTTGTTGCAATCAGCCGATTGTGGAGTTGGTGTGTTGTGAATTGCGGAAGGCATTGGTTCACGACAAACGAGATACACTCATCATCTTCAAATGCCATGACGTTCCGCAATTGTAATGCAACAGAGTAGAGTCCAGTAGAGTAGTCGCGAAAAGTCCTCTACGTGAAGAATAATCAATCCAGAATACCCGAGAGTACTTCGTCGTTCTCGATTCATTTAGTCCTGGTTGGGCGTGACGAATCCCATCGCCACCTTGGTACCGAAGAGGGTGGTATTGGCAACCTCGTTGGCGGCATCGGCACCATCCTTGAGGATCTGCATGAGGTACTCCGGATCCTCCCGGACCTCCTTGTAGCGCCGCTGGATGGGTTCAAGGTGGTTCACGATGGCCTCGGCGAGAAGAGGCTTGAACTCGCCCCATCGCAGATCCTTGACCTCCTCCAGAATATCCTCGCGCGTGCGATCGGGCTGCACGGCGGCGTAAATGTTGAGAAGGTTGGTGGCCTCCGGACGTTCCGGGTTGTCCCATTCGATGCCATCGAGCGTGTCGGTCTTGCAGCGCTTGATCTTGTCGCGAATGAGCTTGGGCGGGTCGAGGACGTTGATACGCGAGCCGTCGCTGGGGTCGCTCTTGGACATCTTGGATGTACCGTCCGTGAGGCTCATGATGCGGGCACCATCTTTGAGGATCATGGCGTTGGGTTCAACGAAGACCGGTCGCGATGCGATGCCGGCGGCCTTGCAGCGCTTCTTGAACTGGTTGCCCTTGCAGAAGAGGTCGTTGAATCGGCGGACGATGTCGCGCGCAAGTTCCAGGTGCTGTCGCTGATCCTCGCCGACGGGGACCTTGGTGGATTGGTAGAGCATGATATCAGCTGCCATGAGGACAGGATAGGTGAAGAGACCGGTGCCGACGGATTCACCCTGCTTGCGCGATTTCTCCTTGAACTGGATCATGCGTTCCAGCCATCCCATCGGGGTGACGCAGCTAAGCAACCAGGTGAGCTCGGAGTGAGCGGGCACGTGAGACTGGACGAATATTTTGGATTTGGCCGGGTCGATTCCTTTTGGTGGCAAAATGGTTGTTTCGTGTTGGTGGTTACAATTCGGGTTGTAATTGGGATGATGATTTGTCCCGAATGAATACGTTTGGAGGTATCGTAATGAGAATCGGTGAGTTGTTGGGCGAAGAAAATGAGGAATGTACATACCATGCAAACATGCATGCATTTCGGAATGGAACCACACGAGATGGCATCGAATTGAAAACGAATGCAACCGCACTCTCTGGGATCCATCATGCCTTTCGCGCTTGCTTGTTTATTCACATGACAAGAGAAAGTCTTGCACGAAATACGAATACGGCCATCACAGCGAAATCAAAGCAAATCAACTCAGGCGATATGTCGGAGTGTCATTGAATATCTTTGGAACCACCGATCCTTGGATCGCTCCAACGGATGGCGATGATGATGATCATGATGACGCCAATGACATTGATGTCATGAAATCTGACGTACCGGCAGCGATGTAAAGGGCGATACTCGTCATCGTGCTTTCATTCAGCTCCTTGGGATCGTGTGGCATCGTGATGGCGTGCAGATCTACAGCCATGAAGTAGTTCTCGGTGAGAATGACGTCGCCATCCTCATCAAGCTGGTCCTTGTTCTGGAAGTCCACCCATTGTCGGATGGCACCGAGGTAGTTGCCCAAATGCAGCACGCCCGTTGGTTGCACACCCGACAAAATTCGCTGCGGACGGATCTTTTTGGGCGCAGCCGCTGGCTTGCTCTCGGCTTCGGTGTCTGTGGAGAAGAGGGAGGTGGACGTGAAGGCGGCTGCGGCTGTGCGATGCACGTGGTGGTGATTCTGTATGAATGCGGATGCGCCTGGACGTCGCAACGATCCGGCGATGACGGCCATCAAGACGACCATGTTTCTCATCATGTTATTTCTGCTAATGCTGCTGCTGCTGTGTTTGGATTCGAGTTTCGTTCTTTGGTCTGCGCCTGGGTTTGCACCTGAGATTGTATGTCGTCTTCGTCCGCTTGAGGAATGTAGACGGATCGTGGAGAATGCCCTATACACGCTGAAGCTTGGGATTCTCTTGGCTCGAGGATCTCGAGAGAGTAGAGATGAAACGTTGCGGTTTCGGAGGACGAAGAAACAGCTTCAAACACAGAGAGTGAGAGATGATGTTGTCGTTGATGACGATGAGTTGTTTGGGTGCATTGTCGTTCGAACGGATTATTGCAGTTTGTGTTCTGTGGCTGACCGAAGTCAGACTGACGTTGGGATCGACAGATCTCTGAGTCATGCATGATTTACAATTCGCGAAACAAGACCAACCGGGAGTTCAACACGAGCCACGACCAAAACATCATCCAGTTCGGTGCCAGAATCTTTTGGCGCAAACCGAACATCCATCCTGCTTGGGCGTCGTCCGCAAAGACCTACGTGGGCACATGATCACATGATCACATGATCGCCCCCTCATCATCGTAGTCGTACCAATACCGTGCTTCCACATACTCTGAGTACCATTGAAAGCATTCTGTTCCCCTCTTCGACTTACATGCGAAACTGGCATGCTGCCACGGGTTGGCAACGAACGAGGAGGAAACAGATGGGCATTCGCTGCGTCGTCACTGCAGCTGTCATAAAAGAAAGCAGATCGCATCTCATCGCATCGCATTTCATTTCATCGCATCCAACCATCGAAGTGATCACCTGAAAGAAGAATGACGAGAACGTTGGCATTTGTCGGTGGAGGGCACGCCCATGTGTACGTCCTCAAGCACCTTGCGTCCAAGCAGAAGCAGCTCAAGGAGCTGGATGTAGAGGTAGTGCTCATCGCCAAGGACATCATGACGCCGTACTCCGGAATGCTGCCTGGATACATCGCGGGACACTATACCTACGAGGACATTCACATCGACTTGGCCAAGATCTGCAATTATGCCAACATCCGGCTCATTCATGCGGCGTGCATGCAGATCATCTATCATTCAGACGCATCTCACACGACAGAAAATGATGATGGCAATGACAATCAGAGCAACAATCACAGCAACAGACGCGGAACTTGCATCTGCGACAACGGCGAAAGGATCGACTTTGATTGTCTCAGCATCAACGTTGGAAGCGCTCCGTCGGTGGCATCGCAGTCCTTGCGCAACAACCCCAAGGTCATCTCCGTCAAGCCGATCAGCGAGTTCTGCAACTTTTACATCGAGCTCAAGGAACGGTTGCAACGGCTGCAACAGAATTCGTCGTCTGCTTCCGCATCCACACCGATCAAGCACAGGATCGGGGTCGTTGGGGGTGGCGCTGGCGCCATCGAAGTTATCCTGAGTATGCAGCACAGCTTGCAACGCTTGTTGGACGATACTGCGAAACAACAGCAACAACATCAGCAACCACAGAATCCCATCGAATTGGAGATGGTCCTTTTCACTAGAGGCACGTCGTTGTTGAAGCAGCACAACCATTCCGTTCGCCAATGTTTTCAACGTGTTCTGAAGGAGCGCAACATCCAAGTGCATTACTCTGCCGAAGTCATCAACGTTGAGACGCTGCCCGACGACCGACTGCAATTGAAATTGCGCGGGACGGCTTTGCAACCTTCGGATCTGATCGTCGACGAATGTCTGCTATGCACGACGGCCGATGGTGCCAGCTGGCTGTCGCAAAGCACGCCATTCCGTACCGACGCAAACGGATTCCTCATGGTGGAATCCACGTATCAAGTGGTGGACGCGCCGGGTGTGTTCGCGGGCGGTGATTGCTGCGGCATGGTGGATCATCCACGTCCGAAAGGTGAGTTGCGTGTACCATGCTTGATGCGTTTAGTGCACTCGGTCTGTCTGTTTGTTGCTGTTGCTATTGTTGCTGTTGTTGCTGTTCAAGCACGAGTTTGCTCTCATGTCTTTAGTGTTCATCGGTGTCCTATTGGATCTTGCAATATTGTTTTCTGATTATCTCCAGAGATGATTGCGCGGCTCCGGTGCATCTCCTGTATCTCCACGAATGCATGAACGAACGAATGAATGAACGAATGGGTGGGTGGGTGGGTGTACATACGAGTAGTAGTACGAGCAACTCGGTGACTCAATGGCTCAATCAACACTGCATCTGTTTATCTGCTCTATTTATGCAATATGCCAAAGCCGGAGTTCATGCGGTGCGTGCTGGACCGCCGTTGGCTGAGAACATTTGGAGAGCGTTGGTTGGAGAATCAGTCAAGCCTTACGTGCCACAATCGAACATCCTTGGGTTGGTGTCCACAGGAGACAAGTATGCAATCGCATCCAAGGGATCGTACCTCTCTATGGAAGGCAAATGGATGTGGTCATGGAAGGATCGGATCGACCGATCCTGGATGGCACAGTACACGAAAGACATACCAGACAAGGCATGAACACGCATCAATAGTGCTTGAAGTAGTAGAAGTGTACCAATAGATACGCAGTACACCATCGAGTTATTCAATCCATTGGAACCCAGGACAGTTCATATAATACATGCGAGTATGGTGCTCTCTCTCTCTCTCTCTCTCTACAGTAAGCTAAATTTGCATTGCATTAGTCTCTACCCTCGAGTACTCGTCTCCGCTTGCGTGCAGGCGGATTGCCTCCAGTTTTCATTTCCTCTTGTTCAGTTCAGTTCAGCTTAGTCCAGCTTGGCAACATCCCTGACCTCCAGTTCTTCGAACTCGGTGTCCAACATCTTCTCCCATCCCTTGACAGCGGCGGTGTCTTCCTTGCTTAGAACGTTGATGACCATGCCGCGACGACCGGCACGTCCTGTTCTGCCAGCAATGTGCATGTACTCATCCGGTCCAGGAGCACGTCCGACGACGATCACAACGTCAAGTCCGTCCAGGTGCAATCCTCGCACTGTGTCCTCTCCTGTCACCAGCAGGTAACCATCCTCGCTTTCATCCTCTGCGCCGTCCTCGCTGTCAGAGGCTTTCTTCTTCTGAAAGTACGAGGACTCTCCGATGCCTGTCGCACCGGACACCAGACGATGCTTCTCGATCATGCGATCCGTGCCATCCGCCTGCAACGCATCCAGCAAGGACGTCGGCGATGGTTCGCATCGGAAATGCTTCAAGGCACCGATTGCGTTCTGTGTGCTGAGGCCGCAACCTCGTGTCAAGACCAGGAGCATTTTGCGTCCCTTCTTCAGGTTGAGACCCTTCACGACGAAGAACGCGCTGGTGAGGAGCTGACCCGAAGTGGTGGTCTCGATAGCAGTGACGTAATTCTTGACGGTCGCTGGGATGGTGATGGCGCGGCTCTGATGCACACCGCGTTGCGCGCCCTGCTGCGATGGAATGACATCGTCCCCGGCCTGTGTGCCGTGAATGATGTCGGGACATTCCTGGGGCGTCAATCCCAGCACGCGCGTGAGTTCGCGTTTCATGGGCCGTCCCACGGTTGCGCTGGCCGCAATAATCTGCGCCCGTCCGAGCGTCATGCGTGCCACGGCAGCCGTGACGATAGCAGCTGGTCGTTCATGGGCCTTGCCCGCTGGCGAAGATGGTCCATATCCTCTCGACTTTTTGACATTGAGCAAGCGGTCGACCTCATCCAGAACCAGCCACCGGACGTGCTGCAGCAGGAACATGGCCTGCGGTTTCCTCGTTGGCGATGCGGGCATCTTCTCATTTCCGTAGAGCGACGTCATGATGGCCTTGGCCGATCCGATGTACAAGCGGGTCTCTCGCGCTCTGCCAGGCGAATCATCATCCAGCAAACCGCCGTGCTCTTGCTCGCCGCGATCGCGCAGGGCGTCGCCTGATGACATGAGGTCGGTGGGCTGCGACACCATGCGCACAGTGCCCGGTGGTGCCAAGACGGATGCGATACCAGCAACCTGCGCGGCCAACTCACGCGTGGGTGTGAGAATGAAGGCGTACGCGTCGTCCATGTTGTCATTCTCGTGATCCAGCCACAGCTGTTCCGTGATCGGCAGCAGGTACGCCAGGGTCTTCCCGCTTCCGGTCTCGGCATGCAGCACCAAGGACTCACCCTCAACAAGACGCGGTAGCGAGTCTGCTTGGATGGTGGTCGGCGTTTGGAAATCTGCGTTGCCCAAGGCCACTCCAGCCGCCTTGGACAGCCTCAAGCCGCAGAAGGAGGCCATTCGCTTTTGCGACTGCTCGCTGTCGACATCCCATGGCGTGACTTCTTCGACAGCATTCTTCGCGTCGGAGACACCAAGATCGTGCTGCGTCAATCGATTCGCGAGGTCCGGTTTGCGTCCACTGACCCGCAGCTTGCGCTTCTTCAATTCTGCTTTCAGCGCGTTGGCCGGTTGTTTGATGTAGCTCTGGTAGAGCTCTTCGTATTCAGGGTCGTTCGATGGCTCGTCTTGGGGTGCTTGCGGCGTCCGCTTCATCCGTTCCAGCTGCTTCATGGTTCGCTCCATCGCTTCTTCGGGCGATGTCGAAACGCTCAGCGCCGAAGTCGATGGCACCGTCGATGGCACCCTCGTTGCTGTACGCTTCACTGCCGTGAACGCATCGCATGATTGTGTGCTGGCAAGCAACGCCAGAAGTGAGACCAATAACGCCGCTGACTTCTCCATGTTTCTACTCGTAGTTGGATGCCGTGTTGTCATGGTATGACTATGACGAGATGGCATGGTGCCTCTTCTCCTCGTTCCTGTTTTATGCCAACAAAGAAGAGCCATCACGAAGCAGCAGATGATGTGTTCTTTTCGCGGATGCCTTTTCGTTCTGCGCACAATTTTTGATGTTCTGGTTTGGTTGGATTTGGCGCGAGATCCTGTCTGTCCGTATGTCAGAGCGATGCCAATGACTTGTTGGACTCCACGCTGGATCGCCAACGAGACAAAACAAGAGAGGCTGTTCCGACTCATTCGGCTCAAACGGCGACCATGACGAAACTGGATGGCTCAAGACAACAACAACTGCGACAGCAGTCGTAACGAGGCAATCCCGTTTGAGACCATCCACAAAACCAAACACAAAATGAGGATCTCCGCACCCTCGCATTGTGCACAAGACAGGCAGACGGAGAGAGAGACTGGGAGAGCGAGAGCGCATAATTGGATTGAACAGAGCGCAGGGCAACAGTTGGAAGAGAGCAAGCGCAGATTGCAGACATCAGCTATCCACAACAAACGCAATCGCAATCGCATCGCTCAGCTTCGATGGTGCAAATTGACACAAGCGACCTGCCGCCGGCTATCGGCGAACGCTTCGAGCTGGAACCGCAGACTGAGCTTCGGTTTGAAGTGCCGCACTTGGCATCGTCCGTCGAGAGCTGCCGATTCATCCTTCAGAAGGGGAGCTGCGAACTGTGGGGATGCGAGTTGGCGGAGAAGAAGGAGTACACGATCTCGGACGGTGCCGTCAAGCTAGCTCTGTTCACATGGCATGGTTGCGTGATAGATGTGGACTCGCCCGGCATCGATGTGTACGACAGCACGGAGACGGATCCCAACGTCAGCTACGTCAACACTCACGCGCAGCTGGAATCGATGCGGGATGAAGCGGCGGCCGCAGCTTCGTCGGCTGCGACTGGGGCTCCTGTTGAGGCATCTGCGCTGCAGGGTCCACGAGTCATGGTCGTTGGTCCATCTGAGAGCGGCAAGACGAGCCTCGCCAAAACTCTGGTCGCGTATGCCTGCAAGGTGGGAAGATCGCCACTTTGGGTGGACCTCGACCCCATGGACAATTCCATCAGCGTCCCCGGCACGCTTGCTGTTGCGCCGATGACGGCTGGTGCCGTCACTGTGGAAACGTACGCGACGACCGGCGTACCACCGAGCACGCCCATGACGCCGTTGGTGCTGTGGCATGGCTCCTCATCGAAGCTGCATGCTGATCTGTTCAAGGCCCAGGTGGCGGCGCTGGCGGGAAAGATTGACAAGCGCCTGGAAGCGGACGACCTGGCGCGGTCTTCGGGGATCGTCGTCAACACGAACGGTTGGATCGAGCGCGATGGATACGATCCCATGCTTAGCGCGATCGAGTCCTTGAAGATCAACATCGTTCTCATCATGGGTCAGGAGAAGCTCTACAGCAAGATGACGAGGCATTTCAAGAAGAACAAGCCGACGTTCGTCGAAGAGCTCAAGGTCCTCAACATACAACCGTCAGGAGGTGTTGTCAAACGCTCCGACGATTTCATACGGTATTGCAGGTCTCGAGCGATCAAACGGTACTTCTATGGGGACTTGGTGGACCCATCGAAGAAGGGCGTCTCTTCGCTGGCGTCGTCTGCCCTGCAACCTGGTAGATCATCGGAAGCGCCCGGCAGCGCTTCAGCCAACCGAACCAACCTCGTCCCCCAGCTCACGCCGTTCCGTTTGCAGATCCAATTTTCCAAAATCAAAATCTTCAGACTGTCGTCGATGTCGCTTGCCAAATCATTGCTCCCGGTGGCGCAGCAGCAGACGACGGATGCCATACAGGTGGAGTACGTCGAATGCAACGAATCCTTGAAGCACGCACTGCTTGCCGTTTGCCATCCCGCGTCCGTGCATGCCTACAGCCAAAGCAACCGAGCGCGGGATCTGCTCACGGCGGGCGTGGCAGGTTTCTGTTCGGTGGAGCAGGTCAATATGGATACTGACATGCTGGAGGTGCTGAGTCCCTGCACGGGGTCGTTGCCGTCGGATACATTGTTAATTGGAGATGTGTCATGGACAGAGTAGAACGCAATGCCTCTCTGCAGGGCAAGAGCAAGAGAGAACGTGGTAGAGTAGAGTACACAAGCTACAGTTCTCAAGCTACAGTTATACTCTCCTCTATACTCGTAGTAAGGCAGATATCTTTCCGTTCTCTCCCACTCGTTCACCGAACCAATGACGACGTGAGTTGCGGGCGAATCCAATGAGTATTAATACATATAATATGTGTAATACTTTCCAACTCTATCTTTGTTTCGATGCATCTGCCATACTCGTACTCTGCTCTGTCGGGATGCCACGGCATCAACAGTGTATTAGTGCTCACTCGTGGTCGTACCATAGTAGTACGAGTAGAGACCTTGTTTCAACACCGCCGTGACAACAAGGGGACTGCATCACAACGTTGGAAAGAGTTCGCCGTGCTCGTAATTCATCACGTCCTGTTTGGAGACAATTGACAACGGAGGAACACTACGTTTGCCAATTGGTGCTCCCATACACGTATACACGTACGACCTGGACTACCCGTAGAGTATTGATGTTGCACTCCAAGCTCATAACATGGTACGAATATTCTGTTGTAGACGACGAAGCAAAGTGTATATTGTGTATGGTATTCAAGCTGACCAGCGGAAGCGGAAACGCGATGAAGCCAACGTGTGGCCTATTGGGAGAATAGATTGCAAGGACGTGGCTTGCTGCACGCACCGCAATTTCATGAAAGACGAGCTGAGAAAATCAGTGAAATGCGCTGCATGCCCCCTCCTCAAAAGGCGATTGTCAACATCAGCCGATGACGTGCTTGTTCGGAAAGATGAGATGGTCTGGAGCAGTACAGCCCAGACCACGGTTCATCCTTCGTCATTCAGCACATCATCGTCCTGTTTCCCCATACGTATGTAAAACCGGCCAGCTTCGTCAATCAAATGTTTGTCTCTGTTTGCATTTCGCATGTTCTTTGGAAACTGTGGCGTTCGCGCTCCATGGTGCCAGGCGACCTCTCCCACTATATTTTGTTGGTATTGTGACTGTTGCTGTCGTCGTCGTCGTCGTTTGTTAGTATCGTTGGACGGCAATGAGGATGATGTGCGCGATTTTTGGTGTGTTTGTGTTCAGTGCGTGTGTGTTGGTTTGAGTGCTCTTTGTGGAGAATGGTACGATGCCGAATTGTTGCGATGGTGTGTCTGTGATCTTTGTGCATATGACTGTTATGGCCATGGTTGTGAGGTCGAAATCGTGATAGCGCACAACGCCAATGAAAGTGTCCAGTGAAGTCGAACCCAAGGCGGTCTTCGTCTTGCTTGGAACCAAGCGCGCTTGATGGGGTGTCGTCCAAACCGCTTAGATCTCGAGGATCTTGCAGTCGTCCATGATCCTAGCCTTCCTTTCCTTGCTTTCCACCACCTTGCCGATGATCCAGCCAGGCGTGCCATCCATGGCCTCTAGTTCCCTTATGTAGTCGCTGGCCTTGTCTTCCGGCATGCATATCATGAGACCTCCGGACGTCTCGGCGGAGTACCCAACGCCCAGACGAAAGTTGAAAATCTCTTCGTTGACCGCCATGGTCTTGGCGATGCATGGGAGCGTGTGGAGGTCGATTCCGACCTCGGCCACCTGATTGTCCGCCAAGTTTTGCGCGTGTCCCAAGATACCGAATCCGGTGACGTCCGTCGCTGCCGATGATCCGTACTTTATCATCAACTTGCCGCCATTCTTGTTGAGGCGGGCCATGCTGCACACGGCAGAGTGCATCATGTCATCTGCTTCCTCGTCTGTGAGGATGTTCTTCTCCACAATCTTCTTCCAATGCTTGCCGTTCTGGTTCCTCCACTGATGCACATTGACCGCAATCTGCGTCCCGATGGGCTTCGTGAGAACGACGACGTGGCCCAATTTGGCACCGTCGGACGGCACGAAGCCTCCTTCGGCAACGACGGAAGTCGCGATTCCTCCAATGATGGGCCATGGGTTGAGCACGGTCTGACCTCCTGTGATGGGCGTCTCCGCTTCCTTGCAGGCATCCTTGAAGCCCCGGACCATCTGCTTGGTACAGATGGTGCGCTCGGCCTCCGGCATGTCACGGCAGGCGGCCAGCAGCATGAGAACGAAGTCGCAGTGCTCCACACCCTCGGCGTAGAGATCGCTGAGCACGTTGGCAGCCCCGATCCTGCCCTGCAGGTAGGGAGAGTCCACCAGCGGGAAGAAGAAATCCGTGGTGGAAATGACGTAGTGCCCTTGACGCGTTTCGCGCACGGAACAATCCAGCGCGATCCTTCCGTCGGCGGTCCCGAGGTTGTTGCCATCCCCCAGGTCCAAATCAGACAGCATGGTCTGCAGCTCGTCTTGCGGGATCTTGCAGGCTCATCCCTTCAGATCGGACCAATCCGTCAGCGACCATCCCTTCGGCAGACCGATGGAGGTTGGGTCGAATCGGACCGTCTCGTCCTTCGATGGTTGGTACGTTGTCACACTGGATGCCATGGTCGCAGCGATGCTCCAAGGTCTCGCAAGTGTTTCTATGCTCTATTGTATAATATGAGTGCTCTGCTCTGCTCTGGTTATGATCTCTCTCGAACGAACGAAAGAATCGAACGTGGTTGTTGGCTTCGGTTTGGATGAGGCACGCACAGAGTCGATGGGAACACGCATTGCCTCCCGCAGTCCGGTTGGAGGGAGTGCTGCGTACGACCCACGACAACCACAAGAGCGAAGAAGAACTGCGCTGTTCCGACACAGGAACAAAAAGATGACACATCAACAACGCATTCTCGTCGGAGATGTTCGTGGATCGTCATTGAAGCCTTCCACGTGGAACCCTACATCGACTAGATCGACTTTTTGCTGGGACGGGTTGATGCTTGTACGAGCTCTTTTTCATGGGCCTCTTGCACAGATGGTGGTTCCGAAAACTGCCCAGTCTTGACATCTCCTCCTCGATCGAATGTGAATGTATTTGAGAAACGTGGTGTCCTACGTTGACTTCCGATCGTTGCGGAGCGAAAGTATCTTTCGAACAATCGTTTTTCTTTTCTGCTCTTGATGGATCCTCTTCCAGCGAACAGAAGGAGAACACACGAGGAAACGTACCAAAGAACAAACACCAGATCTCTGACTGCACCGGAAGCGATAGCAACAAGGAGGAACAAAGAAGAGGGGGATGAAGGAAGAGAGGAAGACCGCCTTGGTGAGATGATCGCAGAGCAGACGAGAAGGTCACAAAAAGAGTACTTGAAGACTTCCAGCTGCCGCCGCAATCGCTCTCGCATTCATCACCGCATTCACCAACACTTACGTCAAGCCTCACCATGCTCAACTCAGCCTTCCGACGCGGTGCCCTGTGAGTCAATCGTTTGTTCGGGAGAGAGAAAGATCCAGCGAACGAAATGTCTCTCTGCCGTTTATTCTATTACATTATAATCGAGTGCAATAGTATGGAGTGCCGTTCGTTCGCGCCTGGTCCTGTTGTTGTTGTTGTTGTTGCTGCTGCTGTTGTTGTTGTTGCTTTGAGGAAGATGGCGTGTTTTCTGCTGATAGCACGCACATTGCGCAACGCTTCAACACGGTCGCCTTGTCTCTCACCTCATGATACGCCTTCGCGTTCTCTTCACTTTTCTCATCGTTGCAGCATGGGACAACGACGATTCCAGTCCTCCACCAGCACGACCTTCCTGCACAAGCACAAGGCCGAGACCCTCAAGCGCAACTGGTTCTCGGATCCATCCACCTATCCGCTGATGGGAGTCATGGTGTCTGCCGCCTTTCTTGTGGTCGGTGTGGGCGCATCCTGCCTGGCGTACAACCCAGATGTGCAGATCAATCCAAACAAGCGCGGTGCCATCATGCGCACGTGGGAAATGTAAATGCGATGGTCCCCACGTCAAGTTGGTCACTTTTTGGAACACAAAGCCAATCGCGAAGAACTTTTGCAAATTTGTGAGACGAGCGAAACTGCTTCACCCAATGTCAGAGCGGCAATGACAATCCCCACTCTAGATGCGACCGTGCGATGATACCGATTCGCTTTGGCGACCGGCAACATACCAATTGGTTCGGATCGCATTGGTGTTACATGAAGAAAGGTCCATCCTGTGGTGGTAGAGAGTAGCCCCATTCATCAATCGAACAGAGAGGAACACAACCGCCGAACGAACTTTGGTCAGCTCTGCATGATTACCTCCAATCTACTCCAGTTGTACCAATAGAAAAACTCTACGAATACTCCTCAGACTTTGGATGACTTGCTTTGCCCATTTTTTTTGAAGCGGGGCTGCCTACTGCCATGTCCCTCGTCCACGTTCCCATTCATCCATACATTCAGTTGCCACAACAAGTGCCACAAAGAAGAGCCAGCAAATGCTCCAGGGCCATGTTCGTGCAGCAAGTGTTGGGGTCTGTTGTGTCGTGCTACCACTGGTACTCCTCCACATATCATGGCCCTTAGGATGTGAGCGCAACATGAAGTCTCTACTCGTAGTCGTATGTAATTTGTATCCCTCTCCAAACATTCCCTTGCAATCATCGTATTCTACAATACTTTACTCAATACTTGTATACAGCGCATGTGCTGATGTCCACCTGAGAAAGAATGACATCACTTGACTCTCACGACCAAGCAACCGTGCAGTGCTGGCCAGTTCAGCAATTTCTTCTCAATAGAATTCAGGCGATTTACTACCTCAGACCGCTCATCCACTTCGATACCAACGTGGGAAAGCTGGATGCCACCAACTGGCTGGATGATCTCGAGTTGGGTACATTCGCATCGGCCAGTCCCTGGGGCAAGGATTCGAGATCATACACAGCCTCGTTCAATGCATCTAACGCAACGCCAACGCATAGATCGGCGCCGATGTTGCTTGGAATCCCTTGCTTGCTCCCGCACACGATGTCCGGCCGGATTCCTCCACCCACGAAGGTCCCCGTGTCACGGTCGAACTGCGCTCCACCCACCTTCGTCACATGCCGCAACGACGGCGTCAGGTACTCGGCAACCGTCAGTCTCAACCCGCCGCCATCCGGCAATGGGAAGGTGTGCTGGATCAAGCCCTTCCCGTACGTCTTGCTCCCCACCATCGCGACCACTCTGCCGTTATCATGCAACGCAGATGCGAAGACCTCCGCAGCTGACGCCGTGCCTTCGTTAACGAGAAGCACGATGTTCTTTTGCGCACGGTATTGCGACAGAATATCCGGCTCCAGGCCTTCGTAGTTCTGGAATCGCCGAATGTTCAACGCGTCCTCGTCGCTGCAGCCTGCTTCCACTCGGTTTGCGTTGCCGCTGTACATTTGCGAGACGCGGCTGCGAATGCTGCGTTTCATCGTTTGCTCATGCAAGCTGGCGAAAGAACTTGGCGGCGTCCACGTGATGCCATTCTCCTCGAACATTGCCGGACTCTCCTTGCGAATCTGATCCAGGGTGATCGTCTTGGATTCTGAAGACAACAGGTATCCTGGATACCGCCGATCGACTGCGAATTCTTCCACATCATGGGGCGTGAAACCACCGCGTGAATTGAGCGTATAGCACAGAATGGAATGGGAGTCACGCAGCATGGTGGATGCCAACAGCATGGCCTCTTGGATGACGCCGCCGTAATTGTTGCGCAGATCGATGATGTAGGATTGGGCACCCGCCTCGTCCAACACGTTGGTGGCGTCGAGAAATGCTTGCGTGGACGCTTTGGAGAATCGTGTGAGGCGGATGTAACCGATCTTATCGCCGCCGTCTTCCTCTTTCTGCCCCTGTGCCTGCTGCTGTTGTCGCGGTTGCTGAAATGCAGTTTTCTGTTGCAAATCGTCATCCTGCATGTCCGATTCGCGTATTGGGTCGTTGTAGACCTTGTATCTATCAAAGATGGAACCAGATGATGACGTGAGGAGTTCGTAGTGCACGATGGCATCGCCACCTGACACAGCGGCCTTCGACGAGTAGGGTGTAACGGTGGAGGCAGCCTTCGTCGGTAGTCTCACCCTGGTCTGACGATAGCCCAGCACGAATTCTTGCTGCGAATCCACCATCGAAAATGGCATGTCGGCCATGTTGCTCTCCACTCGCACGCTTGTGGTTGTTGATGCAGACGCCACATACGTTGGCGCGCTGCTGCGCTGCGACACAAATCGGGATGCGTAGACAGGCTTGGCAATGGTGATGTCGGCATGGCCCAAGTAATTCTCGGCCGAGTACTTGTCTGCCAGTGTCTTCGCAACTTCGTTGCGTGTGAATCCCAGAAAGTTGTGATTGCCGACCGCCACGATGCGATCGCCGACCACGAGACCGGAACGTTCGGCGGTGGATTCGGGCGCGACGGCCGTGATCACAGGCAAGTTGGCGACTCTTGTGGTGGAGAGCAGTTCTCTGTTCATGCTGCTCGCTTTTGATGCCGTCGCGGCCGATGCTGACGGGGACGATGGCGAGTATGACAATGATGATGACGCTTTCGGTATCGTAGGAGCCACGGATCTGGCAGTTCGCTCTTTGATGTTGGACAACTTGGGTTCATCCATCGGTATCTGCGAGTGCGATGCGATGATGGAGGGATCGTGCGCCTTGGGCGCCCGCACGATGGCTCCCAGCCCCAAGAATCCGTCAGCGTCCTGGCTCAGCTCATTGCGTAAATCCTCGCGCGTGAGGTATTTTGAGTAGGGATCACCGAGCGATGACACGAGCCACTTCAATCCCTCCACGGCACCTTCCCGACTTTCCATCTCCATGCGCTGTGGCAGACCATCCTGCGACAGGACCTTGCTGTTCTTGAGCATGGTCGCAAGGTCTTCCTGGTGCGTCGCCACAGATCGGTACTCCCTCCAGCGCGCGTAGAATTCCCTTGGAGCAAAGTAGGCACCGCCGCTGTTGTCGTAGTACATGGTGTTGATGGTGCCCATGACGTAGTCAAAGAGTGCCTCGTTGGCCATCGTGCGTTGCTCCGGGGTGCTGGTCGGTTCCTGCAGGATGGACCAGTATCGTTTTCCGGTTGGAATGCTCGCATCCTGACCGTTGGCCACGATGTAGGAATCTGGCAGCGACGTGGATGCAACAAACACCAACATGATGGCCATCAAGGTGGAGGACGCCAGTTTGACGATTTTCGCGATCGCCTTGCGGGCGTTGGCATGAGGCTGGTTGGATTGCTGTTGCGCCTCTCTATTGGGCTTGTTGTTGGTTGCGTCATCAATGGAATCGCTGAATCGAGGCGATTCGTCATGTCCTTCGTTTCCGACTTGCATTCGGAGAGGCGATGGACGGCAAGTTCTGGAGCACGCTTTGGGTTGCTCGACGAGGGGCATTCTGTCGATGCTGGTGCTCGTGCACACATGCGTGCTTGTATGGCTGCTCGCGGATCCCACAGGGCAGTCGAAGGCGCCATTGCGCAAAGGCTGAACGGTCACAGCACCGGTACGAGTAGACGTGGTGAACGCAGACGCATCTGTGATGGTGCGCGTAAGTATCAGCAAGACAGCCAACGTGGCTGCAATTTGAATTGTGCCTGTGGATGCGGCCTTGGCTGAAACCCTCGACATGGGCTTCGTTCCAGTGCTGGCCTGGCCACAGGTCCTTGTCCTCGTCCTTGTGCTTGCCATAGTGCTTGCCATGGTGTCAAATGGAGTGTTTCCGCTGGCGAGACAGATCTGAGATGGCTTGCAGTTGTTTGGTCGATCAATCAATCAGTCAATCGAACAACGCCTCCGACGATCAAAGAGTCCTCTCGAGTACTCAATTCAACGAATGGCGATCTTGGTTGTCGTCGTTATGGATGGTCCGATCAATTGCGGAACTGTTTGTAACTATGCGTCTTGCGGCCTTCGTTGGGAGCAGAGTTAATCCTCTTCATGGAGTTACTCCTCAGAGTAAAATGAACTGAGATGATCTGCCGAGGGTCACGATCAGCTGGAAGCCATTTTAGCAGTCGTCAGGCAGAAAAAGAAGCAGAAGCAGAACATCGCAAAACAGAAGAAGTGACTTGTTGTTCTCGCGCGACGTGTGCAATGAGTGACGTCAACAAGCAAAACATCCTTTGACACAATCTGCCCACAAGCATCATCGGCACAGAACACGATTCTATCCTGATGAATGTAGGCTGCTCGATGACAACCAAAACGAAGACGCAGGTACTCCGCATCTTCTTGGTAACGAAAATCGCCATTGCACACCATGGCTCGCAACATGCTGGTATAATATAATATTAGTAATATAATATTCTAGAATAGAATATAATGCAAGTGAAGAACAAGCAAACTAACAAACCAGTCGAACAGAGTTGGGTAGAGCCGGCTAGAAAGTCGACAACTTCGCTGCGCTCCATTTCAATGCGTCAGCAAACAAAGACAGGGAATAGGAATTGGTATTCCTTCATGTTGCTTACGAGTCTTATACAATCAGAGTATAAGACTTGCTTCGGTCATCTGCCTCAGTTAGCTTCTTCCTCTTCCTCCTCTTCTTCTTCATCATCATCGTCACCACCAAGGCCAAGAACGGCGCCAAAGCTGTCGAACAGGGCGCCGGTCGGGATGGCGTAAAGACCGATGCCAACAACGCAAAGGAAGAGACACACTATACGGCCGGGCCATGTGAAGTCCACAACTCCCCATTCGCCACCCAAAAAGACGGCGGTGAGGTACAGACTGTTCGGCATGTTCGTGAACACCTTCTGGTCGCACATGTCGGGGTAGTACGCGTTGCAGGCGGCGGTGCTGTTGAAGTCGTAGCAGCCTGGCGTGCCCTCCTCCACTGAGAATTGTGGGATGCTGTCGTCGCATGATCGCCAGTTCGGGTTGTTCTCCTCGAAGATGTAGAACAGAGCCCCGCATCCGACCCAGATGATCAAGGCCATCAGCCCTGTGGCCTTCAGGATGTTCTTCGACGCGCGGAATACGTTGTCCAGCTTGCTGAACGCGACGATGAAGTCCTCCAGCTGGAGGATTCGGAAGATACGGAAGATGCGGAAAATCCTGGCGTTGTCGTCATTGCGGCTCAGACTGCCAGTGTGGATCAGACCTTGCTCCACGAACCACGGTGCTGTGGACAGGAAATCGACGATTCCGAAGAAGGTGGTGGCATACACTGTGGAGGAATACAGGGCCTCTCTGTTCTTGGGTGCCGAGAACAGCCTGGCGGCGTACTCCATCGCGAACACCACCACGCTGAATGCTTCGAATGCGTCAAAGACGTTGCCTCGAGCGTTGCCGACCGCCTGGTCCACGGCTGGGATGCTCTCGGCAAGCACGGCACCGACGTTCAGAATGATCACGATGAAAATGAAGGTGCGGGAGATCTTCGCCGTGAGCGTCCACCGAGTGACGCCCGCCGCGTCCTCCTTTCCGTTCAAGAATTCATTGACAGCATGCTGCATCCTGTCCATCGTTGGTCCGAAACTGGACGGCGGCGGATCGACGCCTTCCAGAGCGCGGTAGGCATGCTCGTACCAATCATCGCCGATCTGGCCTTCGATAGGTGCTGCAGGCTGACCTCCTGCGCGCTGCGCTCTCTGAGCCTGCCTTGCCTTCGATTTGCTCTGCACGATCTCGACGAAGCCGGAGGCGATGAGACCGGACGGAATCGACACGACACCGACGGCCGAAATGACCATGAAGAAGTTGACGAACCGAGCCGGCCAGCTGTACGTGATGATGGGGTAGTCTCCCGTCAGATGAATGCCGGTGTACACCATGCTGTCGAAGAAGTTGTGGAAACGATCGGCCATGGTGCACGACTCGTTGCATCCGTAGTCGGGGACTGGGTCGATCTCGTTGGACCTGTCGCCGTGCTCGAAGACGTACATGAGAGATGCGAAGAGGATCCAAAGCGTCACAGCGGCGTAGAAGGCGACGCTCAGCGCCTTGAACTTGAGCCGGATGACATCGTCGATGAGGGTGATGCTCGGGATGTACTTGTCGAGCTTGACGAGACGCAGGATACGGAGCATGCGCAAATACTCGTCGTACTCGTTGAGGAACGACGATGGCATGGCGACTGTGACGTAGTACGGCACGATGGCCAAGAGATCGATGATGGAATAGAAACTGAAGATGAAACGCAGCCTCGATGTCATGGAATTGCGTCCCGGCGCGAATTGGGGATCAGCGCCAACTCCGATAAATCGGATGAAGTATTCCAGCGTGAAGATCACAACTGCCGCCAGCTCGACCTCATTGAAATCGTTCTCGTGTCCATCGACTGTCTGCCAGACTCCAACGCCGACCGCGATGAAGATGAGGAGGTAGATGCCCTTCTCGAACAGCACGGAGAGCTGACCGGACAGACCATTGACGAACCGATACGCAGTGCGTTCAATGGTGCTGCCGATCGTGGTTCTTCGACGGTTCATCGCCTGCGCTGCGCGCCGCAGCTCATCCGCGTTGTCCGCGTTCTCTTCCTCCACCACCTGCTCAAATCCAGCGCCCAAAATACCGATGGGGATGCCGAAAACACCTGTCGCGAAGAGACCCAAAATTCCGGTGGCAATCTTGCCCCAGATGGAGTACTGGCACAAGGGCGATTCGCCGGCGAGGTTGAGGAGCGTGACCCACATGGCATTTGGGATGGTGTTGTAGTTCGATGACATCTCACTGTCTGGGTTGTCACGTTCCGTGAAGTAGAGGAACGCACCGAAGAAGACCCAGATGAGCAAGGCCGTGAATCCAGTGACAGCAAGCACGTCCGAGTTTCTTGACAGAACATCATCGAAGCTCGTGAAGGCATGCGTGTACTTTTCGAAACGGAGGATGCGGAGCAAGCGGAGGGACTTGACGAGGTTGCTCCACGTCGAACTGGAGTCGGAGACTGACGAAACGAGCTCCCCGGTGACGAAGACCTCGATCCAGAAGGGCACGAAACTCAGGAGATCCACCAGCGGCAGAAAGTTCGTCATGTAGGAAACAAGGCCTCCGACGCCCTTGTACTTGGGGTCCTCGGTCGCAGAGTAGACACGCAGCAAATACTCGATGGTGAAGACGCTGACTGCCAACAGCTCGAATATGTCCGACAGAACGTGAACGTTTGATGGCAGCGACACGAGGGTGTCGAGCATGAATGTCATCGCTGTGCCGACGACGAGCACATTGATGAAGTTGTCGAATCCTCCAGAACCTGGCGTGCACATGGCGTGGAGGAAGTTGTAGAGCCTGCCCTTGATGGTGTTCGATGAGGCCTCGTAACCGGCCGTGACGCCGCCGCGCTCAACAATTGGGGCCTCATCGTCGTTGGCGCGTCGCTTTTCGATTTCCTCTTCGAAGCCGTTGCCGATGATACCGGCAGGCAGGGCGAAGAAGGCGACCGCGACAACCGCTGTCAAGGTTCCGACGATCATTCCACCGATGGTGTGCTCATCGACGAGTGGGAATTCGCCGAAAAGGTTCAATAGAGTGTAGTAGGACGCCATCGGGATGGACTGGTAGAGATTGTAGCACGGTTCGGGATAGTCGTCCGATGCTGGACAGCCGGCGTTGGCGCAATCCGCGATGCCCCAGTCATCGATGGTGCACAAGGAGGTGTCGATGTTGTCGGTGTCACCGCAGTAGTCGGGTGCTGCTCCGCAGTAGATCAAGTCGAGCGAACGGCGCTCCACGATGTACATGAGACTGGAAACTGTCAGCCAGGTTGTCAGTCCGACGAAGAGTGCCGTTCCTAAGATTCCCTTCTGTGCTGCGTACACGTCATCCACCACTGCGCAATTGTATTTGCATTGGTGTGCATTCGAAGGTGCGCATGTGTAGAAGTACGGGCAATGTGAACATATGTGAGTGTGGCGCACGGAGCAGTGGAATGGGTGCGACGTCGTGAGTGATTTGGACGAGAAGATGAAAAACAGAAGCAGCGCATGTGCGCGATTGCTGACTTACTTGTCAAGGCTGTGTCGTAGCGTCCCTCGACACGCATCATTCTCAAGAGGCGGAACATTCGAAGGAAGGAGCTGGCGGCCAGGTCCGTGTCCTGAAGCAGGAAGGCATCGACGAAGAATGGAAGCGTCGACGCGAGATCCACCATGGAGAAGAAGGTCGGGATGTAGCGCAGTCTGCCGAGTGGACCGGAGAACTTTGGATCCTCAAAGTCTGCCACCAACAATCGCAGGAGATACTCCACACTGAAGATGGCAACCGTGAAGATCTCCAGGACGGAGGTCGATCCGATGCCCAGGAATTCCAAGCCATTGTCGCTGTAGTTGCCAAACCAGATGGTGTCGCAGGTGTCATCGCAAATGCCTCCCTCACGAGCAGCCCAGTCGACCGGATTGTATTCTTCAAGGAAGAGAGACGCCAGGATGAAGGCAAAGACGTTGACGAGGATGAGAAGAACGATGAACTTCTCGTATACCTTGCCGACTGATGTCTTGGCCTCCAGGAAGTTGAACAGCGCGAGTCTGAAACCTGCTGCCGGTTCAGCCGCTGTTGGTGCTGCTGCTGCGGCTGGTCGAGATTCCTGAGTTGCTGTGCGCCTTTCTGCTTCGGTGAGCAGCGGCGTCGCCTCCTGTGGTCTGGAAACCGTCATCCTGTGATGGAACCTCTGCGGTTGCTCCTTTATCTGAGCCTGTGTTTGTGTTTGTGTTTGTGTTTGTGTCTTGGGAGCGTCGGTCTTGCAGCTCGATGTAGCGAACGTTGTCTTCGATCAGTTGCACGAGTGGCCGCTCCCTGTATCTTGCTCTTCACAACTTTGATAGCAATCGCAGTCGCAAGTGCAGTCGCAATTGAATGCGAAATCACAAAGTTGTGTTTGTGTGTTGCTGTGATTGTGATTATGGTTACGAAGTTGTCCAGTGTGCCTGAGTGCGGATCTATCGTTGCTGAAGGATGTGTCTGGAGGGAGATCCAATGGCGCCGTTGCGTTGTGACGCTTTGTCTCTTTGTTTGGAGTGTTTCTCCCCTTCGTGAGAGACTCGTTTGTGTGATTTGGATACTTCGCGCATCTCCCCAGCGTCAACTCGCATTATTCTTCATCTCTTACAAAAAATCCATTTGTTGCTCCTCTCACCAATAAACGCTAAGGATAATGATATCGAAAGAAATGATTCGGGACTGACGGATGATCGAGAACGCGCCAAAAAGATTCTCCTCTCTTGACACCGTCCCTGCGGAAACGATCTGCGAGAAGTCTTGCGCGAAGCCTCCCTCTCTTGCGTTTCAACGTCTCTTGCACCCAACACTGCGCATCTCGAGGATCTGTCGAGGCTCAGACACCACGACCGATTCCTCCCGCGTTGTTGGTTCCATTCACTCGATCCACCAATCGGCAGACGTTGGTGGCAACGATGAGAGTAACAATGAATGACAGATGCTTTACGTTGCGACTACGCTCATGTACGGATGCGCATACGACTACAGCAGGAGGACTTGTGCTCGAGACATTTGCAATTTGGAGAAGAGCAGACTACTCTCGAGAGTAGAGACTACCCTCCGCTTCCGCTTTCTTTTGCTCCACGCTGCAGCGTCTATGAACTTGCGGAAAAGGCGGACGGATCAATATCGGCATCGCCACCGACCATCTTCAGCAGAATCTTGCGTGGGACGGCATCTTCCAGCTTGGAGATGTCATTCTTCAAGAAATGGATCTTGTCCATGGTGACGGAGCGGAAGAACTTGGAGAGCTTGGATCGCCCGGCAAAAACGGCGTCGTAGTAGCTGTGCTTGCCTCTGCCAGGCACCACGTAGGCAGCTGCCAAACGCTCAGGGTAGTGCTCCTCCAGAATGCCCAGCAGCCGGGTCACCAGCTCCCTGTTGGTGTGAGAATGCCAGCTTTCCGCCTGCTGGATTCTCGGATTGCTCAGGCCAACACTCTTTGGCTTGCTGGCGTCGGCCGTTCCTGCTCCCTCCTGGGAGGACGCAGTGGTGTTGATATCAACCTCGCTCGCATCGCCGTCACCGTCGCCGTCGTTTTTCGAGCTGTCGCCGCCTGCAGTTTCCGACTTGTCGGCTGTGGCGGATTGCTTGTCGTCCGCCTTGCCTTTCTTGCCCTTCGGCTTCTTCTTGTCCTTGTACGGCATGCCCATGAACACGATCAGCGTGCACTTGATGTTGGGCTCCGTCATGGCACGTTGCTCGATGGCCCGTTCCAACCGAAGCAGGACTGATAGGATGACCGCATCAACGTTCTCCCGCCATGGTCCCAGGCACATGTTCCGAAAATAGAACACAAGGTTGCCGTCCTTGTCGAGTCCTTGCTGGAAGAATTGACCGTTTTGCAGTTCCAAACGGCACCGCCTGGGATCAATGGGAAACGTGGCCTCTCTCCATGCTACTGACTTGACGAGACGCGTGGCTGCTTCCTTGAGGTTGCATCTGCAAGCGATGAAGTACCGCTTCATATCGTCTCTGCTCAACTTATCCAGAACGGTGCAGCTGGAGGGCAGATTCGATCTCGGGGATGCCACGCTGACGCCATCGGCAGCGCTGCTACTCTTTGCTATTCGGTCAGGCACGAATCTGACATCTTCCAAAACTTCGGTGAGCTTGTTGGCGGCGATTTCGAACGGATCAGCGCTGTCCACGTACCGCAATGCATCTTCGAACGATGCGCTCGCCGAATCGTCGTCGCTACCATCCGGCTTTTCCTCAAGCACAGGATCCAGACCGCCCTTACCACTTTCGTTCTGCTTCCCAAATCTGGACACCACATCTGATATAGCCTGCGCAAACAACGTCTGCCGTCGTGTTTCTCGGCCTTCGTTCTGCTTCTCTGATTCGATGGCATAATTACCGTTCACCACAGCGCTAGTGTCGGCGGGTAGGGCGACTTCTGTCATGTTTATGTGGACCACGCGGGATGTGCACAAGGCCCTCTCGGGAAGCTCGTCGTCTTGCTCACCTTCGATGATCCACGTAAAGTCCATGATGTGCTTCTCCATCGCGCCATTTTCCAGCTTGTTGAACAAAAGGCGAGTGATAAAGCTCTGGATCACGCCGGTCTGATACACGATTGTCGCACCCACGTAGTTGGTCGGAAGCGATTCATCAGTTTGCAAGGCACCACCAAAGTGCAGGGTATCGCAAAGGTCCGTGATGTGTATGGCTGGAAACGGATTGCGACTTTGGGTCGCACGGGGCATCCGTGGCGATTCCCTCCTGTTTTGTGTGAAGCTGAACAAGTACATGAGCAACCGGATGACGAACCATGAAATGAACGATTGTGTGACCGTCCTTCCCAGTTGCATCATCATGTAGAGTTTGCGATCGCGCACTTTATGCCCTCCCTCGCAGTATCTCCTCATCTGCTCGAGGGCGCGGTTGGGCAGCACGAATATGCACACAGCAAACGGGCAGATAGGGTAGGGTAAGGTTAAGGTCGAGTCGAGTGCAATAGGGTGGGTGTAGGTGCGAGTGTCATTTGTGTCATGATTGCGTGTGGAAGAGATGAATGGATCAGAAGGTTGGGAGTGAGAAAGGAATTGAGTTGTGCATTTTGAAGCGACACCACCTTGCACCATATCAAACCAAACCAAAGAAGAAAGGAGCTGAAATGGACGCCGCAAATCCATTGGGTGGGAGTATGTACCATACCACATGCGAGTCTAGCGTCTGGCACCAGGCGCGCAACATTGCAAGTAGCTCAAACTCACACACGCACACATACAACAGGTTGCATTGACGTACCACATTATCAAAGCTTGTGTCCACGCCTTGCGGTAACGACCTTGCATATACGTCGATGAAAGAGCAGTGCCGAACCGACGAGATGTGCTTCGTCACCCAGAAGTGAACGTCCGGATTGCTGGCGATCAGCGCGCGCAGAGAGGGGATGGCCTCCACAGGATCACGGCAGCGGTGCAGCCCATGGCATGGGGCCATGTCCTCCGGAAGCATGAAACAATGCGTTCCCACCAGCGTGTACGCCTGAATGGGACTGGAGACGCACTCGGCGTGCATGTGCTCCGACAAGAATATTCCACCGCCATTCCTTTCATCATGAAGGCACTTGTTACCTGGCCTTACGAGGCAACGGACGTCGCGGGAGACGGTCGCTTCGTAGTACTCATTTTCGGCATGGATATCGTGCTTACTGTTCTCCGCGTTATCATCGTACGCCAACCGCTTCTTCAGCAACTGACGCCCAACGCCTGCGGACGCGGGAAGGTTCCACCCTCTGTTGGCGATGCACCTTGCTTTGTGGTAGGCGTTGACCAGCACCGCGGCACGGGCGACCTTTCGACGCCATCTCAGCAGCTGCTCCATCCGTTCCTTGTGCGCCTCGCTGTCTGGTAGAGCGGTCTCTGGGAGATTCGGCACGAACAAACGGAAGAAATCAATTGGACCCAGCAGCAGCCGCCTGCCTTTGTAGGGTTCTGTAAGGAGGTCATCCGACGTCGCTTTGGGGATTGCCATCGCGACCTTGTTGGCGGGAAGGGCGGCAGCTGCCAGCGGCTTGTTTCTGGACCCCTTGCCTCCACGTTTGCTCTTGCTTTGGAAGATCCATAGCTGCTCGAGCGCGATGCGGACGGACGGGATACCGCCCAATGCTCGCATCGCATCATCCCATGCAACTCCGGTCGATACGGCGGGGACGGGCGTATTGTCTTCGTCCGGCTTCTGTTCGGCCTTCTCTGCCGCCACTACCTCCTGATCGTGCAGCACAAACTCCTGACCGTCATGGCATTCGCTGCCTTCGTAGACGAGGCACAGTGCGTGGTACAACGAGTACACGACCTTGCCGAGCACCTGATTCGCCAGAAGGTCGATCTGGAACTGCGCTGCCATCTGGGCCGTGTCAAAGGTGAACTCCATCCACTCTTCTTTCGTCGATCCCTTGACGTACAGATTCATCACGCCTCCTCCCATCGGTGGTTCCACGTGGATCGAAAACTCCGAAACCGGCATCTCGAAGTCCCATTTCCCGTTGGATTGATCGTCAATGACGGATAGAGTCTGCGTTGACATGTCCAGGCGGATGTCACGTTGGAGATTGAGCATGTACTCCTTGGGAAGGAGGCTGCGGGTTGCCCCCGCCCATGTGGACGGCGGTGTCACGGCGTGGTACTTCAGATGAGGCACTGATGGTCCGAAGTACAAGATGTCGTTGGTGACGCAGATGGGACCAAACTCATCAAAGAGATTCTGCCCATCGAGGTTGGATTGGCTGTTGCTGACCGACATGTGCTCGCTGTCGTTGCGAAGGTCGAAGCTGTCTCTGCGTTGGCGTGATCCGCCAAGCGTTTGCGTGTCATATCTCATATCCCTCATGAGATGGCCTCCGCGGTGGGTATGGGGGAAAAGTGGCCCTGTGCGTCCTGGCGCGTGCGTGCAGGCCAAAGCATGGGAGGGGATGAGGACACCTCCGAGATTTGAGTTTCCTTCTTTGTTTCTTCTTGTTGAAGTGGAGGCGTGTGGTGATGTGTTGATGTGTGGATTGGTTCTGATGATGGATTATAATCCATCAGTGAGTCGACCAATCGTTTGAAATGAAGAGTGTAGTCGAATTTCTGGGATTTTCAAACTAAGCACATATTCGCAATCTTCATAGATCTAAAACATATACCAATCCATTCCAGTTCCGAGGTTGGCCGTATTTTAAGTTTTATGGACCGATGGATTTGCACATTCGTCCATCTCGTTCGGGTTTCAGCCTTTTGGCTACGACTACATCGATCCAAGTTAACCCTTTGCTGTTCTTTGTTTCAGCAAGTTTGTTCCGATTTTGAATTGTTTAGTCTCCTTTTGACGTGTTCCGATGAGACCATCCCACACCCTGTCCACGATAGCGCTAGTTGTAGAGTTTTGGGAGAAGCGGCGAGTGCGTGTTTACATCCACTCTATCCAGTGTTTGCATGATCCGTGATCTACGTCACCAAACTGGCTGCTGCGTCATGAACCACCAATCACAGCACGATGTGAATCATCATCAACTGCGTTTCGTCGTGACGGAATGGTCGAGTTGTGTTGGTACTCCCGAAGTGTTTTGTGTCATGCTGCCTTCGTTCATTTTGGTACAATAGTTGATAATTGCCTCAGACCCCAAGATGTGCGACTGGTTGAGAGCGCCAAACTCGAAACAACAACATGACGATGGTGGAAACCCCAAAAAAATCCCACAATGGCCGTCCAACGGCATCCTCGGCGCCGCACCAACCAGCGGTCCAACGACAAATCCAAGCACATCGCCGTCACCGCCATGCAACCTTTGGTGGGTGGACGAGCGGAGGCTGCGAGAGCGGTTGATTTGGGGCCGCCGCAGGCCTCCGCGCAAACGTCTCCAAAATGCGGCAAATTGGCTTGTTGGATGTAGCCTGTGTACTCCATGCACAGGGCACACCAACACCTACGAATGGGCAAGGCGCATCCAAGAGGGCATCACCAACGCGCACACGAAGTTTGAGGGTCAGGGAGGATCGGGAAGGTGTCCGCGCGGAGGAAAAGTTGGAGGGCAAGAGTTTTGTTGGGCGGGTCGCGGCGTACTCATCACATGGCTTTGGCAGTGAGGGGGAGGCATCATCAAGCCACCCAATCGCCAATTCACCCATACAAGATGCGTGCGCCACCAACGGAAGATGGTCCTGACGAAGTTTGCGCCTTCGATATTGTCTGGAAGAGGCTGCGGCCTCGAATGAGTACAGACAGGTCATTTTTTGGTGGGGCGCCCAAAAAAAACAACGGCGTCATCATATGGAGGTGTACCATTGGTACCATTCATGCCCAGCCCCCTCTGGATGCATCAGCGCGTCGCCAGGGAGTGTGGTAATGCACGAGGGGCACGTGGAGGGGCTGAAAGGGTCATGTGGATGAGGTATGGATCCGTATCCATACCGCGTCCGGCTTGCAAATCGTTTTTTGAAATCGCTTTTTTTCAGTGTATCGACACTTTGGGGCATGCAATGTGGCAGAAATGTTCTGTCCTTCATGGAGTGGATAGATGAGGAGCATACAGAGCCATTGTGGTGCGCAGTTTGCAGAAATACCAGAATGATGATGATGATCATGGGTGCTGAGAGGAGGGCAACATTGCTTGATCGAGAATTTTGTGAATCCACCACACAACAGTGTGGTGGACCAACATGACAATAAAAATAACTTCTATTTCAATATACCTTCGATATTCTGATGCATTGATAGTCATGTGTACGTATGCAATGTATAGATTTAATTGTAAACCATGTATTATTGAGATATAGCATGATAAGCAGATGTTTGGATGGATTTTGGATGCTCTCTAGAGTAGTCTACGTATCACGACTCATCCCCCACAAAACTCCACAACTAGTGTTATTGCGGTGACGCACAGCCATCACAAAATTTCCGTCTCATCATCCAACACAGCCTCACTTTCTGTGTTGGCCTTCATTGTGTGAGCATCACACCACCTCTGATTCTCCAATTGCTCTTCTTCTCTCTGCAACTCCTCTTCTCTCTGCTCTTCCTCTGTTCCTTCTGGTGCATTGTGGATTGCCACAATTGCGGATGCTGCTGTTGCTTTGTTTGTTGTGTTGGTTTCTGTCTTGGTGAGCACAGCCTCCTGGTTTTGTTTGCGTTGCTTGGCACTGTACGCTGCAAACAGCGATGCTTTGACGCGCATGGGATTTGCATGCAGTTGTACGTACCAGTCAGTTTTGGCTCTTTCGTCGCCCATCAATTGCTCGTGTGCTTCGTGTTCGGATGGTCTGTTTTTCGGATCCTTCGCGGACGCTTTGCAGATGTCCTTCAATTTCGCCGCGATGTAGTCTGGTAGTTTGGCGTTGGTCCGTGTTGTTTTGCTCGCCCAGCCTTGCGCCGCGAGTGGTGGGTGTTCTGTTCCTGCTGTCTGGTCTTTGAACGCTGTGGTGTGATCGGACGGTAGGTGCCGTTGTCCGTCTTGGAGGGCTTTGCCGATCGCGAACGCCTTGCTCTCTGTTGCTGTACGCCCCATTTTGCGCGTCTTGTCCGTCTTCCTGAATGATTCGGACGTAATTGCCGGCTTGTCGGACGTGAATGTTTTGTCCGCGATGACACCCAACTCGTTGATACTCCAGCCCTCCCATTCGGTGCTCTTCACCACGACGTCTTCGGTGATGCCAGATGCAGCCACCAACCGCGCCTGGTCATCGTCATACTTCACCTCGTGAGTTTGACGTACCTGTTGTCCACTTGCACGGAATCGTCGTTTTGGTGCGCCTGGAAACGACGTGATGTTGCCTTCAAGGGACGACGCGTTGGCAAGTACCGTTGTCGTACCTGCGATGTTACCGGCTTGGAGCGCGAGGAAGACTTGGAAAGGGGTCTTGATGTCCTTGCCACTTTGCACGTATTTTCGCAGTACACGTGTGATGTACGCGAAGTGGGTGTCCAGCATGCTCTTACCGGTTTGGGCCTCTGTGTAGATCCACGCGATGATTTTAGCTGCTTTTCGTGTCGCAAGGTTCTTGTTCAGTTTGGACGTGATGAGCGCGATGTGCTCGTGACTGGCGAAACAACATGCATTATCGCTCTGTAGGATGATTTCAGTCACGGATGGGTAAATGTCTTTGACCTTTTGTTGCACAATCTCCAGCAGTCCACCAACTTGAAGTGTGTCTTGCGTCGGTCTTCCCTCGACCACAATGTCGATGAACCGATAAGTAAAAATGTCGTTGCGACACGTGATGACCATTGCCCCAAGCAGTGACATCCCCTTCTTTCCCCAATATTCTTGTTGGGCTTCGCCTTGGCCTGTCGGTAGAATTTTTTGCTTATGGTCAAGTACCACATAGGCTCTTTCAGGCTTTTCGTTGAGTTGGGATTGATAAAATTCGATTTGTTGGAATTGAACTTTCGCACGCACTTTGTGAGCCATGTATTTAACGATTTCATTGGCGAATCCTGGCGCCGCCACAAGCATTGATTGCAATTCGTCTTTGTGTTCTGCGAGTTCGTTGTCCTTAAGCATTTTGACAAAAGGGACAAAACGATCATTCACAAATCGCATTGCTGCGCCACAACGGTTGCATACTTTACGTGGTTGTTCGTTTGTCATGACCACAGGAATGTCATTTGTGAGAGTGTTCTTCTTGCGCTTGTGCTTGTTGGTGCGTGGTTTGCGTTGATTGGTTGATGTGGTTGTTCCCTTCTTCTTCTCCTTGTTGGCAGTGAGAGCGAACGCGGCCGAGTGCATTGGATCGTCACACTGAAGCTGCATGTGGGAGGCGGTGAATTCCCATTTGAGGAACACAACAATCAGTCCAAGCGCATGCAACAGGGAATCGGCTGTGCGTTCATGCTGTGCGATGACGTCACTGGGATCATCATTGTCGTGGTAGCTTTCGTCATTGGCATCCACAGCATCATCGTTTTCCTCCTCCCCGTCTGCTTCATACTTAGCCTTGAGTAGCTCTACTAGGCGCGAAATTGCCTGTTTCAGTTTCTCCGTCGCCATCCAGAAGTAACTCTCAAAGGAAGAGAGGCCTGTCTTGATCTTGCTTTTGCGTGTGAGTAGGTTAGTAATGGTGGTGAAGGCGGGCCTTCCCACTGGGTTGTTAGTCGTTGACGAGTACATGCCGAATAAGTCTCGGATGGTGGTGCTTCCACGATCGAACACCGGGACATTGTCAAATTGGACACCACCATACTTTACCGTGTGACTCAACCCTGCCTTGTACGTAGTCGTGTTCATGAGGAAGGACACCACACCAGAGAGATTGCAGGCACCCACACGGTACTGAAGAACTCGCGCAGGTACGATTTCGCCGTGACTCAACTTGTCGAAGTAGCGACGCAAGGTGCTTGCCTGGCTTTGCGTGATGATGTCGCGTTTGGGAAGCATGCGGGCGTTCTGTTCCTCCGACAATCCTTGTGCATGCCTACCCAGGATAGCAGTACACAGTGCATGTGGTGCAGACATGGCCAGAGCAGCTCTAACTGTGCGGGATGATGTAGTTTCTCCGAGCAAGCCCACAGTGTAGAGGTTAGATGCCAACATCGTTGGAGGAAGTTCCACATTGCCGCGTACGTATGCAACCACCTGTTCCATCTGACAAGTTGGCACGCCCTCTTCTGGAAGCAGGACAGTCCAAAGTGCACACGATGCGACACTCCACACCTGTTTGATGTAGCTCCAGATGGTCCGATCGTGTCTGCCTGTGAGAACAAACCCTTTTTTCGGCATCAGCTGCAACAGTTTTGAATCTAGGTTAGATCCAAGAGCCGCCATCGCACGAACGATGGCATCGCGCCTCCAGCTGCCCTCCTCTGTCGGGTCACACTCAAACTTGCCGCCCCTCCTGCCCCAGCCGGCGCGCGTCTGTTTTTTCTCCTCGTCAATGTACGTGCTGTCGCTATCATTGGAGGTGTCTGCGTAGCGGCCAGCAACAATCGTATTGCATTGGCGGGGAAGCCTAGCTGGCGGGGTAGGCTCGACAGGTGGTGCAACGTCAGGCGCAGCAGGCGGGGGTGGCGCGTTCACGAAAACGCTCACCACTGTTCCATCGCCAACACCTCGTCCCTCCGAACGCACCTCGACATGGGAGTCGTCAAAGACGCCTCCGTTGCTGTCTAGGATGTGGACGAACACATGCAGCTCACGAGCATGCGCATGCGTACCGTTCGGGACGAGGCCGCCATCCGCTGCAGACATCGGCTTCACATCAATCACTCGTGTGATGGTGCTTGGCTTCCTCAACGTAGCGGATGGCTTGTCAGGCAACAGTTGCTCCGTGGTAGGGAGCAAGTTTCCCTTGGAGTCGGCAGGAGGAGCAGGCACAGGGTGAGCAGATGCAGGGCGAGCAGAACGTGGCTTCTTACTGGGGGAGGGGTTGGCATCCTTGGGATGGGCCTTGTCAGCAGCAGAGAGAAACATGGTGGAGTTGTTGGTGGAGAGTAGTGTGGTTTGCCGGTTGGATGTGATGGTGTGCACTGGTTGAGATGAAGTGAGGAAGGAGAGAAAACGATGAATGGTCGACCATTCGTTGACAACAACAACAACTGCTACTACTACTACTACTACTACTACTACTACTACTCTGACGAGAACGTGCATTGAGCGAAAGGGCGAGTGTGCATGGCATTGGCGAGCCAAGTTGTGAAATGGAGCGAACGTGTGGCGCGAATTTGCGAAATGATGGAGATGATGTGTTTTGTGTGATGTGTTTTGTGTCATCTGTTTTGTGACGAGCAGAATGTGGAATCAGGTGCCACATGCTAACGTGTAATTAACGCGTACCAAACGACTGAGACCTTCGGAAGCAAGTCCGTGACTGACCACCTCACGATAAATACATGAGAACATGATAGAACCTTCTGCCAACAACAACGGGTTTTGTGTGGTTGGATCCACATGACTAGAATGAACACATTGATTGGTGCATAAAACGTAAAATAAGCTTTACTAAGCACTGAAAAGGTGACATGTACATAAAGAGACTACAAGGATTGCGAATATGTGCTTAGTTTAAAAATCCCAGAAATCCGATTAGACTCTTCATTTCAAACGATTGGTCGACTCACTGATCGGGCTCTTATGAAGTCTGCTACTATCGGTTTTGTTTTGGACGCCTCCTGTTTTTGTGTGATCCTGAGATTCTCTTCTTTTCGGAGTTTCGACGAACACTTCGAAAAGGTACCATGCCATCACGGTATCGATCCAAATTGCAACAGCCACCATAGTATCTCATGAAGAATCCATAGTTAGTCCGAGATAAAATGAGGTGGTACGGAGCTAAAATACTTCACCTGAGGACGTACTGCGGCAGCTTCTCTTATTTGCAGCTTGGGTCGCACTGTAAAAATAGGAGGAAATTCACGAACCAGCCCTTTTGAAGTGCCGATTTCCACCAACCAGCCTGTTTTGTATTGCTTACCGACTCAAACCGTCAAAATGTCCATGCGACATCTCATGGACACAGAGATTTCGCGTCGGCTCGTAAGGCTAGTATATAAATATAGACTACCAATACCACACATGAAAAGTACAAGCCACAGCATATTTATTTGTTATACTCGTAACAATATGCCATTAATTAGTCCACAAGAATGAATAGCATCTGATGAAGGGAATCAATGCCTGTTTTAGTCATAGATAAGCACAGCATCCGTCTGTTTGCTCCAAGTGCTTGCTTGTGGATCGTATTCAGACGAAACCTTCATTGGGAAAGATAGCAATACTACATTCAAACAAGATCGGCGCATTGAGGGCATTCCAATCGGAAAAATACCAACTTGCGAGTGTCTATATCTGTCTGGAAGAGATGCTGGTATCCAAATCTGTAAATATTGTAATACTGTGCGATACGCATCGTGCTGTAGTCTTCTGCATATCTATGCATTTGGCAGGCCGTTTTGAGAGATCCGATCAGCTGCACCACTCCAAACACACTCCAAGGACTACAGCCATGGAGTTTGAAGTCTTAGATCCGTCTGGAAGCGATCTAATTCTGCAGGTATGAATATAACACAGTACTGAACGGTACGCACCAAGCTGTACAGTGTTCTGAGCATACGTGTATAGAAAATGTTGATCATATTTCAATACAATACTTCGATGGCTCACAACACACTCCAAAGAGTGCAGATTTATTGTTTGATGCCGTACAGGCGTCAACAAGGCATATCGGCATGCGCCCAGGTGATTCACATGTCACGGCGCTGCCAAGTGCCACTGGACATCAGCATCTGTAGACTTACATCTTTCCAAACAGGTCTTGGTCTTTCAACTCCATGGTCATCGCCTTTGGAGTCTGCTTGGAGTAGCTTCACTGGTCGCATCTCTCAAGACGGCTGGCCGGATGCATAGATATGCGGAATACTGTACAGTGCGATGCGAACTGCACACTCCCGGCCCGCGCAGTGCTGGGGAATATCAGCATCTGCACATATCGATCATTTCCGTACAGATCTAGGGCCCCAAACTCCAGGATCGTACTCTTTGGAATGTGCTTGGAGTGGACAAAGCGTTGGATTGGTATGTGTTCGAAATTTTCTGCGTACATGTGCTCAGAACATCGTATAGCTGGATGTGCAACGATCAGTGCTGCATGATATTCACATTTGCAGATTTCGATCCCTTCCTGGCGGATCCATGACTTCAAACTCCATGTTCGGATTCTATGTGGCACGCTTGGAGTGGTGTGGTTGGTCGGATCTCTCAAAACAGCCTGTGGAATGCATAGATACTTGGAATAGAGTACAACATCATGTGTGCCGCACAGTATCACAAGATCCGTAGATTTGGATACCAGCACTTCTTCAAGAAGGATCCGGATCCTCCCAAGCCACTCCCATGCCCATTGAAGGGCCGTCGCAATGATGGGGTTGGTAGAATTTTACATGTTGGATCTTTCATGTGAAGGTTTGGGTAAAGCTCTGCACACCGCACACAGTCACTGTGCGGTATCACATGATGTGATCGCGTACAATCTGCAACACCTTCTAGCTGGATCCAGTCACTTGCAAGCTGGATTTATACCCATAGGAATGCCCTCGATGCGCCGATCTTGTTAGAATGTAGTATTTTATCCTTTTCAATGAAGGTTTGGTCAGAATACGATCCACAACGCAAAGAGGTGGAGCAAACAGGTGGATTATGCACATACCAACAAACTAAAGCAGTAATTATCCCTTAATTAGATGTTATATATTCGTATGGACTATTTTTATGCATTCTATGGCATTCATGACAAACATATATGACGTGGCTTGTACTTTTCCTGTGTGGTGAAGTTAGTCTATATTTATATACTAACCTTCCAAGTCGATGGGAAACCTCTGTGTCCATGAGATGTCGTATGGACATCTGGACGTTTTGAACCACTAAATAGTGTCAAAACAGGCTGGTTGGTGGAAATCGGCACTTCAAAAGGGCTGGTTCGTGAATTTCCTCGTAAAAATAGACTGGCATGACTTCGATTTTCGATTTTCGTTTTTCGTTTTGTTCGAATGACATTCCACAAACAGACAGACAAACAGACACACAACAAACACGATGACATTTGTCGAAATGGGCGACATCAGTAATTCCCGATTGTACAGGACTAAACCAGAATAGAGTACAGAAACAACAAATTTCCCCTCACCGTCAACGTGGCAAGCGCATGATCGATCACTCCTGAGCGTTACAGGAGCACGTTACTTTTGGGACTACGGGGAATTTCGACAGCCATTCAGTCCTCCCTAATTGTCTCTATACTCGTTACGTTAGCGCATGAGTTGCATCGCGCCAAAGTCACATGGCAAGATCATGCTTGGAGTTTGAATCTGCCAGTATCTGTGTGTGATAGTGTAGATGCTATGATGCTATACTTTGTGTAGGATGAGGATCGGAGAGATTATGAGGACAAGAGACGGATGGCTCTGTGTCCTCCTCCTGTGTGAGCACCTTGCGGACCGTCTGTCCATCATCAGGCCCATGGGTATGCCAACAGAATCTAATTCCAAAACCGTCTGTTATCACATCATGAATGATACGTGCGGATTTGGAAAAAGCTTGGACCATGCACCAACGACATGTCAATATACTTGAACACAGGCTATATATGCATGATGTATGCTATCATAAGTTGATATGACAGGGCATGCCAATAGCAACAGCAGAAACCATGGTGGGAATCATGGCTAAACTCGTCTAAGACATAGTCTAGGTGACGTAAGCTGTGTAGGTTGGTCAAAAACTAACTCAATGATACCATGGTGCTGACTTCGCTGTTAGAACGTATTAGCACAACGCTTTATTCACCTGATTCGTTTTCTGATTAGTCTGTCCTGGTATGTGCTGAAACGATGCTTTACTCCGACACTTGATTTTCGGCATAAGGGACACACTAGGAAGAACATCAGAGATTCGGTCTGGCCACCACCCGGCAAACATGTGATGTCCAATTTGACCTGATATACTTCCCAACTAAACCTGAAATGACAACACACTCGATGACCTCAAGCATCATCAATGGAATGTGGAATCGACAGAGCCATGGAACGGTGATGAGTGACGTCGACACAGAAGACATCATCGCCACATCATGGGTCATCTCCACATCAGAACAAGATCGGATTCGAGGTGCAATGACTGAGAGCTGACCTTGAAGACAACAACATGAGATACAACTCAATGAAGATAACATAAGAAACAGAAGTCACTCAACCCAAACAGTGTCTTCACTCAACAGCTCGTCACCCGCGTCCTGAAAGACTTGATCTCTCTTGAAGGACTCGTGTGATTTCGCTGTGTACAACTACGAGATAACAGAACGTAATCAAAGATGGGTAGGGTACTGCACCAAAAACGCAGAGTGATCAATTCGCAGTTGTTGGTGAGGATGATTGTTTGCTATTGAGTTATTCGTATGAGTAGATGAAGACTGTCGAGCTCCAAAGATTTAGATCTTGGAACTGTGAGCATGAGAGGCAACTTGCAGGTCTCATGCGATTGCAGATGGAATATAACACGGAGACAACACGACAAATGTGCGTGTTACTGCGCGGGTTCAGATTTGCAAAAGTCAGAAAACAAACACCGCGATACGCCGTGTTGTAGGGTGCAACTCTTCACGATGTTGCGAGTAGAACGATCACACGATTGATCGTATTCACTCGAGAAGGTTGGGGACGGTTCCATATTTATCGGACCCAAGATCCAAGTCTGTCCTGATTGGACAGAGTGGTTCCGCGACATGTTGGAACTGGGATTGACGGGAAAACGGTTCTTGCGACGCGAAATGCGACACAAAATTGACACAACGGAATTTTGACCAGAATTTCTGTTCGGAACGGAAAAGGTAAGAAATGTGGAGATTTCTGATTGGTCGACGGGTGTCACTACTGTTAGAGATATATAGCGTTGCGCTGATACTAGATCCATGAATGCCCAGTCATGACAGAATCATGCCATTGGAACTTGGGGCAAACAGCCACAAATGAGAACCTCTTACTTGCAATGATGTACTGTAATATGGTGGGTTTCAGTTAGTGGAGATGTAAGCTCAATCCATGATGTGTTTTTAAGATAGTTGGACACTGCATGGAAGATCATGTGTGGTCACAGAAACAATAAGCACAGAAAACAACCGCAAATGAACGAAAGGAAGAGGAGAGATGGAGAAACAAAGAAAAAAGAAACATGAAAGAAGTTGGAATTCGTGCTCTGTTGGTGACACGATTCGGTGGAAAGGCCTCGCGAACTGCCGGTTTCGGGTTAACCATGCAATGCAGTTCAAGAGGAGTGAACTTGCTAGAAGATGTGTTACTGTAACGATGAGTAGAGTAGTGCTTTTGTGCTAATCTTGGTTTGTGATTTTATGAGTTTGTTAGTAGTCTTGGTAGGATGAAGAAACAGTGTCACACAGCTGACATGGCCCTGCACTGATTTACTTTGTTCAGTGCTTGAGGGCGGACATTGATCCTTGCTCCTTACCCTCTTCATACGCTGCTGCATAGTAGTGTAGATTGTAACAGCTCAGCATTCAATTGAGGTTGAGATGACGATGCAGAAGTGGCTGGGGTTAGAATTCACCCTTGGATTCCCTGCTTGAGTTGAAGTAGGTTGGACATGCGTGCCATGACCACGACAACAATGTAGTGGTCATAGGCATGGAGGGAATCGAGGCATGTTGTAGCAGAAAGGATTTGAGGAGCATATAGTTCCCAAGGCAGAGAGGAATCAGGTTGGTCATGGCATTGAGTCAGCACTGATTCGTGAATGGGAAGAGAGAAAGGGGGAGAAAAAGGTTTTGTAGTCGTTCAAGTCGGAAGGTTTCGCGCCAAAACGAGAATCTCAGACATCGGAGGAGGACACCATGTTTTGGTGGTAGTCTGTCCCCAATTGAATCTCAACTAAAGAGCACTATCGTAAAATCACATGGTTAGTGCAAAAGCAAAGTACCATGCCAGGATTCGAACCCGGAACCTCAGCTAGAATGGCTGGTGCTCTACCGTTGAGCTACAGGCATTGCAGTTGCTGAGACAGACACATGTGAACTTTATACATAGTGGGGGCTACGGGAGTATCGTACTTAGCTCTATTTGGATTTGTGCTGATAAAACAGGAAACCCAAATCTCGGAGGTGTTCGCATCTGCTCCCGTGCTTTGGCCCGAACACATGTGTCACAATGCATGGGGGTCCATGCATCCTAGCATGGTTTCTACGCCATGCGTTGTGAGGCACAAAAAACTCATTTGGGATATTCGAATTGATGCTCCAAAGCTTCTCTGTTCTATGTTGGAAGGCTCCGCGCACGGAGAATCGGTAGTAGTCACACTCTTTGTCGAAAGTGTTTCTGTTACTGTTACTGTTGTTGCTATTGATTGTTGGTGAGCGAGCGTGGGGTATGAGATGATCAAGATGCTCTCTTGATCCATCTCTTCCTTGCTCTCATTGCTTGGTGCAATCCTCTTGCACCTCCATGCACATTGCTCACATGTTGCTCGTTGATGTTGACTTCATCGTCAACGTCGTCGTTTCTCTCTCGTTGTCTCGTCGTTGTTCCGTGTTCAGGTTTTGTTGAACCTGATGATTGATCGAATCTGGTGGAATATTCACAACATATTTCATTCCTGTAGACCTGGTAGTTAAGGTCTCGATGTGACGTCACGTGTGATGGATACTGTGGTATCCGCTGGTATCGCGGTATCCTGTCATCGTAGTATCGCAGTATCCTCGTGGTATCGCGGTGGTATTGCTGTGACGTCATAGTTTTGTGTCGTGATTCCGCCACCGAATAGTCTAGATGGCGGCAAGCAAGTGTGACTGATGCATACACATCCGAGTACACACATTCCGACACCCTTCCTGTAGGCGTCAGTCATTCGCTGCTGTCGCCAGTGTGTAGGTAGGACTTCTCGTGCTCGCGCTGTAGCTCCGACTTGATGTTCTTCGTGAAGCCGTCGCTTCGGTTGTTCTCTGATTTGACGAAGATGATTTCGATCAGCTTGTCATTCACCATGTTGCGGACGTAATGATGGCGTACGTCGATATGGCGGGAGCGTTGCGATGTTGAGGGATTCTTCGCGATGAAGATCGCTCCAACATTGTCGACTCTCACGGTGATTGGAGTCTTCACTGGCACTCCCACACTCTCCAGGAGTTGCATCACAAAGAAGATCTCCTTCGCCGCCTCAGATAGCGCGATGTACTCTGCCTCTGATGAACTGAGAGTCACTGCCTTCTGCGCCTTGGATCGCCAGAGGATAGGGACTTGACAGAGGTAGAGAATGAATCCGCCGACACTGATGCGAGTGTCCTTGTCTCCGGCGTACTCGCTGTCGCAGAACATCTCCATGTTCCATGCGCTGCTGTCTGTCATGACGGGATGGATCTTCAGACCGTAGTGCTTCGTGTCGATGACGTATTTGATGATACGCCGCATCTCCTTGGTTGCAGCCTTGGTCGGTCCGTCGAGTACCTTCGTCAGCTCTCTGACAGGATTGGCGATGTCGGGACGCGAATGCTTAATCAGGAAGAGAAGCATTCCCACTCCCTTGCGATAGTCAGCATGCTCTGCTGCATCTACCTTCTGCAATCCGTTCTCTTCAGATGGGCGAACGATGCTCTGGCTTGGCGTCCCTGGCGTCGCGTAGCGCTGTATCTTCTCCACCTCTGCACCAAACTCGGTGATTAGGTTTCGGATCAGATGTGGCTGGCGTAGGACAGCTCTCGTCTTGTCTGCGTTGAGCTGGATGTTGCAGCTGAGGTAGTCACCCAAACCCTTCTCGATGGTGACCTTGAACTTGCTCTTCTGGATGTCGATCATGAACTGCTCGAGTGCCTTCTGATGTCCGCAGCAGAAGCAGTCGTCAACGTAGATCGCCACGATGACTGTTTCGTTCTTTGTCTTGCGATGGAAGAGACACGGATCCGCCGCGCTCTGGTCGAATCGCATTCCCTTCAGCGTTGATACCAGCATCTTGTACCACTGGCGTGCGCTCTGGACCAGCCCGTAGATTGGCTTGTGTAGCAGCAGCGCTTCATCCGGTGTGCTGTCCATTCCGCTTGGACAATTCATGTACACCTCTTCTTCGAGGTCGCCGTACAAGAATGCCGTGACGACGTCCACGAGTGCACAGTCCATCTTCTGCAGCATCATGATCACCATCATCACACGGTACGTGACGTCGTGGATGACCGGCGAGTGGTGCTCTTGGTAGTCCACTCCTGCGATCTGCGAGTAGCCACACGCCACCAGACGCGCTCGATAGGTTCCATTGCGCTTTAGTTTAAACACCCATTTGCACTTGCAGCATCTGCGGTCTCTCGGAATCGATGAGCGCTTGATCTTGCTGTAGACGGATCGAGCATCCATCGAACCGAACTCCTTTGCGATGGCAGCTCTGTAGCCCTTCCGGTGTGTTGCATTCGGATGGTTGAATGCTTGATCGAAGGTTGATGGCTCGATGTGCGTCGATGTCTCTCCTGTCTCATCTTGGGTGGTTGCGCAGATCTCTGTCTCGAAATCGTCGGTGCTGATTGCGTTGTTACCGAATAGAGCATCTGTGACTGTGTTGGTGATGTCCGATGGAGGAGAGTCGCTGTCTTCGTTGTCCGTAGCTTCGTCGTTCTCCTCATTCTCGTCGGTGGTGTCGTCATTGGTTTCGTCATCGTCGTTGGTCTCCTCGCTGTTGTCCTTGTCGTCGTCGTCGGTGTCGCTTCCCCTATTGAAGACGGATAGGTTGGTTGCGAAACGCTTGCCTTCACGCTTCTCTTTCTTTCCTGGCTTGTTGTAGTTTGCAAGGTTGCGCAATTCGCTCTTTCCTTTCACGTTGGATGGCAGCGACGCACGCGACTTCGCATCTGTTTTTGCTTGATGCTTGCTTCGCTCGATGTATCGCTGTTGTCGTTCGCTGCGAGTGGTGTCGCGCTTGCTTGGTCGTTTTGGGGGATCAGCAGTCGTGGTGCGACTAGTTTTCGAATCGTCGTTCGCTTCGTGCGAACGCTTGCGTGATGTTGGCGGAGTGCGGAGGATGCTTGGCGGGACACTCGGTGGGGCGACATCTTCAATGTCGGTCACTGTGTCGTCGTCGACGGGAATCGCGTCAACCTCTTCTTCGGACGCAGTCCCTTCGTCCACTGGTGTGGTCGCCGTCTCGCTCGCGAGACCTGGTGAGTTCTTCTTCGCACTCGTGTTATTGTTGGTGTCGTCATCGTCCTCGTCGTCGTCATCTGAGAGGACGTGGTAAGAATTCGCGTCGGCGAATGACACAGAGCGTCGCTTCGGCTTGGTTCGAGTGGTGTGGGACGGCGCTGTCCCTTCCCTTCCGACCAGGATGAATCCGTCATCGTCGGTCTCTGTTGGGTGCTCGGCATCGGTTGCGACGATCTGACTCCCTTCCGGCTTCCCATCGTCCGTGCCGTAAGTCCAACCCTTAAAGTGCCCGTACGATCTGTTGAGCCACTTCACGTCTCTGGTGCAGACGATGGACTTGGTGGATGGACGGTACATGTTGTAGACGCTGGATCCATGCTGTGGAGCATATCCGACGAACAACATCGCCTCGCCTCTGTTCTGGAGTTTCGCCGTCATGCCTCCATAGGCCGTCTTGACGACTCCGACTTCGCCAAAGGTACGGGGTCCGCTCGCGTACTTCGGATCCTCTCCGAAGAATAGGTTGTGTGGCGACTTGGTCTGTCCCTTCGCCACGGTGATGTTGGCGACCGCGGTCGCGACGTTTGCTGCTGCAGCCCATAGACCATGTCTGTGCTCTTCGTTGAGCTGGGCGCCATTCAGCATGGATCGCATCTTCGTGTACAAGTATGCAAACTTGCGCTCCACCCTGCCGTTCTGCTGTGGTGTGTTGGATGCCGTGTATTCGAATGAGACGTCGAATCCGGCTTCGAGCAGATGGACCTCGGATGCCTTGTTCTCTCCGCTGTTGTCGCCACGGAAGATGATTGGCTTGCCGTCCGTGTGTGCACGGATCTTCTGAAGGAATCGCTTCAGGAAGGCCGGTTGGTCACCCTTGTTGGTGAGGAAGATGCTCCAGCAGTAATCTGTGTGGTCGTCTACGATCAACACCCAGTACCGCTTGTTTCCGAAGCTCGTGTGCTTTGTGTAGCTGATGTCGATGAAGAATCGCTCACATCGTCGCGATGCTCTTGCGATGGTCGCCTTCGGGACGTTCTTCACTCGTGCGTTGGCGATGGCACAGTGCTTGCATGGCGGCATGGTGCCGATGATGTTCCATCCGTGATGCGATGCGGTCCGTTGCATTGCTTCCAGTGGGGCGTGTCCCAACATGCGATGGAGTGTGGACGCGTTGATGTCCTTTGGTGGATCCGATGTGACGGCCGCAGCCGTGATGTCTGTGCGTGGCTTGACTGCATGCATCTGCACGCCAGTCACGAAACCATTTCGCGTGCGGAACACTCGATCGAACACGATCTTGTTCCCGTTGCCGTTTGCGATGTCCATGATGATACCGTTGTTTCCGATCTGGTACCCATTCTCCAGCGCCTTGTTCGTTGAGAACAGATTCACCCACATCTTGGGTGCGAACTTCACGTCGTTCAGTCTGATAGTGCACTGTGTGTTGTCGCGTTGCTTCACTCGGAGATAGATGGACCCCATCTTCGGTGAGTTGAGTTGCGTGTTGTCACCGACCTTCACAAAGGACTGGATGTGGCGGATGTTGAACATCCCCTTATCCGAATTCACAATGTGGCATGAGGCTCCACTGTCGGCGAGCCATGTGTGTTCATCGGGTGTGTCGGTGCGGTGGTCGGATGCACGGAAGCGCGTGCGATCCACGACCATGATTGCCAACTCGTCGTCGTAGGAGGAATCGTCGTCGTCGGATGACTCACCCGTGCTGGAATCGTCCCAGTTGATTGGAGGGCGCATTGGTTCTACTTGCTGTGGCGGCTCCGGTCTTGCTTGTCGCGGTGGCTCAGGTCGCCTCTCCTGTGGTCGGTGGTGAAGGAGTGCCGCCATGCATCCTCCGAGGATGAAGTGCCGCTCCATGATGCTCAGTGGTGGTTGGCCGTGACGCTCAAGGATCCTGTTGAGAATCATGCTGTTTGCCAGGATCTCTTCGATTGACAGCAGCTCTGCCATGATGAACATTCCTGACACTCGCCCGACGAATGCCATCTGGATGCGTCGATTGTTGGGGAACAGGTTGCGGGCCCCACAGAAAATGGCGTTGCTGATGATTTCGCGTTGTCTGATCTCGGCCGTGAATGTGGGGTACGGCACAGTGTCGTGCCTGCCGTGCGCTCCTTGTTGGTTGAAGAAGTCCGTGGGCCCAAAGCGTAGGCCGGTTGGGAAGATCACGTCTTCGTGGTGGTTCATGACTCGTTGACCCTCTGGTCTGGGAGGACGGAATCTGTTCCGGACGTAGAGTGGACGAGTTGCGTCGCTGTCGTCATCTCCGTCATCTTGAGCGATCTCTTCTTCGGCGGAGCCAGCGGCTGACGCCTCTTCGAAGAGATTGTCGTCCAGGAGCATGTCTTGCTCAATCGGGGGCTCCCCGGCTTCCTCCATAGCGAGGATATCGATATCCTCCTCGGGGTCTTCTTCTCGGTTGCCGTTGCTTGGCAAATCGTGTGTGTTGAGGCAGTAATCGAAATCGAGATCAAAACGAGGCTCGTTGTCGAGCGTCACCTCGTGGATGATTGGTCCGTCGTTGAGCCATTCTGGGATGCTCGTGTCGTCGTGGACCTTGTCTATTCCTGGACGGTGTTGGAAGGTATCAAAGAATGAATCATCGACGACGTAGGCGGTGTGAGTGTTCGTGGGTGTGTCGAGCATGGTCATCACCATCTCGAATCTGTCGTCGGTGCCGTCCTGTGCCGTGCTTCCTTGCTCTTCCTGCTTTCTCTTTTCGTTGAACTTTTTCTTCCTGCAGTCTGCCTCTCGATGTCCTGGGATGCCACAGTAATGGCACTTCCCGCTGAAACCGTTGCCTCGACCTCTTCCTCTGTTGCCGCGGTTGCCTTGATTGTCGCGCTGATCTCCTCTTCTGTTGCCTCTGTTGTTGTAGCCTCCTCGTCGGCCGTTGTTGGATTGATGGTTGTTGTTGTTGTCGGCCGCTTGCTTTCTGTCTGGACAATTTGCAGACCGATGGCCGTACTTTCCGCAGTTGTGGCAGTTGCCTTTGAATCCGCCTGTCGCAGCCATCGCCGCGTCGTCGCGCTTGCTGCCCGTGTCTGCGAAGTCGTCCACGTACGCCTTTCCGCCTTGGAGCTTGGAGTATCTGTAGTTCAGCACATTTCGGATGGCCTCGATCGTCACCTTCTCTGGACCCATCTGCAGTTGGTATTCGAAGTTGCTCACTTCGTCATCGTAGTCTTTGCTGAGGCTGCTGAGCACTTGCATGATCAGCTCTCTCTCACTGATCTCGTATTTCACCTCTTGGAGGCGAGTGCGGAGCAGCTCAAGCCGTGTGACGTAGATGTCGGGATCCGTATCCCTCGCCATGCGTTCCGTGTTGAATTGGCGCTTCAGTCGCAGCACCGTGGATGCGTCGGTCGGCTGGTACTTCTCCTTCAGCATCTTCCATGCTGCTGCTGGGTTCCCCTCGGGGTGCTGCTCGTCACAGCATTGGTTGATCAGCTGGATCGCCTGCTTCCCAGTTCCTTGCTCTGCATCCATCATCAGGATCAGATCGCTGAAGCAGTCCAGCGCTAGTTCGCGCGTCTCTTCGAGGGCCTCCCTCTTCTCTTCGTCACTCTCTCTCTCGACGTCTTCTTTCGTTGGGATGGGCTTCTCTCCCATCATGATGTCCTTGAATCGCTGTGTACGCGCGTACGCCTTTGCTTGCGACTCCCACGCATTGTAGTCTTCCTTCTTTCCGCTGAAGGATGGGGCCTTGCGCCTCTTGTAGGTTTCCTTCGTCATCTTCTTTTTCGTTGTTGTCTGCTTGCTCGTGCCTCGTGTGCTGCCTGTCGATTGGCTCTCTTCTCTCTCTTCTTCTCTCTCTGACTCCTCGTTGTCGTTGGATGCGAGGGGATCGATGCCGCTGTCTCTCTCTGACGCGCTACCCCTGCCTTCTGTTTCCGTCTGCTGTACTTCTGTCTCGTACGCTTCCACTTTGAACACTCGCTGTGATGGAGTCGATGTGGGTTGTCCTGTTGATGCCGATGTCGGTCTCGGCTGGTCTCTCTGCCGCGTCTCTGCGCCGGCTCTTCGTGCAGCTTGCTCTGTTTCCGTTTCGATGATGGCTCCTTGCTGAGCGCTTGGTTGTTGGATGGGCGCACCCGCTCCTTCTCGCGTGAGGTTCGGAGTCTCGTCCTCGTCTCCCTCGGTCTCGTCCTCGATCACTGGTGTGAGAGGGAATGCAGTCTCTTCGGTCTCTTCGCTCATTCAGCGCTCGTCTCGCTTCTCGTCTCGTCCTCGATCACGCGCGTGAGAGGGTATTCTTCCACTTCGGTCTCTTCTGCTCATTCAGCGCCTCGCGCTCTTCGTTTCGTCCTCGATCACCGGTGTGAGAGGGTATGCTAGCTCGTCTCTCGCTCGTCGCTCATGCAGCGTCTCTTGCTCTTCGATCTCTCCTTGCACAGGGCTTCCCTGGTGCTAACGTTTATAAACGTGTTGGAAGGCTCCGCGCACGGAGAATCGGTAGTAGTCACACTCTTTGTCGAAAGTGTTTCTGTTACTGTTACTGTTGTTGCTATTGATTGTTGGTGAGCGAGCGTGGGGTATGAGATGATCAAGATGCTCTCTTGATCCATCTCTTCCTTGCTCTCATTGCTTGGTGCAATCCTCTTGCACCTCCATGCACATTGCTCACATGTTGCTCGTTGATGTTGACTTCATCGTCAACGTCGTCGTTTCTCTCTCGTTGTCTCGTCGTTGTTCCGTGTTCAGGTTTTGTTGAACCTGATGATTGATCGAATCTGGTGGAATATTCACAACATATTTCATTCCTGTAGACCTGGTAGTTAAGGTCTCGATGTGACGTCACGTGTGATGGATACTGTGGTATCCGCTGGTATCGCGGTATCCTGTCATCGTAGTATCGCAGTATCCTCGTGGTATCGCGGTGGTATTGCTGTGACGTCATAGTTTTGTGTCGTGATTCCGCCACCGAATAGTCTAGATGGCGGCAAGCAAGTGTGACTGATGCATACACATCCGAGTACACACATTCCGACAGTTCTAGTCATGTGCAGGCGCTTGGAGGATTCCGTTCCAAGCAGGTTGAGAGTGCTGAAGCCCTGCATAGTGGAAAACACTTGACTGCTGCGGCTATTGTGTACTCCGAAGAAGTCAAGGCTTGCACCCCGAGAACGCAGGAACCGAGAGAGCGGCCTGCTTTGGTTCGAGTCAGTGCTTTCGTTGCGATACAGACCGGGTCTCTTTGTAGTGATCGCTCTCGATGCGATGTACTTGCGGAGCACGTGAATTCCCCAAGCGGTTGTTGCCAATACTATGCACACAACGGTTAGCAAGAGTGCTATTTCTGCTGCGGATGGCAGTTCCACGTCCTCATCCATCCATTGTCCTGCCAAGGCTGGCCATGCCGATTGGATGTGGGCAGAATTGATGAAATGTTAGAACGTAATCGTAGATGGGTGTGAAGGATACCGCACCGAGAACGTAGAGTGATCAAGTCGTTGTTGTTGGTGAGGAGAGTGTTTGTTTACTGTATTATTCGTATGGTAGTTGGAATGCTGTCGAGCTCACAAGATTGTCTTCTTGGAACTGTGATCATGAGAGAGGCATGACATGATCTCATGCAATTGCAAGTAAAAATAACACGGAGACAACACGACAAATGTGCGTGTTACTGCGTGAAGATGAGGTGCAAAAGTCAATGAACAAAACACCGCGATAGCCCGTGTTGTAAATTACGTCTTCTCACGATGTTGCTAGTAGTACGATCACACGATTGATCGTATTCACTTGAGAAGGTCAGGGCAAGATTCGCACGTGTCACACCCAAGATCCAAGTCTGTCCTGATTGGGCAGATTGGCTCATCTTGGCAAGAAATCAATTTCCACGACATTTTTGGATCTGTGATTGAGGGAAAACGATTCTTGCGACGCGAAATGCGACACAAATCTGACACAACGGATTTTCGACCAAAATTTCCGTTCGGAACGGAAAAGGTAAGAAAAGTGAAGATTTCTGATTGGTCGACGGGTGTCGCTATTGTTAGAGATTTAGCGTGCGCTAATACTCCCCAAAGCGTGTCCCGGACATTCAGGTCTTGTAGGTCGGGGAAGAGGACTCGGTGTGTCCTTTCCAGAAGAGGATGGGCTTCACGAGGGGCCAGAAGACAGCCCATGGAAGGAACTTCGTCATCACGTCGGCGACGTTCTGCGTGCCGGGGATCTTGATGAAGTAGAGGATGCCAGCGGCGACAGCGGACCGGACGCGATGGTAGGCCAGTGCGTTGTGGCGCTTGGAGAGCATGCTCTTGGGGACCGTGGAGGAGGTGATGACGGACTGGTTGTCGCCCAGCATCCAGCTGGGGCCGTCGATCGGAATGCCCATTTCACGAAGGGCAAGACGGAGGGAGATGATCTGCTCCGTAGCTTGACGGGCAGCGACGAACTCGGACCCGTAGGTGGCGGTCTCAACCGTGCCTTGACGCTTGGAGAACCATTCGATGGGGGTCTGGTTGACCAGATGGAGTGCGCCGGTGGCCGATCTGCCAGTGACTTGGCAGTGGAGAAGGTTGGTGTCGACGAACGTGGTGGTTCGGACGGGCTTGCCTTTCGGCTCAGGGATGTTGTCTGGAATCTCCTCAGAGGTCTTCCCGTAGACGGAGTAGATCCAGTCATGGTTGGGAACCTCGTAGTGAAGATCGAAGCGGGGGACGCAGGTGCGGAAGCGGATGGCAGCATCAGGGTGCTTGCGAAGGTATCCGTACACTCGCTTGGCGCGGTCCAGATGGCCTTGGCGTGGAGCTGAGCGGAAGCGTGCCAGCGTCATGACGGCGACAGAGATGTCAAACCGTCCGAGGGAGATACACCACTGGAGTGCACCGATGAGCGACATGAACTTGCGTTTGTCGGTTTCGCTGAGTTCGGAAGAGGTGTCGAGCTCCGGACTGTCGGCCTTGTCGAGAGGGCAGCTGATCTTGCGGGGAAGCTCGCCGAACATGCGTTCGTAGTTCTCCATCATCCGCTTGATGTAGGATTGCGGGGAGAGCTTGAGAGTGCCGTCGGGATCACAGCCGAAGTCAGCACCGAGGTGGTACTTGATAGGACCAACTCCCTTGAGCTGGTACCCGTACTTCGAAGAGAGGATGTCGAAGAAGGCCTTGGGGTCGGCCATCGTCGCGGTGAGATCATCAACGTAGACGCAGACGTATTCCCAATGGGAGTTGGCGTCACGCATCCAGACGTCGGGATCGGAGCGGCATTGGAGGAAACCCATGTCGCGAAGGGTGTCGGCGAGAGCCTCATGGAATCGGGCGCCCGATGTGCGCAGGCCGTAGAGTGCCTTGACTATCTGCATGGTATGACCAGCGAAGTCACCGAATTCGTCGCCAGCGATGAAGCAGATGCGTTCCTGAGTGAAGGCCTCAAGATACGCATTGCCGATGTCTCCAACCCAGGTTGGGATGCCGTTGAGTTCGCCGGCGAGGAGGGAGAGGCGGAGAGAGCGAAGACTGACCACACCTGCGTAGGATGCATCCTTGCAGGGGTCGGTGAGGTGACCACCAGCGACGCAGCGCGCCTTGTGACGGAGGTCATGCTTCACAGCATAGACCCATTGGAGGCGGATCTTCTGGAAGCCGGAGGGGACAGGGGCGCCTTTGCCGAGAGACTTGAAGGTGTGGTACCCGAAGAGTTGGTCCATCTCCTTCTTCTCGGCATCGGCCCAGAGAGTGTTGCCGTTCTTATCGTCGAGTCGCAGCGCTTCTTTGTGGTTGCGGGGGACTTGGACGCCGAACTGGAAGGTGGGAGCGTGGTTGAAGGTCTTGGATTTGTGGACCTGGCGTTCGAGGCGATGGGTGCGGATGGCGAGGCGCTTGAGGCGCTTCCAGCCAGGCTCGTCGAGTAGCTCGTGGCGGCGGCCGTAGGCAGCGCAGGAGACAGGATCATCCTGAATCATGATGGAGAGGGGTTCGGTGGAGGTGGAGCCGTCTCCCCATTTGACGATGACGTTGAAGCTCGATCCCTTGTAGGAGGGAGAGGAAGATGAGAGGGGACCCTCATGTCCGATGATGGAGTCGAACTCCCACTTGGCGTCAGGGTCGTCGTTGTGCTCCTGTTGCCGTTCGATGATGTCGGCGAGCTCAACGTAGGAAATGAGGTCATGCGTCTCCCCATCAGCCAGTGCGAGTAGCATCTTGATGCGTTGGTGGTTGGCTGCATCAAGGTCATTGACCTTTTGCACCACCTCCGCTTTGACTTGCTGGCCATCCTTCTCGTGGATGAAGGTCATCCCAACGAGATCCTCAGGAGAGAACTTCGGGATGTGGACCTTGGCATTCCCCACTGTTTCAGGGTCTGTGCCGCGGCGGTCAGCCAGGATGGAATCGGCGAGGGAGTGTACGATGGGGTCGGAGTCAGGAGGGACGGAGATTTCGTCGTCTGGCTCCCCATTCGCCACATTCATGGCATCAGAGCCATTGTCCTCCCCAACAATGGGGAAGGGGAAGTCCGCACGAAGATTGCGGGTGGCAGAGTCGTCGGCAGGTCGGATGGCAGACCGAGGAAGAAGTCGTTGGGTCTCGTCGTTGAGGACCCAGAAGGTAAGATCATCGCCTTTGTGAAGGCAGGGACCGGCCCAGCGTCCACTGCGCTCCTTGGACTGGCTGGGGAAGGTGGGGTTGTCAACCCGGTAGTAGACAGGCTGCCACCATCGGTAGGACAGGAACTTGGAGATGTCCGGTCGCTGTCCGAAGGCGGCTTGAAGGGGGATGATGGAGCCAGCGGTGACCTGCGCGATGTGGTTGAAGAGATCAATCACATAGAGCGTGCAGATCAGCCAGAAGCGGTCGGGAGTACCCGTGCGATCCATCACACCGTTGGTTGTGCGTTTGATATCCTGGATCCGGCGTTCCGCGCCGTTCTGGTGTTGATGTTCTGGCTCACTCTGGTGATCACGGATGTGATACTGCCGGAGGATCTCCATAACCTTGTTACCGATCTGCGCCTTGGCGTTGTCGGACATCAGTAGGTCGGGAGCCCCGTGGCGTCGGATGAAGTCACGGAGAGTGTCGGAGATGCGGCTCTCGGATGGCATGGAAAAGCCGGCCGTGAACCGAGAGTCGAGGGCGACGTACACCTGAAGCATGGTGCAGCCGCCATGGCCGGGAACCCCGTCGTCGTGAGCAGGGGTATCGGAGAAGAGCGTATCCATCGCAACCGTCTCATGGAGACGGTCGACGTTGGCCGCTGGGAACCGAGACTTGAAATGCTTGCGCATGGAGAAGCGCTCGGCGGTACGGTACCACTGGGAGGTACACCGAAGAGTGTCGCGAACGCGACGAGCTGGAATCCAGCCGAAGTGGGGTCGGAGAGCCTCGTAGTCGGCAGGCTTGCGAGTGGCAATGATGCTGCCCGGATTGTCAGCGATGTCGGCTTGGCGAGCACCAGTGTAGGCCGTGAGAACGGTAGAGTTGTTCTCGCGGCGCTGGAGTGCTGCGGCGTCATCATCGTCGATGTCGTCGAGGTTCATCTCCTGGTCGAGGGAAGAAGGGTCCCATTCGTCGTCCGCGGTGAAGTCGACATGTGGGTACTTGTCGAGCTCGGAGCGGGTGGGCTTGGCCATGTCCATGTAGGACAGGCCCTGCCGGACAGCCAGTGGGATGATGTGGCCTCCTGGTGTGATGATGGTCTGGCGACCTCCAGGGAGATTCCGTGGGCGTTCGTTGACATCCATTCCGAAGGCACCAAGCTGGTTGGATGAATGGATGGTCTTGCCCTTCCCGTAGAGCGCATATTGGTGGAACTTACCAATGATGGGCCCTTCGGTGGTCTGGATGAGACCAGCAACCGTACCGATGTCGAGGTTGGCGATGGCAGAGTCACCAATGCCACTGACGTCGGCGGTGTGTCCTGTCTTGCAGAGAACGAGGACGTCATCGCCAGCCAGGCCACCATTGGCACCGCTGTCGACGAGAGAGCCAGAGTGGTCCTTGACAAGCTTGTTGAAGCTGTATCGGGCCACCGTGGAGTTGGCAAGGCGCCAGGTCTGGCCCTTGTAGACCAGTTGAGGAGTATCGTCAGACGAAGAGGTGGACTTGGTCTGTGCAAGGAGGCGATCGATGGCAGTGGACTGGTCACCAGCCTTGAAAGAGTCCGTGTTACCAGCATGCGGGGTTGCGGAAGGAGTGTCGGTGGTACCCGAAGATGTGGCAGCGTTGTTGGCAGCTCGGTGGGAGTCAGCCTTGCCCTTGCCCTTGTTCTTGCGCCACTTGCCCTTTGCCTCAAGGAAAGCCTTACGCTGATCCTTGGACATCTCACGCCATTTGTCGTTGGGAATGGAACGGCGGTCGTCCTTGGCATAGTCCTTGCCATTTCCCTTGCCAGCAGAGCCGCCGGTCTTGGCGTTGTTGACCTTGCGCCGAGATGTGGTGCGAGGCTGGTTGGCGTCGAGGGATTGAGCCTCATCTCGAACAAACTCGAGGAGGTCTTCGAAGGAGACACCAACCTTGATGAAGCCGCGAGATTGCTTGTGACGTTGGCGGGAGTTGGACTTCACGTTGGTGTAGGCCCGAGTCAAGTCGACATCAGGACCGATGGCGGTGCGCAGCCATTGCTGCTTGACTGCCTCGTCAACGCATGCATCATCGAGCTCCTCGATGTCGTCGAGCTTGGTTTCCCAGGCATCGAGGAATTGCTCGCGGGTCTTGGTCCAAGTCTGGTCCAGACGGAAGGCAACGATGGTGTCTCTGTATTTGATGGACAGAGTCTCGCCGACGACGCCACTGGTGTAGCTGTCAACAAGGTCGGCATAGGCCGCACGGCCATCGCAAGACTTCTTGTAGGCACGGATGATGCGCCGACTCTTGGAAGTCTTGACATGCTCAGTGAGCACGGCGAAGAGGTAGCGATTCTGGCTCGCGAAGAAGGCCTCGTCCTTGGGCGCTGGCATGAAGTCCATGTCGAGATGGTGGTTGAGTCCATGAGAGAAGGAAAGAGTCTCGAAGGTCCGCATGAAGGTGAGGAAGTGCTTGTCGTCCTTCAGTGTCGGGAGCGACAGGCTCTCTCGCTTGGTTGCCTTGCTGAACTCCTTGACGTAGTCAGCCGGTAGCTCCATGGCATGGACACCTTGGAAGTTGGAAGAGGGTGCCATGGATGGAGTCACAGGCAGTTGCGGGAAGGCAGGATCAGGCACCGAAGCCGAAGGTTCGAATCCGAAGTTCACATGCGGAGGTTCTTCGGCCACAGGACGGAATGCGGATGCCGGAGTGGTGTGGTTGCCCATACCCATGCCCATGCCAATTGGAGATGGCACAGGTGTGCTTGCAGTCGAATGCGAGCGCGAAGAAGGAAGAGAAGGGTTGCTCTGCTCAGCCGTGAACGCCATGAAGGTAGCGCGATCAAGCTCGTTCCAGGTATCGTCATCCAGAATGGACTGGGTGAGGTACCACTTGCCGAGGTTCAGGATCTTGCGGATGTGGTTGATGCCGAGGGATGCGGTGAAAGGCTCGCCATCATCGATGTTGCCACTGAGATGGAAGCTGCGAAGGTCATCCTCAGTGAGAGAGACGAGGTCGAGAGGGCTGATGATGTCCTCATGAGCGATGATATCGCGAGGAGTTGAGTCGGAAGGGATGCCGATGACACCGAGGATATGATCCAAGGTGGCGAGGTCCGTCTCAGCAGTCGTCATGATGAGCGATGGATGGATGGAGAGAGCGGATGCGGATGCTGGAGGCTGAAGGATAGCTGAGGCTGGAGTGCACTGACTGAATCGTCTTCTGGTGCGGGAGGGTGCTGCAGGAAGTCTTGGATGGCTGAGTGGGAAGGCCCGAACTCAGCAGAGGGACCGAAAGGGGGGCGTTCTGCAGATGCGAGAAAGCCGAAGGAAAGCCGAAATCACGTCGTCACGTGATGGAAGGTGAAGGGATCGCTCGTGGGTGAACGAGGGATGAAGGATGGATGGATTGTCACGCAATCAATTCAGTAGGTGAAAGCTTGCGACTGTTAATCTGTTAGAACGTAATCGTAGATGGGTGTGAAGGATACCGCACCGAGAACGTAGAGTGATCAAGTCGTTGTTGTTGGTGAGGAGAGTGTTTGTTTACTGTATTATTCGTATGGTAGTTGGAATGCTGTCGAGCTCACAAGATTGTCTTCTTGGAACTGTGATCATGAGAGAGGCATGACATGATCTCATGCAATTGCAAGTAAAAATAACACGGAGACAACACGACAAATGTGCGTGTTACTGCGTGAAGATGAGGTGCAAAAGTCAATGAACAAAACACCGCGATAGCCCGTGTTGTAAATTACGTCTTCTCACGATGTTGCTAGTAGTACGATCACACGATTGATCGTATTCACTTGAGAAGGTCAGGGCAAGATTCGCACGTGTCACACCCAAGATCCAAGTCTGTCCTGATTGGGCAGATTGGCTCATCTTGGCAAGAAATCAATTTCCACGACATTTTTGGATCTGTGATTGAGGGAAAACGATTCTTGCGACGCGAAATGCGACACAAATCTGACACAACGGATTTTCGACCAAAATTTCCGTTCGGAACGGAAAAGGTAAGAAAAGTGAAGATTTCTGATTGGTCGACGGGTGTCGCTATTGTTAGAGATTTAGCGTGCGCTAATATGAAAGATGAATTCTGATTACACCGGACTTACTTGCCAGCAGTACAGTGCCAGATGAGATTTGTGATGATGTGAGGGATGTGATTAGAATTTTGGATTAGTATTAGGATTGCATGCATGGGATGATTGGGATAATTGTGAGCAATCAAATCATTTTGGGAATGATTGATTTTGATTGTGTGAAAAAATAACACGTGTGACTGTGTAATATCGTGTAACAATGAAAGTGTGAAATAAAGATGGAAATGAGAGCAAAGCAACACATTTCCGTGTTGTTTGGAAGTTGGGAGAATCGATGTTGGCGATAATCCCATCCTAGCCCAGACCAGAAGCCCAGAGATGAGAATCACGACCAAACGCGCTTCTTGATGATGGTGCCAAATTGGATGCCTTTCTGCTTGCATCAGATGATTTGTTCTTGATTCATCATGGATGTTTGCGAAGAGGTATGAATGTATGCAGAATCTGCTGTGATGAGTGTAGACGTACGATTCATTCCGATGGTGAGATCTTGATACGATTGGATTTGTTGATGTGTTTGTTCGTTTTCGTCTGTCGTGGGAGAAGCGGTAAATTATCAGTTGTGGAGGAAATGCTTTCAGGAGCACACCTGCTGCACATTGATCGATGATGTCGCATGTATGTCGTGGAGTGGATTGGATGCAGATTGGACAAACGGTTCGAATCATGGTTATACTAGGTGAAATATAGCTGTGTGCTGATAATCGATGTGGATTTTCTCCATGGCTTCGGAATATAGCTGCAGGTAGGTGGTCTGCATGGCCACAAATGCTGCCATCGCCTGTTGCCTGTAGTTGGCCCATGGCCCATCAATGGCGGACAAGTTGAATGGAAGGATGCTCAGTGGACTTGTGCTAGATTGTGTGCTGAGCTGTCTGCCTTTGTCTTGCTGTCGTTCAGATGTGATGGTAGGACCAGGATTGGGCTGGGTGGGAGGGTTGGCATCTTGAAAGGCACCAGCGCTCATCCAGGGGATGCTGTTGATCAGGGCATCGACACTCGAGGTGGCATCAGCATTGGCATTACCATTTACGCCACCAGCAGCACCAGAAACTGCAGCATCCGTGCCCGCGCCCTCCATTCTGTAGGAATCAAAGACGGCCTCCCACTGTTCATACATCTGCGTCATGTTGGGTGACAGCATCAACTCCATCTTTTGACCGATGAAGTCGAACTCATCGTGAAATTGCGCCTCCATCATCGGTATCACCGTCGTTGGAAGTTTTGTGAAGGATGATGGCAACAGCATCGCTGTGTCATCCGACGCCTCCTTGTTATCACTGTCGGCCTGATTGTTGTCTTGGGTCTGGCCTCCTTTGGTTGACCACATGTCAGCGTTTCTCTGTGTGCCAAGATCACTGCTGTGCTTGAACAGTATCCAACGTTGCATTCCAATAGAGCGATGCTGGAGTACTCGTACACCAGTGTACTCTTTGTTGTTGTTTTGGAAGATCTTTGGTGCCCCCTCTGGTGTGTGAGTTGACCAGAATGGAATGATGAGGGCGCCTCCAATCAAACCCAATGGAACCCAATGGAACCCAATTGCACTTCTTGACGTGTACGTACTGATAGCTCGTCTGGTATGGCACTTTGGCGCAAAACAATGGAACATGACATGCTTTTAATGCGGCATGAGGCAGGACATGTATGTATGAGCCAGAAGGTTCTCTCTCCAGACAGTACTTGTGATGGCACCACATGCTGTTCTCGTGCTCGTATTTGTGATTGTGATTGTGATTGCCAGGTGGCGAAACACACCAACTGCAGAGACGATGGGGCGCAACGACCACCAACCTCGATCCCATTCGTGGAGAACTCCACTGTGAGGAAGCCAAGAGAACAAAACGCGACAGAGAGGCCAAAAGCAGAATCTGATCGCAGAGCAAATCTGTGTGCCTTGTTGGAGGCAAAAGTGGAGGCACAGTAGTATTGAATCCTGTTTGACATTTTCAGTCGCGCATCGGCTTCCTGGAAGGAGGTCAGACGTTCGCATGCACATAGAGTTGATAGTCTCGCACGGACGATAGTGGGACTCCCTAATGAATTTCATCAAAAGGGTCCAATTTGTCACTGCTGATACCCTCTGTGCAGTTTCTTGTTTTGCATGGGCGAAAACTGACCATCGTCAACACAATTCTGTTAGCGTGGGAATCGAATCAAGACTACCCATCATGATCGCCAACTGCAGGAAGGCCAAGATGCACTTTTTGGATATACAGCATGCTCTTGTCAAGCCATAATAACTGATGTATGTCACAGGACTCAAGCATCTGCCTGTGTCAATGTTGTATTCCTCATCCAAGACCAATTGTATGTCTGCAATGTCAAACAGAGATCTTCCAAGACCCCTGGTCTTGGCATGAGTGGACAGGTGTGGAAAAGCGCATGTGTGGGTGATGTAATGCATGAACCAACGTGTCAAAACAGGCACAATCGACCATCTGAACATCTCAAAGTTATGTGGGTTTGCACGGGGAGAAACTCGTACAAAATCGCCATTCACACTGCTCATCCTGCTCCCATTCACTCAGATGGTCCATCAGTAATCATAAATTCACAAAACTTTCACATTACAACCAAATACTTTCACAAAACAAACAAATCTCCTTTCAGCCTATGTTCCCTTTTGTACGCCCCGACGTCACACGACTTTGTTCAAGTCGGTCCGGGTTGCAACTTTGATTCCTTGCACAAGACAAGAAGAAAACAATATCACAACGACTCCCTTTGACCACACTCAATCAAGAACAACTTCGCTCCCTTTTCTTTCAATCGCCTAAATCAACGGGGACACCCGGCAAGTCCATTGAAACGTGCGTTTTTTTGACTCATTTGACCAGAGAGATGAATCGAGACTGTTTAATCGAATTAGTCTTGCCTACACAATCTGTGTCGTTGCATTCGCTGAAAATGACCAGTACATGTCGTGTCGTTAAGTATCATATTTAACGAGATCGTCTATTAGTGTCCAATGACCGCCGTTGTGACTGTAGTTGTTTAAGTCACGAATCAATCTGATGCACAACTGAAAGTGCATTTAATGCACTCCAAATGCATTTAATGCACTTCAATTGCATTTAATGCACTTCAAATGCATTTAATGCACTTCAACTGCATTTTTTGAACTCCAAGTGCATTTAATGCACTTCAAATGCATTTTTTGAACTCCAAGTGCATTTTTTGATGGAAGCACACAGGTCGCGGGACTTGCTTGAGCTGTTTGTGTGTGGGTTGGCGATTGGTGTGCAGGCCCCAAGAACAGGATTTTTTGTGAAAAGATGGTGCGAAGTTCAAGAGCCGCGCTCGTTGCCGACACGAGCGCTTGAACTGCCGAATCAAGAACCTGAAGACCACGAGCGACACTGTTCGCCATGGCCACCAATGCCATGTGCAACTATTCGAGGCTCTGTGTGTGATTCTCCAATACCAAATGGACAACAGACTCGAGTTGTTTGCTGTGTGGACCCGGTGTGAGCATAAGACCCATTCAGGATACGATTTTAATTTCGTTATTATGCAATGTTTTAGAACTTAATTCATCCTGTTATGATTTATTGAGTGTGCGTGAAGTTATAGACTCCTCAGCCTTATAGTTACAAAGTTATATTTTTCGCATTAGCCTTTTCCTAGAACCGTCAAGCGTGCGGACGGTAGAGGGCAAATGGGGTTCGGAATCGTCAGTCGTGTTTCGACATGCTGTCCAGTCGTGTCTATCATCGACACACTCACATTTCACGTGGGTGAGGCGGTTACTTGTAACGAAATGTTGAGGATTGCGTGGTGGCGGTGGGCATGCCGAGGCTGCTGCTTTGTCTGGGCTTTGGATCAATGGAATCCATGTGGAGAAGAATACATATGGTGGTGAGCAGGTTGCAGGCTCCATGCTACCCAAGGATGGTACACCCCAATTCAACCTTTGCCCTCACCCTTAACTTGACCTGCATCATGCCTTGTTCTTGGTCTGCTGCTGTTCATGGTCCAGGACGTTCAGCTTTGTCCACATCTCAATCAGCACATGCTGCCTTCCCTCCATATACCTACTCTATAGTACAGCCTTGTCCTTGCTTCAGGTCTATTCCCTGCCTGTGTGTTTGGACCTCCTCTCTGCTCGTCGTTGCCAATGGCCATCATTGGCTTCGAACCGTTGCTCATCTGCTCTCCCTCTATACTTCTTGTTTCAGTGGTATTGAATCCACGAGCACTTGAATCATGATGCAAGAAACAACAAGGATAACAACACTACTTTCACCAGTCTCTTTCTGCACCATGTCAACAGCTCAGCAGATGATCATGGCATCCCATGTCCAAGGGGAACAAAGCAGGTTGCACAGGACTTTGTAGAATATTCACAAACTAAGCCAAGTACTATTTAGTATTGTATTTTGTTGTGCATAGCAAAGGATAAGTCACTGCCCTCCATTACATTACATAATATTATGTTGTGTAGCATTCACACGTGTGGCTGGTGTGGCCGACATGTAGGGATGACACCACCAATGCTTTGCTGCTTGACACAAAACCGGCAGGAGGAAACACCCAAAGGAGCCAAATCACCAACAGCGTGACACCGGACCTGTCACCGGACCTGTCACAACATCACCATCCACACCATTGAATACAATTTCGGTCTGTCATCGACCGTCAATGGGGTCATGTTTCTTGTCCGCGTTGAGGACAAGCCAGCCAGTATTGGTGTCGTAGACATATAGCTAAATATGTCTAACCCTAGTTGACAACACAGTACATCGCCATCTAAGAAAGTAGTGTTGTCCGATTATGCATCTTCAGGAAAACATGATGGTACCCAGCATGAGGCTTACAGAAAACACGATGGTACCCAGCATGGGGCTTACAAGAACCGCTGAATTGGCAGCAGAAGAATTGTTCTTCCTCGCCACGGCCACCTTCCGCTTGTGAAACAGCACGTCTGCCTCATGCAACCACCAGTTTTGCGCCCAGCGGTTGGATGTGGCGAGTTCACGCCAGGAGGATCCATTCACGAATTGTTGACAGCAAAACCGATGAAGTGCATTTAATGCACTTCAAATGCATTTTTTGCACTCCAAATGCATTTAATGCACTCCATTTGCATTTAATGCACTCCATTTGCATTTAATGCACTTCAAGTGCATTTTTTGAACCCCAAATGCATTAAATGCACTCCAAGTGCATTAAATGCAAAAGGAAGCAGGTTCGACGGGACTCGATGACACTTCAACCAAACGGAAGCAATGACTAAATTTGTCCGAGTAACACCGATTGATAAAGTGGTAATATCAATGAATCAAACGAAGACGTCGCTGCGACATTGCTTTGTCAACATCTCACAAACAACGAAGAAACACAACAAACGACAAAAACCACTTTGGGGTCGTACTAGTCGTAAACTGAAGTATTTGATGCACTTGCCGGGTGTCCCGGGCACGACCCAGCAGCAAGTCAAGCGGGGCTGCTTCCGACTCAACCAGGACTCTACCACACACGTGGGACTACCTAAAATCCAACTCACATTCTTGTTCGCCGAAGGACGGACTGAACAAATGCCAAGTGGTAACGAGAAGGCACGAAACCAGAACCGTTTGTCGGACTAATGTTTGTTCGTTAAATATCGAACATGATGGCTCGTTTGTGGTGGAGTGGACCTGTATGTGTTGAAGAAGGACACACTGAACTGATCTTGATCAAACTGAGGACCCAAAACAAGGACACACCAAACCGTGGAACGAGAAGCATCTTTCGTTCCTTCGCATCACGATGCAGTCGTTCCGTTCCGCCAAACGACAGCTGTGCACAAACAGATGGCGCTGGTGGGTGATGCTTGTTCTGTTGGACGTCACAAAACTGGGACGCTGGAAGAAGAAGAAGGGGATCAGCAGTCGTGGCCGTCGCTTGCTGTGCTGTGTGTGGCAGATGTGGGACCCCTGCGTTCCCTTCTCATCGGTGTCTCTGCGGGAAGGAGGAGGGCGGTTTATCTGTGGCAGCTCGCATTCATCGAGAAGCAAGGACGTACTGACGGCCTCCACGCAATCAAGCATCGGCTAGGCATGTTTCGCGTGATTGCATGTCATTAATCTTGCACAGCAATTCCCAGGACAGTCCGCAGAGCAGCTCCGAGACCACTTCGTCAAAGATCCAAGTGTCAGCCTCCAAACACCAAGGCCTCGAGCTTCCAAGGCCCAATGGTATCCCAATCGTTTCCAACACCGGAGTTGCAATCGCAGGCCAGCGCAACAGCTTCGCACAAACGCGGAGCCCGTGGGAAGCCCTCTGGCGCATTCTTGCTCTTAGCGTGCCTCCTCTCAGCACCGGCGCCGGCTTCGGCCGTCGTGCAACAGATCCAACTGATGCAAGCATGGAGCTGCCACGGACGCAACCAGCGTGAGATGGTGAACCGTCTCGTGGAGGCTGCGATCGTCCACACACCTGCCGTGCGGGATGTCATGTACAGCGTGGATCGTGGTGATTACGTGCCCATCAACCCATACATGGACGCCCCGCAAGGCATTGGTCTGGGTCAGACGATCTCGGCGCCTCACATGCACGCGCATGCCTTGGAGGAGCTGTATCCCTACCTGGCGCGAACGCCCAAGGATCACTCGGTCAAGATCCTGGATGTCGGGTGCGGATCGGGCTACCTGACGGCGGCGCTTGGGAGATGGGTCAAGAACAAAACAGTGGACCCGACCAAGTCCATCCGGGAGCAACCGACTATCCTTGGACGGTGTGGCAAGGTGTTTGGCATCGATGTGAAACCCAATTTGGTGGCGCTCACGCAGGAGAACATGAAGAAGCATGACAGAGACCTGCTGGACACTGGAACCGTCACGGTTCAGCTCGGAGACGGATGGAAGGGGTTGCCGAATGAAGCACCGTTCGACGCCATCCATGTTGGCGCGGCTGCGGCGAATTTGCCACGCGATCTGGCGCAGCAGCTCAGGGTTGGTGGCGTGCTCATCATTCCCGTTGGTGGACAGCAGGAAGTGCAAAAGCTGTACAGAGTGGAACGTTTGGATGACACTGGGCCTGGTTTCGTCGAGGATGATTATCGCATCACGTCGTTGCTTGGTGTGAGATACGTTCCTCTCATCAATTCAAAGGCTTCGCCGTAACGCAATGCTCGGTAGGATGCTGATACGTACATACTGGCGGAGAAGAGGGAACGGAGAAGAGAGGCAGAACTAGTGCATCATCATTCTCCGCGAGTGTGTACTAATGCAAAGTCCAACTCTTCTCTCGAGAGCAGATCATACCCGAGAACTACATTATTTCATTGACTGTGGAGAGGGATGGTCGTCTCAATTTTGAATGGATGTGTTTCGCTTCTGCACACAGAGAGCGATGGAAAGAACTGACATTGTTTCTTCTGCGAAAGGGCGGAGCAAACAAGAGCCCATCCATTTCCCATACTAGTACTATACAAGTATAACATGTGCATCATGGACAATGAGTCTGGGCAAGGCTTCTCCAGTATTGTGTCCAGGAGGGAGATGTTGATGGCACTTCTTCACCCTCTCCACATACTCCCTCGCTCGTTCATTCGCTCATTCGTTGCACTCTACAACCTCATCATTCCATTGACGAAATCACCGAACTGATCCAAAAAGCCTCCGTTCTTGTTCTCGTCACGGAGGCCATTCGCAATGTCGTAGATGTCTTCCACTTCTGGGTTGGATGGCAGCATGTCGAGGTTCTGAATGAGCTTGTACCCGCCCGGTGCATCGTCGTCCTCCTGCCACACCGAGAATGGCTTGGGCCACTCTCTCGTCAACGCGCCCCACTGCAACGTGCGGAGATAGTACGTGTTGACGAGACCATCAATGAGGCGTTCTCGCAACATGCGTCCCGCCATACCGAATCCCGTGACGCCCATATCCACCAGGTTGGGATTGACGAACACGGCGAGCTTCAAATCATCGGATTCCGTCTCCGTCTTGAGCAGCAGCTGCTCCACGTACTCCGCCTCCGACGCCTTGGGACAGAAGAAGAGGATGAGCATGTCTTTCTTGATATCGTGCATCTGCACGCCTCCGCACGATGCGAACTGCACGCACGGTGGCAGGGGAGCATCGTCGGGCGAGCCGGTGCTGCCCCAATCTCTGCGTGCTAAAGCGGCGCTGCCCTCGTCGGGGAAGTAGACGCGCACGATGGGTCCCTCCCATGCAGGCTTGGATGGATCGCGGCCTCCATTCTCGAGTATCGACATGAGTTCCTCCTTTCTGGTCTCGTCCACCGCATCACTGCTGTCCGAGTCCGCGTCGGCATCATCATCATCTCCATCCTGGGCCTGCTTGGCCATGGCACGCAACTCCGCTCTGGCCTCGGCCACCTTGATCATCTCGGCTTGGCGCTGTTCCTGCAAGCCTGGAATGATGGCGTACGACAAGGCGCTGACGAACTTCTTCATGAATTCTGTGGACGATTTGAGGAGGGTGTATGTTTCATCGCCGACCGACGTGTCGAAATCCACACGACAACGTCCCAACGATCCGGTGGCCTCGGCGAACGACGCGCATGCAGCTCCGGCGATCTCCGCGGCGTCGTCGAGCGAGTCTGGAAGTTCTGTGGCCGTATCCGTGCGTCCAGCTAACGTCGATGTTGTTGGAGAGAAGTGAATTGAAGTAGCGAGATGAGAAAGGAAGTGTTCGCATATTAGTGTAGCAGCGGATGTGTGAGACGATGGCAATGGCAATGGGGCGATCTTGAGTAGAGTCGCCCAAAGCGAATCGAGCTGACGCAGACTCGATGGGCGTTGCGTTGGACGCAATTGTCTTGCAGCGTGCAGTGCAATGCAACACAACGCAACGCAGTGCGATGTATGGTATCGTGCTTGTTCCCTCTTCCACGGCGTGTGAGTATGCCATCGCACTGGAGTATTCGCCAATGCATGACGTCATGACGACTCCGTCGCTTTCCGTGCATCATATGTACGGATAAGTCGACCACAGTGGGAGCTCCAAAGGATACTGATCTCAAGCTGACCTCACGCTGACGCTCACGTACTCGATGCGACGTTGAGTTGGAAGTTCATGCGGGGCTCAACGGTGGTGACAACCGATTGCTTGATCTGCATCACTCCAACAGGAGCGAACGCAGCTGCCCAGCATGGCAGCAACGCCAGATGCGCCGCGATGAGATGGCCCCTCATTCTTCGCTGTCTGTTCTTGTTTGGTTGGTTGCTTGATCGTGTGTTTGTAGGTGTGGGATTGTTGCTGTCCCGATTATAGCTGTCCACGATTGCTGGAGAATTGAAGCCTGCAATGTCTTCCAGCCTCGGGGGGTGACCTGTACTTGAGACTCGTTTGTGGGAAGACAGGACAGAGGGAGCTACACGCATTCTTCTTGTGCTGCAACCTATCCAACCTTCTGGAATGCCACGATCTATTTTTGGCAACAGAGAAAGAGAGATGATGCGGATCTTGTCGCTTGGGCAGAGGAGGAGTTCGCGAAGTGGCAGATGACGTTGAAGTTGCATTCTCCTGATTGTGGGACTTTGTTAGTGTCATTCTGTCACTCAACACACGAAGCAATCATGTTCTGACGTTGATGTGGATTGCTCCCGCCGCCATCGGCACATCCAACACAACAAAGATCGCCCAAGAGGACATCAAAGCCACCGAAAGGTCATCCGCACCATCGGCATCACTGGCACCATCAGCAACACGATACGACTCCAGAGCAATCCGCAACAATCCACAATAACAACGAAACAGCCACAACTGAAACTCTTCAAGAGAGACAAGGATGAGACTTGATTTGCAATACGTTCAGCTGGTGTTCTTGGTGGCGCACCAAGCTTCGCAGGTGGCCGGCTTCGCACCACCAGGATTGATCGGATTCCACCAGGCAACACCCAACACCATCACCAACAATGAACAACAGCAGCACCAGAAGCAACAACAACAGCCACGCTGCGGCTCCACACAGCTATCTGCCAAGAAGAAAGGCAAGAAGAAGGGTGGCAAATCCAAGAACAACAAGAAATCAGGGTTCGAATGGGCCGCGTCGTTCACATTGAAACCCTTCGAGGCCACGGCCGTGCGAGAGCTGGCATCGACCGCCTGCGCATCGTTCGAGGGACGCACGGGGCAGCCTTTATGTGACGAATTGCAGAGCGCGGCCGATGTGCCCAAGGCCTTGTGGAATGCGCCGGTCGCCTGTGTGGTCGTGGATATGTACGCGCCGCAGTCAGCAGCCGAAAATGATGAAGAGGCAGCAGCTGTAGCAGCAGCAGCGGCAGAAAAAGATGATGGTGAAGAACAAGATGACGAACAAGAGCCACCTGCCACCGGCCAGTTCGTGGTGAAGTATGCCAACGTGGCAGCGCTGGAGACCTTCGGCATCAAGCCTGACCAATTCGACCAGCTCATTGCCATGCCGGACAAGGAAGGGGCGTTGCAGATCCCAACCAGCAAGGTCGCCGCGGCCATCAGCCTGCCGGCCGAAATGAAGGGCGACAAGAAGTACGAGAGCGGGTACAAGAAGAAGCTGCTGCGGGCCTCGGATTTGGACGCCGACGATGACAGCACAAAGGACATTTCCATCACGGACGGAGACAGATGGAGCATCGAGAAGAGCAACTTCGTGGACGGCAAGTTCATCACGCAGACCATCGGCGTCGCGTACGCGTGGAAGTCGTGGGTGGAGGGCGAGACGACGGTGTGCCGGCCGGGTGGCGTGCGCGAATTCAACGTCAGCGCCGAAGGTATCGAGGCGCAGATAGCGGCCAAGGCCGCCGAGATCCGCGAGCTCAAGGAAGTGCAAGGGTTCGGCAACAAGGATCCGGAGGTGATGGACGCCGTCGACGAATTGCTTGAGCTCAAGGAGATGCTGGCGGAGGTGAAGGAGTGAGGGATCGTTCCGTTTCATGGCATTTGCTACGGAGCACGCTGGTCCAGCGGCGCTACATGGCAGGAGGACCCAGCACACAACGCAAACAGCTGGCGCAACACCATATCAACAACATGAGAACAAATTCTTTTTGCAAGCTCTTGTATTAAGACCTTTGTTGGAACCTGTGTGGGCAGTATCCGCAGCGTTGCAGACATGCAATGTGATCTCCGACGTATTATATTATACTCAATACATGTCTGTCTACGGTGAAAAAAAAAATAGACGTGTTGCTGTGTTGTTGTTACCATTCATTCACGAATTGGCATGACTGGAGCAATTGGCGGCAAAATATCCGACGATGCACAGACTGCGCGCCAGAAATTGAACTCTGTTGGCATGAACAAATGTGGCGACAAGAACGCAAGCGCGTGACGGAGCACACGTTGTTGTGCGACAAGAGCCAACACGGAGACCAAGAAAGCGATCACAACGCTCCACAGTCTTCGTATCCAAACCAGCCTGTGCCGAAGCTCCGCTGGAAGGTTCCAACACAACAGCGCATCAGCCAAGACACAGCAACAAAGAGAGGGAGAGAGAGAGGCACACACAGGAACGACGATACAAGAACGACAACCGCAACATCGCAGCAGAGAGGCAAGCCACTGGAAAGAGGATCCAGTACTCACACGAGATCTTGCTTCACGGCTTTCATCCAACTTCGGCACTTCTGTTCTCATCATATTCTGGAGTACAATCTACTGCCTCCACTGAAGTTCTGGCCTTGGGATCCTGCTGTTACCCAGTGCTGACTCCACATTCGGCCTCTGCATATCTCATCATCTCAATCGCCAAAGGAAAGGCAAAGCCATACGCAGTGTGCGTGCTGAACAGTGGGAGATAGAGAGACAGAGGGACAGCAAGAAACAGGAGGCTCATTCGTCTGTTGGTGCCTTGAAAGCCAACCAAGACAGAATCGCCACACCAAGCAAGAAAGTCGGGCACTCGCATTTGCAAGATCAAGCAGACAGACACAAACACAAAGCAAGTAAGGAGAAGAAGAAGAAGCGGGAGAAGCAGACGCAACAACCATGTTCTACTCCCAGCTCGTCGTGAACAAGAGAGAGCCGCTGGCCAAGGTGTGGGTGGCAGCCCACTGGGGCGACAAGAAGTTCGATCGGCAGCAGATCTTCAAGACGGACATCTCCAAGTCCGTCGACACCATCGTGGAGAAGGAGAGCAAGCTGGCGCTGCGCGTTTCGGGGCATCTCCTGCTCGGCGTCGTGCGCATCTACTCGCGCAGGGTCAAGTACGTCCTGCACGACTGCACGGAGGCCATGGTCAAGCTGCAGATGACCTTCTCGCGCAGCGGCGGCGCCACGAGCAAGGACGAGACCCTGCTGGAGGTCGTCAAGGCAACGGCCAACCAGGATCCCACCACCATCGCCAACTTTGGGGAGTACCAGCCGCTCAGCGTGGTCGACGGATCCTTCATGCTGCCGCTGCCGGACGAGTCGGAATGGATCTTGGCGGACCCCGCGGAGGCGGATGAATGGCAGGAAGCAGACTCGCAGCGGCGTTACCGCATCGGATCGTCGACGGACGACACGTCCACATCGGGCCGAGGCGGCTTTGGCTCCGCGTCCGGCTTCCACACGCCCTTTGCCGACGATGCCAGCCACTCGCGTCACAGCATCGGCAACGCGTCCACGATCCGCGGTCCGCAAGATATCGACTTTGATGATGAGCCGCTGGGTGGGGAATTTGATCCCAACGACGATCTGGATCCAAAGAACGAATCCCTCGTGTCCGATGTCGAGGTTGTCCGTGATGCTGGACCGCTCGTTGACCGAAGTTTCGATGTGGTGAGTGCGACGTACTTGTGCCATGATTGTGTTGTGCCATGATGGGCTTCATGTTGTGATAATTGGTGAGGCGTGTTCAATTGCACTCTGCGCGGTAGGGTCACATGCCCTTGGATGCTCTTCGTGACATCCAGTTGAGATACGGAGCTGCAACAGCTTGTCTCGAACGAAATCTTCAACCTTCGGCGTCTCGCCAAGAATTATCAACTCACCATCCTGTTGCAAATTCTCCTCTACGCCGCCCTCCATTCGTATACCCACGTCCATATCTTTTGCATGTACGTTATGTTCTCTCATCAACAAACAGGGAGGAGCATCAACAGTCGCGGCAACGCCAATTGGAAAGGAAGGCGAAGCCCGACCTTCTTTCATTCCTGGTGATGCACCCTTTCCAGATGTAGGCGGCGCATACGACGATGATGCCATGCCGCCACCACTGCCAGGTGACGACGATGACGACGGCATCAACAACGCCAATGTCAATGCCAGAGAGTCCTCCCTCAACGGCAGTTCCATCTCGGGATCCGCCCGCGGCTCTCTCCGCGCAGCCACCAGCATCGGAGGCCTGGACTCCATCAGCGAAGATGATCATTCGGCAACCAAACCTTCCGCTCCGTCCGCAGGTCAGAAACGAGCCGCGGCGGCTGCTGAGCGCAGACGCATGAAACGCCGTCAGGTCGTCATCGACAACAACCAAATCGAGCTGTCCAATGCTGAAATAAAAGACATGCTCAAGGACTCCAAAGCTCTAGTGCGGACCGTGCCGCATCCTGCCGAATGGGATGAAGACGATGACGAAGGCGACGAACAGGGCGGTGATGCCGACTACCTGCGCCACAGTTTGGCAGGCTTCGGCAGCGTGCATCGTGGTTCGTTGTCGCGGCGGGATCCGCACCCCAACGTCGAGGCGTTGCCGTACCACGACAGACTCCTACGACCCGGTCTGGCCGATCGTGGCTACTTGCATCCGGAGCTCATGCTGTTGTGGACGTCCAACTTCTACAGTGGCAGAGAGCAGGCACCACCGTATGAACGGGTTGCAGGGGATGATGATGATGACGATGACGACGACAGTAGTGACGGCAGCGATGATCGTGATGGCAAGGGCGATGAAGCAGATGCTATGGCTGCGCAGCGAGCAGAGGACGAAGCAGAGGCCATACGCAAACGCGCCAGATCTGGTGAAGGTGACGACGAGGATTCTGCACAGATCGCAATTGCGGGCGATGACGCCAGCGAGGGAGTCGGTGGTGCGCGATCCCAGCAAAGAACCGACGCGGGTGCCGGCTTCGATGATGAGGGCATGCCGCTACCAGCCGATGTCGACGACAACAACGACGACGACATGGGCATCGGCATCCAAGCAGGTGAAGATGATTACAATGACGACCACATGTCGCTTGGTTCATTTGGAATGGTGAACGAGTTTGATCTTGGCGACGATGATGACACGGACGGTGATGGCGAGGCCACTGACGACAACGCTCCATCCGGAGGACAGCGAGTCATGGCGACCACCACAACAGCGGCTTCCGCGGCAGCGACAGCCGGTGGTGGCGGCGGCGAAGGGAGATCTGGTTCCACGGCACGATGGCACAGACACACGGTACAGGTCCTCGAGTCGTTGCAGCGCCGCATGGGTAAGGAGGGCGGGCAACGCAGACAGAGCGTTTCACAACTCTCATTCAACCAGCTTAGCAGGCGCCTGTCACGGCACGACGCTGCCAGCGTGTTCTTTGAGCTGCTCCAGCTCAAGACATGGAACTTCATCGAGGTCGATCAGGACAGTGCCTACGGCGATATCATCATCACACCGGCCGAGCGGTTCGACGAATCACCGCCAGGCAAGCAGTCGTAGACTGTGGTCCGAGTATGGCAGAGCAGATCAAGCCAGAGCCGTCGAGAACAACCAAGAAGGAGACAGGAAAGGGGGATAGTTTGTGCCCATTACTCAAGTGCTATTGCAATGGGCTACAACATGTGTGACGTGACAAATTGAGAACGACATACCGTATTCTACAAGTATTACTCGTACCAGTTCCCACTGCACGGTCTCATGGCTGATCCGATGTTATTGCTGATGCTGTTGCAGTGAGAGGTGTAAGCTGTATGTATATTAGGTTTTGTTGGTATTCTTATTCTAAGTCGTTCTTGTTGTTCTAATGGAGGAAAGTAGAGTGGAGTGTGGCAGAGCACTCGCAGAGCAGTTGGGTTGCCATTGCCCTCTCTTCGCTGCCGTGCGTCATGGTTCCAAGAGCGCAAGGAAACAGGAACATGTGCGTTCCTGTGTGGATTTGTGTGCACATTCGTCATGACGCCGAGGATTGGCGAAGTGCCTCGTTGTGTGAAACCCTGTGATGGAAACCCCACCAGTCGCACAACAGACACCACTCAGCGCAACGCTGCACAGCCTTGGTTGAAGGCCCTCCGTTCAAGCAATGTGCTGTGCTGTACTCACGATGGCGATGTGCCGCCGGTGTTGACGGCGCGGTTGACGAATTCCCCGTTCACGATTTCGGGGATGCTGCCACCGTGCGATTTGGGACTGTTGCCGGCGAAGACATCGGAGGCTTGGATGGCAACGGCCGGGTCAGGATAGCACAGCTGCATCAATCCGATGAGGCATTCTGGCAACTCGTCGTCTGTGTGGCCTTCGATTGTGAAGCCAAACGTCACAAGCACCTTCTTGAAGTATGTGTCCTTCATGAAGCAGATGCCCTTCTTGGCGAGGTACGGGAATGGGTGCAACGAGATGTCGAATTCCATGCACGACATCTCCGGATGGCGGTACAGGAAGCCAGTCTGTCCAGCGCGTTTGATGAGGAAGGGCTTTCCGTTGTAGCTGGAGATCCAGGACGGCAGGCCGATCTCGGCCAGGTTCTGAGCGTTTGGCACGCACTTGAAGCGCGCCATGAACTTCTCGTCCGTCGGCGCACGGCGGCACCACTCCTCAAACAGCTTCACCGCATTCACGATGCTCTTCTGAGGGTCTTCGGGAGGCGGCTCCTTTGATGGGTCGTAACCCTCCGCCGTGACGCGACGGAGGATGTCCCTCGTCTCCTGTTTCATGACGAAGTACATGGTGATGGTGAAGCCGCCACCGTCGTTCGAGGACTTCGTCATCTTGGGTGGATCGGTGGGAAGGGCGACGCTGATGACAAATATGTCAGGTGCGTTCCAAGTCTTCGGCGTTCCGTCTTTATCACCATCGAAGGAGACCTTGGGCAGCTGCACACGAGACGCCATGTCGGGGTACCTGTTCGGCGATTCGAAAGCGTCTGTGTACACCAGCTTGTACAGCTCCCCGGGTGATGGGATCTTCTTCTTGCCGTTGGAGATGTATCCCTGCGATCGGATGTGGATGCCGCTGGGTGGAACGCATCGCCATCCAACGAATCTGTGCCCGTCCGCGTTGAGCGCGGTGTCCCTGGGATTTTCGATCTGCATGGCCGTCGTGCCTGCAAGAGGCTTCGGCAATGCCACGTGCTCGACGCTGTCATGCGAGTCGCTTGACATCGATGGTTCGATGGCTTGGGATGGATCGCTGGCAGCGTTTGGCTTGGAGGCGGCACGTTTTGGATTCTTCTTTGCGCTGCTCGTTTTCTTGCGTGAGGTTCTTGCCTGTGTGCTTGCTTCCACTCCCATCTTGTGCTGCGCCGTGGATGGCACTGCCACAGTGACAACCGTCGGCCTCTCTCGTTGCAGGTGGCTGAATAGGAGCATGTTGGCAAATACGACGACGTACCAAAAGAGTGTCGAAGTGATCGCCGAAGATCTGGTGAAGACCAAGGCGAGGTTGAGCGTGACACCTGCGTAGAACAACGACGAATCAGCGATGGTCCATTTGGGGTTCGCTTCGTCCAGTGCATGTGAGCTCGTTCCGGCAGCCATCACGGACACGCTGTGTGGCGAAGCAGTGGAAAGGCTTCGTGTTTGGTGGCTGGCAGACTTGGCATCATCAACTGCTGCTGCGTGCCCTTCGTCCGCATCATCGATCGAAACGCTGGTTGCTTCCTCCTCGGCCTCGTTGGACGTGCTGCCGGAGCTGTCATCGATGTGCTGTCCTGTTGGCGCCGGACTGATGAGGTTTCTGACCGTGTAGGGCCCGAGCGACCAGAGCCTGTGCCCTGAGAAGTCCTTGTGTTTGGAAACCTTCCTTGGGGGTGGAGGCGGCGAATGGCCGCCATTGGCAACGGGTCTGTCCTTGCCGGTCTTGCCGTCGCCTGCGTTTCCGCCATTCGGCGGTTCGCTGAGCTGCCCCGCGAAGGTGAGGGTTGTATCGACGGTGGGGTCATGGATCTGCAATATCTCCTTGTTGTACGCGTCCACGCTGGCCTGCGCGATGATATCGGTGAGAATGGCCAGCCACTGCATGAGGTCTTTGTGGGTGTCGAAGCAGAGCTTCCATTTGGTGATACCGTTGAGCTTGATGCTGAGGGCGAATGGCGTCGGCGCGCCGGAATGCCCGAAGCTGGCACCGACGGAAGCCTTTTCCTTGACGATGTCGAGATGTCCTCGGCCCGTGGTTGCTCCGCTTTCGCCGGGCATGTGCATGCCCAGAGACGCCGAAGCCTTGTTGACGGTCTGCTCCAGCCAGCTGCCCTTGGACTTGGAGGATGACGGGAAGATGGATTGGCCCGACAGCAGCGCTGATGCCGTCATGGGATTGGACGTTGCCGGCCCTGTCCCGGTCGCTGACGGAGCATCCGGGATGGGGGACAGCTGTTCGTCATTGTGCAGCGCCGCCCCCGCATCATCCACAACCAAGGTGCCATCCTTGCACATCTTGTAGTACCAGAGCGTGGTGCCACGCAGAACCAGATACCGGCGCTCCCACGCCGCGCTGACGGAGTACTTGCCGAAACCGGAACGGCGCTTCCACACTGTCCCCGTCATGCGGATGGCGCCGGCATGGTTGGCGGCATCGGACGATGGGAGCTCCGGAACGATGATGTTGCTGTCCCCATGGTGTGTGCGGTGACGCCCGAGCAACGCCTGCGCCATGCGACGCGGACTTGTCGGTGGCGTGAGCACGGTAAACGCGCCGACCGTGGGTGACATCTGTTGAAACGGTGACGGTAGTTGGGTATGAATAGGGGCGTCTCGAATGTGTGTTGATTTCTATTGTGTTGATTGACGGATTGTGATCGGTTGGGTTCCTTTTGTTTCGTTGTCGCTTCTTCTCTGTGTGACGCCGTTGTGTCTGTTTCTCTGCCTCCTGCCATCCACTTGTTGTCCGCCTGCTGTTCGTGACTCATCCGAGACCTCGTGACTGGTTTCGTTTCAATGACAGTGACGCTTTTATCATGCTCCGAGTGATGCGTGCCCGTCTTGCCGATGGTCTTGGACCGTGAGGGTGACGATGCTGCGGGGCCAACCTTCGCACTTGCATCGTGTTTCAGTGCTGGTCTTGGCGACAATGACGGCGCTGACACATGCGAATGGGCATGGGATCCAGGCGTGGCCGACAAAGTGGGCATAGCCAGAGGCGGAGGAGGGCTCTGGATGCCCGTAGAAGCAGATGTTGCGGTCACGGGTCCCAATTGCTTCCCTGTGGATGAAAGACGAGCAGCGGTGCAGCAACAGCTGAGGTTTGTGGCACGGCAGGCTCCATAACTGTGACATCAACCACAGTGTCTGTGGTTGCAGTTGCAGTTGCAGTTGCTGGTGTTGGATACCAGCCATGGGTGCGGAGGATGGGATGGACCTGGAGTTGCTGTCTGGTTTGGCACCAGCCCTGACATCTGTGATGTCATTGGAAGCGTCTGCTGCGGTCTTGTCTGGTTTGGCGGATGTGGGGGAAGCTGCAGCATCGTCCTTGGGCTTTTGGGTGAGCGCCTTGAGGACGTTGCCCTGCAGCCTGTTCCAAGCCTTGAGCAGATTGTTCTGCTGCTTGGCAAATGCATCCTGGAACTTGGTAGTGTTGAGAGGGTTGGAGGCAGTTGCCTTGCCTGCACTGCTGGTTGCTGCTCCTGCTGCTCTGCCCATGCTTGCTCTGAAGGTGGGTATGGACACAGAGTATTCCTTGAGAATGGGCAGGGTGTACTTGTGGATTCCAACAGAGACCCTGGTGGTGCCTGGTTTGCTGGTGCTTGCTTTCGCTTTTGCACCAGGATTTCTCCAGCTGTCATTGTTGGTGCTGATGCTGATGGTGCAGCTGATGGTGCAGTTGGTGATGCGGGCTCTGCTGTCTAGTTGTGACCATCAGGCAGCTGGTTCTTGTTCCTCACAGGCTGAGCTGTTGCTTGTGATCCTGACATGATGATGGTGATAATGCTGGTGATGGCAATGATAACTTGCTACTACCTTCCTCTACCAACACAACGAATATGGTGCTCCGCTCTGTGAGTCTCCAGATCGATGCTTGTGCTTGTGGTCCTACTGGCATCTCGAACACTGCCATGAATGTATTCATATTGGACACAGGAATCCAATCGAATCTTCCAGAGGAGGTGGCTGCGCCAAACATCTACCTGGCATGGAGAGTCCAAAAATGGTAGCTTGCTTGAGTGCTCTCTGCTCTTGGGTATGGTGGCTCATGTTGTTTGTGGCCTGGCCAGAAGATATTCAACGAGCGGCTGGCGCAAAAGCTTGATGACGATGAGAGAGTTGAAGCCGATGAGGGCTGTGGAGGCCCAAAAGTAAGGAGGCCAAACAACTACATGTCTACTTCTGACAGAGGTCCCAAACAGGAGACAAGAGCAAGGCATGAGTGCATCAATACAAAATTCAAGGATTGGGCAATCCTTGGCAGTGCATACCGCTGTGATATCAAGCACCACAAAAAGGTATTCAAATCGATTGCGTACCTCACACAATTTGCAATCATGGCTAGCCTTTACACGCCTTTTCAAGTTAAATATTAGCATAGTAGGAGGCACAATTTGTTTAGAGGACACAAATCTGCACTTGATGGAAACAATTGCCAAATGCGTCAGCGATTGTATCCGTGTGTTGGTATTGTTTCTGATGGACTCTATTGTTGTTTTTCACTCATTCTGGTGGTGGCGAATCGAGGGCGTGCCAGATTTCTCGTGACAGCCAACTCAACCAGTCTCTTGTGGCACAAGCGCAGTTTGCACCAGCGCTGTGTCACCACGCCCAATAGAGGATTGTCGCATTCAGCTCCCCCAGTCCCGAGCAGTCCCACAAGGGAGTCATAACCTGATAGAGACACTTTTCGAGGGGTGAGATGCGAACTTCCCCCTCCACGAGCTGAATTGATTTCAGTTCCGACGCTCTGAACTGAAATGATCTCAGCTCGTGGAGTCCTGGCAAAATTATCACTTACACGCGGAAATAAACTTGTAGCCAATCATGATGCCTTAATTCGTATTGATTTTGATCGTTCTTGTCGTCTCCATGGCTCTATTTGTGTGGCTGGGGTGCCTCGTCTGCATTCGATCTGGAACAACGACATCAACGAGAGACACCACAGCACGTCGCAGCACAGCACGTTGCAGCACAGCACGTTGCAGCACAGCACGTCACAGCACAGCACATCGCAGCACAGCACATCGCAGCACAGCACATCGCAGCACAGCACATCGCAGCACAGCACATCGCAGCACAGCACATCGCAGCACAGCACATCGCAGCACAGCACATCGCAGCACAGCACATCGCAGCACAGCACATCGCAGCACAGCACATCGCAGCACAGCACATCGCAGCACAGCACATCGCAGCACAGCACATCGCAGCACAGCACATCGCAGCACAGCACATCGCAGCACAGCACATCGCAGCACAGCACATCGCAGCACAGCACATCGCAGCACAGCACATCGCAGCACAGCACATCGCAGCACAGCACATCGCAGCACAGCACATCGCAGCACAGCACATCGCAGCACAGCACATCGCAGCACAGCACATCGCAGCACAGCACATCGCAGCACAGCACATCGCAGCACAGCACATCGCAGCACAGCACATCGCAGCACAGCACATCGCAGCACAGCACATCGCAGCACAGCACATCGCAGCACAGCACATCGCAGCACAGCACATCGCAGCACAGCACATCGCAGCACAGCACATCGCAGCACATCACAGCACATCACATCACATCACATCACAGCACATCACATCACATCACATCACAGCACATCACATAAATCCTCTTTCCTCCGCAGCATCCCCATCCTCATCACCCCACCTCCACTTCACCTCCGTCCCTTTGTGTCATCAACATCCACTCGCAACAGCCAAGTCTTTCTCACCATCGCTTGCTGTGTGTGTTCATGCACAATCCGTGAGACATCAGCTGCTTCCATCATGGATCCATCTCATCTTTTCCATCATTCCTCCACCCCTCGCCTTGATGACAACAGCAACCGTCCAGCTGGGACTGGGGCACAACCTCCTCTGCCATCCACCTTCATCCTCCAACCTCGTTCCTACGCCAACGATGTGAAGCCGCCACCAGACTTCACGAGGTGCGCCAGAGTCTCCACTTTGGCGGAGCCTCCACAGGACGCAGGCGCGACCTCCGCAGACCACCATGACAGCGAACTCCGCATGATGACCTTCACCAACGAGCGTCCCTCCACAGGACCGCCACACACCGTGCCAAGCAAGAAGAAGAGAGCCTACCGTCGCAAGAAGCCACCACCTTCTCGTGGCTCCACCTCCAAAACTGCGGCAGTCGACAGCAACAGAAGCAGAGCCAGTCATCAAATTCTCTCTCCACCACCGTCCAAAGAAGTTCATCACGCTTCTCTCCAATGTACTACGACCACAAGGGCAAGGTGGACTACTTCCCTTGGCTTGAATCTCCACAACCCTGCAACCGAATCCTTGTGGCTGAGGTGACAGAGCTTCCACAGAAGCCATGGATACCACCATTTGGTATAGCATGGAAGATCATCTGCAACGCCGTCCACAAGCGGAACTCGTCAGTGTTTCCGACGGTGCCAAACGAGCCATCGTTGTCCAATCGGTTCACAAACCTGATGAATTTCACTGCAAAATTCCTGAGAACTTCCCCGAGCCGCAGTGGCATGGCTGAGAACGTCAAGCAGTGGCTGGACGAGCTCACCTTCCTCCAGCAGCAGCAACAAGACTACATTGAGGATGCCATCACCTCTGCACGTCGAACATCAGGACGGAAGCGCATCTCGAGCAAACAAATGGCTTGCATGCTCGACCGGCGCCCACCCCAGACAAAAGAGGAGGCTGCCGAAACCGCACGCAAAAGGAAAGCAGCACTCATCAACACCAAAGCTGCATCTCTCCCTGTGTCCTCCAAGGAAACACAGTCTGCAAAAACTCCCCGCGCAAGCGCACAACAGCAGATGCAGCACACTGCCAGCCTGCTCGAGAAGCTGGACAGAACACACAACCATTTCGCAGCATGGATGCATCAGGCAATGCCTCTGTCTCCTGCGCAATCTGGGCGACATCCCATCATGGCTGCATGGCCTGTCGCTTCCACTACGATACCACCTGTGGAGGCAATGGTATCCATCCACAACCACAGCAACGACCACAGCAACAACAACGACAACAACAACAACGACAAATTCCTGCAGTTATTTCTGAATCAGCAAGAGCTGATGCGCGACATGAGCCGCCGCCAGGAGGAGGATCGCAACCATCTGCAGCACGAGACATCGCAGTTGCGATTCGCACAAGAGAGGATCTCGTCAGATATGAGGTCTCTTGTGGACCTCATCACCAAGAACAACACCAACAGCAGCATCAGCAACAGCAACGACCACCACGACGGCCACCCCTTCGACAGTCACTGCGATGGCGACGCCAACAGCAACAGCAACCAACAAACCTGACCCTCGCCAACACATTCCTTTCCATCGACTGCGCATTTCTCTTTTTGCTGTCCACGCTGCTGTACGTGTCATTATACACCATCCCATCCATTCAGTTTCCCTCAACTGATCCATTCATCCCTCCACATCTCCGTCAGTCGTTTCATCCTTTCTTGCGCTCATCCATGCATTCATCCATCACTCCTCCACTTATCCATTGATCCATCGATCTATCCTCCCATCCATCCATCGGCCCGTCCATCTATTCACTCATCCATCCATCCATTTACTCATCCATCCATCCATTTACTCATCCATTCTCCCATCCATCCATCCACCTCTCCATCCACCCATCCATGCACTATTCCATCCATCCATGCAGCCAGCGATCCATTCATCCACCCATACATCCATGCATGCAAGGATCGATCTGTGCATAACATAGTGAATTTATCTATCCATGAACCCATCTGTCCATGCATCCATCTGTGCGACCGCCCCTCCATGCGCTCGTGCATCCATCCGTCCATGCACTCGTCCATCCGTTGCAAGGAGCATCCGCCTCAGCATGCAAATCAATGCGCAAAGTGGAGGTGGCGCAACAAAGCGAATGTTGCTGGCAGCCAAAATTGGTGCGCATGCCGATGTGCGCATTCAAGCATCCTTGTGCGGAATCTTGGACGCCGACGAACTATTCGACGACGACGCACACAACTGCACATGTAGGCATGGAAATAGTACATGCATAGTGCAATATCTAATTCATATTTTATGTACTAAACCGCCTCCGTCGACCTCTCTGTGCGTCTATGGGATGAGATTGATATACTCTTCAAATGTGAGCTTGTGAGAATGGTATCTTGCGGATTGCTGATTTCCATTCATGGTGCAATGAATGTTGGCAAGAAAGGCGACGATGTAGCGGATGAGAGTGAGAGGATTCTGCAGAGTCTTGTTGATGCTACGAATAGTCACCAAAGGGAAATTCTTGGTGATCTCCTTGAACTCCCACTCAACACAGATGCGTCCAGATGCCATGTCTGCATTGCACTGCGCCTCTGATGATCCAGGGACGGTGTGTTTGAATGCACTGAAAATGTATGGCGTATTGGGATATGCAGGGTCGCCATATAGACGGTAAGGCGGGTTGTTCTCGTCCATGGGCATCAATACTTCCAGGTCCTCCTCGATACGGCTTTTGGAGTACATGTATCCATCACCGCGAGCACCTGCAATTGGCCCGAAGTAGTGGATGAACAAACCATCTGGCACAACGATGGCCTGATAGTGCAAACCATGCCCACGTTTGTAGCCGGAGTATAGGTCTTTTTGATTCTCCTTGGGACGACATGTTTCCCAGAAGGTACCATCGACATAACCGAACACATCATCTACCAAACCGTGGGTGAGACGATGGTTGTTCTGTGCATAATCAGGAAAACGAGGATGAAATAAACCGATGTTGCTCAGGTATGGCTTGGCGATGGCATAGAAGTAGGAGTAGAAAGTAGAGACGATGCTGGATATGCGGGTGCTGTCCATGCTGAATCTAGCTTCCATGTCCCACAGTCGTCCACGATGTGCAAGACGGTACAGCATGAGCAGCAATCCCATTTCGTACGATACGGTGTATCTGTTCTTCACTTGAATGCAAGCAGGGTCATTCTCACCGGACACTGCCTGAAACTTTGACCAGAGACGGTCGGCCAAGCGTTGGAGGTAGCACACTCGGAAGCGGAAGTGAGGAACAGCTTCGGTGTCCTCCAATTCTACGATGGCAATGTTGCAATTAGTGTATAGAGGAGGAAGACCCATTGGACCGAGATAAAGCTGCTGCATCTCCAGCACATGGCGGCCTAATGCAATGATGTTGCCATAGTGCTGCAGGAGTATGGCAGCGCCAGCGGGATTCAGACCCTGCCAATCAATCTGTGAAAGCTCGGTTACAGCCTCCACAAATCTGCGATAGGCTTCCTCCAAAGCCTGCCTCTCAGGGAGAGTGTTCCAAGTTCGTAGCACCATGGGGGTGATTCTGAGAATGGCTAGTGGGCGAGAACGAGTGTGCATGCAATGGCGTGGTGAACGTCGAAAAATGCAACTCAAAGGAACTATGGTTCCAAGTATAGCAGGAAGGACAACTGTCAAGCACCAACAGAGAAACGGAGGAAGGTGATGTGTCGACATTGATGTCACCAATTTGTGGTGTTCTTCGGGAGGAGTCGACGAACACCTCTACATTAGTACCTCAGTCGTGGCGCAGACTCAAAATCGCTCGACCTAATCCAAGCAGGATTCTGTCACGAATCAGTCCTGTGCAGTTTCTCTACTCGAGAGTCAATGTGAACTATGACATGAGACAGGGGTCGAGCGAGCTGAATGCGACAATCCTCTAATGATGTGATGTCAACCCAATCGATTCACTACAACTAAGTCGGGATGACCAAACATGATTCAACACACTAGAATCCATCGAGTCGACATTGATAAATCGCACAGATCAACATCGAAGAGACACCGATCCGTGAACCCAATCGGTTGTGTGGGTAGGAGGTATGACATGGAGGGTCAACTTAGTCAGTCTGTGTTGACTTAGTCATGGATGGTTGATCCAGTCTATTCTGATCATGTTAGTCGAACTTTGATAGGGTTCGGGCTGTGGCTAGTCTATAAATGGGGGTTGGATTTTGCATTAGAGTTAGGGTCGGGTTAGGGTTAGGGTGAAGGTAATTTAGGGCTGCGTTCCGCACTGTCCTTTGACTCCCACTATGCTTCCCTCATGACTAATCCTCGAAACGAAAAGAACACACTTCTCCCTCATGTCCCAGGAGCAAACCAAAAAGCATGACGGTCCACATCAGAGTTGGTTCTGCTCCAGACCCAACAGGCGAGATGGCCTCGCTTTGTTCCACACACAGTCGTGCGTGTATGTGCCCACTCTCTCCACCAGTGCCCAGTTAGTCCCCAACAACCACAATTGGTTGGGGGCTGGGGGGTGGAGTCAGTCAGAAAGGTTAACCAGAGGCAGCAGGCAGGGGGTACCTACATGTAGCAAAGCTTATGTATGCAGGGCAGAAAAGATAAAGCTGAGCATGGTAGGGTTGGCCACTGCATTTGCCTTTCTCCAGAGAGTATGGGCATAGTGGGCAGGTTTACCAGCTGTCAGGAAAGGAGCCAATTGCAGGTGCCCATTGCCACAGAGGAAGCACAAGAAATCACAACACTGGATTGAAGCATTGCAACTTGAACAGCACCACCCATTGCCCACTTCTCTGTCCACCCATTGCATTTCTCTGCTACAAGTAGAGGAGTATGGGTAGAGCACCCTGGATGGCCATGACACATCATTCCCACTGCAAGGTGCCTTGGGTGCTCACAAAGGGCAATTGATCTCTCTTGTTTCCATGGAATGAATGTTGCTTTCCTGATGTTTCTATTCCTGGCCTTGACTGAAAACTAGCCAGAATCTATTGGTTCCCCAATTGAGTCCAGATGGGTATCTATTTTGCAAGCACTGGATCGAGTCCGGCAACGTCAGTGACCGAGATCAGTCAGTCAAGTTCAACCATGCACGACTCGGCTCAGTTGAAACTGCGGTGTCGACCTACATGAGCTGTGGGCATGAACCGCGGACATGAGCTGTGGACATGAACCGCGGACATGAGCTGTGGACATGAACCGCGGACATGAGCTGTGGACATGAACCGCGGACATGAGCTGTGGACATGAACCGCGGACATGAGCTGTGGACATGAACCGCGGACATGAGCTGTGGACATGAACCGCGGACATGAGCTGTGGACATGAACCGCGGACATGAGCTGTGGACATGAACCGCGGACATGAGCTGTGGACATGAACCGTGGACATGAACCGCGGACATGAGCTGTGGACATGAACCGCGGACATGAACTGTAGACATAACCGTGGACATGAGATGTAGACATGAGCCCTGGACATGACCTGCACTGTGGAAGCTGACCCGGACTTCACATTGTTCAAAACCAATGACGACGAAAGCGGTCACAAGGAAAAGCCGCACTCTGGCTTGGTAAATTATGTGTTGTCCAGGGTTGTTGGTGGTGGATCCATCAATTAACGATGCCAAGAACGTCAGTTGGCGAGTAACGCAAGAGTCATGAGCAGTGGACGTAAATGAAGGTGTGGACATAAATGGTCTGTACGGCAGACTTACAAGGCCAAAAAATACACACACGGTCCATCACAAAGAAAGAAAGGAATTATTGAGGCCAATAATTTGTCTCCTACACTTTCAGTGGTGGGTATGGAACGCGCCCACCACCATGCCTCTCCCCTGTTTATAGTGTCTTCACTTTTTGCATTTTGTGTGGTCTTGCCGTTGTTGGTGTGGCTTGGTTGGTGTTGAAATGTCGCTCATGCTCGATCTCTCTTTCATACCGCTGTTGCTTTGTTGATGCCTTCAGCTGCTGTCTTATGCCTTTGTTTGTTCCAATGTTGCGTCATTTACTGCAGTGTTGCTATGTTGTGTCCGCCACCAATTTCTGTTTGCTTCCCTGTGGCAAAGGCTTCTTGTTGTCCTTTGATGCAGCAGGATACTGGCGCATGCTGCTGTGTGTCACCACAGTTGCTCTTGCAGCAGCTGTTAGTATGTTGGAAGTGGCTGCAACATTATTGTTCTTGTTGCTGTTTCCACCAGCATTGTTCCTGCTTCTGCTGGGAAGGACTTTCGCTGCTGTCTTCCTGCTGCTGATAGATTGGGTGCTCTTGGTGCTTCTGACACTCCTGTTGCTTTGCGACATTGCGCAGTTCCTTGCGCTGGCAATGCTCATGACATCACCAGTGTTTTTGGTGCCATACCTTGTCTCCTTTTGATCATTGGCCTTGTGATACCGGAGGCTGATGGTGTCCAGGTGCTTTCTGTGCGATTCATTGCATATGACATCGCAGTTGATTGCATTCCTGTTCTTGCTGTTCCTGCTCCTTGTGTTTTTTGCCTGCAACTAGACTTTGCATTTGACACACTCATATCATTGTTGGAGATGCAGCAACTCCTGCTGCTCTGATAGCTGCAATTGGAGCAGCAGCTATATTCACTGAATGCGCTCTCCTTTGAGCCCATCTTGCTGCAGTGCTTCGTTGATGCACTCTCACTTCTTTTGCATGTGTGGAATATTTCGTCATTGGCGCATGACAAGTGGATGCTCATCATATCCTCACCGTTCATGGCATCTGCCCTTTCAGCATGGTCCTTGTTCATTGTTGCAGTTCATTGCTGCTTGTGGTTTGCGATGTTTGTTGTGTGTGATGTGTGTTTTGTGCCAGACAGAGCTGAATCAAAGTGCAGGGAGAAGGATGGCGTGAGAACGCAAGAAGTACATGCAACCGATTTTCTGTTCAGCTGTGTTCTTGCCTTTCAACGTTGCACGCTGCGACGCCAAGGTGGCGGCATGTCCCCTCAGATCCATCCAAGGAGTTCTCATCTGCGGAGCTCACCGTCCCCATCAGATCGACAACACTCTCACCAGTCCTGTTGTTGCATGGGTGACATTGGCTGCTCATAGAACCTTGAGGGAGGATTTGCCCCCCAGCTGGCAAGTTCCCTGCACATGGGGAGTAAGTGGCTCAGCTCATGGGTGCCGCTGGTACAGGGCACATACAATGCCCTTCGACCATGTGCATGAGCAGCAGTGGAGCAGGGACTTCACTGTTTCCACTATGTAATGGGATGGCGGGGTTCACAAATGTGCTTCCGAACATGACATTGCCATTGGTTCCTTCAAGCTGTCCTCTGACTTGGAATGGTAGGGTCTCCTGATGCACTCTCACGATCGTGAAATGGTGCGTTGAGACCATTGCCACCGCTGAACTGTATGCTGCGTGTCATTCTGTCTACAACTCGAACCCGAACAGGTGGACTCCGTCCGAGGTGCCATTTCGATGGTTGATCATGGCATTGTCCTGGGACGTGGTCGATCGGAGGCTGGAATTCGCAGTAACTTGAGCCTCCAGACTTGTAGCGTCCTCCGACACCAGCGTTCAGATGTCCTCCTTGGAGGTTCTGGCTGGTAGCTCGAAGTCGATCCCAAGCACTCTGTGTCCAGCAAGAATCTCGTGTTGGTGGCGAACGGCTGGCAGCTCGATGGAAGCGTTTTGCGTCACCTAGTCCTTCACTGAAGGGAGAACCCTTGCATGTTTTGGAATCATGAATTGACAGTTTCTGTCTGCTGCTGCTGTTGCTGCTACTGCCCCTGCCTCCGTTCTTGGTGGCAGTGGGATCCATCCTATGGCTGGGAGAGCAGGTGGCTGGGAGAGCAGGTGGCTGGGAGAGCAGGTGGCTGGGAGAGCAGGTGGCTGGGAGAGCAGGTGGCTGGGAGAGCAGGTGGCTGGGAGAGCAGGTGGCTGGGAGAGCAGGTGGCTGGGAGAGCAGGTGGCTGGGAGAGCAGGTGGCTGGGAGAGCAGGTGGCTGGGAGAGCAGGTGGCTGGGAGAGCAGGTGGCTGGGAGAGCAGGTGGCTGGGAGAGCAGGTGGCTGGGAGAGCAGGTGGCTGGGAGAGCAGGTGGCTGGGAGAGCAGGTGGCTGGGAGAGCAGGTGGCTGGGAGAGCAGGTGGCTGGGAGAGCAGGTGGCTGGGAGAGCAGGTGGCTGGGAGAGCAGGTGGCTGGGAGAGCAGGTGGCTGGGAGAGCAGGTGGCTGGGAGAGCAGGTGGCTGGGAGAGCAGGTGGCTGGGAGAGCAGGTGGCTGGGAGAGCAGGTGGCTGGGAGAGCAGGTGGCTGGGAGAGCAGGTGGCTGGGAGAGCAGGTGGCTGGGAGAGCAGGTGGCTGGGAGAGCAGGTGGCTGGGAGAGCAGGTGGCTGGGAGAGCAGGTGGCTGGGAGAGCAGGTGGCTGGGAGAGCAGGTGGCTGGGAGAGCAGGTGGCTGGGAGAGCAGGTGGCTGGGAGAGCAGGTGGCTGGGAGAGCAGGTGGCTGGGAGAGCAGGTGGCTGGGAGAGCAGGTGGCTGGGAGAGCAGGTGGCTGGGAGAGCAGGTGGCTGGGAGAGCAGGTGGCTGGGAGAGCAGGTGGCTGGGAGAGCAGGTGGCTGGGAGAGCAGGTGGCTGGGAGAGCAGGTGGCTGGGAGAGCAGGTGGCTGGGAGAGCAGGTGGCTGGGAGAGCAGGTGGCTGGGAGAGCAGGTGGCTGGGAGAGCAGGTGGCTGGGAGAGCAGGTGGCTGGGAGAGCAGGTGGCTGGGAGAGCAGGTGGCTGGGAGAGCAGGTGGCTGGGAGAGCAGGTGGCTGGGAGAGCAGGTGGCTGGGAGAGCAGGTGGCTGGGAGAGCAGGTGGCTGGGAGAGCAGGTGGCTGGGAGAGCAGGTGGCTGGGAGAGCAGGTGGCTGGGAGAGCAGGTGGCTGGGAGAGCAGGTGGCTGGGAGAGCAGGTGGCTGGGAGAGCAGGTGGCTGGGAGAGCAGGTGGCTGGGAGAGCAGGTGGCTGGGAGAGCAGGTGGCTGGGAGAGCAGGTGGCTGGGAGAGCAGGTGGCTGGGAGAGCAGGTGGCTGGGAGAGCAGGTGGCTGGGAGAGCAGGTGGCTGGGAGAGCAGGTGGCTGGGAGAGCAGGTGGCTGGGAGAGCAGGTGGCTGGGAGAGCAGGTGGCTGGGAGAGCAGGTGGCTGGGAGAGCAGGTGGCTGGGAGAGCAGGTGGCTGGGAGAGCAGGTGGCTGGGAGAGCAGGTGGCTGGGAGAGCAGGTGGCTGGGAGAGCAGGTGGCTGGGATGGACTAACCAGCAGAGTATTTCCGTGAGGCATGCCCTGTTGCCAGGCATATGCTGATGGCGATAGTTAGTGAGTCGGTGCAGGCGGCAACAAAACGCCAGGGAATGTTGGAGAAGGCGTTGCTGTGTTCACGGAGGTGGCATCGTGTGGCGACGTTGTCGCTGTCGTTGGTCCCCCTTGACCGTGATTCGCGGAATCTGTGTTGTTCGATGATGCAGTGTTGAGGAACACGGTTGTCAACAACCTGGGTGACCCCCTCAGAGGTTTCACGGATCCTTGTACTGTTTCCACCATGGATGATGCGCTTGCTGGAGTGTTCGTTGGTAAGAGCGACGTCTTTGGTGCAGACGTTGCTGGTAGCCCCACTGTCGAGAAGCCACTCGTTGTTGGTAGATATGTCAAACATGGTGTGATGGAACATGTCGATGGTTGCATTGGTGGCGACCTCTTCGCAGATGAGCAGTTTGTCGAATGGTTCATTGGTGGAGGCATCAGTCGCCATGAGTACATAGGCCGTCATGCCTGTGCCATTGTCCTTTTCAGGGCATTGGCGAGCATAGTGGCCCATCTTGTCGCAACAGTAGCACTTGACCTTGTTGTGGTCCTTCTTCCTGCCGTTGTTGTTTCCCTTGTTGGACAACTTGCCAGTTCTGCAATCCTCATGCACAGTGTTGTTGTGCTTGTCCTTGATGAGACTGTAGCACTCTTCCTTGCAATGGCCTTGCTTGCCACAGTATTGACAGTTCTTCTTCCCCTTCTTGTCTTGGGATTAATCGGTGGTGGTGAATGCCTTCTTGGCATCTGTTGTCTTGCAGTACCCGTAGAGGGTCAACCAGCGGTCATGGAGTTCCTTGGTGAGGGTGTCCATGTTGGTGTCGGAATCCTTGCGAGTGTAGTGGCAGATGGCCCTGTAGTCTTTGGGGAGACTGGCAAGGGTCCTCCTTCTTGTTCTTGAGCTTGCAGTTGGCGAACTGCAAGACAAGCCTGATGCAGGCATCGCCGTCAGTTGGCTCAAACTTCTTGGAGAGTGCTGTCCAAATGTTGTATGCATTGTCATGATGGGAGTTGGTGTCGTTGTCCATGCTGCCATGGAGGTCAATGATTGAGAATGCCTTCTTGGACAAGGCAACGGCCAGGCAGTTCCATGCTGTGTTGTTGAGTTTGACATGAGCCTTCTGCTCGTCGTCAAGCTCGATGGTTGGTGTCCGGGTGTGAGAACAGTTGAGGATGAGTGCCTCGTACCATGCACGGTGACGTGTGACGGAGAGGACTTTTGCCTGCCACTCGTACCACTCCTCAGGCTTGGCACCGTCAAAGGAGAAGTAGCAGGTGGACTGTTCATTGTTGTTGTTCGACATGGTAATCGTTGGTCACAATACCAGAACCCGAAAAAACAACGATAACACTAGAAAGAAACAAAAAACGACACAACACAATCAAACCAGTACTCAACCTACAGCAAATTGTACGTGACACGAAAGATCCGAAACCGACGATGAAGATGACGAAACACGTGAGAATTGTAGACGACCGCACCGACGACAACGAGATGGCACCGGCAGCAGGGCAAGCTGTGCAAACAGCAACACCCAAGCCACCACCCAAGCCAAATCCGACAGAGAACGAGCAAGAGATGATGGAGAAAAACGGAGAAGTAGCGACAGCTTGGCGAGATCCGAACACCTCGCGATGGAAAAAGCTGAATGAGACGATGGCACAACACGCCAAAGGATTCCAACCGGACGAAGTGTACGGAGAAGAAGAGAGGGCTCTGCACAACCAAGTGAAGAAGACGCTTATCATGAAAGCCAAATGGGAAGGGCAAAACACAGCATTGGTGTCAGCCAGCATGCCCACGATCACAGAGACGACAGCATTCTTCCAGACAGTGATGGATGGTCGCACCACGAGGCTGGGGAAGACCAAAATTCAACCCGAAGCCCCAGCAAGAATGGCCATCAAACAGCTGATAGCAGACTTATCGCTTACTGATCCAGTCAAATGCTTCAAGGACGCGCTCAAGCCAGGAGAGAAAGCAATGGCAGCCAATCAAATGACGGTCCTGTGGGCAGCAGCCACCAACTACATGGGATGTCAATACATGGACGAGCTGCCACCTCCGGAAGTGAATTCAGACGCAGAGAAAATGCAGGTTGACAGTGAAGACGACGACAGCTATGACCTGAAATCGCTCATCAACAAAAAGCCGCTTCGACAGTCTAATCTCACATCATTCACAACAGCCACAAGGATCACGGCACCAGCTCCAAGAGACGCAAATGGCAAACCAAGCGTAGCACGCAAACCCGAGGCATCAAATGAGACAGCACCAAACCAATCAGGAGAGGAAGAGGGGTGGACCAAAAAGCAGAAGAAGACCCCTCAGATGTCCAATCCGAACCGACGGTACTACGAAAGGTTCGAGATGCGACTGAAGATATCCAAGGGCTCCCGCACCCCGGTCAGAGATTTCCAGGAGCGGTTCAGACAGTGGTACGAAGAAGCAAAGGACTTGGACTCAAGCCTGGTCATCAGCCCATGGTACAAAAAGAACAAATCCAAAGGATGCATCATCACCTCAGCCGACATCCCAGCAGCGTGGAAAGACCTCAGGTACTACATCGGACGTGCCAGCCCAACATCAAAGAGTGAGGACGTATACCTTCAGATTCTGATGTCATCCAATATGGACATGCAAATGTTCACTAGCTGGAACACGGAACTTGAAGGGGCGTACAACGAAGGCGAATACTCCTACATCCAAGATCTGAAAGACGCAGAACACACCACGGAAATCGGTTTCATGGCGTACTCCGGCAACTTCACCAAAGCCAAACAAGCTCTGGCGATCATCAACCAACTACTCGAGGAGAAACGAGCAAAGCTCAAGGTAGGAGGAAGAGTGAAGTTCATGGGTAAGGTGTCGGAGGAAGTGAAAGACGACCACCTGCAGAACGGAGGCAGCTGGTACAACTCACCATGGATGGCGCTCCATCTACACGCGGATGTCAAAGACGCCCGGCGAGCATCGAAGTTGTTGGGCAAAATCTTCAATTCCAAAGACAGTGACAGAAAGGGGTTGAACTACCGCTACGTGCCCAAGCCAGGAACATCAGTGATGGGAGCCAAGACTGCGACAAAAGTACAAGCAATGGTCAGAAAGCACCAGAACTACGTCAGGCGACTCAAATACGAGCAGCTCAAGGGAGACTTCGCTCTGGACACCAAAGACCCAGAAACCAACACCACCACTCTTCGCGAGTTCCTCGCCAGCCAGACAGAGGACGGCAGCCCATTGATTCACGACGTCAGCACCACGCACATGGCCGACGGCAAAGAAGATGCAATTCACATCGTAGCATTCGAGGAACGATTCGCGCAAGCAGTCGGACTCATCCACACGATTGGCATCAGATGCACCTCGGAAATCAACGAGTCTACCAAGAAATGGTTCTCAGAGGACATCATTGCAATGAGCAGCGCCATGAAGAAAGACGGCAGCGGCGAATACGTGGATGTCGAAACAGAGGAAGAAATGGACTTTCTGCTAGACGAAGGATTCGGCAACGTGATCATCGAGGGCATCAATTTGATGGAACGAGACAACGCAGAACCAAAACGCAAAAAGGCAAGGCTAGAAGACGAAAGCTTCAAGACCTTTGGAACAGAGTATGGAAAGTCAGCAGCCTCGTCCAGGTACACCATCCCAGAGTCAGAGACAGAAGCAGATGAAAGAGCAGCAATCGATGCAGAATTGGAGGAAGCGATGAAAATGGCGCGTGAAGCGCAGGAACTCGAAGCAAGTCGTGTGAGAGTGCAAGAACAATCCAACACGATCTCCAGCCAAGAATCTATCATAGCGGCACTGCGCGCCCAACTGGAAGCGTCCAAAGCTACGCCAAATGCCTCAAGCACGGGCAGTGGCGAGAGCCAAGAATAATGCAAGGCTGGGGGCAGGTGAAGCAACGACAGCCACCCCCGCAAGCCCAACAGATGCAAACTCGGAGGAAACGCGCCGCGACGGGCAGGACCTCCATGACAGGCACTGGGGGGATCCCACGATCAGCAAAGGCAGCACCTTATTACGAATCGCAGCCTTGAACGTGGGATGTCTCCAAGCCGAGTCAAAACACTGGAAGAACGACGACCTATGGCAGTGGATCAAACAGATGCAAATCGACGTGGCTCTTCTGTCAGAGATAGGTGTCAATTGGTCGAAACTGGGAAAGATGAATTCATGGAAAGCAAGGTCACGTAAGCATGTGCGCTCCGAACAACACGCACTAGCATTCAACGAACAAGAACGCATGGGCGACCCAAGACAATGGGGTGGAACAGCATGCACCATGATAGGAAACATCACTGGGCGATACAAGGATGCCAGCAGCGACCCGAGGAAACTGGGGAGATGGACTAGCATAGCAGTGCGAGGGAAGAAGGACGCCACCATTCGCTTCGTCAGCGTGTACATCCCGACCAAGGGAGGCCAAAGTCCAGGAACGGTCTACAACCAACAGGCATCCTGGCTTGAATCGCAAGGAGTCCACACATCACCCATCGAGCAACTGATACAAGATTTGGAGGCAGAGATGCAAGCATGGCAAGAAGCCGGCGAAACGGTGATAGTAGGAGGCGACGTCAACATGCCGGTGGCACGATCACAAATAGCAACAATGATGCACAAGCACGGAATGCGTGAGTCTATCCTTAGCAAACACCCGGAAGCGCCAAGCATCTCCACGAATATCAGAGCAAGCTCCAACAGGATCATCGATGGAATATGGGTGCCGGCGTCATTGCAGGTGGTGAGGTCTGGGTACAGCGCCTTTGGACCATGGACCACCGCACGGCATGGATCGAAGTCCACCAGGAATCGGTGTTTGGAATCGCTAGCACACCCACGCGCAAATTCGAAGGCCGAAGAGTTCAGCTCAGCAAGCCAGTGACAGTGCGCAAAGACCAAAAAGAGGTGTGTAAGCAATACGAACGCCACCAATTGAGGCAAAGGGCGGAGAAACTACGAGAAGAAATCAGAAACCATAACGTCATGACGCCAGAGCAGAAAGATCGGCTGGAACACATCGATCAGGAACGAACAACTATCATGCTGACAGCAGAGAAAGGCGCTCGCACGATATATACAGGCCAAGTCCCATTCTCTCCTGAAATCAAGAGAAGAGCAATGGAAAAGCAGTTTTGGAATCTCGCATGGAAACGACGAAAAGGCAAGAAAGTAAGCGCACGATGGTACGAAAGAGCAAAAAAGCAGGCCCACGTGGAGGTGAGGACAGCTACATTGAGCATCGACGAGCTGGAAGATAAACGGAAACGTGCGCATACCCGATGGAAGCAGGCCAAGAAGGAGGCTTGGGCCCACCGACGCACCTTCCTACAAGCCAGAGCGGAAGAAGTGGCCAAAGATGGCAACATATCGTCGGAAGCAGCACTGAGGTCCATACAGAAGCGCGAGGAGATAGTGGAGATGTACAAGGCCATCCGCGCCGCGGTCGGGAACAACGAAGCAGGCAGCAAGGTCACGATGGTCATAGCGGAGAACAAGTCCGGTGAGGAGGAGGTGCATGACAAGGAGCAGCACGTGATATCCCAATGCATGAAAGCCAACGAGTCGAAATACAGACAAGCATATATCACCCCATTACAGCGTCCAGCCTTCGCGAGGGACATACGACAGCTCGGAATCCGCGCCTCTCAACGCCGACACCAACATCGAATGGATCCGCACACCAACAGGCTGCTCGAGACGCTGGACCAGCCGGGTGCCGACACCTGGAAGAAAGAGGAGCTTGAGATCACCGTCGCCAATCATCAGCAACTATGGGGAAAAGCGCGAGAAAAAAACCACCTCGGGTCCTTCGGGTCTGCATTTTGGCCTCTGGAAAGCCAACGCACAACAGGAGGAGACAGCACTCGTCGACGCCGCTATGCGTGAAATATCCCTCCGAACCGGGTACAATTTGCGCAGATGGCTCACATGCACCGACGTGACGCTGCTGAAGGAGCCCGGGAACTTCAGAGTGACCAGATTCAGAACCATCAGCCTGGTCGAAGGAGATTTCAACGCGAATCTGAAGTGGATAGGAAAGGTCATGATGAAGCACGCAGAAACAGAAAGACAGTTACCCGACGAGCAATACGGAAGCCGCAAACAACGCAGCGCAGCGGAAGTGAGTCTCAACAACAGATTGACGGATGACATCATACGGGCGACGGCGGCCACCAGCTGCATATGCTCCAACGATGCCAAAAGCTGCTATGACAGAATGGCGCACGTCCCGCTCGAACTCAGCATGGACCAAATGGGAGTGCCACAAGTGGTAAGCCGCAGCGTCACAGCAGCTGTCCAATCCATGCAACACCATGTGCTCACAGGATTCGGAAAGTCAACACGCACGTATCCTCACCGGGGGTCCAAGCTGCAGGGATTGTTGCAAGGACTGGGCATATCACCAGCCGGATGGGTCGCGATGAGCTCGCCAATCATGAAGGCGATGTCTACACAAGGATACGGCTTTCAATCGATCAACCCAACAAGGACAGATGTAACAAGGCTGGTGTGTTTCTCCTTTGTGGACGACACCGACCTTATACACTCAGTGAAGGCAGCAATCGACGATCCTGACGCATGCATCACAGAAATACAGCAAGTGGTCGATGCGTGGGAAGGCATGCTACGCGCCACCGGAGGAGCACTCGAACCGAAGAAAAGTTACTGGTACCTGATGTCCTTTAAATGGGATGGATCCAGATGGCAGTACAAGACGGCCGAAGAGCAGCCTGGAAGCATCAGCATACAGAAGCCGGATTCACAGGAACGATCGACCCTACTGCGCCTACACGTGGACCAAGCACGCAAGGCACTAGGAGTAATGGTGAGGCACGACGGGGTGCAAGACGACAACGAAAAGTTTTACACAGGCAAGGCAACCAAATGGGCCGACAAGATGAGGAGAAGCAGCATGCTGAGAACGCACGCCTGGGTGGCAATGAAGTCTACAATTTGGAAAGCGCTCGAATATCCTCTCACAAGTGCTACTTTCACCAAGACGGCCACAGAACGTATTATGCGGCCGGTCCTCCAAGCAGCGCTACCGGCGGCTGGTATACAGCGGAACATATCAAGACAGCTGGTGTTTGGGCCACACGAGAGACTGGGATTCGGAGTGCGTCACCTGTACTTAGTACAAATCGCAAAACATCTCGAGGTGCTAGCAAGGCACTGGTGCGCAGACACGCTGACAGGAAGGCTACTACGAACTTCAGTGGAGTTGATATCGATACAGGTGGGAATTCCCGATGTGTTTGGGCAAGACCCAGCAGCATGGGGGCACCTGGCAGAGGACTCATGGATAAAGGCCGTATGGCTGGAAACCAGTGGGGTGGGCATCAAAGTGCAGTGGGAGGACGGGATACTGCATGCCCCAAGACAACAGGATGCGCCGATCATGGAGCGCGTCCGAGCCCTCAACCTCGGCCAGTCCCAAGAGAAGATCGTCAACTCGTGCCGGATAGCGAAGAAAGTGTTTTGGCTCTCCGATATTGCAACGGCAGATGGTCGACAGATTCTGGAGACGGCGAGCCAACCAGGAGACGTGCCGCTACGCAAGACCTGTATCCAATGGCCGCCAGTCGGTCACATAGGGTCAGCGTACTGGAAGGTGTGGCAGCAAACTATCCGCATGCTCTGTCAAGTCTCAAGGTCGACGACTCTGCGATTAGACAGGCCTCTGGGGAAATGGTTACGGTTCAGCTCGCAGCAGCCTCAGGTGTTTTGGGACCCGGCGACAGATAGAGCGCAAGATTCCAACAATCCGGCACAGCATTGGAGGCACGTCCCACGGCGACGGCGGCAGAAAATGTATGAGCAAGCTGAAGGCGCCATGCCACGGCCAAGATTCATAGCAGATGGATATCGCGACGGAGAACGATTGATCATAACGGCAACTGGGGACGGGGAGCTGTGGTCAGCACGGCCTGCAACGACAGTGGAACAAGTGATACAGATGATGCCACCCGACATAGCATGGTCAATACAGGAGCACACGATCGATGGACAATGGGGAACGATAGCGACGGCGTTGCATCAGGGGACGGTGACAGCATGCAGCGACGGGTCCGTGGCCAACGGAAAGGGAGCTTCTGGTGCGGTGATCATGGCCGAATACAGCGGCGCCACCACACGGGTGCTGGTAGCCAACCTTGCGCCGGCCACCGACGGAGTCATGCAGTCGCACCGAGCGGAGCTGGCGGGAATCTACGGGGTCCTGGCAATTCTGAAAGTGGTGTGCGACGTGTATGCGATACGCTCCGGAAGCGCGGAGATCGGCTGTGACAACGTCGGAGCCCTTCATGCTCTCGACCCAGGATGGCACCTGACCCCAACCTCGACGGATGCGGATATACAACGAGCAGTGCGAAACATGAGCATAGGACTCCCAATCGACATCAGCAGCCGCCACGTGAAGGGGCACCAGGATGACAGCGCAGGATGGAGCGAATTGAGCCGGTGGGCCAGGATGAATGTGATAGCCGACAAGGTGGCAGGAGCGGCGCGCGTCACGATGCCAACCGACGCGATACACACAGGTCACATCAACGGCGAGAAGGTGTCTTTCGTTACCGATAGGAAAATGTCGCGAATCGGCTATCATGCGATCGCGCGCGGACCTACCTCGAAGGGCGCGGCTGAAGTTTTGCAGTCCAGGCAGGTGGTGCAGCCAGGCGCCCCAGTCCAATGGGGGGCAATCGGCGACGCGCTACGAGAACTGGATCAAAACCGACGGCTACTCACTATCAAGCTGATCACCGGGGAAGCACCCCTGGGCAAGCGCATGAAGCAGTGGGGCATGAGGCTGTCTGACCAGTGTCCAAGCTGTGACGATCGAGAAGACACAGCTCACTTTTGGCAATGTAAGAACGATGGTAGACGAGCGATAGCAAGAAAGCACACACAAGAGATGCGACGATGGATGAGAAAATACCCGACGAAGCCGGAAGTCGCTTCGACGTTGATTGCCATTCTGCGCAGTCAGCTTGAGGGGACAGTCTATCTTCGATCGGTCCACCAAGGCGGAGAACTCCACGAAGCCATGCAACAGCAGATGGCAGCCGGGGCGCAAGCTCTCAGGAAGGGCCTTGTTGTTGGGCGTTGGGAGCAAATACAAGAGGAGTATCTGCAGCAGGCGCGATCTCGCAAGTCCGCTGCAAAGTGGACCAGGCAGCTGATACGACGTATATGGCACGTCGCATGGGATCAGTGGGCAGCACGCAACAACGACATGTTCAACAGTCAGGACTCGGCCGAAGCTGGGATGATTCACGCTCTTCGAAACAGAGCAGAGCCACTCCGACTTCGCCTCGAGCAAGACAATACCACACACGAACGCATGCTAAGAATGGCCCCGTCTCCAGAAGCGTACGCTGCGCAGGTAGCAGTATGGGTGGAGCAAGCTGCACGAGTGCTGCACGAACCGGCCGCCTCTGGCGCCCTGTTCAAGTGGCTTCAACGTCGGCGACATCACCCAGCACCAGCGCCGCCAGCTTGACAACACAGGCAGCTGCAGCATCATGAACGAGATGCATACGACAAACTACATGACAATACATAGATTCCGTGCTCCCTTCGTGCCACGCACGAAGTTTAAAGGAGGCGGAGAAAAATCGCCACCGGCGCAGCCTCATAAGAGGGTTTAATCCTTGAGTTATTTATTGGTAATCGTTGGTCGATGAAGGTGGGTAGTTGGGTTGTAGTTTTGTTTTTCGCTCGAAATCCAAACAAATGTTTGATCAAACGTGTTGAATTTTTCCGTGGTCCGTACGTCGTACGGGTGTGGGTCAGATTGAGTGTTGGTATCTGTAGTCTGAGTTCTTCTGTCTATTTGGTGTTGGGAATCCGATCCCTCTCTCTCTCTCTCTTTTATCGTGGTATCTGTTGGTTGCTTTGTACTCTCAGCCTGTTGTTGCTGTCGATCGTCCATGATTGACGATCGCAGTTCATCATATTGTTTTCTGGTGGTCATTGTGGTTCCTCCATGATGATCCGTCTCATCCTTGATTGCAGAATCTTTTTCGGCTGCGTCGCCGGACATTTGACTAATACGGTGAAGCCTCTTTGATCTCTCTGGTTCATTTGGTCCATGACCAATGTTTAGGTCCATGGTCTCTGAGTTGCAATCCAGACTACTCATCAGGAGTTTCATGCCCATTGGTCAGCTCTTGCGTCTGTCCGTCTTACGTGGTGCCATGCTATGCCATACTTCAACAAACAGTTTGTTGGTCGATTTCGCCATTTGCTCCCTCCAAGACAGCACAGCATGTCCCAATAGGCTTGTTGGTCTATGTGCACCTGCGATTGCAATGCCATCTATTCATCTTTCGCCAAAGTGTCCACAAAGGAAGCACAACATCATTTTCTGTTGTGCAGTGCTGCATGTCACCAAAAGCACTCAACACACTCCTTCACACAACCCCACCAAAGTGCTCAAACAAAATGCCAGAGGTACGATGTTATTCATTAGCATTCTGCTTTGTTCCTCACAGATTTCTCCCATGTTCTAGCTTCGTTGTGCGTTTGAATCGTATCCTGAGTCGATATGAACCATGAAATGGGCAGATCATGAGCGAATAGCTCAACGACAAGCAAAAATGAGGATGTACACAAGCATTGGGTACTGTAGACAATGTACCACAAAAGAATGGCAGTACTGTGATACAGTTACTGGGCTGAGTCAGTTGAACCTGAACATGCAAAGATCTGAACTGATGTATGCAGTACAGAGGAATGCAGGAGCAACAGTATGAACAAGAACAGGGGCCAAAGTGTAAGCTTAGAATAGCACTTGAGTTCCAACAGAGTTTACAGTGAACACCTCCTTCTCGATCTGATCTATTGCAGAAGGATGTGTTTAATGGAATCAAAGCTGATGTGTGAGATGGGTTTGATGTATCTGGTGCTATCTGTGGGATTATGAAATAGCTACTTATGTTTGCTGTTCCGCTTCTGTCTTTTTTCATTGTGCTTCTGTGTTAGTGTGTGCTGTTGCTGTGGGTTCTCGTTTTGCTGTTGTGACTTGCGACTCTTTTGCCTGTGACTGGTGGCTTGGATGTGTTTGACCACTTTGACCGTGGTTCCAATAGTGTTCTTCCTACGTTACAACCAACTGTCGAGTCTATCAAGGTTGGATCCAGGCATCGGCAATTCACTACTCGACATGTTTCAATAACAGCACGAACAGATGATGGGGGCGTGCTTGGAAGTATGTCAATGTGCCATGAGCAATCACAAAATGATGAGCCAATTGGCAAGCTCACCGATGTGACCCAGTCGGTGCATCCACAGCCAAGATCTGATGTGTTGCTGATGGGTGCCATTGGTGAACGCAAATCGGGCACAGATTCTTCTCCAAGCACAGCACAGCGCAGCACAGCACAGCACAGCACAGCACAGCACAGCACAGCACAGCACAGCGCAGCACAGCACAGCACAGCACAGCGCAGCACAGCACAGCACAGCACATCGCAGCACAGCACATCGCAGCACAGCACATCGCAGCACAGCACAGCACAGCACAGCACAGCACAGCACAGCACAGCACAGCACAGCACAGCACAGCACAGCACAGCACAGCACAGCACAGCACAGCACAGCACAGCACAGCACAGCACAGCACAGCACAGCACAGCACAGCACAGCACAGCACAGCACAGCACAGGAAAGAAGGAACAATGAGAAAGCACCACTCTCCCACCCCATCCAGTCATTCCATCGACAGAAGATAGCATAGCACAAATGTGACAAGCGGGTTTCGACATCCATTCATGCGCCTGCACCTTCATGCACAACAATACAGAGCTGAGTGATCTCTGATAGCTCTGTCCCATTGTGCATCACCAACAAACACACCACATGGTCTCAATTTGGAGAAATAATTTGCAAATGTTCTTGCTTATCCTGGCAACGCTGTGTCACACCAGAATTTGCGGCGAGATATCATTCGTGTCGTTTGGCATGACTTTCATGGTGCCCAGTTGATGCTTTGCTTTCTCCATAACATCCCTTTGAGTGTACACCAGCTGGTATCACATGTTATCTTGTCATTGGCATACGCATGGAGATTGAGGACTTTGTGCTGTGCGGTGGTCGTCCAGGATTGTTAGTGCCATGGTCTACACTCATATTGATGAAGTATCTGCTGCGATTGTTGGAAGTACTAAGTTTGGCGTAAATTCTGTCACGGACAAATGAGATCATCAAGATATGGCGGCTGTACTATTTGTGATCGGCCAGCAACATCACAACGACAGCGTGAAACAACAGAGACAGAGAAGCCGACCATGGCCGACAACCGCAGAACTTGCCACATCCAGCACGAAGAGTCACCGCCGCTGTTATCGCTACGACTGCCGCTGCTGCCGCGATCCACACATCACCTGCAACCTGAAGCACTCAACAGGCGCATCTTGGTGCTGTTACACTGAGCACCGTTCTGCATCCAGCGTGAACTTGCAAAAGAAGAAACGAAAACCAACAGAAACAAGCAGACGAACAGACAACCAACCATGTCTTGGAAAGCAGGCCTCTCCCGATATTTGCCGGCAATGCGCTTCTTCGCTTGTCCGGATAGCGCATCATCGAACGGTGTCAGGTACGTTGCACTGGCGCATGTTGTGCGTCCATCTCTTTTAGAGGTTGGAGTGGCCAACGATTTGCGATGATCACTGCGACAAAGGTGGTCTCGCGGTTGGGGCGTCACACATCTCCACCCATCACTTGTCGCCAGCAAACAAGCGGAAGAATGACAGGTGGTTACAAGCGCAGCGTTCCAACAGCGAGCCATTAATACACATCATGCCAACTAACGGCCTTCATGCTATTATAACATAATCTGTCTCACCATTCCCGTGTTCTTTGTTTCCCACCTTTGTGCACCTGCAAATGGTTGGCTATCTGGTATGATTTGTTCGTGCATGTCGATACTGCACCGTACACACAACGTACACGCAACTGCGACTCTCTGCTTTCTGCACCGCCTTGCTTTGCTGATGCAAATGGACATCCCATACGTGACCTGAATGCTACACCGATTTTATGTGGCAGATCTTGGTACTGCAAGAACTACGATGAATTGAAGCACCTGAATCCCAATTTCCCTCTTCTGTTGCGGACGGAGGATAACTGCATGCCTGCGGTGACGACTGAGCTGGAATGGACGATGGACCACCTGCTCCGCTTCATGATCCAAACTGGACGCTTCCGCGACAGCAGCGGAGTCATCGCCCAGGACCGCGTCGAGGCAGCCAAGGCCTACCTGACCACGGACTGGGACAAGTACCACAGCGCCCGGCTGGCCGTCCCAGGCTTCGATCCAGAGCGACCCAACATGGACGTGATCGCGCCAGGGTGGGAGGATGACAAGGAGCTGAGCTCCCAGCTGGCCACCTACCTCGAGATGAGGAACGCGAAGGACAAGCAGATGGAGGCCTTCAAGGGTGGCCCCGACAAGGAGTACACACGCGGCGTGAACGCCCTGCTCATGGCCCAAAGAGTGGATCTGTGGTGCGCCGGTGAGAAGGAGGTCGAGATGGCGGTCCAGCATCTGGCCAAGCTTGGTAGAGCTTTGAATGAACGTGAAACTTTCTTCCCGGCATTCATCAAGGAGTTCCACCCAGGCCAGGCAGATATCTAGAGAGAGAGAGAGAGAGAGGGCGAAACGCTGCTCCAGATCGTCTAGTGATGGCAGAAGCACCAGCGGCCCTTCGGTGGTGTAACGACGGATAGTGGCGTTGCCATACTCTACCAATAGTCACAGCATGGTTCTATACCTACGTGTATACCCACACCAATCGAGTGCGCGAATGGCATTGCTGACACTGTCAACACAAGTGCTTGCTGCTCGGTTGATGCTTGTATCAGTAATGACCAATGTACGAGTACCGTTGCACACATGTCATGGAACGAATGGGCAGCAGCTCCTCTTCTCCTCCTGCTGCACCTCATGTCTTCTCCATGCTCGTTTGTGTCGACGGTGCTGACGAATGTACGAGTACGAGCATGCTGGCACGTTACATATTCATACCCGTACTGGTACAAGCAGAAAATGAGATGGCTCTGTGCGGCCAGACAAAGTTCCATGGCTGCCACACGTATCAATCGGCAAAGCATCTGCAGCGCAGAGAGTGTCTTCCATACGAGTCCATACACATAATACCTACATGCCCACACGCAACTGTCGCATGCACACAACAAATCTACCATTTCAACCGCTCCGTACTTGTGGAGGGTCTAGTCTGTTCTCTCTCTCTCTTCGATCTAATGAGAGAAAGTGCACGACTCTATCTGATTCGCCGATACCCACGACCAAAAGCGCCACGTCCCAAACAGAACTCTTCAGAAAGATCTTGTTTTTCTGGGAGCACGTTGTGTTCACAGGAAACGGAAGATTTTCTTGGTTGATTGCCACCACAACTGCGGTTGTGCCTTGTCGCGCGGGTATCCCATGGAGGGGGTCTCGGCAAGAATGGACAAGGAGCGCAGCCATCCCACTCCTGTGTGAATGCCGCTGTGCCAACACATGCACGCTCATAATCTGCGCAGAATCCCAAGGTCAAAGCCATAACATTGCCTGTCTGTCGTTGTTGTCGTTGTTGTTGTGAAGCGATACGACTCTAACCGAGAGGCCGACACATCAGCCAAGAACAACAACTATTTTAACAAGAAGCAAGAAACAGCAAAAACAGCAAGCAAGATGATTCGCAAGCGCATGCTCCCGTTCGCCTTGGCATTCCTCTCTGGATGCGCCCTTCGCAACCACGCAGCGGTCGGCGCGCCGCTTGAGGATCTGGTGGAGTTCCTGCCGCTCTACGGCCACCCGCCCACGACGCAGTTCTCCGGTTTCTTGGATGCCACCAACGGCTGTGACACTTCCGCCAACGGAGACTACTGCAAGATCCACTACTGGTTCCACCTCGCCGACAACCGAGACACGGACAAGGACCCGCTGGATGCCCCGGTCATCATGTGGTCCAACGGCGGCCCCGGCAGCACCTCCATCCTCGGCCTGCTGCAGGAGAACGGCCCGCTCCTCATCAACGCCACTGGCGGTCTCATGGACAATCCGTGGGCATGGACCAACCTCGGCCATCTGCTCATCCTGGAGGCACCCGTCGGCGTCGGATACTCCTACTGCGCCAAGCAGAAGGAGACTGGCGAGCCCTGCGTCAACACGGACAGGTTCACAGCATCGGCCACGCGCGCTGCCCTTCAGGACTTCTTCATGAACAAGTTCCCGGAGCTGGCAATCAACGACTTTTACATCGTCGGCGAATCTTACGCAGGTGCGTGTGTGTGTGTGCGCGTGCACATGTATGTCTCGTGTTGTGTCGTGTGCATGCATGCGTGTGTCATGTTGTGTGTCTTGTCGTGGATTGCTACTCTGGTTCGGAGGGATGTTTGCCCACGCACCGTTCCAAAACAAGCCCCCACAGCAAGTCCACCGCAAGTCCACCGCCATGCATGTCACTGCCTTGTCACGATACTATATCGTGGTTTCCCACGTTTTCTCATTCTCGCAAACCTTCATCAACCTTTTGTTTCCACGTATTTGCCCTCACCTGTCGCAGGTGTGTACATCCCGACCTTGACGAAAGAGATCTTGGACAAGGCATCCGATGTCATCAACCTCAAAGGCATCGCCGTCGGTGACCCATGCACCGATAATGACGCCCAAGCTGATTCCATGGACGCCTTGTGGTACGCCAACAAGTACGGTCTGATGGACGAGCAGATCTACGATCTCCTGTGGAATCAGTGCGATGCCAGAGTGCCCAATATGCTCATGCAGGGCTTCAGCTCTGCTCGCAGCCAAGCCAGTGCCGAGGAGCGTGAAGCCGACATGAACGGTGGCCTCCTGCGCGCGACCAACGGCTCGCCGTCCACCAGCAACTCTGGCCGTGTGCATCACATCCCCAGCATCGCCAACAAGGCCACCCATGTCGTTCGCCATCTGCTGCAGCATACCGCGGCGGAGATGATAGCCAAAGGAAATCTGAAGGACACCGATGAATGCAATCTGGCATACCGCAAGTTCTTGATGAGTGCCAGCCGCGGGCTGTCGCAGGGATGGCGCGATCTCTACATCGACGACTACTCCTTGTTCGCGCCCGTCTCCTCCAAGGAGGACGAAGACATGGCTGCCTACATGATGCGCCCCGATGTGCGCAAGGCCTTGAACGTCGAGGAGTCTCCCACCAAGACATGGCCGGAGGCCGATGTCGGATTCGACTACACCAAGGAGTACAACGCGTGCAACCCGGACAAGATCTTCGTCGACAAATCGATGGTGGACTTCTACCGCGAAGTCGCTCCCAAGCTCGACATGACGTTGATCTACAATGGCGACACCGACCCGTGCGTTTCCTACGAAGGCACCAGAACTGCAGTCAAATGGATCGGCTTCGATGAGCTCGACGGTGGTAGCTACCGTCCTTGGTTTTACAACCAGACCAGCGCATCCGTGGAGGTGCTCACGGAGAAGAGCCCCCTCTTCGGGCCAGGCTTGCTGGTGCAGGAGATGGGTCCTCAGTTCGGTGGCGAGATTGTCTCCTACGAAAACGACCTCTCCTTCCTCACGTTCCATGGATCCGGTCACATGGTCCCGCAGTTCCGACCACAGGCCGCCCTGCACATGATCGATAAGCTGATCAACTACCAGGATCTGTCCCCATTGCTGCCCGCCAACGCTACCTTGACGACTCTTCCCGAGGATAAGTTTCGCGATATCATGGCAGGATGGACAGAAGCGGCGCAGGCAGCACCGTACGTCAAGTAGGAGTGCTGGAGTGTTGCAGCGCGAGCATGGAATGCATCGAAAGTAGCTACATGGAATCGGGGGATGCTCTGGAGAGAGAGAGCAAGAAGGCAAGCAATCAAAAGTAATTCTGAGTGCGTGGGGCAGTGCATGGCCTCTCGTCTTGGCATGCACGGAAAGAACACTCCTACTTGGTGCTTTTGTGGTGACGCCTGCATGCACATGGTAACTCTACGAATATGATGCTATTTGATTTATGAGATCTGAATCCTCGGTTGTTCTTGGGTTCTCTTGTGTGCGTGTGTGATGGTCACTCTTTGTGTCAGGTGTGAAATATATGCGATGCTGTTCCTCACGAGTGCCATGTGTTGTCGTGCGCAACAGCTGTTGGATTGGGTGAAGATATGATACTTTGGTTGGTACATGTTCAGTTGATGCAATGTCGTTGCGGAGTGTTGCTGTTTGCTTCCTTGCATGCGATGTACACGCCAACGACGCGTAAGACGCCAGATGGAAACTGCTCACAAAGCCCATCCTGTCATGATGGTTGCCAGCAACGACAGAGCGGACATGGTCAACACGACATGACCAGTGAACGCAGAAGCATGCGCGGCACCGGAGCTTCTCGGGCGTGACGCATCATCTCCACCCACATATGCCAACGTGAAGATCGTGGTTGTGCCACCACCTTGGTTCGTTGATTGAGATGCAGCTGCAGTTTCAACTGTAGATGTAGAAGTGGTTACTGCCACTCGGCCATTCGCCGAGGACTGTTGCTGCTGTGTTGCATCCAAGTTGCAGGTGTCCAACTCATAGTCCGTGCATTGCGCGTTGGTACCTTTCACCGCATCGACCGTGTTGCTGAAGAAAGCGAGGTGCTGGCAAGTAAGGTTGGCATCCGCAGTCCCGAAGTTGTTGGAGCTGCTGAAATCTCCCTCAATGACAGTGACTGTACCATCCCCGAAGAAGTCATTGTTCGTGAAGCAAGAGGATGCGACGGTCAAGCTTCCCAAACTGAGGATGGCGTATCCACGTCTTCGATTCTCCTGGTCCTGGCTGAAATCGTTGTTCTCGAATGTGCTGCCAACCACGTCCAGGTGGATGTCGCTGCTGAATGTCGTCACGATCCCGTTGTAGAATCGGGTGTTGTTCACTTCGGCCGTATTCCCCTGTATTGAATTCAAGGATGAGATAGAGTGATACAATAGTTGCATTCACAGTGACGATGTGTGTTGCGTTTTGAGGCAAGTTGTGAGCAAGGGATGTGAGACTGTTATGAGAGCATTCAGAAAACGAGCTCCACAAACTTGTTGGCGATGCATCTCGATGCAACTGACGCTCCAGGAAGATGCACGTACCGTAAAGACACAAGAGTCGATTGTGATGTTCAACAAGGACGACGCCGCCGCTTGCAATGCTCGGCTTTTGCTTTGTTCTGCCATCTCGGCCATCAATGCAGCTTCATCCATTTGTTTCAGCTCTTCTAGCTTGGCATGCATGATGGCAGGAATGGTGTCAACTGCGTACAGGGTGGCCAGTTCCGGTTCTTGCGACAAGCGCCGACGAGAGAATCCTACCGAAAGAAACATCGGGCTGGCAGTCGCGTGGTCCTTGACAACGCAATCCACAAACGTGGTATCTCCGGCCTTGTCGATCACGATGGAACGTTCCACAGAGCTCTCGAATGTGACACCTTGAATGGTGACGTTGCTGACACCGTCCTCGTCACCCGGTGGTCCGCTCAGCAGTTCCAACGTGATGAGCTGGGCGGATCCGCCTCGCACGATGCAGCTGTTGCTGGACGAGCCATCATCTCCGCACCTGTACAGAACATTTGAATGCGGAATGATGGGATACTGGTCGGTCAGCGTTCGGTTTGAATCGAATGTTCCAACATCGAACACCGTGTTGGGGCACAGGGTGTATTCTCGGCCGATTTCAAAGGTGGGGACTGTCGCCTCGGCAATTGCAATATCTGTGAGGTTGCGAAAGCAGTCATCTTGCGTCGGCATCGAACTCGGGTGTGCGGACGGAGTTTGTGACGGCAGACCTGATGGCATATGTGTGGGCAATGACGTCGGCGCTTGCGATGGGGTTGAAGATGGGGTCCACGATGGAGCTTGGCTCGGTCCTGAGGAAGGCTGCATTGTCAATGTCGGAAGCGATGACGGCATCGCCGATGGTTTGCTACTGAGCGTTGGTGAGCTGGTGGGGCTGGTTGATGGCCCATCGCTGGGCTGCTGAGTCATGATAGATGGCATTGTGCTAGGTGTGGATGATGGATCGGCGGACGGTGTGGCGGACGGAAGAGATGACGGCGCCACTGAAATGTCTGGTGTGGGAATGGCCGACGGCATTGTTGTGGGCGTTGCTGTTGGCGCACTCGTCGGCGTTGTGCTTGGAACAGAACTTGGCATCGCTGTTGGTGTAGACGTCGGCGCACTTGTCGGTGTTGCGCTTGGAGCAGAACTTGGCGTTGATGACGGCGTTGCTGTTGGCGCACTCGTCGGTGTTGCGCTTGGAGCAGAACTTGGCATTGTTGTGGGCGTTGCGGTTGGTGCACTCGTCGGTGTTGTACTTGGAGCAGAACTTGGCATCGCTGTTGGTATAGATGTCGGCGCACTCGTCGGTGTTGTGCTTGGAGCAGAACTTGGCATTGTTGTGGGCGTTGTTGTTGGTGCACTCGTCGGTGTTGCACTTGGAGCAGAACTTGGCATCGCTGTTGGTGTAGACGTCGGCACACTCGTCGGTGCTGTGCTTGGAGCAGAACTTAGCATTGTCGTTGGCGTTGCTGTTGGTGCACTCGTCGGTGTTGTACTTGGGTCAGAACTTGGAACAGAACTTGGCATCGCTGTTGGCGTAGATGTCGGCACACTCGTCGGCAGTGAAGTTGGGAAGTTGGTTGGCGTGGTTGTCGGAGCAGCTGTCGGCATAGCAGTCGGAACGTTGGTTGGCATCGTTGTCAGAACAGATGTCGGAACAGCTGTTGGACCGGCAGTGGGGATGATGGTTGGCACACTCGTCGGCACGCTAGTTGGCATTGAAGTTGGACCGGACGTCGGCGTGGTACTCGGCACACTCGTCGGCACTTGTGTGGGTTCGTCTGTCATCCCGGGTGTCACCGACGAGATGAAGGTTGACGACGGGGTTGGGGCCATCGTTGCCGCAGGGTTTGGCGATCCGCTGGGCACGCTGCTTGGTCTCTCCGATCTCTCGTCCACGCTTGTCGGTGCGAGAGATAGACGCGCACTGAATTGTTCGACCATGAACGACTCCCAGAAGCTGTCTTCGTCAACGATGTCCTCATCTTCTGCAACTGTATCAGTTTTTGGGGAAGTTGCGTTGGTTGCATTCCCACCATCACTCTGGGTGATGTTGTTGTCTCCTTCCGTAGTTGCTGCCGTTGTCGTTGTCGTTGCAGTTGTTGTTGCAGTTGTGGTTGCTGTCGTTACTGTAGCGTTGGTGGTTGTTGTTGTCGTTGTTGTTGTTTGCACTTCAACGCCTGAACTGTTAGTCTGAGTGGCGACAGACAAGGAAAGCCGTCTCTCGGAGGATTCGATTGCAGAATCACGGCCTTCGAAGGCTGGCGTCTCATGTCGCCTTCGACGCATCACGCTCGGGTCGTTGCCTGATGCTGTCGCCGCCATCACCAGGATAGCACCGGGAAGTATCCTCATGGTGCAAGTCTCGGTGTCGACGTCGACGGTCGTGCGGATGAAGCTGATTTCAACGCTTGACTCTTCCGATCTTCGGTCTCGTCACCACCGTCGCTTCGACAATGAAATCTGCGGTTTTTGCAAGTCCTGCACCCTGTGAGCACCAAGGCGAGGTCCTGAGCCACTGTGCTTCTCGTTTGTATGAGCAGTGTAGCACCTGAGTCAGCTGTCCTCCACTCTCCCGCTCTCCTCAGTTGTCTTTTGGAATGTCGGTAGCTGGCTGGTAGAGCGCTGATCGATTAATGGTACCAGCAGTAGGTTGAGCGTGCGAGAGTTCAAATCAGGAGTCCTCTGTCCTTGTCCTCGTTGATGACGCTGGTCGTGATAATGATGATAGCTATGTTCCGACAAGCCGTTTTCACGAAGTCACTCTCACCGTTACTGTTGCTCTTGATGTGGATGGAGAGATGGAGACACTTTGCACTCCGTTGCTGTGTCCCTGCGTCTCTGTGTGTCTGTGTATCTGCGCACAGTCAGAGTAGTGGTAGGTGCACGCCTCTTTGATGAACGCATCAGTGGTGACAGAACAGCGCTCACACAACTTGAGACAGGATTCGTTGGTTTTGGCTGGGAAACTTCATCGGCGTCGGTTGGGACATTTATGTTGTATTCGTGTACTAATGTTGAATTACCCAATCTAACGTCTCATGACATGTGCTGCATCGCTCCATTTTTCATAATACGGAGCGGCTGGCGTGTCGCACCCGCCAAAAGGCGACACACACGTTAGTTTTCTACCACGCCATAACTCAACTTCCCTGATTTTCGGCGTTTCACAAGCCGGACGAGCCTCCGAACGAGATCTGGGTGTCGTTTGGAATTTCGTGATGTGTTGTCGGATGTCGTCATGAGACGTCGCTGTCCTTTCAAAGCAACAGATGCAACTCCTCAGTTCCATCCTCGGACGACCACATCGGGTGGGGAGGAGTATAATCATACCATACGTGTATGTAGAGTTATCTCAACAACACCATGACGAGTTTGAATCTTGCATCGCTGCAGTGGATGATGACGCCAATGAGTACGACGTGAAGGCGAATGCGAGTTGCCACGCATTGATGCGGTCCTTCTTTCGCGTTGATGACACTGTGTTCTGTTCGTTGTGTGTCGTCTATGTTGTGACTCTTGCCCAGCATTGATGTGCTTCGGTTTGAAATGGAAGCACCTTCTGGAATCGAATCTCGCGTGGTTGCGCGTAGGGTAAGAGTAGTACACGGGTAGTGCAATGCCGCGTGTTCGCAAAATGCGACCATACGCGGGTATGTGAGTTTGCGGAGATGCACTCCCACGGGCAGTGGAATGCCACAGGGCGCAGCTTGGACTCTGTATCGTGGAAGATTTGTATCGTAGCTCGTATCATAGGTACCAGAGGACAGTCGCGCTTGCGCTGTCGCGTGCAATGAGAACCGAATAGCTGAGGATTGGGGGAGGGGGGATTAATAGAGTGCCGCGCTTGCAATCGTACCAATTTGGGGAGCTCAGGAGATGATGCCATGCATGCGAGCATAATGCACCACTTTGTTGCACCCTCTTCGGCCCGTGCAATAGAATGCACGAGACCATTCCTGATGGAGTGCAATGCAATGTTCAGGCCCGTCCCATGCCACGCTATCTCATGCATACTCATAGCAACGACAACATTCAAACGTGTGCAGGATGTTGTACGCATATCAGGTTCACACAGCCGCACAGGTTGATGAAGTGCCACGCTTCTGGCAACAACACTACTGCCATTAGTATTGCTTGCGCTCGTGTTCTCTCGCATCAATGGAGGTGTGTTGAGCTGTACTAAGACCATACGTCCACAGCTACGGCACCTCCTATCAATCGGCCCAAGTGTCAAAGCAGAACAAGCGCACTCATAACCAGGTAGTATTGTGGTTTGACAGTGCAACGCCATTGGGAGGATTCAACAGCACAAAACATTTCACTGCGTCTTGGTGCGACCAGTGATGCAGTCCACGCAACAGGATCGTAATCGTAGTCAAGGGAGTAGACGCGTTCTTTGCATATTCACGCTATTTGATTCAAGAAAAGTACGGGTACGCTGCTGCTCTGTCTAGAGTATCTGCATGCACCATCGAGAGATGGTTTACAGCAGCTTCTTCTTGCGGAAGTATCGCTTGAGGTAGGTGACCTGGATGTACGTGACGCCCAAAAGCACGGCGATGGAGTTGTAGGAGAGGTACTGCACCCGGCTGTTGACGCTGTCGGACGTGATTCGCATGCGCGCCTCCCTCTTCTCCATGTACTTCATCTCATGCAGCACAGTCTGCGCGGCCTCGAGGCTCTCCGACAGCTCCTCCGCCAACGGCGTTAGATGTTCCTTCTTGAAGACCTTCTTGTTCGTCTTTGCCTTGCTGTGATCCTCCTTTTCTTCGCTGACCACGACGGTCTCCATCATCACGAAGATCTCCTCCTGCTCGTGATCGTTTTGGAAGCACAGGGTGTATCCCGCCAGCGGCGATGATTCGTCGGTCCCTGGATGACGCCTCGCGCTCTCACGCACGTGGTTGATGACCAAGAGCTCGTAATACCTCAAGTTCTTCGTTAGCCGATCGAATGTCTCCGGATTGGTGATGGAGACGCGGCAGTCGGTGTCCTTGTTGCCCCCGACGTCGGCGAGGAATTCATCCACCAGGTCACTGATTTCCTGCGGTGTCGAGTCTGGGAATTTGGTCGGCATCGTCCTGTCGTCATCTGCACGCACTGCCGTGAGCTTGTCCATCGCGCCGACGAAGTAGTCCTCGATCTTGCGAGCCTTCGGCGTCCAGTCGATGTCCGAGTTTTCATCGATCGGGGTTGCCATGGCGAAGAACGCCATGTGCGCATCATCGTCCTCCGGGATATTGAAGTTAATGCACTGAACAATGGAGTAGGTGGGAGATTTGGGTGAGATTTGAGTGAATGGAACGTGTTTTGTTGCCGCATAATGGAATAGAAGCAGGTGGTATTGGCCAAGAACGAAGAGCAGTTGAACTGCGTGCGGCAAATGGGTGCTCCATGATATTTCATGCGCAATACAAGTCAATCTCCACCTCCTTGTGTGGCCTGCGTACACAAGAGTTTGATAGCCCTTGTATTGTACACCCTGTGCTGTCGCCATGTGGCTATCTTGGTGGCTGCAGTGGTACCCACAGACGAGAAAGCAAACATTCTCAAAGCCTCCACCTGACAGGTCAGAATGCCCAGCCTTCTGCTGTATCAAAACTCCAATGAAGCATCATCGACTCAGATGCATGTGCTTGCCCATTTGCGAGATGATTTGCATGCTGATTTGCATGCTGACCCACCTTTTCTGTCGATTCTGGGATCTCAATGATGACTGGATACGCCTGCGCCATCGCGCAACAAATGGCGAGAATGACCGCCGATACCATTGATCGCCCCATCTTGCTTCCTTTCCTTTGCTTTCCTCTGTTGTTGGAGAGTGCAGACTCGGTCTCTCGGTGCGACTGTTTGCCGACGAGAACCTCAAGTGGACCTTGCCTGTCCAATGAGCGTGCGAGTGATGTGTGCTTTGGAAAGCCTTCGCCTTTTAGATCTCCTTGGTGCCTCTGTTGGAGCCTTTGTATCAGGATCACCAAGTTCACGGATCAGGGTCCTCAACACCGCAGTTGAAATGTTGGATGGAGGTGTGTTTGCGCAGTTCTCTCTTCGTTCAAAGCTGGTTGCGAATTGCGGAACCGGCGGCAATCCTCGTCGAATGCTAACCAATAGAGGTGTGTCTCCGCCTGTCTTCGTGCTGTCTTCCTGTTTGTTGGTTCGTCAAAGGATTCCCCCGCAGATCCAACACGGTCACGGAGACACGCACAGAGAGGATCGTGTGGCGCGAGTTCACGTGAGGATCGTTCGCTGTTTGCCGTGTTCGTGCCGCTGTGGGATTTATCGTTCTGCCATTCTGCCATGGCCGCACTTTTGATCGATCAAGTCGGAATCACGGACATGATCGAATTTGTCGATTGGTTGGTGAGGTTGACTGACAGACGAGAAAGAGCAATCTCCATTTCTGTATCGGTGCGACGCACAGACGCGATACCCAAGATCGTTGCGGTGACTGGTGGACACTGCGCAAGCAAGATTGGGTCGTGCGTTTCTGTTGTCAGTCAAGATCGGCGGAAAATGTGATCGTGCGTGAAGAGAGGTGTTCCCAAACTCGTGAGGTTGTTTCCGCATTTTCATCCGCGTTGTCGAAGTCAGAAAAGGCAGCGAGATCTCCGTGACGCAGATGGGCCTGTGCCCGCATGAGTGGTCACAAAAACGAACAGAGGGAACACTCTGGTAGGATCATGTCTTGGTTGTGGTGGTCCTGTGGTCGTGAAGAGGCGCCGCCGCAATGCTGCCCACGCTGCGAAAATCTGGCGATTGAAGTTCCGAAACCGCCTCCGCACTTCACTCCATGGAATGGAGATTGCCGTGGAGTTGTTCTTTCCGTGGCTCATCTCGCCGGCAATACTACTACGAATAGGATAGAGCAGAATGGAGGGAGGGAGCAATGCCATAGATCGTGACAGCTTTCACTGTACGCATGCAGGTCATCGCTCGCACGGATGCACACATGGCCGAAGGCATCTTCGAGAAGGAGGCGTGTGGGTTCAAGACTTGTTGTTGTTGTTGTTGTAGGTACAGGTATTGGTAACGACGCCCGGGGCAGCAACAATCGTTCATCGTGGAGTGCTCCAGTCGATGCGTCGAGTGCTTCGGAGAGCGCTCAGGCGGAATGGGGGAACAAGAATGAGCCCGCCTGGATCACTGCTCATTCAAGAAAGGAGAATAGGAGAACAGATGTACCAACACGAGTAGATCGCATGTGTCCGTTTGATGTGTGCGAATGTGTGTAGTCGTATGGCATGTGCCTGAATGTGCGCTGCAGCGTTGCCGTTTGCCACATGTTCCAATAAGCCTCTGGTACCATACTTTGGACAACAGTAAATGATGCCTAATCGTATGGTCCTACATGATCCGATTGGAGAATAGAGCCATGGCACAATTGAGAATCAAAGCGAAATACGATCTCTGGGCAGCGCCAAAAGAGTGTGCGCTATTTTTGCCTCGTGGCGGAGGAGCGAGTGGGAAGGACGCGAATGCGTATGGTACCAGTAGTTCGATCTTGCAAACTTGGCACGATCTAAGATTACGTATGGCCTTGCAGTAACCTGTCCCAATGCATTCCAATGTACTCTGCTATTCTTCACTTCACTGTGGCGTACGCTCTAGTATCGAACGCGCTTGAGTGAGTGGTGCGTGATGGAGGCATCATCCAGGAAGAACCTGTCCTTGCGCGCCTCCCGAGAATGCCGCGAGGTGCGAGATCGAACGTAACCTGTGCTGCTCCTGCTGTTGTTGGAACTGCAGCTGCTGCTGGCGCTGTGCACGCTGGCCTTGTCGAGCGACGAATGCACCAGTGGCGATGATTGACTTGCGGTGTCCATGGTGTTGACCGGTGATGGAATACTCCACACCTTGTCAGGCATGGGCATCTCTTGCAGCGGATTGGCGGTCATGGTGTGGTAGATCGGGAACGGGTCCAGCTCATCGAACTGCATCAAACTAACCGCGTCTCTGCGCGTGCACTTTGGGCTGTCCGCTGGTGTGACGGTTGATGGAGGCTCGAGCTGCTGCGTGAACGCAACAGACGATGAAGGGACTTGAAATGGCTGTTGCTCATTTGACACGACCAAAGTCGCACCGAGTTTTGCAGTCACAGAAGGTGTTCCCGTTTGGTGTTGCGTTTGTCGTTGAGGCTGAGCTCGTGATGGATAGTTGTCCGTATCGTTGGTCTCCATTGGGATGCTGGAGATGCGTCGCTTGCGGTTATCAGGGCGACTTTTGCTGTCCACAACGTTGTTGTCCACAACGTTGCTGTTACTGCTGTGGCTGTTGTTGGCGGTGCTGCTGCTTCGGCTGCTGCGCCTCGACTTGGCATCCTTCTTGGCAAGGACTCCGCCGAGGTAGCATTCCGCACGATTCCAGTAGACGGGGTCAACGAGATCGCGCATTCGTTGACGCGTGATACTGGTGAGGCTGCTGTAACCCGGCTCGTTGTGCTTGTTGCGCTCAATGCAGTCATCCATTACGCTCCTGGCCTTCAGGTGAAGGGCCTTGTCCTTCTTCTCCAGGTACTTCATGAGAACGCGCAGCAGCAGCCAGAACTTTTGCTTCTGCTTCTTCTGCTGTTGCTTGACCAGCAGGGCGTCTGCTTGGTGATCGAACTGTTGCTTCTGTTGCTTCTGTTGGTACTGTTGCTGCATTGGTTGATGATTGCTCGTGTTCTGATGGACGATAGGTTGCGAGGTGTGCATCTGATCGCGACCAGCAAGGTGTCCCAGGAAGGCAGCTGTTTCCTGCGTGACGTAGTTTGCTGCCTGAGAGGAAGCAACGTCCATGGGGATTGGGTCCAACGCGGTCTGTGCCTCCACGAAAGCCCTCTTGGTCGACGACCGCCTGGTGCGGAAGGCGCGTTCCTGGCGCTTGAAGCCGATGATCCTGGTGGCCTCCTTCCAATGCGCTCTGTTGACGAGGGATCGCAGAGGCGCCTTGATGCTCTCTCCCAAGCTCTCGAAGCCTGGTTCCTTGGCGCGTTTGCGAGCTTGGCAGTCGTCGATGATGGCCTTTGCTTTGATGTGGGTGTCCCTGTCCCTGCGTTCCAGCACCTTGAGCAGGACGTGCGTCAGCTTGAGGAAGCGGTGGTGCCGTCGCTTCTTCTCGATCCTCGTGTCAGTGGTGTTGGACATTGGCTCTGTCATCACGGAGGCCTCGGAAGAGGCGGTTGATGAGGTGGAGCAAGCACCCAGGCTCTCCCGTCGCTTGCTTTCTCCACGACTCTCCATGTCCATGCCCATGCCCATGTGCTGGTGTTGTGTTTGGTGTTGCTGTTGGTATTGATGACTGTAGTCATGACTGTAGTCATGGCTGTGATCGTGCCTGTAGTCGTGCCTATGAGTGTGTGTGTTGGTGCTGTAGTCGTGCGGATCTCCGCGTGCTTGCCCTCCAGAAGATGGCCTCGAATACAACTCGCGCAGTTTTCGCTGTTTCTCGTCGCTGAGACACTCCTGCGGCCTCTCTTGGTGTTGCTGCTGCACCTCGTGGTGCAAATGAGCATGCACGGCTGACTGTGGTTGTCCAAGCAGGATTGAGGGATCATCACCCGCTGTGTTGCGGTGCTGCTGCTGCTGTTCATGGAGCGGTCTGGTCCTACTGTCACTGTGACCAGTGGCTGTGGTGGACTCCATCGTTGCCTCCATCGTTGCCTCCATCTTGGTGTCTGTCATCTGTTCGTTGCTGTGCTCCATTCTGTTGGATGATGCCGAATGCGGTTGCTGCTGTTGTGGTTGCTGATGCTGTCGTTGATGTGTTCGTTGCGCCTGTGATCCATCCGAAGGTTGCTTGGTTGAGTTTTATGTCCAAGAGCAGCACTTGGAGCAAGAAGATTGGAGTTGGTTGCTTGGTTGCTTGGTTGTGTATGATCTGTGTTTGTGTTTGTGTTTGTGTTTGTGTTTGTGTTTGTGTATTTGTTGGAGAAGGTATGGATGTGGATGTGGATGTGGGTATGGCTGCGGGGATATGCACACTTTGCACTCCCTTGTGACACTCTGCAACCCTTCGTCGTGTTGGTCCTCTCCTTCTCTCTTGTGGACACTCCCGGATTGAGTTGACGATGGCGATGGAACAGGTGGTGTTGAGAGAAGCGGTGCACTCTGGTGTGTTGGCTTTCCCCACACCGGTTGCCATCTTCTCTCAGCGCAAAACACTCGTGCGAGCAACAGCGTGGGGTGTTTTGTACGACTACTCCCAACTCTACTCAGCTCTCCTGTGCCACGCTCCAATTCTTGGCGTGTGTCGCACCTGCCTGTTTGTTTCTTGCTTCCTTGCCGCACGGGCAGCATGTGTGGTCGTGTGAATAACGCATCTCCCAAATGTCGCATCACCCTTAATTAAGCGCAGGCTCGTTTAACTGCCTCGAACGAGTTCTGCTCGTTCGTGCCAATCACTTCGGCCAAGAAGGCGGAAACTTCCGTCAAAATGCGCAATCATTTGTCATTCCGCCATTCCACGTCAGCACATAACACGCCACAACCAGCTTCTTCGTGTGGATGACGGCATCTGCGACATGCGGTGAGAACACGGGCCCGGCGGGTGAGTTCACAATCGACGAAAACAGCCCATGCTCGTTGTTTTGTGCCAAGGTTGCCGAAACGACGACCAACACTGGACAGGCAATCACAAATGGTACGCCCCAATCGTGGCAAAATGACCGTTGTCCCACCAAATTGTTTGTCCAACCTCGTCGCGCCAACGAGAAATAACGCAACCAAAAGCTCACGGAAGCAGGCGGCAAGGTTCTGTGACCACACTTCGTGCTTCTCCTTTTTCGTTTTGGCCGATCTTGCCAAATTCGCCAAACCACTCACTCAGCCAACCAAAGGAAGCGACGCAGCTTCCTGCGATGCGGATGGTGCGATCTTCCTCACCTGGGCAGGGCGAGAACAAACAGGAAGAAGCATACAATAGCTCGCAATACATGACAGATTGGGCACATGCACATTGGATGATTGAAGATCGGAGGAACATCATGGCCCCGGAAACGGATGAGGTCGCCATGATCACTGCATCACGCAACTGAGTGAAGTGTCCAATCCATCGCGAGTTCGGTTGCGCTGAAGAAACAAATCCGCATCAATCTGCGCATTCATTTCAATTCATACGATTGCGACGTCGCGAATGCTCTTGCGTGGCTGTTCCTATTATTCCAGAGAGTCAAAGATACCGATAGGAAGGAGAGCAGAATTGCGAAGAAGACTCTCTTCTTGTCCGCAGTTTGTCTTGAAGGGTAGCACCAAAAAGCCCCCGACCGCCTCCATCGTCCCAACCGCAAAAGGACAAGCAGCAGGAGCTGATGGCGGTCGCCTCAAACCACTGCAGCTTCGAGCGCACTCGAGAGAGTATGGTGAGATCTTCACGAGCATACTATTATACCACCAGTATACTGCCACCATACTCCACATCCTACAAGTACACCTTTTGCTCAAGACGCTATCATCGATCCCAGAATGACGACACCTTGTGGCATCCGTCCATTGCACTTGGCGATGCGAAGGTTTCTGTCGCTCCTTGCCTCCTCTGATCGTGCATCATCCCAGGGATGACTTCACTCAATTTGGGACGCGCAGTGTTCTCAAGAAGGAAGGGCGTCAGGCGGCTTTCCGAATTCCGCACATCGCATGTACGAATCGACCTTGGCTATCGTTGCAAAGAATTCGCACCAACATGGGCATGGAGCCAGGATTGCGAGATTCCTCGCAAACGCAGGCCACAACGAAGGATGGCGTACGTTGCTCGCATGGTCATGCACAGGCCGCGGTTTTTCGTTCTGTTGTCTGCGAGGTGCAGGCGCTATCTATTTGTGGATACAAGGGGGACAGAGCAGCGACAGCGGTTGTGATGCAACTGTGTGAGGGGGCAACCGCGACAAGGAGACAACCGCGACACACACGCAGACACGCACACACGTGCCGGCACAGACAGCCGTTGTTAAGCCACAAAAACAGATGGGTTGTTGGCTTTGGCGATAGCCCTCACACATCTCCTGTGCTCTTGCAGAACCAACACCCCTTCTTGGTATAACAATCCACGGCTGAAGCCAAGGGGGACGAGGAACAAGAACGACCAGATGGAGTCGGAGACAGATGCATGAACCTGGGTATCCACAGAACATTGGCTTCATCAGTCGCACTGCTCTGTTGACTTGCAGCAGCTGCGGCTGCAGTTGTTGGCGTCTCTTCTGTTGATGTCGCTGTCGCTATTGACCTAAGAATGTTCATTGCCCTGTCGATGTTGGCGCCGATGTTGTCCCGCATCATGCTTCGCCACTACCTATTCGCAGCTGGCATGGTACGAGTCGAAGGAAACACGCGACCACCCACAGCTGTCCCAACTCATGTCGTTTCCGACCCCATCTCCGTCTTCGCCATGTCGGTGTCCCAGATTTGTGCTACATCTTCTGCTTCAATCGTTGACAAAAGGGGCAACCAAAGAGAAGTGGAGTCTTCTTCGCCATCTGCTCCTCCTTCTTCATTGTTCTCTCCACCGTTCCTCAGCTGTATCGGCATTGTCATCGCCATCGTCGCTCTCGACGTCTCTCCATCATGATGGGAGAAGTGCAGTCATTGCGAGATGAGTATCAGTACCATACTCTACGACCTCCTCAACTCTACTCTACTTTGCTTGATCCCGCACCCGTTGAGCTGTTTGTTCCACCTCTCTGTTGTCATCGTGCGAAACGACGGGATGTGTTCACACGAGGAGGTCACAGTTTGTGGCGATGGCACAACACGCTGGCGAAAGCTTTGTCGTGATTGCCGAACAGCCATTTTCAATTTGCCCACGTCTCGAAAACTGCGAGTCACGAATCCTCATTTCAGTCCTGTGGCGCAGTCGTAGTTTGACCGATACGACCACAGAAGTCGTGCATACCGCAGAGGTGGACACACTTCTGTGAGAAAACACTGCAGTTCTTCCACCCATGGTGCTGTGCAACGCGTTGTCGGTTGGTCTTGCTGTTCATGTCCGTCTGCGCTCACAACTGGTGACCCAGCACCTGCAACAAGACGAATGGGAGCAAGAACCACAAGCCGTTGCAGATACCATACGACGACTGGTACAATTGAGGCTGATACCGCACAGGTCGAACAGCATTCTCAGCGCTGCCCGATCGACCTTGGGTGGAAGACGCACGCGCAAGGATGTTCCGAGGCATGACCGCCAAGCAGCGCAGGCTGATCCTGTCCATCCTGCTCACGGAGACCGCGGAGCGCGTGGCCTTCTTCGGCTTCCGCGCCGTGCTGGTGCTCTACTTCTCCGAGGCCCTGCGATACAACGACAACCAATCCGTCTCCATGTTCGGCGTCACGAGCGCCATCGCCTACCTGTCGCCCGTTCTGGGGGCGCTGCTCGCGGATGGCGCCTGGGGGCGGTATCGCACGATCTGGAACTTCGGCTGGATGTACGCGTTCGGGCTCTGCCTTCTTACCGCAGGGGCGTACTCTGCGGAGAGTCAGATGGATCTGGGAGGCGGTGACGGTCAGGACGCATCGCAAGCACAAGCGCAGTCGTTGGCGTTGGAACGTTTCCTCAGCTTCATCGGTTTGCTGTTGGTGTGCACGGGCACGGGTGGCATCAAGCCCTGCGTTTCCGCCTTTGGTGCTGATCAGATCACAGTCAAAGATGATACGGATGCTGACAATGCTGACGATATCAATGAGAATTGCAATGGCAATGACGACAACGGCGAACGTGAAGGCTGCCTCGTCACACCAATTGAACACACAAATGTGCAAGCTGAAACCTTCCAGGATGAGATCGAATGCGTTGATGCGGCCAAGCAGGAGGAAGAGCACCTGCGGCTCTACTTTGCCTCATTCTACTTCTGCGTCAACGTCGGTGCACTCGCATCCTTCGCCGTCATTCCGATCGTCAAGCAACATTTCGGATACGGAATGGCATTCTCTGTTCCGACCGTCTTCATGGTTTTCGCTCTCGCCATCTTTGGTTCGCAGAAACGCCATTACAAGCACTCCAACGCGCAAGAGCGAGCGTCGAAAGAGCTTGTTCGACAGGACAGTGGTGTTGGTGATGAAGATGCCTCCCTCACTGCAGTTGCGGAGACGCCGTCGTTGTGGGACACATTCAAGGCATGCGCTTATGTCCTGCTGGAGAAACTGCGGAGCAGAGGACGGACTGCTGCTTACTCCCAGGTTAGCACATCCACCATCAATCAAGGAAGCGGCCAATCTCAGCAGACGTTGTTCGCGCCGCACATCAATGACAAGGAGCAAGCTGGCAGCGATGGGGAGTCTGCTGCAGTGACTCAGCCTCAGGGTGACCAGACCGGCAAAGCAGATGTCACGCATAATGGGGGTCACCAACAGGGCGGGGCCGATTGCGCAGACACTGATTGCAGCAATGACAACACTGTCATGATGCAGTTGCAAAGAAGAACGCAAGAACAAACGCAGGCACAGACGTTGCAGCACAGCGAAGAGGTTTCACATGGAGATGCACTGTGCAAACAATCAAAGGTGTATGAAGATGCCAGGCAGATTGTGCACTTGCTGCCGATCATGCTGCTCTTTCCCATGTTCTGGATGCTGTACGACCAGCAGGGGAGCGTATGTAAGTAGACGAGATGGAGGCCCCGTGCAGGATGTCGTCCGGCCCAAGCCGCAATTCGAAGTTGTCTGGTACACTTGTTTGCGTTCGTGCTCGACATGCAATGTGCTGATATCTCGCAGACCTCACAATGGTATTGCTACAATCATCATGAATGGGCTCAATCACTTCTTTGTCTCCTCCCTTGGCAATCGCACTGTTGAGCTACTCTACTCTACGGTTGTTCATTGATACTACACTTTTGCTGCATACTACGTATAATGCGTATTGGTATTGACTGCTGCTGCATCCCTCACTTATCTCTTGACTTGCATCTACTCTACTCTACTCTATTGTATATCGTACTGGTGCAGGGATCTTGCAAGCAAGCCGTATGGCGCTGCACGGTCTGGAACCGGAGGAGCTGAACATATTGAATCCGCTCGAGATCATGATCTTCATCCCGCTCTTTGACCAGATCGTGTATCCGTTCATGGAGAATCATGACTGGGACATATCCCCAACGTCGCGGATAAAGTACGGCATGTACATCGCCTCGCTGTCGTTCGCGGCGAGCAGCGTGCTGGAAGTGTACATCCAAAGCCAGCCGCCATCCTCAGTGCACGTTGCTTGGCAGGTGCCGCAAATCACCATCATCACGATCGCCGAGATCTTCGTCAACGTGACAGGGTTGGAATTCGCGTACGCGCAGGCGCCCGACAATATGCAGGTGCTCATCCTTGCGCTGTACTTGAGCATGACGTCGATGGGCGATGTCTTGGGCGCGGCCCTGTACTCCAGCGTGTTCACCTTCCTCAACTTGAAGATCGTCCTGGCTGTTTGCGCGACTCTCATGCTGCTCAATACGCTGATATTCATGAGGGTATCCGCGAGGTGGTCTCCGTACGAACGCACCGATTGTCCGAGGTCCTCGCAGGAAGACCATGCTGAATTCGGCGGCGGTGAAGTGGAGATGCAGACGACAAGACCGAAATCTGCGATGTCGACCATGGCGTCGGAAGCAGCTGGAGAAGGAGCGGCTACGTGTGACAACCAGCGACGTGATGCTTTGCATGATGTGCCATACGATGAACATGCGCTGGTGGTGTGAGGCATCAGCATCGTGCTCTCCAAAGTCAGAATGGAGTAATAGAACAGGCCAAGATACTCCAATGAGCTGTCACCTCACCGTCTGCAACGTGTTGCGTGTTGAACAGATGCCCCACAATGATTCTCTCGTACGGATGCATTGGCATACCTGTACTCTCGAATTATCACAGATCCGATGAGCACGAGTCCGTAGGTCAATGTTCCTTTGTCAACTCGTTTCAATTATTTGTGGTAGTAAAAGTTATGTGCAAGAAAAGTGTGTCCTCTAGCTCTTACTAGCAATGGCAATATTGCCAGTAGAGTGAAGCACATATTTTGTATGCAAAAACGAAGAGATACGCTCGTAATGTAGTGCGGTGGTGGTTGTGACAATGTTCCGTATCAAAGGCTGACGTGCTCCAACCGCACCATGACGTACGAGTATGGCGGTACAAATGCAGGCTGCCGGGCAGCCAGGCAACCATGAGTGGACTTTACGACGTTGGCTCCAACACGATCCTCTTGATGGCCAGGCCGTAAGATGGCTTGGGACGGGACAGCTTGATGATGGAACCACCGCTGGCCTGTATCTGGCCCAGCTCCACCAGCTTCCATTCGCCGATGGTGTATGGAATTTTGAATAGCTGCGGCTGCGTCTTGGTGCCCTCATCGACGCTGATCCCCAACGGACTTTGCTTGAGGTGCACGGTGCAGAGCTCGAGCTTGAACTTGTAGTTCATGTCGGGCGGCAGCTCGTCGGGCAGCTCGTACTCGGCGTATCCATCCGAAAGGAAGTTGAGCTGCTTCTTGCCGTCGGCGCTCGCGATGGCCATGACGAGATCGGAGCTGAAGCCGCATGACGTGGCGGGGACCGTGATGACGCCCTTCTTGTCGGATCGGATCGGGCCGGGAGGCGCATCGCGTTCGAAGGCGGCGAGGTACTGATCCACCTTGGCCTCCACGAGCTTTTGCTGATCGCGCTGGAAGGCTTCCGGCGACGCCGGCTGCAGCATGAGCGCCTTCTTGATGATGGCCAAGGACCTCCAGACGCGGTGCGGGTTGAGAACACCCTTCTCGTCATCCGGCGTGGATCCGCGGCGCGAGTCCAGGATGTCGGCGAGGCACTCCAGCAGCACAAGCATGACGTAGTACTCGTCCGTGGTGGTGGCGGCCCTGGCATCCACCTCGCCCTTGAAGTCGATACCGGACTCCTCCTCCCAGTAACACAGATCCCAGTCGATGCCCAGCATGGGCTCCCAGCCGGTGGGCGTCCACCTCGCCAACCCGACGCGGCCCGGTTGCTTGGCGCCCCACGTGGGGATGCCGAAGGTCTTGCAAACGAAGCGACCGAACCACGCGTTGGGCGCGTCCTTGCCCCCGCCGGAGAGCACCTGCTGGTAGGTGCGTGGGCTGCTCGTCCAGGATGGCTGGCGCGTGAGGACGTCCGACTTGAGGATGTAGAGATAGCGCCACTTGGGATCGACGACGGTGGTGATGTATGGCGCGTAGGCGAATATGCAGTCCCTCCCCCATTTGAGCTGCTCGTCGGCGGCGTCGCAGTTGACGATGTGCCTCATCTCCCAGACCGTGAAGTTGGGGAAGGCGGGATCGAGCTCGCCGTTGCGATGGGCGGCGTCGTAGTGCTGGTACCGCTTGAGGGGGTCGACCTCGATCTTGGTGTCGAACTCGTAGATGGGGACGGAGAGCTCCAGCGCGATGGCCATGGCGAGCTTCTTGTTGACCTCCGTGAAGTCGTCCTCCACGTCCTGCATGCTGGCCATGATCCTGGTGTAGATCTTCATGCACGCGCCGTAGTTGCCGCCCCTGGCGCCGCCGGCGGAGACCATCTCCTTCATGAGGTCGGGCGTGCCCAGCAGCGCGTCGATGAGCTTGCCGTTGACCTTCTCCTGCGCGCAGAAGCTGGCCAGGCCCTGCGGCGTGGCCTGCAGCACCACGCTGCCCTTGAGGATGGACTCCTCCAGCGCCTCGCTCTTGGCCAGGTCCAGGTTCTCGAAGATCTTGTTGGCGGCCTTGATGGCCTTCCGCATGGCCTTCTCCAAAGTCTTGCTCTTCTGGTTGATCTTGTCCTGCAGGTCGTCCATGTCCGATTCCGAGCCTCCTGCTGCGGACAGAGCCTCCAGCTCGCCTGCCGCGGCGTTGCGCTCCACCCAGGCATCATGGTACAGCTCGCAGGCCTCCACGAAGGACTTGCGGTGGCTGGATTTGATGGACGGGGCCTTGCCGTAGCACAGCTCCTGGCAGTCCTTCAGGATGGCGCCAAAGTACTCCGCGTCGCGCTTCTTCTTGCCCATCTTGTGTCAATTCGCGGTGATGGGTCCGAGCGCAGTTGGTGTCAATACTATGCTTGTGCTATTGTGTATAATATGTAACGTGTTATACAATAGAACCTAGCAGTGGGGTATGTATAATAGAATACTACACACTGATGAATGGATCAATGAATCAATGGATTGGCTGATCGTGCAAGCAGTGCAAGGTGTGATCGTCCACTGGCACTGTCTCATCCAAGCGCGAAGGTGGCGAAGGTGGTGACAGTTGTGGCGGCAATGTTTCTTGCCTGATGTGCTGTTGGGTGATTCTGGTGGGGTGCCTCTCAGCTGCTGCGGTTGCACGTACTGAATTAGCAGAATAGCTATTCGCGCGGAAACTCGCTAGCGTTTCTGGTTGGTTGAACGAACAAGATTGAAATTTGTTTGGGAACACAGCGCGGAAAGGAACGTGATGAGAGAACGTGGATACTCCACGCAGCGACAGCAGATCTTTTTTCAGTCATAATTGCGGTTCGGTCATGGATTGCTGTGGGCGCGTGTGTCGTCTTCTTGAGTTTTCGCTCACGACTCCAAAGCCGTGCGTTCTGCTCCCCGCCAGAATGGGTTCTCATCTCCCCCATCCAATCAACCAAATCAGTGGCTGGACGACATCAACATCGACGCCGACGTGAGCATGGACATGATGCGTGATACGAGTGTGTATGAATCGAAAGCTGGTCCACAACACCAATCATGTACGACTATCACAGAAAATGGAAGCCCGCCGTTGTTGTCGTCCACTCGATTCACTGCTGTTGCCTTCTTCGTTCGTTGCGCTCTGAGATTTGCGCAGGGACACCGCAGACCATGAATCGGTTCATCTTGAGATGGGGTAGACTTACTAGTAATACTATTACTCCATGTGGTATGTACAATCTCAGCAAGCTGGCAACAGCACGCACTGACTGAGCCTTGTCGCTTGTTAAGGAAAGAAACTCGGTCATGTGGTGTTCGTACTCGGTGATCTTTCCAAATCATCGACGTTGGGATTGGCAGCGGAGTGTTTGGTATTGTCGTACGTACGAGTGTGGTACAGGAGGAGCTTGTTGTGGTTAGCTTTCGTTGTCCTTGTCATTGTCCTTGTCGTTGGCTGTACACGCTCACGTCGCAATGATGGTGTTGGCGATAGCGGCGGCGCTGGCTGCGCGTGGCTTGCGAAAAGGAGGAGATGCGTGGCATCATGCGCGTAGGGTCCACTTTGTTCAGCTTTAGGTGTTTTCAATCTTCATATCCATCTCGGTACCACTTTCGGTGCTCTGGCTGCCGTTGGTTGCGCTTCTGAGTTGGGTATGGGTGCGCAGGTCGCATCGGATCAAGGTGAGAATGACGCATCGCATTGGGAGGTGGTAGTACATCATCTTGCTCACGCATCCATTTGCGCATCCGCATTCCTGTTCGCGAGACTCCCATCCCCGTCCTTCGCTGTCGCTCCTCTAGAGTGTACCAATACTCTCTCATCCTGACAACCGCCTAAGGCCTTTTACTTTGCGGCCTCTGGTCCATTGCCGCCGTTATCCCTCCGCCGGCGCTTGGATGATCCGTCCTGTGCTGCGCCGTTGCTATCTGACTTCTTGCTGCCGCTATCATCAGTCCGTCTCTTCCCCGCCTTGGACTTTTTCGACCCGTCCTCCTCCTTCGGAACCGAGGCGCCTTCCGCCGGCGCTCTCATAACTCTCGAAGCCTGACTTTCATTCCTGGCGGTCGCCTGTTGGACCGCATCGGCGACGTTTTGTGTCTCGGTTGTACCTGTCTGACCTGCCGGCACAACCGTCGACGGAGCTCCCGCTGCTGCAGGTGCAGGCGCAGCCCTGTTACCGTTGCCAACAGCATCCCTCGACCTCCTGTCCTGCAACTCGCGGCCATTGGCCTCGTTGCTTCTCCTGGTGAGGTTCATGTTTCTCGAAACGTCGTTTCTTTGTCTCGTCGAACCGGCTGTTGTCGCCGATGTGCTCGATGCGCGTTGTCTGGCGGACATGTGGACGCGGAATCCAAACACACGTGGCACGTAGGTGGAGTTCTGGGGCAATCGGTCCGGCACGAGGTTGTTGAACGTCATGAGGAATAGATGCGGGAAGGTGGTGCCAAACGCCGCCCCATCGACGCCTGCGGCTCCTGCACCACCATGATGGCTGCTGCGTGATCTCACGGGAGGTGGGTGGTAGACGCATTGGCATTTCGGGCAGAATATTTTGACAGTGTCTGCTCCCATCTCATCTCTCAACCCAACTGGAAGAACCGGCTGGCCAGAGCACTGGACCAGCGGGCACGTCCCAAACTCTTTGGCGGCATACTGCTCATCCCACGCAAACATGCAGATGCGCACAGAGTTTCAAAGTAACCCAGTCCAGTTCAGTTGAATTCAAGTGCAGTCAGGATGTGTCCGAATGTGTGCATTGGCCAAGGTCGCAACGAACAGCCAACGAAGCCAATCGAGATACATGCAACAGTTTGCATCGAGATTGTGTTGCGGCATTGGGATGCAAAATGATTATGAATGCGATCATGGATATGAAGGACAACAGAATGGTGTGAGATATGCTGAAGGACAAAGGGTGCACAGTGTTGCTGATAGCGGCCGGAGTACAGCACGAGGAGCTTCTTGTTCGCTGCGTGCGTGTGTGAGTTCACCGATCGATCGATTGATGGGTCTGTCGGATCGACGGCACGGAACACAAGCTCTCGTGGTCTCCTCATGAACTAATTCCTCGGAGGGCTGTCTTGTCGCGCCTTGCATTGACCGCTGCGCTGCGCACTTACCTTGTTGTACATCGCGTCCAGACCATGTGCCGTTATTATGTAACGCGCATGTATGAGACCATACAGCGTGCATGCGTTCTGCGTGAGGTGGGAATCATCAGAGTCATCTGGTCCGATGCGATCTAATATGAGATCAAGGCAATCCGAAAAGTTTGACACATTGCCTCTCAGCCCGTACAGGTTGAACCCGTCCTCGATGTATGATCGTTCGACCTCGCAAAACATCTCATGTCCCTTCAAGCCGCAGAACCTGCCATTGGAATTGGTTGTGCGATGGTGAAGTTGTTGTTGTCGTTGTTAATGTTGCGCAGAGTCGTGATGGGAAGGTGTGAAGAGCATGGTGAGAGAAGAGAAGAGGAGGTGGACTGGTGATGGCACAACATATGGTGTCGGGTTTTGGTACATCGCTTTCAACGTGTTTCCCAATCATTTGGGGGTGGACCTGAGCGAGGGTCCCTGCAATTGCATCTTGCATCCTTCTCATGGCATGATGAGTGTTAAAGTCCTCCAATGGTGCTCGTACTTCACGTTGATTCCCTGGTAGCAGTTTTCGACAGACAACACACCCATCACTCTGGTGATTTCATTCGTCTCCTTTCCGTATTTTGATCGACGACAAACATACCATTGAATCCAAGGTTCATCGTGGCCAGACGCTGACGAGTCTTCGTTGTACGCCATCTTGATAGACTAATCCAGTGTCTTTCGTCGAATGTGTGATGGTGTGGTAGTGTGATGTGTAGGGCAAGAAACCTGCACTGACAATCTTGCTCTTCCCTCCGGTGAAAGTTGTGTTTGCAACGGCTCAGCAGCTCTTCTGGCTGGAATTGATCAAGCTGAGCTCCGAACAAAAGGATGCAGACGTTGTTGATGTTTCTGAGGGCATCAACACATGTGCTTGGTGTTCTGCTTGTGCGTTTGCTTGTGCGCTTGCTTGCGTGCTTGTGGTATGATCCTGTTGTGGTGTGATATCCTACTGGTATCGCACGTCGTCACGTTTCCTTCTGGTGTTGCTTCTCTTCTGATTTATTCCACGTCTGCTGATCTTGCTCTGTTTTGAAATGGTCTCCTGTTGTGATCACACCAGAGGAGTCTTCGAGTGTTGTGTTGATACCCAAGACGAGTCCGAGCCCGAGTACGATTGTTTGGTTACTTGGATGTCTGTCGTTGCGTGTGTTTGCCTCCACCCAGTATCTTGATTTTGAAGCGTCGTAGTAGTGGTCGCAACGCTCCCTGTGGTCACCGCCAGTTTTCGCGGGCATTTGGGGGCCTTGTCCGCGATTTGCTGCCGCCATCGCCATCGCCCTCGCCGTCCTCGTCATCGCCTTGCTGTTGCTGTTGCGTCGCCTTTTTGGTTGGGTTGCAGTTTGTTTGGTGTGTGGGGAACGAACTGATTGAGGACGAACCGTGGGACATTCACTGCGACATGAATTCATGGGATTCTCCGCCAATCAGCCGCCGCGAGATTGTTGTCAAGCCATCCACGTGTATCGATCAGTACGACTAGAAGTGCCCTCAATCCTTCTTCTCCAATCTGCGACCTTCTCTTCTCGCGAATAGTCTACGAGTTGGTTGCATAGACGTTGAGATTTGACACGCTGTTACGTGGAAAATGTTGCGACTTCCATAGATAGGTAGGTACGTACTCTTGCTGATATAATAGCATCATCCTAATCCGCGTGGTCAATCGTATTGGCACTTCTCGCAACGTACGAAGATGTGAGATGGAATGATCCAATGGCAATGCATAATACTTACGAGTGTACTTGCAGCTATAAAATGCAAGCTACAATTCAGTCTCTACATACTCGTCCAGAGCACCATGCTCGTATTCTTGCCGTCATATTATCGATCTGTTCAATACATGGCGGCCGCGAGGCTATCCGATGTTGGCGGGATGCTGGTGGCCTCCATCATGTCCTTCCAGACAACCCGATCGGCCCAATCCGCCGACGTCGTTGGCAGCAGTCTCATGGAGCTCATCTTGTACAATCCCACGGCGAGCCACACGATGTTCAGCAACGCGTAGAGCAGCTTGGGGAGCTGGTTGCCCGTGTCCAGGTTCTTGAACGGCTTGTCCAGCTGCGCGAGACTCGTGATGGGCGTCAAGATGGCGGAGCTGGTTGTGGAGATGGAGAAGATGTTCAGCTGCTTGCCGCTCATGTACATCATGAAGGCGTTCATAAGGATCGACTGCCCCGGCTTCATCGCTATGGACATCGCCTTGGCCTGCTTCTTCGCCTTGACCGCCTCCGCTTTCGCTGAGCTCGTCGTCACGTTGGTGGATCGTGATCGCTCCGCTGATGCGACCGCCTCGTAACCCACCGTCTTGGGCACCTTGCTCAGTGCGATGTAGCCCTCATGATTCTCCTTCAGGGTGAGTTCCATGGGTATTTGGAATCTATCGTATTGGTACGAGTATCATACCATCATGTGTTGTGATTGAGGAAATGTGATTGTTCGATGTATTTGTTTTGCGCATTATGTCATTGTATCCACAAACGGTGTGGATGTGGTGTGATGAGTGTGTGTGTGTGTGATGTGGAGTGTTTGCAGTAGCGTTTTGTGTTGGTTGGAGGCAGATTCGGCGACATACGAGGAAGGTGGAGGGCCAGGAACAGGTGGGCAGCGTGGTGGGTCTGTTTGAGAGGAAGAGAAGGAAGCAAGCGCAAGGCAAATGAAGTGGCTGAGGCTGATCATAACCATCCTTCTTGTCTTCTGAACATTCTGGACAAGAGCTGCTGCCATCAAAGCGGAGCCATCACCGACTTGTTCCATCGCGGCTCCGTCCGGCACTCGACCATGTGGCAACACAACGCACAACTCACTTGCGAGGCATGGTGAAATGGCACTTGGAGCTGCGTTGCCCTTGTTTGCTTGACTTGGCTTTGCTAAGAGTGTGGATATGCAGGTAGTTATTGTACGATGTTATGGCGTGTCTTGTCGTGATGACAGATGTGTTGATCAATGGTGAGAGGTCTGGGAGTGGTGATGCGACAGGTGAGGTTTGCTTGTTGTTGCATCGTGTTCTGTGTTTTGCGTTTGTGTTTCGTGATTCTGTGCGTGGTTCTTGCTCTTGCTTCCGTCGTGTACCATGGCTCAGGCGAAGCTGTGCTGTGTACAGCGCTGTCTGGCGTTATCACATGAAAATCCAAGTCGAAGTGTACTTGTAGATTCATCTTCCTATTAATACTCTATTACAACCATGGCTGCAATTCAATGTATTGACACTCACTCTGGTCTCAACCATACGAATGCATTCTATTATATTAATTATTCAATGTATCAGCACTCTGGCGATGGGCACCCACAACACTTTGCAGATAACAGTGCCGATAAGGCTGCGCTAGCAGGGTGGAGGATGGAGGAGTTTCGCGCAGTACGTCTATCCTCAGAAACTCAAGATTGCCAACACAAGATTGATAGACGATATCTAAATTGAGTCTATGCCACACCATCGCTGCATGACATGTCAAGATATGGATACGGAGCTGCGCAGAGTTGTACGAGTATGGTATTCCTTGGGGGAATGGCGCCCATCCCACTGCTCAGCATCATCGCTCCCATCTCCATCTCTATTTCCATTCGCATCTTAAGATTCAGTTCCCGTATTCATGTAGATGACATCGATTTGTGCATGGTACGGGTATTCATTTGGTTGGTTTCAGTACAACGGGCTGGCTTGCTTGCTTTTCTCTGGCCTGCCCCGCTCTGCAGCAAAGTGCTTGTTGCATTGATTCAAATGTTATCGTCGTCGCAATCTGCTTTGCTCGAGTGGAGTTGTTCATGACATCTCGCGGGCAGACTTCTCAATGATCTCGAGGGACTGGTTGATCTCTTCTTCGTTGATCACGAGGGGAGGGGCGAAGCGGATAATATTCCCGTGAGTTGGCTTGGCCAAGAGGCCATGGTCCTGCATCTTGACGCACAGCTCCCAAGCCTTGCCGGTGTCGCCGTATCCGCCCTTTGGTTGGTTGATGACGATGGCATTTAGCAGGCCACGTCCGCGAACGCTCTCGATGCAAGTGTTGCCGATGAGGCTGCTGAGTCCGTCGCGCAGCTGCTGCCCGCGGGCCATGGCATTCTCATCCAGCTTCTCGTCACGGAGGACCTCGAGCGCGGCGGTTGCCACCTTGCATGCCAAAGGATTGCCACCGTACGTGGATCCGTGCTCGCCAGGGTTCAATGTGAGCTATTGCACACGTCGGACGACGAGTAGATGTGACAATGGAATTCATGGGGGGCGATCGACGTTGGAGGCCGGGGCATCGATATGTGAACATACGCACGGATTCATCAAAGAAGTAGCAATTAGCAAGTATCACATGCATGGTGGGATGAATGGGTAAATGAAGGAGTGACAGGAGGCAGTCTGTGTTAGCGTTGGTCGTGAACCGGTCCATGAAACAGAGAACTTAGTAGCCAACGAAGATGCACGAAGATGCAGACGACGGACAATGCTGTTGAACGTTTGGGTCGAAACCGGAAGAGGAAGCCGTCGCAGGGGCACAAACGCAGGAAGAACTTCAGCCGCAGCTGCATCCGCGGTCACTTCTTCGCGATGACGAGCGCAGACGACAGACGAGAAGCGTGTTCGCACATACTCGTCGAGTTCCTTTTCCTTACCATGATCTCATCTGATGCCAACACGGCAGAAACTGGAAGGACGCCACCAGAGAGCGCCTTTCCGAGGACAAGCATATCAGGCCTTATGCCGTCATGATCCACCGCGACTCTGTATCCTGTCCTGCACAGACCGGTCTGGACTTCATCAGCGATGAGAAGGACGTTGTATTTTCTACAGAGCTCAAGGACGTTGGCCATGTAGCCGTCTTCAGGAACGACGACGCCGGCTTCTCCTTGGATTGGCTCCACCATGAAGGCGGCACTGTGGGATGAATCCAACGCGCATTTTTCGTGAACAATTTCGAAGAGGATCGTGGGTGAGCAATCCATTGGCTGAGTCATCGTACATACAAGTCATGGATGAGGCTGTAAACCTTGTGAAATTGGCTGGTTGGCTGCAATTCAATGTCACATTCAGCGCGGTTGTTGCTGTTCACGATGGCCTGTATTCCCGTTATCACTCATGCTTAGAAGACCCGCCAAATCAAATCATATAAATTAATATCAAATCAAGCAACTCACATATTCTCAGCATCCTTCTCGAACTCCATCTCGAGGCTTCCGAGATCGTTGAAAGGGACGCTGGAGAAGCCCGGCATGTAGGGACCGAAACCACGGTAGGCGGTCGGATCATTGGAGCTGGAGATGGCAGCCAACGTGCGTCCCCAGAAGTTCTGGTTGGCGAAGAGGACGCGGGCCTTGCCGGGCGCGATGCCCTTGACTTCGTATCCCCACTTCCTGGCCAGCTTGATGGCTGTCTCTCCGCCCTCCACGCCGGTGTTCATGGGCAGGATGCGGTCCATGCCGAAGTAGTCGGTGGCGAACTCGCAGTACTCTCCCAGGGCATCATTGTAGAAAGCACGCGATGTGAGCGTGAGCTTCTGCGCCTGCTCGGTGAGCGCGTTGATGATCTTCGGGTGGCAATGGCCCTGGTTCACGGCGCTGTAGGCTGACAGGAAATCGAAGTACTCGCGTCCCTCGACGTCCCACACCTTGATCCCCTCTCCCTTGGCCAGAACAACTGGGAGGGGATGGTAATTGTGGGCACCGTACTTGTCCTCCAGCGCCATGCAGGCATCTGCGGTACTCGATCCGGCGGCAGCAACGGAAAGGCATCGTCTCGCGCCGCTGCGTGTGACGGCGGTCAGTGTTTGCTTGAACATCTTTCAACGAATGGTGTGGAGTAACGTGTGATGTAAATGTGACCGTGGACGTGTGTAGATGCGAATGCGGAACAAGGGATTGGGTGGAATGGACGTTGCTGAAGCGGTTGCTTGTGCCATTGAGGGTGAGGAGACGAGCAGAGGAGCGCACTCTCCGGGTCGTACGATCATGAGTTGTGGTGCTCGGAAAATGGTGATGTCCGCGTGAGAGTGGTCGTATTTGGGCGCGAAACGAGACATCATGTGACACCACTCGTCTTTTCGTGGATTGGATTTGTGTGTCGGTCAACCAAAGCGATCCGCCCCAGACTCCTTCGATCCACTACGGGCCACACACTGACGTTTTATTTTGTCCTCACTTGGTCGACTCCTCTGATCATTTTGTGTCTGTTTCTCTGTCGCACGATTCGATACTGTTCGGATCACGAATGCGGAGTACAGAAAATGTCAAAAGTCATCGGTGCCAGCTGCCAGGAGCAACTGCGACAAAATGTGGCCAATCAAAACATACCATTTCGCGAACATTCCATCATTGGCGTTCGCCACAAAACACGAACCCAACCAACAAGGGATCGCAAATGGCACTGTTCCGGCACCAACCGGAACATCGGTTGCGACGCAATGCTGTGCAACGCAGAACAAGGCGCCTGCGTGAACAGAGTGCGCGCCAGTCGCAGAGAGAAGAAAGCGAAAGAAGGGAGAACATTACAGGCAACGCTGTTGGTTGGATCCGTCGCGAAGAGACTCCATGTAGTCATAATGTCACAATTGCATTCTTGACCGCAGGCGCATTCCTCACGATCTGCGAGCAGCTCGAAGTCGTACCCGTGCTGGAGCACCTCGCATCCACCCAAAGATACTCGTAATCAGCCAAAGACCACCAGCACCACAACCCAACAAGAACACATCAAGTCAGACGTCGCACATCGCACATCGCACATCACAACATGCAGGCCCTGAGACTGATCCCAGCGCACTTCAAAAGCAGCAGCCGAAGCCACAGGATCCTCTTCCGTTCCCTGACCACGACCACGATGACCGACCCAGCAGCTGATCTCCCCGCTCGCGTCGAATCCGACAGCATGGGCGAGCTCCAAATCGAGGCAGGCCGCCTCTGGGGCTGCCAGACGCAGCGATCCCTGCTCAACTTCCCCATCGGCGGCACCGAATCCAAGATGCCGCTGGAGGTGGTGTACGCCATGGCGCAGATCAAGAAGTGCTGCGCGCAGTACCACGCCGACATCGGCAAGATGGAGACGGAGGTGGCTGCTGCCGTTGCGGAGGCGGCGGACGAGGTCGTTGCCGGACAGCATGACAGACACTTCCCGCTCGTCACCTTCCAGACGGGATCCGGCACGCAGACCAACATGAACGTCAACGAGGTGCTCTCCAACAGGGCCATCCAGATCCTCAAGGGCGAGGTCGGCTCCAAGTCACCCGTGCATCCCAACGACCACGTCAACAAGGGGCAGTCCAGCAACGACTCCTTCCCGACCGCCATGCATCTCTGTCTGGCGAAGATGCTCGTGGAGACCACCCTGCCCGGCATGAAGACCCTGCACGCGGCGCTCAAGCAGAAGGCGGACGACTACGACGCCATCGTCAAGATCGGCCGCACGCATTGCCAGGACGCCACCCCGCTCACCCTCGGTCAGGAGTTCGGAGGCTACGCGCAGCAGGTGGAGTACGGCATCCAGCGTCTGGAGGCGAGCATGCCGGCGGTGTACAGACTCGCGCTGGGTGGAACCGCCGTGGGAACAGGCCTCAACACCGCCAAGGGCTACGACTCCACCATCGCCGATCGCCTCGCCAAGGAGACCGGCCTGCCATTCATCACGGCGCCCAACAAGTTCGAAGCGCTCGCTGCCCATGACTCGCTCGTGGAAGTCTCGGGCGTCCTCAACACCATCGCCTGCGGGTTGAACAAGGTCGCCAACGACCTGCGTCTGCTGGCCAGCGGACCCAGATGCGGACTCGGCGAGCTCTCCCTCCCGGCCAACGAACCGGGATCCTCCATCATGCCCGGCAAGGTCAACCCGACCCAGTGCGAGGCCATCACCATGGTGTGCGCCCAGGTCATGGGAAACCACGTCGCCATCACCGTCGGCGGCGCCCAGGGACACTTCGAGCTCAACGTCTTCAAGCCGCTCATGATCGCCAACCTCCTGCAGTCTGCCCGTCTCATCGGCGACTCCTGCGACTCCTTCTCCAAGCGATGCGTCGAGGGCCTCGAGGTCAACAACGAACGCGTCGATGCCCTTCTCAACGAATCCCTCATGCTCGTCACGGCCCTAAACCCGCGCATCGGATACGACAATGCCACCACGATCGCCAAGAAGGCGCACAAGGAAGGCACCACCCTCAAGGAGGCAGCGATCGCAAGTGGGCACGTCACCGCCGAGCAGTTCGACGAATGGATCGTCCCAGGTGACATGATCGGTCCAAAGTAATGGTCAAGCAATGATCAAGAAATGATCAAAGCCTCGTTCATGCATACGAATAGAGTGGAGTAGGGTAGGAATGCATTGCTCGTGTGTATAGCGCTCTCATGTAGATCGTGGACAGATTCTTTCTTGTGGACAGGACTTCCGGTGCACACGAGTATTCGCACCATGCATAGCAGCTTGCTTTGGACTCTTCTATTCGATTCTGTTCTGAGATTGTATCATGTAATACCATTTGAGTACATAGTACATAGTAGGTCGTAGTTGTAGATTGCCTGTCTCTCCCTGGAGAGACGGGGGGAGAGGGAGAGAGAGAGTAGTCTACTCTATTCCGACACGCGGGCATCTCTCCCCAGCGTTTTCATTATGTGAACGCACCCGTTGGACAGACCTGTATCACCAAAGTTGCCAAGGTTGGCGGAGGACATCGCAGCTGCAGAGGGATGCGATTGATGCGGTCATCGAAATACCGTCAACGCAACAATGGACCACATCTAAGATGAATTGATTCGATCCGAATCAGGCAGCGCGGAACCATGGAGTGTAGCATAGCAACACGATGTGTTGACATGGGGGTTGATTATTGGTGAATGTGTGAGGGTGGTGGACAGTCAAGGCGGCGAGTGAAATGCCAGGGGCATCCTTGGAGGATGTTGCGCATGCACAAGGGATCCTCTCATTGTCAAAAAGTAGTTGGGCAGGTGTTGGGCGATGCCCGATAACACCTTGTTGAAGGTATCAGAACAGTTACTACACAGGATCAAAGCCAATTGGCGAGGAGAGATGGGTGTTGATCGGCGCACAGACATGCACATGAGGAATGGAGTTGGTGGTTGGTGCGATACGAAGTACCAGTATCCGATTTGCATCACTCCGATCATCAGCATCCTCACTCATCTCTTCTCTTCTCTCCTCGTCACATGCTCTTTTGCAAAGCACGGAAAGGGCATCATCACATGAAAAAACACCAGATTGGGAATGTGACGGCAGAAATACGAGCCATCATATTCTATTCTACTATTCAGATGTATGGTACCGTACGCTATGGTTAGTTACTCAGAGAACAGGCTCCTGGATCAGGGCCGGGACAATCACCGGCGCCACTGATGGTGTATGTCATAGTGTTGCCACCACCACAATCGTTTTGTTGCAGACATTTTGCGCATGATGAATCACCCACGCAGACCCTCTCCTTGATGACAATGTCATTGGTGACAAACTCACTGTTGGCAAGAAAATCGCATGCACTTACGCCATCGCAAGCACCCTGTTCAATGAGCAAGCTTCCTTCAGTTTTGTTTCCCATAAATGCAGTCCTCGCATGCACCTTCCAGCAAGCTAATGTTCCATGGCATGCATTCTCCCCAACTGAAATGTCTGCTACAGTCGGTGATGCTGTATCATCCTGTATGTTGCGTCTGCCAAGAGCGAAGCACGCACTCCTGCCATCGCAAGCCCCACTCTTAATTCTCACATTGCCAAATATATTACTGCCAAGGCTTTCGCAACTGAATGACCCATGGCATGCCTTTGGTCCAATCACCCGGTACCCGATCTTGACATCAGGGTCTGGGATGCTGTCGAATCCGCCCAGTGAATCACAGGCCTCGCCGCCGACGCAACTCTCGATGATGATGGTATCAGGGATCATCCCAAGGCAGCTGGCGCCATCCATACAGGAATTTTCACTGACTGTCATCACACCAGGAAGAATAGTGTCGCAATCACCGAGGTCTGTGCAACAATCTGTGCCACAAGCCTCCTGCAATGGATCTTGACTCCCAGTGAACAGTCTTGTGCCTTTTGCCACAGTTTTCACCAGCAACTCAGTCATGTCGCGGTCGTTCTTGATCTTGTCGAATCGGTCTTGAGCTTCTCCAATTGCCACTATCCCAGGAGTGTCATCATCGTTGCAACCAAAGATGCTCTTGATCATCCTATCTCCATTGCCAGGTAGACCTTCGACTGCGACAACGAAATCCGCGCATGCACCATCGCCATCACCACAGAGGACCTGATCAGATAGCGTGTTGAAAGTCGATGTCACATTCCCCGGACCTTCGAGGCATCCAACCTCAAGTCTAGGCGTGGCGGTTGGCGCCTGAGACCGCGAAGGCGATGAGCTTGGTCGATCAGTTGGCATGGTGGTTGGCGCCTGAGAACGCGAAGGAGATGAGCTTGGTCGATCAGTCGGCATGCTGGTCGGAATGGGCGTAGGTTTGGACGACACAGTGGGAAGTGGGGTCGGAAAGAAGGTAGGACACTCCGTTGGCAACGTTTCCTTCCCAACGCAATACTTCTCCACCTTGTCACCCGTTGGAAGGAAGTTTGTGTCCCTGCCTCCCTTGGGACAGGCTCCCTCCGCATCACTGATCAGATACACCGCATCATGATCGCACTCCGACTTCGTCATGCATGCCCAACAGCTCTGATCACCGCCACACCCACCAGGAGGGACGATGATATCCGTCCTCATCCTGTCATTCAAGCCAAGCTTCTCGCATGAGCCTTCATCAGCACAGCCACCATCACCGATGGTCAGGCTTCCTGCAATCTTGCCACCAGGAAAACTACTCACAGTGGAATGGGCATCCTTGCAGGCATTGCTGCCAACGCAAGCATTCGGGCCAATATCGATGTGACTTCGATAGCGAAAGGATGATGCTGACTGTTTGACCCGGCGGCCAGCTGAGTAGCATGCTTTGGGGCTGATGCATGCGCCAGTCTGGATGGTCACATCACCGTGTGATCGATGTCCCACCCCTTCACAGGATTGCGTGTTGGTACATGCACCTTCACCAACGAATGTCACTCCGGTGATGAATGGATTGATCTCGTTCTGATTCATGGATTCGCACGCACTCACGTCAGTGCAAGAGGCGTCGAGGATGAGAGGGTTCGGTCCCATGTCCTTGCATGCGCTGTCACCGACGCACGCAGTGACGGCAACGGTCATGAATGGCGGATAGTTGGAGTTGGAAGCAGAAGCGGTAATTGAGGTGCATCCTGTCGATCCTTGGCAGCATGGATCGGCGGCGGGAGGAGACAGAGCCATCCCGATGGACATGCATGCCGCCTTCATCGCATCCGGTCGCTCAGTGACGAGGACGGTCTTGGTGGTCGCCACCAGAGTGAGTTGCTCAGCAAGGATATCGCTGGTTGCGTACTTGTGGAAGAGCTTGCGCGCCGCACCCTCTCCCAAGTTCCCTGCACATCCGAAGAAGTTCTGCAGCGCCGTGGATTCCCTCACAGCGGTCACTGCCTCGCGGCATGATGGCTTGGCAGAGTTGCAGATGATGGTCTTGGGTTTGGCCTCTTCTGGTGTGAGGATGGTGACGCCGTCAGGCTTGCAGACAACGGAGATGATGGAATCAAAGTCCATCGGGGGAGATGAGGGAGCTGATGTTGGTGGCACGGACGATGCAGCCGTGGGAGGGGAGGTCGGGGAGCGTGTGGGATCGACGGTTGGATGGGCGCTTGGAATCCATGTGGGCGTGGTGGTGAGATCTGTAGCCTCTTTGGAAGTTGAAGGCATTGGAGATGGCGAAATGGAGGGTTCGAGGAGGCCGTTCTTGTTTGTTTTGACACTTTTGTTGTTGCCGGCGCCGAAAGCGGCCTTGAGGGTGCGAGTAGCTTGTAACGCCAGGTGCATCTCATCGATTGTGTCTGCGGTCGTATCTCCAGAGAGGCGCGCTTCCACCATTGTCATGAAGGTGACAAGGAGAGTGGTGATGATGATTGTCTTGACGTTGATCATCTTGATCATCTTGATTTTCGTGTTGGCTTATGTGATTGAGTGATGGAGATTGTTGTTGCTGTTGGTGTTGGTGTTGCTGTTGCCTTTCTTTCCTATTCGAATTGGAGTGTGTTGATTTTGTGGGAAAGAGTAGTGGTAGCAATCATTTTGCCTCCAGTGTTGCCTCCAAACGATGCCAAAGGGCAAGGCCTCGTCTGTTGAAGTGGTTCAGTCCATGTTTGTGCTACCTCGTTCGTGCCATTCCGGCAAGTGAAGGATCCCTCTTTCACCTCATGTTTCTTTCAACCAGTCTTCACTCAGAAACGACACGTGAATGCGATTGCCAACTGATGAGAGTATCAAGCAGAATGAACCCTGTGGCTGAAGAGGGAACATGCGTAGCCGTAAGGTACATAGAGTGTCATGTCTCGCATCGCCTTGAATCGCACACTGATCTACACTGCGATTGAAATCTGTGAGTATCTCCAAGTTGGAAACGAAGTATCAGAAAGCACCGACTGCCCTCCGCATGCAGGATGGATACGTTCGCATCGCGTGTTGACCGTGTGCGACGTTGCCCATGGTATTGCTGAACCTTCGCCAAATCAAAATGACATTGGCCCACCCCAGCCTGTGCCCCTCTCTGTTCCTTCGCTCTGGCCTTTGATCTTGCCCTTGTCCCATGAGAGTCTCGATGCGTCATTGGAGACGCACTTCGCTGCGCATCGCAGACCACCACACCATCTTGATTGCCGGCACCTGCCGAACACTTCAATGTGTGTGTGGTTGGCACCGAGGATTCTCAGACCAAACGATGTGGTTACGAGAAAAGAAGAGAAGAAACGGAGTTGCGGTAATTGCGTATTTCTTTCAGTTACTGAGACCATTCGATACATTCGTCCGTCTAGCTGAATACGACCTAGACATCTCCCCCTTTCTCTCTCTTTGTTTGGGGCCGTCGCACTTTCCGCACTACTATACATTATGCCGCGCATGTGCGATGGCTCTGCAGAGCGAGAAGTAGAGTTCGAATCATACAATCTATTATATGTATAATAGTTGAAATGACTCGCCTACAGATCCACATCTGGCAATGTGTGCCCGTATGTAGTGGTACGCGTGTGTCAGAGAATGGACAAGAGTACGCATATTCCACGAACCATGGCAGAAGGAAGGGGCGCCCTGTGACCACTCATGCGCATGTGCGGGATGCGAGCTGCGCAACCTCTGCTGTGCAGATGCAGTGTGATACAACACCACAAGAAGAGTACAAGTCGAATTCAATACTCGTACTCGTGGTATTGCGACACTACAAATGCAATTATCTCCACTTTGGCTCCTTTCATACAATTACTGTTATTATACATGATTCTCGGTATGTCCACGTGGTGGATGTTGGTGACGCTCATATTGTACTCTCTATTCGTACTCGCACCAACGACGGCGGCATCCGCTCTGGTTGACCCTATGCAATTCAGAGTACGTACGAGTACTGCTCATACGATACTCGAGTATGCTTGGCATCATCTGGACAGAGCAGCGGGTCCCTGCAAAAGATGGTAAATGATATCGGACTGGGCGCTTTGGATGTTGTCGTGTTTCAGCGGCATGAAGGACGAGCCATCCCAGCATGTCTGCTCCGCCCGCGCCAGCACCTGCGCCCACAGCGACGTCGGGAAGTTGTGCTCGCGCAGCAGACGCCGTCCTCCAGCGTTGAGGATGAGGTAGAATTCGATCATCTCCTGCCATTTCTGCATGCGCTTCTTCGACATCGTCGTGCCCGGCAGCAGGACCTCCTCCAGCTCCCAGTGGATCTTGACCGCCTCACACAGCTCGCGTGCGCCGACGGAACCGAAGGGATTGTCCTTGAGGTAGAGACGTTTGAGGGATGACAGCTCGTACAGCCACATGGCGAGGATGCAGGCGCTGGTGTCATTGAGGCCGCAGTTAGTGAGGCAGAGCTCCTGCAGCATGCCGGACGTGGAGATGGAGCAGGACAGGCTGCTGACATCCTGTTCGCAAAGGTAATGGCCCGACAGCGACAACTTGCGAAGCGAGCAGTTGGCCTGCAGCGCGCCCATGAGCACCGGCAGATCTGGCAGCACTTCCGTGCGGTACCGGTAGTTGACGAGCTCCAGCTGCGTCAAACGGCAGTGCCTTGACCGCAGAATTTCTGCCAACGCTGGAATTCCCGCCGTGCTGCAGGCGCTGTTCTGAAGGACCAGCTTCTTGAGCGTGGGGTGCTTTTTGAGGGCCTTGAGGATGACGCTGAGATGGAGCTCTTCATCCTCGTCGGCGTTGGATCCGAATTGCTTGCCGGAACGGATGAGCTTGAGCGTCGTGAGGGATGCGTTTCGCTTCAATCCTTTCGCCAATGCCTTGGACGCTGCTAGGTTGGTTCCCGAGATGGAGACGCTGAGCTCCTGCAGCGCCCTGCATGTGCTGATTCCTTCACCGAGGGCCTTGGCAGCTTCCGGTGACAAGGGCGCCTGAATTGCCAGCCTTCGCAGGTGAGTATTGCGCGTGAGGCCGCGTCCCAATGCCGAAAAATCTGGCCGTGGACAATCGGTGAGCATGGTCAATTTCTGCACCTTGCTGTTTGCGTAGATGGCATCGATCAATTGGTTGACCTTCCCCGTGCAATGGGCGATGTGAACACCGACGCGGAAACGCTTGAAGTGGAGCATCTCCTGAACGGCCTTGACAATGACGTCGTCCACGTGGATGGCTGAAATGTAGAGTTCCGTGAACGTGGAATTCTTACTGAGCTTCGACAGGCGCTTGACGATGGCATTGCTGTCGCCCTCGCCCGTGAGGAATAGCATTTGGCAGAACATGCTTGTGTATTTTCTGTTTTCTGTTTGCTGTCTGCTGTCTGCTGTCTGTTGTTTGTTTTTGTGTTTGTGCTTGTTGCTAATCTTTGTTGTTGATGTTCTTTGTCGTGTGTTTGGCTGATTTGTGGTTGTTTGTGATTTGTGATTTGCGACGGGCAATGCGTTTGTGTGTGTGCGTGTTGTGCGGATGAATTTGAAGGTGGCGAAGGAGTTCCCTTTTTTAAAATCAAATGAAGGCGCACGACTCCGCGATGTGTCACTGAAGACGATCTGGTTGAAGTCGGGCGGAGTTGTTCCTTCACGATCGTGTGATGGGGAGAGGATGATCTAAGATTGGAGTTTGATGTTCGATGTTCTGAGAATGGGCGGACGGAGAGAGAGGTTGGTATTGATAGAGTAAACGTTCACTTGATTGCCTCTTGATGGACCACTCTTGATTGGTTGATTGATCGATTGATCGATGAATTGGTTTTACGATTTGGTGAGAAGAGGTCCTTGTTGTGAACAGATGGTTGATGGGGCCGCGAGTGGATGCTCACGATTGTGCAGTTGCCACGTTTCTCTCTTGAGGTTTGGGGATCTGGGGTGCGCTTTGCGTTTCTGTTTGCAATGCGAATTGTTGATCGCCGCTTTGATGATTGTGGGAGCGTCCGAACAAATTGTATTGGGGAAGGGGCAACTGCCAAGGGTGTGGATGATGTGGATGATGCGGATGGTGTGGATGATGTGAGTGTTTGTTTGTGTTGTAATGCGCTCTGCTCTGCTCTACTCGACGAGCATTGGTCACAGGATGATGCGCATTGGTGTTTGGTTGATTGTGTGATCGTTTAGCTGGTTACACCCTCGTTCGAATACTGATCGAGCACTCTCTTTTGCCTCGGCTCTCCGTTTGTTCTGTTTGTTCTACTTGTTCTGTTCTGTTGGATTGACGATCGATGATGTTCGTTGGTGAGCGCTTTGTTGTTGATGTGTGTCGCTTCGTCGTTGGTGATGATGTTGCCTGTTGACATCACCACCACCTCTCGTTCACTCTCACAGAACAACAGAAAAATGAGGTTGGCATCACCGATCGCGCGCCAGCACGACAATTCAAACAGGAATAATCTTCCGTGTTCGAACATTCCGAGTGACATACTCGTGCCCATGCGAATTCTGTGATTTCATTCACGCATCACAAGGCTTGTGTATTGGGCTGAATCCCAACGGCTCCTTCGTTGTGTGCATGTGTCGCCGACAGACACGGCGCTCGATTTGGTATTTAACAGCGTGACAAACCCACACATAACCTTCTGCGCCCATGTGACACGCAGCAAACAACGCACGGATGGTTGTTCCGGTTGCAAACTGGCGAACCGTGACACTAAGAAGCGTAGCGTGAATTTTGGCGCCATGATGGTGATGCCAAAAAGCAACCTCATCACTCCAAACAAGCCCGATCGAAACTCCGCTTCCTGACCTCTCAACAAGCCCCAGCGCGATACTTGAGTTGAGAGAGGAGAGAGAGAGCCAGAAGGAGGGGGAGATTCGGAACAATTGGTAATGACAAGAAGAGACGAAGGCTGCAAGGTGATGCGATGTGATGTGACGCTTGGCGGCAAGTACAAGTTCGCAGATTGGCTTGTGGTGTCATGGGATCTGATGACATGATGTCTGATGGATGCGATCTGACGCGACGCGCTGCTCTGGACCGAGGCCTTTTCTGTGGTTGTGGCTGTTGCCTTTGCTTCTTTTTCTTTACACTTCGTCCCAAACAACATCATCTTTGTTGACACGGACCATACCGTATGAGTACGAGAAGGCGCAAGTACGAATAGAGCAGAACACTCTCCAAGTTACACTGCCCAACACACTGATCACTATGCTATGCAGTGGCCGTCGCGCCAGGTGCGTGCCTGAGAAATGCACGCATCCATTTCTTGGCACCGCAACTCAAGGGTTCCGCAGCCGCTCTCCTGCGCTGGCACAATCAACACTACTTTCTGGAGAGCATGTTTGCATTCGGAATCCTCTGGGCTATATCTAATCCCACTCTCTACTATTATTACAATAACATTTTGTATCGCCTATAGTCGTAGCAGAGCAGTGCTGTATTGTGTAGTATAATATGTTGCAGATCGGCGAGTCGATGGCAACGACGAGGACACTGATGGCGATCATAGCACGGTGCGTGCGACCTGTTCGTGCCACCTCCGCTCCCCTCTCTTGCTAGCAGATCGATTCTGTTTCCGTCTCCTCACCGTCGCTGTCGCATATGGCAGGATCGGCGGTATCTTGTGACACAGGCTTTGCATCCATGGACGCTGTGTCTGTCACCATCACTGTCGATGGTGTTGCGTCCGTCATTGCTGTTGCCGTCAATCGTTTCCGAGGTAATCGGTAGGCCGACCGGGCTTTTCGCTTCGTGCTTCCCATCCCCATGACCACCACTCGCTTGGCTCCATTGGGCGTTGACTGCGCGGTCTCGCTGTTGTTTTGCGTCTTCTCCGGTTGATTGGGTGATTGGCTGTTTGATTGTCCGGAAGGCGACAGCTTGTTGACGTCGATACTCATCTTCACCACTCTGTGACCAGCAGCCAGCTTCTTTCGCGATGACGAAGGCAGCTTGCGTTGATTCGCTTGAGATGTCGTTGACTTCGTCTTTAGGTTTGCGGAATCGGCTTGGTTCTTAGCCTTTCCTTTCGGTGGTGACGGAGATGCCTTGGCGCTCTTGGCGGTGGTCAAGGGAAGCCGACTCTTCTTCCACGATGCTGTCTTGGTCGTCACTTCCCGGACGGTGCTGTTGCTGTTGCTCTTGGAAGCGGAATGTTGCGCTGTGCTGGAACTCTTCTTGCTTGCGGCATGTTTCTTCTTTGTCGTCTTCGACGTGGAAGATATCGGCAGGGCCTTCTTGCGTGCTCTTTGCGCCTTCGCGATTGCACTTTTGGTCTCCTTGGCTTGGCGGCGACCTGCCTTCGTAACTTCGAGAGCCAACCTGGCCTTCGTCGCCTCAGCCAGCTTTTTGGCAGCCTCCTCTTCTGCGGCTTTGGCCTCTGCCGCCGCTTTAGCCTCCGCTTCTGCTGCAGCCTTGGCCACGGCGGCCAGCTCGGCGCTCAGCTCGAAGATCTCCATCGCCGTCAGCCGGTAGGACCAGATGAAGCGAGGTCGTCTGGCGCTCTGCGGGTCGTTGCCGTCCAGTTTGCACAGCAATCCAACGCTGAGGAAGACGTTGGCGATGTCGTACAGGCGGCGTGTTTTCGTCTTGTGCCCACGCACCGCGGCTCCTCGCATGTCGTCGATCTCCTTCTTGGATAGATGTTTGAAGTCGGGGTGCTGGACAATGGCGTCGTTTTCGGTTATGCCATCTTTCATTGTGGTCAGGAGCTTGTTCTCCATCGGCGAGCCTTGGATCATTTCGGACGTCTGCGGCAACGACAGGGTCTCGTGTCCCAGAAGGTACATCTTGAGAAACTCGCGACTGAGCCGCGCCAACGACTTGCTGTCCTGATCCTCCATCTGCTTTGCAATGGGCGACTTGGTGGGAAAGCCGTTGGCCTGCGCGATGTCGGGGTAGTTCTCGATCGCTTCCGCTTGAAGCTTCGAGAAGAAGACATCGAGGTTGGTCGTTCCGTTCCAAAAGTACGTGTTCTTCTGCTTCCTGGTGACGATCGAAAGTGCCTCCAAAATGTTGACGACGTCGTAAATGCGTCGTCGTTCCACACCCAGCATGACCGCCGCCTCATCCAGCACGACGAGCGATCCGGTGGGGCTCTGGGAGAAGACTCTCATGAAGTTCTCGGCCAGCACACCCAGCGATTTGCGCTTCCTCGAATACATCGACACCGGCTGCTGCGGTGCAAGGTACGGAGGCGATGTGCACACTTTCCTGTTGACCTGGAACGTGGCTTGCTTCTTCTTCTTGGTCGGAGTTGGCGTGACCAGCGAGTACGCGCAAGATGCCAATCGAGCCAAAGATGGGCTTGTGCCATCGTGACCGGTGGGAACACGACCTTCGGAATTTGCATTTCCAGCAGCACCTGCCACCATGGAAGCGTTTGTGGTTGGTAGAGCCTGAGACATGGAGGACGACGACTGAGCCATACCTGGACTGGCGATCTTGTCGACGATTGAGGAGTTGACCATGCTGGGTTGTTCCGAACTGACGCCATTCTCACCGTGATGACCGCTCGCCGTCTGCTCCGGAAGTCGTACGCATGCAAATATGATCACGCCGTAGTGGTAGCCGTAGCCATCGTTGTCGCCGGTGTGGGTGATACGGCAAAGCCAGAGATCGAAATCAAAACAGACCGAGTGAGATGAAGGAAAAGTTGGGACTTTGCCGTGCGGAGACAGTCGATTTGAACTTGCGTTGAGTTGTGTAGTATGACAGCCGTTCATGATCACGTCTCATCGCACCCATCACACCGCAATGTATGACATCACAGAATCGCATTGGGCCGTTGAGATGTGCCATGCTGATGTTGCGCAGAGATTGACACACACACATGCACACGCACACACAACCAAAGCAGGAAACGTACCTGGTTTGGATTTTGAGTTGCTGCGTGCATCGCTTCAGCGCCGTTGAGCAGAGCGGTGTAAGGATAGGCCTCGGATGATGTCTTGTGCGCCTTCGAGGTGGAGTGATCCGCCAGCCAGCCGAGCCCGTGCGTAACGAGGGTGTAGGGCTTGTAACCTGCTGGCGTGGTCACCGGCTTCGTTCCAGCGACTGGGTAGTCCTGTGCTTGCATCTCCTGCTGTTGTCCCTGTGCCTGTGTTGGCACTTGCACATATCCATCGGCGCCTCCAGCCGCAGCCGCAGAAGCTGATGTCGACACGAGGTTCCCGTTGGCTTGTCCGTCCCCATTCTCTCCGAGTTTACTTGGTGCCCCCGTACGCCTCGGCGTCTCCAAGTTGCCCCCAGCAACTGGCGAAATGGCCACTCTTCCCGCGGGCTGAGCCCCGTTTGCTGACAATGACGGTGCAGCAGGCGAGGCGTGCATTGCCGTGTGGGAGATGGATGCTGATCCTGCCTGGGCGCCTGCATACGTCTGATGGTGAGTAGCCTGACCGGTGGGGTCATCGTGGGACGCATCCATGGTCTTCCTTGCACGCTCCCGCAACTGCGACGCAGGTGGGGAGTTCTTGAACAGCTGCTTCCTCGTGAGCGAACTGGTTTCGTCATATCGCGAAGGACTTCCGTGGGTATTGTCAGCGCCTGCACCCGGCTGACCGATGTGGGGTCGCATGTGTTGCAACGAGGACAGGGCGAATGCGGCGGCGGCCGTTGGGGACACTACCTTTCCCTTCTTCTCGCCCGTGATGACCTGGTCCTCGTCCGGAGATGCGTATCCTGATTCCTCCAACGAGACATGAGTGCCACCCTCAGCTGGAGGAGTGAATGCGGCGAATGGTTTCCCCTTGGCAGGCGTCGAAGACAGGGTTGGCTGCGGTTGTTGTTCGTACCCATGGGCATGGACGTTGCCAGGGACAGTGCCATGAGCACGGGCATGGGCAGGCCGGAGCACTTGCACAACCGCGTGTGGATGCGCAACTATTTTGCGCTTCTTCCCATCGGCATTGTCCACGAATGTGCTTGTTGGCACGCGAACGGCCTGGGCAATGGCAACTGCAACGGGCACGTGCGCTTGCACAGGCAACTGCATGTGCGTTGCTGCGCGATGCCTCTTGGATCCCGAAGACTGCGGTAGCTGCGGAGACGTCGCGGGGGGCGATTGGACCTCCTGGGAAGACAGGTCGGATTGCTTGGGGCTTGGCGTGGTGGTGACAGCAGGGGCCGTTGTCAGAGCGGTGGTGGCAGGAGCAGGGGACTCCGCTTGCGCGTCCTCTTCGGGCTGCAGATGGGCATCCGCAATGGGCGGTGGCCGTGCCAAGAGCTGATTGGCCGTGGCCTGGTCGCGCGGGTGGTCGCTTGCGAGGGTGTTGGTCATTGTCACAAGGTGAACCATGACGTCGCTTTGTTTTGCTTTGCTTTGCTTCTGCGTTACCTGTGAGATCTGACGCTGTCTTCCGACAATGAACGGTCGAGCGTCGCTTGTCCAATAGAACTACGTTCCACTTCGCAATTGTTGCCTCCAACGGCTGGGAGAGGGATCTGGGCTTTGGTTTGAGCCTTGTCTTCTCGTTGTTGCAAGGGTGTGCCTCCTTTTCCAACACGTTCTTTAATTGGTAATTAAGTATTTTACGTCGCGTTGTGTTGTGTTGTGTTGCGTCGCGTTGTTTGGGTTGGTTGCGGCCGAAGATGCGGACACAGGCTCTCTGCCACGATCGGTATTGGTGGCGGTGGTTGTTGCGTGGGTTGGTTTGTGGCGGGAGCGATGAGCAGGAGAAAACGAAGGCACTGGGCCGCGAAAGCACGGAAGACGCGAGAAAAGAAGTTTGCGCGCCAACTGGCACAACAGGCTTTTCGCGGGGTTTGTGTCTTGTGTGCGGTTTGCTCGTGTATTCGTGACTTGGCCGAGACGCTTGCGGCGAATTTGCGCGGTGCTCTCGGTGTGCGTTGCTTCGGTTGAGTCCGCCGTGTGTGCGCGCCCGTTTTGATGAAGCTGCTGTGGCTCTCCTTGATGATGCTGGTGACGGATGGCTTGCCTCCGGCTGGGTTGCTTGGGTTGCGGTTGCGGATGCGGTTGCGTGGGGAGGGCAGAGTGCAAGGATATTGTGTGTCTGTGCTTGCGTTGGTGGTGGAGAGGCGTTGGGTTTGATGCATTTTTGTGGTGGTTGCCGCGGTTGGGCTGTGTGTTTTGGTGGTGTTGCCGTACGTTCAATCAGTACCAGGCATGATTTTCGGCGCGAGTTCGAAGGCGCGCGAGATTGCACACATCGATGGCGCGCTTTTTTTCGAAGATGTGCACAATGGGCTCCTGGGAGACGTGAAGTATAGTATCATACGATACTACATAGTACCTCATGGATATCGTATACTACGAATGTGTACCAAACATACGTTAATAAACGTTAAAGTTGAATCCGCGCAGATGGAGTGGCACGTTGACGTGGTGGGAGTGACGATGCTGCAATGTACGTGTTCCCATGACGTCATGAAGTGCTCTGTTAAGTAAGTGCAACGCGGGATGAGGGCATTGTCAACCGAAGGTTAAGTGTGTGTCTGCATACGTTTTATCCAAGATACCATCGTGAGGTGTCAGTGGTCCACATCACACCACACACGAGCATTGCACACTTGCACACGATCGGAAGAGGAACAAGAACAAATAAGACAACAACGGGCGGAGTGAAAGCTACAGGTACAGCGACAACGGAGGAATAACAAGAACAAGAACAACAACGTCAACGAAAACGCACGCCACAGAAAAACGATCAGAAACGAATCGATGTGGGATGGCCGAGAGCAGTGGCGCCAATGCATTCTTCTGTCCCATGTGAGTGCGTGTTGATGGCTGATGGTTGGAGGAGGTTGATGTTCCACAACAACCTACTGATGCTGATAGTGGTCCAACCATCACAAACACCTCTCGCCCACATTCTCGTCACATTCTAGTAACTCCAGCAACTTCAACGATCGATCGAACGAACGAAGGAACACACAAACAAACGCACACGCAACCACATACGCAACCACATACGCAAAGCAAGGGAGGAACACGTGAGGGCAACGGGAAAGTCGAGACAAAGAAGGACTTCAATCGACCATTACTTCGCCTCATCGCATCATAAACCATCCACCGGCACCAAACCAAACCAAACCAAACCAAACCAAACCAATTCGATCAGTGCCTTCCACTGAACTGAACTGCATTTCAATTCTATCCCATTCCATTCCATTCCATGGCAAACAAGTGAACATCTGTTCTGCGTACCAATACTCTGCTCGCATCGAGCTCCTCCATCAATTCTCTTGGGTCACCTTTCAACTCTACAGTAAAAGCAACAGCAAAGGCAGAAGCAAAGGCAGAAGCAAAGGCAGAAGCAAAGGCAGAAGCAAAGGCAGAAGCAAAAGCAAAAGCAAAAGAAAAGTTGGAAATCGAAAGGATAGACAGAGTGAGTGACAGACAATCATGACGTCCCAAATTCTTTTCCTCACCGGGCTCGACAGCCAATCCATCGTGGAGAGGCTGAACAAGCTCAAGAACGACACCGCTCTCACGGAGCTCTACATCAGCCTCATCTACATCGACCAGATGGTTTGCGACTGCATCGTCGACGTGCTACGTTCGAAGGAGCGGACGTGGGATGGAATTCACTTGGCGCATTGCACCGGCAAGGTCGACGTCGTCATCACCAACGCCCTCGAGCAGGGCAGCGTGCGAAAGATCACCCTCCTCCCGGATGGCCACATGATCGACGACAAGTGTCTCTACGCCTTGGCAAATGGACTCAAGAACACCAAGACCGCCGTCGAAACTCTGGTTCTGCGCGTCAACCTCTGCACGGATCTCGCGGTCGCATTGGCGGAAGGCCTGGCATCCAACGCAGCGCTCGAAGACCTCAGCCTCATGCTGTCCGCCTCCGATCGCAGGGCCATCGCCGCATTGGCACGTGGACTGCAGCAAAACACCAACCTCAAACGCCTGCGTCTCAATCGCTGCTCGTTGGAAGACGGCCACGTCTCTGATCTCATCCGCGCGCTCGACAGCCACACCTCGCTCGTCGAGCTTTCCGTGCAGGGCAGCTGCTGCAGGTCCAAGGGCATGATCGCCATCTCCAGCCTGCTCAAATCCGACAGCAAGAAGCTCGTCAAGCTGGATCTCAGCAACCAGCAGGAGCTGGCCACCGACACTTGCGCCGTCTCCTTCCTGGCATCGGCCTTGCCCACGAATCGAACCCTCTCCTTCCTTGACTTGTCCAGCAACAAGCTCAGCGAGGGCGACGTCACCAGCCTTTCGGCAGCGCTCACGGAAAACACAACCCTCACGGAGCTGCGGCTCAACAACTGCAGCATCTCAGACCGCAGCGTCATGACGATTGCCGATCATCTGCCGCACATGAAGGGACTTCGGACGCTGTGGCTGTACGGCAACCGGTTCGACAAGGCCGGTGCCCGCCGGCTGCTGGATGCCGTCAAGCACAATGCCGGTCTGCATCAATTGCTCCTGCCGAAGGATCGCAGCGATGCCGTCAACTGGATACAGAAGGAGATGGAGTACTACCTCATCCTGAATCGTGGCGGACGGCGGCTGCTCACAACCTCGCGCGGATTTCCAATATCGGCCTGGCCGAATGTCTTCAACCGCGCCAAGCACATCAAGTGGAATCGGGTGGAGCAGGATTCTGCCGAAGCCGACGTGCTCTTCTTCATGCTTCAGCAGGCGCCGTCCCTGCTGAGACATCGCATGCCACTGGCCAAGTGAACTCCACATTCACATCAGCTCAGCAACAACTCGCCCAGACCTCCGTCATGTCGGAGAGGCCGCGCGGAACGATACAGAAGCAAACGCATGGTAGGCGCGACGAGCAACTGCACCAACAACAGGAACCGGGAGCACACTCCTGCATCAGCGCGGCGGGAAGATCAATCCCAAGATCCTCCCAGTCGCTGCATTGTAACAGTATCTTCGAAAGAAATTTCTAGAGTGTAAATTTCCATCAAACAACAACTGCTTCTCCGCCGTGTTCGGGGCACATCCGTATGGAGAGTAGTGCTGCGCGAGTACTCTCGCTCCTATGCATTTGTGCTCTGTAAACACGTCTTCATGCTACTATACGTATCCGCTCAGGGTCGAGTGGAGGATTCCAAAATCATCTGCGACACTAACACGCAAAGGTACGCTTGCGAGACAACATCAGAAGCGAGCGCCAACATCCGTCGCCACAACAACGGTCATCGCCCAGGAGAGGTGGTGGATGACACACACTACAGATACCCATTGCATCAAACCGAACAATTCTATTCTATTATCATTCATTCTTTGCATTGCTTGATTCTGTGCTGCTGCGCCGATTATGCATTCAGCGCTTGAGCATGGTACCAAATGGTGCAATCGTCGATTGTTCGATGCTTGATTTGCGACAACTACATTTGCGCTCCACCTTCGTTCGTACTCCTCGTAGTACGATGGATAGAAGCGACGATGCCCCCTCATCTATCCATTCATCGAGGTCTCATCAAGGTTGATTGCCTTCGGTCACTTCTGCAAAGCAATCGCCCACAAAATCGATGCATTCCTCGTTCGTGGCAAGTCGCCAATTCTCGGCGTCCAGCGCTGTGAGCATGCGACTGGTGTAGATCTTCTTCTTCATTGCCTCGTACACCTCCATCGTGTACGTCGGAGGCTGATGCTTCTTGATAAACGATTTCAGCACCCGATAGAATGCGTTCGTGCCAGGATGATCTGGAACACCCATGCAGATGTCCAACCGACCTGGTTCCACAGCTTCGTAATCAGCATCGTCATCGTGACCGTCATGGTCGTGGTCGTCGTCGTAGAAACCTTCGTCTTCGTCGGTGCTGACATCGCGATCGAAGGATGAATTGACATCCTTGGCGCGTCTGCGTTCGTTGACGGTCTTCAGCTTGCCTTTCTTTGCGGACGGGGACTTGAGTTTCGACGATTTCGAAGGCCCGCCTTTGTCGGCATTGTGACGTTGCTTCTCATAGTTAAAGACTTTCCCCACGAAGTCGATGCGCTCCTGCTTGGTCGCTTCACGCCAGTCCCCTTCCTCGTCGGCACCAGCACCGACGACGAACTTCCTTTCGTTCATGCGTCGTTTGATTGTCTTATACGCCCGGGGTCCGTAATTCCTTTCATCAAACTGTTTGATGTAGGCACGCACGACACGGCGGAGGTACTTCGTCCCTGGATGCCCGGGAATTATGGTGCACACATCATCCTTCTCCAATCCTACATAATTTGCATCTTCCGGCGCCACCTTCACCTTCGACTTCGACTTTGCATTTGCTTTCGATTTTGACTTTTGTTTCGATCCTGATGCCTTCTCCTTTGCAGCCTTGGAGGTAACGCTCTTCGACTTCGACTTCTTGCCTGCAGAGGAAGCCTTCTTGCGTTTGCTGCGCTGGGTCATCGCCTCGAACTTTGCGCGTCCGCGCGACACCGCTGATGCTTCACCAGCTTCGTCGCCACTATCACCACCCTGTTCATCCGCGCCAGGTGACTCAGATCCACGGTGCTTGTTTCTTCTGCGCTTTGGAGAAGATCTAGGTGAGTTGGTTCCGCCATTAGCATCGCCATCACCGTTGTCACCAGTATGCTCACGGGTTCTGCCTCTTTCGTTCTTCTCAGCTAGATTCTGCTTACCCATTGGTGCAGCGTCACCTTGGTAGTGTTGCAGCATCGATACATTCTTCTGCGGTCTCTGGCACGCCCTCAGAGCTTTGATTTCATCGTGAGCTGAATGATCCTTCAGAACGGTCACAGTGGTCTCCTCGCCTTGAGAATGCTCAGATTCGTATTCGTTGTCATATTGGAAACTGTCTTGATCATCATCGGTCTGCCGAATCCGCCCGTGGCTCTGAGCTGCTTCATCTGCTCCTTCGCCTTGCTCTGCCTCAGCTGCTTCGATGTCCTCCTCGTCAATCTCCTGAATATCGTGTGTATCGTGAGAATGGAAAGAGCCAGATTGAGACCCAAGGCCTCCGTGGATCCGCCGCTGTCGGTACTGATTGGCACCGTGGTTTGACGTCTTGCCGTACGCCTGCATGCCAGCCGCCTCACTGAGATTGTCCTTCCCGCCGAAGAGACTGGAATGGCCAGAGTCACCTCGTAAAAGGAAATCGCCGGACATGTTCTCGTTGCTGTGGGCAGAGTTCGTACCACCCAGAAGGCGTTTACGAAGCACAGACTGGACTGCGCGCCTTGCGTCTTGCCGACTTTTCCGGTTCCTTTCCATCTCTTCCTCGGACTGCGGCTTGCTGTTGGGCTCGAACAAACGTTTGAGCAGAACGTTCTTCACCGCGTTCTTCGCCTTCTCTCTATCCTTCTTGATCTGCTCCCGCTCTTCGTTGCTTTCGACCTCCTCGCCCTCGCCGCGGTTGTTGCCTTCGGCATGCAGTTCCGACTGACGATCGTGAGCATCACGATCGCGATCATACTCTTCGTCGCCATGGGCATCAACATCGTCTTCAAGACCGCAGCCTTGCTGTGCGAGAGCCAATGACTTGAAGATCTCTTCCTTTGCCTTACGCACCGCTTCCTCTTGAGCCTCAGCGTCCATTTCGACCTCATCATCGGCGTCCGGCTCATGCTCGAAGTGGGCGCCACGGGCGAGTCGAGCGTCGAGATCTTCCTCGTCTTCTTCTTCTTCACGTATGTTTCGCTCGCTGATGACATATCGATTCTTTGCTGCCTTGATGTCCGCTTCGTACTGCTCCAATGTATCATCCTCACCGGCCTGATGAAAGCTGACGGACGGTGTGAAATCACTGTGGTCGCTCTTGCTTCGGAGCCCAGTTCCGTCTTCGTTGCTCGAGCCTGTGTCATCGCCAATAGCTGAGCCATCATAATCCAAATCAGGCTCTTCGCAGCTCTGGATGTCGTCGTCGCCTTCGGAGAAGCTGTCCTTGCGATTCGTTGTTTGCCGTCTATTTCTGCCGCTGTCGTCGTCGTCATCATCATCATCGTCATTATCCTCACCAACGGTATCTCCCATATCGATTTCCACCTCGCCTTCACTCTCGCTGTCAAGTTCTGCCTCTTCGCTGCCAACGAGGCTTGGCGCCGATTCATCTTGGTGATCCATCGCTTCCCTGTCGCCAACCTCCGCGGTTGCCATGCCAGGATGGAGGAAGGCACCGTCTCCCAGATCGTCTTCGGTCGCTCGTTCATGCGTGCTGGGGAACGGTGGCCGTTCATGCAGGCTCCGAGAAAGCATGTCGGTAATATTCGATGTATTGGGCGTCGTGTAGTCGATATCTGCTTTGGAATCTGCGCTATTGCCACCTTTCATGTGCAGCATGTACCAGTGCTGCTGTTTCAGGTACTTGTACAGATCTTCTGGAGTCGATTTGCTCATCATCGCTTCAATGTCAAGATTCTCGTCGTTATCGAAGACAATGTCAATCAGACGTTTGCATTCAGCTTCGTAGTCATCGGGGACCAGCACGGCTCGCATCATCTGTTGGTGCTTCAGATCATCGCTTGAGTGAGCTGCGTCTGCGTCTACGCCTGCATCTGCAGCCTTGCGGTCATCGTTGTTGATTCCAGCCTCGCTGCGATCTTTCTCGACTGCATTCATAATGCCATCGTCATCGTTCTTGTCCTTGTGTGCCGCGCGGCCCCTTCCAAGTGCACCCAGGAAACGCGTCCCCAGGAAACTCCGGCCGCCTTTATCTGCCTTGGCTTCTTGCTCGTTCGCAGGTGGTGCCTTTGTTGTGAATGGCTGATCCTGCGCTGCGCCCGTGACTGTGCCAGCATGAACTCCTTCGCCATCATCAACACCACGAGCGTCGGTACCAGCATCTGCATCCTGGTCTGTGGTTTCTCCAGGCGCTTCTGATTTTAGTTCTGCGGTGTCCTTTGCGTCCCTGTTGCGCGCTGTCCCAACCGTTGTGCTGACCTTCTCAACGATGCCCTTCGGGATGAAGGACTTGGCCTTGTTCCAAGTTTGATCAATCTCCTTCTTGTCGGCAATGGTCTTCAACCACTTCCATCGTGGTTTATTCGACTCCTCCGCACCTTCTGCGTCCTCTGCAGCTCTTGTCGAGCTGTCGTGCTGCTCATCGTCTTTGTCTTTGTTCCCGTTGTTGCCATCGTTTCCATTGCCGTCATGTTCTTCGTCGGCGTCAGCATCGTCGTTCTCGACGACGGCATCGATTTTGCTGTCCGTGTTTGGATTGGGTGGTTTGGTGCCTGCTTTTGATGTTGCGTGTGGTTGGATGCTTTCACTCTTGCTTTCCAACTTTCTCGTACCATTGCTGTCCAGATGAGGTTCTTCTCCGTGTTCGCGAGACACGTTGTCTTCACTATCGTTGCTCTTGGCGTCCTCGTCGCTGTGTTGGAGCTGTCCAGGAAGTTTGCCTTTGTCGCCAACAGACTGCACCGCAGAGTTCGGGAGGAGGCTCTTCTCGTGGACAGGCTGCATGAATGAGGATGTCGGGAGTCGACTCTTGTCGATCTTTCCGGTAGGTACGTCATCCTTTGAATCACGCTCGCTTCCAGCAGCATGATCCTTCTCAACATTGACGGCACCTGTCTCATTTCTCTCCAATAGCTCGGTCTCGTCATCTTCGGCTTTGGCATGCCCGTTCTCTTGCCCGTGGTCGATGCTAGCATCGGCCTCTTGTTCGGTTGATATCGTGGCAGATTCAGTCCCGATGTCGCCATCGTCGTCATCTTTGGCCACGTCTCTGTCACTCGAACCAGCTTCGTCGGGTCTACTGTCGGAGGAGGCGTCTTGGTCAGGATCCTGCGAGTCTCGTGCGTCTTGATTCATCGGAAGTACATGCTTGCCGTCGGTGCTAGCCATGACACGAACGCCATTGGATGCTTGATGACCATCATCTGGCAGCAACTGCTTGTCAGAAGGACTATCCTTGTCGACATGCTGGTCATTCTTTGGCGTCATGGCGCTTTGGTCCGGCATGCCGTCTGTGATTCCCGCTGGCAAGGCAAGGTCATTGCTTTGCATTTCACTCTGACCTGATGTGCCCGTTGAATGTGTTGCCACCTCTGCCTCCTTTGCTCCCTCTACTTGTGACTTTGGATCCTCATGCTGGCTATTTTTGCCTTGCTCGATCCCAAGGACTCGGAGCTGTTCTTTGATGAGCTCCTCCTGTTGCTGCTTCTGGGCTGCCAGTTCCTCTTCCCGCTTTTTGCGTCCGAACAGACCCCCAAAGAATCGGCCTCGTCCCCTTGGAGATGTCAGAGGCGACGTCAGCGGCGATACTATTGGCGATTTCGTAGCTTCCTTGTGAGTAGGCGTATCCTTCTGAGCCTCTCTTGTTTGTGATCGTGGTTCGGCCTCGCCAGCGCCGAGCAGGTCGCTCGCACTTGTGTTGCCACCGTCGGCGTGGCTGGTTGCCCCAGCATCGACACTATCACCACTCTCTTGGGCTTGGATAGTTCGTCCTTCATCCGTTTCATCCTGTCGCTCCGTTTCGGTAGCAGCATCAGCAGCAGCGATGGCAGAAGTGGCTCCATCACCATCACCATCGCCGCCATGACCAACATCTTCTGCTTCTCCACCATCGCGATTATCCTCCTGGTCGTTATCTGTAGTTGGCGGTACAGTATTGGCCGCTTCGATGAGATCGATAGTCTGTGACGATTGGCCTGCAAGCCCCATTGCTTTTGTCTCATGCTCATCCTCGCCCACACGTTCATCCTCACTCATACTCTCATTCTCAGTCTCGTTCGCTTCGTTGCTCGGTGGCGCTTGCTCTTCTTCACCCATGTCTGCGCCATTCTGGGATCGCTCTTGTGTTTCGCGGTTTCCTCTTGCCTTGGTCGGGCTGATCTCGGCATCCTCTTCGGTTTCATCGACACTGCCTTGCTCTGGATGTACCCGAGCGCCGACTTCGTCTTCTTCCGAATCTTGACCAGCTTCCACTTCCTCTCCGGCATCTTCTTCATCAACCAGCTGCTCTGAGTCATTTTGCGCAGGTTCCATTCGTTCTTCGTCATGATCAGAGGCATCTTGCGAGATACCTCTTTCTGCCTCTTCCTCCTCTTGTTGTTGCTCTTGTTGTTGCTCTTGTTGTTGCTCTTGTTGTTGCTCTTGTTGTTGCTCTTGTTGTTGTTGCTGCTGCTGCTCCAGCTGCTGCTCCGCCTCATGCGAGTGCAAACTGGCGTCTTCTGCGGCTTGGAGAGCTTCGTCTTCGGTAGCAAGTCGCTGGGCTTCTTGTTCTTCAGCGAGCTTCCTCTCGTCTTCTTCTGCCAACCGACGAGCCTCCTCTTCCTCTTGTGCCATTCGCAAAGCTTCTGCTTCTGCCTCAACTCTCTGTCTCTCGGCTTCCTTCTCTTCGGCAGCGAGTCTGTCAGCCTTCGCTTTGTCTGCCACTCTCTTGGCCTCCGCTGCTTCAGAAAGTCGGCGAGCTTCCGCCTCCTCTTGTGCACGCCTCAATGCCTCTGCCTTTGCTTGCTCCTCAAGCCGCAATCGTTCGGCCTCTTCCTCGGCAGCAATCCGCTTCGCCTCTGCCTCTGCCTCTGCCTCTTTCTCGGCAATGAGTCGAGCCTCTTCTTTTTCAGCGAGTCGTTGCGCTTCGGCTTCTGCCTCCTCCTGCCGCAACCGTTCAGCTTCTTCCTCAGCGAGCCGCGACTTTTCGGCTTCTTCCTCGGCGATTCGCTGGGCCTCTTCTTCTTCGGCAATCCGTCGAGCCTCTGCCTGCTCTTCTGCGATACGCCGAGCTTCTTCCTCTTCCTCAGCAAGCCGAAGGCGCTCTGCTTCTTCCGCTGCCTGCCGTGCTTCGTCTTCAAGGCGCAATCGTCCCGCCTCTTCCTCGGCAGCGACCCTCTTTGCCTCTGCCTCCTCTTCAGCAAGGCGTCGAGCTCTCTCCTCTGCAACTACACGCAACCGTTCAGCTTCTATTGTTTCTGCTTCTGCTTCTGCAATGCGCTGGGCCTCTTCTTCTGCTTCGAGTCGCAATCGTTCTGTTTCCTTCTCTTCCTCAATGCGCAGTCGATCTACCTCTTCTTCTTTGGCTGCAATTCGTTGTGCTTCTGCCTCTTCCTCAGCAATACGTCGAGCTTCTTCTTCCTCCTCAATGCGGAGTCGTTCTGCCTCCTCCTCGACAGCAAGCCTCTCGGCCTCTTCTTCCTCTGCGAGATGACGAGCTTCTTCGGCCTCAAGACGAAGTCGTTCTTCTTCCTCCGCTTCGGCGATTCTCTTGGCCTCTTCCTCATCAGCGAGACGACGAGCTTCCTCCGCTTCTGCTTCCAGCTGTATTCGTTCCGCCTCTTGTTCTGCTTCATGTCGCAGTCGTTCTGCCTCTGCCTCTTCGGCGATTCTCTTGGTCTCTTCTTCCGCGAGGCGGCGAGCTTCTTCTGCTTCTGCTTCGAGTCGTAGTCGTTCAGCTTCCTCCTCTTCCTCAATACGGAGCCGGTCTGCCTCCTCCTCAGCAGCAATCCTTTGTGCTTCTGCTTCAGCTATTCGTTTTGCTTCTTCGGCTTCGAGGCGCAACCGTTCTACCTCTTCGTCAGCAGCAATTCGTCGAGCTTCCTCTTCTTCGACGATTCTCTTGGTCTCTTCTTCTTCCGCGAGGCGTCTAGCTTCTTCCGCTTCGAGTCGCAATCGTTCAGTTTCCTCCTCTTCCTCAATACGGAGCTGTTCTGCCGCTGCCTCGGCAGCAATCCTTTGTGCTTCCGCTGTAGCTATTCGTTGTGCTTCTTCTTCGGCTTCGAGGCGCAACCGTTCTGCCTCTTCTTCAGCAGCAATTCGTCGAACTTCCTCTTCTTCGGCGATTCTCTTGGCCTCTGTCTCTTCCTCTTTTGCAACACGGCGAGCTTCCTCCGCTTCTGCTTCGAGTCGCAATCGTTCAGCTTCTTTCTCTTCCTCAATACGGAGTCGTTCCGCCTCTTCCTCTTCAGCTATGCGCTTTGCTTCTTCTTCGGCTGCAAGTCGCAACTGCTCTGCCTCTTCGGCAGCAGCGATTCTCTCGGCCTCTTCCTCTTCTGCGAGACGACGAGCTTCTTCCGCTTCTGCTTCAAGGCACAGTCGTTCTGCTTCTTCTTCAGCGGCAATGCGGCGGGCCTCCTCCTCAGCATGAGCAATCCTCTGAGCTTCTTCCGCTTCCGCAATACGACGGGCCTGTTCTTCCGCTTCTGCTTCAAGGCGCAGTCGTTCTGCTGCTTCGGCAGCAATTCTTTTGGCCTCCTCCTCCACTTCCTCTGCGACACGCCGTGCTTCCTCCTCAGCAGCGATTCTCTCTGCCTCTTCTTCCGCAATCCGGCGAGCCTCGACTTCTTCAGCGATCTGCCGAGCCATTTCCTGCTCTTCGATAAGTTGCAATGCCACCTCTTTGGGTTGCTGTCGTTGTTCTGCCTCCTCCTCACCCGTGCTGTAAGTGTGTTGTAGGTACTGTTGATCATCTTCGCCGCCACCGCCGCTGCCGCTGTCATTGTTGTGGTTGATGCTGATGTTGTTGTTGGTATCAAAATCTTCATCACCTTCACTATCATGATCTTCGCTACCATTGCTTTCGAATGATGGTAGTCTCATTTTGGATGACATCTGAGAATTGGGGTCAGATTCATTGGATGCGATATGCAGCAACGCTGAATCTCTGTTTTCGTCAGCATTGAGGTCGGTCTCTTCATGATGATCATCATCATGACCACCAGCGTTGTCGTTGTCAGCATCGTCATCATTGTCGTCGACATCCCTATCGCTGGTGTCCCACGGATAGGCGTTGGTGGCTGGGGCGTCTGCCGTTCCCGATCCTGCGTCATCAACTTCGGTTTCGGAGAAGTCAAGATCCACTTCTTCCTCCTCTTTCTCCTTTGGTGTATTGTCTGACCTCCTAAAGATGGAACCAAAGATGCCCATGCCTCTCGATGTGTTGGGCTGTAGCTCTTCCTGTCTTGCTTTGTTGGCCTCTTCGTCTGCAGCGTTGGCTTGGTTCAATTCGGACTGCAAGTCTTCCTCGTATGATGGCAGCCGTCGAATTTCTTGGTTCAAAGAGTCATCGTCGTCGTCACCGTTGATGCTGGTATGATTGCCAACACCGACATCAACACCGGCACCGGCACCATAGTCAACACCATCGCCGTTGCGTTGACGTGGAGCTTGTGTTTCGTCTTCATCCATATCAACGTCCATTTCCAATGACCGTTCCATGGATTTGAGCTGATCTTTAAATTCCTTCAACTGACCGTCGTCATCGTCTGCATCGTGGTCGTAGCTGTCACGACTGTCGTAGTCGTCATCGTCAACCATTGATATATCATCACCAGCGCTGGAACCGACAGAAGAATACATGCTGTCATGCTTGGACGGCGCCGACAGGGATCTCAAATATCGCTGATATTCGGCATCCTCGTCGTCGCTCGTAGTGTTGCCGTTGCTGCCATTTTCGTAATCGCCATGCCGTGAATTCGGCAACGAGTCGCCTCCGTCGTATTCATTCTTCCGAATATCGATGAATGTGTCCGGTCGACCGCCGGCACCGTACTCTGAACCGTCGCCATCTTCGTAATCATCGTCCGTGCGGTCGTCATCATTGATGTACTGGCTGGGACGATTCCACGGGAGATCGGAAGACCCATACTCATCACCTTCGTCGCTACGGTACGGATCATCCGTTGACAGTCCTCTGGAATCGTCGCTGGTGTATTGCGAAGAGTAGGAATGCTGCGGGATCTGATGTCGCGAATCATCGAACTCGCTGTCGTCGCCACCCCACGGGTACGCGGTCGTTTGTTGTGCTCCCGTGTCCGGTGATGGCATGGGCGCTCTCTGCTGCCGCAATCCCTTGTCCTGCAGGATCCATTCCGTCGTTTGCCAGTTTTGAAAGATCGTCTTGCCGCACGTTCGCAAGCAGTAGAACAGCAGGCCGACCTCGTCCGAGACGGTGTTCATGACATCGATGACATCCTCGCAGCTGGATTGCGGATCGGCAGAGGCATTGATGATCTTGGAACGGCCCGCCTCGTTCAGTTCCAGGTAAAAATCGATGTTGTCGTATTGATCATAGTTGGCGTTGACCTTGACCGCGGTGAGCGTGGTGTTGGTCTGCAGGACCTCGTCGATGTGACGAAAGACGTCGTCGGCGATCGGTTGGTCAGCGTTGTATATTTCGAAGCAGCGGATGGTGGTGGAATACTCGAGGAGCAGCAGCATGCAATCGATGCCTGCGGTCGTGATCTTCGTGTTCTCGTTGAATGCCAGCTTGCTGAGCTTGATGCGATGCAGATTGCGCTGCAGGTGGGATGTGCATTGCAGCATGTGGTTGTCATCCAGCTGAAGGTGCGAGAGGTCGAGGTATTCCAAAGTCGGCGATTCGCAGAATGGCTGCAGGGAGTTGGGGGAGATGAGGAGCCGATCCGCCGCAGCTTCGCTAGCGACGTAGCTGGCGCACGGTATCTCTAGGAGCCGCAAGGTGGACGATATGGTGCCGATGGCCTGCATGAGCGGTTCCAAGATGGGCACGGCCGCGCCGAATCCAAATCTGCTGCCAATGCCATCGCTCTTGAGATGGATGGTGTAGTTGCGAAAGCGCATCTCCTTGAGCCCCTTGTGGTTGCGGATGGCGTTGGAGAACGATTTGATGTCCTGGTGCGTGGTGAACGAGATGCCGTAGTCGATGTCGATGATCTCCAGCGACGCCGCGGAGATGCAGCACGAGAGATGGAACGCGGAGATCATCATCGGCGCACCCTCGATGCCGCGGATCTTGACGCATCGCAGGTTGGTGGCCTTGTTGCCGATCATTGCGAACAGGGACTTGAGCTGCCGATCGGTGGGTGGGTTGGGGCAGCCGAAGTAGTCATCGGAGATCATCACAAACTCTATCTTGGCCATCAGCGATGCGTCCCTCACCTTGGCATCCATCGTCGCGAAGTCGAAGTGCTCATCGAACACGAGGTCATGCTCGTCATCGTCGCCGTCCTTGGGGCCATCGCCTGCGCCTCCATCCCCGTTCATCTTGGTCTCTGTCGTATGCAGCGTGTTTGAACACAGAGCGTCGTATCAAAGCGCGTTGTATCACAGCGCGTTGTATCACAGCGCGTTGTATCACAGCGCGGTGGGGTGCTGTGTGAAGTGGGCTTGAATTGAAGTGAAGTGGACTTGAATTGAAGTGGACTTGACGTCAGTGAGGGATCGTCCTCTGCTTCCTCCTCTTGGTCTCTGGACTGCGTACTGCCGTATTAACGTACTATTGGAGGCGTGCAGACGATCGGACGACGTGATGGGATGATGATGCCCACGTGCGAAGAGAGGGAGAGAGAGACTCGGAAGGCGTTGGGGAGGAATGGCACTCTCGCGAGGTGCACTGGGTGTGACACTCCAGTACGAGGACGAGCACGAGGGACGAGATTGGATGGTAGTTGAACCTCTGCGTTCCTCTCTTGTGTTGGGGAGCAGAGGAGGTCGTTGTGCCTCTGTGCTTGTGAACACTTTGGGACTCATCGTTGTCGGAGGCTGGTTCCGCGTTTTCGGTGGTGGATTCATCAACACTCCTGTTGTTGCAGATCCAACGAAGAGGAAAGGAGGGGCACAAACCAGTGCGGCACGACCAATCAAATGTCCATGGAGAAGCCAGGAACTTTTTCAGACGTTCTGGTGAACCGCAATGTCTCTCGACCGAAACCTATTGCTCCTTTCTGCCAATAACTATTGCTTGTGTTAACGTCGATGAGCCACTTGAATAACGTTAACGACATTTTGGATGACCTTTAATATGCAATATATTTTGAATTCACCGCCACTTTCATTGAATCGTGTTGATACCACAATGTCGCCAATAAATATCAACGACATTATTGAGACATTCAATAGATTCAACTCCAAATAAATTAATAAAATTTTATATTTACCGCGTGTACCATTTGAGTCAAGTCCTCTCAAACGTGCATTTGCGGGTGACATCCAGACTTGTCCGAAGCTGCGGTATTTAATAGTTTTACATAATAGTGTTGAGATATGATGAACACAACCAAAACAACGTGAAATCTGGCGCGACCGAGATCTTCCTCCTTGCTTTGTGGATGGAGATGATCTGTATTCGCAACAAGCGGCGCAGATTCATTGCAAAGGGGAAGCAACCAAACCGACACCGACACGACAACAGCAGTGGTCAAGATGATGGCAACGAAAGCGATGGCATCACCGTGGAACGCAGCGTTTCACAGGTCGCAACGAACGGCAACACGGATCGCGGAACGCAGAGGTTTGCGACCGGTTGAGACGTTGAGACATCGCGGTTGCATGGTATCTGTGCCATCGCGTACGCATTCGACCGCACATCCAACGATACATTCATCCACCTGTGGCATTGTGCCAACCTTACGTCATGGATCGATGCTGAATGCGGTCTCGATGGATCTCAGCGCACGAAGATTCGGGGGCACACATACGGAGACGGAGGGTGGAGGCAACGTGCTCCACAGCGAAATCCTCGTGAACAACAAGGCGGCTGCGTCCGATGCACCGTTCGTCTTTCTGCACGGTCTTCTCGGGAATGGCAAGAATCTCAAAACGTTTGCCAGGTCGGCGATTGCGCAGACCAACGTGCCATCCGGGATGCTGTTGGACCTTCGAGGTCACGGGAAATCGAAGTCCGCCGTCTACCCGTTGCCCAACACCTTCGAAAGTGCAGCACATGACGTGCGACGAACATTGTTGGCATCCACAGGAGCGTCGTCGTCGTCGTCGCAGTTGGTTCCGTTGCCCAGATCGATCGTTGGTCATTCTTGGGGCGGGCGGGTCACCTTGCAGTACGCGTCTATGTTCAGTGGCAAAGATAGCGCGTATGATGGCCTTCGATCTATCTGGCTCTTGGACACCGTGCCAGGCCAGGTCAACGATTCTGTGGAGCAGGTGCTCAGTTCCATTCAGCGATTCCGAGATGATGCCTTGGGACAAAGCCAACAGGGCGAAGCATCGACAGAAATCACCATACCCTCAAGCAACAAGGAGCTGTTGGAGCTCTTCACCAGCGAATACAAACTGAGCATGCCCATCGCACAATGGCTTCTGTCATCGTACGATGCATCCACCAGGACGTTCTCGTTCGACATGCAGATCGCACAAGACCAGCTGGCAGAATTCGAACGGCAAGACTTTTATGGTCTGGTGGCGTCGATCCTGGAAGAGAATGACGATGACTTTCAGATCCATCTTGTACGGGGCGGTAAGAACGCCGGTTGGGACGTGGGGACATTGCAGCAGCTGCAGAACGTCCAGAACCAGCATCCCAATCGATTCCACGTGCATGTTCTGCCAAAAGCGGGACATTGGGTTCACATCGACGACCGTGCCGGTCTCGTCCAGCTCATCGAGAGCTACGAGAAGATGTGAAGACAGCAACGAGCGAAGGAATGAACTCGCGAGAATACAAGAGTTGTGGACGACAAAACGATGGAGGCTCGGGCGGTCACAAACCTAACATGAAGAGGCTCTCCCTGGCCAGAGTTGAATGCTGGATTCGGGCGAGGAGCAGGAAACCAACATGCTCCAACCCAGATTTGGGGGTTGATTTGCCCTGGGTACAGCCAACGATCTCCCGTTACGTACGTTTGTTAACGCTTCCCATAGTACCTACTATTGTTCAGATTTTGAAGCAATTCATACAGTGAGATGATTATGTGGGTACGGCTGTGTGTGCAGTCGCCATGACCATCACATGGCACCTTCCTCTGTCACATCTTCGCTGTTGCGTCGGCGGCGTCTCCAAAAACGAAGCGAAAAGAAATAAAATTGTTTGCGAACCTCCGGATCGGCGAAAAGGAAGTTCGCCGAGAACAAAATCGAAAGTCTTCCGATGTCACCGAACACATCATCCACCGCAAGACACGGCACCGGTACCAGTCGTAGTACCTTGTGAAGCGCATCACTCATCATCGTACGAAGGAGCATGGAGACCGAGCAGAATCTTTCATGACTGAGATGAGGCCATAAAATACAAATCAAGTCAACGCACAATACCATACAAAGCAATTCACAAGCCAAAGAAGGCACCAAGCACACTCAAACGCAAACCCATGCAACTCTCGAAGATGGCCAAGACAATCGGAAGCGCGATCCTGAGCACACGAGCTCTGCCGAAGGCGGGACCTTATCCCACCGGCGATCCTTACCTCTTCTGCGTCTACCACAAGGACGAGTACCCTGCTGGCAACCAGCGAATGGAGGCGCCTCGTCGTGGCAACGGTCAGGACTTCGACCCATCCTCTGACTACCGCATGTATCACGGCACCAAAGTCCCTGGATTCCCGCAGCATCCACACAGAGGCTTCGAGACCATTACAGCCACCATCGATGGAATCATCGATCACGCCGACAGCTTGGGCAACGGAGGGCGGTACGGCGATGGAGATCTGCAATGGATGACAGCAGGCAGCGGCATCGTGCACTCCGAAATGTTCCCACTGGTCAAGCAGGATGGTCCCAATCTCACCAGATTCTTCGTAAGTTGCATTGCAAGTTGCATTGCAAGGAACGACGTTCACTATGATACGACTATCATCCGTCTGATTTTTATCACGCGCTCTCGAGTAGTCCACTCCACTCAATCTCACCATCTCATTCTATCTCATTTTTTTCTCATTTGCTTTGTCACTGATCCAATACCACCTTCCACACACGCCTCCATCAACGACAACAACGACAACAACGTCGCACCCGCACCGCAGCAAATTTGGTTGAACCTGCCGAAAGCCACGCAGATGTCACCGCCCAGCTTCGCCATGTTCTGGGCCAACGACGTGCCCAACCACGAAACGGAGGATAAGCTCGCCAAGGCCACCGTGTGGATAGGCCACTACTACGGCGTCACCAAAGAGCGACAGAACGTGCCACCGCCAGACAGCTGGGCCAACAACCCGGACAACGATGTGGCATTGGTGCACATCACCGTCCAGCCCGGTGGGGAGCTCGTGATCCCGAAGGCCCATCTCGCAACCGTCAACCGCTCCTTGTTCTACATCGAAGGCAAGGGGGGCGTTCTGGTGGATGGCAAACCCGTCGAGAAGAAGGTCAGCATCACGTTGGACCCGACGCAAGAGGTTGCGATCGAAGTCCCATCGACGCACACAGAGGCATCCGAATTCTTGTGGATGCAGGGCAAGCCGATTGAGGAGCGGGTCGTACAGTACGGGCCATTCGCCATGTCCAGCGAGGGGGAGATCCAGCAGGCGTTCATGGATTACAGACGCACGCAGTTTGGCGGATGGCCGTGGCCGCGAGACGATATGGTGTTCCCCATCGAGAAGGGTCGGTTTGCTCTCTTCGATGGCAAGGAATCCTTCCCAACTGCCAACGATGGTGCTGCCGCGGAGCCGTCGTCGTCGTCGTGTCCCAATGAGGAAGTGCAGTGATGGGATCTATTATAATTCTCTACAATGGATCGGAATGAAATGGATTGGATTGGATGGAGCGCAAATGACACGAACGGTAATACAACGGCTGCAGTAGTAGCAGCAGCAGCAGCAGCAACGCCACCAAGAGTATATCCAGGAGCATGCTATCATTTCGTAGGCTTGATCTCTGGTCTCCAGGCACTGTGTCCCATACACGGATGAATCAGCACACTCCTGCGTCGCGGTCTCCCGGTTCAGAAGATTTGACCCTCTACACATGCGCTGTCACACTAATAGTACTCGTATCTCTATAGCCTAGTTCTTGCACAATCAAACGAACATACTCTACCACACTATTTACTCGACCTTTGCTCTTCTAATTGTGATATGATTGTTGGAGTTGTTGTAGAGATGTCAAAGAATGCCAGCAGTGGGTTACTATCGTATCCTGCATTACAAGTATAGTTCATAGACTTTTGCGTTTGCGCATTGTTTCATCCTGCGGTATTGGAATTGGAGATGATGTTTGAGGTGGTAGTGGAGTTGATATGTTCATGGACCACCGACCGTGGCTGCTTCTGGACCCATGCCGCTCAAAACAGCGGACATGTTGCCAATCTTCTTCCCGCTTGCATATCCTGCCGCGCGTTTCGCCAAACTCTCCTTGGATGCGACGCTGGAATTGTCATCGTGCAGCATTTCCGTGCTTTCGACGGGGGATTGCCGTGTCATGGCCGTCTTCGACGTGAAGGAGGCGGCAGCGTTGCTGTTGCTCTTGTTGACGGCTGCTCCGAAGCTCATTTGCATCGGCGGTCGGTGGTTGGCCTGGGTCTGCCGGTAACGTATCTGCGAGGCGGTGTTGACATCAAAACGATCAGGACGCATCGAAAGGATGGGCTTCATGAAGGCGGGTATGGCGTTCTGTCGATTTGTGCTGATTGCGGTTTTCTTGGTGCGGGCGAATTTCAGCAGGTAGAATTCACGCGTCTTACGGCTGTCGTCGTCGAATTCGCTCTCCACGGCGTCGGCGTCGGAATGGCCCGCGGCTGTGGCAAGGTCGCGCGCCCATGCTGTGTACTGGAGGGACAGCATGCGCAGCTTTTCGGCGTCCTCGCGTTGGAACACCTTCTGACGTCGTTGTTCCTGCACAACCGCGCGGATCGCAGTGCGCACGTTCGCCTGCCGTTGGCGTCCTTCGTCGATTGAGGCAATGTGCTCCAATCCACGCCGCGAGTGGCCGAACATGTGCCACCACTTGTCACGCGCGGATTCGTATTCCTTCTTGGCGGCGATGTCTCCGTTCTTGAACTGCTTTGATTTCTCGCACAGCGACAAGGCGTGCTTGAGCGTGGACTGCTTGCTGCCGTTGGGCATCTGCCAGGACTGGTTGGATGCCAACCAGATCTCGCTCCCGCCCTGCAGCATGGCCCTGGTGATCATGCGACCGGTCTTGCGGAACTCCTCGTAGTCCGACTTTTGCCACCAGATGTCGCCCTTCTCGCTGTTGTCCATGTCGCGTATGGATTTGACCGAGACGACACGTGCCATGGGTGAGAAGGAGACGTTGACGTTCTTTGACACCTTGGGGGTGGTGTCGATTTGTGGGAAGAGAGAGCGGCGCTTCGTGAAATTCCGCTTGGCTGCTGCTGCTCCCGATTTGGTTGGGCTAGGAAGCCGTGTGTCGATCAGGTTCGAGCTCTTTCTCAAGATCCCCTTGAGCGGAGCGCCCGCATTCATTGATGGCCGTGTCGTCGCAGTTGACGCCGAAGGACTTCCTGAAGAAACTGCAGCTGCTGCTGCTGCTGCTGGCTTGCCGTCACCTTTCTGCTGTTTTGCATTGATTTTGGCGTTTGCGCGGTTTTGTTGCTCCGTGACGCTATCGGCGCTACTGCTGCTGCTACCGTGCCAGCTATCGCTCACGGATATGTTGCCATCCGCTGCATCGCTGCTGTTGCGCACGCCGTGGTCTTTTTTGCTGTGCGTCTTGGCTCGATTTGCAACGGCGGAGGAAGACGAAGGGAGAGGGGGGTGCATGATTCCTAATCTCGCAAGGACGACATGACGCTCGCGTTCCGACAACTTCTCGCCAAGTTTCTCGCTGCCTGTTGAGATCTCATCATCATCGCCAGCCCTTGATGCCGTGGCCTTTTGCGTGATGCTGGTTGGCACTTGCCGCGCGGAGGAAAATTGGGAATGTTGTTGTTGTCGTTGGCTACCCATCTGCCCGTCGCTGCCACTGAAGTTCGCATTGTTGTCGTTGTTGCCGTCGTCATCATGATGCTTTGCTGTCCAAGGGAAGATGCAGTGGAGGAGATTGGTGAAGGCGTTGGTGTCATTGTGTGTGGAGAGCGCCGATTGATTTTGTCTCCAATGCCTTGGCGTGCCGTACGCGTCATAGTTATCGTAGTCATGCATGTCGTAGTAATCCGCCGAGAATCCGGAGTACCATTGGTGATTTTGATTTTTGGTGCTGGGCTGCTGCTGCTGTTTGCGGACATTTTCGGTGGGCGAGGTGGAGAGGGAACCAGCAGACGCAGCAGAGGTGGAAGATGGGCTGGCGGACGTCATGTTTCTGGAACCTATTCTGTCGCTCTGGTCATTGCTGATGACGCTGTTCGGTGAAACCTCGTGGTCGGTTTCGGATGTGACTTCGATCTTCGGTGATCGGTATGTCTGTTGGCCAGGCACCAGATTTGTCCCTGCCTGCGTCTGCGTCTGCGTCTGTGCCTGGGTTGCATGGGACACATCAGTCTCTGCGTCGTCTGGGGTGTTCGAATTGGCGCCTTTAGCAGTGTTGTTCTTCACAGGCACGCTCAGCACTTTGCGCCTGCTGGCAGCAGTTGTTGTGTTTGCTTTTTCTGCTTGAGCTTGTGCGGATGTTGCATTGCCTCCTCCCGTTGACGACGGCGCTTCCATTGTGCTCTCGCCTGTCGGTGCAGTTGTAGATCTATCAGCATGGTGGGCATCACCCGGCGTCATGATCGCCTCATCTTCCTCCTCCTTCTCCCTGGCCAATTCGGCGAGGTTGAGCATGGAATCCTTTGTCAATCCCAACGACATGTTGACTGGTTGCGTTGTGCAAGTGTACAACGCGTCTTACTCGTACTCGTACGATGAGGATGATGGTGTTGCTGCCTGTTGCGATGCAGTTCGACGCTTTGCGTTTCTGTTGTGTTGAATTTTGTGACGTCAATCCAAGAGGAATGTGTAGATTTGTGACAAGAAGTTGTTGCTGGTTGCTTGTTCCTTGGAGTCACTTGAGACGGGAGTTCTGCGCCACTGTGCAATGGCAGACACCTCTGTCTCCTGTGATTCCGGAATGGAGTCAAGGTGAAATTGCAAACGCTGATTGGAGCCAAAGCCAACCACCAGCTGGTCGTCCTCTTGTTCGCGACGTTGTCACTTTTTGGTTCACACACAAAGTGAAGATGCTCCGAAATGGCGACGCCGAGAGTGTGCAAAAACCAACCTCGTTCGTTGTGTTGTTGCTGTTGATTGCGCCGCTGGTCGCACTGCTTCCGATCGCACTCTCGTGGCTGAACTGTGCTGTCACCAGAACGGATGGATCAATGACACAGCGCTGTGTATCAAGTCCCAACCTGCAGCAATACTCGTTCGGCACACGGATGCTGAATGCCTGGCTCGATTTCAGACAAGAACACCGACGGAGTCAAATCAAAGGTCGATTCTCCTTCACCAATGCAGGCGAAAGCGCTTGGCCGTTTCTGTCCTTTGCCCTGTGATTGTCTCTACCCACGAGTATTGTCTGCCAACGAGTTCAGCCTGACGGTGACAGTGACGTTCACCTTGGGTCTGAACTTGTGATGTGGTACCACAAGAGACTCTGCTTTGATTTGATTTGATCCGGTCTGATGATGAAGTTTGTTGTTGTTGTTGGTGATGGTGTTTGCAATGGATGAGGAACAAGGAACAAATTATGTGAGCATGCCAGTATGGGGAGAAGTGGCAAGGACGATCGAATGGCGCGCTATTGATGGCGCCCGATTGAGGATGGTGGAGATTCTTGGAGTGTCCCATCTTTCCGACAGACAAGATTCGATTCTTTTGATTCTTTGCTCGGCGGCTTGTTTGATTTCGTCAAGTTGCGCCGCGTCACTCTGCCTCCCACGTCCGACTTGTTTTTGTTTCCTCACGTGCGCGCCAACCCGTGGACAAGTCCTCTCGTTCGTCATCGTGTGCCACGAACATCCATCCCACCAACAGCCCAACACAACGACGGCCACGAAAACGCGAGCACACGCACATACCAAAAAATGAAATGCAGAAAGCGTTCGGCGCAATGTCCTTCCACGTTGGTTTTTGGGTGGTGCCGTCGCTCACCTTGCTGATGCTCCCAACACCGCTTCGGTCCAACCTCGCGCGTCTCCGGTAGATGGACCTGCTTGTGGAGCGTCTCGCCAAGAGCACGAGTACGTTTGTATGGTACTCTATCTGTGCGGTACGATCGTGTGATGGTTTCGGAGAGCACGACCTCTAATACCATACACTGTTCTGCTCTGCGAGTACAGCAGAATAGAGCACGATCTACGATACACTTCCAGAGTAATCGTAAGCGCGAGCAGTATTGCCTGGGTGGAGTTCCGGCCAACCGCCTTTGTTTCCTTGTTTCTGTTGCCACCACCACGCTCCACTCCTCCAAGAGGTGGTTGCTGTCCTTCTCCTCGTGCGTTTGATTGTTCTTGTTGCCCTTCGAGGTGGTCGTTTGTGATCGTTGGTTGCTGTTTGATGTGAGGCATGTACAATCCACCAATACTTATGCTTATGGATACGCTGACTCTGCGTCCTCATGTCCCTCCCCTCTTGTCTTCTTTCCTTTTCTCACCTTCTTCTTGCACTCGCGGCGCAAAAACGTAACGACGCGAGAGAGAAACGGCGACTGCCGATCGCCTCTCTCTTCCACGAAGAATGGCGCGCTCCCGAGTCGCTTCGGAATGTTGTGTTGTGTTGTGTTGCGAAGCGGGTGGAAAATGTACGCAAACGCCGAAAGTACACTGCGCTAGTTCTCTTCAAGACCATCTGCTTTGTGTTCTGATCGTTCCTTCGTTCCGAACCATTATATACGATTCGTCTTTTTGCATGATACGACATATTACTTAACAGAGTCTGTTTGCAACGAGGTCACGTCACGCCCTTACAAACGTCACTTCGGTCCGCAAGGTCGTAAACAACGACCGACTCGTTCGATCACATACTCGTGAATAGGGTGGAACAGGACTGGGTTTCATTCAGAAATTATGGCCAAACTAAAATACCTCCTCCAATGGCTGACTACGACCTATTTGTAGATAGCAAAGTGGAGTAGCCTTCGGCTTCCTCTCTCTCTCTCTCTCTCTCTCTGTGTGTGTCTCCGAAATGCGACTGCTCTACTCTACGACCTGCACTCAATGTAAAACGGTGTCGCGATAGCACTAGTTGTGGAGTGTTTTTTGAGTTTTACTCGTGATGAGTCGTGATAAAGTAGACTAAATTAGAGCACATCCAAAACCATCCAAACAACTGCTTATGATGTTATATCTCAACAACACATCGTTTAAAATTAAAAATAAACAGTGCATCCGGACGAGTGGCTATCAGTGATTCTGAATATTGAAGTTAAATTTGTATGCACTTTATTTTTAATGTCGTTTTGGCTTGCTGTCTGTCAGGTGGTGGGTGCGAAAAATTCTCGATGGCACCATGCTGCCCTCCCTTCAGCACCCATGATCATCATTATCATCCCTGGCATTTTCACAATCTGCGCACCACATTAGCTCCGCATACCCCCCATCTGTCCATCCCATGAAGCTTCTCCACGGATAGCCGCATCTCATACTCCAAACTGTCCCTGCACTGAAAAGCAGAAATTTTGAAAACACGATTTCGATGCTGATGCCATTCGGATTTGGATCCGTATCTCGTCGATACGATCCTTGCAGCTCCTCCACATGCCCCTCATGCGTTCCCACGTTCTCTGGCGACACACTGATGTGTTCAGAATAGGGTGGGAGTTCGTACCTCCAAAGGTACACCTCCATGTGCTGATGTCACCATGGAGTTTTTGCGATACCCAAAAAAAAACCATTTTGTGTGCATCCCACCTTGCAGCCTCTTACAGACCGTATCCGTGGAGAAGGCTCCGCCCTGGTCATCTTGAGTTGATTCCGAACACATCTTGTATGGGTGGCTTTGCGATTTGGGTGACTTGCCAATGGCACCCATCACGAGCGAAGTCACGTGGTGTGTCCGCCGCCACCCACCAAAAAACTCTTGCCCTCAACTTGTTTCTTGCGGAGGGCACCTTCCAGGCCACCCCCGACCCTCAAACTTCGTGTGCATCTTCATCGCATCCTCTTGGATGCGTCTTGCCCATCAATAGTCGTTGGAATGGCCTGTGCATTCCAGGAAGAGACCGTATCCAACAAGCGGATTTTCCTTCGATTTGTCTTGTTTGCGCGTGGGCCTGCTACGGTCCCAAATCGACCACTCCGGCATCACCCTCTCGCTCATCCACCAATCTTTACATGGCGGTTCCGCCTATGCCCTCGGATCTTGCAATGGACCGCTGGTTGCTGCAGTGACGATGATGCCGTTCGGCGGCGCTTGAGGAGTTTTGTTGTGTTTCTCCATTGTCATGTTGTTGTGTTGTGTTTGGTGTTCTCAAACAGTTTTTGCTGTCGGGGGCCATGGAAATTAACCACAATTCTACCGAATGTGCCAACCAATGAGAACACTTTGCGAGTCCCGAATTGCGAATCCATTCCACAACGACACAGCGGAGGCACAAAATCCTCCTCACAAAGTTGACAGAGGAAACACAGCGCATCTCAAACGAGTTCCTCCTGTTTCTCTGCTGCTTGTAGTCATAGCTTACACAGAATGTAGAATGACTGTGACCTTCCCACAAAGGAAAGAGTGGATGGTACAAGGCACCTTGTGACCATCCTCCTGTGTTGTCCATGCCGTTCTGTGGTGCGCTGCGCTGGGCTGCGCGTCAATGACTGGTGATGCGCTGTGCTGTGCTGTGCTGTGCTGTTCTCCTTGTGTGCCTGGTGTGCGTCATGACCAGCCAATCTTGTACAATCAGCTTGCAACCTCTATTGGCACACAGCTAGTATTCACCATGAGTTCCCTTGTTGTTAGACCATGTGTGCTGAATCAATCCAATCGTTGTTCGAGTCTTGAGTCCTTTGTGTCAATCACACTTCGATTCGAAAGATCCAAGAAAACGACTCGAAAGAATTCGGAAAATGTGATGCGGGTTTCAGACCCAAGACAAAATTAGGAAGATGATCCAAGAGGATCAAAGAGACTCTATTAGACCTCCAAACATGTGTCATAGCACATGTTTGGACACAGATACACTAATTAGCAAGAGTAACCAGCAGTTTGGCATGGTTACAACACGATGGACAATGGTGAATAGCACCATTAGTGGGGCCAAGAAGTAGAAAACAGGAAGATGATGAGCACTTATTGATGAGCTCATAATCTCAACAAACTTCACTTTGTAAACCATCACTTCAAACAAGCACACACAATAACACAGTTCTATCAACCTTCACCCACATTGGACGTAGTTGTATCATCCTGCAACCACTGAACTCTTCACGTTGCAAGCATGCTGCGCGCTGGTGATTGTGTGAAGGTGGCACCCCACCAACGCTCAGGTGGCAAGCTCCGTGACCTGGGCGTATGTCATGTTGAGTTTGCAATGAAGCAGACCACGGATGGTGCTACAGTCAAACGCGATGGGCCTCTTGCACCAGGAGAGGTGGCAATGGTCATGGTGACCCCAGTGATGGGGCAGAGCCGAATGTATGTTGTTCGTGAGGATCTGTGCGCGCCACACAGCCTCGCTACCTTTGCACGGACTCGCACTGCTGGTGGCCTTGCTAAGCCTTCCCTCCTTTCTCCCCAGCATCACTCCGTCGCTGCTGTGCGTGTCAACAACAAGGCTAAGCCCCCCACACCATCCCCAACTACCACGGAATCGCAAGAAGCCAGCATCGCTGCTTTTCTCGAGGTCTCACGTCAGCAGAAGGAAACAGCAATCGACCGTCTCAACAAGCAGATGAAGAGAGGCGCGAAAACAAAAGGATGGTTGCGAAAGGATGGAGGGCGTAGCAACACTAAGCCCACCAATAGAAAGAAACAACTTGATACGCAAGACAAGCACAACTACATCGTTCTCTACTTCAACTTGGGTGCGATCCCAGCCAACACGAAATTGATCGCCCATGCTTGGGATATTGGTGCCACCACTGTTGCAAGCAACATCAAGAAATTCCAAAAGAACAAGCTGGAACGGAAGAAGCGCAGTGATGCAGGCAGCACCATCTTCACCTGCCCCAAGAAGCAACAGCAATACTTCACGCCGCGTGCCATCTTCGCGAAACAACTGCAGCTCAAACATCCACAACAACGGTTGCCGCCTGAAGACATCTCTTATGCCTATGCCTCTGCTTCTCCTGAAGAGCTGGCATCCGCAAAATCCCTGTCTGATTCGTGGTTGGAGCGTGGTCCGTTCCTGCAATTTGAGCTCCAGGATGTGTTGCAACGATGCAATGGCGCAATCTCGTGGGACGATATTGCACGCGAACTAGCAGGAAGGGGCAATGTCCAATGCGTTTGCGCGAACACCATTCGAACATACGTGATGGGATTGGAGGGCAGCAACTACCGTTCTACAACAATGCTCCCCAAGATCAAGGGCGACATCAAGGTGAAGCGCGACAGGTGGGCCAAGGACTTCTGTGTGTTCTGGGAATCAGCGGAGCTGTTCCTGAAAACGCAAGTTGTTGTTGTCCACATGGACGAAAAGTGGTTCTACTCTATTGTCGCTCGGCGCAACCTCAAACATGTGCCCCAGATGGGAGTTAAGCCTGTTGACCATGCTGTGCACCACAAGTGCCACATCGAAAAGACCATGGCGATTGCATCAACAGCGTTCGCCCCAACAAATAACTGTTTTGCGAAAGGAGGAAAGGCGTATCGGGTTAGCTTTGAACGTGTTGGGCGCATGGTCCCAGCGCAGAAGAATACGTACCAGCGAACTTGGGTCTCGCCAACCAAGTACAAGCACCTTCCTGATCCCAACAAAATCTCTCGTGTGAAGGGTGAACTGTACTTCCAAGCACTGGAGATCACAGGCAGCAAGGAAACAGATGGTCGTCTTGATAAGCCCAAGCCGAAATACAGCCTCAAGAAATTCTTCCGCGAAAAAGAACTCCCCGCACTGGATTCGCTCGCCAACAAAATCAGGGACGAAACGGGCAAGAACGTGGTGATTCGGTACCAGATGGATGGCGCAGGGCCACACAGAGACACGGAACTACTCAGGTTCATCAACGAGGAGTTCGACAGTCGCGGATGGCATCTACGATTTCAACCATCGAATTCTCCCATCACGAACGTGAAAGACGATGCGATATTCCCAGCGATGTCGAAACACGTGTCAGCACATCAAGGTAAGCACCACGGGAGTCGCATGTTCACCACTGATGCGTTGTGGGAAGCTTGCAAAACCTGTTGGGAGCAATTTGGGCTGGACAAGCTGGCGCGTGCGTATGTTCGTCACCATCAGATTGCCTACGCAATTTGTGCTGCGGAAGGAGGTGACGAATTTGTGACGGAGCGCAAGGGACTGAGCATGAATGTGCGGAAACAAACGTTCACTGAAACTGACAAGGACGGCAACGAGATCGGTGTGACTGTGTCTCACATGGACTTCGCGTTGGAGGAGGATGATGATGAGGCAACCAACATGACCACCAAGAAACCAACTGCAACAGGCAAGAAAGACAAATCAACTGGCTTCAAATATGCCAAGCCTGACATGAAAGGTATGTACAATGATGCCCTGAAGGTGATGGCTATCAGTGCTCTGCAGTGCCTGAAAACGAACCTGCCAACAACCAGCAGCCTCATTCCGTTGCTGGAGGAGCAAATCGTCGCGACCACCAAAGCCAACGAGGAGGCTGAACACCAGAAGAAAGGCAAGAAGAAGAAGATACCCAGCAAGAGCAAAGCCGAGATCATTGAGCCTCGCAACAGCAATAGCAAAGCCAAAGCAGCACCCGCCATGAACACATTCGACGTGGCCATGTTCGCTGGCAAGGACGAGCATCACAGCAAAGCAGGGCAGGATACCAACACAGCAGAGGTGTAGCTGCAAATCAAAGTAGTAGTAGTATATGTTATAGGCGCACCTGTGATTGGAGTGCCCGTGTGCGCATCGTCTGTTGGATGGCATGGAGGATTGTGATGTGTGGTGTGTGATGTTTGTTTTGTGTTTTGTGTTTTGTGATGAGTGATGTGATTTTGTGACGCAGACCGTTATTTTTGTGTCGTGAATGGTGTGCGTTGTGGAGCCATCACGTTGTGTCGTGCCGCTCTGGTCGGAAAAATTCCAGCCGAACCACACACACAAAACGCTCCAAGGCCTCAACTGCGTCGATCGGAGCGCCAGCACAATCGGTGTGTGTCGCACAAACCAATCGAATGGCAAAGGCTTCTCTCTGTTGTCGCCGCACTTGTATATCTGTACCACATCGTACCATGCCAGTACTCCGCTTTCTTTTCATCACAAATGTGCAACCCTCATGATCTTCGCTGCCATCAAGTCCAAGCATCCGTACTCGTCACTGGAGCACCAACGATGCATCCTCTGATCATTCATCTCTGTTGGTGCCTTGTCAATGGCACGGCCACTGGCACAATCGTCATGTATTGGTAGAGTAGAGTAGAGCAAAGCAGAGCGCAACAAATACACACCATAAAATGCTCGTATGCTATACTATGCTGTGTTGTGATGTGATGTGCTAGTGCAGCTCCTATAATACGTTACATACGACTATGCATTGTGCCCATTGCACCCACTGCACCTTTCTTGTGTAATCTATCTATTCCACCACAGTTCGGAAGCATCCAAACCCCGAACATTGGTGATCTTCTTGATGCATATCATGTTGTTGCGCTTGGTATCGCACGCGCTGTGATGGCTGGGTGACAGCCAGCTGACATCGACCTCGTCAAATCCGCATTCGATGAACCATTCCGTCGTCTGCGTGCTGAAGACGAAGATACAGGATGCCCCCTCCTGCAGACACAGACGTTCCAGATAGCCAAGCATGGCATCACCGAGTCTTTGTTTTAGTTCGCACATAGCGCTTCCTCGATGAGCTGGCCTCGAACAAGACAAGTTTAGAATACTCGACGAGTTGAACGACGAGCACGCAAGTGCACTCGTATGAACGTCTGGACAGAGCGGTTGAGACTGCAGTCAGGTTGTGTGGTTCATCTTCGGATATGCCCCCTTGAAGTCATGGGCAAAGGTACCATATCATACTATACTAGCACATGGAAGTACCAGAATGCACAACTGGCAAGGCGCGGCGCCGCACAGGATGCAAGCGATTGTTACACGACCGTATTGTAACGTGTGAAGATGTACTCTTAATTTGTTATCTTGATGACGTTTCCGGATCACATCGATACGTGGCGATGCAATGTGATCGAGATATCTTCTCATTGTTGGCCTTTCTGTCCTCCGTCTGTTCTTCAGTGTTTGTGTGCCAGCATGTGTTCGTGCGAGTACACACGCACATGTGCGTGCGGCAGGGAAGTGGAATTCTCCTCATCCGTCCTCTCCGCAGAACGACGCCGCTCTTGTTTGGTGACGATGTGCGATGGCTCTCAGCGTGCTTGAGGACCCTGCCATGCCTTGTTGTGCCTGCGCTTGTGTCTGCAACTTCTGAGATGTGCTGATCGGCGCACCGGATGTGAAAAGATCATCGTTGGACATGTGCTCACATGGATCGAAAAATTCCATGTCACTGCTGTTGTCGTCGCTGTTGTCGTCGTTGGCCTCCATGCTTACTTCGTTCATGACCATTTCATGTGGATCCCTGATCCATCTCACTTCCGTCCTGCAAGCTTCTGCCATCTCCATTGTCAACATGACTTTCGTCATCGCGAATGTCAACATCGGCGATGTCGCCGGAAAGGTTTTGTTTGCCCGCATTGTCACTGATGTCATCGTCTTCCTCCTCTCCGCAGCTGTCCGCGCCGATGTCGAAATCTCTGGATTGGTTGGACATTCTGGCATCAAGATGATCATGTGTTGATCTGCGAAGAGTGAATCAACCTCTCAGTAGTCCAGAATATTCGACATGGTTCCTTGCTGGCGACCTTGTCGCGAGAGATTGGATCTGATTTAGCGTGAAGCCAACTGGAAGCGCGAGCGAGCAGTCGATGAACATCCCGATCTTGCGTGACCATACAATACCTCACTTCGGCTGCTGGACGGGCCTCATTGGCCTCATGGTCCTCCTGCCGCGCTTCCTTCAGTCTCCGCTTGAGGATCTCAACCTCGGTATGAGGTCTTTGGAACACATGGTGGTGGAGTTGTGAAGTTGCGCAGTTGAGTCATGGGTCCTTTGTGAGAAAGGAAAGCGAGGGAACATGCGGCACAACTGAAGAAGTGAAGGGAAGAGTGCCAAAATCTTGAAAATAGAATGAGAGTTCGGTCGACATCTCGAATCCCCCCACTTCACACAATGAAGGCAATCTCAGCGATGGCAAGGCAGTGGCACCTGAAACAGAATTGGAGTCTCTCTGGATCTCAACTTACAATCTTTGGGTGTGTAGGACGCGATTTCCATCCACGAGACGTTGGGGAGGACAGCTGCAATGTTGGCATGATGTGCTGGTTGTGGCACGATTGGCTGCACGACGTTGGCATTGACACACATCATGAGATATTTGAACGGCTCTCGGAAGCTATCACGGTAGTGGCTGATAAGGACGGCTCCATATTCGACTGAGGATGACAACTTCATTTGTGCCATGGGCATCTTCCACCATTCCGCTGAAACGGACTGCGGATTCAACAGTGTTTGTGAAACCTTGAGTCTTCGGCGGGATCACCGAAGATGGATCCACACAGTTGTCCCTCCGCGAAACCATGATGAATTCATCATCCACTCAAATCGTTGCATCGATTCGGATGATGCGAAAGTATGTGTTCGTTTGTTGTTCATTTGCAATGCAACGATGAAGAGCAAGAGGTGGGTACCAAGGCGTCAGATTCTATTGCATCGTGGTGAATTGGCGTTGGCATTGTGGCGCAGCCCACAGCAGTCCACTGTTCGCTTCGCACAAGGAACAGAGCAAAATGATCTCCAATAATTGCACAGTGGGTGACGAGCAACAGGCCCATTGCAAATTGACAGCAATGGACCGTCGAAGGGCTGTGCTGGCTTGAACAGGTGAACGGATGGTGGTGAAGGTTGTGGGCGATTATCAACAGACCGTTTGTCATGAGCGTCGCCGCATGGCACCTACCTGGTGCGATGAAGATACCGTCTCTGGTTTGAGGAGATTCTGTATTTTCAATATGCACGCGATATTGATACCAGCCCGGTGTAGATCCGGTCAAACACAAATGGGGCCTCTCCTTTGTCTGCGGCTATTTCCAGGGCGTTGCCTGGATGACATGAATGTCATCAATCTTCTGTGCTCCAAGATTATTTGGCGTCCATCTTTGCAATGACTCGTGGCAACGCTGAACCACCTCTTGTTGAAGCTCAATGCATGTCATTTGATTTGGTGGAGGAATGGAGCACCAGGTGCGGGATGTGTTGTGATGTGACGAGACGTGGCAAGAAGTAGTTAGATGTGAGAAGCGATAGGAACATAGTCGTGCAGCAAGGGAACTTGGTGCCGATCATATGACAACTAGTGTCTGGTGTGATTCGCAGGTGTGCAGCTCAAAAACTGCACCATCTCAACATGTTGCTCAGACAGGAGGAGAAAGAAGAAAGAAAGAATTCAGGCATGGGCCCATACATTCAGGTGTGCATGAGCGAAGATCCACCTGCTCACATCATTTCAAAGCATGTCATAGCAGAGCGACGAATCACGACCATCACTTACCATATTGTGCTGAGCAAGGCCCGAAGAGGGACACCATGAGACACATCAGATATCCTGTTCCAGGGCCTGCATTGAGTACCTTGAGCAGAGTGTTGGGATGAAAGTCGAACAGCTCCATGATGAAGTTGTACATGTATGGGGCTGAGGAGCGAACGTAACCCTCTCGAATGGGCTGATCGCTGTGGGCCACTCGAAGTTGGCTTTGCACGACGAGGTGCGCCCGATCAACATTTTGGCATTCATCCGCCACATCCATGGACTTGATGACGTCGTTGCCCAAATTGCCTGGAATGTGGAATACAGCCAGGGTGTTGGGATGGTTGGCAGTGTAGTTCGCGGAACCACGGAACGTGTCGCAGAAGGTCGATTCTCGGATGCTGTTGGCATCCATCCCCTCTGGCAGTTCGCAGCCGTTCGCTGCATCACAATCCAGCTTGTCACGGTTGATGATATTGATGACCTTTGGATCGATGGTGAGGAAGGATGTGTCTTCGCATTTGGAATCGTCTGCATCATTGTAGACATCAGCGGTTGCGGCTTGTGCTGCTACTGTTTCGTCTGCGTCGGACAGCTCGTCAATGCGCTTTGTCGAATTCCGAGACGATTGGATGTTGCTGGTTTCCATTGTGAGACTGGTCAACGTGGAGTGTTGTTGGCTGTCCTGGCATGGCAAATTTTGTTGTTGCCGCGCGCAGTCATCATCGTGTCTTGTGGAGGAGGAGTCACACGATGTCTCTTCCTCTGTTGTGACTCGTTTTTCATGACGTGGAATCCGTTCCATGTGACGTAGAAGACGGATCAGCGAGAGTAAACACGAAATAGCTCTAAATATCCAATCGCCGTTTCTCCCAAAAGCAAGCAAACCAGTGGCAACAAGGGGCCAAAACTCCACAACTAGTGATATCGCGACACCGTTTTACATTGAGTGCAGCTAGTAATCTACTAGCAGCTAGCATATTAGTATACTACTCGCAGGGGAGGAGCAGAGCGCTTTGACAGAGGCAGCATCCTTGCTTTGCTGTCCTTCGCTGTCCTTCGCTTCCTGATAGTCATCTTTCGCCATTTGAGCATCATGCCCAACGTTCCATCACGTTGCACTGACGAAAGTCCGGCAAATGGCTCATACGCACGTAGATCGTACATATCATAAGTCACAGTGTAGGCACGGCATGGGATTGTAGGAGGATGACCGTTGCCATGTTGTGGCAGTACTCGTCACATGTGTAGAGCGGAACACTCCAGCAGTATTGGTGACCTGAAGACTAGATGAACACAGACTTTGGTTGACCCATCCATTGTCTCCCGTCTGAACCCTCCCCGTCCTCCCGCAAGCGATGCGTTCAACCACGATGCCAACTGATACAGTGGCACGAGTACTCTAGCGTTCTTCCGTTCAAACACGTTGTGTCGAAATCGGTTCTGTTGTGTTCAATTGCAATTGCGAATGCGCAGGGTCGTGCGCTCAACCAAACATGCCCGGCATCCAAGATAGCTTCTGCGAGCTCGTGTTGAAACTGCTTCCATGCCCGTTGCCCTTGGTGCTGTCCTTGTCAGACGCCGACGCTGATGATCCAGGGCCCGTCGTCGTGCTTGCTGTCATCTCGTCTGCGTCATGCTTCTTGCTGCCGCCCTTCGAGGTCCTAGCGATGCGATAATCCGTCAGCGGTTCCCACTCCGGCCCTTTGGGGCAGAACGGCGGGCGCTTTTTGCGGAAGAACAGCTTCGGCCTTTGGCATTCGCCCTCGACGCAGTCATCCGTATTCTCGTTGCCGCAGTACTCGCAAGATTTGGGCAACGCATAGACACCTGGTGGCACAGGGTTGTGCTGGGGGTCCTGGATAACGACTGAACCGCGTTCCTGGTGGTGGCGTGAAAAGAATGGGAAGAACGATAGCGGCTCTTGGCAAGGCTGTCATCACGGACGGCATCATTCGCGAGCCCATCAGATTGAGGGTCGACCAGTAGTGGAAAGTAGGAATGAAAACGACGTTGATGGGATGGAGATGAAGACGGAAGGTGAGAATGTCGTTGCGGTTTGGGGTGCAGGGGATCATCGAGTATTGCTCGTAGATCACAATCGAGCAATCCATGTGGATGCGCAGGTAGGAGGATGGCGCGTATCGAATCCATGCATGCATGCATCCATCTAGCCATCCATCCGTTCATTCACGAATTCAGGCGGAGCACACATGTGTGTTGTGTGTTCAACAAGACACTTGTACGGTGCAACGCGTTGCACTCACAATTGATAAGTCCAATCTGCCTTGGCATCCTGGCAGAACATCGTACAGATGGTCCCAATCTCGTGGATCGGAGTTGTGTGATTGCTGCGCATCACCGGTTTGGTTGCCTGGAGTCGCAACCTGATCGATATGGTTGCTGTTCTTATCACCGCCAGAGGCTGTGGGAGGCGACGCCGGAGCATCTGTGCGCAATCCATTGCCACCTCCTATCTGTGCTTGCAGCGGTCTCCTTGGCGGTCGACCCGATACAGAGTTGTTGCCATCATCCGGGTCCACCGTCATCACCATCTTCTGTCCATTGCTTCTTCCGTTGGCGTTGACACTGCCGTTGACATTGCCGTTGATGATGCCGTTGATGATGCTTTTTGCTTCCACTCTCTCTCCTTCTATCACGTCGGAGTCTTCATCATCATCATCTTCATCATCTTCAAGCAAGCTCCTCGATAACGGAGCTTCGTTCGATTGTGACTGAATCATCCTGAGATACCTTGCGTGTTGCTGCACTCGGACCAAAGAACTTGTTGAATCTCTGTGAGAGCAGAGGATGTCAGAGGAGAGCACTCTGCGGAGAGAGCAGGGCAGAATAGGAGAGGAGCGGGACTGTTTCGATGCTATTGAACTCCTGCGGTTCTATCGGATTGTGCAAGTATATCGCTCTTTCCGTACTCTGAAACAACCTTCTGCGACGGTCTGCAACGACGCAACTGTCCTCGGCCGTCTTGGCTTGACTTCACTCAACCTGGCTTCAAGTGACCTCGACTCCAATTGAGTTCAATTGGCTTGATTTGAGTTGGTCGGATTTCTTCGCCTTTTCTCACTCTTGTGTTTGTTGGCAGACGCACAGCTCATGCGCGGTGTTGCTGTGCCAAGCTTCGTGATTTCGGTGACCGTTGCGCTGTTTGGTTGTCATTTGTTGCGTAGATTGGGGTTTAAGGTAGTAACTTCAAATAACGACAATTATGAGCATTCTCGAAAGCGAGACTGAAACGATCGAACGGAAATATAAATGTAGATTGCATTTATCACCGTGGCTTCTGATAAGCAAATTCTGTTGTTTGTCTTTGTGTTGGTGGCGTCTTGGCGCGCAAAACAAGAAACGGAACAATGAGCAGAGCAGAGCATTGCGACAAGCAAAGCTTCGCCTCCCCCCCTTGCACTTCATACATGCATTCATGCATGCATGCATTCAACGAGCATCCCTACAATTGCAACAAGATCTGACGATGGTGGGATTCGCGGCGACAACAACACAAGAAGTTGGATGGGTTCATGGGAGCAGCGCGCAGATGGCACCCAATTGCGCGCTTGCCTTTTGCCATCGAAGAGTTCACAGGCATTCACGGCTTGACGGCTTTCCCTTCCAAGATCGTCACAGCACCGACAGTCCGCGCCATGCCGACGCTTTCTCACAAGTGCGAATCGACCCTGCCCGTGCGAAAAGGTCCGGTGACCGCAGAGTCGTCCGTTCCAACATTGCACGATGGGGCAACAAAGACGATGATGATGGTAGTGGCGGTAGGAGTGGCAGTGGCGGCGACAGTGTCACAACTCCTCCATTGCTCATCCGACTCGTTGACGGCGTGGCATCTGTTCTGTCAACGCCAACACCAGGTTGGAACAGACTTGCGTTGGGGTATCCCTTATTCCTTGGTTTATCCGGCGCCATTTTCCAGTCCGTAGCTACGACGGCGTTGCTCGTTCTTTTCTTCACAACCTACGCCTTTCTGGGACGGAAGTTTGTGGTCGAAGACGGGTACGACTACGACGAGGGCGGCATGGATAACGTCGGCGATGATGATGATGATGATGATCAGGTCTCACCGTACCTGACGGATCTATTCGCCATGTTCGCGGCGTTGGCGTCATCTCTGCTGCTCGCGCCATCAATCCAGGAGGCCGCGTTTGGCATTGGGTCTGCGGCAGGTGCCTCCTCAAACATCCTCAACGTTATCTCGATTGCTTCCGTGGTTTTCGCTATCGTAGCTGTGACCGTGCCACAAACAGATCAAGAAAGCCAAAGTTTGCGGCCATCAAAAACAGATGACGATGGCGCACACGATGCAGGGACAGCGCGCAGTATTGATGACGAAGTGATGAAATCGTGGGATGATCGATTCAACGAGGAGAGGAAAACACGATCGTGATGTTCCGCTCTCTTTCTGCCAAACGCATTGATGGTAGAAGAGCGCTCCCCTGCAAACCTACCTTCTTCTGTTCACGATGGTCTCTCTCTCTCTCTTCGAACGACGGTGCGGTGCGAGTTGGTAGATTTCCAACCGTGACTGATCCAATCAAGGGCAACATCACATCAAGGATCTCGTCGACTGTTTTTGGCATTTCGTGGTGCGCTCGTCGACAAGGACAAGAACGCCAACAACAAACACAAGAACAAAGACGAGAACGTGGGAGGAACCAACACATCCCTCCATGAGACGACGCAGAGAGTTGCAACCCTCAACATGGCACTCAAACAAAGTTAACCAAAGAGCAGCCATAGAAGGAAGAGCGCGTATGGACAGCGTCACCTCCCATCACCAGAAAGCCGCTTTCGTTCAAGCAAGACACGACAAAGGCAACAGTAACATCAACATCAGCTGACCAAAAACACAAGTCGACTTCGATCATTCATCAGCCTGCGTCTCCCAGGCTGGCGACTCCCACCAGCACAACGATAGATTGCGAGCATGCATCCCCTTGTTCGAGACCTGTACAAACGGGTGATCCTTGTCGGCAAGGACTACCCTTTGGGAATGGACTACGTTCGGAAGCATTGGAAGAAAGCCATCTTCGACAAGACTAACTGCCCATCCTGCTACGCGGAAGCGGCATCAGCAGCAGAAGCAACAGGCCTGCAGCCCCATCACGTCCGCCAACGGGATGCAAACCGCGGCGAAGCAGACGGATCCGCCGCCGACATCGGTGGCTCTCCGTCCATGCGGACAACGTCACCGGCGATGTCAAAGCAGTGCGAGAAAGAAATACGGTTGGCTGTGGGGCGTGGACGGTACATGGTCCGCGAGATGCACGGCTTCATCCAATTCAAAAGATACAGGGCTATGAAGAAGCGGTATGGGGGAGGGGCTTCGTCCTCCTGATGATCAACCCTCACGCGATCAACCATCGATCTGACTGCTTCCGAAAGTCCATCTGCTCCTGTCGCCTCTCCTGTTTGCGATTCATCACAAAGGCGGCATTCTCACGCATCGAAGCCAGCCAGGCCGTGGCACCATGCTCATAGCACCATGCTCGTAGCCAATTCGGATGACGATGCCCGATACAGTGGTTTACTCCACCGGTACTACCCTGGCACTCTTGGGGTGCGAAGTGCTCTCCTTTTTATAGTCCCTCGTTGAGTGCAATTATTCCATGACACTGCGCAGAAGGCATTGTCCTCAAGATAGACACCGCCACAAAGGCTTGAATACAATCTATTCCATGCTCCTACAGCACGATCTATCAGAGAGAGAGAGAGAGCAAGCCCCGCTAGTGTACGTATACAGGGGTGGCGTGGCACTGCGTTGCTGTTCCTCCCCTCTGGAACGATTCAATCCGACATCTATACCCTTGTGTCCTCGTACTGTACATGTGGACATCTTGGTCGTGGTTAAGTCTGTTTCATACCATGTCCGGCCACGCAAGGACAAACCCATCGTGCGTGCCATAGCTCGTTCTGGTACGCTGCAAGAGAGGTCATAGTGCGGGCAACGCACCAAAGTGGGGCCTGTGTCGCTCCTCGTAGTAGTATTCCACCATGGCGACGTTGATGTCCATGATTAAGTTTTGGTATGGCTGAGTTCGATCGTGTCCGCCAAAACCTCCTTGAAGCCTCACGAACAGGACAGAATCGTCCATGTTATGTGGTCACACCCCTCCTTCCGGCCACGTTCGTCGAAGTTGGAAACTTGGCTCCTCTTTGGATGAATTCAATTCCCTCAGACTACATCATCCGTCGTGATGTTGAAGCGTAGCGCGATACAGCGGAAGTTGGACTGCCAGAAACGTCAAGGCTGTATTCGTCGGAGGTCAACGCAAGACCAATTGGAGATGCGTATCTCCTACGTGCGACTTCAATGTTGTTTTCGGCGTCCTGTTGGCAAGACCAGGCAGGCCATGCCCGGGCCTCTCTCTCTCTCTCTTCACAGATGTGGCTCGTGGAGTATCTATTATCCCTGCGAGTATGCCGGTATTCTGAGAAGTGACTGTTGCTGGTATCCGATGTGGGGGGCCATCCGGTTAAACCTTTCCTGACGCAACTGTCGGATACCATGACCAACACTCGTCGTAGGAGAGTGCAAGCGCTCCCACATTGCTTTGCGATGCGACGCCATTGCCCTCCTGTTATTTGTCTGGGAGAGAAGACACGCTCGATGCTGGACAAACAGCGCAGAACGGCTCTGTGGTTTGTGGCCACAATGACGGACTCAGCGAACCATGGTGCAAACGCGACCGCAACACGTGGCGTTCGTAGCTTCTTCGTCAAGCACAAACATGAGGAAAGTGCCGCTACGAGTGCTGACAGGTGAGCCCATAGCTCGTGGGAGTGGAGTGTCGAGAATAACTACCTGCGATCTTCCTTGACTCGTATGGTATGTCTGAACTGGCACCACGAGAGTGCACTTGCGCGGGCACGTACAAATGCCCGCAGCATGGATACTGGAGAGCCGACGATGTCCACGGTAGCAAAACTGGCGAACCCACCACCATGCGCTACGTCAGCACCGTCACCAACATCGTCACTCATGTCACTCATTTCAGTCTGTTGCCGCCCTCATGGTTTGTGAACATCGTGCGCTTCCTTCCATGCTTATCTCCCTCTGTTGTCCTTGTCCTTGCCGTTTGTCGTGTGTTCTTGTCTCCCCCACTCAATCCTCCGTTGTGGTGACTGCGGCTGTCAACATTGATGGGGTCATAAAACACAACCTCATTCGAAGTTCACACACAACAACCTCACACATCAACCTCACACATCAACCAAAACCCCACATCAAAACGAAAGCAACAGTAACAGCACCAGCAGCATCAATTCCACCATTCACAGAACAAAATGGGATTCTCAGCAACCAACTTGGCCGTGCCAGAGCGCTTCATCTGCCCCATCACACAGGAGATCATGGTCGATCCGCTGGTCTCCAAACACGGGCACAACTTCGAACGAAGGGCGATCCTGCAATGGCTGAATGACCACGCCAACAGCCCCGACCAATGCTGCCCCATGACGAGGAAGGCGCTGACGCCCTCCATGCTCTTCCCCAATGCATCATTGCGGACGCAGATCCGTTCATGGCAGGCGCAGAACGGGCTCCCAATCACGTGCAGGGAGACCACCGAGAAGTCGACGCTGATTCTCGCGTCAGTCTCATCACTGATGCGGGGCGTCGAGTGAACGCAGCGTTAGGTGGCGCAATCCACCGACCAACCAACCAACCAACAGATACATGGAGACGAGGGCAAGGTGCAAGATGGAGCAGCTGATCGGCATGGCATGACGCTGCCGACATTGCTCCATCGTCCACACAGGCACCCAGCCGACCAGTCGCCGCCACCATCATCTTCATTGTTGCCACCAAGGAATGGCAACAGAATCAGGGGAATTTCTAACAACAATGCTGCAGATCGCACATTCAAAACAAAACGGGAGTACTCGACCATACGTATATTAGGTCGTAGAATACATGCACAGACATCATACCAACCGACCGCACCAACATCATAACATGTAAATAGCTGTCATGAAGAGTCAACACATACTCGTACTCGTAGTCGTACCGGTGTGGGCAACACAAATGCATTCTCGCAGAGCATCGAGAGTGGAACAGCAACGGTTGAATTCAGCGACCTGTCCAAGAAGAACAACAACGACAGACATCACCTTTGCGTGGCATCTCATCGTCATTGATTGAAGGTATGACGTCATCGTTTGGAACACGTTTTAGCACGACTCGGAATTGTCAAAGAACACACATTGAATCGATGTGGTCATGTTGAATCCTTCGCCTGCGTCTGCTCTCCGACCGTATGAATATTCTTGCTCACAAAGCGAACAAGAGACGCTTCTTGAATTGTGGCGAAGTTCTTTGTTCTGCACGCTCCTTTCTGCCTCGTTCGTTGACGGAGAGAGAACGTCGCAACAGGCGATGTGTCTCCTCTTGTTTGGCGCGAGTTGGTTTGATGTGGTTGGTTGGTTGGTTGGTCAGTTGGCAGTGAGATGCGAGGAATGGAAAGATCGCACGATCCACAGCATTGTGCCCAAACGGAAAGAAAGATTGCCCATGCGCCCCCACATCTCTCCATTTTGCAACTGCCATTGCAAGTGCAGCACATCGGGCCAATCAGCCATCCATCCATTCACCATTCGTTCAAGCATCCATTTGTGAGCTTGCGGCGGAGATAGAGGCACACCATTGACTATTCTCTACTCTCGAGAGAGCGCAAGCACAAGCACGAGTACAGCATTGCTTCGCTTTGTGTTGCTGACGATCGCTGCTGAACTCAATACACAGACGAATCTTTCCACAAAAGGAGCGCAAACGAGAATCGGGAAGTCAGGAAGGCATACCACAATTATACCATAGGAGCGAACAGAGGCCTTCACAATGCCGCAATCCAAGGAGATCTCCCCCGTGATGGCCACGCTGATCCTGGTCGGTGCCGTCGGGGCCACCTACGCGCTCACGAAACGAGCGGAAGAGAAGAAGGTTCTGCGAGACAAGAAGGAGGCGTACGACCGGGAACTGATGATCAAGGAGAAGACGCTGGCGGCCAGGAAGCTGACGGGAGAGCCAAGCGGCACCGTGGTCGAGGCTCTGACGATCGACAAGGTGTACCTGTGGGAGGTGGAGGACCTCAAGAAGAGATTCCCAGCGTCCAAGAAGCCCAACGTCATGAAGAACGCCAACGTGGCCAATTCCAACCCCTACTACTTCCCCTCGCTCAAGAAGTCGGAGAGCAACGCCTCCCTCCCAGAGTTGGACATCAGCCGAGAGACGGAGTACAACAAGCTCATCACGAACCACGAGTGCATCCTGGGATCCATCGTGCGCAAGCCGAACATGCAGACGCACACCCAGGCGTACGTCCGAGCTGGCCCACGTCGGCAGCTGCACTTCGATCCGGAGACGGTCAACGCCGCCATCGTCACTTGCGGCGGTCTGTGTCCTGGATTGAACAACGTCATCCGCGAGATCACCAAGACCTTGTGTCAGCTCTACGGAATCGGCGGCAAGGTCTACGGCATCCAGGGTGGATACCGCGGTTTCTGGGACCACGGCAACTACCAGCCCATCGAGCTGACCACGGAGCTGGTTCAGAACATTCACCACGAAGGTGGCACGGTGCTCGGCAGTTCCCGCGGAGGCTTCGATCTCGACAAGATCATCGATTTCCTAGAATCCAGGAAGGTTTCGCAGCTCTACGTCATTGGCGGAGACGGCACGCATCGCGGTGCATTCAAGATCCACGAGGGTTGCATGGAACGAGTGAGTACGATGCCGATACTACGGGTACTTGTGTCTGTACTGTGCGAGTACGCTGCTCTATGCCTCGTCTGACAGGGCGTCGGTGTTCATGCATCGGTTGTCCTGCATCTGCAAGTGCTTTACCAAAGTGTGATATGGTGCTTTACGATGGTGGCGGTGTGGTGTGGCGTGAGAAATGTGCGGCGGCTTGGACGACAGTGTTGTAAACTTGCCCCTGATTGATCGATATGGATGAGGATGAGGATGAGCACGATTGGAAAGCTTTCATTCCGACCGCTTTGGTCTGCAAGCCAGCGCATTTGTGCGTGCAATCATGAACATCCAAAGGGTGGAGACTCACTGGTCTGATTGTCTCCATGACATGCTACATGACACTGTGCAATTCCACATTCGTACTTTCTGCACATACACTCGTGCCTTTCACCCGTAAACGCTTGGTCGCCCCATGCACACATGAATGCACATACTGTATGATACAATGATGCACACTCAAAATCGCAATCACAGGGCCTCAATGTTGCCGTGGCCGGAATCCCAAAGACGATTGACAACGATGTTGACTACATTGACCATTCCTTCGGATTCAGCAGCGCCGTGGAGGCCGCCCAGGTTGCCATCCGTTCGGCCAAGACGGAGGCCGTTTGCAACATGCCCAACGGCATCGGCATCGTCAAGCTCATGGGACGCTCGGCCGGTTTCATCGCCGCCCACGCCACCATGTCATCGAGCGACGTGGACCTGTGCCTCGTGCCCGAGGTCCCGATCGTGCTGGAGGGCGAGAAGGGATGCTTGCCACATCTCCGACGTCGCGTGAAGGATCAAGGCTACGCTGTTGTCGTGGTGGCAGAAGGTGCAGGAGAGGAGGTGCTGGGGGTGTCCGAAGAGAAGGACGCTGGAGGCAACCGCAAGCTGCCACCGATCGGTGAATTCATGAAGAAGCAGATTCAGGACTACTTCACAAAGAAGAAGGATACTGCCACCGTCAAATACATCGATCCATCCTACACCGTTCGATCCGTGCCAGCCAATGCCGCCGACAGTCTGTGTAAGTATGGTGCCGCACTCGAACTTGCATTTGTATCTGCACCTGTGGTCTTTGGGACGAGGAGCAGGATACGAGTACGCTTTGTACTGGCAAGATGACAACAAAGAATAATACGGGTATGCATCCGTGAAAACGGCCATTGTCTGTACCACTCGCCATGGCAGGACGAAGCACACTTCGACCGGGGATTGAAGACTGGCGATGACCATTGAAGATGGAGGTTTGGCTGTGTCGTTGCCGCATTCGACCTGACTCACTCCTGTTGATGCTCTTCCTCGTGCCACCACTCGTGCCAAAACTATTGCCCTGCACATGTCCTTGTTACTATTACCCTTCTCCTACTTGTGCACTCTGAATGATGTTGTCGATCGATTCCTCGCGCTTGTTTCCTTGGTCTTGATCTTGATCTTACCCTTGTACAGACTGTATGCAATTGGCACAGAACGCCGTCCACGGAGCCATGGCCGGCTTCACCGGGTTCTCCGTCGGACTCTGCAACAACCGCATGGTGTTCCTGCCGATTCCAGAGCTGGTGTCGACCTCGCCGCGTTCCATGAACCCCCACGGTCGTACCTGGGAACGCGTGCTGGCGCTTACACGACAGCCGAACACAGTCGAACCATTGCCAACGGGCGTGAAGCCCAAGAACTCCCACGCCCCCATGTTGCGTTAGTCTGCTTATAGTAGAGTGGTTTGGTACAGTAACGCACATATGCATCAGTACCTTGGTTATTCCTCCCGCCTGCGGCACCACATTGCCGCCGCTGCAATCCCGAATAGAGTACTCTAGCGTAGTCAAGAGATAGCGGGGTCAAAGGAAAAGCAAGCCTGTGAATGGTGTGGTGGGGCGGTGGATTTGTTAGCTTTCTGCCGAAGGCGATGTCTATGAAGAAACGGAGATGGTGCCGTGCTTGCCTGGCTTCGTGAGGGAGGTCATTGCTCCACGTGCATTTGACTCCATGCTTTTGCACGATTATCCTGCAGTATCTGCATGCGCTTGTAGCCCACATGTCCCAATACCATTTCGTAAACACCACCCTTCACTCTAACACAATACCGCTTCGATGCTCCATAGGAGGGAAGTCATTGGTGAATAATATTGTGGTACAAGCGCTCTGCTCGAGAGTATTCTACTCTATTCTGTGTCTGGCACACCGTACCGTGACGCAGACCAATCGCGGTTTGAGTGAACTTGGTTGTTCTCTACCCTGAAGCCAACTTGAATGCAGAACCGGAGCGAACATTCTTTGGACAACGTCGCAACGAAGACGCCGACACTCAAAGAGGAATGGAAGGTATCCGCAGTTCGTCATTGCCCTTTGACCGAAAGGAGGTGTTCATGTGGATCTGTGTGGTGGTGTGGAAAAATGCACTCCTATTCCAGGCGTCGAGGTTTGGTTTGGTACGAGTATTCTATAGTTTAACGTGTTTACTTCATGGCCCCCTCTATCGGTTGTATTGCACTGCATCCTCTAATGATCAACCTCTAACTGTGCATCATCCATTTGTTCATTCATTCATCCGTCCATCCATCCATCGGGGGCAGTTCTGCATGGTATGGTATTGTTTTGCAGCAATGCTGCGCTCCATTCAGTTGAGTAGGTGTCAACACAACCAGCTCTCATGATTCGTGATGCATTCCGACGACTGCAAGGGCACTGTCCAGGATAGTGACCATTTGCCTTCTGCGGGAACCTGACGATTGCGGGCTTTCAGGGAAATTCATGCTCGTCGATCCACGGCGCTGCGATGGGCGTCCTCCCAGCAGCGATCGTCCCATCGTGCTGATGCTTCTCGATTGGCGCTGTCCATTTCGCGGGGTCTGGGGTTCTGGTTGCGAGCGGGATTGCGAATGCTGTTGTCTGCGTCGACGGTTGGTGCAACCGTTTCCACCGCTAACCTGCGCCACGGCGTCGAATGCCACCGCCTCCATCATCCGCAACCGGAGCTGGCGATCTTGCCACGCGTGATACCCTTCGAGACTGGACGATTTGTCCGCAACATCGAAAGTTCCGCCGAGATTCTGGATCTTCGCGGGGAAGGTGTTGCGCACCACTGGAATGTTGTGGCTCTTCTTCCACTGATCGATCTTGAGCCTGAGCTGGGCGTTGGGGACGAGCTTGGAGTAGGACAATGGCTTGCGGGTGAGCGGACAGGAGTTGTTGCCGCGGTTGAGCCATTCCATGATGGCCTCTCGCTCGAAGTTGATGCCCATTCTGTCCATCAGGGGATCGTTCATGAGCTCCAGAGTGAGCGGGCAGATGAATTCATCGGGGGTGTCTGCATCCTGGTCGCTCCCTCGCTCCCTCTCGTTATGAGGAGCATTTCCATGGTCAACCCCTCCAGAGGTGATGGGAGACTTGGAGGAGGTGGAGGTTCTGATTGCCTGCAGATCAGCGATGCAGGAAACTGGCGAAGCTGGGAGCGGTGCTGGTGGTGCAGGCGTTGGCGACTGCGGATGGTCTTCCTGCATCATCGGTTGTTGTTGCTGCTGTTGCTGGTTTGAGTTTGAGTTTGAGTTCACCATGGTGGATGTTTGTTGATACTATTACTGTTGCTGTTGCGTGCTATGCGTTTATGATGTGTGTTGGAGAGGTTCCGGAGCTTGCTCTTGAGTTGAATTTGAACTGTTGGTGGAAATTATGGTTCGTTTCTGTTTTTGTGACATGTCAAGGAGCGGGGCCAGATTTGGAAGTGAGGTGTGTGGTGACAAGGGAGAGGTTGTGGGTTCCTGGCCGAAAGCTTCGATCCCGAAGAGATCGCAAGGAGCTCGAACGAGAGAATCGCGGGACCACGATCTCCTGGCGTGGATGTATGTGCGAGTACGTGGATGGACTCTCTGTCTCGTTTCTCTCCTCCAAGTTGGAAAGGGCCCGTGAAGCAGGTCTGCACAAGCAACTTCGGGACCGCTACGCTTTGTGTGTGTGCGCGTGGTGGCAAGGAATCCGTGAAGATGAGAGTAATTGTGTAACGCAGTATCAATCTTGATGTGGCGAACGCGGAGAGAGATGGAGCAGTTGGACGGGAAGATTTATCTCTCGTGGCAGCCTTTTGTGGTCGTTTGCGTGTTCGTCACACAAGAAAGCGCGATGTGATCCCGCTCTTCTCTTTTTTCTGTCAAGGAGCTCGTCGCTCGGAGGCAAACCTCTCCGAGAGATACATGTGTTCAACAAGGAAGAGATGTCGTCAACGCTTCTTGTTGCTGTTGTGTTGTATCGTGTTCTTCTCTGTTCTTCTGCCTCTTTCCATTCGCGGTTCGGTGTTTTGGGGCACTTTGCAGCGGCCGTGTTGCGGCCTGTGGCTCGTATCGTGATAAACTCCACGCGCCTCACCAGAACAGCGATTTCCACGTGTTCCACAATGGACACATCACCTGAACAGCGCATCGCGCTGCGTGTTCCACAACGAGCCGTTACTTCTCTGGCACCGATCGTGCGTCTCTGTAAAGTAGGGGCGCGAGCTACCACACGCGCCTTCCTGATTCACGGAACGAGCGCACACAAACACCACCACGTTTGAATCCACCGAATGCGAAGGAAGCAGTGATATTCCACATACAACAACAGCATGCTCCAGTTTAACCGGCCTCGACCGAATCGGGCTTGGTCTCTCATATCAAAAATCGTGATGATCGAAAACGTGAATGGTTCACGAGCCCTTTGCACAGTCGACTGATTAAATGATGGACTTGGATAGTGTTTTCCGTCACAGCAGGCATGTTCACAATGGCCCCGTTTCGGAAGAACCGTTACGTCTTTCCAAAACGACGGTGCGGTGAAACTGCAATTGTTCGTCGCTTCTTACGCTCACATTTTCGGTGTCATGTGAAGGTATCAGCGAACGCGATTTGGCACCAAAAACAAACAAAACCAAAACCGTCGCACGTTCGTTCGTCCTGTGAGAACCATCCTCCTCTCTTGGTGTTTGGCCCGTCGCTGAAGCACTCAAATGGATTCAAAAGACCGCCTTCCCCCAACCCTGGGCTCTCGCTGCCTCTCTCCCTCATGAGGAGCGCGGGCATGGGTGTTGCGAAGTCAACAAACGCGCTCAAGGACTCGCAAGGACTCCCGTCAGGGGTCCTCAAAGCACCTTAGGCACCCAAGGAACATGCAAACAGAGACGAACAAATGGGTGGGCAACAAGTTGAAGTATTCTTCCTTGGTAGCCTTTCGACTCGTCTTGACGTTTCTCATTCCCTTTGGATCCTCGCAGTAAGTACATGTTGACGGATGCTCTTTTTTGTGCTCGAGATGGAGGATCGTCGTTGATCTCCGTGGAGCGTGCTGAGTACAAACAGGACGCAAGAAACGTCAACATGAACCAACGGCGACGTCTGCGACGAAGGTGATGTTGTTGAGTTGATACTCTTGATGGCAATGATGTTGATGGTGCGGTGGTGGCGGGAACATGCCAGGGACAACCAAATCACTTGCAAGGAACATGAAATCAGTCAGAGCGCTCGTTCACATTTTTGGCCTTCATCTTTTGACCATGACAGCACTCTTGCAAGAGTGCGCCCGATCGTGCCATCACATCGCCAGAGTGTTACAGCAAGATTGTCAATCGCGCCTTTGATCTCTTCGGAGATTCATTGGGCGAGAGCGAACACAGAGCGAGCGATGTTATTTTCCGCGATGTGCGGATCAGTGCCATTCAGCATGCCGCTCGTGTGGGTGCAGAAGCGAGTGTGAGTACGAGCGCGAGTAGGTCGCACTCTGTCAGCGTGTGTCCGAGACCACAGGGAGGATGGCGACTTTGTCTCCCTCTCTTGTTCTTGCTCTCGCTTTCCGTGCATCTTCCATCACGAACATCGTTGACATCACTGACTATGTAGCGAAATGATGTTCCGCTCTCATGCCAAATGCATCAACAGCCAACGGACTCCGCAAAGAGTTTCTCACGGAGATGTCATACGCACATCCAGTATTTGTACGAGTTACTCATTGTCATCCTCTCTCGCCCAGGATGCATTGGTAGCGCGCTTCTGCGATCGCGGATTTGAGAATCATCGTTGCTACCCGTTCGCGGTGGTACCCCCCACAATGGTGGCTGTAGGTCGTCCGTGTGGTGCGATCTACCAGCATCAACTGAGTGGGGTGGCAGCTCTTGGTCTCTCTTGCCATAGCACCGATGCGAGTGCTGTATCAGATTCGAACTTCAAGCGCAATTCTGCAGCCTGGCATCCACCAACAACATCGTTTGTATCTCGTGTGTCATTCTCTCACGATCTACACATATGTCTTCGTCAACATCCTGAGCAGCAACATCTCGCGGCTGCATCGGGTATGGACTTGCCGCCCTATGTGTAACCAAGGAGGATTCTGTCTGGATTGTCACCGACGTCTGCGGAAGGTCTTGGATGGTTTTGTCCACAGTCCAATGTCGATCGATGGCTGACCCATCGTTGATCACATGCGATGCGAATGGAGTAGAGCACGAGCTGCTGCTATGTGCCATGGTGTGACATGTGGAGTGCGACTATGGGCATTCGTACCAACAAGTGCGCACTCGTGCTCGCAATGGAAGAGTCGTGTCTGAACAACACGAGCAATCAGAGACGTGCGACGCCTTCGTGAGCAAGAGCGTCAAGGGCCTCCTTGAAGCATTCATGCGCTGCCCCATCTCTTGTGTTCGTGGCTCGTGGGGCATCAACCAAGCAGGCGAACCTCGCTGTTGGTCTTGGATACACGAGACAGATTTGACAGATTGCGCAAGACCGAGATAAGCTGCGCCCCGGAGGAAGAGATGATGGCAGTGGCAAGCCGAACGCCAGTACTCTGCGGGCGCTCATCAATGCGGATTCTTTACGTACGTTGCAGTTTGATGTTCTTCGTGCTGCGGTATTCCGAAGTATCTCTACCATGCGGTGCACTCCTCTCGTGGAAGATCTCGCCATGATGTCTGGCTCGGACGAGCAGATCGAAGTTGTACGAACTGCACACGATCTATGGGATGGTACGAACAATGATGTAGAACACCAACCAAGCTGAAGAGTGATCCAATGGAGAAACAAGATACATCAACGTACTTGTGCATCTGCGAGCATTCTTCTTCCAGCAACCAGGCAAATGTCCAAGTTCTGCGCTCATGGGGGACTCGCAAGATGCTCGGAGCGTTGGAGACCCGCGATTCTGGGGAGAATGGATTCGCCGTTGGTCCGCACCTTGGTCTTTTCCAAAGAAAGATGAAGAGCGCAATGGAAGGGGCAGCATCACGAGAGGAACGAACTGCAAGAATGAACGAAAGACATCTCTGCACGTGAGTGTCGAGCGTTCGCGTGATGGCGACCACGAGTGCTGAGGCAAGCGTTGCCTCTTGGAGCGGACAAACAACAACCGACAATGAATGCGTATTCTGCGCAACTCGCTCTCCGGGGCTTTGTGGGACGTGGAAATCAACTATTACTTTGGGGAGCGGTGCTGGGGCGAAGAACATTCGTCATCACACTCTCTGGATGGCAGTTCGAGTTTCCATGGAAGGACAATCGACGTTTTTTGGTTTTTCGCAGCAAAAAGCGACGTCCAATGACCAAGGAGTCGAGATCGAGACCTCCCGAGATTACGTGGTTTCGCGTTTCCGTTTCGTTTTGCCTGTCTCCGCATCCCACAGACGCTGCAAGCGAATGACCAACGCCGTGATATCGTCACGGTAGTCACCCTCCTCGTCATGCCATCTTGCGGCAGCAGCCTCAATGAGGCACTGGCACGCTTTCGTGGCGCCAAGGTGCATGTTGTCGGACACCACCTTCACGGCCTCCTCCGACGAGATGAACTCCCAAACGCCGTCAGTCGCCAGGATCATGAACTCATCGTCCGGGTGGATCTTGTGCTGCGTGACGACCGGTTCCGCGATAACCCCGATCGGTTTGACGGCGTGATCGCCGATGGATCTTGCCATCGCCAGACCGATCTGAGTGCAGGTCGAATCCAACCAAACCCGCGCCGACAGACCTGGTTCGGGTGGCGGTGACACGAATCCTCCCATCCGTTCGATCCGGGCCTGCTCCGCGGGCAGATCAGGATTTTGGTCGGTGGATATGTTGACGGCCTGAAACTTCACCTGCTGTTGTTGTTGTTGTTGTTGAGTAGTGGCCGTTCCGTTGCTTCCGTTGTCATCACTGGCTGCTGCTGTTGTTCCTGCTGCTGTTGGTACTGTTGCACTGCCCTCTATTTTCCGTGCAAGCACGGCCCGCGAATCCCCCGCGTTGGATACGATGAGCGTGTCCTCCCGAAGCAGCACAACGCACGCTGTCGTCCCCGCGTACCTCGGTTCGATGAGCACCTCCTTCTCCAAGGCTTCATCCACACCAACGAAGGTCTCCTTGAATGCCTTTTCCACATCCGAGTCGAACTCGCTGTGCTTTTCCAACCGCCTTTGCACTTCGTGCAATGCAAACTGAGCCACAGACTCACCCCCTTGGCCATGCCCTGTGAGACGGTTGCGTCCACGGCGGAAGATAGATAGGATGGCACACACATAGGCAGTAATGTGTGCGATGAGTTTGGTAGATCAGAGTAGAATGGAATAGAGTGGTGCATGTTGGCGTTGCGTGAGTATATGTTGAGTACGATATCATGCGATGTGTCGTGTTGAGCACAATGCAGGTGAAGGCGCGAACACAGGAATTGAGCTGAACGACTTGAACGACTTCAACCAACCAACACTCATGAATGCTAACGTGGCACGGCATCAACGAATGCAACAGCCAAACAAAGAATCGCACAAAGAAGCAAGCAAAGAATGAAAAGAACGAACGAAGGAACACAATGACTGGACCTGGTGGATACACGTACCATCATAGACGGCGAAGAGCGCGGTGCGGGAACAGTTGCCATACGGAAAGGCAACGCCGCCGCGATCCTGGTTGATCTTGGCCGCCGTCGTGAGACGATCCTTCTGCCCCAAGGCGCCCCATTCGGCGTCCTCGTCGTCATCGTAGTCATCCTGCATCATGCCATCATCGCTGTCGTAGATGGGCTCCACGCCGTGGCAGGAGAAGGTGCCGACGATGTCCCTGGGGAATGGAAGCTTGCGCTCGTCTTCGTTCATGTTGCGGGTGTGGCGCTTCTTCCATCTGGGCAGCGGAACCGGCCCCGTGGCGTCGATGGGATCCATCATGGGTCTTTGCTGAGGCGGCGCGGATGCCTGGTAGAGCCTGAGGTTGACGGCCGGCGACGGAGGCGGTTGGGAAAGGAGTTCGGATGCGTGCACGGTCCTCGACTTGAGCGGGCGGTTGCCATAGCCGGCGTCGCTGATGACGGACGAGAGGGAAGCATCCGAGAAGCGTCTGCGTCGATTTGGAGACGGCTCGACAGCGTCGCCTTGCTTCGCGGGTGTTGCACTGGCAGCATCGCCTTCCGCTGACGGCTCTTCCCGTTTGTGCGTGAGGGAGAGGCGCCGTTTTCGGAATGTCTGCGCTTTCTCATCCTCCGGACCGCCGGTGCTCGCGACCGAGGTCTGGTCGGCGGCAGGTGCTTCGTGCGCGGCAGCCGTTCCCTGTTCATGCTGAGCAGCGGTCTCGCCTGCGACTTCATTGTCTTGGGCGCTGGCACCGCCGCTGTTGCCGTTGGTGGGAGGCTGTTGCTGCTGTTGTTGCTGCTGCTGTTTGAGGTTGGTGAGGCTGAGTCGGCGCTTCCGAAAGGTCTGGCCTTTCTCGTCCGTCTGGAGAGACGGCGATGGCGACGACGATGCGGACTGCAACGACGGCTGATGCACCTCGTATCCCAGATCGGCGTCGTTCGCTGCCTGCTGCTGCTGCTGCTGTGTTCCTTGCTCCATGGTTGACAATGTGTGTGCGGCTACGTCTCCTCTCGCAATCCGCAGGTCATGTGCTTTGGTCGCGCGATTGATTGCTGGGGTGCCCCAATGTGTCGATGTGCCAGTGCGCCGATCGTGATCAATCGATGGTCGCGTGCAAGCAGGGATGCCGACCTTCGTTCGAGGGAGAGCGGCGATAAATCTCTGTTGGCAGCACACCGCGACTGCGATCTGTGATCTGTGCGATGGCAGTATTGATCAAGTATTGATCCTATGCAAGTAGCGGGCGAGTGAACGGAGGGAATGAACAGATGGTGATTGGATTGCTGTTTGCGTCTCTGCGCGAATGTGTGTGCGAGGTATGCCTGCCTGCCTGTGCCTGCCTGCCTCTACCTGTGCTTGTTTCGTGATTGTCTCTGCTCTCCTCTCTCCTTGGTTGTTGCTGGTGATGCCCGTTTTCTTGCTCTTGTTGCTGTTCTGCGCTTCTGGATGGGTGGGATCTGGGCTGGGGCAGCTGATTCTTGGTGGAGTTCGACCGCTCTGCCTACTGGAATGCACGAACTGTGGTACCGAGGAAGCAGTCGACCTCCGAGGATGTGCCAAAATGACTCCTTCTGCCGAAGCCCGTACGCAATCCGATGTTTCCAACCAAGATAAGCGCTCGGGTGAGTCGAACGCGAACTGGGAGGGAAACAGACAACCAGTCGAACATGTCAAAGAACGAATCCAAGCTTAGGCTACACAAAGAGCACAGCAGCAACAAACGCAAGAGCAGCAAAGGTCACAAATCCATGGAGCCACACAAAAGCAGGCATAATGCGTTCAGTAGATACTTTAATACATCACTTGACACCCACTTTCGCTTCAATAGTTTATCGACCTTTTTGCTCCGTCCTCGTCGCTTCTTTGGCTTTCGACCTTCGCGTCCGACGCTCTGCCCCCATCTCTGCTCGGACGCTCGCACTGTTTGGTCCTTGCCTTTGGAGGACAAGGGAGGTTTGGCTGGTGCAAACGGACGAGTTGGCATGATGGCCGGCGTGACTGGCGGATCCCTGGCTGGGTTGTCCACCACATCCTTCAGAATGCCTCCAGAACCGCCACCATAGACCACCACCATTGTCACTTACGTTGTTGAGGAGCTGAGGTTCCCCAAAACCCTTCATGTACCTCTTCCCCCCTCTTCAGCCCATGAACTGCCAACAAAGGGCTCGACCAAGCCAACACCATCAGACGCCTTTCATACTTTGGGTCCAAGACTCTCACCGCAAACCTGAATGACATGTGTCACCCTGTGAATGCACAGCCTATGATGGCCAACATCCAACACATGTACGCTTTCCATGTGTGCTGTGCTAAGAAAGGGGGTGTTTGCAGCAGGAAGCGATGACATCAGCAGCGTCCACCTGAAAAACAATCAATCCAGACAAATTTGACGAGGCAGCACAGGACTACATGTTCCCTTCAGATGCCAGCCACATGGAGGTGTTCAGGACTGTCACCACCATCAATTTCGCGCTGAACAAAGCGCACGACAAACACCCAGTGCACTCACCAAGCAAGTGGGTCATATCCATCACCAACCCAGCAGCCCACACACCACTGGCAAGCACACAACATGATGGCGCTCCCGTTGCAACCCTCAGCATGTGCCCAACACTGGCAACATCTCCACCGCCACGCAAACTGACAATGGTGTTTGCATCACCAGACACTGCCTGTTGTTCTCACACCACAGCAGCGCACCTGTGATGGAGGACACCAGTGTGATGGAGTGACATATGTATTGTTTGCATTCAATAACTCAATTCTTGTTTTTATGAGCATTGTCTTCTGAATGTTGTTTCATCCTCTTGTTGCCTGTTGGTTGTATTGTGTTCTTGTTCCATGGTTGCTGTTTGCTACATCTGTCTGTGTCCTTGTTAGCATGCCCATTGACTGGTATGCCAACACATTCCTGCATGGTGATGGGTTACTCACTGTTCATGATCATGTGTTTGAACTGTCGGAAGGCTGCCCCCTGTAGTGGTTTGGTGAAGAAACCGGCTTTCATGTCTTCGGTGGGACAGTGGGTTGCCTTCACCTCGCTACTTCTGATCTGATCTTGGACGAAGAAATACCGGATGAGAAAGTGTCTTGTATTTTTGGTGCTCCAGAGTTTTCCATTGTTTTCCAGTAGCATAGCACTCTTGTTATCTTGCTGAATATCAGTGGGAACAGTGGTGTATCCCTGGGCTTCCATGAAGTATCGTGTCCATTGGACCTGCCCAATCATGTCATTCACTCCCACCAGCTCAGCCTCAGTTGAGCTGCGATTATTGATCTTCTGTTTGGATGTGGATGAGTATATGGATCTATTTCAGTGGTCATGATTGCTCCTGTGTGGCTTCGCATGTTTGGACGAACAGCACAGGACAAATCAATTACCCATTTTATGACCATCCCTTCACTTTCCTCCAGGGTCAACAACACATCTATAGAGCCGCAAAGGTACTGTATGCCCCTTATCAGTTCCTTGTTGTCATCTATGTCTGGCTCGCGCACTCTTGCACTGAGGAATGCGATGGCGGTTTGTATATCCGGTTGGCCTCACTTGCACAGAAACAGCAGCTTTGCTTTTATGCAGTGGAAGAACGTTGTATCTTTCTGCTCCAGCTTCTGGGCGTTTTTGTTGGTGGAGAGCAAGTGACCTGCTGCTGGTGTGGCCGCGGTCCTGTCCATTTCTGCTGTCGCTTTCTCAAGCATCTTTGTGACATTTGCTTGCATGTTGACAATAATGGAGCTCAGTTTTGTGAAATCCAGCTGCATTCCACAGTATCCATGCACCTTTCCTCTGGTGACAGCGAGTGGCTTCAGCTGTCCATATCTGTTGTTCAGCTCCTTGATGGAGTCTGTCATCACTGTGGGGTCAATATGGCTGATTTTGATGTCATCCACATGCCACAGCACGATCAATTGCTTTCCATTCACCATTTTGTTTGCACCATAATGGTCATATGGGTTGCGTGTAAATCCCATGCCTTCCAACACGTGTATCAAGTTGCGCTAGAACAGCAGTGCCGCCCGCAGTGTGCCATATAGCGCCTTCTTCAGCTTGGCATATAGCACCTTTGTATTCTTCTCCATCAAAACATGCTTTTGGTAGCGTCCTGGGTCCATCAATTCCAGTGCCTCCACCATTGGTCCTGTGAGGTAAATGTAGGTTTCCTCATTGGTTGTTGTTTGGAAAAATGCCCTGGGTACATCTGCAGTGGCCACATCTCTGCCCTCTTTGGCATTGATCATGCAACTTAACATGAGGTCCTAAAGGGATAATGTTGGTGAGGAGGCATCTTCCTTGGCAATGTGTTCACACTGCTTCCTCCCATTGGCACATCCCCTGGCCTTGATATGCCCATCTCTTTCTGTGAGATGAAATTTGGTACAGAAGTGCACTCTTCTTCTGTTGCATGCTCAGTTTTGATTGTGGATCCAATACATCGAGGTCAAGAATTTGCTTCAGCTTGGAGGACACAGCATCCATGCCCTTGCTGCCATCCAGCTTAATACCTTCTTGATGCTGTGCTGAGTCATGACCATCTTATGGATGAGGTCATGTTCTTCCTGTGGTCGGATGATGGGTGTATCTGCTGTGTCCTTGATAGTGAGGTTCACTTGTTGACCATTGGCCACCAACATGTGTGAACTCACTGTTGTTGGTTTGGTCAGATGTTGCTCATGTGAATTTATGGCTTGTTGTTGTTGTCCTGCACTGGCGTTGTACAGTTGCATTGTTTGTGTGTGTGCGGTTGTTTCTCTTGTCCATTGGATTTTTTGTTTTCCTTGGTCATTTTGGTCATTGTGAACGTGCGACGTCATGGAAAGCTGGAAATGGATACCATCTGCACCAACACACTCCTGTGATGTCAGCAGGGCATTCTTGTAGGCTGTTGTCTTTTTGGCATCAGTTGCTTGTTGGTTCAGGATAGTGTCTTGGAACGCCCTGAACTTTGAGCCTTGCAGTGGCTTTGTGAAGAAGTCCCCAACCATGTCGTCAGTCGGACAGTATTGGACAGTGATCTCATCGTTCCTGATTCAGTCATGTATGAAGAAGTATCGCATGTTGATGTGTCGGGTGCGTTTTCCGCTCGATCCACACCTGTTGTTGTCCAACAGCATTGTTTTTTGGTCGTTTTGATGCAAGATGGATGGCTCGGTGTTGAGGCCTTGCTCTTGGAGGAAGCACCATGACCATAGCACTTGTGGCATCACATCGTCAACAGCAATCAGTTCTGCTTCTGTTGAGCTCTTCGTGTTGACTTTCTGTTTGGATGATGTTGCGTATATGGTGCCTAATCCGGTGGACATGTGTGCTCCCGTATGGCTGCACATGTCGTCATGAACTACTCGAAAAATGACCAATTCTGGCATGGGAAGCTCAGTCCAGTTCCTTCGGTGCAGTCGCATGCCGGTTTGTAAGCCAAAAAGAGATACCCACCCTGATCATTCCCAGATGGACGCAGTGCGAGCGCACCAATGGTGTGAGGCTGCATGGTGTTGACATGCTGCTCATGTGTTTGTACGTAGCCTTCGAACTCAATACGGCAGTGTGCGTTGTTGTTCAGCTTGCAAGCGACAACGATTTTGGATGGAGTCATCTGTTTGCTCACTCCTTTTGGATGGGGAAACACATTCAGCCAGTACACCGTGTGATTCACCATCTCAATGACTAGCAATGGTGGGTAGTTCTTGAAAGGAATTGGATGGTATGTGGATCATGTTCGTTCCTTGATTGTCCTGATGTATTACTCGACTTCTGGGATGTGTTCATCTCTCGAGGTCACATTGATGCTTACACCCAGTTTGGACATGTCTCCACAAAGGGAGCTGAACCATTTGCTGGTCAAGATGATGCTGACTCTGAAGCCTCATTGTTTGTGTAGCTTTACGATGTTGCAGAACTGCTTGACAAGTGTTGTGTTGGATTCGGAATTCAATTTGGCTGCTGTTCCGGACTTGAGACGCTTGGACACAAACACCAGCAATGGAATGCCATTAACCTTCATGGTATTCACAGACAGTGTATCATCCCAGTATTGCTGCATATTGTTGGCAGGCAGATGTGCAATCTGGGCTCAGATGGCTGGAGGCACCTGTCTTGTTGTTGTGCCCTTCAATGATGTGACATCCGGACTGAAGATGATCTCAGTTGTTTGTATGTCCTTGGTTGTGATGGGACAGTTTGGAATCATGCCGTTGAGAACGTATTTGACAAAGCTACGAGACGTAGGACGACCAATACACTGTTGAATAGACCTGGCCAGATTGGCCTGTGAATAGTTGAAGGATGAGAAGCTATTGCGGTTATTGTCTGCAGTGTTGACCATTGCTGCTCCAGTTTGGTTGCCAGTGTCAAGGTAGAATAGTCCAACATTGGACTCCTGAAATGATTGGGTGGATCTGTCTGCTTTGTGGACAGTGAAGCTGTTGGTGCCGGTTCTTTTGTAGGTCACATGGAAGTGCCCCTTGACTTTGCTGAGGGATAGGATGTTGGCTACCCCAGTGGGATGGTACACACATCTCCGTATCCAGGAAGTGTGCTGCTTTAGTTTGTTGTTGCTGTTCCTGCGTTGCAGTGGATGGTCAACTTGTTGTTGGTGGTGTGGATATCCTTCAGCAGGCAACGGTTGCTGAACATGTCCACGGTCAATTGATTGTCCAGAAGAATCCAGGTTCAAGGAATGATGCTGGTGTCCTGGTTGTGTATGTGGTTGGCGTGTCCGCCCAGGTGAGTGTGGAGAAATACAAAGTCCCCATTGACGATGTCATCCGTGGCATGGATGAGCACAGTCCCATTGCTGTGGTATTTTGCATGGCACTGGTCGACGGAATGATTGGATCTCTCACATCGTGTACATGCCGCTTTGTTGCTGTCAGTGTTGACAAATGCCATGCCGGTGTCCCTTGGCACATGGATGCCAGGGACATTGCGTGGATCCTTGGACCAATGGTTGAGCATGGTGAGTGCTGCAACCATGGTCGTTGGGTATTGATCGGATCCCTTGATCTGGTGATTTTTCGGCTCCTCAATGAGGGAGCCGAAACGGTGTCGATCCGCCCCAAGAATGAACAGGACAGCAAGGAATTGCTGCTTGGCCTCAGTGTAGATGACCTTCTTTTGTGCTGCTGTCAGGCTGGTGATCCCATGCTTTTTGGCTACCGCATTGATGATGCTTCTCACCTGGGTGATTGATGTCTTGACTGCATCGTTGATGTCGGACAGGTTGACGAACAACTGGTAGCACTCCTGTCCTGTTTGGCGTCGCTTCTGTCATATCCCCATGAGCTCCTTCATGATGAGGCAGGCAGTGACTGTCCCTTGCTCTTGCGTTTGATAGTTGAATACCACATTCTTGATGATTTGAATGAGTGCTGTGGTGTCTTGCTTGCTGGCTGCGGTGGCGTATGTGTCTGCTTCCTGGATCCATGCCCGCATGATGTTGGAGCACTGCCCCCAGATGACAGAGTACATCTTTTGGAAGTCAGTCTCTGCATTGGTCAGGCGCATAGTGTACAGAGCATACTGCCTCTTCCACTTGTCCTTCTGGATGTTGGTTGCGTCGTCCGGATAGTCCTCTGGCTCCTCGATGACTGGTTCCGCCATGTTCTTGATGGCCATGCTCACCACGGGATGGCGCAACCTGTGGATCAAGGAGACTGCCAAGCAAACGACACAGAACTGCAAGGCTGTCGTCCGTTGGCCAATGATAAGACAGCTGCGACCAATTTTCGCTTGAGTGTAGCGTCCTTGTCTATGCAAAGTGGTGGCCACCAACACATTCTTTGCCAACATACCTTCGTACAGTGAGAACTACACCTGTGCACATGCCTTGTTTGTTGCCTCGTCACATGTCATCAACGCCGTTGGCCTACAGTCCAAGCAGCAGGCACATATCGCTGTCAACTACTTCATTCGTGACGAGGGAGCTCCTTAGGCATTCCGGATGGACAAGGCCAGTGAACAAACAAGATAGAAGGTAGATGCTACCCTCCTTGAGCTTCACATTGGCATTGAACTGTCTGAGCCTGACTACCAGAACCAGAACCCAGCAGAGCTCCGCGCTGTCAAGTGGCTCAAGACCAAAGTGCATGCCATCCTTGACTGTTCAGGGGCGCCACCATGAGCTTGGTTTCATATGGTCTAGTATGCAGCATGCATCCACAACGTCATCTCCACCCCAACTCTCCGATGCGACATCCCTCACTGCCCGTCTTGGGGAGACTGTGGATGTCTCACCTTTCCTTTGCTTTCATTGCTTTGAAAAAGTGTACTATCATGATCCCACTGGCACCTTCCCTGATCCCAAAAAGTGGACTGGATACTGGCTTGGTGTGGCTCCGTCCTGCAGGGATGAATTGACAGACAATGTTCTCACTGATCACTTCCAACTCATGTTTGTGCGCAGCATGGTATGTCCCTTCTGCACCAATGCAATAAACCACCATCTTTGCAATTGAGACCAGGATGGGTTGGGCCAAGTTGAGTCCAGATGAGTTGATTTTAGTTGAGATGCGTTGAGACAGGTTTCCCCCCTCTTGAGACAATCTGGATTCATTGGGAGTGATTGTGGAGAGAACACACAAGACCTGCGGACAACACTCCTTTGCTTGTGCTGTGCCAACAGATAGCCTCTTCTTGGCTACTGGGACAAATAGATTGTATGGTATGAGTTGTGAGTATTGTGACTTTCTTGGTTGGCTGGACAAAGGAGGGGAGGTAGAGGACAAGAGGACAAGAGGAGGCACATGAGACAAAGCGTTGTGCCTGAGAGAGGAAGAGAGAAGTCACCTTTGCGCGAAAACGGTTGCAGTTCTCATCCTCTTGGCACCACACCTGCCGCAGCCACAACCACTGTCATATTTCCCACAATAAGAGTCTCCTTGACAATTGGGCCAAGGTGGCCCTTTCTTGGACTTGCGGCTGGTCTTTGCCTCCCTCAAGCACTCCCACCACCACAGTGTTTGTACGAATCCAAGGCAACACACGCAGCCACTTCCCACAACGCAAAAGAACAAACAAGGCAAGAGACAAAAAATGCCATTCATGCCATTCATACCATTCATACCATCTATTGGCGCCAATGACCGAAGGACAGACTGGACAAATGGAGGGACCACAAACAACTTCGACATGTCAAAACAAGAGAAACATACAGCAAACAAAAATTGCACAGAGCAGAACAAGAGCATGAGCAAGGCTCATGAAACAAGCATCAGACAATCCCTTTGAGACAACACATCACATTCATTCATCCTGGTGCTCTGCTTCTTCATTGGTGTCTTGATTGGACCCATGAAGCAAAAGTGCTGGGTGCTGTATCAAAAACATCCACTCTATCAACTCTATCCACTCCTTCTGCACAACTGTAACTCATACACATGCCTTGCACAAACACTCATGACAAGCCACAAACTCAAGATGTGGCCACAGCTGTTAGTATCTGTGTGTGATAGTGTAGATGCTATGATGATATACTGTGTGTAGGATGAGGATTGGAGAGGATTATGAGGACAGGAGATGGATGGCTCTGTGTCTCATCCTGTGTGAAGGCCTTGCAGACCATCTGTCCATTGTCAGGCCCATGGATATGCCAACAACAGCTTCCTCTCGCGAAGGGCATTTCCACTTCTTCTTGCTGCGACTTGTTCACAGCCCGTCTTCGACAGAACTGGAAAACTGCATTCCGACCATTAATTGGTTAAATCAGTATCACTAATGTTGATGATCTTTGCATGCCAATAAGTGAGGTTGTATCACAAGGATGAATAGAATGTCTCCGAATGACCACATTCCACACTTCCACGTGTCCACACCAACCATTCAAATCGAAACGGGCGACAGACAGGCGTACAAAGTTCCATCTCACAACCCATCGAAGAACATCCGGTGTCAACCGACACGCATGACACAGAACAACAACGCCAACCACAAAAAACGCCAAAAAGATCGATTCAACGATTGTGGCACGCCATTGATCTGCGCACAAAACGGCACCGCAGTCAGCATCAACATTCAGACCAACAAGGAACACCAACAAGGACGCAATCGACGCTTCACATCCGTACACACACATACACAGAATACAAGTCTCACACTCTGCTTCGCTTGCAATAACCAAACAAAAGAACAAGACCTCAGGAACACGCAACATCAGCACGCAACAGCAACGCAACATGACATCTTCCAAATTCTGCAGCATGATCGGCTTCATCTCGTTGAGCTTGATGATCGCCGGTTCCCATCCAATCATGGCTTGGCAGCCGTCGGTGACACCCACCGCGTCCTCCGCAGACAAGACCACCCGGAAACAGGCGCAGTCGCGAATGCAGCAGCGCACGGTGGTCCAGAGCAACCCGCTGGTGTCCACGTTGACGGCGAGGCAGCATGCCACTGCTCTGCACATCTTCGCCAAGGACAACAAGGCCACGGGTGCTGCTGCCGACGACAACGCAGCGGAGGAGACCACGAAGCAGTTCGGTCTCGAGGCCGGTCTGATGAAGGCCGCCAAGGACAACGACGGGGAGTCCGCCAAGTCCCTTCTCAAAAAGTACGGCATCGCCTACCTCGCCACCTCCATTCCTCTTGCGTTGGTGAGCTTCGCTGTCTGCTACTTTCTGGTGGACAGCGGCGTGGACGTTGCCTCTCTGCTGTCCGGCATCGGCATCGAAAGCTCCAGCATGGCCGACAAGGCCGGGACCTTCGCCATCGCCTACGCCGCGCACAAGGCGCTGAGTCCTGTGCGATTCCCACCCACCGTCATCCTCACTCCCGTCGTTGCCAAGCTCATCGGCAAGGAGCCAGAGCCTGTCACCGAGGAGTAAGCGCGCATCAACATGGACGACAGAAGTGTGGTACGAATGCAGGATACGAACTCGTGGGGCTCCGGTGTACTACGATGCGACCTCTACCATAACTGTACATTAGTAGACAATGGACAAAGAACAGAACAATTGACAGATCGTGATGACAATCAATGAACGATGAACGATGAATAGTACCAAATGAGAAATGGTTGTACTCCTCTGTCTCTACAAAGAGAGGGAAGAAGAAAAGACGAAGGCAGAACGCATTTTGTCGTTTCATAGAACAAATGTTGGACCATCCCCCATGGTGGATCCGCACACTCCAACAACTTTGATGCACAAATGCAACGCGACTACCCTGCCTGACTCTATGAGTACGCACATGCCCCACGCCTACCACTTCGATGCGAGGTTTCCGCTGATTGATGACATCCAGGGTGATCGAGGCGGCAACAACTCCACATCAACAGCGACGACATCATGGCATGCAATTCGGATGAGGCGACGACCAGCATCAATCAACTTGCCTACCATACCGTACGTATGCACTCTCAAATGTAGATTACACAAGAACATGAACAGGAATCAAAGGAGGAGCAATGACAGCAGCAGCAAAACAAGCTATCCGCAAGCTCACCCGGTGAACACAACAGGCCATATCCATGGTGAGTTTTGTTTCACGGTGTTCTTAGTGCACCTTCCGAACAAGGAAGATCGGGGGGTCAGAAAAGGCCGATTCTTCCTTGCAAGGAAGGACCTTCCGAACAAGGAAGGTTTCGGGCCTCTCAGGGGGGGTCAAAATCACAAAAAAACAGACCCCAACGCAAACATGACACCCCACTGCATGGAAACAACACGGTTTTTGCTCTACGCGATACATACGGACGTTGCATCCGCAATTTTACTTCTGGTTCCTGTGCTTACAGACTAGTGCCGAAATTGCAGCACATGCACACGCAGCACTTGATGTGAGCCTGTATTTTATACTATTGCATCCAACGATTCGATGCCAATGGCAAATGATCCACCGTATTCGCCGTATGCAACTGCATCAACATTGGTGGTAACTACACTCTGATTGTTATTGGCTCGTCTTTAGTTTGATGTTTAAATTGACATGGTTTGCGTCTAGAGAGCGTCTACCTGCGCCATTTCTCTTCGTGGTTCTTCGTGTTGTTGTGTGGCATCCTTGTGCTGATCGTCGGTTTTGGCGTCGAGTCGTGGCTTTTGGTGGTTGGTTGTTGTGACATTGGTCGTGTATCACCCCTCGACGGACAGACCTCAGCCGTCGAAGATGAGCCTTGGATCCTGTGTGTGGAACATGTGGATGTCCAAGGACTTGACAAAGTTTTGTAAAACAGTGGCGGAGATACATGTGCCACACATGGTCTTCTTTCGTGCGTGTCTCAAACAAACCTCGTACAAATACCGTTGTTCTGTCATCGCTTTGCTCAGTGTTCGACCCCTTGTGTCCGTTGATTTCACCGGCGGTTAACGGCGATGAGTTGACGTTACGATGCCAACTCTGCTGTATTCGAGGTCCATTCTGTCACCGGTATACGTTCGACACGGATGACAAACAGCATCAGCCAATCAAACGAATTATGGGTCGCGCATCCACTTTTCGCCGTTCTCCGGAGCTGCCTCCGTCTTGTGCAAAAATCCAACACATCCGCCTTTCAGCATCCAACGCAACAAGCCAAGTCGATGCGTGAGGACGAGCAGGCACAACTGCACCGTACTCAGTCTGCAAACCACAATGGGGGAATCAATCCAGACTCTGCAAGGACAGTCAAATGCCATGTACGTATTGCATCAACGATCAGTCCAATGCAACATCCAAGCACACAGATGTAAAAGTCATGGAAATCTTGGTGGATGGATGAGAAGGCGTTGATAGTGGTTGATTTGAGGCAGCGACAGCGAAATAGGCAAAAGGCGCAAGAACGCGGCAAATTGGCAGGCTGGGCGTCAAAAGTGCACAAGCAACTACGATACTGGAGACTTATCGGCCCGTTGTTGTGTGCCCTGGTCGGACCTCTTGTCTTTCATTGTGAGTTGTCCGAGGACAATCTCCGATCAGCATTTCGCTGAATACGAATAGTAGATATAGCAGTAAGAAGTACAGCGAAAGCTGTCAAACAGCTTCACTGCAAAAACATCGTCTCCAAAGTGTCGCAGGACTTCAGCGGACCCTGGGATTCTAGCGCTGCATGATACCCCTCCACGGTGCTCCAACGCTCTCCGCGTCGTGCAACTTTGACAGCACACTTGCGAATGCTATTCGACTGAGTATAATGGGAGCGAGTGATAGCGATGTCATGCTGTGACAGTCTCAGTTTCGCAAATCGATGTGGGTGTGCTTATTATGTATGTTTATGTGCAGCCATGGACTTGGACTTGTATTCGACGATGGCCCAAGGAGAGCCGCCGACTCATTTTTTTTTTTGCTTTCCGATCAACGCCACGCCTCCGCTTGGCAACGAGCAGTGATCTCGTGCTCCAAATCTCTCTGCTGCTATCGAGACATGCGTGACATTCATGGATTGCAGGCAAGCATTTCTTATGCCATGGAACCGGCCATCAAAGTCGCTGCCATTCCCATACCCATACCGAGTCACATGATGGTCGAGCCAATGCTGGATGCACCAGAAGATGTATCCTCAACCTCAAGCATGCAGATGTCCTTGGCCCCGTACATGACCTTGAGCTTGGTGGTGCCATCTGGAATATCGGATGACTTCACCTCAATCTCGTATGCTCTCATGATGTTGGTCTTTCCCTTGGCCACCTTGGTGCCATCTTCGGTGGTGATCTTCACGTCCAAATCCGCGATCAATAGCAAGTCAGCATGAGATCCAAGCATGAAGTTGGATTCCTGGGCGAGATCGAGCTTCAGCTTGCATGTTTCTTGGCGGTCTGCGTTGTTGATGGTACCGACTGGACCAACATCTGGGCAGTTTACGTACCTTGGTGTTGGGATGAAGGCGGCTCTGTTGGCCGCAGTGAGCTCGGTGTTGATGGTAATCTGATTGGCCATGTAGTCGATTGGGAGTTTGGTGACCCAGACCAGCCGCCACAGTGTAGAGTATCCCACATCTGGACGGTCGAGGTTGATCAGATTGCGGATGCCGGCATTGCTTGGTCCGCCTTGGTTGCCCTTTTCAGCGGACACACCGCAAGTGAACTGGTTTACTTGCCACAGTGGAATTCATGTGACATTGGTCTTGCTGGCAAAGGTGGTAACAACTGGGATGGTGTGGTTGGCATCATCTGGCTGATCACGGGTAGTAGGGTTGAAGTAGTCAAGTGCAGCTTGATTGTTGACCTCGAAGATGAAGATCTGAACGTTCTGTCCCTTGTAGAAGGCGGTGATGGGCTTGACTGGGGGCGGTTCCGGTCTTGTCCACAGGGCTCTGGAGGGAGGATCCAGTTGGGACGACCAGGAAGTTCATGATGATGTCGGTCTCCTTGAGAGTGTTGCCACTGTTGATGACATCTCTGGCACTCTTTCAGAGTAAGAGTTGCCATCACTGGTGTGAAACTCGAGAATTGGCTTTTCGATGACACCGGTGAAGTCTTGGAGGTGGTTTCCATCATGACCTTCTGGATCGGGACATCTGAGGATGTGCTCATGTTTGGTGGGCCGCTGATGAGATCTGGGTAGGTGCCTGAAGTGAAGATGCGGAACTTGTAGTATTGGATGAGGCGATTGTTGTACCATCCTCCATGGGCGTTGAACTCATAGTCCATGTTCTGTGGAGAGAGATCGGCGGCCTCATAGATGGTGGCAGGGATGGAGTCGATGTAGTCATCACCAATCGCAGCCATGGCACCGTGGGCGGCCATGGCGATGGCAGCGATGATGAAGGAAGTCGCCTTTCGGAAGTTTGTGTTGACAAGCTGTCGGCTGTCTGCTTTTTTGGTTGTTTGAGTGTGGAGTGTTTGCTGTTGGTTGGTTTGTTGATGTGTTTGCTTTTTCTTTGTGCTGAGCTTGGATCTGCGAGATGAGCTGAATGAGGAATGGAGGAGTGGACAACTTTCTGTCATTTGCAATGGAAAACACAACGGTTGCTGCGTCGCATTCAGCCATCCTTAATGAACGGCTCTGTTTGCTCTGTTCCCCGTCGTGTCACCTGAAAGGATTTGACAACGGTTGGATCTGTGGCGACCACGAGAGATTGCCAATCATCTTCCAGTGACGACGAGAGAAGATACGGACATCAAACGCGCTGGAGCACTGTCGGTCCGTGTGTGCTTCCCTTGTGTGTCGTTACACCGATTCGGCACTATCATCTTGAAGGATCGAAGATTGCTTGAGCGCTTTTGTTGTTGTAGGAGTGTGTGTCCGGCGAGGTTGAATGTTGAGCCTTCGTGAGTGGTTGTGGTCTTTTGGGGGAGTATCTTTGGGAGAACTGGTCGCCGGTGCTGCTTGCGAAACACGGACCTGCCAAGATTTCGCGTTCCTTCCATCGCTCGTCAACTTTGCGGACAGCACAAGTTTCACCATTGCGCGCTCTTTCCTCGCAAAGATGCTGCCCACGAAGCACGCATCGCGCCAACCGATCCAACTGCGGATCCGTTCGTTGGGCGAGCGTGTTACCACACCTACTCGTGCCATACTCTGCTAACTTACTCCCAACCTACTGTGTTCTGCTTTCGTTTTCTCTATCCCATTCAAGTCAGCGCACACAAGGCAAGATGTATTGCTGCTCATGACGAAATCGCCTGGATGCACCACGGCGGAGACGGATGCGTGGGGGTAGAGTCCGATATGGAGCCAGTCTCCACTCGATTTCACAAGATGACTACCGTCACAGCGGCAATGTGAAGATGAAGATGTGCATCAGGAGTAGTCGTATGCACGAGTAGCGAAACCCCTCGCTCGCACGTGGAATCGATGAGCTCTTCATCCACCAAAGCTATTGAAAGCGCTTGCTGCGCGGACGGCCTCATCTCCGAATGCTCCACACAGATGAACGCATCAGTACCACACAATGGTAGTGGGCACCCAATGCTGCTGGCCATATCTACAAATGGTACAAACAAGGATGGAGTTGGTTGCGGCGTGCGGGATTTATCACCGAATGTGCGAGTATGGATTCGCGGAGATGCGCCAAATCGTCTTGCTCCGCAGAGTACTCCGGACTTGAGAAGCGTGGGGTATTCAATTCTTCTCTAACCTACTCTATTTTGCATTGTGGCAACGACTTCACGATCGAGAAGACCAACAAGGAATAGCCAATGCAAGGGGCAACCGAGAAAGGAAGACAGCATCCCCCCTTGCCATGGTTGCGGCATGATCCATTGAACGGCCGCCCGGAAATACGATACTCCATTGGGCTTTGCATGGCCGAACCGCGCACTCTGTCAGCGATGCTGCTGCTTTGTTGTCCAGTTGGTCTGTGCGATCGCGTTTGTGATGATATTGGTGATGCCGTGGCGCTCATGTTGATGCTGGCCGACCGCGCAGCGCCACGCCGAGTTGCGGGCAATGCTGCGCCGATGATGCCTGGCGACAAAGTGAGTCTCACAAACGCAGGACGATGAGATCCTTGCAGCTGAAACGATGCTGACAAGGAAGCTAAGCCAAGACTCGAAACCCCATCGACCGTCGAAGGTGAGGAGGTGCCGCAACCAGTGCGATTGTCCAAATCCGAGGCGGAGGCAGAGGTAGAATATATCCCAGACGACAAACTCGAGGACGACACGGAGGCGGCAGCCAAGATCCACGACAAGACCGAAGTCGCAGGCGATGATGAACTGAGCGAGCAACCGGCATCGTTGACCCAGCCAGAGATAGTTGCTGTGACCGAATCAGAGGTCGCCATCGACGCCTACATTTCACAAGCACCTGAAGTCGACCAGGAAGTAGAATGTGTTGATGCGCAACAAGGCGACGTTCTGCAACAGGAACTATTCGAATATGGTGAAGACTTGGGGCCTGAGTTGGAGGGCGAACTGGAGCCATCATCTTCCATCGAGATCTACCAAGACGCAGAATCGGATATCGAACGAGATATCAAGGACGATGCGAATGACGATGATGGTGCTGCTGAAATTGAAGCAGCCACATCACAAGTCAATGAAGGCTTGGAGTCTCAGTCCGTTCTCGATTCTGACACTGTTACATCTGGAGCGGATGTGCGACGTCCAGTCGTGAACGAGGAAGATGCTGAGCCCGTGGCTCTGCAGGATGCCCCACTGGCCGTGAAGTCTGACAAAGATGAAGACGAAGCCACCATTCGCGACAGCGACGACAAGCAAAACGATGATGTAGCAGGTTTGGAGAAGCATGCTAACACAGCAGCGCTGATTGGAGTTGCAGTGGTTGCGGCAACAGGAGCTGGGGTTCTTGACACCACGGATGACCAAAGTGAAGAAGGAAACGCGGAAGAGTTCAAGCTGGAGCCAAAGGTGGAGGAGCATCCCGAACAGAATGCACTCGACTCAATCACACTCCTTGACGCTGCAACACCTGCAGACAACGAAGATGAAGACGACTTGGTCCCGCCTGCGTCCGCTCCAAGCTTCATGCGAGGCACACAGCCAGGCAACGAGTACGTGGACATGCCTAACAAGGCGATGGAACACTCCGCAAATCTTTTGCCGGACAACAACGAGGATGTGGATGCTGACGCTGATGATGACGACGTAACCGAGGATTCCGTCGCAGAAGCTGAACAGTTGACAGCGATTGCGGATGCCTTGAAATCAGAGCCATCTGTCAGCTCCAAAGGGCACGACGACCGTGACGCCGAAGTCGACTCAAAGTCTACAGAGACATTCCAGTCTTCTCAAATGCTTGAGACCGAGCATGGCACCGACACTGCGCAAGTTATCGATGCCACAGCACGTGCGCTCGACCTGCCGGAGGAGATCAGGCCATGCCAAGACGTCAAGGCTGATTCTTTGGAGGACTTTTTTCCGCTGCAGAGTCCGAGCCAGAAGATGACGCAGAATCACCGACTGCGCCCGTGCTGACCGAAGACGCAAGGTCCAACAACGAGGCCGACAAGAAGACCAACGAGTTCGCACCAAAAGAAACGAAGTGGACAGATGTCGAGCCAGAGGATGAATCCAAACCGGAAGTGGAAGAAGTCAAGATGTCTGCTCTGAAGGTTGCCAGGGTGGAAGAAGACGAGGAGGCAGCGCTTGAGCATGCGCTTGTGCTGCTGAAGAGGCTCACTCAGGCTACGGATGCGGACGTGCCAGCATCAGAGTCGGCCGCCGCTGACAGTACTGGAGAAGAGGATCGTCAGGAAGCAGGTCTTGAGCGTGGGCTCCTGTTGCTCCAGACCTTCAATCAAGAGGAGGACATGTCACAGGCAAAAGCAATGGCTAACAGCTCCGACGAAGACAAAGACAATAAGGAAATGGAGCTCTCATAAGTCCTCGAACGAGGAGCAAGGTTGGAGGTGCATGCGCAACCAATGAAGACGTCAACTCTGACATCGGAAGACAAGAGCATCGTGCGTGACGATACAGACGTGGGCCATGATACCAATCGAGAGGTAGTGGCTGACGAAGACGGGGATGCCACAAATGAAACTGCTTCCGCCACTGATACTCCAAACCGAGAATAGCAGGAACGCGCAAGCTCAATCATTGTGGAAATGGCCGCGTTCGTCGTGGACGCCAAGGTTATCATCCAGCCAGCACCCAAAGCTCCAACCCATGATGCCCATGGTGCCGACGGCAATGGTAGTGATGGTGCCATCGTCAACGAAGACAAGCAAATCATGAGCGAAGCGTTCACGACACGTTATGCACACCAGACAGACTGAGCCAGCAATGCGTCCCATGATGATACCGAGGGCTTAATTTCGCACCCAGAAAAGGGCGAATGCTTTGGAACTCTGTGCCAAATCGTGTAATCGTCGCACAGAGGGAGTAGCACCCGCAGTAGAATAAGAACATATGTTATGTTATATAGTGAGGAAGGTCCTAGGAATTACACAACACATCAGAGCCCAACACGACTGCAGTCAAAGTATGCACAAGTAGATCGAAATCTACTCAAAGCCGAGCAGATCGCAGAGCATGCTTTCCCCCACGAATTCAACAGTTCCGCTGATTCCGCGCTATGATTGCGCATCAGAACTGAGAGGAAACCGAAAAACGGAGTTCTTCGCGAAACTTGACGATAAGGATTGTGATGAGACCATGCATCCTATTCAATATACTCTGCGCACAAAACCTTTGCTGATAGAGACATTGAGTGTGCCCAACAAGATTGTTGACTATTGTGAGTGCTTGCGCCACCTATCTTGGCTGTGCAATCTGCGTGTTCTCTGTTCCAGGACGAGTGATCGGATGCACAGGGCAACAACTCACCTGCGTCATGGTTGAACAGGACTGGAGTTACAACACGATTGATGGCCCAAATGAGTGATCGTTATGGTGTGCTCGGATTGGTCTTGTGCAGAGCATGGTACTCGTGCTTGTGCACAATATACGATTCCATTACATCATCTGTCGATGTCCGCTCTTGGAAATTCGACTCCATGTTGCGAATTAGGCATGAATATTCGTGAGCGTTCCAACCAGCATGGCTGGGACCATGCCCATGCCAATGGTGATGCTGGATGCATCAGAGGAGGTGTCCTCAACCTTGAGCGTGCAGATGACCTTGGCTCCATACATGACGTTGAGCTTGGTGGTGCCATCCGGGATGTCGGACGACTTGACCTCAATCTCGTATGCTCCCATGATGTTGGTCTTCGTCGAAGCCACCATCGTTCAATCATCTGCCACGATTGTCACGTCCAATCCTTGCTGCAAGAGCAAGTCCGAATGAGATCCAAGGATGAAGTTGGATGTCTGCGAGATGTCGACCTTCAGCTGGTGACGGCCTCGTAGACAGTGGCAGGGATGGTGGCGATGTAGCCATCACCAATTGCAGTCATGGCACCGTGGGCGGCCATGGCGATGGCAGTGACGATGAAGGAAGTCGCCTTTCGAAAGTTCATGATGGCAAGCTGTCGTTTGTCTACTTTTTCCGGTTGCTCGAGTGTGGAGTGTTGGCTGTTGGTTGGTTTGTTGATGTGCTTGCTTTTTCACTATGTGTTGATCTTGGATCTGTGAGATGAGTTGAATGAGCAACATTGATGTTCCTGTCCTCCACAATGATAGTCCTGAGAGATACAATGTCAAAGCACACGGTCAATGAGCGCGGATGCGGTGGGATGTTGGTGCACATGGCGGTGTCTCGCCAATAATCTTTGGATTCACAGCTGATCCCCTTGCCATGGCAGTCTTCGCAGGCTGTGTACTTGTGGCACACGGACAGGTGCGTATCCCATTTCTGATGATGTTGGGGGATGCTCCAAGTCCAACATTGCCAGGACATTTTCCGTCCTTCGATGTTTGGGAGGGGAACAAACCAACCAAGGCTGTTCGATGAAAGACGGTTTCTTTGTGGATGCGCATGTGGTTGTGTGGTTGTGTGGTTGTGGGTGCGTTCGTTTTTTTTACGAAGTTTGTTCCCAAGATCGCAGAATGCACAACGTGGATGCAATCGGATGTTTATCAGAGTGAATATAACCATGTCACACCCCAATAAGCGAAACTGAGAGGCCAACCGCAGAATTTCGAATGGGTGTTTGAGAGAATGAAGCATGGTTCGCATTGTGCCGGAAGCAGTCTCAACGCTTTTCTTGCCAAAGTTACTCAACTCCCCCATGTCATACATCTCGTCAGCCCCAAGTTCATTCTGCGTTCAAGAACAAGAAAAGTCCACCCACACCAACAACTCCCCAACAAGACCAAGGTCTCTGAGGCGACTGAGCTTCTGTGACCCAAGATCTCTTGTGGGAACCAACAAATCCGTTGAATCTCACAACAGCACCAATACTCTCAATTCAACCTAGTAACAGCATTTGGAACACAACCACCTGCTGCACTCATCTTCCACACATTCCACTTGTGCCTCAACTTTGTTCATACAGCCAACCCTGTGCAAGATTCTTAGATCTGTGTTACATCTATTGAGTGACCATGTCTTTGGATCATGTTGGCGGAGGCAATGATGACTTGTGGGAGGATGATGACAGCAACAGAGGCATTGATCCAGACAATCTAGACTTGGAACCACTTGATGAAGATGCTGTTGTCCATCCTTCGGATGACAACACAGTCATTTGGACTCCTGATGACTTTGATCTGGACGATGACCATGATGACAACATTGCAGATGACTTGGACGCAACAGATCCCAAGAGCAAAGCCTCCAACTCCAACAGCAACTACCTCATGGCAGAAGAGAATGAAAATGCAGATTCTACACAGGATAACAGCACCTTGAACACCAACAATGCCAATGCCTCTCCTACAACTGCAACTGCATCCACCCGCAACACCAAATCCGATGCAGCAAAGCTGGCAAGCATGAGCCTCAAGTGGAAGCTGCAGACAGGGGTGGACGAGAAGCATCGTGTCACAGTGGGCGAGGCCCGTGCAGACAGCAAAGTGATCATGAACAAGGAGATGGTGCACATCCGAAAATCGATGCAAGATCTCACATGCAGCAAACGACCAACACCAGATGATATTGTTGATCTTGTCTTGGGTCCCACATCTCAGCTGTACAGAGGTGCATTTTCACAGGGTGTCATGAAGATGGATGCATTGGAGTACCTGCAGTTCATGGTTGCATTCACCACACAATCAACCTTCTGTACAAGCACCAAAAACATGTACACCATGGGCTTGTTGAGCACCAAAGTGGGGTCCCCAAGCAAGATGGAATACATCAATTGGTGGTGCAAAATCCATGAAGATGGCAACACGATCGAGTCCAACCCCCACTACTTTTGGCAGGATCTCCAGGCTCATTGCAATCACGCAATGAAGCAGCTCATTGTGACAGGCATGTCCGGAAAACGCACTGTGACAATCGATGACGATAAAGTGCACTGTGAGAGCAAGGTGCCGTTGCGCAGTGGCATTGCCCGGCACAAACACCCAAAGTCCAACAGATGGGGGTGAGTTGTACTGTGCACATACTCTACTTTTGGATCATGCAATTGAGTGTATGTCATGATTGTACAATTGTCAATCATTTTGAATCTCACACACACCACATACATGTCTGCATCCCTCTCTTTCTTATCAAATTTCGTTGCTTTCCTATATCACGAACTTGTGAAATGTCAATGTATAGATTCACCATTGATACCTTGGCAATGACAATGTCCGGGGTCCCTTGTGGAGTCCAAGTCATCCAGGAAACCAAGACAAACACCGCAAAGGATCTGATCAAGACCCAATTCGCAACCACCAATGCCTTGCAGAACACAGAAGTTCTTGCTGATCGCGGATATGGCTCTCTCAAGCTCACACAGGGTCTTGTTGAAGGCGGAGCGGACCTTCAAGGCACTCACAAGAGGGCTCCACACATGCCATTTGTCAATGGAACGTACCGGACCAACCCAAACCAACTCATGATCAGTGTGACAGAACCCACAAGACTCTTCCTTGCCACCTCCAACAAGGTGAAGGGCGCGACCTACTGTTGCTATGGTCTCCGAGACAACGGAAAGATGATCATGATGGCAAAGACGGGAGTTGGAAGGTTCGAATGGGATCTCACCATGGCAAAGGTGAAAGAGGAGATCATGTACCTTCGCCACGTTCAAGCCAAGCGCACGAATCACCCAGATCTTCTGGCTCATCCAGAGAAGTTCCCAGAGTACTTCTCTGCAGCTGTCATGAACCTGGAGAAGTCTCCTTCTGTGGTGCTCGCAATTCAGGCCAGAGGTGACGCAATTCAAGCCATCCAGAATGCACCAAATGACCCAGAGGCAGTCAAGGCAGCCGTCATCCTTGCCGAACAAGCTTCACAGGCAGCGGATGATGCAGAAGACAAGGCAAGGGTGAGATGGGCACAGAAGATTCGTGACCTTGATGTTGTTGGGATGACCTGCGAACAGCGAGATCCGCTTTGGTTCATGTTGCGAAAGTTCTGCTTGACGAGCTCCACCGTCCACAACATCATCAACGTGGTCCTGGCCAGCACCGAGTGGTGCAAGGAGACAAATGGCCATGTTCTCCATCATCAGGCATGGGAAATCATTGCCACATTCATGGGCATCGACGTTGAGGCCAGAAAGCAACAAGCCCATGTGGAGATCGGAACAGGTGAAGTCAAGAATCGGGCACGTGAGCGATTCAATCTCCTCACAGATGATGCCAAAGACTCAAAATCCATCGAGCAAACAATCACCCAAGTTCTTCAGAATCGCGACAATCCTCCTGTCAACTGGCTGCTCGAGGATGTGACTGAATTGGTGGTGCTCTTCTGTGGTGGGTTCAAGCCAAAAACAGCTGACAGTATCTACAAGAAGCTCAAGACTGTGATCCAACGACAGCAGAAGCTGGATCGCCGGTATGTTGCCATGACGCCAAAGACCATGGAGGCAATCTACAAGGCAAGATTCCCCAACTCTGGCAAACTTCCGGCAAAGGGTGAAATGATGAAGGCATTGGTGCGGGATGACAAAGCATCCATCACTTTGGATCTTGACAATCTGGAGGTGGACGGTGGCAACAACGATGTCGAAGGCAGCAGCACCAGCAATTTCGACCGTTTCCCATTGGCCAACAATGGCGTTGGCATTGCCTCTCTGGCTTCCCTTCCTGTTGAAGCCGATGTCATACTTGCCAACAGACACAATGTCGAAGGCGACACCGAAGGCATCAGCAACAACGATGTGAGGAATAACGAAGAGGACGGAGGCATGATGGTGCTGAAGGAGGCCTTGGTGAAAGAGGCACTGAAGACGTGGTTCATGAAACCTTTCGCTGGCGAGGAGCGACGTGCCACCAGACTTGGCCACACCAATGAGCAGCCACTCATGAAGAAAGCTGAAAAGATATTGGAATTGACTGGAGATCCTAGCTGTGTGAAGGCCGCATACACAGCAGGGTTGGTGCATCGCGGAGACAAGCCCTATGCTCGATCATCCGTTGACTTTCTCGCGGTTGTCGGAGACAGCACCAACGATGAAGATGATGAGGTCTTTGTTGTCGAGATGAAGACCAGGGCCTCGCGCAAAACCAAGGAGGAGGAGAAGGAGCATCAATTGTCGGTGAAACACCAATACCGGCTGGATCCCAACTTGCATATCTTTGCAGATTCAGAGAGCGGCATCTTTCGGGCATTGATCCGCAAGGAAGGCGAAAGACTCCAGTTGCTCCATCATGCCTTCGTCTACGGTGTCAGTGGAGCACTCATGGTGATTGGTAAGTTCGATGGCATTGGCATTCACTATGTGTGATGAGATCCGGTCCATGCTGCTTCCGCCAATGCACGATGTTCACATGCTATTGACACCATACTAACTCGTTGCTCACTCTGATACTTGTGTTATTTGATTGGAACTGCATGGCAAGCAGGTGACAGCGGGGCCGAAATCCTCAGATCTGTTGCAACCAGATTCACGCCTGCATTGATGGAAGCCTATGCCTTGGTGCTTGACGATCTGTACAAGCTTGTGATCGAGTTTGCATACGAAGAAGATTCACCAGGACGAACTCCATCTGAAGATCTCATGAGGCAGTTCATGTCATCCAATCCGGGCAGTGGCAACTTCGAGGGCAAAGGGTCCTACCTCCCAAACATGTCAGAGGATGACCTCTTCCATCAGCTCATGATGTGGAAAGGATGTGAAAATCTCACCTTCCCGGTCCCTCGTGTCAAGACCTTCCTTCCAAAACTGGCAGCAAGATGGAACATCATGAAGGGTGGTTCCGATATCATGTCAAGATTGATGGAACAGCACAAGGTGAAGCCCCCAAAAGTCTCCTTCCAATGCGTACTCGTGTCGCGTCTGATGCAACTGATGATGACGCTCGTGCACAAGCTAATCCAGATCACGGACAACAGAGCAATTGAGACAAATGCAGATCTCGATCGATCACCATCGTTGATCCATCTTCGGAACAAGATGAACAAGAAGTGGAGCTACCGTGACTCCCTTGCTGCCATTACCAAACGCCTATCCCACCACTTGGCTGTGGCTTACACTCAAACCCGACTGGCACGTGAAACGAATGACGAGACGAGGCTCAGAGACATTGAAAAAACCCTCAGTCTTCCCAGTGGTGTCAAGTCATGCCATGGTGGCAAGTTCAAATTGAATGGAGTGCCAGAGACTCGGCAGCCGTTGTTGGCCATCCTTGGTAAGCCCCCAGCTGAGAGGACTGTCTCAGAGGCATCGTTCATTGAAGGCCTGCACAAAGGAGACCATACCCTTGTGACGGTTCCAAAGAAGAAGAGAAGCTGTGTGGTATGCAACCTGCAAGTCACAACATATTGTACAGGATGTCATCTCACTGTCTGTGGAGCAAGCAGAAAGAAAAAGGAAAAGTCTGCATGGATGGAGAAGTGTGGCATCCCAGGTCATCTGGCAATGTTGAAGGTACCCGATGGAGACAAGGTCCTGGTGGTTCCCAACACATGCCACCACATCCTGCATGGCAAAGACACTGAATGGTGCACAAAGGTTGGGAAAGGATTGAAGGAGACTGCTCAACCTGCAGTCGTGGCAGTTCAGAATGGTCACGAACGAGCTGGAGAAGCTGAAGAATCTGGAACAGATGGCAGGCCAGCAGCGGCAGCAGTGGCAGTCGCAGCAGTAGCACAAGTTACCCAAGAGGGTGGAGATGACGCACAGGATGAAGAAGAATTGCAAGCAAGGAGGGAGGCAGACAACAGGAAGGCTGCGACAGAGATGAAGAAACGAGCGGCAGCTCAATTTGCCGCTGAACAGAAGGCTCGCAGCAAGAAACGACACCGCACAACCTGAATGCACTCCAGAGAGATCCGCGCCAACAGTAGGGAAAAGCAGCATCAATAGCATATCAGCTCACCTACGCAGATGCAACAGATCTGTGCAAGAAGACAGACAACGACACGAAAATCAAACGGATTATGAACGCGAAAGACAAACAACGAAAATGTGATCATAACGTGAATACATGCGAAAGGCATCCCACGAAAATGAAATTAACACGTGGATACACGCGAAAGGCAGATAAACGAAATGCTCTCGACTCAGATCGTGAGAATTATAAACTTGAGAAAAACAAAGAAAACAACTTCTACATTTTGTGCACGCAAAGTTACTATAGAGCATCTCAGGAACAGGAACAGATTTTGACCAAGTTGGTACAATCCATCACATCATCGCAAAGAACGGGATCATCATGGATGAGATCCAGTACCACAGAACTCTCTCCTCATCCATGAGAACAAGGTTGTAAGACTCGGCACACCAAACCGAAAAGCAAACAATGAAATCACAAGCATGCTCCAAAGCAATACCATGACAAGACAAAAAGATGACATTCCAATGGTATGAATGGGTATTACTTGCATGAGCGAAGGCCATTTAGTTGGTTACAGCTATGATACTACTCATCCGTACCTCCTTCAAAGCGATGGCAGATGAGGCTGATTGAAGATGTCATGTCATGTGAGTCGATGTCAATGTGACGTGATGATGGATGCGGATGTGATCTGCTGTGGATGTGGATTGAGGTGGAAGTGAGTGGATGCGGATGTGGATCGATGTGGATGTGTTCTGTTGTGGAGGCGAGTGGACGTTGATGTGATCTGTTGTGGAGGTGAGTGAATGTGGATGTGGATGCGGACGTGGATCGATGTGGAGGTGGGTCGATGTGGAGGTGATCTGTTGTGGAGGCGAGTGGATGTGAATGTGATCTGTTGTGGAGGTGAGTGGATGCAGATGTGGATCGGTGCGGATGTGATCTGTTGTGGAGGTGGTCTGTTGTGGAGGTGAGTGGATGTGGATGCGGACGTGGATCGACGTGGAGGTGATCTGTTGTGGAGGTGAGTGGATGTGGATCGAGGTGGAAGTGAGTGGACGTTGATGTTATCTGTTGTGGAGGTGAGTGGATGCGGATGTGGATCGATGTGGAGGTGATCTGTTGTGGAGGTGAGTGGATGCGGATCGATGCGGATGTGTTCTGTTGTGGAGGTGAGTGGATGCAGATGTGGATCGGTGCGGATGTGATCTGTTGTGGAGGTGATCTGTTGTGGAGGTGAGTGGATGTGGATTGAGGTGGATGTAAGTGGATGCGGATGTGGATCGAGGTGGAAGTGAGTGGATGTTGATGTTATCTGTTGTGGAGGTGAGTGGATGTGGACCGATGCGGATGTGATCTGTTGTGGAGGTGAGTGGATGCAGATGCGGATCAATGTGGACGTGGATCGAGGTGGAAGTGAGTGGATGCGGATGTGATCTGTTGTGGAAGCGAGTGGATACGGATGTGGATCGATGTGGATGTGGATCGATGCGGATGTGATCTGTTGTGGAGGCGAGTGGACATGGATGTGGATCGATGCGGATGTGAGGTGGCATTGGTGTTTTCAAGTTTGGTGTTGTCGTCTGCGTTCTCTTGGTGGATGTTGCTGTTGCTGTTGCTTCTGTTGTTGCTGGTGGCGTCGCTGCGCGGTTGGCGTTTCCGTCTGGCATCCATCCCACCTTCTGCCAAGAGAAATGGACACGCAGAATGATGCTGGTCACACCGAAACAAACCAATTTTCCTTGTTCGGAACACCCAAAAACGATCACATTCTTTGGCGCAGACACCCAACACAACTGTCCAACACAGAAGCTGAATACCACGAACTGTCGCTGTACGCATTAAAATGACGTTTTGGAAATATTGAAACGATACCGAAGCTGTTCCCAACGCCTCCTTCAAAATGTTTGAAATTGAATGTAACGTGTCAAAAACGTCTCAAACACCGTGAACACGATCAAAACACGACCCAGATTATCGTTGATTGCGAACAGAGGAGAGGAATCGGAACCATCTACTCTACACGTGGAGGACGGACGTCCTCCCGCTTGTGTCAGTCTGAACGTCAACTTGCATTTAGACGTAGCAATGGAACAATGACACCCACTGTACTAGAGGAACACAACAAAGATATAAGAATGAATACTGCCATGATCGGTCCTCCACATGCATAGGAGAAGTATGGATCAGCTATAGTGGAAGTAGAGACATTGGATTAGATGGAGGAGGTGCACATGGAGAGTGCGTGTGCCAAAATGTTGCCACTAGTTTGTAAAGCACAGGAACCAGAAGTGAATTTGCGGTTGCAACGTCTGTATGTATCGCGTAGAGCAAAAAACGTGTTGTTTCCACGCAGTGGGGTGTCATGTTTGCGTTGGGGTCTGTTTTTTTTGTGATTTTGACCCCCTCTGAGAGGCCCGAAACCTTCCTTGTTCGGAAGGTCCTTCCTTGCAAGGAAGAATCGGCCTTTTCTGACCCCCCGATCTTCCTTGTTCGGAAGGTGCACTAGAGAACCTTCCTTGTTCGGAAGAAAAAAAATCACTATGGATATCAAATCATCTGAATTCGGCAGTCTCGCTGACGCATTGCAAGAAGAAAAGAAGAAGGGAGGTTGGGAAAGACATGTCGATGACAATGCAGAAGGCAGCCGTCCAGAATGTACCATGCAACACCCAAGTGAGACATGCTTATCCATAACATTATAGAATACCAACAATATCCTCACGCATGCACAAACAATACTTGTAGAGTAACACACTAACTTTGTGATAAAATGTTTCATGACCTTTAACAGATGGCATAGTAGTATAATAGGTACGTGGAGTGGAATGCTCTACTCGTACGACTATGTACTCCATCGGCAGATTGCTCCACAATTCAGGATCTGCATCCCATCTGACAAGCTCCGCCAAACGAATGAAGCATCCGCCAAAGTGACACCAACACCTTCGTCCATTCTACACGACAAAATCATTGATGAAGTAGTCGAGCTGGTCATTCGCCAAAGTCATTGACGACCGTTACCGTCTCCAAATTTTGACGTGGCCAAATGCTCTCTCGTGGTGACAACAGGAAGAGCACAACACGTCGATGACCCACACACGCAGCAAAAATTCGTTCCCTGTTGTGTTGTCGTGTTGTTGAGCATTTGTGAGCGTTCTCACCGTTGAGCGAAGGACGTTGGCGTTCGCGTGATCTGTTGTTCCCACACTTCCCAAAACTTGGGCGTGTTTCATTTCCGTCCTCCGACCAAAGACACTTTCTGCTCAGCACAGAGATCACCAGCAACCAGTTCCATTTGAAGATCCAACGTCAACATCCAACACCAGCATCAACAGAGACAACATGGCAGACCAAAAGGCACTGAAGAAGAGACTGAAGGTGCTGATGCAGCGGCCTGAGAACCAGGTCTGCTCCGACTGCCCTGAGAAGAAGCCAACTTGGGCTTCGCTCATCGCCCCACCGCCCGGTGCCCCGCCAGGCACGGAGAAGATCGGAGCATTCTGCTGTCTGGAGTGCTCCGGATCGCACCGTCGTCTCGGTGTGCACATCAGCTTCGTCCGCAGCATCAATCTAGATTCCTGTACGTTGCTATTCTCAATATACTCTATATATATTTATAATGGTTCTCTATTGTCATGCGCCACTCTGGTGTGGCTGTGCCATGATTGTGCTCTGCTTGCGACGCAGTCATCTTCGTGTCCATCCTCTGCTTTGTTCTCACCATCAGCTTCCATTCCCACTCTCCATTCCTTTACATAATACGATACATTATGCTCTACATTACATTGTACACTATACTTCACATAATATTCTATTATACATTGGACTCTGCATTATATAATGCTTGACATAATATTATGCTTCACTCTGCCGCATTCATCCGCACAATATTGTTCGATCATCATCAAACGATCACATCAAACGATCACATCAAACCATCTCATCAAATCGAATTGCAGGGAAAGAATGGGAGGTCCGTGCGATGGAGGCCGGCGGCAACTACCGAGTCAACTCCATCTTCGAGGCCAACCTCGCAGCGTCAGGAAAGAGGAAGCCGAGCAACCTGGCCAGAGGACAGGAGAGAGAGCGCTTCATCCGCGACAAGTACGAGAGGAGGAAGTACTACAACGGACTCAACTACACCAGGGATGTCCCACCTCCAAGCGACGGTGAGGCTCCAGGGCAGGGCCAGAGAGCCGCTGCTCAGGGTGCGCGTCCCGGTGCCCCATCGGAGGCGGCACGCAAGCGCGTTGCCAACCGCCAGGCGCGCATGAAGACAACCCAATCCGGCGACTTGAGCACCAGCAGGAGCGCTCGCAAGCCGCAGATCGCAAGCGCACCCGTATCGGCACCTGTCACTGTCGATCTCCTGGATTTCGGCGGTGCAACCACAACCCCGGCGGCACCATCTGCATTTGACACCGATCCATTCGCTGCTCAGCCACCGGCCGCTGCGCCGGCAGTAGCACCGGCCAGCGATCCGTTCGCAATGCCAGCTGCTCCACCAGCGGCGCCTGTGCCACCAGCACCACCGAAGCCGCAGGTAGGTGGTGACTTTGCCGATTTCGCACAAATCGCGAGCAACCCAGCTCCACCGCAGCCGCAGGCACAAGCGAGTGTTCAGTCGAATGCTGGCCAATCCAACTCGGACATCATGGCCCTGTTCGGTTCGCCAACTCAGGGTGCTGGGGGTTTCGCGATGCCAGGAACCATGATGTCAGGCGCAATGCCAGGCGCGATGCCAGGAATGCCAGCCAATCCGCAGATGATGGGAATGATGGGCATGAACATGCCTGCAAACATGGGTAACACCGTGGGTGCGAATATGGGTGCCAACAAGATCAATGGCGTTCCGGGCATGCCGCAACAGGCACCGCAGCAGCCATCGATCAATCCAGCAGTTGCTGCCAACAAACCAGCGGCTGCTCCTGTGTCGGCGAACAATGCCATGCCGGCGATGAACCCAATGCAGATGCAGCAGATGATGATGCAGATGGGAATGATGAACCCTCAGATGATGGCGATGATGGGCAATATGAACGGCATGCAGCAGGCCCAACAGCAGCCACAGAAGCAGCAACAACAACCAACACCGGCTGCGATGATGCCTGGAATGCAGCAGATGATGGGTGGAATGGCAGCACCGCAGATGCAGCAGCAACAGAAGCCGCAGCAGTCAAATCCTCAGCAGCAAATGATGATGATGAATATGATGCAGGGCATGCAGCAGATGGGACTCGCCAATGGCGGCGCAGCAGCGCCACCAGGTGGAGTCCCCATGCCTCAGGCCCAGCCAATGGCCCCGGTTGTGTCGGATGGTTTTGGTGCACCCATGGGAGCCGGCAACGATGCAGGCGCAGGCAATAAGGATGATCCGTTCTCTGCGCTTGGAGGCATGAATGCGTTCCGTTAACCTGCACACTGCATGATGTACATTCGACTCTACTATACTATACTTTGCGATATGGGTACACCAAAGGTCACTGCCAAACACAACCGACAACTAGTCCACGTACTTTGCACCATGCACACAACAAGCAAACGAAACATCTAATCAGGCAACATCTCAACAATAAACGACAGAACTGTTCTGTTCCTGCCTCCCAGTATAGTTGTATTTACGCCTGGAGCAGAACACACACATGCTCGAGAGACAGAAGTATCGAGTGTTCGAGCACATGCTACTTGGCTTTTGGATGTGGGGATGCACGGGATGCACCCCATTCAATTCCGTGGACTTGTTGTTTTTCATGATGCACCGTCCACACTTGCAACCACCGTACAGTTTCGCCATCGACACTCTACACGTTACTTGCAAGTTTCAGACGCCAAACTGATCGTGGCGTGGATCGAGATCATCGAATTAGCTTGCTCCTCGCCATTGCGATCGCCAGTCTCAACTTGGTACACCCCATCCTGAACCCCCTGGTTGATGTACACATGCACATCCGTTGGGTTTGGCCATGTGATGGAAGGCGATTGCTGCTGCTTCTTATGGACGTTGCTTTGGGAGGAGTCCTGGGACACGGAAAAGTCAATTCCAAATTGGTCCATGAGGCTCTGCACTGTCGCGGGAAGCATGGCCGGGATCTCTTCCTGCAGTTTGCGCTGCGCCAGGGCGTACTCGTGCTTGATCTTTTCTCGCTTGGCCAGCACCAAGAGTTTGGTGAGCGCTTTGTTGTTGCGCACGCGTTCCATCGAGACGGATCTGTTGCTGCCGAGCGCACGCTGCAGCTGCACCTTGCGACGGAAGGTATCGGAATGTTCCGGTGCGCGTTGCACCGCCGGGCCAATGTCGTGACCAAACACGTTGAAACCCACGATGACGCGCAGTTGCTTTGCTGTTGCGGATGTCGTTGTGGCTGCAGATGTGGTGTTTGGAGAGGAAGAAGACGACGACGATGACGACGAGGATGACGGTGATGATGCTATGGATTCAATCTCGGAGGACGCATGAGGCAACGTCCCCTTGTGACAGATGAGCTGATTGAATCGGTATTGGATAGTTTGCATCGAGGACTGATCCAGCGGAGCCCGTTTGGCCTTGTATCCGTGTTGTTGGTAATGTTGCAGACCATCCAGCGCCACTTCGAATGCTCCACCCTCTATCCTGGATCTGGTGCATTGCAAGGTTCCCGCCAGAAACGGCGGCACAATGATGTTACTTTCGTATCGTATCTGCTCGGCATAGTCTAGATGATACGGAACCTGCGATCCTTCCTTCGCCGCCAGCGCCCAAACGGCCACGCCGTGTGCATTGTGCATGAGTGCTTCTTGATTCCAGATTGGTCCCGTGAATGCGCAGGCGTCATCCGCAGAAGCAGTTGGAGCAGTACCAGAAGCAGAAGCAGTATCGCCTGCACTTGCACTTGGATCTGCACTTGGATCTGCATTTGCATCAGCAGTCCGAAGCGCTGCTGAAGATGCTTGCGATTTCCTGGTCAGGATTTTGCTGGGTCGCATGGTCGGTGAAGTTGCCAATCGCAGGTAGCGTGCCACAGCTTCTTCAACGATGGGGAGATGCTCGGCAGTCTTCTCGTCGGCATCTTGTCCTGGTGCGTGGTTGTCATCATCCATGCGTTCCCAGCAACGCTTGACCTGATCCATCGTGACATACTCGCCCCACGGCGTTTGGTTTTCCATCTGCTGCGTGGCTGTCTTGTCATACAGCGCATCCACCAGAGAATCCGGCAGCGCATCCCAGAAGATGTGGACCTTGGCTGCGTGATCCTCGCTGTTTCCATCATTTCCATGTTCTGCACCATCTGCATCATCTGCACCATCTGCATGTTCTGCACCATCTGCATCCACGGAATACTTGACTGCTGGATACCGAACGAGCCTCGTCGGAAGGTCTCCCTCCTGCCTCAGGTTCTCGGGGACATGGCCATCGTCGAACTTGGAGAGGACGCCGCCGAAGGATTCAAAGTCGAACGGCGGTTGCCGTGGTGTCGGCTGCGGCGCTGCTTCTTTGTGCTCGTCCGTTGTTCGCGCCATGGTTACCAATTCTGGACACAGATGATCGTTGTTTGTGTCTGCTCCAATTGAACAGAGTATAGTAACATGGAGTAGATTCCGGCAGATGATCTTCAAAGAGGTGATGGTGGGAGAGTGTCATGCATGGGACCAATGATGAAGAGGCGAACACCAACAGGCGCATGTTGTTTGCGAATCCTCTCTCTCTTTTGGCGAACGATGCCAACAACCACACCAATCACGAACTCGAGACGCAAGGCGAATCAATGACTGCCGACAAGGAGAAGTCTTTGCTCTGCACAATCAACAAATGCACTCCTCCCCTCTTCATGGCACAACACAAAACAACATGACACAACGCAATCGCTGAGCAAGATGTTTGATGCAGCCCACAAGGATGTAGAGTACATGGCATGAGCAACCACTTTGTACCAAAACAGTTGGGTCCTTCCTAGTTCTAGCTTAGTTTGCACACGCTACCGATGTCCATCTTGAATGACTCCAGCGTGTCCGCCCACGATACGGAAAATGCTGCCGTGAAATTTGCACGACTCAGTCCTGTTTTCGGAATTGGCACATCGGAGAGGACAAACCATCTCCTCCTTGTGGCGCCAACGATAGTACTTGTGCGTACAAAGACCTCGCCATCTCGAGGTTCCGAATGCATGTTCCTCTCGTTGGTCATGTCGTGCGTTGCACGTTGGTCATCCACGAACGACCGGAGATGCGGATGCGCAAACCATCATCGGCTGCTTTTCCCGTTCCTCCTCCGCCTCTCTGTGTGTGTTGATGTCTTCTCCATTCTGGTTTCTCCCATGTGAAGTTGATGCCGCAATCACAAACCGAGCAGACCGAAGCACCTTGCCAACACCCGTACTCCAACGAATAGAACAAGAGACAACGTCCACCAACCAAGGCTTCCGACCAAGTCTTCCGACCAGAGAGCGTGGACCATCACGATGAAACAAAGAGCAACGAGCACAACGTACCATGGCCGCAGATCGCGCAATCTGCATCGCTGGGTGGCATGCACGATTCTGTCGGTGCTTTTGGTGGCGACTTGCGAGGACCACGCCATGGCGGAGGCAGCCGGTTGCAACATGTGCGCCAACAATACGGTCATCGCTCACCCGTCAAGAATCATCCCGAGCTTCGAAGTTGCTGGAACGACCAACCCCACGTGCCAACAGGCATTGCTGCATGCGCAGAACCAACTGGACCCTGACACCAGCAGCTGCGATCTCATGCAACATCAAGCCGCGTACTGTGGCTGCCGAGATCCGGATGACGATCCCGCATCCGAAGCACCACCAACCAACTACTGTCCGCTGTGCCCCGGTGGAGTGGACGAGCCGACCTTGGGTTCCAAGATCGCACCGGTGGGTGCCACTTGCGATGTCCTCAACCAATACCTCGGCTACCAATCGCCGTCCGAATGCAAGAAAGACCGATCCAAGGAGCTCATCAAGAGCTCCTTCCTTTGCGGATGTGAGAACGCCGCCAAGCCATCGTGCGTCATGTGTCCCGACGGGACCAACAACCTGAAGTATCCGGACAGGATCGTGCCATTCTACCAAATCGGATCCCTCACGCAGCCCACCTGTCAGCAGATTGCGGATTCTGCAGCAATCTCAGGAACATCGACGTGCTCATTGCTGCAGGAGCAGGCCCAGTACTGCGGCTGTGCCGAGATCGAGCCACTCAACAAGTGCTCATTCTGTCCAATCGAAACGGGTGCCGGTGTTTCCACGGAAGTGCCTGCCAATGCGGACCTTGTGACACCGTCAGGCAGCACGTGCAAGCTTCTCAACAAATACGTGCAATACCAGGATGAAGCGTTCTGCGAATCGAGCCGTTTCGACACGATCCAAGCCTCGGCCTACACTTGCGGATGCCAGCACGCGGAACCGAAATGCACCCTGTGCCCCAACGGCGATGCGCCGAGGAGGCCCGATTGGAGGTTTGCCAACGATGAAAGAACGTGCGCCAGCCACGCTCTCACTGTGCAGAGCTCCGACGCATCCACATGCGAGGCGGACAGGACGTTGAATGAGCTCTTCGCATTCCGATGCGATTGCAAAGGAGCGCAGGTTCCCGAGTGCACCGTCCGCCGCAACGAGGAGATGTGCGTGCCGGATCTGTTCGATGTGGTGCCGCCGGGCAACGAGGAATGCGAGTGCTACTCATTCTGCGTCCATGCCGACGGTACGCAGGAGTTCCTGCAGTGCGACTTCTTTCCTGGTGCGGACGTGGTGAATTGCACCGGAACCACCGTCACGGGGTGCAACCCACGACTGGCCGGCATTTTGCCTTCCGCTGGTTGGAGGGCATCCGTTCGTGCTTCGCTCCTGATGCCTGTTGCAGTCCTCGCCTCCGTTTCCATTCTCACCTGGGACATGCTGGTTCCGCATCTTCTATGAGCCGCATCCAAGAGCTGAATGGATGGACAGACAGATGGATGGATGGATGGATGGATGGATGGATGGATGGATGGATGGATGAACAAAAGAATGAAAGCATGAAAGGATGAGAGTTACGACCTTTGTTTCTTGTTTGAGCATTCGAGTGGCAGTATTTTTCAACTAACTGTGTGTAAGACATGATTCTCGATTGAGCATATAGATAATTTCTGAAGAGAGAGAGAGAGTACAGCGTGTGGCGCAACTATAGTGTTATAGAATGCTTTGCTCTCTTGATGTTGTTATCTGTATGCTGTTGCTTCACCACGCGGATGGTCTGCGGGTTTGCTGTCCCGTTGCATCTTCCGCATTCTGTTGAGTTCCCTTGCTTTCCCTGGTTTTGTCGTGAGAAAAAGTGAGATAAAGCAGTCCAATGGGTCAATTGGAGAGATAACCGCCAAACCACTCCCAAATAACCGCCGAATCGCCAAGAACCCAACACCAAAAACCAAAGAAACCTTTCCGCGAAATGGCGCCAGCAGATCGTGGACGCGCAGCTGCGCCGGTACCACACACTCTAGACACCTGCTGCTCATGCACAATCATCAACGCCATCTTCGTGCTCGGACGAGTATTGATGGTTGGTTGCGCCGCACTCGTGCTTGCAGAGGAGAGAGCCGCCGCACAGAAGAGGAAGAGCGCACACGAGCGCATCAGGAGCAGCAGCAGAGGTTATGGCAGATAGTTACATGGACAGTGGGCACGGTGGAATCCCAGCCGCTGAAGGCGTCAACGTCGGAAGCGGCCAGCGCAAGGAGATCTACACCTACCAGGCGCCATGGACGGTCTTTTCGATGGCCTGGAGCAGAAGGTGAGTCTGGCTATCTTCCATCCTGCTGTGTTCTGACGGCCGCTTGCCATGATTGCGACGATTGTGATGAATGCAGTACTTGTGAGGCGTGGCAGGCACGTTTGCGAGGTTGGATAGACTCCTACTCCAGAAGAATCGTAGCCGTTGACAATACACAATCTCACAGAAGCCCTCCAACCTTTCATCCTATTACATAATCTATCATGTGTAATGCTCTTTGCAACCATTCTCATGCATCGCTCAGGCAAGACCCTTCATCGCAGTTCCGCCTTGCGATCGGTTCGTACGTTGAGCAGTATTCGAATGCGGTGGCCATCATCAAGAAGAATTCATCATCGGATGATCAGGGGAGCCTGTACAAGGCGGCGGAGTTTGATCATCCGTATCCATGCACGAAGCTGATGTGGAGCCCTGACGTGCGGATCGGAGCACCGGACCTGCTTGCAACGACGGGGGATTACCTGAGGGTGTGGAGCGTGCATGATGACGACGCGAGCAGAGGGACGTGCACCGTGAAGAAGCAGGCCCTGCTCAACAACAACAAGACGAGCGAGTACTGCGCGCCGTTGACTTCGTTTGATTGGAACGACGCGGATCCCAACATGATCGGAACCTCCAGCATCGACACCACCTGCACGATATGGGATCTCACGACGCAGACGGCGCGGACGCAGCTCATAGCGCACGATCGAGAGGTATTCGATCTGGCGTTCGCGAGGGGCAAGGACGTCTTCGCATCCGTGGGTGCCGACGGGTCCGTGCGCATGTTCGATCTCAGAAGTTTGGCGCACTGCACCATCATTTACGAGAGTCCGGATTTGGAACCGCTGTTGCGTTTGGAATGGAACAAGCAGGATCCGAACTACCTGGCCACCTTCTCGGCGGAATCGAGGCGGACGACCATCCTGGACATTCGGGTACCGTCCGTGCCCGTGGCAGAATTGAGCGGGCATCTGGGGACCGTGAATGCGACGGCTTGGGCACCGCATTCGCCGTGTCACATCTGCACGGCCGGGGATGACTCGCAGGCGCTGATATGGGATCTGGCGGCCATGCCCAAGCGTTCCGTCGATGATCCCATCCTGGCGTATAGCGCGGACGGGGAGATCAACAACCTGCAATGGAGCGCCAGCCAACCGGATTGGGTGTCCATCGCATTCCGCGATAAGATGCAAATACGTGAGTCCTTTCTTGTTGATCTTGGGCTTTGTGTTGTTTGGTTGGTTACGCTGCGTTGCGTTGTGGCATGCCATCATGCTGCAGTGAATGATATGATCAGCGGCAAGTTGGAAACATGCGCTCACACTATACTTCCTTGTTGAACTTCCAATCGCTGCTGCATTTCTTTTCTCCCATTTCGTATCGTCATCGTCTTTGCGATGGCCAACTCCTGACTCCTGGTTGCAATTGGTCGTTCACGATCTCAGTGAGAGTGTAGAGCGCCAAGAGGAACGCGTCTCATCATGGCAATGCTCGCCGCATACAGAACAATCCAGCATAACGCAGTACAATGCAGTGCAGCTCAGATGTACAGTAAGGTTAATATCATGTACTATACTGTAATACACCATTCCAAGATAGCAATGCCACAACTTGCAAACGAATGTACAAAAAAGCAAGTGAATGTGAAGCTCTCGAACGGTGATCTCTGGAGTGCGACTACGAGTGGAGGATGCAGAGGGTTGGTGCCGAGGAGCAATTGGCGCCAGTCTGATTTGGGATGATTCGCTTTGCCCCAAGGTTGGCGGTCCGGTGAGTCAGCGGATGCGTCCCCTTCGCTTGTTTTGGGCCATCAGAAGATGATCATGTCATCATGTGCAGAGCCTGCTCAACAAATCATTCTATTCATTGCACAAACACACGATAGCCATCATCCATGTTCCATCTTTACAAGTGCTGTATGGACATTGGAATAGTAGTAGCACACTCACACGAAGGTATTATATTATAGAATATTATACAACACACGATGGGCAGCAACAGTGACAGTGACAGCAACAATGATGGCCATGATGGCACATTGGAACCACGAGACAAGCGCATCAGGGCTGCACAACGCAGATATCGCGAAGAACGAGAGGAGGCGGACATCATCGACCGCTTCTTCCTGATTGCGAGGAGTCAGCTGCATGAAGTCGCGGACCTGCTGGAGAATGGCAATCCTCGCAATCCATCTGAGTACAGGCTCGGCACCAAGGAGAAGGAGGAGATCGTTCGCATCACTGGAATGGGATTGGTGGAGGGTGTTGCTGCGGGTGTTGCGACCTTTGTGTTGTTGCGGCGTGGTCCTGTCATGATCGGGCGGTATGTGGCTCGCCGCCGTCAGGGAAGGATGAGTACGCACGGATCCATGAACACCAGAAGCAATGCGCAACATCATTCACAGCAACAAGGCAAGCCCGATTTGGGCGGGACCTCGTACAAACTCAGCGATCCAAACGCAGGTCCTCATACATCAACTGCGTTCGATCCGTACAAGGTCAACCCCCATTGGCCCAGACCCCGGTCGTTTCTTCTGCGCGCCGTCTGGTTCTGGTTCGATGCCACCATCAGCCTCATGACGGCGGCGTCTGTGAGCATGCGACTGTCAGGTGCGGAACGCATCAAGACGCAGGTCAGCGATCTGCCTCTCGTGGAAGGCCATTCGTTGGTGGCGACGACCTTGTGCAAACCTGTGACGCAGGAACTCCAGAGCGTGCATCGTCAGCAGAGCTCCGCGTATCACAGACTGCGCAAGCGCATGGAGGATGGCGAAGACACACCTGCCGCGTTGTATTTCAGCGGCATCATAGCCTTCGTGGAGAACTGCGAACGCCGCACGGCCATGGAGGAGCGTCTGCGATTCTCCAAGGGGCTTGCCGAGGATGCGGAAGTGGAGATCCCGCCGCCGGGCGTGCCACGGGATGAACCGCGGACGCATCGGTGGGATCAAGAGATGGGCGATACGGGTATGGATGCAACGCAGGCAGGCGATGATTGGGTGGATCGGCTGACCCAGGATCATGCCTGGGATCAGGATTTCAAATGAGATGTCTCGTTTATTCTGGTTGTGACGATGCTGAGGCTGAGTCTACGTCAGAAGCTGAGTCTGCAATTCAGATTGAGGCGCTGTCGACGATGGGAGACTGTGAGCGATGGTGTCGATTGCTCGGTGCGTCTCATTCTCACGCTCTGTTGAGAGGCTTCCGCAACACGAGCACCTGCATGCAGACGAACAGCTACAATGAATAGTAGCGCACACGGTTAGCAAGCTAGGCGTTCACTGTTTGTCAGAACTGCAGCTGCGAGATTGCGGGAGCACGAAACGGCACGAATGCACACTCGACTGCCTTGCTCATCGCGTCTTTCTTGCGTTTCCTGTGACAAGGTCGTTCTCTCCGCCCGTTCTCGTACTTCTATCTGTGTTGCCACTCCGTGACCGCCGAACATTCCTCGACGACAGTCTTGCGAGCTGTGGTTTCGCTGCTCCAACGCCTTGTCCCTTTGATATTGTCGACGACGACGGCGGTGACGGCGGCGGCGGCACCAGCGGTGTTGATGATGAGACATCTTCCAATGCGTTAGATCTTTTCCATCTCTGCACCGCCTGATCGTATCTCCACAGCCCGTACGTGCTGACAACGAGAATGACTATGGTCAAGTAGGATACCACACCGAAAGATCCAGAAGACCGCGATGCCTCATTCCAATCCTTCCCATGCCAAGGACCAAGCCATCCGTCCCCGCCCACTGCATGCAGAAACTGATTGGGGCACACCAGACGATCGCATATCTTGATTTTCATCGTGGGAGCCAATCCGCATGACTCCATGGCATCTTTGCAGAGCACCTTGGCATTTTCGATCGTGTCGGACGTGCAAGAATGAGCATGGGCGGCCTTAGTGAGCCGGAGATGCACCTGGTTGGCATCATCCCCCTCGCCACCACTACCACGGCCATAATGAGGTTCGAGCAAGAGTGCCACCTCGTGGCAAAGGCTCGCTCCGCCCAGTGCATCACACCAGGTGGTGCCCGGACAGATCATATCGTGTGGATCAATTTGCTTCACATTGGTGTCCTCGTCTAACGATGAGGCATTGCAGCAATCGTGATCGTGGCAACCGTGTCGATCTTCCATGTGCTTGTCGAGATAGTACAGGGTGAAGAACGTCTTTCCGCAGTATCCGCACTGGTACCACATCTGCTTTGGCTGATTCTCACCCGACATCATCTTCTCGGCAAACCGCCTGCGTCGATTCCTCTTCCGTCTTTCTCGAGCCGTTTCGGTCGGAAGTATCTGGGATGTTGGGGTTTGGGCTCGCACCAGGTCCACATGCTCCTCATCTTGACGATGCATGTCTCGATCCGGATGGAAGATGCAGGATCGAGGATCGATGGGAGCTGGGAGAATGTCGTACAGCAGACTCCACACCGTCGGCTCTTGAATGTGTTGATCATGATCGACATCATGCCTGCCGATGATGCCGTTGTTGTCGTTATTGTTTGCGTTGATGTTTGTGCTGAAGCCATGCTGGTGGTGATAGCTATCACGACGCTTCTGCGGCAGCAAAGGATATTGATCCAGTTCCTCGCCATACACAAAGCTGAGCAGCATCCGTTTCAGAACTTCGCGCGCGGCTCGGCTCAGACGTCGGTCGCATTTACTCGCTGTTGCCACTCGTCTGCTAGTATCAACGGCGCTCATCTTTCCTCACTCTGGTTTGCATCAAGTGCGGGCCATGAATGCACCGGCTGATTTTGATAGAGCACAGATACTACTGCGTACGGCGAGTGACAGGGCAGAGTGTTGTGATTCATTATGCCTCAATGATGGCAACGAGAACAACAAGAACAACGCACTGATAGCCATCACACTGATTCGTGATTCATTTTTGGCGCCACGATTGCACTTGTGACAGATTGAGTCACGAATTCGCAATCGCAGAATCCAACGCATCAGTAACATCACCAGGATCGTCACAGATACGAGGATCCACAGTTAGAGCCATCATACCGTTCAAAACGATAGCATCGAAGAAAGGGTGCATTCATGAAAAGAGAAGCGGTACGACTTCTGCGGATACATTGCAAACGCTTCAGCAAGCAGCTGCATCGCTGATCTCTGTCGAAATCAGGAGAAACGAAGAAAGTGAAGGAGAGTCAAGGTCACGGAGTGGTTCCATTTTGGCTGAGCCAACGCAAGTTAGAGCAACACAGCATCCATTTGAACTGCCTCCAGCTGCACAAGAATACGACTGGTGCTGCTAGGTCTTATAATAGAATAGTACATTACGGAACGTAATCTCCATCGCAATCTTACGAGTGGACAGAGCTGAAGGAACGCGAAGCAAAGAAACCCAAAGATGGCCCCATCTCCAGAACGCAATCAGCAGGATGTCGTGCGAGAAAAGATGAAGCACCACCGTGAAGAACGAGCGTTGGTGGAGCGGTTCAAGAATGTCGCCATTGACAAGCTGCAGCGAATCGGCGAAGAGCAGTCCCTGGGCAACGGAAGCAAGCTCAGCTTCGGAAAGGCCGAGCTGGAGATCATCAAGAGCTTGAAGGACATGGGATTCAAGGAAGGCTTCGCGGCGACGGTGGTCTCGTTTCTTTTCTTGCGACGCGGTCCCGTGTATCTGGCGAGGTTCCTGGCGCGTCGCATGGCCAATGCATCATCCGCAACCTCCAACGCACCGCCCCCGATGAAACCGCCCATGTCATCTTCCATGCCACAATCCCCGTACCGATTGAGCCACCCGCTCAACAACAACCCGTCGTCCAATCCTTTCGAGAAGGCCTCGCTCGACGCCAAGGCCGGTGTCTCCCGCGAATCGCAACGCAAGAGCAGTCTGCTGGTGCGTGGCATCTGGTTCGCCTTCGATTGCACGCTGAGCGTCATGATGGGCGCGATGGTGAGCATGGCCTACACGGACGTGGAGAAGACGAAACGGCAGATCGTCGAATTGCCGCTGGTGGAAGGGCGATCGTTGGTGTCGGAGAGTCTGTGCGGTGAGATCGAGGCGGAGCTGCTGAAGTTGAAGCAGGAGCAGAATCCGGCCTACCTGCGGCTTAGCAAGATCAATGAGGAGGGCAAGCGCGCGACGCCGTTCTCGTCCTACCTGGATGCCATCACGGGATTCGTGGAGAATTGCCAACGACGACGGGCCATGGAGGAGAGATTGAAGTCGCTGCAAGGATACGACATGGAACATGGTATGTCATCATCAATGAACACAACATCAGAGATGTCATCTGGATCAAATTCGTCGCTATCGTTAAACGAACGAAATGAGCCAATTGAGATTCCTCCCCCCGGGGTTCCTCACGACGGTCCTCGCATGGTGCTGAATCTGGACGGCACCCTCGAAACGATCGGCGGTTCTGATGCCGAGTTCGATTCCATGAACATGGGTATCAGTATGGGCACGAGTGCGAGTCAGAGCGATGAGACCGAATGGGACATGACCAAATGAAGTGGCTGCTCTCGGCATTTGAGTACATGGTATAATAAGAAGCACATTGCTCGTACAGACGGTGTCTGCTCGATCGTTGTTTGCGCATTTGCCACTTCAGGGTATGGCGTGTACATGTGGTACGAGTAGCATGAGGCGAGTTTGCGTTGCTTTCTTCACGGTTGCATGTCATAATCATCATCATCATGATGGTGGCCGTAATGGAGATGCTGCAGAGCGCGCTTGTAGGTATGCCTGCATGGCCGTGCGGGCGTTGACGCACACGATATACATCGTTCTCTTGTAGTATACAAAACGAGAACTTTTGAGCACTTGATGCATTTCGTTGCAGGCTGATCTCAAGATGGGTTGAGCACAAGATGTGCCGATGGGCTTGTGACCACTGCTGCCACTGCCTGTGCTGCGTCGAATTGAATCGAAAGGCAAGTTCACTTGTGTATTCGACACTTGATTTGACTTGATGTCAGCACCAACGCCGACACCAACTCCGATGTTGCATTTCACGGCAAAAGGTCTCCACTCTACTCCAACTAATATCATCGTTCCATTCATGTGGATGCGACCATCGAAGTGCCTGCCCTGTAGGCTTCCTCTCTGACACTCTCCGTCAGCGAAAAGAGATGAAACCAATTCAGCGACTGGCTGACTGCTCGGAATGCCTCAAACCAGAACAGCGTTTCCCATAACGCGTCTTGCGTGGATCCTGGGACTGGTTCGCGGGGGTCATCTGCATGTCTAATCCGGGCGTTGCTGTTTCTGTGCATAACGAATTGCTGCGCTCTGTTTGGACCATCATGCTCCTGCAGCATTGCTTGATCTTGTGACAGACGATGTTGAAGCAACTGCCTGTGCCTTGGGATGTGCTGATTGACTCTGCGCGCTGAATGCATCATGGTTGCGCTGCTTCTGAATGCTCGTCGTGCGGCTGCTGGAGAGGTGTTGAATTGATGAATGAGCACAAATGGATGGCTGACGGAAGCAGAAGCCTGAATGCTGGAGATCGTTGTGTTCCTCGAATGGATGTTGGATGAGTTGACTCTGCTCTTGTTCTCCTCGTTCTCCTGGCAGCTCTCCTGGCAGCTCTCAACCTGTGGTATGCAACTGTGTGATCGTTGCGTGTCTGTTTGTGTGTCTGTTCGTGTGCGAGTGAGTGATGGTTGGGCAATATTATGAGTGCGGTGTCGTGCTGGTGGCTCGTACTTGTTGGATTGTGATCTCTTCCATTCAGAGGTGTCAGCGTTGGTGCTGATGTTGGTGGTGGCAACGCAAGAGGAGAGGTCGCTCTTCGCTTCCTGTGTTTGCAAGTTCAAAATTCTGTGACGCTTCGTCTTCCGAGTGTTCGGAATTTTGAAACACCAATGGCCGAAGATTTGTGGGAAGAAGGCAGCTTGTGCAACCGCGCCGGCGCATGTCGGCTTCTTTGCCATTGGTTGGGCTGAAAGCGTGTGGGTCGTGCGTGATAACCGTTCTCGTTTGTCGGAGTTGATTTCGCGCCATTTTCGTATTTGGTCCGATGAGTCGTTCTCTGCATCCGGATCACAAAACAATCACGATCGTGTGCAAGAGCCAATCAAGTTGATAGTGTTCAACAAGGTGCTGGTGGCAACCGAAACCAATCACAAGGAATCACAAGCAAACGGAAGAAGAGGCAAGAGCAGCGCCGTACTCGTCGTGCTGAAGCAACTCCAAGACACACTTACAGTACATCAACCGCTGTTGCACCAATTGTTGTCGTTGCATCAATGGAGACGGACGCTCAACATGGACGAAACGCTGGAGTCGGGGAGATACCGCATCAGAGTCGTGACCAGCGATGCGAGAGATGTTGAGTTCGACCCTTGCGACGGTGAGATCGAGCTGCTGGCAGATGGATCCGTGACTGGCCAGATCACCGACGGTCCCATCGTGGAGGGCAGATGGCAAGGCGAGGAGGTCAACTTCGTGCTGCTCTACAACGCCACGATCCCCTACAGGTACATCTTCAATCCCATCTCGCAGGCGCCCGGAACGTGGCGATTGGACATCGGCGGGTCGCGTGCTGATCACAAAGCCTCGGGACCGTTGCCGGATGAGCACGGAACCTTCGAGCTGTTGGATTGGATGTGCATCGAAACGTCGGCGCAGAGGGCGCAGAAGGACATGGCCGAGCTGGAGGGCAACACGGCATGTCACGTCAAGCACGTGTCATCGGTGCCTGTCCCGTGCGCCGTGTGCGGCTGCGACGACGGCACATCGCGGCTGGCCTTCTTCGAGATGACGATTCCCAACTTCGGCACGGCGGAGCTGTCGTCCTTCAGCTGCGGTGGCTGTCACTACAAGACCAGCAAGCTGCGCACGACGGAAAGACCCAAGGGGTTCGGTGTGATCATTCGGATGGTGGTCGATCGGGCGTCCCTGCTGGACAAGACGGTTGTGCTGACCGACAGCGCCGTCGTCAAGTGCCCGGAGCTCGACACGCAGATCAGCAACGGGACGGGCCGATACACGACCGTGGAGGGGATTCTGAGGGGATGCGCCACCGTTCTGAAGACCACGAGCATGGCCATGGATGATGCCGAGGGCGGATCTGTGGATGCCTTCCTCACCCGCATCGACGAGCTGATCGCGGGGGTGAGGGATGGTTCGCAGACCTTCAAGGTTGAGATTGACGATCCTGTCGGTCTCTCCTTCATCGATGGGGCAGACGTCGTGACGTACGAACGATCCGCTGAGCAGGATGAGGAACTGGGGTTGACGCAGGCGATGGCCATGCTGTCCACGGATGCTAATGGTGTATCGGTGGATGACGCAGAGAGACCGTCACAAATACCGCTGCATCTCGCAGGCGGGGCGGTGGCAGTGAGGCCGATATCGAAGGCGGCATCTGATGAAACGAAGAACCTGATGAAGGCTTGCGAAGCTGTGGCTGCGGAGTTCACGAAGGTGTACGAACCGGCGAATGAGGATGGAAATGAGAATGGAGATGTGGATGTGGATGGTGCCAACGATGGTGCCAACGAAGAAATTGATCGGGGCAGCAATGGCGACGCTGGCGATGGTGACATTGATAGCAAGAGGGGTACAGATAGAGAAGCAGGAGACGGACCAGATGTACAATCGGAATCAGAAGACGAAGCGGAACAAGTTTCGGAGATGGATGGATGCGATTAGGCACTCTCGTGGTCGTACTCGCACTCCACATGAGAATGAAAAGGGCACGGTAGGATAGGGCGAGCGTCTGACTAAACGCAGAGATAGTATCAATGCGAGCACATCGCTTGTGGCATGATTCAGCTGAGAAGGAAGCCTTGGGTCAGTTCACCTTGTTGCACCCATGAAGATGAGGGTCCGTGTATTGGATAGAAGTCTCAAATCAACAGAGTACGACCTGGAGTAGCATTATCCCCCACTCCAAATAGAAGGATAACAGTTGCAGCAGTAGGTCGTATGCGATGTATTGGTATGAATGGATGCTGCTCGTGACCCTCTTGGCTACTACAGGTTCGACAGACATCAAGTGAAGAATCGGAGGCGGGAGCCTGCACGCCGGACAGACGGCCTGCGAATTGGATCTTTGGTCGCCAACGACAACGACAACGACAACCCAAACGTGCGCTTCACAACCACAATTTCAATCACCATCATCATCATCACATTCAAGGAACCAGGCAAACGGTCTTGAAGAGCATCCTGTCCCGAATCAAGCTATCATTCACAACAGAAGCAAGCAACAGAAGCAAGCAATAAGAGCGACCAACGACGATGCCGACGCCAAGCTGGTTCCCGTTGATCAAGCCGCAGGTTTCCGCGGTAATCCTTGCGGGTAGCGCAGGAACGAGGATGTTCCCCATCTCTTCCAACGAGCTTCCCAAGCATCTGCTTCCCATCGGGGGCATCCCCTCGATTGTTCGGTTGATGAGCAACCTCTCCGCCTTCCCTGAGATCGTCGTTGCCATTGCGACCGATGATCAGCGCACGGTGGAAGTCCTGTCGCAGACGGCGGGCCTCAAGATCATTCCGAATGGCGATGCGGATGCCAAGGAGGGATCGGCTTCCACAGAAGCAAAGACGGACGTGGATGCGGATGCGGATCAGCAAGAACCGCAGCAAACGAGTTGGACGTTTCAGAAGGAAAATCAGGACCAGAAGATCCGCCTCATCCGGTTGGCTGACGATTGCTTCGGATCCGTCGATGCCCTGCGCTATTTGGAGAATCAGAAGGCGATTGCGGATGGATCGCACATCGTGGTCTTTCCAGGTGATCTCGTCTTGCTGGACACGGCTGTGTTGGAGCCATTGATTCAGATCAATGACAAGGCGGGGTGCCATGTGGTGCTCGTGGATGTTGGCGAGCAGGATGAGCATGGAATACCTCTCAAGGAATCATCAAAAGTGAGTCGCTGGTTGCGCATCTTGTGTCTCCAAGTGCAGCATTTTATTGCAGTTCGGCACAAGCACAACTGTTCACTGGTCCATGCTCTCCAGGAGTGTGTGGTGTCTTTGTGATGCGGTGCTTATGATGCAATGGTCGTGGGGATGTGCATGGCTATGCTGATGAAAACCATCATCGTGTGTACACATGCGAGTATACCTGTGAATGTATCCACGCAATGATGTCTGCTCACAGCGCATATCGGAACAGAACATCTGCGTCTGGTGAATGAGTGATGAATGAAAGCGACCACTATTTTGGTGCAAAGACGCAAAAATGCGGCGACCGTCACAATGTCAGAAGGTTGATCGATGGCCAAACCGACAAGATGCCGTACATCATTGTGCCGTCCTTTCTTGCCATATGGTGTTGTGAGAACTCCTATCTACGTATACTCCTTCTCTTTCTACATCTGACAAATGTACGCATGCCAACGTACTTTTCAACCCTCACGTATCTGTCTACTACTTGTGCATCCGCCACATGCTTGCATGGTGTCACTCTTTCTACACATTGAATCTTCGCAACGATCGCAGTCCAAGAAGGGAGGACTCGCGAGAGAGGAAGACGACATTGATTACATCGCGTTGTCGTACCACAATGCGGCGATGGGAGCATCAGCATCTGATCTGCCTCATCTGGTTTGGAAGCAAGCCAAGATCGACGTCGAGGCTGACGAAGACATGACGGGCAACTCGGCCAAGGTGGAGCTGTACAAATCACGCATCCGCGGTGGCAAGCTCGTGGTGCGGAAGGACTGGAATGATGTGCACGTCTATTCATTCGCACCTTGGATTCGCAAGCTGTATCAGCTCAGGACCAACCTCGTCACCATCCAAGGCGATTTGTTGCCGCTGCTCATCTCGCGCCAATTCAAAGGTCGGAAGGCCGCCCTCGGTTCATTCGCCAACACTGTTGGCGACGTTGACGACGACGATGCGGCGGACAAAGACAGCGACGCCGGGCAATCCAAATCGCGCCGCCTGGATGCTGATCTCATGGTCGAGGAACCCTTCCACGTGTCTGCCATCGTCGTCCCCAACAAGACAGCCCTGCGCTCCAACACAATCTCCGCCTACCTGTATGCCTGCAAGGAAGTCGTGGCGAAGGGAAGCTCGCTGACAATGCCGAAGGACGCCAAGTGGAACGGCAAGTTCCAAACCCTCGTGCTTCCCGGCACCACTCTGGCATCGAAGCTCACGATGCGAGCGAGTACCATCGGTGCCAAATGCCAAGTGGGTGCCAAGTGCCGTCTCAACGGCGTGGTAGTCATGGACAATGTCACCATCGGCGAGAATTGCTCGTTGCAGAATACGGTCATCGCAAGCGGAGCGGTGCTTGGCAATAATTGCAGCCTCAGCGATTGCCAGGTCGGTCCCAAGCGAACCATCGACGCGCAGACCAAGGAGAAGGGTGAGGCCTTCGTCGCTGAGCTTCAGGACTGATGACGACAATAGCGACCACGGAGAAGACGGTGGCAATAGCGATGGTTATGATGACATTGATTCAAGCATGGTACGATACCGCGTTCACTCCGAGCAAAGGCACACAGCACGGGTGGAGATTCAACCAAACTAGTCGTACGAGTAGTGCTTGTGTATTCCTCTGGCATCTATTGTGCTTCAAACACACTCGATTCAACCATTGAAAGAAGTCGGACTAAATTCTTACAGAGCAGTCAGTTAGGAGCACCGTCTACCTATTAATGATGAATCAGAATAGAGCAATGCGCGTCCGGGATCCTACCATGCGTGCGATGCATCCTCTGCCTGCGTTGATCTGACGAGAGAGTTGGCAAAATCGTGGGTTGGTGCTAGAACTTGTCTCGTCTTTGTAAATGTTTCAGGAATGGATGGTATCAGTCAGTCCAGGATGATGGATTCACGAATTTGCTGGTACTCGAAGTAATCAACTTCATGCGTCACTGTCTGGACGTGACGTGGCATGGAAGGACCCAATCAAGGCGCGAACGCAGAACAGAACCGAAACCCATCACACCGAAATCAAGAAAAGAATGGTTGTCGTCGTCGGCATCTTGTTGGCATTGTGTGGTCCCGATCCTCACCGCTCGTACTTCAACGCAACGAGGAGGAAGACGAAGAGAGAAGTTATCGGAATGGAAAAGAAGGGCAGACCAAACGTATTTGTGATTTTCATTCTGCTCTCTCTCTCTAGTTTTTCATTTCGGAACCAATAGTTGGTTGAGATTGGCAAAACCGAAGGAAGGCAACGTCTCGTTCATCTGTTCTGTTCTGCTATATTAAAATTACATTCTTTTAGTCCACATACTGAAGGAGGAGCAATCCGAAGGTATTGCACGTGTGTTCTTGGTGGGAGTGGAGAGGATGCTGACGTGATGGCCTCTTTAATCCCAGAAGCTGACATCCTTGTGCTGCTGACGTTGGAGGCTTCATGGTGATTGATGCATTGATGATGATGTATGGGCGCTTGATCGTATGTGGAGTGTTCCCCCCTACCGCCCTCTCACTTCGAGAGCTTTCGATCTTTCATTTGTGCTCTCTGCTGTGCTGCTCTATCCCATTCTGACGTTGCAATGAAGTGCTCTACTCTACCTTACTTGAAGACTGATGGGAACCTGATGCTTCGGTTAGGTTTGGAAATGAACAATGCCGCAGAGTAGGTCGGAAGCAATCGAAAGAGAAGAACGAGGAACAAGGAGAGGTTGACACGGATATTCGTCAAGCCCACCACGTCCGCTCTTGTGAAAGAGTCGTATGGTGTTCGTAGATAAGAAGAGACATTAGGAGCCGTTCTGATCCGAAGAAACATGACAGCACAGCACAGTAAGGTGTCGGATTGGAATGATTGGAGCAGTTGCCGGCTGTCCAATTGAGTTCCCTAGTTGTATGTAATTATTGTGTACGAACAGGATGCTGTGGCACAACCCGAAGGTTATTGGTTGGAACAGTTGCAGAGTATAATAGATCGTAGCTGAATTGGTTAGGATCTGCGCTTGCGCTTGCTGAGGTCAGGTTCGTGAAGTTGTCAATGCCGGTCGGCACATCGTCATCGGTCCTCCAAGGCCACGATCGTTGAAGTACACATCAAGTCAATGCACCTAATTGTCAAGTACGCCATGCTGGTACGTTGGTGTAGCTATGTGTGTGTGTGTATTTGTGTGTGCACTCGAGCAATGAGTACGATATGATGATCGATTAGGGTTGATAGGTTAGTGTTTGGCTGCTCCGCGAGTGACTATAGTACTGCACTGGGACGCCGAATGTATGGTGATACGGTTTGCGATGCGTGGAACATTGCAAACGCTTAGTTCCACCATCCCTTCCCTCCGGTACGGAAGTCTGTCTCGGTCCATGGGGAGAAGATGATCTTGCCATCCTCGGCAACGTCGCAGTGGGCAAGGGCGAGTGGAAGTGGGGCTGGTCCACGGACGACGGCACCGGTTGGGGCGTACTGAGATCCGTGGCATGGGCACATGAACTTGTTGGTGGCGGCAGACCACGGCACGACGCATCCCAAGTGTGTGCAGACGGCGTTGAGGCCGTAGCTCTCAATTGTCTTGTCCTCGTTGATGATGATGTAGCTGTGTGTTGTCATTGTGTTTATCATGTCGTTGTTGGTTGGTGTATTCGGTGATGCATCCATTGGTTCATTCGTTGAGTGATCGAGCGTTGCAACAACAAGAGTGAGGAGGAAGAAGGGAAGGCAAGTGAAGGGATGTGGACGGTTGGTTTGTTGGTTGGTGAGTTGAACTTTGATGGGATCGTGGCATCGGAGGATGTGCGAAGCGAAGCGGACAGACATCACATCACCGTCTCATTCATCTTCGGACATGGGAGAACGCAATCTGGATGAGGTGAGGTCATCAAGCAGCCTCATCGCTCCGTACTGCGATGGAGCCATGGTTGCGTCGCAAGCAATGGTCAATAGTCGTTACGATCTTGTTATGGACAGCAGCTATTGGATCACAAGCACAGTCTAGTCTCGTCTAGCCTCATCATCCCCTCCACTCCACTCGGCAGACACCCAGGGAGGAGAGAGGCAACAGGCACAGAGATATCCAGACAGAGACGAGGGCACAAGAGAAGACTCACGTGGCATCTCCCTTCAATCCCTGGGCGAGGGATCGGTCCTTGGCTGGCTTGGAGTCGAGGTAGGCCTGGGCGTAGATGTCGTTACCAAGGGCATCCTTGGCTGCGCTTCCTCCGCTTCCGCCTCCGCTGCCCGGTGGCACGAAGAAGAGGATGTACGGAATTCCGAAGGCGCCGACGGTGACAGCACTGGATCCGACGAGGATGAGGTTCATGATGAAACGACGGTCCTCGTCGATGTAGAGCTCCTCGGAGGCGGCCATGTTGGTGGAGACGGCGGTGCGTGGCGCCATGTTGGCTGGAGCGAAGGCGTTGGCGGCGCCGGTGGCAAAGAGAGCGGTGACGAGCGAAAGGAGCTTCATGTTGATTGCTGTTTCTTGTGGTGTCGTTTGACGAATTGTGAATGTTAGTGATGGTTGTGAATGTTGTGCGCACAGCCGGAGAGGTTGGATTGACTTTTCTTGGCCGATCTGGTTGTCGCGGAGTACTCGTTGCTGCTTCTGTTGCTGGTGATGGCAGATGGACCGATGATCGCTCTCTTTGCTCCTCTTCCTTCGATTGGTCAGTGACGTCGTGTTATTTGTACCAACCGCATCCAAGCCGCGCAGTGTTGCGTTGCGAACAGTGGTGTTGGGAGCCATGACCACGCACGTCACAACGTCTGATAGGGCCTTCCTTCGCGTCCGTCGTTTTTGTCGTCCTCTCGTCTGTACGTCTATCCGTTGATTGCGTGACATCACGAAGCTCTATTCAATCTCTTCAGTCTGGTTTTGATGTGAATGATACGATCCCACAAATGCGTGATTTGGTTTCTGTGCTTCAAATCAACCGTTTTTGCGTTCTGTCGTTTGATGCGTTTGCATGACTGAAATGCATTTGAATCAGAAGATGACCTCATTGGTGTGGCACGGCCGGCGTTTGAGGTTTGTGTTGCATGTGTGTGTCTCGGCAGGCTTCGTCCATCCGATCCCTGTTATCGGATGCACATGCCAACCGTGCTTTTCTTCGTGTGTCACATGGAAGTCTCACGTAAATGTGAACACCCAGAATCCCGCAAAAGCGGATTGACAAGAAGGTTGCCATGATAGGAACGGCAAGGACAGTGAGAAAAGGAGTGAGATTCATCACATCCAAACGGCGATGGGTGATGCGGAGACGGTGATGGCCACCGAGTCTTCCACGCCATGAGATCTAGTACAGAGTATGTGTGAACACACTGGATCTAAATCCGGTTGATTGGTTTGGATGGGGCAGTTCCGCTCCGGTGGAGTCGTATGGTGTGGCACTCTAATGGAGATGGTGATGGCGATGGAAGGAGAGCATATCATTTTGACGAAGCATGCGTTGAGAGGAGATTCAATGCGGGACATGGAGGTTTTGTCCTGTAGCAATTGCATTGGAAGTGCAATTCAAATGGGCAAGACCAAGAAACCGCTTCAAGATCATGTGCATGCGGGGTAGTGCAAGAAGTGTGTACTATGTGAGCTGTAAACTACCATGCCCGGACCTTCGGCATTCGGGTGTCTGGGTTTGTGTCTGTATCGACGTTTTGTTTGCATTTGGAGAGGATTTGAGTTCGTACGATTTGGATGTCCCTTTCCTTTGCTGTTGGAATAGTACCATTCGCTTTCTCAGCCGGCGACAGTATCAGAGCGTGCCAGCGGACAAGCGCACCGAATGCTCTTGGCATGCTGACCTTCTCTATTTACGAGCAGGCGGGTGGGAAAATGGAGGTGTGATTGGAAGCAAATGGTCGGTTTCGTACAGCATGCAGCATGGAGTATAGTATGCTCCGTGGTTGGCTTGTTCGATGGGAAGATGGAGACGCATGAGCTCTCCTGACATGGAGACAACCCTCTTGCGGAGAAGACGAGGAGAGTGCGAGCCGTGGGACAAACACATGTTGGTTGGTTGCCGTGTTCTTTTTTTGCGGTTGTGCCATCTCTGACGAGCGTGTGATTGTGCAGTTGTGGGTGGAGTCGAGGTCAGGACGGGGGAATGAAGATCGAGCAAGGCGGCAACAACGACAACATTGGCATCACCTGCCGTCCAAAGCAAGAGCCAGCATCGTCGGCTTGCATGTGAGAACCACGATTGCGGCATGGCGACGCATGTGTTGTTGCGGCCGCCGGCTTGGACACCGGCACGGACATGAATGGGATCGGCGGATGCGTCTCACCCAAGTTCCCCTCCATTCATGTGTGTAAAATCCGGTATGTGTACCAGAGTCACGGGTTCATTGGATGCTGTCAATCAGACGAATGGGTGATGGTTCAAACGCAAGATGTTATGTCATATTCATGACCGAATGTTTTTATGTCTACGAATTTAAATTCGCGCCCGTTCAGTCACAATTTGTTGAACCTTAATTACTCTGTGGCTTCGTTCAGGTAAACGGTACGATAGTGTTTACTTATCCTCCTTTCTGAATGTTGTACATAACATGGTTACTTAGATGATTCATCTTTGATTGTCCTATCTCGCGTGCCGCAAGATTCCTAAAATAAGAAACGGCTAACTTTTGCGTTTGATTTGAGATCCGCGCAGGTGTGATAAGAGGTACTGTGTGGTAGGCGTACGCGCACGGTGCGATCCACGCGACAACAGTATGCGTTTCGCCCTTGCGCGTGTGTCTGCGCGTTGTTTTGTCTTCGTGGTGTGATGTTGCATCGGTTGTCGTTGTTGTCGTTGTTGTTGTTGGTGTCGTTGTTTCTCTCGTGGCTTTCTTGGGTTTGCCTGACATCGCTGTCGCTGTTGTTGGCTGTGCTCTTGTTTGTGCTCTCGTTGTTGGAATCAAGCAATCGCCAAGAGTGTACGACTACGAGTGCGATTGCCTGCGCCTTTGTCCTTGGTTGGAGTTCGAGAGACAACGTCCAAACCACACTCTTATCATCATCAACAATAGCATCAACAACTGCATCAACAATAGCATCAGCAACAAGCAGAGCATCCTCATCCTCATTCTCATCACACCAGTCGAAACGCACTCCACCTTCACTCCGCACGGAAAAGCCAAAAGACAACATCACGCGAGGAGCGGATTCACTCTCGAGTCTTGCACTTACTGGTCACTGCTCGTGTTCGGAACTTCGATTTAACTTGCTCACTCCACAGTCCTCTGCTCTGCCCTACCCAACCCTCAAGACTGGAGGACTCTGCAATACGCACCCGCCGCTTGCAAGGAGCCTCTGTTGACGACGCACTCGTATTAGCACATCAGGCTTGAGTGGTCATCGACTTTCAGAAGCCCAATCGCCGACAATCTTCCTATTCCTCCAACAGACAAACCAACACACAGACACAACACACCAACAGGAACATATAGTCGTAGTAGTGCGCTGCCGAAGAACCATACATCCTGACAAGATGGCATCATTCTATCGATCACATCAGATGTCAGCGGGTGCAGCAGAAGCACCAGGAACAGCTCCTGCAGCACCACATGGTGATGATCCTGGCCGAGACCCAAGGAACGGCCCAAGTCTTCAGGCTCCTCCCAACTTCTACGCTCCGCCTCCTGGCTACGGACATCATCCTGCCCATGCACATGCACAAGCACATGGACAAGCACATGGACATCCGCAAGCTCAGGCTCAGGCGCAACATCGTCAGCAGCAACAGCAGCAGCCGCAGCAACAGTGGGGCGCCTACCCATCAGGCGTTCCAGGCATTCCCAATGGACCACAGCACAGCGCGTATGCGAGAGGACTTCCGCCTTCAGCTGCTGCTACTGGCACTCCTGCTTCGGCCGATTCCAACGCTGCAGGACTTCATGGGAGGCACCCTCTTCATCCCGCTGGTGTCAGCGGCGTTGCTGCGCACTCCATGGAACAACATCAATACCCACCATCCTCAAGATCTTCTGCAGCCGAGGCTCAGCCACAGATGCACTCGCAGCATTCCGAAAGAACAGCCTCGTCCACCATGGTGGCACACGGTCGTCAGCATGCGAGCATGCACCACGCCAGCATGTCCACTCATGCGCCAGCATCACATGCGATGCATCATCACCCTGGCCTTCATCCGCAGTCGCAGTCACAAGCCACAGCGCTCCCTCCATCTCATCACAACCCACACTACCCTCCTCAACACCACCATCAGCATCCCCAACAGCAATATCACCAGCATCAGCACATTCAGCATGGTCATCAACCGCAGTATCATCCCGACCATGTCTATGCACAGCAACACCAGCACTACCCGCAGCAGCATCGGGGACCATACGCGCTTCCCAGTCACATCCCGCAGGCACAAGCACAAGCACCAGATGCTGCACGAAGTGCGTACCACCCTCAGCAACCACCACCACCACATCATCCACCCACAGGTTCAAGGTATCCAGGAATGTATCTGCAGCATCAGCCTGCGTATGGTGGTGTACCGGGATCAGTTCCAAGAGCCCCGTCGCCACACGTTGATGGGCTGGCCAGACAGTCATCCGCGGGGGGCAATGCGTCCCTGGAATCTTCCAAGCGCCAACAACCTGCCCAGACGTCACCGGCAAAGTCCCGTAAGCGTGAAGTGGAAGTTGCACCTGCAACTGACAGCACCACAACAAGTTCTCAATCAGAATCGAAGAGTCATAATGGATCTCCCAAGAAGACGAAGAAGAAGAAGAAGCGGCCACATGAAGGCGACTCGCCGACATCACCAGCAGCGTCAGCGTCAGCATCAACCCAGTCGCCGGCGAAGGTGGCAACTCAACGAGCATCAAATCAGAAGGGAGATGACGAGAAGGCATCTCGAGCAGACCCTCCACCAAAACAGCAAGCGCAAACGCAAACCGCAACGACCTCCAAGACATCATCTGCTGACAACGATCAATCCAGAGCCAGCAGTAGTTTACCTGAAAAGGTGCATATCGCGAATGGGAACATGATGCACGGTGTTCCCAGCATGTCTCACCGCTCACTGTCTCCCCACATGCCAATGCGCCGCGCCCAGGCAGAACAAACATACCGTCGGCAACAACCGGAGCACTACCAGCGTCAGCAGACACGCTTCCAACAACAGATGCTTCTCTACAACCAATTCCGCAACGCCAATGTCAACGTTTACCCGGTGGCAGCTTCACCACATGTCCATGCCGCACAAGATCCAAACCATCCCTTCGGGTCTCGTCCACACAACAGCAGCAACAACAACGGCGTGCAAGCCAATCCCGTTGGTATCCCATCGGCACCCACGCCTGCCTGCATCACATCAGGGCAGCAGCAGATGATGGGTGGCAACGCGACAAGCAGAAGCCAAACTACATCCCCCGCGCTCACCGCAAGCGAGCGTCAGGTTGGCCAGGGATACGGCCCCGGCCGTCCACGCAGCATGTCCTCTATTGCAGCACCATCTCACGTGTCCAGTGCAATGTCTACATCAACCGCCACCTCAGCGCCACCTCATGCATCTGCCAAGAAGCCTCATGGTGGAGAGAGCGAGATGAATGACACGGCTTCCATCCTCCTCAGTCTCGGTGGTCTCAGCAAGACCGACAAGTCGGAAGCCAGTTCGCCCGGTCGATCACCGCCGTCGTCGTTCGATACAAACGCTCCACCAAAGGTTGCCCGCGATGTGTCGCATGACACCCACTGTGTGCCCGGCATCAACACGGTCCCATCCACGTCTTCGACGGTCTCCGAGGCACTAACTGATCCCACCATTCATAACATCACACCCAGCTCTTCGACCGACTCGGCCCCCGAACTCACCAGCGAGGCATCGTCGGACACGGCTGACACCCTCCCGGCCACGGTTCCTGACAAGTACCCCACCCGCCTCACGCTGCACCAGGACGAGGCGAAGCTCAACTCCCTGCACTGCTTCCTCCGAGCCGAGCTGCTCGAGGTGTTCGTAGTGCAGAAGTCCAACAACAAGTCCCCCACCCACTCCCCAGGCTCCTCCGTCGGTAGGGTGGGGCTGCGCTGCGTCCACTGCGCGCTGAAGCGAAGACAGCGCGATCATGGCTACGAAGCGCCAATGGCTGTCTTCTACCCCAAATCCATCGGGGAGATCTACCGGCTCGTGACGTCGTGGCAGAGATGCCACCTGCGCAAGTGCAGGACCCTCCCGCCGCCGGTGCGATCCAAGTGGCTGGCTCTGCGCGAGAACAACAAGTCGAGAGGCAAGACGCACTACTGGGTGACATCCGCAAAGGATCTCGGCCTCGTCGACTGCCAATCGAGAGCTGGGGGGATCCGGTTCCGTGCTGACCTCAATGCCAGCCAACCCAACAAGAGTGGCGTTGCACCAAGCACCAATCCACCTGCCGCGAAGCCGGCACCATGACTCGGTTGCGAACTGTGACGCTCGTGCTCTCAGACGAAGATGCATACCATAGAGTATAGTACAATACATTATGCATAGACAAACAGACCCATCACCTATTCTATGCTGTAGAGTATCCGTTTTTGCTCTCTGAAGCGCTGTTGTTGATTGGCATTGAACTCTGCTCGAATGACCCCACCACAATGACGATACTTCAAGAGTCGAGTCACGTGCTGCGCGCTTCTTTGCCTTGCTTTGCTTTAATCTCAACAATGGCATCTTCGGCATGTGCTGCCTGAGAGAAAGAAGGTACGAGGACGTATGGTAGGGAAGCGATAGGCTCATGTTGGTGTCGACTACCTGCTCCCCCGACAAGAGAGGTGATGTGTGCGCCAATCGATCGCCTCTCGCGATTTTGTTTCGCCAAAAACATATCAACATCCATGACTGAAATTTTTTATACACGACTTGGGAGTAACCGCTTTCCAACTGTACGTGAATCACGATCAAGAACTGCATTTGCGAGAAAACAACAAATGATGACGTGGACATCGCGAAGCACAAAATGCGTGTTTCTGTGCTTGTTGTTCTTGTTGAAGTCATTTTGTGCGTCCGTCCATCCGTCAGGCCATGGTTGTGGAAGAAATGATGAAAGCTCCTCAGAAATCGGATTCTGCCTTGATTCAACCAATCAGAACGGCGAGAACAGGGAAAAACACGAACGGTGGATCATTTCTCCACGAACTGGAGGCCAACCAAAATCGCCAACCGTTGTGCCGTTCAGTTCGTCATCGCAGGCGGAATGAAAATGAAGATCGGCCACCCCAACAACTCACGAAAACCGTTGCGGAATGTTCGCGTCTTTGCCTTCTGATCCAGCGAGAGAAAAGCAGAGAGAGGCAGAGCCAAACCCTGACCTGCCCAAAGCGAGCGGTGCACCGACAGGACGGACACAAATCAGTTCTGGACAAGAATCCAACGTCACGCGAAGCATCTCAACCAAGCAAAGGAAAGCAACCAGGCAAGATGGGCAAGGGACCAAACCAGAAGAAGGGAGCCAAGATCTTCAAGACCAAGTGCTCGCAATGCCACACCGTTGAGGAGGGAGGCGCCCACAAGCAGGGACCCAATCTCTACGGTTTCTTCGGACGTCAGTCCGGCCAGGCCGATGGATACTCGTATTCCGGCGCCAACAAGAAGTCCGGAGTTATGTGGGGTGAGGACACCCTCTTCGAATACTTGGAGAACCCAAAGAAGTACATGAAGGTCCGTTCCACTTCTTTCTCGCTTGCTTTCTTTGTTGCCATTGCTCTTGGTTTGATTTGGTTTGATTGCATTTCATGATGCCCTGTCCATGCCTGCACTGTGTGCGTTTTGCGCGGCAAGATTCGTGTGTATGCCACAATGTCTTCAGTGAGCCATTGGATGGACATCGTTGGGATGGTGTGACGATGCACCACGCATGGCGTTGGAGGCGTGGTGCAGCAACAGCAACGATCAGATGAAAGAGAGACATGAGAATCACAGATTCGGCATTAGTTGGCGCGAGCAACGATTGCTGATGTCACGGTCATTCATCAATTCATCACCGATTGATGTTGTTAATGATCTGCGACTTTGATACAGCGGTAGGGTGCCCCGTTGGACGGCCACATCCATACCAATAACCGTATCGAAGAGCCGCCAAGGCAGTCGATCTCCCCTCTCATCTTTGACAGAGAGACGCTCCACCAATGACTCGTCTGGGAACGATTGACGCATGATGTCTTCACCTCCAATTGACGGCATCGCACGCAACGCCATCTCTTCCGCGATCAATTGGCCACTTGGCCAAGCCGCAATCCGTCCATTGCGCCGACTGCCGCCATTCAGCAGATGGGTATTGATCGATCGACACCCTCATCACACCTCCACACAATGCGAATTGCAACATTTTCAAACTCTTACATCAAACTTAACTTTGCCTTTTTTCATTGCACTGACGCATCGAACTGACAATAACCACAACATCCGATCGACGCGACAACGACTGACACCAAATCGCCCTCGCAAACAATCGCAACAACGACACTCACAACCTCGACAACACCTCAAATTAAATTAACAGGGAACCAAGATGGTGTTCGCCGGACTCAAGAAGCCAAACGACCGCAAGGACCTCATTGCCTACCTCAAGAAGAACTGCTCCGCCTAAACCCCACCAGCAGTGTCACGCACCATACAATATTAGTCATGCCATTGTAACATCTACCACATTCTGCTCCAACTCTTTCCCAAGTCGCCGTGCGCAATAGCAATAGGTCGAGTGGATCACCATTCCAATGACGATTTGGTTGGCAATGCCGATGGAGAAAAATGATGCGCGCAAAATCATGGTCAATGAAATGGAGCGCACGCAAATAGAGTAGTACGACTGCGCTTGCGTAGAAGCCAACAAGCCGGATACCAATGACCTGTCATGTAGCGTTGCCGTCCCGTGCGTACTCGTTCCGCATCCCACCCCTGGAGCCATACTCGGCAGCATCCACACTTCATCCTAATTGCTGCTCCATGCATGGCACAAGTACGATAGAATGCGATACGCTACAGATCTATTATATGACCTACCCTTGCACGCGTCAATTACCGAACTGCGACGACTCGACCGCCCGAACTACCGCCCACCATGATGAGCTGATCTGTCGATGGGTGGAAACAGCATCTGGACATCACAGACGACAAGGAATCGCCCGATACCTGACGCAGAAGCTTGCCGTTGGAATCGAACGCCTCAATGCATCTCGGTTTGGACATGCTGCCGACGACGAACATATCGAGGCGGGGATGCCATGTGGCCCTGAACGTCGCGAGCCATCGCCCCGTCCGATTGTTGTGCCGCACGGAATGTGTCGGCTTGCCTATCGTCCCTGACGCCTGATGCGGCGCGTGGATGATGTCCAACCGATCAGCGAGGGAGGTGCTGACCAGCGCATCCCCGCTGGGTGAGAACAAGGCGCTGCTGACGGAAAGCCCAACGTGCTGTTCTGCGATCGGTTTCATGATGCTGCCGCTAACATTGCCGCCAGTAGATTTGCTTCTTTTCGATCTTGAGGTCTTGTTGAATTTCCGAATGTCCCACAGTCTCACGGTTCCATCCAATCCGCACGATGCCAAGGTATGACCATTTGGATGCAAGCTGGAGGTGCAGAGAATGCAAAGCAATCGCATTGGGGGTGAGAGATGATCAGACAGTGGTGATATATTTGCAGGATACGAGAATGTTGTTTATGCTTCTGCTGCCGGCGCTCATATTGGTGCGAAGGCATGGAAGATCAACCAGACCAGTCCAGACCAGATGTAACGCGACATGGGAAGATGCTGAGCAGAGTAACTACCAATTGATGCCGGCACAGTGAACTTCAGCAGAGTAGGTACACACACGACATAACGCCGTCTTCGTCTTTGGCACTCAACTTCTAACCATCCTCCTGAAACATATGCATACGCATCAAAGAGTAGGGAGATCGATTCGACGCAAGTGCCATACAAATACAAGCACTTTACAAGCACTCCAAACTCAAGCACACCGCAAGGACTCACCTCAATGTGTTGATCTTCTTTTCGCTGAGCTGTTTCTCGAAGGTGATCTTCTGCTTGTTCGGAACCCGCAAGTCTAAATGCAAGGCGGTGCCGATAGATGTGGAAACGAAGAGGCCAGGATCTGTCCGGTTGCTGCTGCTGCGATGATCCAGCGCCACATGTTGCGTCCAGAACTGGTGTCCTCGATCCAAACCGAAGCCAAGATCGTCCGCGTAATAGGTGTCCGAATCGTCGTAGGTTGCAAAGATCTGTCGGAACGTGCCAGTCTCTGCATTGAACGTCCGTACTGTTCCATCGTACGACGCTGTGACGAGCGACGTCGGGTTCATCCATTCCATGCAGCAAATTGGGCGAGAATGCGGACGGAAAAGGCTGACCCCGTCGTTCAATGCTGCGGAAGACGCATCCACATCCCAGAGGCCAACGTAGCCCTCCTTGTCGCCTGCTCCCACCAGCAGTTTAAACTCGGACGGATGTGCGCAAACTTGATAGATCTTTCCTGGCGTGACCTTCGCGGTCCATTCCTCATTGTCAATGGACAGCTTGTCCAGCTGTGACTGCATCCACTCTGGGCTCTCCTTGACATTACGCTCCATCGCGCCCGTTTCTGTTTCTGTTTCTGTTTTTGCTACCACAGTTGCTGCTGCTGATTGTCGTTTGGCCCTTGCACTTGTGGGTGACAGCGATAAAAATGATTGATTGCAAATTTCTGTGCGAAGGCGGTCTGCTTCATCCAGAGCATCGTCATTGATCCACCTGTCGCCGTTGGATTCAATGGCTTCCTGCATGGATAGATCGGAACCATCATTGATACGACCTTTAAAGTGGGCATCGGCGGCCTGTGCTGCAGTTGGTCCATCCGCAGGAATCACCGAAATCGCCTTTCTCTCGTCGTATCTCAATTCCACAAGATCGACCTTTTCACCGGAATGGCGCGTTGATCGACTCCGCGTGACCGGTGGCTTGGCGGTGGCCGTACTTTGGCGCTCCAAACCACGTTGCGTCACCTTCTGGGAGAGTCCTGTGGCGCCGTTGCTGCTTCTGCTGCCGCCGCGGTTGGCCCGCATCGACGCAGACACGCTAACTAGACCCAGGGTCTGCAGCATCGCCTGGTTGCGTTGGCGTTTGGCATCCACCATCGCCTGGTAGGTTTCATACGTCTTGCCAGCGAACGTGAACGTCGATCTGTCTTCGTCGACATCATCGGCTTCATGAGTGGTATCGAGCGTGTCTACGATGCCGTCGCTTGTTGCATCTTTCAGTCGATGTCGCGCGGATCTTGTGGACCGTCTGCTCGTACTCCCATGCCTACGCTCACGTTCATCGCTGTTGTCTGCGGCCTTCCTCTTCAAGGCTTCTCGTCGTGTCAGCCTCCTCGAGGGTTGCTTTGCGTTGTTCGCATCGCCTCTTTGTCGTCGCGTCAGCACCATCTTGTTCCGAGAGGTTGATGTTATCGTGAGTATTTGTGGCAGAATGGGTTTCTTTCACAGTAATTGAGTTTGGAAGGTGCGCAAGGCGTGCGACAAGTAGTCGAACAACACGTGCGTGGCAAGGAATTGCATCCGGCTTCTCAAGTTGTTGGTGTGTGTGTCCGTTTCCTTGGTTTTGGCGCCAAAGACACCGCCGTCAGAATCGCCAGCGAATTCAAAACCTGCAGAAGGGCAAACTCTTCTGGATAGTACTCCAATCGTGGTACTCAATGATTGTGTCGAAAATGAGGCGAAAGAGGCAAGTTCTTGTCCGCACAATCCGAGAAACTTATCCAACACAGCGCGCGCAAGGACGTGGCCGGCCTTGCGTCGACGTGCACAGCCAAGGGCCACTGCAGGCGTGTTGTTTCGTGACCAAACTGACATGAAGACGAGTGGAAACACAAAGCCCTGCCTTCCCACGCTCGCGACATGCCAGGCTGCACTAATCCCCTGCCGTGCCAAACCACGCCAAACCACGCCAACCCAGCCAAGTTGATGCCGCTCCATGGTCACCAAACGAACCTCACATTTTGCTGAAACAACAAAGGAAGGACAACGGAACGCCCATGCGAGGAGCCACGATTTCTGCTCGAACTTTGCATTTCTTCGAAGTTGGTTTTTGGTCTCATCGGATCAGCCCACAATACTGGTGGGCCACATGTTCGCTCATTCCTGTTCGTACGGCAACGAGAACGAGAACGAGAACACACCCGTAGATCGTACTCTACAAATACGAATACTCTGCTCCGTGCTGGTCAATTCGTCAGCCAATGCCCAAGATCACCAGGGCATTCGCCACACCCAAAAAAGGCTGATCAGGACGGTCCGAAACTCCAACTTCCTGGTTGATGTAGGATGATTGTACTCTCCCTTGTACCGAACTTTTTCGTGGTTGGGCGCATCGGCATTCTCGGGTGGCACGTTTTCTTTTGAGAGGTGACAGCGTTGGAATTGACCACATCTATCCAACCAGAGCAACTTCGCTTCGTGTCCCCTCTCGGTCTTTCTCTCTTCCTCCCAAATACATGGCAAGGTCTGCAGGTTCCAACACATCAAGAGAGTGACATCGATCGTCGTGCTGATGGCGTTGATGGTGGGAGTGCTGATTTGCAGACACAAGGGCTTCGATTTGCAGGTCATTCCCTTTCGTACAAGACATCTTCTTGATGATCGATGGCAAAGCCTTATTGGATTTATCATGCCAGCGACATACAAGCCAGATACAAAACGCATACAAGCCGCCGCGAAAACTCACGCATTCTCGTCTGTCTCGTCCTTGTACTCCAAACGTGTCTTTTGACGACGAGGACGAACCACCAAGCGCATACTCGTTGAGCGGGATTTATTGCGTACTCTGCACGAACGGATGGAACCACCGAGCTCCCAAGATGGCAACAACATGCGAACAATAACATGTGGATGGAATCCATGTGGACAGCACAACCGCAACAACAACGATACCAGCGGCAGCGAGTGCACTCGTGATGGCCACGCGTATGCGAATAGATGCTCCTTCGGCTCGCGATCATGCGAGGAAGGGCATACCAAACTCGGTGTCGTCGCTATCAGCATCGCCATGTGTTTCTAATCGAGTGATCACACATGTATTATTCTAAGTATCTTCCCCTGCTCTACTCGTGTTGTCAGTGTGAAAATAGAAGGAAGAGAGACAGCAAGAGAGATGGCGTCTGCGCGCGAGAGAGAGCAAGACAGATGGTGTGAGAGACACACGCACGCACACAAATGGAATCCTTCGCTTCCATGCCTGCGTTTCCTTCTTGCACTGTGCTCATGTGGTGGAGATCGTAGGTGTATTCAAGTGTTCTCATTTGCATCGTCCCTCTTGGTTGTTCATGCGTGCCGCTCTGTTCGTACTCTGCTGTTCGTTCCTCCTCTTCCTTGTTACACGACAACACGAACAGAGAACACCTGCATGTTGTGCGGAATTGTGCCGTGTCAAACTGTGCCATGAAGCGTTTCATCACATGTGGGATGTTGGGCGGGAAATATTCAGCTGTGAATGCGCAGCAAAAACAGTGTGAATGGACGACGGAGGAGACAATGGGAAATCACCACGCCTCCGTTTGGCCCAAGATACACCATGGTACCAATACTCACCCAACTTGTCTATGCACCATGCGAGCACCTACTCGTGCCATCCGACTCACCTGCCAAGCAACTCACCTGCCAAGCAACTCACCTGCCAAGCAAATCACCTGCCAAGCAAATCACCTGCCAAGCAAATCACCTTGAGTATCGACCAACTCGTACCCACCTACCTGCCTGCCAAGCAATCCATGGACTCTACTCTACCTCACTCCACTGATCAATGAAGTAATCAAGCCAACTCCCCACTGATCGACTGATCGACTGACCGACCTCCCGACCGACCAACCAACCAAGTCGCCCACCTACCTGCCAAGCAACTCACTTGGTATGCAAAGCCACCCACTGACCAATGAATCATTCATTCGATCTACCTCCCGACCTCCCGACCAACCAATCAGCCCGTGCACCGACATGCCCACCCAACTGCCTGCCATTCCACACCATGCGATGAACCGAGGTTGCCGGAGTCTCAGCAAGAGCAAGAAGAAATGGGCAACTCCCGCGCCGTATCCATTGCTTCAACATCCCCAAGATTGGAGCATGGTGGATTTCAAGTATGGCAGAGCATGCTGACATCGCATCTTGTCGCCGTGGCAATCGCCTGTCATCCAACGCCATCGCCCATATCCATCGCCCATATCCATCGCCAACGCCAACATCAACGCCAACGCCACCGCCAACGTCACAACCAGGATGTACCCATGGTATGGCAAGTCACCACGCCACCCATCTCTGATGTACTGAAGTATATGGTTCGGTGGGCGCCATCCTGCCTCAAGAAGTTGTTGTCGTCTCATCTTTGGTTCCCAGATCGTGGCACGGAACCAACAGACCAATCAAGCGGCTCCCATGACAACGCGCGATAGGAAAGGGTCCGCGATCTCGCCAAAATGATGTGCTCTTGGTGAAGATACGAGTATGATCCGCGCGCATCCACAACCACAGCCAAAGGCAGACTCACGTGGAGATTCATCGCGGCATTCAACAGCGCATGCACATGCACGCCTCTCGTGCGCGCGGTAACTTCTGCCAGAGGTCTGAAGCATCGGATCTGCTCTTTCTTGGTAGAAGCCGACAAGCGCCCTCGAGACACTTCTCGTGTATCCGAGGACACCGCTGCCGCCCTGACAGAGTCCAGAAGTAGACTTCGTGACGCATCTTCATCACATCCAGTGAGCTGCGTGTTTAAGGTCATGTACGGTGGGACTTCTTCTCGCATCGATTGCAACCTACGTCATTCGAATCGAATACATCCAATCCATTTGAGGTCATCTTCCATTCAGGCGCCTTCACGCCGCTCGCTGGTGTTGAACAGGTCGTACTCCACCAGTACTCATAGCTACCCGCAGAGTACTCGTACGCGCACGATGCTCGTAGCGGCGAATGGTTGGACGTCCTCGTTGTTGCTCGTCAGTACCATACTCAGTTGTACTGATTGGTGCAAGGAGGCGCCTCTATCTGATGGCAAAGGTGTGCACGTCCCCAAGATGCTTCGACTGGTCTGCAGACATGTCACTCGCTCCAATGTCGGTATGTGCGTCATCCCCACAAGGAGCAGAGATGACCCGTTTCGGACAGAAAAAATACGCTCCAGTCCACCCATTATGACCCTCCTGTTTCCTCCCCAACGATCGGAAACTGAGGGATTGGAGGGTTGGAAGCAAGTGTTGTATTCGCTTGAAAAAGCAGACGCTCTGGAGGGGTTCAGGAATCTAACGCCTTTAACCGTCGTGCCACCGTTCACTTAAAGGCGAAGGCAGTCCCCACGGCGGTCGAGGCAAGAAATGAGCTCACAAAGCTGCGGTGCGTTGCGCGTGGTGAGTTGGTGCTTGGAAGCGCACGAACACGAAACATGCAAACAAGTTTCGTCTTGGTTTCTTGCTTGGTCTCTCGCAGATCATCGCGTATGGTACACAGGCACGAACATTCCTGCACTTCGGCGTACCTTTTCCACCGCGAAAAGTGTTGTGGGAGTGACGTTGGGAGCAAGAAGCGCAGTGATATTTGGATTTGCAGTCGCAGTTGCAGTCGGTTGTGGCATGTGCTTCTTCCTGCCTTCCACGCACCGATCGATTCGCCCATCGACCCATTCATCTATCATCTTGGTGATGAGCTGTGCTGCACTTCCCAAAGTTGTTGAGAATCTTTTCTTTCCGTCAGTTGGGAACATACATGCAAGTACGTGCAAATGCAGGTGAGTGCAGGTGAGTGCTGGCGATTGCATGCTCGTGGGAGCCCTTGCAAGCCAAGCCAAAAATTCATGCAGATTATTGTCATTGATCTTGGCGCCAATCCTCCCTCTTCGTTCGTTCATTTGATTCATGTCGAACTCACAAATCGCAAAGCACACGAATTGCAAAAGCACACAAAACAGAAAGAGCATCCACGTGAGACGACCCACTCACAAAACTGCCAAGGCATCACATAAAACGCATCAAACGCATCAACCACATCAACACTCCAACTCATTTACAAGCACAAGCACAAGCATCTGCAGAAGCATCTGATTGCAACGCTGCATCATCACGATCGCGCTTACCTGGCAGAGCACTAGTGCCATCTCCATATCATTTCCATACCATCGTTATACCATCTCCATATCATCGTTATACCATCTCTTTGCCATCTCGCAACCATGATGAAGTACAAGCTCGCCAAACGGCACATCGAGGCCCAGAAGAGCAGGCCGAGCGTGAGCCAACCAGCCAGCATGCTGTGCCAGGCACCGACGGGCTTCTCGGCCCGCAGGAGGATCTCCATCATCACCGAAGACGACAAGCCGCCCGCCCTCAACACGCCCCTGCGAATTCCCCTGTCCCTTCCGATGGCCATGACCTCCTCGCCGATCCACTCCGGATCCCACATGCTCCACAACATGACGGATCCTTCCTCGCCAGCCGCGAACTTCCGCGTGCAGCACTTCCAGAGCAGCAGCGCCATGGCCGGCAGTCCTCGCCACGCCACCAAGCTGGCCGTCGTGTCTCCGTACACCCAGGACAGCCCCTACGAGCACCACGATGTCGCCCAGCGCACCATCATCCGTCGAGGCGACATCCCCATCGTCCCAATGGACTGCCCGATGCCGACAGCGCCTCGCTGGACCGTTCATCAAGCCGAGCCCACGCAGCAGGCCCGCGAGACTCGCCATGAGATGCACCAGACTCATCACATTCACCGCAATCTCCACGATGATGATGATGATGATGATGGAGACGAAGAGCGTGGCAGCCGCAGCAACTCGGAGGATGAAACGTCCGACAACGGGCCACCGGCCCTCACCACTAGCCCCTCCATGGCCGCGGCCAGCGTCCTCGCCAACCTCCGTTCCTCCTGCTTCAGCCGATCGGAATCAGCGTCAACCTTTGACACGCAAGTCGGCAATGAGGACATCAAGAGAAGGAATGGGGGTGAGTGCAACTCGCATGCACAGACACATGCACAGGCACAGACACAGGCCGATCGCGAGAACGAGACCGAAGATGATGCGAGCTGCGAGGAAGGCGAGATCAAGGAACCGCTGTCCGCAAGGATGCAAGCTCCATCCACCTACCGCTACCATCGCAACGGACACTACGACGGCGAAGACGAGAGCAGCGATCCCGGTGTCCACCTCGAGGGAGAGGAGGACGATGACGCCGAGATTGCTGCCGCTGCCCCCGACTCCGCAGGGCCTTCGTTCGCCACCAGGGATCTCTCCACCCCGGTGCAGGATCACGGAGCAGCAGCAAGAGGCCGCGAGCTGTCGGCGCCACCGCCGCTGACGAACAAGCGCAGAGCTTCATTCGACGAGCCAAGCGAACCGCGTCCCAAGAAGTCCCGTCGCACCTCTGCCGTCCGAGTGCTGGAGTTCTCCGACGACGACAGCAGCAACAACGGTGTTGGCAATGACGCCGGCATCCTCTTCGCCACGGCTGCTGCTTCGTCTGCCGCACCCACCCACAGCAGCAACGGAAGCGTCGCCTCCGCCGGCCAATCGTCCACCAGCGACTCGAACGACGACGAGAGTTCGTACCGCGACGAAGACTCCCTCGGCTCCGAACCAGGACGCGCGCCCGTGCCTGCCCCCGATCCGGTGGCATCATCGGCCGTGGCCGCAGCCTTCGATGTTGCCCGCAGCGCACATCCATCCATGCTCTTCGCCGCAGGGTTGCCTCCTGCACCTGCCGCCGCTGTTGCTGCTGCCGTCGAGAGCCACGATGCCAATCTGGCCGCTCTGGCTGCCATCACCAAGCCTCCGGAACAGTGGACCCCGTCCATTGGCGGCGGCTTGCGCCTCACGAGGGAGGAGGACGAGGAGGAGCTCAACAACCTCCACTGCTTCGTCCGCAGCGACCTTCTGGAGGTGTTCGCCCTCGAGACCGGCCGCTGCCCACCCAAGAGAGGACGGCGCTCGCAGCGCTCATGCTCCAGCGACCACACCACCCTCCCGCGCGTCGGACTGCGCTGCCAGCACTGCCCCTACAATGCTGACAACGCCCGCGCATCGGGCAGCTCCATGGCCACCTTCTTCCCCAAGAGCGTCGAGGATCTCTACCGTCAGGTCTGCACCTGGCAGCGCATCCACTTCAAGAACTGCCCCAACATCCCGGACGACGTCAAGGCCACCTACTGGACCCTGAAGAACGGGGACAACAGGCGCGGACGCAAGGCGTACTGGGCGAAGTCTGCCTACCACCTCGGCCTTCGCAACATCGACGACCAGCGATCGGGCATCGTCTGGAATCCGGAAAGCCCCATTCCGGCGGCTGCCGCTGCATCGGCTCCTGCATCGGGCGTCTGATCAGCTTCACTTATGCTTCAGCTCTGATATGGAGCTGATCTGCAGGGTGGGCAATGACGGGCAATGGCGGAGTGCGGTGACAAGGGGATGCGATTAGGGAACGGGAACGGGATTGGGGAACGCCATCATACAGCATGGCATGGGACATAGGACCATGGTAAATGAGCAATGCGGAGAGGTAGTTGCGAGACGTTAAGAATCATCGCGGGCGAGCACAACGAGAGGCGGCGGACAGCACTCGCACGCAGCAACAGCAACCGTGAGGTGCGCCGCACGAATCGTCATCAGTACCGGCACAACGCCGCCTGCTGATTTCTGCGTCCTCCCGACTCAACGAAGCTCCGTCGATCAGATAAATACCAAGGCAGAAGCAACAACAGCAACAACAACAGCAACAGAAGCAACAACAGCAACAACGACAACGAAAGCAAGACCCAAGGGAAGGGATCGCTTCGCATGGCCGGGCGTGCCAACGGACACCCTCGGTTATCGGGATGTCCAAATCGCTCTTTTCATTTTTTCTACCACAGACGCACAAAATAAGGATGCGGATCATAAATACCAACCAACTATCACATTCACACAGATTCCATGTAGACTGCCTGCATTTATTAATCCCATATCTACGGGTAAGTAGAGAGGCCGTCAGCTCGCGATGTCAGCCTGGCAGGCCTCCATGGGCCGGGTTGCGCTGATTTGGGGGAGAATGCGTACAGTTTGGTATCTAGCTTGGATTGTTAGTATATGGATGAGTGTCTGTCCGTCCATCAGTCGCTGGTATCTTGGCACCAACCAACGACCACGATGAAGAAATGTACCGCACAAAATGGAGATTCTTGTTTTTGCGTTGTCAACACACATCAAATCCCTCCCAAAATCCTTCCGCGTTCCATCATCTTTCGTCGCCTTCCTCCCAACCCACACTCGATCTCGTTCCTCTGCATCCATCAACAAACGCACAGACGCATCGCATCGCATCGCATCGCATGATACTCCAGGGTGTAGCTTTATTGAAGCCACTTGCCATCAACAAGAGAGAGAGAGAGAGAGAGAGCAGAGTACTGAGGACAACGTTCCTGAAGCAAGCAAGATCGACGCAGGGCGTTGAAAGCGAGGGATATATTCAGTTCAAGCAGACCAATCGCGACATCATTTGCATTGTAACACAAGGACGCGCAAGACATCAGACTACTCCATCAAGACCACCGTAGCCTGCAGCAATAATCAAAGATGAAAAAGGAGCACACAGGCTTCTACAATGTCACGGAAAGTGGATTGGAGTACAAGCATGTCAAGGCCGGTCCTTCACCAGCGCAGGACAAGGAAGAATTCGTAGAGAACTTTCGGTAGGTTCCTTCCTTGCGGTGGGCTTGGTCACTCGCTCGCCTGCTTGCTTGGTTACTTGGTTCCGGTTGATTCATTTCATGCCCTGGTTGGTGGTCAGCCGCAATGTCGACTGTTTTGTCAACTGCAAGAGAAGTCAAATGCGACACTTCAGAATTGATTTCGTCACTTGCAGATTTTGCATTGGGTGCCTCTCACCTCATCCATCTCGTCTCATTGCATCGGATTGCTTTGCATTGAATCCACTTCTCTCGTATTCTATAATCGCACGACGACGATGATTATGACGATGATTATGACGATGGTCATGGCGGCATTGGTAATGGCAATTATTATGGTATTGGCGATGGAAATCACTCCATTCATTTGCTCAACCATCTGGCGTCATGGCGACGATCCAACACTATCACACTATCACACTGTATCCAAACATCTGCACACATAAAACGATCGCAGCAAGGGATTTGAATTGAATATATTGGAACAAAAGAAGCAGGAGCTGGTGTTTGAGCTTATCGGATGCGACGCCTCCTTCGCCAACGCGCTGCGACGGATCCTGTTGGCGGAGGTACCGACCATGGCGTTGGAGAATATATACATGTTCACCAACACCGGCCTCCTCCATGACGAAGTTCTGTCGCACAGGCTGGGACTCATACCGCTGGATGTGGACGCGCGGCTGTTCGATGATATCGAGGAGGGTGACGACGCGACAGATCGAAACACCATCGTCTTTGAGCTCAAGGTCACTTGCCCTGCCAAACCCAATGAGGAAGGCAAGACGGAGGACTCCATCATGGTGGCGGAGATTGAAGAGGAGATCGTGTCCAGGAATCTGGATCTGGAGCGCTCCATCCTGGCGGCGGCAAAGAAGAGCGCCATCGAGACACCTGGACGGCCCTACACTAAGCACGTCTACTCTCGAGATTTGGTGTGGATCCCGCAGGGTGATCAGGAGGACCGCTTTCCGAACGGCATCAACACCGTATACGATGACATATTGATCGCGAAGCTGCGCCCGGGACAGTCGATCGAGCTGGAAGCGCACGCGCGAAGGGGAATAGGCAAGGATCATGCCAAGTACTCGCCTGTCGCCACCGCCTGCTACCGCCTGTTCACGGAAGTCGACCTGCTGGAGCCGGTGTACGATCAGCTTGCCGAGGATCTGGTGCACATTTACGAGCCGGGGGTGTTCGAGCTTGTGCCTTCGAAGCAGCCCGGCACGAGGGTGGAGGCCAAGGTCGTCAACCCGTACGCATGCACTATGTCCAGGAATTACATGAGAGTGCCGGAGCTCAAGAAGGCGATCCAGATGCGCCGCGTTCCCGACCATTACGTATTTTCCATCGAGAGCGTGGCGAAGCAAAACCCCGCCATTTTGCTCGCCGAGGCTATTCGCGTCCTGCAGCAGAAGTGCGTCACGTTGATCGAACTCACGGCTGAGCAGCAGCAGCAGCAGCAGAACTAGTACGAACCACAAGTAGAGACGCACTGTTGGCGCCGAAGTTTCACTCACCGTATGCAGATTGCTCTGGTCCAGCTCGTACAGTACTCTACCCTACTTTACTCTATGCAAGTTTGTGACATAGCATGGTGATGTTACGCGAATCGTCCCCTCCAGATTACTCTTACGTATGGTAAAACTCTCTTGGAAAGTGTCACGTGTTTGCACTGCTCTCTACCAATAGGATGATTTACTGAATCTAGCAATGTACTGGAACATGCCCTTTTGTATGCCTCTCGTTCATTATGTGCGATTGTACTGGTACGACTATGTGCCGAGAAGTGAAGTCGAAACTCTCCCAAGAGTAGCTCGTATTGATATTCTGTGTTGTCCTATCCTGCGATATGACGCTCCTTGCCTGTTGTAATTTCAGCCTATCCGTACTCGTGCGAGTAAACATGTGAGACAGCTGGTCTGATGCGACAGCTAATGGAATTGGCGACGACGGTAGAATAGGACGTACGCCTTCGAACTGACCAAGTCTCTTTGCGGATTGTGGACTGGCGACACGCTTGAATCATTGAAAAGGCGCCATTCATCGGAGATGCCGACTTCGTCCCATTTTCGAGCATACGCAGTGTAGTGCCCACCGCCCATGGCACCCATGTGGTTCACCACTGCAAAGAGGTCGTAGTCCGATGGCACGGAGGGATCAACGAAGGAATCCTCCGGTCCTTCCCATTGGGCACAGTGCGGACCCATGTCGAGTCCGTCGAGGGGGAAGTCGACGAGGGTGTTGAGCTTGTCACGTCGGAAGGTGTTCTTGAACTCGAACCGCTTCAGGTGGACAACCATGATGTTTGGAAGTCTCCACAGCTTCATGGTCTTCTGAGCTCGCACGTGATCCTTGCACTGCGAGCAGTACCATTTGTTGTTGCTGTCTAGCACTTCAGGATTGGTGAAGGCATCGAAGCAGTCGCTCAGGGTCAGATCGCGATGCTTTCTGGCATTCTGTTCCTGCGCTTTGACTTTGGCAAGGCTTGGATGCTCATTGTGTCGAAAGAAGTTCTTGAGAGACACAGTGGGTTGCAGTGCGAGGTCGAACTCGTCATCGCCCTCTGGATCACGCAATGGTGTACCCCATTCCAGCACCAAGAAGAGGAACGTGTTGGTGCATCCTGGCCCCAAGACTTTCTTGATCGCCTCCTGCGAAAATCTCTGAAGGATGGACGCATCGTCGCTGGGACTGTCTTCATGGTCGTTGTCGTTCTCAGGGTTGTCCTCGCCGCTGGCGTTGTCGCGGCCTGTGAGGTCAACGGGTTCCTCATTTTCGGTGACCACTCGAATCTTGAGGAAGTCTTCCGGGTTGACGACCGCGCCGCCGTCAGGTTCATCGCCGAACGGAGCCGCAGCGTCAATGAGATGATGGACCGAATTCCACACATCGTCCCAGAGCTCGTTGCAGGTGCTCTCGGCGTCGAAGGAGAGCATCAGCGGGAAGCCATGGATGGCCGATTTGGCCCGCGACTTCTTGTTCGGCTTGGTGTGAATCAGGTGGCGAACGATGGCATGGACCCACTTGTTCGTGTAGGGTGCGACCTCGTAACCGATGACCGGAACATGTGGCACGACATGGCCCAGCGGAATTCGCTCGTTGAGGGTGGCGCGGATCTGCGACTCCTGCACGGTGCAGATAATGAGCTTGGAAGGATCGATGCCGGACATGTCGCAGATGCTGCAGCGCAGATCTGCTATGGTGGACTTCTTGGAGAGCCTGAGCCCGTATCTGGTCGGCTTCTTGTCCTTGGTCGGGGTGTCCTTCGTGGTCTCGCGGAAGACATCGACGGAGAAGGAGACCATCTCGTTCTTCTGCGGTATCTCTAGCGAGATGTGGTTGAAGTTATCGAAGGAGACCGATACTTTGGAGCATCGCGGACAGACGCACGTGGACTTGAACTGTCCGTAGAGGGTGTCCATGACGAGGCTGTCGTTGCGACGGCGGTGTGCATCCCAGGCCTCCGCGCCCGCGATGGCCATGTTGTGACCGTCGGTGACATCGGGCATGGTGACGTAGGGCGCGCGGCGAATGCGGTTGAGATCTTCGTGGAGGCCGTCGAGGAGGAAGGCGAGGAACTCCTGCGCGTCGTGCTGCTGGTAGCCCGCGAATCGTGGCGCGAAGCTGGAAATGGCGATCTTGAACTTGGTGGGAGACATCGAGGAAGCGCTGTGGCCTTGCAGCCAGAGCGCTCTGATCGTGGCGTGGTAGGCGATGGCGAGCTTGCCGCCGGTGCCGATCGGATTGTCCTCGTTGATGTCGTCCTTGAACTGTTCGGTGAGGAAGTATCTGGTGAGGGGCATTGCGTGGCTGAGCGCTTGGAGTGCCGAGTTCATGAAGCACGTGTTGCCCAGGTTCGAGAGGCCGACGCAGCCAGCCCGTGCCCAGGGAATCGATTCGACCTTGTTGGCCTTGCACTGGACCTTGTGAATGCGCCAATGCAGGCGCTGGCAGGATCTGCTGCAGTAGTGCGCGATGCCGCAATGGGAGCACCACTTTGGCGCGCCCGGCGCGTAGCATGTTCTGCACCGCTTATCCGTCAATACAATCTCGCCAGCCGGCGGCGCCCAGTGGGGATACAGGGCTATGTTGCCATGTTGCGTGGATCGACGGCAAATGGGCTTCGTCTCTTCCCCGTACCAATCTCGCAAGACTGAGTATACCTCACGCGAGACGACCTCGTAGTGATGCCCGCGAACAAGGTTTGGTCTGATCGGGCTGTGCTTCGGATGGTGATGCAGCTGCTGGTGATGATCCGTGGTGTACCACTGTGCCATGACGTTGTCCTGGCTGGAAGCAAAGAGGTGTGAGTTGTCAATCGGACCAGGCGAGTAGGAGCGATCCGCACGCATGCGAACATCGCTGTCGCTGTCGGTGTCCGAATCAGTGCCGCTGCTATCGGTGCCGTCGCTGCTGGCATGGTGGATGCCGTGGGTTGCAGAGGGCAGAATGGCCCCAGCAGGAAGGAGGTTCAGGATCTGCTGCACTCGCGCCTGCCCGTGGTCCTCCCCTCCCTGAATCCCGGACACATCGTAGAAGAAATCGACATGGCGGCACCACGCCTTCCACCATTGCCAATCGATGAGATAGAAGGCTTCGCCTGGCTTGGTTTCGTGGGGAGCAGTTCCAACACGTCTCGACAGCATCAATCTCTGCACAATCTGCTTTTGCTTGAATGGATCTGGCACAGGGCGCACTTGGGCAGTTGCGTCGACACCGTCGTTGCGGACATTGATGGGCCCGTTGACAACTCGAGGGACGGACGAGAAGGAGCCGTTCATCTGTTCTTGATCTTGTCCATGGTGGCCATTGGTATTTCCATTGGTATTTCCATTGGTATAGCCGTTGGTGTAGCTGTTGGTGTAGCTGTTGGTGTAGCCGTTGGTGTGGCCATTCGTGTGGCCGTGGGTGTGGCCGTGGGTTGGACCCTGGGGCTGTGTCTGAGCATGGTTGGGGTGGTGGCCGTTTGCTAGCTTGGCATCGGCCCTGTGCCCACGAGGTTGCGATGCCTGGCTGACCCTGCCATCAGGCGCGGTCGCTGGGCTTCCGTTCTCAACCAGCATGTCCTTTGGCTGCGGTCCGATCATCGTCGCCGGGTGCTTCCGCTTTCCCAGCAACCTTCGCTGGTTTGTTGGGTGCTTGTCAATGGTGCTGTCGCTTGTCTGCAACAGGTGTGGAATGGTGGATCAATTGTGCGGGCTGCCAGTCTCTGGTGGTTGATGGAGGGAGTTAGTAGTAATGGAGGGAGTTAGTAGTAATGGAGGGAGTTGTGGATACTAATACACGTATAATAGTGGTAGTGGTAGTAGTGGTAGTAGTAGTAGTAGTCGAGTGATGGGCAGAGACCACGACAGATGAAGAAGTGTCACGCGCGGTGAAACACAGAAACAACTTTTTGTGGGAATTTCGTCACCCAGAGAAGAAGACCAAAGAAGAACGCGCCGAAATGACCTTCGTGATGGCGCTGCGAGTGTTTGCAGAATACGAACAATGATACTTGTCAATGCAGGTGGAACAGATCGTGCTCTGCTTGCACAAACGACATCATCGACATCATCCACGCTGTAACAATAACGCGAGGATGCCACTCCCAACATCCTCTGTTTGCAACGCAACGAGGAACCTCGCAGGATTTCTTGCACTCTCCGTGTTCTCTACACTCTTCTACAATAGTTGACACGGTGGAACACTCCCGTAGAACGCAGCGTGGACGATCAAACATTTCATCGTGGCGATGTCCACATGCGGGATGAATAGGGAGATATCGCATGTAATTTGATGAGTCCCAGGGTCCAAAATAACCTGATAGAGACATTTATTTTGGGGGGTGGATGAGAATTTCGCTTCTTCAAATTACATGCCATGTCAAACGAAACTTTCGTTTGACATGCCATGTAATTTGAAGAGTCCCGCCAAATACGAACTCCACGCGGAAGTAAACTGAATTGACAATTTTTTATCCAATCATAAGCGTGCATGTTTCTTCGGTTCGCATCTTCATTGTTCTTGAATTGCCTTGTTTCTTTCCTAGACTATCGTTGATGTGAACGGTTCGAGTCAGCCATGTTGCAGCATGCACGAAGCTGATCCTTGCCTTTTCGCAGGCTTTGTCCTCAGGCAACCAATTCCACACATGTCGAGACATGTTTTGGAGAAGTCGTAGTTGTTGTTTACCACATAGATTATAGTCTTTAACTATGCGCCGTAGGCGCTTTGTGACGCCTCGTTTTTCTGCATGAGTCATCCGGCAGGAACGGATGATGTTGGGGAAGCTGCTGTCCTTGTGGTGTATTCGATTGTGTGCATTATATAGCGTGCATTAGATAGTGTAGGTGCAGTTAGAGCATGCATGTTATAATAATAATAATAATAATAACGCACAGATTATCCCCTCACACGAGGGTCGCCTCGAAAGCTTTAACGTCGCCGGCGTACAGCGAGCCCATACGGGCCGACTGCGCTCGAACAACCTACCTAGATCTCTCACTCCTTGGTCTACCGCGGGTTGCCAATTCCACGGGCCATCAAACATACCGCACTGGGCACGCAACTGTTGTCGCCGTGCACTTCGCATTCTTTTTCTGTCATGGTGGAAGACGCCGCTGCCGTACCTGCCTGCCTGCTATACGCTGTCGCGCCGCATACGTCTTCCGTTTTTGCCGCCGTCCAAGCGGACCTCTTGTTCGTCGCTGCAACCCTGCTCGTCGAGCTGCCCTGACATGCCAGACCCACCGCATCTGGTTCTGCGCAGACTGTGCCCGAACCGCTGCCTCTGTCGTATGAGTCAGCAGTGTGGTGTCGTCGCCACCGATGTCCTGTGTGCCTTTGCGCCACTCGTCCTGTACCGCCTGCTTTGCTTCCCGGAAGATTTCGGCAGCTTCGGCCGCAACTTCGCTTTCATGCAGCACTTTGTTGCGCGCCATCCATGCTTTCCACCTGACTTCCCAGAGCCCTGCCATAGCTTTCGCAATCCAATTCGCCGGCCGTCCGGGGCTATCGTTCGCCAGCATGGTGGATTCCTGAATCTTCTGCCACTTTGCCGACCACCGTCCTCTTACCAGCATGCCCCAGCCTATCGCTGCTTGTTCCTCCACTGCTTTCCTCAGCTGTGGACCGCCATCGATAGATACTGTCCTGCCTTCGCTCCATGCACGCACCTGTCGCACAAGCTCTCTCACCATCATCCCATCTCCTCTTGCCGCCATCATCTGAGTCTCCCATTGCTTCAAAGCCTCGAGTCGCACCGCCACCGCCAGTGGATGTGCGCATTGCATCACATGCTCCGTGGTCTCTTCTTGATCTTTGCATATTGGGCACTTGTCATTGCTCCAAAACCTCCATTTGCGCATGTTGCGCCCGACCGGCCCAAAGCTGCACGCGTGCTTCGCCACCCACTTCCGTCTCGACGGCTTCAGACTTGCCATTGCCAGTCGAGCTGCATGAACGTCGACCTTTCCTGCTTCCTCCTTTTGGAGCCGGCCTACTTTGCATTGCCAGTGTACTGTCCGTCGCCCCTGAATGCATCTTCGTAGCATCGACGCCGTATCAGTGCACACCTTTCTCCCGCCGACCCATATCGCCCATTCCTGGTGGCACATTTCTTCGTCTTCACACGCCGCTGTCGCAGACTGAGCTGCCCCTGCGGCTTTGTCGACGTCGTCGTTCCACACTGCATACTCATCCTGTTTCACGCCTCGGTCCCGCTCCAGCTGATGGCCGTAGACATGCTTGTACTTCAGCTGTACTGTCAGCCTCCGCTGGATACTTCGGATTTCGCGGAGCACGTCAAAGTGTTGCACTGACACGCCCACATCCCGAGTGTATTCCACAGCGTGAATCCCGGCCATCTTGTTGTCACACGCGACGATGATTTCCTTTCCTTGCACCGCTGGACCGGCCCCGTGCGCCTCTATGATCGCTTCAACCCTACGTAGGGCTTGCAGGATGCCACCTATCTCGGCTCTGTATGCGCTCTTACCTCCTCGCGCCCTGGGACTGCGCTTGCTGCCGACACTTGGCCTCGCCTCTGCCCTTGGATATTGAGAGAGTATGCTGCAGTGCTCCGTCCGTTTTTGTACGACCCATCGGTACTGATAACCGCCTTGCCTTGGATCACCGCCTCCAGCCACCGCTGCTCGGACTGTCTCACCCGCGTGTTGTGCTGGTTTCCGTGGCGTCCTGCTCGGCCCCCTGTACCCACAACTCGCATTCGTTCTGGCCGCTCCCGCACATAGACCACCCTCCAGTCTTCTGGCGGCTCCTTCGCCGTTTCTCCCGATCGTACGTATTCTGCTACGCCTGAGGCCTTGCCTCCATATGCGTTCCATCGTCGCCATTTGCGTGCCTTCTCTCGCGCCCATATTATCCTTCCATCATCACTGCGTATTGCGCCGACGTTTGTGATATCCCACATCGTCCCTTGCCGTGCCGCTGTCGCTACTCGTCGGAGTGCTTGGTCCCACAACTTCCAGTCCTTTCGCGGCACCTTGCCTTGCCGTGGCCAGTTGATGTGCCTCCGTCCTCGCCATTTGCCTTCATCGCTGTACTGTTGCCTGGCCATTACTCTTTGGCGGCGCTCATCAATCACGTCTGCCACGCTTACCACTTGCATGATATTGCGGCATCGGTTCAACCGAACTTGTTGCACTCTGCTGTAGCCTTCATCGCGAAACGCTACCATGAGCCATTCATCTTTGTCGTGTGCAAGCGCTGCCGTTGCTGTCTTCTCCCGGATCCTGATGCCGCACTCGCTGGCTTCCTTCCACACGGTCTTGACCCCACATGCTGTCGCCAAGAACTCCCACTCCTTGTATCCGATCTCAAATAAGGATGTGCCCACTCCTACTTCCGTCTTCATTGCTTGTATGCTCCCTCTCATCAGCTTGCCGGTCATTGTCATCCTTTCGCCATGCTCAAGGACCATCTTCATGTGTTCCACCACTTGCGTTGTATGCAACTCATGCAGGTCTGCACCCAGCCACCCCGCTGTTGCATACGCCATTTCTCTTGGGAACCCCTTATTGAAGCCCACTTTCGACATCATAGTCTTCCACACTGGCTTCATAATGCCGTTGCACTGCTCTCTTGACAATTGGGCCACCGGTAACACATACTCCAGCTTCTTCATCAGCACTGTTCACACCGCAATTTCGGCGTCTTCCTGTCTCATGCGCCACGTTCGCACTTTCTCAACCCATTGCTCCGCTTTTTTCCGTAGCGTTGTCTCGATCGCCGAGTCATTGCCATCCGGCGCAAGCTTCACTCCCAGTGTTTCAAACGCCTGGTGGCACCCGCTTCTTGGCATCGCCTGTGGTATCCCTGTCGTTCCCTTCATCATCAGTTCGGCTGGCGTCTCCTCGTCCGTGGCATATCTCCATGCGCCGTCCGCATTCCACTTGAAATCGACAGCCCACCACATGCATTTCTCTACGACCAATGCTCCGCCAGTTGCCCTTGCTAGGCTCTCCCACGATTGCACGCTCCGTTGCATGCGTTGTATGGTTTGCTGTACATCTTCTCCATCTCGTGCGTTCACAACTAGATCTGTATCGTCCACGAATGCGTAGCCCACCATTTCGACATCCTCATTACTCACCGCAGTTCAGAAGCTGGCGGTGTGCCCTTCACGTTTCATAATGTCCAGCACTGGTGAGGAGATAACCGCCCATATTACAGGGCCCGCTCCATTCTCTTGGTAAATGCCTTGCATCGGCACCACCCACCTTTTACCGCCATACGTCAGTCTGGACTCGCCGTATGCAGTTCTGATGTAGTGCTCAAGCTGTTGGAGCGTGCTGAACATGCACACCACTTCTGACTGTGCGATTCCCTGCCGTTGCAATCCCATCGACGCCACCGTATGTACAATCCGATCGTAGCAACTCTTCAGGTCGTTAGTGCATAACACCGTTGGTATTCGTGTTTGCCTCGCCCAGTCCATTGTGAGTTGCTTATTCAACGCATGGTCTATCGCCCAATGCCGCTTCCTGCTGCCATACTGTTCCTCTGCGAACCTGTCTTGTTGTTCCGCTTGGTGGGCCGCCTTCCTTCCGATCGCTTTGTTCGCAAAGTTGAAGTCAGCCTCAAAGAGAACGATTGTTCTGAGCTTATCGACTCGGAAACTATTCGCCTTCTTCATCAATTCCACATCCGTGCCTTTCCTCCACCTTTGGTATGAGTATCCGCTCACCATCGCCACCGATGTCATACTTGCTTCAAATTCCGAGTTCCCTCGGTGATATGCGATGGCCTTGAAGTGGCCGAAGTGTAACCCTGATGGTCCCGCCGATGTGTCCTCCTTGGCTTTCCTCCATCCTTGTTGGAATTCGTCTGTCGTCATTCCTGCTGGTATGCTTCTGCTTGCGACCGATCGCAACCCTGACAGAAGCTTCTTGGCACCTTCATCCACCCATTGTCATGGCTCATACGTCCCGCTGAGCGTTTTCTCTGCGGTGTCGGTTACTCCAAGGTATCCAAACTCCTGTGCAAGCTGCCCATGCATGAATGGTGTTTCTTCTGTCTGCCGAAACCTTCGCTTGTTTTCCTCCATGCACCCTCGCTCGATCTCCTCCTTGCCTGTTCTCTCGACCCACTGCCCATTGCTGTCGGGCGCGATCACCATCGATATCCCTGCCGTTGCGTTGTTGCCTGATGCCATGCGTATTCTCCGATATGTCGCCCGTACTCTTTCCTTCTTCCGCAGCTGGAGTAATTGTTGTGCCGTTGCCTCTCCCGCGCTCATTTCTTGTGCGCCGCCGATGTCGTTCGCTTTCTGTTCTGCACGCTTTCTGACTTCCTCGAGTCCTCTTGCTTCCGCCAACCCCTCCAGTTAGAGCATGCATGTTACTCTAAGCGTCACTGGACGTCAATGGCAGGAGACGGGGCGGCGCCCACGCGGTCAGCTTCGGGGCTCCAGCTCGCAGGCTGGGAGATGCGGCGACACATCCACGCTTTTTGCGCTGGGGAACGGTAGCTGCGATGTGGGACATAGCATGTAGCAGAGTGAACAGCCATTGTGCCTGTCGTGGCTGCGACGTTGGGACCTGCTGGGCGAGCTGGCAAAGGTGGGTGGGGATGGGCCATGGTGGCAGCTCTTGGAGTGTTTGGAAGTAAAATCCCATGCGCTGGGACATCACATCGCGCTCTCCTTCCTCGTGAAGCGCGTAGTTCCGACTAGACCGCTGTTGCAGCATCATGTGCCATAGCTCGTGGATCACCTCTGCCTGCCAGTGGATGGGCCGGCAGCGGTCTGGGGATGGAGGAGGGTTGGGGCTGTGCTTTGGGGAAATCTAGAGTGGGAACACATGCAAGGCAAGTGCTACATATGACCTGTATGACAGAAACACTGAAACGGAACAGTAGGCAGTGATACCAACAAGCACGAACATGCATGTGGAAGCGTTGAGCATTCATTTTTGTTTGCTGTGAATGGAAACAACAAGTGGAGAGGAAGGAACTTCCTGTTGTCATAGTCTTCCACCGAGGAAGGCTACTCAACAGCATAGATAAGGCTAGACAGTATTGATGACGTCATTGTATGATTAATTTGATTATTTCAGTCCCTCCAAGATCCAACGCGAACGCGAACATTTGGGGAGAGCTCCCCACTGGTTGTCACCACGACAGGTTCCAGGGGTGGCTTCATTTTACATGCGATATCTCCCTAATGAATATTTGAATGTGATGGAAGACTCCTGTTGTATTGTATAGCACCACATTGTACAATAGTAGAGTACTTGTACGGATAATCGTGTGCATCCATGCTGCAAACAATCATTGGACAAGTACGAGTACGGAGACATACCATGCCGCACTCTCCGCTTTTCACGTTCTCTGGCATTCACCTGCGTGTGAACTCCAGCCTCCACGTTCATGATGCAAATGATCATGTGTGAGTGTAACTGGGCACAGGTGCACATACTCTCCATCATATATATATAATAGAATAGTACTCGCACATATTATATCATATCATACTTACGATTAGAAAGAGATCCCACACATGCGTATCCACGCTTTGCACAACCGTGGAATGACTTCTTCATTACTCGTATTGTAGTTCATGACAGGCGGCATGTATTTCGTCTCTCTTGGGTGAGTGGATTCGCACGGCTTTGTGGAGTAGATGCGTCGCGCTACCCATACCCGCAAGCAGAGAGTGCGTAGGAGTACATAGTAGAAGAGCATAGGACTTGCACAAGTTCATAAGCACGGCACTCTCTGAGTACTCTCTCCATCCATCCATCCATCCATCCATCCATCCATCTATCTATCTATCTATCGATCTTTAGCAAGAGAGAGGGAGAGAGAGGTGCTCTGTTGCATCAATACAAACTCCATTCTGCTCTGTCCTGTCTCGAATCGGGTTAGCAAGCTTGGTCTGTGTCTACATCTCTAGTTTCGTGTGTCTCTACTACGTTTGTTCGCATGAGTCGTTGTCTTCATCGACTCATCTGACCCAACACACGTCACATTTTCTCCGTCTCACCACAAACTCAATCAACTTGTCGCAGACATCAGTTCATGACAAACTGTTGCCACGCACTTTCCACAGATCATTCCTTCTCACGTCGCGCAGCAACGTCTCATCGTTGTTCTTCATTGCGCAAGTACAAATGTTCCATCAACAAATGCATGCATGATCCTGTGATGGTTCATGGATTGATGCCAGACGAGCACCACGCATAAGATCAACAGGAGACGATTCAAGTCAAGTCGAATTCTAGTCGTATCCTTCACAAAGTCGAGCAGAGCAATAGCAAGCAACTGTTCGTGCGACGATGAGATGCAGTGCGGCCGTGCTGTGCCTCCTGGTTGCTGGGACCCATACCAGGAGCTTCCAGACCTCGGCCTTCACCCTGCCGTTGTCACAATCACCGCAATCGCGTGACGGTTACCAACGATTCACATCCTGCACACGGGTGGCTCGGCAGACACGATCGTCATCATTGCGTGAATCGTCGGATGGAACACGTGGAGGTGCCTATGAGGACACCAACGGTGGTTCCGATGCAACAGCGACAGCGTCCGTCATGTTGAATCCGAACGACCAGAACACCCAGGCTGGAAAGGATGGATACAGCGTCATGCGCCAGCCGTTGTCCAAGGGAGGCTGGGATCCAGACGTCGATCCGGACTTTGAGGCGCCTTCGTCTCTATCCGATAGCAACAACGCAAAGGCAGATTCGTCCTGGTGGTCCGGAAAACAACAGCAGGAAGGCCTCCAGCAAGGCCGAGCTCGAGCGCCCCTCTACGACTCCAATCCGCAAGCGAATTACAATCCCAACGGCAGATCGTTCGGGGTCTCATCCGGTCTTTCGCAGCAGGGTGGAGGAAGAATGAGCAGCATCAGCAGCGGCATCATCAATATTGATGGCGACGACAACGGCAGCGACGGCGACAATGAAGACTTCAATGACCCTCTCGCCGATGAAGCACTCGCGATGAATCAACTAGATCTCTTCCAACGCTCGCTGGATACCCTGGACTTCGCCTTCGTCCTCAACGCCCTGCGTGTGGAGTGCTTCACAACCCCAGCACGACGCATGATCGATGAAGGTAAGCAGGCGTCCATCCTTTTTGGTGATGAAACTGCCAACGGAAGCAACAAAAGTGGACAGAGCAAGAACAACAAGGGCAACGGCAAGAGCAAGAGCAAGAGCAACATGAAAGACAACGAGGCCTTCCGACCACTGACGGGAAACAACGTCGAAGCTGTGCAGGAGCGCTACGCTGCCGTGCAGGAGATGCAGTTGCTGTTGGCGCAGGAAGTCAGCCTGGGCGATGCCTACTACAAGAGCCGACGCGGGTACAAGGTCAAGGTCGGCGGTGGCAACCCGCCGCCGTTGGAGGGCCTTTCCTTCGACCTCGATTCCATCTTGGAGATTTGCGACGAAGGCAACGTCCTTGAGGGACCTGAGATCCTTGAAATATCCACTATCATGGACGCCGTTGAAGATCTCGAGCTGTGGGGCAAGGGCCTCGAGCATGTGAATGAAGGGGAGATCCAGTTTGTGGAGCTGCCCAAGATCGTTCAGAACATCGATCGCAACGAGACGTTGCAAACCCTCCTCTCCGATGCCTTCGACAAGAACGGAAAGCTGTCCGGTAAGACGTTCCCGACCTTGGGGCGTCTGCGGGCAACCGTGCGAACGTTGAAGGCCGATATCCTCCAAACATTGGACAGCCTGGTCGCCCTGCCGTCCATCAAATCGAAGCTCGCATTGGAAAGCGGAGGTCCGCTGTACTCCGAGATCTCCAACGGCGGGCGTCTCGTGCTGCCCATCGATCCCAAGTATGCATCGTCGATCGGGATCGTGCACGACTCGTCACGCTCCGGAAAAACGGTCTACGTCGAGCCCAGCGAGGTCGTCGGACCCACCAACGAACTGCGGCAGATGGAGGCCGAGCTGCGCCAGGAAGAGGCGAGGGTATGGCGATCCCTGACGGAGCAGATTCTCAACAATCGCCAGTCCTTGTCGCAATCCGTGCATGCCGTCGGTCAGCTGGATTTGGTGCTTGCGAGGACTTTGCTGGGAGACAAGATCGGAGGCGTCGTGCCAACCGTGAAGGACGAAGGCGTCATCTCCCTGCAGGATGCCAGACACCCCGTGCTGCTGTTGCGAGGCCTCCCAAACGTCGTCGGCAGCGACATCGATCTCGGAAAGGATGGGAATCAGGGCCTCGTCCTCACGGGACCCAACTCGGGCGGTAAGACGGTCATCATGAAGCTGCTTGGCCTCGTGGCGCTCATGTCCCGCAGCGGAATCCCCGTGCCGGCAGCTCGGCCGCGTCCTGGTCAGGAGGACTACGTTCCTCGCGTTGACTACTTCGATCCCATCCTCGCAGACATCGGTGACATTCAGAGCGTCGATGGCGACCTGTCAACCTTCTCCGGTCACATGCTGGTTTGCCGTGAGGTCCTGGCCAATTCCGGAAGGAATGCGCTGGTGCTGATGGACGAGCTGGGTTCTGGAACAGACCCGGCGCAGGGTGTGGCCATCGCCCAGGCGCTGCTCGAAGCGCTCGTCGACACGGGCTGCCGCGTGGCGATCACCACGCATTACATGGAACTGAAGCAGCTGGCTGCCTCCGACTCCCGCTTCTCCGTTGCCGGCATGCAATTCGTGAGAGGACGTCCGACTTACAAGCTGTTGCCGGGAACCGTCGGGGAATCCTTCGCCATGGCCGTGGCGGAGCGCTTGGATCTGCCAGGAGCCGTCGTGACCCGAGCGTACGACTTGCTGGACACGGAAACTCGTCAGATGGGCGACCTGATCCGCGAATTGGAGGATCAAAAGTCCGTGGTCGAAGAGCAGGCCGCGGAACTGGAGGAAAAGAAGAAAGAGATGGCCGCCTTCGAGAGCAAGATGCAGGAGGAGCAGGCGAGGTTGGAGCGCAAGATGCTGAACGCGAGACGTGACGAAGCAAAAAAGTTCGCGCATAAATTGGAGGAGAAAGAGAAGGTGCTCGAAGACGTCCTGGACAAGCTGAAATCTGATCCCAGCCGCAAGATCATTGCGAAGAGCTGGGACAATATCAAATTCGTCAAGAGAGATGCCCTGACGGAGGCGGAGAACGTGCCGAGCGTCGTCGCTGCGAAGAAGAAGGCCGCTCAAACACAGGCCAACATCCAGGCGGAGCTGATCCCCGTGGCGGAAATGCGCGAAAAGCCAGAGCTCAAGGTTGGCGACAAGCTGATCATGTGCAAGCGGGGGCCATTGTTTGGTCGTGAGGCGATAGTGGCCAAGAACATGGGCCGGAGGTTGGAGGTGAAGATCTCCGGCATGACCATGTCCGTCAAGCTGACCGAAGTTTCGGCATTCACATCTAGCAAGCTGCCTGAAATCAGCACGATCAGCAGCAGCATCAACAGCAGTTACAACAGCAACAAGGGACAGAGTATGAAAGGAACCAGAGCGTCGGGCAAAGCCGCTGCATCGAAGGCTGCGGAAAGAGCAATTCAGACAGAAGGGAGGGTGAGGGATGCATCCGTTGAGGTCGGCGGCGCTGTCCAGCGCCCGAAGAAGGCTGGTGTGGCAATCCGAACTGATTCCAACACCGTCGACGTGCGTGGGTGCTACTTCGAGGAAGCCAGGGATAAAGCCAGGGGCAAGTTCAGCGAAAGTATCATGAGCGGACGAACGACTGTCTTCATCTTGCACGGTCACGGCACGGGCGGCGTCCTCAAGGCAAAGCTCAGGGCTTGGTTGAATTCGGAGAAGTCGATGGTGAAACAATGGAACCCGGCGGAACAAACCGACGGTGGCGACGCCTTCACTCGTGTGGAGCTCAAATAGAGTCCTCTCTGGAGAGCGGAGTACTATGTTCCATTGGTGCAATGATGGTCGAGTCGAATTTAGTCGAGTTTAGTCAAGTATGGTTGGATTCTTGATTTTGATTACCTTTGCTTGACTGTGGCATCCACTGCATCACATGTTGTTCCATTCTAGTCGAGTTCAATTCAGCTCGGTTGTGTTGAATTGCATCGTCTCGTTGCTGAAGTAGATCTCAGCCGTATCGATGACATCCACGATGCCGTCGCACACCATCGACTTGGCTGTGGCGTCCGCGATCTCCTCCCGGCTCCACCACTTCGCATCAATGGCATCATCCGACGGTGAGATATCTGGCAGGGTCGCAGCAGATGGAATGTAGCACAGCATCTGCGAGATGACGTAGTGGAATGCAAACGACCCGTCGTCGTTGGGGGTGATCGCATCGCTTGACGTGATCGGTTGGTGGAACCACCGCAAGTCGACGTCCTCGTGGAACTTGACTTCCTCATCAAGCTCACGACGCGCGGCGTCCATCGTCGATTCGCCGAGGTCGATCTTGCCACCAGGCAGCGCCCACTTGCCTTCGTCGGGTGGGTTCTTCCTCTGAATGAGGAGGTATCGATTGAGCGATGCATGCCCGCTGCCATCATTGTCATCCTCTACCTGTCCCTGTCCTTGTCCTTGCGCATTTGTGTTTGGTGTCGTTGGTACCCGTGCTGTTGAAGGTATGGAACAACGAACAGTCACCGCGACAGCTGCGCGCGGCACCATCTCGGGCATCGATGCGAAGCACAGCATCTGAAGCGGTCGGTGGATGCCATTCTTCGCCGATGACATGAATGTCGGCCGGTACAGGCAATGGCCATACTCGTGTGCGTGATGCGAAAGGAAGCGGAACATTCTGCCAAAGCCGCTTTCGAGAGTACGTTTGGCTATGAGTGGTAACGTGAGGTTGACGGGAGGAGCAAGAGCGAGGTGCGAGAGTGGAACTGGGAGCGATGCGCAAGTGCTGCGAGTGTTGTGAGCGTCAGCACTGGGTTGGACGCGGTGTTGGGTATCTTTGCCATCAGCGGACGGCGCACGGGCGTTATCCTTGCTTTCTAACTACAGAAATCGGACGAAACCGAAAGTCTCAACGGACATGTTGTAACGGACTAATAACGAACATACCAGGATTGTTTCAGTCCCGAATAACTTTGTGGTCCCAAACAGACAGACAAACAATGTCAACAACACAAACAAACCACGATTTCAAACAGACACAGAAGCAACAACCTCATTGATGCAAACAGACAGATAAGCCAAGACAAAGATCGCAAGTGCGCACGAAGTTGCCAACACCACAATGCTCTGCCTCGCATGACCGCAATGCTTGATCGGGCAGCGTACCATTGGTGGTGTGGATGTGTCGGACATCAGCCATCGCAGCACCGTTGCCATACTCTCACGATCCATGCCACAAGCGACAAGCGACAAGGACGATCTCTGTACACATCGTGTAGTCCTCCAACAGCATACCAGCAGTAGATCAGGGTGGTGGTATTGGACGAGTACTGCTCGAAGTACGATCACATCAACGAGACTGCGACCAGCAACGATGGCAACAGCAATCACATTGAGGAGGAACTGGACTGTCAGACCCTTGCTTTGCATTCTGGTGCTCCTCCAAGCCATCAGCACGACCGATTGCGCTTGGGTGCAAGGTACTGGGACAATCAGCGCGACTATATCAAGGATACAACCAAACGCTCGCAGCGAAAGACAGCCGCAGCACCAAATGGCGCCGTCTTCGGCCGACGCCGGCATTCCAGCATATCCACGCGCAGCCGTGTCCACCGCCGTGCGATGTTCCGTGAAGGGAAGTAGCGAGCCCCACTATCTGCTCGTGCAACGCGGCAAGCCGCCCAACGAGGGGAAATGGTCGTTGCCCGGTGGTAAGATGGAGATGGGCGAGACCGCCATGGAGGCCGGAAGACGCGAGCTCGTTGAAGAGACCACGTTCGACGCGATGCCATCGCTCGCATGGTACGACTCCACCTTCTCTACGACGGATTCCATCATCCTCGATGACGCTGGAGACGCCGTGCTCTTCCATTTCCTCATCGCGCATCCGTTTGCGCAGTTCGTGGCGGATGGAATCCCAGCAGTGGCTCCATCGGATGACGCCGCGGATGCGAGGTTTTGGAGCCTGTCGAGTATCAAGGAGGCCACGGCAATCACGACCCCTGGTCTTTGGGATGTCATCGATCGGGCTGAGCGGATGTTCCAAACGGGAGTCTTTGATTTGGATTGACGGAGGAGAAGACTACTTGACGACTACTTTGACGCAATACTCGCAGAGAGGCCGACTACCAAATAGAATAGGTTGTCCATGCTGCGAAGTAATCACGTTACGAGGATTGTGGCATTGTCGTCCGATTACCAGACGTTAATGTGGAGTAGGGCGCTATTGCTTCGACTCGCCTCCTGTGGCATTCATTCCGTTTCGTTCTCTTCCTTCTCCTGTTGTTGTTTCTCAAATTGCGTTGAAGCACATTCCGGGCAAGTTCTTCCTATTGCATTGCATTGCATTGCATTGAATCGTCGAAGTGGAAAATGCACACCTGCGTACATGCATGCATGCATGCACCCATTGATCAGCCAACCTCCTTTATCGAGTATTCCATGGAATGTCCAATGAACTACTCGATTCAATGAGGTGCTGCGACACCCTGAATGATTTATTCGAAGATGGGAGCCAAAGCCGCGAGGGATGGGTCACCGAACAAGGCATGCAGCAACCCGTCCGTACCAAACCAAAGCAGGACACCGGCAGTCAATGGCGTGATCCACGGCCCCACCGCGGCGTAGATGGAAGTCTTGTCGTTGCCCATCTCCTTGAGGTTGACCAAGAGCTGCCCGCCCGATGCGGCCACGGCCAGCAACGGCGTCGCGTAACCGAGCGTGTAGAACAAGAGCAGGGTGCCTCCGAGGATGGGATCGGAGCTGTTGGCAACGTAGGCCAGGATGGAAGCCAGGACGGGGGTCGCGCAGGAGGACGCGACGAGGGCAGACGAACCACCCAGAAGGAAGGTCCGCACGAGCGATCCCTGCTCTTTCTGCTTGCTTTCATCGTCGGCGATGACCTTTCCGCTGGCGTTGATTAGAAGCGGTTCGTTGCTGACGCCGATGCCACCGACGCCGCCGTTGAACAGCGATGGTGATGATGACGATGACGATGTTGAAGACGCTGCTGCGCTGAGAGAGGGAAGAGGGATACGGATCAATTCCAGCAGCTGCAGTCCCATGAGGCAGCAGATTCCATTGGACATAAGAGGAAGGAAGGCGCTCATGTTGCCGGAGTTGCCATAGATGACCCCACCCACGGACGAAGCGATGATTCCTAGCGTGCAGAAGACGAGGGCCAGACCACCCGCGAAGGCGAAGGTTGGGAGGAGCGTGGCCTTGTCCTTGCGTTCCCCAGCTGCCGTGGAGATGTAGGACATGGTGAGCGGCAGCAATCCCCAGACGCATGGCGAGAAGGACGTGAGCAGTCCGGCGCCGTACATGATGGGGATGGAGGTGACGAGGTCGGTGGGATCGTTGAGGGAGATGGATGCCAGATCGGATGCCGCCGATTGGGCGTTGAACAGCACGTCCTCCCAGCTGCCGCTCAACTGCATTTGCAGCTGCGTCTGCAGATGTGCTGAAGCCTCATTCCCTCGTCCATCGACTATAGATCTCCTGCCGATTATGGATGCAGATGCAAATGTGGATGCAGATGTGGATGTCGTCGTTGTCGGTGGTGCAAATGCAGCGCAGGTGGAGAGACCGATGGCGGTCGCCAGGCTCAGCATCGCGACGCTTCTCGATATCCTTGCCATTGTCATTGTCAGTGTCATTTTCACTTTGCGCTGGTGATATTACTGTTGCTGATGTTCTGATTGCTTCTGATGTTGGGTGTGCTTGTGATTGTGATCATGACATGTCGGCGCATGTTGGACTTCGCCTGGTGGTGCTGATGTTGTTGCTGTGTGTTTTGTGCCAAGTCAGATCCTGCTGGCACGTTTGTCGCCATGTGCGACGTTGTCATGGCAGCCACGACATCGGCTCTTTCTTCGTTCTTTGCGTGGAACCATTTCTCCGGAGGAACGTCAGAAATTGTCCTCAACAACCATGGTATCCATCCCCCAGTTCAGCGACGATCGGAAGACAATAAACCAGCTTTGGAGTCGTTCGCGCATCTCCCAACAACGTGGGAAGGTAAGACAAGACACACGGCAACACAACAAACAAAAGAAACACCCGAGCACTTGGGCGCTCGCTCTATTCCATTTCGTGCTTTGTCTTAAAACATGTCAACGCTATTCGTACGTATTATACTTCTAGGAGGAGTACTTCTGCGTGTCGAAATAGGAGAGAGCACCACCCGATCATGTCGATTCGAGGCGAAACTGAAATAGAGTTCATTGGTGAATGGATGTCCTCCATGCTCACTCCCCTGCCTGCCTGTTTGCACATCCTGCTCGTGCCAGTTCTGATCATCATCTGCTAATTTACTTGGCGATGACCTTCATGAGGAGGGTGGCGGCGGAACCCACGATGGCTCCGGCAGCCATGATCATGACGGGGCTTGGTCCTGTCTTTGGTGTTCCCAGCTGTGGGGAGCCTGGTTCCTGAGATGGTGTGTACGTACCTTTGGATCCCAACTTGTCGCAGCTCTCCACGACGCGCTTGGCCATGGATTCCTCCGCCGCTCGGCACCACTTTCGTGGATCGTAGTACTTCTTGTTTGGCTTGTCCTTGCCATCTGGGTTTCCGATCTGTCCCTGCAGGTAGGCGCGGTTCTTGTGCTCGAAGGCACGGAGACCGTCCCAGTAGGCCCACTGGGTGTCGGTGTCGATGTTCATCTTGATGACGCCGTTCTCGACGGCGGACTTGATCTCGCTATCGGTGGATCCGGAGCCTCCGTGCATGACGAGGTAGATTGGCTTGTCGAGAGGAGAATTGATCATCTTCTTGGCGTAGGCCTGGTGCTTTCCGAGACGCTCTGGGGAGAGCTTCACGTTGCCTGGCTTGTAGACACCGTGGACGTTACCGAAGGCGGCGGCGACGGAGAACATGTCACCGACCTTGGAGAGGGCGTCGTAAACCGAGTACACCTGTTCTGGGCTGGTGTAGAGCTTCTCTGGGTCGACATCCTCGTTGTTGACACCGTCTTCCTCTCCTCCGGTGATTCCGATCTCCATCTCGAGCCAGATCTTCATTGGCGCCATGCGCTTGAAGTACTCGACGCAGATGGCGATGTTTTCCTCATCTGGCTCCTCGGAGAGATCGAGCATGTGGGAGGAGAAGAGCGGCTCTCCGTACTTGGCGAAGAACTCCTCGTCGGCCTCGAGCATGGCATCGAACCATGGAAGGAGCTTCTTGGCACAGTGATCGGAGTGAAGGACGACTGGCACACCGTAGTACTTGGCGACGCAACGGGTGTGCATGGCAAGGGCGACGGAACCGGCGGCGGCTGCATTCTTGTCCTTGATGGACTTTCCGACCAGGAAGGAACCTCCTCCGTTGGAGACCTGGATCATGATTGGGGACTTGGCGAGTCTGGCAGCCTCGAGGGCGGCATTGATGGTGGAGGAGCTGTGTGCCGGCGCAGTTATCAAAATCAGAAAAAAGGCGTTGGTTATGATGCAGAGTGCACGATTTTTGTTGTTGTCGTCATCGTTTTTCAGTTGGAGTTTTGGTTCATTTTTCATTCGGTTTTGTGGTTTGTGTGGATGCAACGTCATGCGTGTGACGAGAGAAAGGAGATGAAGTACGGTGGATGGGTTGATGTGTGCAGTGTGAGTTGTTGCGCTGTTGCACTGTGCATTTGGCAAATTTGAACACAATTCGGGGTTATGACTACGAGCAGGTTGCGATCATGCTGTATATTGTGGTGCATGTTGTGGTGTGTGATGCGGTGCGTTTTGCGATGGTCGTTGAAGGTCGGTAGCGACGGTGGGATGGCAGAATTCTCGCAAAGCGGCCCAGATTCTACATTTCAGTTCGGGGCGCTCGATCTTGTCCGATCTTGTTGGTCAATGCGCGCGGTGCAATTGCGCGCGGTGGTTCGCGTTGTACAATGATCGCCTCGCCCCGCAGCTGCTTGGCCGAGTACGATTGCGAGTATTCTCATTCTCATCCCCATTGCAATCGGTCGAAACCGTCACACTGCGCTGCGCTGCACTACACTGCACCCCACCGCATTGTGTTTTTGTGCGGTACGCATGCTGCCTGGCTGTTGTTTGGATGTTGTTACTCTTGCCCGCTGCGGATGCGACGACGACCTCGTGTTTTTCAATTGCGCCAAATGGCCATCCGCATTCAATCCCGCGCCCACCACTCTATTGCCACCATCTTGAGATGATGACAACCAAGTGGATGGCAATCGTCGAACCGGATCCGGACCGCGCAACACGCATCAAGTACCAAACAAGAAACGGCAAGGGTAGGACCACGTGAAGAGCATGCAATGGCCACACGGACTTGTCTGACGACAGTGCGCATGTGCTCTGTCCCATGAGAGAGCAAGATGACTCACCTTGTGCAGTTGACGGCTGGGATGGCGTAGCTGTTGGCACGGGCATGATCCAAGAGGGTGACAAGGTCGTCGCCGGTGACGACGCCTGCTGGGACGATATCGTTGAGGGAGGCCATGGTGGGATATGTGTAAACGTGAAGGGCTTGAACGCGTGTGTTGTCGTCGCTGGTGTATTTTATGGCTGTTCAGGGAATTGCTTTTGCGTCGTGTTCTGGTGCTCTTCGTTGCTTTGCGTTACTTTGCTTTGTTCTGGTTTGCATTGCATTTTTGGTGGTGGTGAGACACGAGAACACAAAGAGGGAGATACGACAGCTGTTGGGGATCTCTGGTGGCTGCGTATCCAGGCCCGTACGAGCAAGGGTACGAGGACGGCCACAGGTACGTGTGGAAACCGACCGCAACTGCAATCCAGGAGGTCGGTGAAGAGAAGAGAAAGACCCAACAAGAAAAAGACCACGACGCAACGGAGCGACGAGATTTCACTGGTGGAGGAAGCGGAGCGTCAGGAAGATCCGAACACGAAATGGAATTCGCCCTTTTCGTGCGTACAACCACGTAGACTACGTTGCCTGATGGAAGAAAGATTCTCCTGGCTGGATCTTGTTCGGCTCCCCACAAGGATTCCTTTTCGTCTGCGCTGTTCCCTCGATTATTTTAGCTTACATTTTGACGGAATGGATTAATCGAAGGAGTCAAAGTTGTGTGACGCAGGCGATGAACCCGAACCTCGCTCCAAAATGCCAGCACGCTGCCGACTTCGCATCTGCGGCAAAGTGACGTCAAAGGATCGAGAACCTGCGACTGCAAGAGAAGCAGACGACGAAGACATGCGTTCGGCCTATTTTGTGACGACGCACACCGTTGTTGTGTTGCTGTGTTGTCGTCTCCTTGTGTCGCGCTGTCGTGCCGTTTGGTTGTGTGGCATGGTTTCGTTCGTCTATCGCTCCGCGGATTGTTGACGTGTGTGTGATTGGTCGCATCATCTCTCTGATGTCTACCAACATGAGGACGACCTGTTATACTCGACACCTGTCTTCCGCATCATGTGGCCATGGTTCTCACCACACCGACACATATGCCACAAGAGACATGCATACCAGCTGAGGGTTGGTTGATTGGTCAGGTCTGAAGTGCTCCGTCTCTGTCTCTCTGGAGATTGGTGTGTGATGAACAACTTCAACGCATGACGTTCGCAATGTAACATGGCGACATGGCAACTATGGACGACACGCTACCATGGCTGGTGCGTCTGCCGTTGTCTGGGTTGTCATCGGTTGTCATCGGTTGCCACAACGCCACTGTTTTCATCGACGTTGTCATTGTTACGAGTGGCCATAACTTCGGCCAAACACTCGGCTATAACAGCGGCCATAACTTCGGCCTATTCATGGCCTGTCCATAGTCGTGTGATACAATAGATGAAACAACGACAGTCAAGAACATGCAATCGTTCAGTAGAAGAGGAGGCTCCGCAACCACCAAGACGACCAATTCTGCTGCCAGAGGGTACGCTGTACATCGCCGCGCTGAGCGCCTGACTTTGGTGGTACGAGTGCGAGTACTCGTCCGTGCACGAGATGGATGAGGAAAGCAAGAATGCTGCCTACTGGAGACAACGTGCTCCATGCATGGGAGATGTACCAGCTCGGAGAAGAAGAAGGTCGGTATTGCATGGTCCTCGGACTTGTACGTGAACGAGCGCGTTTGTTTGGTGTAACATGTTGTTGGTTGATGGATTGTTTGCTTGAAGTGGTTGCGGATGGCGAGAGAGAGAGAGTGTGATACTGCCACCTGTCTCACTATCACAAACAACGAGAGCATGGTCAATGCCCGCGACAGGATTATCAACAACACGCCGTATTGAAGGTGAGGCGCCGCAAGAAATGAATGGGTGCAAGGTCAAGGACTGCAACGATCTCGGTTCAATTCGCACCAATCCACTCCGTGTGGTTCGATGTGGATCTGTTCCAGTTGACTTTCGGTCTCTTGAACATCTCAGAAATGCGTACGGCAACAGAAAAGCGGGAGCGTACTGGGTATCGGCTTCCTGATGCATTCGTTTATAGTGCGGTGTGGTTCTATTCCCTCTTCACGGAGTGAGCAGGGTCCATGCTGTTTCTGATACACGGAAGCGTCGCTGGTGCCGCTGCCGTCGGTACGCTCCTTCGGCGTCAGCCTCCTCGGCTTGCAATTCTATTGCATCGTGCTGCGACCAGTCGAACAGCTGAAACGCTTTGGTTGCGGCCGGCCCAGGTTGAGGCAAAGTCAGAGCGATGCCAACGCAATGCGACGGATGGTTTCTGCGCATTGCGTTTGGTGTTGCTGTCTGCCTTTGGGGTGGTTGACAAACATTTCCCGAATTGACTTCCTCTTTGTTGGGAGTCTTCTTCGGTTCCGCGAGTACACTCGTATTGTACAATGCTCTACTCTCTATGTTTATGTATTGCGTGTGTACTTGGACGTACTCTTGCTCCCTGCATACTCCATGCATCGACCAACATTCTCAACCATTCCATGCTCAACCACTCTATTACTTCTCCGATACTATGAATGCCGTTGTCTTTTCATGCATCATCGGAATATGGAATTGTCGTTTTTGGTATTATACATGTGTGCCATGCAGAGGCAGAATTTGAAGGCCAAAGGAGCTTTCCGATAGCCACAGCGTCCAATCCAGACCTGGAAGATCATTGCATGTATCCTAGAGTATTGGTACGGAGCGAGACGCAACACAGAGGAACAAGACAAGAAGACTGTGAGATGGTGGTTTGTGTTCTGATGGGTATTGAAGAATGTGGCAAAACGACGTGCCATTCGTTCGGCCGATGAATCGATGTGCACCACCGCGAGCGGCGGAGACAAGGTTGATCCGAACGCCATTGCATGGCGACACGTCATGATGCGTTTCATTTCGGGGGGAGAAAATTGTGTAAGTGTCATGGCTCCGGCCTACAGAGGCAGCAGAGCTCGCAGAACAGAGTGAGCCCCCTTTTGGGTGTTGTGCAGCTGGGAGTTGGGAAAGGCACGCGCGAACGGATGTGTGCGGTGTGCAATAGCTGGTGGATGAATTACCCTGGGTTTGTGCGCACGTACCTGTGTCTCTCGCTTCGACAAGACATGGACGAATGTGAGATCTTCGGTGGTGGTTGTGCTGTGTTCACTGTACCTTGCTGATACTGCTGCCACTGTGAAGACAATCAATCACTATCGCTGCCATAGGAGCCAAGGGTGAAGGATATACGCGTGGATGTGTTTGCAATGATCGGTCGCCAACTGGTACGATGGGGATGAATGATGCCATCAATGCGTCTGTGCGTAAAGTATCGCCAATGTCAATGGATAACAGAAGACAATATTAACAGAATAGAGTCTCCACTTCGCTTCACTCCATTGTGAGTGCAACATGGTGGACACAGCTCGCAGCGTAGGAGTAGCTGATGATGAATGAGGAGGAGGAAGAAGAGGAGATTGGAAAGGATGTATGCAAAATAAAAGAACCCACCAAGAGGTTAGTGTGGAATGACAACAAACAAGTTGCAGCCGACGACCGATCTCTACTCTCTGGGTATGCATTGACAGCTGCGCTTTCCCCACGCGGTTCGCACCATGAAGGGAACGGGATCCAGGCGGTGACATCCATCAAAACGATGGAGTCGGCATAGACAAGTATGGAGGCCAGAACGGCCCCCAAAATCTATCACCAAATCCCAGCGCACAGCTGCGATACTATTCCACAAACGTAACGGTGACACATTCATGGTGCTTTGATTCTGCGAACAGAAGTCAAATAGGTTCGTGTCCCCTGACTAATTCGTGGTTGGTTGCTTCGTTGGTTGCTTCGTTGGTTGCTTCGTTGATTGATTGACTGTTTCAGTTGTTGCTGTTGGTTTTCTTTGGTGTACATCTGCAAAGGACGGGTACCACAGAGTGGTATTCGTACTTACCATCAGGGTGAGTCATTTGGTATTCCCTCTGTGAGGAAGGCGTTGGTGGGGTGTCCATCGTTGCTGAACCCTGGCTGCCGCGTGTTGCAAACAAGGCCAACAGCACATCAGCGGTGCATCAGGAAGATGAGAAACGATGCACCAGCATATAATATTTAACAATCGAGCGACGGAGCGAACGGTGCAATAGTTGAGCAACTCGGTGAGAAGAGGTATCAAGTCGTGATGGGCATCATCGAAGAGCATGCAGTGGAGCACAAGCATGCCATTATTGCAGTAGTTGTTTGATCTTTAGTGACTCGGATATCGTGAGCACATCTTTTCGCAAAAACGGAAATACGCGAGTGTCGAAGAACAAAGATTGATGTTGCGGCTGTGTTGACTTCGTGGTCAAGGACACATGGAACATGTGAACAACCACGAACGCTGAGCAAGCTGGGGAATGGTTCCGCCAGGTGCATGCGAAACCGCGCGAGCGCTCGACCACACAACTGAGACTGGCGCAGCGTGACAAAGTGACATTGTGATGGCGTTCACATGAACATGAACATGAACGTAAATGTGGATGTAAATGGGCGCATCCAAGGATGCTTCCCAGACCAAATGTTGGGCTTACCGTGGCTTCTGCTCTCCACATGCTCCGAATGGGAGAGTGAGAGTGAGAGAGGGTGAATCGGACGGAAGCAACTCCCCTGGCTTGTATTTGTGCGAGACCCTTCGTCCGCTCACATCAGCCTCGCATCGCTTCGCAACGGGCTTGCGCTGTGATCAGTGCCATCGTGTTTCATATTCTATTATATCATCTTTCCATTTGCACCGTCGTCAAAGTCAACGCAGCAAGCTTCTTGCTTTAATCAGTGGGCTGCACTCGGAAGAATGTGAGCATGGTGCAGTATCTTTTGTGTATCTTCGTCACCCATGGTACAGTGACGGACGACGGCAGCGATGGCCCTCGCTCTTGTTGGAGCACGGAGATGATGATGTCCTCCATGTCGTTGTTGGAGGGAGATGGCAACAACGAAATTCATGAACTGGATTCCTTGTTCTGTCGGTGATTTCGTTGGCTTCATCCGCTCACGCGGACATACGGTCAGACGCATCAAGGTTGTGTCTGTCCATTCTCCGCGAGGAACGCGCCAACGCCCCAATGCGTCTCGAATGACATATTTTGTATATCCAGCATGGATATAATGAATGTAAAGAGAACTGCAGGCTCGACAATTGAGTCAAAATGTTATGACGTTAACGGTCGTTGGCGGCCGGGCAGGTCAGGAACGAAACACAACGAGAAAGAACCACAGCACAACAGCGCGAAGTTCGGCGCCACGAGATGGAAAGGCAGCCACGAAGACAACGACAAAGACATTAACGACGGAAGACGAGAGACAAGAGAGAGATCAACACGGACAAGAAGCAAGCGAAAAGCAGACAAGACAACGAAACAGCAGCGTGTGCCGAATCCGCGAAACGAAGGACAGCACCAAGAGGTCACAACTCAAACAACACAACCAACCGGACCGTCAAGCCAACGCAGAAGTGAGTGGAAAGAGACTACCTGTCGTCAACAACGATGGTCGATGATCGATCATGGACGAAACATGCATCACGGGCGCTGATGCATGGATGCGACGATTCCTAACTGTGCTAGCCGCATGCCAAAGGCCTTGGATGCAACCACAGCCGACGCATTGGCCGTCAACGGTGCTTGGCAAAGGGTGGCACGCGGATGCATCGATGGCATTGATTGGCATGGATTGCCATCGATTTGCATGGGCCGTTGATTACTTGCCACTTTTGCCACATTCAACTCGATGAGCCGAGGAGGCTGTGCATATCCGAGCGTCTGGCGCCATGAACTGTGTTTCCTGAGATGGGATGCTCTGCATGCGCACGGCTCTGCCTGAATGTGCGCCCTTTGCAACTGCAAGATTCAACCGCCAACTCACCAATCTGCTTCCTGCTGCACCATGCAACTCTTCCGACTCTGATCCTCCACATCTGGCGCACTGCAACTCCCTCACCCAACGCAACCGAAATCGTATTCAACCAACCTCACAAACTGGCTGCAGACTTCAGCACATTCCTCTAGACCAACACCACCACATTCACAATGAGCAGCGCAATCACAGAAACATGCCCGGCATCTGCCCCATTCTTCGGATTCATGGGAGTCACATCCGCCCTCGTCTTCGCCAACATCGGTGCCGCATACGGAACTGCCAAGTCCGGAGTCGGCATCTCTTCCATGGGTGTCATGAACCCAGGCCTCGTGATGCGTAACATCATCCCAGTTGTCATGGCTGGAGTTTTGGGTATCTACGGACTCATCGTTGCCGTGATCATCCAGGGATCCATCACAGCCCCACAGGGCGGAGTCAGCGCATACAGTTTGTACACCGGATTCGCCCACCTCGCTGCCGGACTCTGCTGTGGACTCTCCGGCCTCGCCGCTGGTATGGCCATTGGAATTGTCGGTGATGCCGGTGTCCGAGCAGTTGGACAGCAGGAGAAGCTCTTCGTTGGTATGATTTTGATTCTCATTTTCGCCGAGGCTCTTGGTCTGTACGGTAAGTTCCAACATTCTACCATGCGCACCCGCAGCTGGTGTTGTCGATGTGACGGCAAGAGATGGAGTGCGACACCTCCTATGCATGCAACACATACATTCAAAGATGCGCACCATCAGGTGCACACGACAACATACACATACATACTCACATACATTCCCTTGTCCCATACGCCATACTTCTCAAAACAATTCTCACATGCACAACCCAAACTACTCTACAGGTCTTATTGTCGCCCTTATCCTGTCCCAGAACTCGTACGAGTGCGGCGCCAACTAAATGGATATCACACACAACTATTGAACTCTGCTCCATCACAGCGGAGTCCATTCAACCCAACCCAAACACCAGCGCACTTCGTGTGCGCTCATTTCCAAGCATGCTTCAGGCGTCAACGGGCAACGCAATCGTCTCCAACCGTCGCTGACGCTTCTGCAATCAGCTTTCAGAAGCACGTCGCGATGCGGGCTCTTTGAACAGCACCAGTATCGTATCACTCGGCTGATGCGTCAAACACAAGACACCGACGATCGCCTCCCAGCCTCTCTTTTCGCCCACTGTTGAGAAGCATCATCATAGCATGCCAATAGAACAACGACACCACAAACAACAGACACACATCAAGTCATGTCACTCTGCCTCGTGATCAGCACGAAGAGCGGATGATTCAATGTAATTCTAGAGACCCAAAAGTCAAACACCAATGATCAGCTCATTCTTCCACAGCGTCCCTCCTTCCTATTTGATGATGAGCCAATGCCGTCCATTCCTCTGCTGGTTAGAACCTGCCTTCGTATGCAAGAGAGCTATGCAACCTAGCCGTTGTTTGTGACAGGTTATGCAGGTCGACTTGGAATAGTCTACGCGATCTCACTCCTCTCAGCACTACCGGTAGTGTACGTACATGTTCGTACAAGGTAGAATGACCAGCGCACACGCGCCACAGCCAAATCTTGTGGGATTGGCCACCCTCCACGACCGCAAGCGAACTTTTGCAAAACGCGCCAACCGCCAACTGTTGGAGTCCGTAGCTCCAACCACAGACACAGACACAAACACGACCACAGCCACAATCACAACCACGAAACAACAACGGACATAAATCTTCGTCGCGTGTGCAAAGTTCACAACAGGAGAACGACAGCTCATCTCAGCTGGCTATTGTAGTATACCATATAGTGCACAATAGATTGGAGTCGTACACACACCACATCAAGGGGAACGCACGAACAAGGAACAGAGCAAGGCAAGACCAAGCAAAGCAAGACAAGGCACACCATGGACGACGCTGAAGTACCAGGCAACCCGCCAACACAAGAGGGAATCCAAGAGACCGGGCACTTCGGCTCAGAGGGCGCGAACGCGGAAGGATCCGCAGCATCAGGAGCCGGAGCAGAGTCCGGAGCCGTGCAGTCCGAATCGACCTCGTCGGCTCCTGCCCCCAGCCAAGGCGATGGAGTCATCGGCAGCCCCGCCATCCGCCCTGCCTTCCTGGGCAACCTCAAGCAGAGCTGCACCACCGGGGACATCGCCTCCATCTTCGAACGCCCCCTCACCACCGCCAACTGCCCCCAGGGCTCCGTCGATCCCATCCAGATCGACCGCATCGACATGAAGCGCGGCTACTGCTTCATCTTCCTCAAGGATGCCACCCGCGAGAGCGACAAGGAACAGGCCGAGCGTTACGTCGGGGATCTCAACGGAATGTGAGTCATCGTCATCATCAACGTCGTCATCATCATCATCTGTCTACCATCTGCGCGTGCGCATCGGCTCTTCTTCGGTCCTCCTTCAGCCCTCCTTCCATCTTCTGTGTTCATTCATCCACATCCTGCGGCCTCCCATCCACTTCGACACCCAACGGAATGCCAACCGGAATGCCAACCGCTCGCGCATCATCGTACGCACGCGATAACATTGCTTTGACTCCCCATGTTCTTCTCCATCTGCATCATCAATCGTCATCATCGTCATGGCAACCATCGTCTTCATCATCATCGTCACCTTCATCAACACTGTTATCGCTTCGACTGTCATGCAATGCAATGCATAGCACCACGCACAACTTCACAACACTCGCATGTCCATCTACGAAACACCTTCATCAAACAACTTCCGTGAACATGCCTTCTTACCCCTACCATCATACTTTTGCTTCACCCATTCGCCATCCACCATCCATCCAACCATCACCAACACTTGCGACGACGGCGGCGACGGCGGCAACGACGACGACGACGACTTGGCCTTCGATTCCACCCACTGCACATGCTCCCGACACCACCTTCCACAAAACATATGATACCACAGGGAGGTCATGAACGTCTCCAACGCTCTCCGCGCTGAGTTCGCCCGAGGCGATGGTCGGATCAAGCGCAAGGAGGATGACCGAAGAAAGAACATCCAGCCATCGGAGACGCTCTTCGTGGTCAACTTCAGCGAGGAGACCACCAAGCGTGAAGACCTTCAGATGCTCTTCGAACCGTACGGTGAGCTCGTCCGCATCGACATGAAGCGCAACTATGCTTTCGTGCAGTTCCGCAGCATCGACGAGGCCATTCGGGCCAAGGAGGTCACCGATGGCGGCAAGCTCGACCAGAGCGTCCTTACCGTCGAGTTCGTCGCGCGTCAGCGTGGCGAGGGACGCGGCGATCGCAGACGCCGTGACTTTGACCGCGATGGCCGTGGACGTCCCCAAGGAGGAGATCGTCGTGGAGGATATGGCGGAGATCGTCGTCACCCCGTTGACCGCTACGACTCTCGTGGCGGCGGTCGCGACAACCACGAGAGAGGTGGTGGTGGTGGTGGTGGTGGCCGTTACGATGACTCCCGTGGTGGACGTTCCGACCGCAACCGCTCGCCTGGCGGATACCGTGGCAGCTCGCCACCGCGCCACCGTGGACGCAGCCGTTCCCGATCCCCTCCATCTCGTCACGGTTACCGAAAGAGGAGCCCGCCACGGGGAGGCAACCGCTACGATGATCGTGGGCGTCACGATGACTACCGTGACAATGACCGACGCAGCGGAAACGACTACAGCAGAGACAGCCGGCGCAGCCCGGATCGGGAGAACTACCGCGGAGGTCGCGATGACCGTGGGTACCGATCTTAGGCGATCGGCAACGATGTGCACATGCGGATGCGCATGCAGAACACTGAGCGCGCGTCCGTGTGCGCGAATGAGCACAAACCGATGGTCAGTAGCCATGTTGGAGGATGATGACTCTGCGACGCTCGTTTCCCATCATATCACACCACACATCAAAGAGTTTCTAGATTACGTACGGATGGGTACAGGGATCACTCCACAAGTACGCGTACGCATAACATGAAGAAGCACTCCGCCATCCTGCTTTCTCTCTAGAGAGTCATCCTGTTAACTTTTGACGCAAACCGAGCCCACACGCATCATCTGAGCATGGTATCACAGATCATGCACGCCTTGCCAATCCGGTACTGAGAAACAACTCTCTATGGCAAGAGAGAGAGAGAGAAGGGTCCAACACTCCATGTCGACTTTTGGCATTGTGCCGATGCCTGTAGTCACTTGTCGTCGAGAGATGTGGGAGCAGCGCCATGCCGATACACTCGCTCCATCGGATCACCGTCTGAAGATCTGTAATCTCATCCACCACCTCCAGACTCTGACATCCAGCGCGAAATGAACAAGGAATCTTCGTCTTCCGCGTGAGCATCCAGTGCACAGAACAGATCTCTGAGCTGACCATCGACACCTTGATGTCATTGGCATACGAGCTATTATATGTACAGGCCAACAAGTACTTCACGTCCTATCACAGAAAAGGTCCGACCCCTTATCGAAGAACAACACGAGGAGCTGGTGAAGAACGACCAAGCGCTGGTCCAAGCTCCGTCGCGCTGAACTGCTCATTCTGCTCCCATTCTGTGACCGTCAAGACCACCTTTTGCGAGCCTTCCTTTTGACAGGCGCAGATATCGTAGCTTCCTCTCTTGATGCCTCACAACCCAAGTCATTGCTCATACCACATATCTCATCATCCTCGACGGCACAATCATGGAGTTCCACGCCACGAGCTATTCTCGTCACTCGTGGTTTGCCTGACGACTTTCCTCGCGATTTGCGATGTATCCACGATTGGGAACCCTGTGCGTGGAGGACATCATCAGACGTGCCGACACATCAAAGAAGAGCACAGAGCCATCGGCGGTTTTGTTGGCTTTCATTGTTTGGATCGGCATCTCCATTCATTGCAACTATGGCTGGCGTCCACAACCAAGACCACAGAAGAAGTACTCCAGCAACCGATCCCCTTTCTGCAGAGCGTTGCCATCTTGGCGCCGGCAGATACCCTCAAGCATCATTCCTGCAAGGGTATCGTCGCACTACCAAACATAGTACACCTGACAGAACGACCCATGCGGCTGCGGAGAGCAGGATCCAACATGAGTCAGCCGCTGATACTCATCGTTATCTTTCAATGCGCTAGTATCGCCCATTCATTGGTTTGGCAGCCACGTTCGCGCCAGCACACTGCACACGCAGACATTCATCACACCAGAAGCATCGGCAATCCTTCAAGCGCTATTGTGCACGCGCCTCAAATGCTAACCACGCTTGCTGGTAGCGATCCTTCTGATTTCGAAGCGACGTCGCGCGACATCAGGCATGATGCACATGCTGCCAAGTACATGATGAGTGCTGTTCCACAAGATCCGACTCGACGGAGATTGATGCTTCAATCGATGTCTGTCCCGCTCTGGTCGTTGACGAGCACGCCCGCCTTGGCAGGATCGCAGCAGCAACAGCAATTGCAGAAGAGCGCACCCTCCACCACAAGTTCCAGCGAAGGAGGCGAGCAGATATCCATCCCTCTCCAGGCCGCCGGAAACGCGTATCTCATCTGCTACAGGGTCGATGGCAGCTTGTTCCGAGCAGTGCTGGACACCGGAAGCCCCTTCCTGATGATCCCCGGATCCTGCGGTGACGCAACGCGTCGCAGATCAGGGTGCTACAGGCAGCAGGGACGGCCCAGCGGGTTGGAATCCACCTTCGAGCGATTTGATGGGTTCGAGGGCAACGTGGAATGGCGCGCTGCAGCGTTCAGCTTCGAGGATGCCGAAGGCTCCATGGTGGGACCGCCGGAATTCATCTTTGGGGTGGCATCGGACTCCCTCATGTCAGGTCCCGGTGGCCTCTTCTTTGGTCTCATACGGGATACGGACAGCTGGATCCGCCCCTCATTCCTGAAGCAGACGAAAGTTGCGGCATTCCGCGTGGATCTGGCCTCACCGCAGAAGAGGTTGACGTTGTCGACAGCGTCCCTGATCCATGGCAACTCGATCCCGATGACGAACGTCCTGCGTCGTCGGTACGGCGATCCCGTGAGCCATTACACTGCCGTGGCGGATGGTATGGAGGTGAACGGGTATCCGCTGATCCCAAGGGATGGGCGTCCCGTGTACGTGATCTTCGATACCGGCGTGTCGGGCATGGTGATGAGCCAGGAATTGTTCGAGGAACGCTACGTCGCCGCACGGCAGCGCAGGGAGAAGAACCTTTGGGGCAAGGTCGTGCTGTCGTTTCGCTCGTCCATGGGTGATTCGGTTGAGGCGTACGCCGCAAAGCCACTGACGACGACCTTCAATCCGAAGGCAGCGTGGAAGAACCTCCGCGGGCATGTCATCGTGATGGGGCTTGACTTTCTGGATGGCAAGGTGCTGACAGTGGACATTGATGACAAGCGATTGTGGTTGGACGCACCAACCGAAGACGCGTGGCATAGCGTGACATGACTAGACTAAACACGTATGGAGAGTCCTAAAGAGTAATGCGCAAGGTCGTGACAATAGTCCCGTTCACTCAAGCAGCAAGAGCCGTGTGTATGTGAAGCAGAGGTCGAATGAAAGCATGATAGAACATGGCAAAGTAGACAAGAGATTCGTGTGGATGATGCCATGGATTGAACTATTATGGGTTCTGAAGACACGAACAGGTGCAAGCATTCAACATTCGACGAGCAAAGAGGAGAGCACGCGAATGTGTTGTTTCGCATTCATGTGTAATAGAGTATACCCGATATATTAACGCGTAGTCTTGCCATCAAGATCACTGGAATGGACACCTCGTTGAAGTCATTCTTCTTATTTCTGATTGTTGCTACTGCGGCTGTCCCTACTGGAGGAGCTGCTGATTGATCTTCGTTTTTGTTGTCTGTGGTCGTTGTTGTCTGTGGTGGAAAGAGAAGTGGTACTGAATCAATGTGCACGTACACCTGTGTCGCACATTTATCGCCGCTGAGGATCATCAAGCGCCCGTTCCCCAGTTGTCTCGGAACAGTCTCGGAGCAGGTATGTGCAGAGCACAGTTCGACATAGGCTGTGACCACGGCAGTTTCAACTTGCTCCCTGTGCGTATGAACATGTGCATGTGCAACTGTACGTCCACGAACACCCCGCCGAGTCGAGAAAAGTTGCCGGGAGGATTACCCTTCAGCCTGTGCATATCCGTTGCGTGGCATTGCATGCTCACAATTCGTCAGTTCCGGCGGCCACGGGTTGTGCTGTTTCGTCGGTGTTGATGAGCTGGTTAAGAACAGGCACGCTCTCCAAGGCTGCGGCGCCGCCGTCGCTGGCAAGTTTCATACCGAGGAAGAAGCAAGCGATGGCGACAATGATCATGAGGAGGATCATTGGCAGCATCGAGGACGATCCACCGGCCGCCTTGGCCCCGGCACCCTGCTTGCTCTCCAACGCGGATCGTGTCGCCTGCTCTCTGTTGTAATCCCTCTTCGTCTGCTCCAGGGTGTTGCTGAGGATGTCGCGCTCTGCCGTGAGGTTCATGGAGAAGGAGACGAGGTCGTCGTACTTTCGTCGCAGGTTGGTGAGCTCCGACTTGAGCTGGTCGGTGGACATGGTATCGACGTTGGCCTGCGACGAAGCCTCGCGCTTGAAGGACTTGGCGACGGTCTTGGATCCGTTGGCTGGCGAAGTCGGCGAGTTGTCCACGACCTGGTGCCGCACGTGCATCTTTCTGTGGCTGACGGAGGCCTGGGAGTCCTTGTTGGAGACGGAGTTCCACATGCTGGTGAGGGCCTCGTAGAGCTCAGTGCTGTCCTTCGTGAGCTTGGATGAGAAGGCAGAGCTCACGACGCAGGATTGGACGAGGAACTTGTCCTTGCTGTGGTCCAGGCCGGTCTGGCCGAGCTTTTCATAGGACTGGAGGAGGATTTGCTTGTCCTTCTCGATGAGGAGGATGGAGACGGTGTCGGAGCCGCCAGGGGCGATCATGCCCTGGTTGGGTCGCACCAGGTAGCGCCGTGGCTGCGTCGTCTTGATCTGTTCATTGCAGGGGTTGTCAGAGGTGTGTATAAGCGTTGAGAAGCGGGATGTAGCGACCAATGAACGGTGTGGTCAGTTTGGCCATCGTTGTTTGGTTTGTTGTGGGAATTGGAGCAGAGCAGAGCACAGAAGCATGCCATGATGCATGGTTGCAGCAATTGAGATGCAGCAGTTGATATGGAATGGGAGAGAGAGAGAGAGCAATTGGGTGGAACGAGTGGAGATGATGAGAAAAAGGGTGAGTTTTGTTGAACAGTTTGTGCAGCAGATACTGTGACAACCTGCGTTGCCGGTGCTGCTGTCGTTTATCTGGAATTGCAGATGAATACATGTAGAGTATTATGCTTGCAGTGCACAGACTTTGTCACTGCACCCGGTGCCCTTGCAAAGTCACCAAGAGAAGGCAACAGCTCGGAGAGATGCAAAACATGGCTGGAAGGCGGCATTCGCAGAACGACGAACCGACAGGCTCCAATTTCGAGTTGTTCTTGCGACTGCTTCGGGTACGAGCAGCACCGACTCATGGTTGTGTTTGTGGCTGGGCTCGTGTTGCCTTGGGCTGAGATGCGGCAGGCTGTGGCAGGTTGCGGCTGTTGTAAGACCATGCTCGTCACACCAATTCTTCTCAGTACTCCACCAAAAGAGTGCTGTACTCTACGTGCGACTGTACGGACCTTGTACGCAATGTGGTCATCGGTGTGGCCTGGATGTCTGAGGGTCAAGGTGGTTCTGGAGGTCAGTTCATTGGGAGCGAGGTTGAAGTCCAGGTACGTGTCCGGGGTGATCTCGAGGGAGTTCAGAGATGTCATGGTGGCTTGTTCCTTTCTTGATTGCTTGCTTGACTGCTTTGCTTGATCTTTGGGAGGGTTGGATGGTGGTTCCTGTTGTGAAGGTGTGAATGGCAAGGTGGAGGTTGTGTTCTTGCTGTTGCTGTGCATGAGGTTGGAGATGCGGCCATAGATGCGCTTTTCGTGGATCTTGGCGCGCACGGTTGCTCTGCGTGTACACGAGCCAAGGAGTTCGGGTGCCACACACGCTTCGTTCCCTTGTCGCTGTCCCAAGCACCGCCACGTCGGTGGCTGAAGGCGCGGGTAACCGTGGCTCGTACAACCCATGAGGAGCACACTAACACAGTCCTCCACGGACAATCGCTCGTTGTCTGTTCTCCGCATTGCCCGCGCTGCTGAGAAGAAAACTCAACCGCGATAAATTTCCGCGCCGGTTTGGCGCACCGCGGTGAATAAACCCAAAACGAAAAGCGTTCGGTTGGATTCGCCGGCGTGGTCCGTTGAGTCATCTACTTACATTTTATAGCCTACACTCACGAAACCAGATGGGCTCTGCCAACACGCACCAAACAATTCATGCAGACACTACCTGCAGTTTGCATTCAACAAACACAACCACAAGCATCGCTCTGAAGAGAGCCACACACCCAACTCAGCTCCATTCCCAACAGACACTCAAAGATATTATGCAATATAAAACAATGTAATGAAATACATGATGTGGGTATGCACAAGCGGAATACGAAAGCAATTCAATGTGGAGTATGGTGGAAGAGCAAAGGAAGATTTGATAACACTATCATTCAGAAGAAACAAACGAGCGACCAATGGCAAGCGCTGGTCACAAGCGTGCAGGAAGGCAAGGTCGCCATGAACCCAGTGGTCAATGTTGCAGTATTTCAGTGTTCAAGTCCTTCAGTATTTCAGTGCTTCATTGCTCAAAGCCCAAAACCTAACGTGGAATGCTGCGCGTCGTGGGCGAACCGCTTGCTCTGCTAATAGGCGAAGCTTCTGTCCGATTGGTTGTCATTCTTCTGGGCCTGCAGGTAATCCTTGATGCAGCGCAGGATCTTTTCGAAATGCGAGAGCACCATGTGACGGAACAGCTTGGCATTCCGGGCCAGTATCGTGTGGCACAGTGCGATGAACGTTTCGTCTCCCTTTCGAATGAACTCGTTCTTCCTGATCTCCTTCTCCTCGACAACTCCGTCACTGGCATTCTTTCCTCTATCTCCGTTCTCTCCTTTGTCCCCAGCGTTCGCCGTCACCTTCACCTTCGTGACGATGACCTTGTCCACCAGCAGCTCCACCACCGGCGCCAGCACGCTGCTCAACCGCGACGTCACGGTTGACGATATCTGGTCCTGCGAGGACGATATCTCGCCCATGAGTAGGTTCAGGTTCTGATCCGCCGCGCCGCTGCGGTCCGTGCCCCACTTGTACGTCGCTGCGCCGATGCAGGACACCAGCACGTTGAAGGTCTCCACCACCGCCTGGAACTCGTTGGCGAACTGCTTCACGCGCTCCAGGTCCACCGCGCCTTCCTCCAGACCGAACACGTCGTCGGGAATGACGGGCACCTGCTTGCACAGCTCGACGATCTGCTGCCGGATCTCATCCAGGGTGTACGTTTGGAATTTGATCCCCGTCTCGGCGGTGATCAGCGATTGCTTCTTGGCGGCCTTGCCGTCATTCGAATCGGCTGGCCCACCCTTGCGCTTCTTGTTCTTGCCGGAGATCGGCATCCTTGGTTGGTATCGATTGATGTATTCTCCTTCTCTCTCAACCTCTCTCTCTCTCTCTCCAGAGCAGATAGTGATTGAATGAGCGATGGTCTTGATTGTCTTGATTACCTTGATTACGAGGATGGGTGCTATCTCTTGTCCTCTCTCTCCCTCTTGATCTCTCAGTTTGATGGCAAAATAACGTTGGATGATTTGGCCAACAGAGTGCTCTCTATCTCTCCCTCTCTCTATCTCTCCCTCTCTCTATCTATCTATCTCTCTACTCGATTATTGTCAACCGCTGGAGTTTGCTGATCGTGGACTTGTCTCTTCCTCTTGATCGCCAATTCACAAAGGATGGTCGTCTTCCTTGTGTGCGTGTCTTGGGGTGGCGTGGGGTTGTGCCGTGTTTGGATGGTGTCAACCAAGATTGGTTTTGAGCATCGTAGGCATTCCGGGAGAAACAAAAAGAGGTCACGGTGGCCTGAGATACACGCGGTGGTCTGCCGAATGTCCTTGTTTGTTCTGCGTGGTTGGAAGCGTTGGACGAATGGCTGCCAGGTTGGCGCCAAGTTTGTCATCCCAGTCGTGTCAGAACTCTCTGAATCACGCTTTCGTGTCGCCGATGACGTCATACTGTGACGAAACAAGTCGGCACAACTTGTCAATCAAAACGTTCATGATGCAAGCACGACGAAAACACGCACAAAATGAGGAAACATCGTCACTTTTTCTGACACTCCTCAGCAACGACGTGTCGCCTCTTGTGTGTTGCAGCGCTGGCCACCTACTGGATTCTCTGCCTCCACCATGCCTCTTCCTTCTTCTCCTTCTTCTTTTGTTGTTCTGTCTTGTTGTTGATCCTTGATCTTCTCCAATTGCATCGATGTCATACAACTGAACCAGAGACAGCACGCAAGGGATTCCCCATCAGCCAGATCATCTTCCAAAGTTCAGCTCAGCTCATGTTTGCGATCATCAACATGACGAGTTGCCGCTCCATCAGTCTCACGGTGACAGCCGTGATGGCCTGCCTTGTGCTGTCAGCCAGGGTAGATGCCTTCACCACCACCCCGCATTCGAGCATCCACCATTCTCCAGCAGATGCGACTGGAGCTGGAGTGAGGCTCATGTCGGCCGCGATCGACTCTGCTACTGGCGGAGAGAGCATTTCCAGAGCATTGGAGGACTTTGATTACGAAGCAAACGACAAGATCCCATGGATGCAGTCTGGCTACGATACCTGGAAGTGGCGTGGCAACGACATCAACTACATCGAGATGGGAGACAGATCCAAGCCCGCCATCGTCCTCATCCATGGCTTCGGTGCGTCCGCGTATCATTGGCGGTACAACCTGCCAGTGTTGGCCAGAGACTACCACGTCTTCGCGTTCTGCATGCTGGGATTCGGACTCTCCAGCAAACCCATGGAGGATTACACACCGGAGCTGTGGCGTGACCAAACCACGGACTTCCTCCAACAAATCGTTGGCAAGCCGGCGGTCCTGGCCGGCAACAGCCTGGGCGGCTTCACCGCTCTCTACACCTCGGCATACGAAAAGGCGAAGCCACTCGTCAGCGGCTGCGTGCTTCTCAACGGCGCCGGCAAGTTCCGCGAGCCAGAGACCGAGGCCACCAACAACGAGGACAAGGAGAATCCAATCATGAAGAAGATCTCGGCCGCATTCCAGCGCCTCGTCATCGGTGCCTCCTTCATTTACACCAAGCAACCCGCACGCATAGAGCAGATCCTGCGGCAGGTGTACCCCGTCAATCCTGACAATGTCGATCAGGAATTGGTCGACGCCATCCAGTACCCATCCTTCCACCCCAACGCCGCCGAGGTCTTTTACCGCGTCATTTCCAGGACCTCCGCGGAGCGCAACGTCTTTGTGGACGACCTCGTGGATGATATGGATTGCCCGTTGCTGCTGGCATGGGGAGACAAGGATCCGTGGATCCGACCGCAGGCGGCGGACAGAATTCAGGCCGCCAAGCCCACCTGCCAGCGCGTCAACATCGATGCCGGTCACTGTCCGCACGATGAAGCGCCCGAAGCCGTCAACCAGGCCATCAAGGACTTCATGCTGCAGGTTTGATGCTCTACTCTTCTCCACAATTGACGTGGAATAATTGGCAGAGCATCACTATTACACGTGTGTATGCGCGTACTGGCACGCACGAGTCTATTGTTCGACGAGCATGTGTGGGTATCCCTACACATGCCATACCAATACGCTCTGCATCCCTCGCAGAAGGGAAGCGGAACGAGAGACTATTTTCGACACTGCTGACAACTGAAAGGCCTGTGGTGAAACAAGTGAGATGAGAGCACAATTATCCGTACAATAGTAAGCAAACAATCAGCTGGCTCTATTGTTACGGTTTGTTGGAGAGTACCAGCAGCGTGAAAATCGGAGGCGAGCGGAATGCTCAACTCAAGCATACTGCGCCACAGGTACATGTTCGTACAATAGTCGCACCGCACTCGGACCATTCGAATACGAGCACTTTATGCCAAGTAATTGTATCTGCTTCTGTCCTTCTTGTCGCGCTCCAGATACTCTCGCTCGATGAGGCTCTCGATGCGCTTCTTGACATCGGACATCTGCGCTGGGACCTTGACCTGCTCCATCACTTGTACGAGCAGTTGCTGATGCGTGATGGTCTTGCGGGCCTTCATGATGCGCACCAGCACAGCGTCGATCAGGTACAGGCGATCACGGTTGATGGCTTCCACCGTCTTGTCGCGGTCCTCCTTCGTCTCCCTCACCATGATGTTGGTGATTCGAATACGTTTGGATTTCGATTGGAATCGGTGCGACGCGCGGAACTTGTCGTCGTTGTGGACTGTCGTTCGGATCTTCTTCTTCTTGTCTGCATCGTGGTCGTGCTTCATCAGCACCCGCGTTCCGTCCTTGCCGATTGACAAGCTCTGCAACAGCCTTTCCATCTCCGCACGATCGTCCAGCCCCACCCGTTCCATCAGCTGGTAGATGGATAGTTCCTCACGTCCGTTGAACTGGATGAGCACCAGCGCTTGGCACAAGCTGACGACGAGGTCGAACTTTGGACCCGGTTGCTTCGGTTGGAACTGCACCACGCAGTGCCCCAGAGCGTACTGCCATGTTATCCGTCTGCCCTGGTACTGGCTCTTAAAATGCTCGATGAAGTGCTCCTGCGGCCTCTTGAGCTCTTCTGGCAAGATGAGGTGCTTGTACTGAGGGTAGGCAGGCCAGTAGCCGGTTGTCAAGACTTGGATGTCCATGTCAAGGTCTTCGCCGCCAGGGTTCGCGCCAGATTGGGCGGCCATGAGGGCTTGCTTGTAGCGCGTCTTCGTTTCGCGGCTCCATTCGGTGTCCTGGAACATTCCCTCCATCTTGGACGTGTACCCGGCTCCGCACTCGGCCTTGAGGAGGGAGACGAAATGCTTCTCGACGTCGACGCTGACCACCCTGCTCCACAGCAACCTCTTGGCCAGATCGCGCTTGTAGAATGCCTCGAAGACGTCCTTCGCCTGGAGGTAGCAAAAGACGCCGGAGATGATCCTGGAGGCCCAGCCGTTGCTGTCGCTGCCGAGCGATGGCTGCTTCTTGGAGTCTCGCAGGCACATGTCGACGTACTTGGCGAGGGACTCCGCAATGATGGTGGTGTCCGCGACCGTGCCGCTCGACGACGGATGGTTGACGGGCGGGTTGACGACGTCCTCCCAGACGGGCTTGAGCGAGATGTGCTCGGCTGCGTGGGGCAGGCTCGATATGACCAGCTGCAGGTGCTTCTGCAAGTCCAGAAGCTTCTCCACTCGGGCCTTGCCGGTCTTGGCATCCGTGATGCTGGATGTCAGCGCGAGGCCGCGTGTTTTGGCGTACCGTGCGACGGCAGCCGCGAACAGCTTGGTGCCTTCGACTATCCTAGCCGCCAGCATCCAGAGGTGCTGGATGTGGGTTGGGCGGTCGGTCAGCTTCCTTGGGTCGGCTCCTGCCATGGATGATGGTCCTGCCATTCGCATCTGCGCCTGCGCTTGCAGTCCCGCAGATGAGGAAAGTCCCAGCTGCTGCTGATTCTCGGTCTCCAGCAACGGGTCGAAGTTGTTGGCATGCAGCAGCCAGTCATCGTGCAGGTGCGGCTGGATGAGGTTGATCTCGAGCAGCGTGATGCAGATGGCCTTCGGGAGGTACCTGCTCCACTTGTGCGCGACGTGTATCCATTTGCCGTGGCAGTAATCGATGACGTGCATCGCATTGTACTTGCCATCGTCGCCGTGCTTGAGCCGCTGCGATGTTTGCTGGAAGAGTTGGATGAGGTCCGGCTCCAGCCGGTTCTGCAGGATGGGACCCAGCACGCACAGATCCTGCCACATGTACCAGGTGGACTTGAGCAGCGCCTGCTGGTCCAATGCCAGGCTGTTCTCCCAGTCCAGCTTGAGCGACTCCCACCACTTCTGGTAGATGAGGTCATCGAGCTGGAAGTTCTCCAATCGCAGCCGGAACTGCTCCAGTCCTGCCTGCCACAGGTTCATTGCGATCCCTGCGCCATGCATCGCCGTGGCGGAAGGACCAGCGGGCATTGGGCTGGAAGGATCAGCTCCCGCACCGGCACTGGCACCACCTGGCGGTGCACCAGGACCAGCCTTCGATGACGAGCCTTCGATGCGCGTGACCGCCCCAGTGGACGACCAGGTGTGGGTCCGATCGAGCGGAAGGAAGACGTGCCTGCAGAGCAGGAGGTAGTCGACGTACTTCTGGAACTGCGCGTGGATGTGACCGAGGAGGTTGGGCGTCTCGGCCGGGAAGGACGGCAGCACGTACTCCTCGCATGCTCTCCTGAGCGTTGCCACGAGGTCCGTGTAGAGACGCGAGCCGAATTGGTGGCTGACAAGGTTGACGACCTGCGTGTAGGCCGTCTGCAGGCTGAGGTCGGAGGCATCCGCGGGCGAGAAGATGACCTTCATGGTGCCGTCGAGCAGCTGCTGGCTGGTCTCCTCATAGTAGTTGTCAGGGAGCCTTGGCGGTTTGCGGAATGGCTTGATAACGATCTTCTTGTGTGCGCCAGCAGCGCGCTTCTTCATCAGTGCCTTGGAGCGTGGCATGGTTGTTGCTGCCTTTGTTACTGCCTTTGTTACTGCCTTTGTTGCTGTGTCTGCTCTATCCTGCGATGCTTGTATAATGCAGTATTGTATTATGTGATGTTTGTTGCGATTGTGCTCGCAAGGAGGGTCTCTTAGAAGAGACTTTAGGGCTTGGAGGCAGAGAAGCAGGAACGTCTTAGTAGTATGGATGGAGACGCTCGAGGACACCTGAGGACACCCGGAGACTCAAATGATCACCACAGAATGCCCGGACGATCACCTCCAAAGTCCGGCTCCGGAGAGGAACAACGACCAAGAGAAAGAGAGAGAAAGGCGGGCTTCTTGGTGGCTTCTGCTTCGTGGCGATGGGACTGATGCGGAAGCTGGAGCACCTGTGCTGTGCTTCTCCGCTGGGATGGGTGGGCGAGCGTGGTGCACGATCGTAATAGAATGTATTCTATTATATTAGAGTATACTCTATTATGTAATGTAAGAGTGCAGTCGAGTTGAGTGTTGTGAATGCCAGTTCGAGTACGAGCCGCTCTGGTCGTCCCAGTGTTGATAGGCAAGGTGAGCAAGGATGTAACGCAACTCCTTCCTTGTTCTGTTGTCCTGTTGTCCTGTCGTTGTTGTTCTGTTGTTGTTGACAACAGTGCGCTGAAAGCGGAAGGCAGGAGCAGACCGGTTGCGCGTTCTTTGTGCCTGTTACTCTCTCTGTGCCTTTTGGTCTCCACCTCCATTTCGTTCGCCACTTCTCCATCCGCCAACACGCAAAGAAGCCCACGGATTTGTGCGTGCGCGTCTTGTCACTCTGCCAATCCGTCTTTCCATGTTTGTTGGTATCGCAAACTTTGATACTCTCCAGTCGTGGTATATCTGATTTGGACAACGTGGTTTTCGCCGCGATAGCGCAACCTGTGCCAACGGAGGACACTGATTTGCCTTCATGCTTCGGTGTAGAGCTTGCGATGTTGGAATAGAATGTTATAATAGAATAACATGTTGGAGTAAAATGAGATTGATGTCAAATTCGCCGTTATTCAATCATTTAGAGTAGGTACGCTCGAATCAACCCATTCTCAACTCGCCTCTCCTTTCTTCCTCCCTTGTCTGGATGCCCACTTCCTTCTATTGTTCTTCCATCACTGCCTTCAGTCGCTGCCTTCGGCTGTTGTGGTTGGCTCGGCGAGGGCGCCTGTCTTGCGTGTGGCTCCCTTGGGCTGTGCTCGCTTTCGCTTCGGAACCGTCTTGGACTTCGACTTGGATCTAGCATTGCCGTTGCTGGTGCCGCCCGTCTTCCTCACTCCTCTTGGGCCAGATCTGGATGGTGGAGCCGATCCTGTCTTTCGCTTGGCCGCACCTTTCTTGGCGCGCTTGGCACCACCAACAGGGCCTGGCACATCGCCACCACCTGGAGGCTTGAACAGATGATCCTTGCCTCTCACATTTCGCCTCCTTTCGGCCGGCGTCAGCAACGTGCCGCCAGTCTTCTTGTCCTCGTCCAGCACCTGGGTCACCGTCTCGAGCAGGATGTCGGACTCGATGAACGGCACTTGCACCACGGCTTCCCATGGCTGGCGCTTTCCATTCGGATCCTGCTTGAAGTCGGGTGGGTAGAAGTTGATCAGCGGCGATGTCGGCAGCAACATCAATTCGCCGATGGCCTCCGGCAAAAGCCCGGCACTTTGCGGTGGCAGAACGGACAGCAGCTGGGCGAGGCTTGGGAACGGTGTTCCCATCTCGAATGGGAATGTTCGGAAGCCATCATCGTCAGCGTTAGCATCATTGTCAGCATCATTGTCAGTATCAGTGTCGCCTACAAAATCTTGGTAGAATTCACCAAGGTTCACCATGTCCGTCGCCAGCGGGCTGTACAGATGTGGGAAGTACCAATCCCATGAGGAGCAACCGCGATGGTAGTAGTACAGGTTCCAATGCAGGCCCTCCAGGTAGTCGCGGACGTGCGCGCGCCTTTGGAACAACGTGCGTTCCCTGTCTTCCGCAGGCCAGCCCAGCTTCTCGTTGTAGTAAAAGTCTCGGTACGATCGTGACTGGTTGCCAGGATGGCGGCGACGGAACGTGCGATTTCCAGTCTTTGGGCCATCGGAGTCGTCATCGGAGTCACCGCCCTCACCTTCACCCGGATCTTCGCTGGTCGATGCACTTGCACTTTCGGATGAGGCAACGACCGTGCTTGGAGGTGGTTGCGATCCCTTTTGGTTGGCAGCCACGGCACAGGCGGGTGTCGGAAGGCCGGAGTAGAATTCACCGTAAAAGTCTTCATCATCGTCTTCTTCGTCAGCAGAGAGCTTCCAGCCAGGTTCGTTCTCTTCGTAGCCACGGCGCTTGAAGTGCTCCTCCTCGTAGACGGCAAGGTGGTAGATGAACTCTTCGAGGCGCTTGGGATGGATCTTCTCCTTGTCGGTGAGGTAACCGCCCCATCCCCCAAGCAGCTCGATGTAGTTGGTGATCATGAGCGAGATGGCACCGCTGTCGATCTCGAGATGCGGGCAATGCGGGAGGAAATCGTTGCCAACCAGCATGCACATGAAGACGAAGTCGTCAATGACGCGGTCGAGCTTGTAGTTGTCAAGGCGATCGACGAACTTGCGGAATTGGATGGATAGCAGCTGTCGCAAGGCCGACAGCTCCAGCAGCTCGAAGTCATTCCTATCGTACTCCAGCATGTCCTTCTTCTTTCGGTACTTGTTGCGTCCTCTGCCCGCCATGACGACCGACATTTTCTCTCGCAGCAGCATGAATCTGGGCTCGTGCGTGACCAGACCGAGCATGATGAGGTCCGCATCGAGACCGTAGAGCACGTGCGTCCATCCCGGTGCGTACAGCGAAGTCTTCTTCCCGCTCCTGTGCTTCTCGCTGTATTCGCGGAGAAAGTTCATGACCTTGTGCTCACCTTCGCCGGGCACGTCCGGTCCGCTGACGATGACTTGGGCGCCGTTCATCCAGAAGGGATCCGTCTTCATCTTGTACTCCACCCACTTCTGCAGCGCGAGCGACAGCTTGAGCATGAAGTCCGTTCCCGGGGTGATGCAGTTGGAATCAAAGCGCTCTTTGTCGGACTTGGGCGGCGCCGGCTTGCCGTTCTTGGTCTCCATGAGCTGCTCGCGTGCCAGGATTTCGGCCGCAGCCTGCTCGGCCTCCTTCGCGGAACGGAAGCGTCTGGATCGCTGCTGGTTCATCTTGGCACGCGGTGCGACGCCATCGACCGCCAAGTAGAGCACCTTGGAGGGTTGCACGAGCTTGTAAAGACGGTCGACGTACATGAAGATCTTTTTGAACATGGCTGTCTCATCGAGCAGCACGATCTCCCCATCTGCGTTGCCGTGCGTGCACGGGTGGATGATCCCATTCATGTCCAGGTAGAAGCTGTCGACGTCCGTGTCTGGCGTGAGTCCCTCCGTGAGGCGGCCGTTGATGATGTTGGGGTACTGGTCCGTGAGCCAACGGAACATCTTCGGAATTCCATGCAGCTGCGTCGAGGTCGATGCTGCCGCGGTTGATCTGCCGATGATCGGGTGCACGTGACGGGCGTCGAATGGAGAGCTGCCGCCCTCCGACATGACATCAAATTCTCGCTGATGCTGCGTGGAAGGCTGCGGACCGAAATGCTTGATCGCTAATGTCCGAGCGGGCGAGAATGCGTCTGCGGCGACGCTGCAGTGCATCAGGACCAGCAGCACGATGAGTGCATTCGAAGCAAGGCCGATGCCCTGCATTCTGTGAGGAGCCATCTTGAGATTGCGCATCGATGTTCTCATCAATTTTAGCATCAATATAAACGTGGAGGTCAACGTGAAGGTTGATGGGTATGAGTCTGGTTCTGGGCCCGACTCTGATTATTGATCGCTGCAGTACGATCTACTCGTAGTCGTCCTTGTTCTGGCTGCCCTGGTTGTGCTGCTTACTCTTACTCTTTTGATTTTCTTTTTGTGGGTTGGGTGGTGATTGATGTTTGTCAGATGGTTGATGGGCAATGATGTGTGATGGTGTGTGATGATGGGTGGGTGATGGGTGGGTGATGGGTGATCACAGAGTTGCACAAAGACATGAACAGATGCCTCGTGGGGCGGTCAGGCCTTTGAAGAAAATGATTGCGGGACTCGTGATAATTCGTGTTTGAACTTCATGTGGAATCATCTGAGTCATTTGCCCAATCGAGAAAAGAAATGAAGGAAAGGGAGAAAACACGGAAGGACAATGACTGCTTTCCGTCTTGGCCTCACCTCTGCGGAAGACGACAACAGTGAACAACACCCGCGATGCTTGTTGGAGTTGTGGTTCTCACATGCGTCTTCATTCATCTCATTTCTGCCATTCTCATACTCGTAGGTATGTGTGCAACTTGTCATCATCCTCTGCATTGGTGGAATACGTGAAGGCAGAGCAATTGCAATGGGAATGTTCTTGATCAACTGTTTGCTGCATAGGCATGAACAGGAGCAGAGCAGAGTACTGCTATGTGCTGGAGTGGTGCCATCTTCTGCAGAGCACCCAACTTGCTGCTCTCGAGGAAGTACGAGTCTGTCCTCTGGAGCAACCTGCACGAGCTACGAGTATGATATGTCACAGTGCTCCATCTCTCGCACTCGCTCATTCCCTCACTCGCCCTTCATCCTTCCTGCATTTCATCTCACAATCACTCGCACTTTCTTACTCACGGATTCGCACAAAGACGACAACAAGCACTGCATCAATCAGATTCAGCAATAGGAACGGAAAAGGAAGAGCGATCTCAAACGCAAGAACAAGCATACACTACTGGAAGATGTCTCTCAAATCCACATGGCCATACGCTGCGTTCGGTCTCGTACTGAGCGCTTATGCAATTTACGTGGAGCACAAGATGGCTCACAAGCCAGACGATGAGGAATTCTCGGCTCTTTGTGACATTGATCAGATCGGCGCGAGCTGCAGGTACGCCAGCGTTCGTCTTTTTGTCATTTGCAAGCACTGGAGCGTTCATTTGAATGAGGATGTATGCAACTGATCTCCCTGTGATCTGGCGTGCGACTATCCCAACCTCACACATCCCCCGCCTACCCCGCATTCGTCATGGACCACACACAAATCACTGCAGCAACGTGTTCCAATTGCCAGAAGGAAGGATGCTGTCGTACTTCGGCCTCGTTCCCGAGGGTTCGCTGCTGGACGTGCCGAACGCGATGATCGGGGCAACGTACTACATCTTCTGGCTGTTCATCCTGCCGTCCCTGCCCGTCCAGCTGACCCTGCTGGCAGCCAGCTTGGCCATGTCCTCCTCCATCTTTCTGGCCACAAAGCTGGTGATCTTGGGAGAGTTGTGCGTGCTGTGCTGGTCGACGCACCTCATCAACAGCCGGCTGATATTCAGCGCCTACCAAACCTTCAAGAAGTCCACGCAGCCGAAGAAGCCACAGCTGAAACAGGTTTGAGCAAACTACTCTCCGGAGAGAGAATGGCACTCCACATACATATCACATATTACATAATAGAACGTGGGCCAGGCTTGGGCACAATATAGGAGTCTGGCGGCTCATGCCATTGCCAGACCATTGGGTGCAAGCAAGAAGGGAGCCATGTACATAGGTACACGGATGGTACACTAGCATGTGGCATGATGCTTCACTTGACGCCAAGGGGTCACACACACATACACACACTCTCTCTGATCCGCTTTACTTTTGTATTGGCGCTCCATTCAAGATGAGATAAAAGAAACACTGAAAGAGAAGATCCATGCCGAACCATGTGCGGTTTAGTACCGTTTCTGTCTGGCCTCCACTCAAAGTTGATGTATCTGTTCTGCTTCGATTGTTGCATGGATCTGGCGCATCTCTCGAGAGTGTCACTCGTTCCGTCCAATGGTCGAGACTTCCGGGGCACTCAACTTCACATCACTCTGCTTCTTCATTCATATTCTGTTTCATCACACTATGTTGCATTCAACGCCCTGCGGCCGACCCACTGACCAGCGTACGTTTCATCAATTCTTCAATTGTTCATCTCTCTGTCAATGAAGGAATGCGTAGCTCGTAAGTGATCGGTGAATCTCCATGTTGTCCAGAGAGATCCATACCAACGTTGTTCGATGTACCTGTTCTGAAGAGGAGGCAGCGACATGAGTTGTACATGATGGGAAGACTGTTGCTCTAAGACTTCTTCTCTTCGTCTTCCTTGGTAACGATGTCAGTGGATTCCTCAGGCTCCTCAGGCTCGAACCAAGGTGCCTCACCGGCCTCCTCCGGGTCAACACCCAGCCTCCGGGCCTGCCATTGTCCGGTGACCGAGGCTGGAGTGAGGAAGGTCCAGCCTCGCACGCTGCCCTGCAGGTAGTAGTAGTCATCCACCACGCACGCCCAAATGTTCTTCCCCCACAGCTTCTCCTTGCTGATGCTGATGAATTGCGATGCCACATCGAAGGCCCATGTGCCTTGCGAGCCGTCGCCCCAGATGGCGATGTTCTTGCCATCCTTGTCCGCGGCCAACCGCACCCACGTCTCCTTCACCTTCTGGTTCTGAACGTTCTCGCCTTGGACGGTTCCCACGGCCCATTCGGATCCACGGAACTCCGCTTCCGACAGGACATCGTACTCGATGTACTCAAATTCATCGTCGTCATCGTTGTTGTCGTTGTTGTCCTTCTCGTTGTTGTCGTTGTCCTTCTCGTTGTCATCGTTGTCTTTCTCGTTGTCCTTCTCGTTGTCATCGTTGTCTTTCTCGTTGTCCTTCTCTTGAACTTTGACTGTGTCGGCCGCCGCTTGGATGCTTTCCTTGCCATTCTCTGGTGTCGATTCCTGCACGGGGGGAGTCGCGAACAGCATGGTTGCTGTCTGCCGGTTTGTCTGTCTTGCGCTATCGCAACGCATCATGGTGGTGGATGGCACGGTCCAGGCCTCGCATGTGGATGCTGCCAACGCAGCGCTGACGACGACGATGGCCGCCAGGAAGGTGCGTGATATCGTGGACATGATTGTGAAAGGTGCTTTGGGTTGCTTGCTTTGTGGTGCGTCGTGTTATGGCAAAGGGAGATGCGAGGCAGTTGCTCTGTGCTGCTGTTGTTATTTACTCTCGAGTAATGTGGCTGTGGTGAGGATGTGAGATCTGGGTGAGCAACCAGTGAGGATGAAGCAACGGTACATGCCGTTCGGGAGCGGCACAGAGAGGAGAAGTGTAAAAGATCGCGCTCTCTTCGTTGGCTGTTGTCCTTGATGTGGATGACAAAGGTGTCATCAACGGAGACCGCGCAAAACGAAGTGTTGGTGCTCTTGCCACCACAGTGACGTCACAAGACGCTTCCACCTGGAAGGCCTGGTCGGCCTCGACAAGAATACGCAGAGTAGGCTGTACAACCTTGAGAATAGATACGCGGAAGTCAAGACAACAAACAACCTGATACTCTCCGCACTCCACTCTTTGGCATCATCAACAAGTGCATTTGTCCTTGTCTCTCTCTCTCTCTCTCTCTCTCTCTCTCTGAACAGACTAATCAATGCGATTTTTAATTCGTACTCTGTATATTCTCCTGTACGCTTCATGATATCACTCACTGTTGTTCATTGCACCATTAGAGAATCAGAGTTGGTGCCATGCGGAAGTACGATCTCCAAGATTGATAACGTTCAAGAGCGAAAGATTGTCTTCATATCTCTGTGGCATGAATAAGCTTGCGCGCGGGTGCGGCGTACGCATGAGATTGATGCTCTTCCGCACATCCAACACTCTGTGTATCGTTGCTTATCATTCATCTGATTCCGTCCCATGGCATGCACCAGCACACTGCTCTCCTCTACTCTACTCTACTCTACTCTACGCTTCATAGCCTTGGCCAACACAAGAATGAAGTGTTTGTGGCGTCTTCGGACGACGGACAGACTCCTTCCCACCCAACCATTGCGGATCTGAATCTTCGTCATCCCGAACACAACACCGCACACCGAAGCACAGTGGCACGACGCACACGTTTGCGCGAAGAGCACAAGCAAACGTATCACGACTTCGCAACCAAAACGTGGTACAGAACAAGCCGCAGACAAAAGACCAAGAACGGAAGACCAAAGACGGAAGTCACGCTGCGTCTCCCCAAATTGCGACAACCTCACAAAGAACGGATACAGACCAAATCCAATCCAGCAACAGCAGCAGCAGTAGCAACGAATTAGAACGATTATACCCAAGATGGCACCAACCTACAAGCTCTTCGCACCGGCCGGATCCTTCCGCGCCTTCGCTCCCCTCATCGCCGCCGAGTACAACGGCGTCAATGTCGAGGTCGAGACCGAGGGCGTCGCCGCCGCCGCCAAGGCCATGTCCCCAACCGGCAAGGCCCCGCTGCTCCAGACCCCACAGGGGGCCATCTTCAGCTCCGCCGCCATGGCCCGCTTCATCGCCAGCCTGCGCCGCGACACTGGATTGATGGGAACCACCGTCCAGGACTCCGCCACCATCGACTCCTGGATGGACTGGACCGCCCAGGACGTCGAGCTCCCAGCTTGCGTCTGGTGGTACCCAGTTGCTGGATACATGCCAGCCGATGCCGCTGCGTAAGTCGCCCTTTCCCTTCCTTCCTCCCTCTTCCTTCTTCTTCCTTCTTGTCGGTACTGTGCCATCATTTATCTGCCACGCTGGTGGAATGCCGATAGGCAGCGTGAATCTGCGATGTCGGTGTACCATATGCTCTCCTTCATGTCGACAACTAGCATTTAGGGGCCTGTCATGGGTTCGAACAAGCCAGAGCACATCACAACGTCTGCAATGAACGAGTTCAGAATGCTTTCTCTCCAATTCATTCCTCGCCCTACCGAACACAATCTGACATCTGTTTTCCTTTGCCTTGCTTTCTTCTCCACAATGCCACATCGCATCCGCACTGCATGGACATCCACACACACACGCACACCCATCCCAACAAAACGATGGACATGTACGCGTCATCTAATCTATTGCATATTGCCAACAACATCTGCAGCACCAAGAAGGCCCAGGCTGACCTCGGTGCCGCCCTTGCAACCCTGCAGAAGTATCTCCAGGACAAGACCTACCTTGTCGGACACCAGATCACCCTCGCCGACATCGTCCTTGCCTGCACCCTCCTCTACCCATTCAAGCTCGTCTGCGACAAGGCATTCCTCAAGCCATATGGCAACGTCGTGAGATGGTTCACCACCTGCGTCAACCAGCCAGAATTCGCCGCCGTCGTTGGAAAGGTCGAGATGTGCAAGAAGTCCCTCGCCGGTGCTGCCGGTGGCAAGGGAGGCGACAAGAAGGGAGGAAAGAAGGAGAAGAAGGCCGCCGCCCCAGCTCCTGCCCCAGCCAAGAAGACCGAGCACCCATACAAGATCATGGACAAGGCCGCCCCATCCGCCTTCAACATGGACGCGTGGAAGAAGCAGTACTCCAACGCCAAGACCTACGACGATGCCATGGCCTACTTCTGGGAGAAGTTCGACCAGGAGGGCTGGGCTTTGTGGCTCCAGACTTACAACTACAACGAAGACAACAAGCGCATCTTCATGACCGCCAACGCCGTCGGAGGATTCGTCCAGCGTACCGACGAGATCCGACGATGGGCCTTCGGTGTCATCGACGTCCTCGGAACTGAAGAGACCAAGCTTGAGATCAAGGGAATCTGGTTGCTCCGCGGAGACACCGTCGAGCACATGATCAATGCTAACGATGATGCCAACTGGTACACATGGACCAAGCTCGCCGGAAAGGGACTTCCAGTCACCGACGAGGTCAAGGCCAAGGTCAAGGCTTACTGGACCGAGGAGAACGAGCTCGAAGGCCTCCCAATCCAGGACAGCAAGGTCTTCAAGTAAGCGTCGTATCGTGATGACGCCCTCGGCCTTCCAACGGATCACATGCCGCACCGCACTTAGTTGTACCATGAAAGAGTAGAATGACATGACGTTATCAAACTCCTCCGTGCACACTTCATTGGACTGAACTTCTAATTTGTACAAGTACGATTGTCGGTATGGCGCAAGTGTGCACATGAAAGCACTGTGATGAATCGGTCAAACAAAAGAGTAGAGCGTCGCTGCCACGCAGCGCTGAGGACGATGGGTGCCAAGATCAGTCCATTTGCCTCTCGCTTCGTATCGTAGATAGTGTTTGGGGAGCTCGTGGAGAATCGGACACAAATTGCAAATGGATGTCGTCCATCCATTGTCCGCTGATTAGTCGAACGGATCGATTAGTTTGAAATTCAAATTTTGTGGGTGTGTGTGTGTTTGGGAGCAACACGACGCGAGGAACAAAGACGACGCCAAAGGCAACACGACGGAGAGATCCTCCCTCTCCGGAACCATTATCACACAAGCCAAGCTACTTGTGCTACGACTATCCAAACCCCCTCTCACAACATCTCCTCAGAAACCGATAACCATCCTCTTGCCGCCACACAACCTCACAAGCATCACAAACGCAAAGCACAAACGCAAAGAATAAACACAAAGCATAAACAGAACAGAAAACAACAACAATCATGAGTGCCGAAGAAGTCGCCAAAGCGTTCGTCCAACACTTCTACCAGGCCTTCGACACCAATGTCGACAGTCTCGCGGGTTTGTTCGTAAGTGCATTGCCCTTGGCATCAGCATCTTCGTACACGGCATCCGTGTTGTCTGTGTTGGTGCTTGTCTCATCACGATGTGCGTGCTTCGGCGTCTGCACCCTCTTCGCAATGAGACAAGCTGCGGCTGGCGACCATGGCAATGGTGTGGTTCGTACCCCATGGAGTCACATTTGCGCGATTTGTTTCTGACCAACCTTTTTCCACCGCTGCATTGGAATCTGTGATTGCCGTGCCGTGCATCCTGGTGCTTACTCGTGCGTTGAACTCAACTCAACACAATTCTACCCAATTGCACCGTCCTTATTTGGACAACCCCAACCCTACTCGTGCATGGAATAAAAAATGCAACCACAGAACCCAACATCCATGATGACGTTCGAAGGTCAGCAGTTTCAGGGACCACAGAACATCATTGGGAAGTTCAAGACCATCGGGCCGGTCAAGCACACCGTCAAGTCCATGGATGTGCAGCCCGGAAATACGGGCGAGAGCTTGGTCATCTTCGTCACCGGAAGCATCCAGATCGGAGGTGACAATCCGCTTCACTTCTGCGAGTTCTTCTGCTTGGTATCCACTGGTCCGGGCCAGTACTATGTGCACAACGATGTCTTCCGACTGAATTACGGGCTGTAATTCGATCCATCCACCGTCGCGTCCCATCATGCTCGTGTCGCTTCCTCCGGTTCCTTTCGGATCGTTGATGCTGACTACTGCGCGCCACGAATATTCGACAGGAATCACCTCTGGCTTGAGTGGACGCCTGGCCAGCAAAATTACTCGGTCGTTGTACTTGGATTGGATTGGCTTGGCTTGGGTTGGGTAGCATTCGCTCAATGGGCTTCGAAGGCCCTGCACTCACAGCGTCCAAGATCATCAGAATCCTGAATTTGGGGATGGCGATGAATACGATGATGACGGCAACCACGATGACAATGAGGACAGCGAGGACAGTTATGACAGTGATGAGAATAACTACGACAACCTGCAGCCGAGGGGTTCGAATGGATGCTCCGATTGCGGAGCCGATGAAGTAGCCGCTGCAAACGCACCGTGGTTTGTGCACTCTTTTGCGCAACTGTCAGAGCACAGCGTCAGAACCACCTGCTCTGCTGCGTTCCGCAATTGGGTTCAGAACTGCAACGGTTCCAGCTGAAGCTCCAAGTTCATCAAGCATCGTTCGTCCACCACTGGCGCAAACCATCTTCCTCGAATGTAATAGAAATAGCATAGTCTATGATGTCATACCAATAGCCAATCAAAACTCATCATCATGATCGTCGCACAGCTCGCTCAACAAGCACTTGAAATGAATCGCACACTCGCGATGTCACAACATGTCAAGACGAATACATGAACAATGAGGGGTGCGTGTTGGACTGCGCCCATTTACGAACGCAACATGTATAGTACATGCTCGTCGCAGACAGCACGCAGTGCACAAATCAACCATTCGACAGAAAGCGAGGCACACGATGACAAAGATGCTTGCCCATGTAGTGTATTATACTACTATAATATTTGTAGTGCACCTGTTTCCATTCATCCTTGTGTTCTCCTTGTTGCGCTGAGGTCCAACTGCTTTCGTTCATCTGACCTGGATTGGACTTAAGATCGTTAAAGTACCATCCCGTCCTATGCTGTGCTGCTGTATTGTATTCGCACGTGAGAGTAGGGTGGGGGCGAATGCTATCAAGTACACTCAGAGTCGAGTATTCGTCTCGCGTACTCGTGCAGTTGTGTGAATGCTGCGCTGACGCGCATCCGCTCACTCTTGTCTGCGTGTCCCACATCGTGTGAATGCGGTGGAGTCGCTGACCGTTCGCCTGCATGGAGGATGGTGATCATGATGTTTAATCCTTGCTCTTTTTCTTCTTGTTTGGACGGTATTCTGCAATGACCACGGCGTGATCTCTCTCATACGGTTCTAATGTGAGCTGTTCCAGTGGCTTGAAGTTCTCTGACTGCAGCTTGCTGACTTCTCTTCTGAAGACGGCCTCGGGCGCCGCCGTCGAGTCGATACAGCTAGCCTTGATAGCGATGACCGCGTGTCCCCCGTTGCGCAGGAAGTGATGCGAGTTGAGCGCGACGATACGCGCCTGATCGGGCTGCGCGACATCGGCAAAGACAGTGTCGACCATGCCGATGAGCATTCTGTATTTGAGGGGATGTCTGGCATCCTCGATGATGGGGATGATGTTCGTTCTCATCTTGGCCACGCCAAGCAGGTCGCGACCCGGTCTGTGCGAGAATTCGACCGCGTAGACGGCGCCCTTTGGTCCGACGATGTCGGAAACGTGGGACACCGAGGTTCCAGCAGCCGCACCGATGTAGAGGACCTTGGATCCTGGCTTGATCCAGATGTTATCAACACCACCGAGCACGGCGGCAGCGACTGTACCATGGTGGTTTGATTGGTGGAGAATGGTAATTGCGAATGTCATCGGATGCAATGGCAATAGATGATCACAATGAAGTTAGCATGATGCCACGAGCATGATTTCACATGGACGAACGCAGCGTTGCAATCCAACGACCATCGAATCGAGGCAACGCAGTGGTGACACCATGATGATACTAATGATGTGTAGTGGATTGGTGTCATAGAGTAGAGCAGAATACAGTGCTCCATTGAGTTTCATAACACCTGAACACCATGTCATCATCAATCAGGTGACGGCCTCTGTCATCATTGCAGACATTGGCAATGACATTGACATTGTGCAAGCACAAACATCGTGGGCAAATGAGGCGATGGCAATGGCGCAGTGCGACGCTAGGCAACACTCACTCTTGGATCGGAAAGGATTCCAGACACGGTATTCCACTTTTGGTGCAACCTCGCCTGGCGTGACGACTGGTCCATCGACGCTGATGCGCTTCTCGCCATAGACTGCAACTCCGGGGGTGGTGTTGAGCGTGACCAAGGCATCCTCCTTTCCACGGGCAACGAAAATTCCCTGATGGCGATGCGGCTCGACGATGACCTTGGTGCCACCCTTCATGCCGCCGCGTCCTCCTCTTCCGCCACCACGGCCACCTCCACGGCCAAATCCACCTCCGCGTCCCCCGCGGCCACCTCGACCGCCGCCTCTTCCACCACCGCGACCACCAAATCCGCCACGGCCGCCTCCGAATCCACCTCCGCGCCCACCGCGGCCTCCACGACCTCCGCCACTGCAGTTGTAGCGATCGTGAATTGCATCAACGCACATTGAATGGGAGCGTATCGAATGGGAGAGACAAAAATACGTAATTGGAAGCAAAAGCGATGCCGGACAACGTTCAAGTGAGTTGATAGCCACCACAATCACAGTTCAATCTCATGTGCAGTATGGTGCTGTTTTGCCATGTCATGTCACACCGTGGCCTGCTGGATCATCTCCTGCCGTTTGATGCAACCGGTTTCGATTGGATGCCTCAATGGGAATGGATTCATGACGGGAGACAGAAGCAGGGTTGATCCAGCCAGTATGGCAGTATGAATCCAGCTGAACTGGACTGATAGATGTACGATTGAGAATACATGCCGTGCCGTGACATTCCATGACATTCCATGCCACGACATGACATCAGATGGCCTCCTCCGCACTGATTTGCACTGACCGTCCGAATCCTCCACGGCCGCCACCGCCACCGCGACCGCGTCCTCCTCTGCCTCTTCCGCTCATTGTTGGTTTTTGATGTTTGTCGGTGGTTGTCCTTCTGGCTTCAATCGATCTGTCTGCTGTTATGCGAGTACGAGCGTGCTTGTGTGGATACCTTCCAGCAGAGATGCGCCTGTGCTTGCGTTTGTGATTGCGCTGTCCTCAGTGCACTGATATCACGAGTATACTCAATGACAACGATCCGCTTTGATGCAAGTCAATCTGCAGCAGCTCCTTCCGATGATTTCTGAGAAGTCTGTTGATGTGCTGTGTTGCCAACTTGTTGGGATGCTGAGATGGTGGATCAGCTGCTTGGTTGGTTGGTTGGTTGGTTGGCTGGCCGACTTGTTGCCTCCTGTTGTGCCGATCCATGTCTCTGCGCCGCCATCAACCAGCCAAGCGAGACAGCGATCAAGGAGGCAATCATGGTCAATCCAGACAACAAATCGAGAACAGATCGCCATCATTTTGCTTGGTTGGTCGTTGATCGAGCCCTCGAGATTTTGGATGGGAATCGACGCACGACACACGGACGCTGGATCCCGGCGAAATCCACGTTTCCGACACGTTCGACCACGACCAAACACATGATGTGGGATTGGATTCTGTGCGAAACTCGCCTGGCTCAGTTTTCGTAGAGGCATCGTGATGGCTCACCACGATGGCTCGCAATACCAACGAAAGCCAATCGCCTCCTTTCCGACGCCGTCTTATCGCCTTTCTTGAACAGAGACAGCACTCAAGTGGCCGTGTAGAGAGTACAGAGTAGAGAGTCGAGCAGTATGGTTGCGAAAGCCATCATCATCACCATAATGACGATGATCATCGCGCTGATGTGCTCTACTGGCGTCGACGCTTGGGCGGCATCAATCCGCGCTACCAATACAAATGCTGCAACAGATGCAACAGATGCAACAGGCGCGATACACGCGTTGGATGTCAGAGGCATCAGGGAGGTCAAGGGCGCGGGTGGAGATATTGCCAAGATGCAGAGAAGGCAGTTCTTGACCAGCGTGGCTGCTTCGGCTGCCGGATGCTGCCTGCTGATGCCCCAGCCAAGCTCTGCGGCCACAGCGACGTCAGCGGCGGAAGCCATTCGAAGATCGGCGGCCAGCCTCCCCAATTACGGCCAGACGGACGTCTTCTACCCCAGCTCGGTCGTCGGATCCTGGAGGGCCACGCGCCAGGTTGAGTTCGCCGCCAGCGGAAAGTCCTTCGTGCTCCACTACCCCTTCCGTTTCATCCAATCCATTGAGGACAACGCCGTCGTGGCCGATCGCGGCATCAACCAGCTGGAGCTCGAGCAGGCCCTCATCCGGACCGTCACGGGACGTCCCGACGAGCAGCCGGTGCGGTCCTCCACCTGGGAGGTCACCAACCCCAACGATCTCAAGCTCGTCCTCTCCGATGGCTCCATCAAGGACATCAAGGTCACAAAGCGGGCCACAGAGAAGACGGACGTCACCGTCTCGTCCTCCGAGTTCCAGCGCATCACGCAGGAGAGTGCGGCGCGTGGCATTCCCACCATCTCGGCGCGTCGCATCGTCACCAAATGGAAGATCCTCGATGACAGCACGATGGAGGGTTTGGAGATCGTCTACGATGTGGGAGGTGGCGATCCTCTGGCGGGAGCGCAGATATCCTCGCAGCCGACGGTGCTTTCCAAGTCCAGAATATCGCTCACCAGATGACAGCGGATCAGCTCTTTACAAGCATTCGCACGAGTACGTCCTGGGAATGGGACTCTGCATGAGTACGGTTTTGACGTTCGAATATCTCAGAACTCTCGAGGAGTGAGAGGCATGATCGAGAACATATTCCGGATCAAACAGAGTGGGTTTGAGCGTCGCATGTGATGATCGAAGAGGTTATGTGTCCCCGTACCCTCCTCGCGCCTCATCATGTCTTCCTCTGGAACATCAGATGACACGCATTATACGAGTGCTCTCTGTTGTTGTTTTTACCCAAGCAAAAAGAAGGTTCCTCGATTGAGTTACTGTCAATGTCTGCAAAAGTACAGATACTGCGACACTCGAGACTTCTCTATGCCAATGGCGCAAACTAATAAATTATGGTAGAGTGATCGAATAAAATGGAACACTCGATGATAGTCCAAGAGGCAAGTAGTGATAGTACTACTCTGTACAGCTGCACCTGCTTCAATCGTCAAAGAGATCGTGGTGGTCCGGATCCGACAAGGACCCGTTGGAGGACATGCCCACCGGAACTGCCACCTTCGTCGTCGATTTCAGGTCTGGCAGATCCACCAGATCGGGATCCCTTGTGAACCGTTCCGGAATATCGTGATCGGCCTGCAACGGCAGCTCGTCGATGAAAGATTCTACCGACGCCTCAGAGCCAGACGTCATGCGCCTCAGCTTGCCGGATGATAGGCGGCGCAGCTCAACGTCGCCAAGGCTGCTGTTGGCGGGGCTGGACATGGGGACGGGCGAAGCACCACGCTGTCCGCCGTTTCCATTTAAGCTGGGCAATCCGAGCCCGTGTTGTAGCTGGTTGCTCAGCACTGCCATTCCGTGGTCGGAGTGCCCATCCTCAAATCGGCTGATGGGGGACACCGTTGTCCTCCTACCGCCCATGCTCAGCGGGATCGCGTCTTCGCCGAATTGGAACAGGATCTTCTCCTCGTCTTCGAACATGTCTTCGCTCTCGTCCCCTTCCGCGCTTTTCGGCTGAAAGTACCAGCGCTGGTACCTCCAAAGCGTCTGGTTGATGCGGCATCCCATCTGCTGCAGGAGAATCACAAAGCCCAGGAGGACGGCTCCAAGCACGAACAGCGCTAGCACCCAGTCCACGGCATCCACCGTCCCGACCGCATCCTTGTGGCTCTTCGATGGACCGAATTTCTGCTCCACCTGCACGACGTCGATGAATGGGGACGTCAGATTGAGCCTGTAGTAATCGTTGCCATTCTTGTACAGGAAGCCGATGGAGGATATGCTGCCATTCTGACCAATCTCTGACAGCTGGTACTTTGATTCTGAGAAGCAGGTGGCCACGATGGAAGCCATAGTCTTCCCATCACCACCCAGCAGCCCTTCCATGGCGGCTTGCGCTGCGACTTCTCGAGCGGCGTCGGCAGCTGCCAGTGCAGCATCCGCTGTTTTCATCTCTCCCTCCGTGTGTGCCGATTGCTTGGCCTCCTGGGCATTAATCTCTGCCTCGTCTGCCTTCTCATGAGCTTTCTTGACACGCTGTCCGCTAGTGGTGCCATCCTTGCCTTCTGATGGAGCTGGCGACGGTGCCGCGCTCGACTTCGGAGGCTCGTCTTCATCCTCATCGGTATCCATATCTATATTCACGTTTGCGTCTGAGTCCGCGTTTTCATTTGCATCCTCGTTTGTTTTTTGGCCCAAGTCTTCATCATTGTCGATGCTGGTGTCAAGATTGCTGTTGATGCCAACGTCTGTATCAGGATCATTTCCATCGAGATCATTGCCATTGTCACCGCTAGCATGCTTCCTGTTCTCACCGTCTGCGTCCCCTCGAATGCTGCTCTCACCATCGTCGCCATCTCCATCACCAATGTCAGGACTATTTGCTTCGCTGGGTTCGTCAAGACTTTTATTGCTGTTGCTGGATTGATCGTTGCCAAGTTCCGCCTGCTCCATGCCATCTTTCTGGGAGATCCGGTGTGACGAAGTTGGAATGTCAGAATTGTCCTTCGTTTGGATGGTGATGCCTCCAGCCTCATCCAGATGCCGACGCCACCTTCTCTGACGATACCGGCCTCCTCCATCTCCTTGTGCTGGATTGTCCACAGCATTGTCAATGTTGCTTGGTGAGTTAGTGGGAATCGCCGGTTCGCCAGTGCCTTGCTCATTGCCATCATTTTGGTCATCATTCACATTCTGATTCTGATTGGTGCTACCATCACTGCCAGCATTGGGCATGGCTGATGGTAGCGACGATCGTGACGACGACGACGGCGTTGAGGATGATGAGTGTGGAGATTGCGTCGGTGCAATGGCAGCAGGAGAGATGGGCGAAGAGGTTGGTGATCCAACTTGCTGCGATTGCAGCTGGGTCGGCGTTGCTGTTGGTGCCAGGAGCATGGAAGGGTGGGTCGGCATTGTGGTAGGAAACAGTGACGGGTGCTGCGACGGTACGACAGTCGGCTGCGGCGAGAGTGTAGGTGTCGTGGTCGGGTTGTAGCGTGAGTAATCTCCGGTTGCGATTGCATCTACACATTGGTACAGGTGCTCATAGAAATAGGCGGCATCCTGCGTGACCTTGGGTTCATGCGGGACCTTGGTGATGCTGTTGACCCACAATCTTGTCTCGTACGTCGGCGGGTTGAGTATGGGTTCCACCTCGACGCCGAGATCGGAAAGGTGCCTCCACATGTAATGCGTGAAGTCCGAGCTGGACGACGGTGCCATCCTCCTCCTGCCATTGCTCGCCGAATAGACTGCGAAGGGTTGGTACCGACGCTTGCCGACCGTGTATTCCAACGCCTCCATGAGGATCTTGTTGAGCACCGTCCCGGTCATGCTCGCCATGTAGTACGCGCCCTTGTACTTGCTGGAGGAGATCTGCGTCGTGTAGTAGACGGTTCCGATGTTCTCCCACGACACGCGAGGTATCTGATCGTCGAGTTGGACGTAGGGCATGGAGTCCTCCTCCAGTGTGGATCCAAGGCGTTGCGGCCCATACTCCAGCGTGATCTCCAGCGGTTCCTTGTCATGATTCGACGCGGCGCCCGGCGGTCTGTACCTGAAGCCCAGGGCCATCTTCTTGACCTTGATGGCCGAATTGGCAACTCCATGCAACGAAGTCTCGCGGATGAGGGTGTAGCATTCGACGACATCGCTGGCATCCAGGGTGTTGACGAGCAGCGGGATGGTGGCCTTTGTCAGTGCGCGCGGCATGTCGCTGGAAGGCGCAGATGACTGTCCTTCCTCGTTGTTCTGATGCTGACGCTGTTGCTGCGTGGCCTCCTTCTTCTTTGCTGCGCTGGAAGATTCATGAAAGGGTCCGGGGTTGCCGTGATCCGAAGTCCCCACTTCCATGTGCCTTTCTATCTCCCTTTCTCTGGTCATCACGGTCGCCATGGTCGTCATTGTTCGCACCTGAAAGTGCGTGCTCGAGATGGTTTCGCTGAGCTCTGATGTGCTCTGATGTTCTCTGACGTATAATAGTATATCATGTAATGGATCGTTCTCTGGTGCGAGGCTATCGAAATGGCTGCGGATATCTGTACGAGTATGGTGTATGGCTGAGCAAGGAGAGCGTGAATAGCAACCACTCTGGAGAGGCGCAATGGCGATACGCAGTAGCTGTGCTGGTCTGATGACCTTGCTCCTCGCAGGCAGTTGGTGCGCCTTTCTCGTATTATATTATACTCGGATACACTCGTATGCAGAGCAGAGTATAGTGGGGCACCGTTCTTGGATGGTTGGCTTGATCAGTAGTATCACTTTGCAAGGATGCGGATGTTCGCAGGCGACAACTGCAGCATCCCAGGCTGGTCTCTGCGTACCAATGCTATAGAATGCTATTGCTAGTTGGCTGTGGTGTGTGGTGTGTAGTATGGAACGCGTTGCAATTCGTTTCGATCGGTTGCTTTGGACGACGAGTTGCTCATACGATAGTGTTGGTATTGTTGATGTCGCTATTGCTCATTGTCCATGTTTTGCCTCCGCTCTCTTGTGTTGTTTCTTCCTTTGATCCGTTCACCGTTGGTTGTTGTTGTTGTTGGTGGTGGTGGTGGTGGGACAAAGCCACACAAAGAGAGGCACAGAGAGAGAGCAAAGCAAAGACGATTTGTGACATTTTGCTGTCCGAAGCGGCGCATTGGTCGAATTATTCGACATCTTCGACGAAAAATGCCAATTATTTTGGTTTTTTGTTCTGTTCTGTCTAGCTCTTAGACTATTCCGACGGACGACCAAGCAAAAGTGGAGAGTGGCTTGTGGAACATAATAATAGATCATACTCCACACTCGTGAGCGCAAGCACGCAAGTGGGCCCAACATGACTGGATGCGGCTCGTTCCAAGATTATTTGACGAACGCAATCAATGAGGAGTCGGGATCGGTACTCGAACATTCCACCTATTCTACACGTCGAGGGGCTGTGTAGACGGACGAAAGAGCACAGCAATTGGAATTGCAACTGCCATTTCTCTATTTCTTAGCTGCGCTGACTGCCTCCGCTTCGAAGTCCTTGAGATCCTGCTGGAGGGTGTCGTAGGCCTGCTCGGCCTCCGGAAGCTGCTGCGAGAAGAAGAGCTTCTGGGCCTTGACGCTGTTGATGGCGTTTCCGCGCAGCTTGGTGGCCTGGGCGGCGATCTGCTTCTCCGTCTGCAATGCGACGTTGCCGGCGAACTTCTCCCTCAGGATGACCCTCTCGTTCTTGTCCAGCAACCGGCACGTGTTGTCCGTCAGCTCGAAGTCCTTGTCGAAGTCGTACCCGATCTTGGCCGCGGCGGCGCGCATGCGGGGCAGCAGGGATTGCGGCATGGCCGAATCCCTTGTGTAGACCACGACGCCGCCGTATCCATCCCACGCGTCGTTGGAGCCCCTGTAGTAGACGAAGGCGAAGGGTGGCACGCCGTCCTTGTTGTCATCGTACTCGTAATCCACGATGTACCAGTCGTCCTTGTAATGCAGGTACTCGTTGTCGTGGTTGACCAGGTGCGCCGGGTGCTCCGGATCCTGCACGAACTGCTGCAGGGCGTCGCGCGTGAAGAACTCACCATCCGGCTCCTCCACTCGCCAGTTGAGCTGTCCGTAGAAGCGTCCCGGCGAGGTCTCCGTGAAGAAGTGGACCTGGCATGGGAAGATGTCGAAGAGCTTGTTCTGCCCGGCGGTGATGTACCACTTGCCGTTCCAGAGCTTGGTGTCGAATTTCTGCACGAAGGTGTTGGGGTCGAGGTCGGGGTAGAGGCCCTCGTCGGCCTTCTGGGGCACGCAGTTCATCTCGGACACGACGCACTTGTTGAATTCGCCGACGACCGCGTTGTCGAAGAGGTCTCCGCATTGGATCTGGCAGCCGATCTCGTCCTCCTTGCCGTTGCACGTGTTGATGCAAACCACGTTGGCCAGGCACTTGGGGTTCGCAATGCACTTGGCCAGCGGGATCTGGCACTTCTGGAACAGGCACTTGACGATGGCACCGGAGTCAGCTGCCATGGCAGGGGCAGGATCGACGAACATGGTGCCAACGGAGATGCCCAATGCCAGGATGGTGGATTTGAGCACGTTCTGGGGCTTCAGGAGCTGCGCCAGGATCGATGATTCCTTTCCATCGTGTCCGTTGGCAGCTGATAATGATGTGGACGTGGACGTGGGCGTGGATGTGAGTGAGAGCAAAGCCTTCACATCAGCGGCGTTGAATGATGCTGATGTTGTAGCTGTTGATGGTGCGTGCGATGGGGTCTTTTGTGGCCACGCTCCCTTCTGGTTTGGAACGAATGCCGATGCCGACGTTGCCGACAATCCAACCAGGATGGCCGCTGTGGTGATGCCTCCGAATCTCATCTTTTCTGTCTCCTCCAGCAAGTACTAATTGGAATCGTCTGTTGGTGCTCTTCTTTTATGTTGGTTCTGATGATGGATCAACGCAATACATACAATGCAATGCAATACAATGCGATCTATGACAGAAGGATGTTACTTGCACAGTTCTTCGTCTTCGGGTATGGTGGGATAAGTTCTGAAGTATGGGCAAAGGCAAAGGTGAAGGTTGAGTCAAAGATCTTTGGACCACGATTCTGGCTGAAGGCTTGACTCGTACGTCTCTGTCTTCCAAATGATCGCTGATGTGGTTGTGATTGTGATTGTGATTGCGGCTGCGGCTGCGGCTGCGACTGCGACTGTGACGATTGTCGGCAACACCTCCCAAAGATGTCAGGAACTCTGCCTTCTTCGCGGATCCTGCAACATCACATCGGATTTCCTTTGGTTTGTTTTGGCTGATTTCTTTCGATTGCGTGCTTGATGCGTTTCCATCACATGATGACGTAGATGATGGAGAAGGCAGTGATGGACTCATTCGACCAAGATGAGTGTCTCATATTGGGCACTCATGACGTCATGTCCGTCTTCGTTAAGTACATGTCGCAAAGTCTGTCCACATCATTCCGTCGTGACTCCGACGAGTGCGTCACGAAGGAACAACAACACGCACACGCAAGATACGATGCGTTGTCTTGTCACACAAACTCGCCACGTACGAAAAACGAACCACGCTCTCCCCTGGACGTGGTAACGAAACCAGCACCCCACCTGTTTGCTTCGCTGTCATTGTGGTTGTGGTGTTGTGTTTGTGGCTGCCGGCGGTTCATTGTTATCGTGGCGTGAAGCAGAGCTGGTGCGAGAGGACTGGTGTGTTTCGGTTGTTAACGTTCCTCATTCCTGTTGTTGGGGAGGAGTTGGGTCGCTGCTGTGTTTGTCATCGTGGTTGTTCCCATCAGCCAGCTCGCCACATCACATTTGCTTCGGGGGTTGCTGGTGTTGCGTGACAGCACAGTTGCATCCATTCAGGATTCCTCCGTAGATTCACCTTTTGTTCTCCTCTGCTTAGACACTCCTGCTTCCAATCGATTTGCGGATTGTCTCCTCGACCTTCGCGCACCATCTGCTCTGCTCTGTCTCTCTCATCATCGACACCTCTGGAGAGTAGATGGACGGGAGGTGTAACACTTCGTAACTCACAATTTCAACGAAAGCGCAGGTCTTCGTGTGGCATAATACCATACAACGCTTCGTCTGTTGGTGCATGATAAAGAGTCACACAAATACAAGAGGAGGTTTCAGGGGTTCAGTCATTCAATCATCCACTCTATCCATCCATCCATCGATCGATCGATTGATCAACTCATCCACAATTCTCGTACACATTCAACTACGAGCACAAAGAGCACCCGCTCCGTACTCACTCTTCCCATTCTGAAGTCATGAAGATGCATTTCTCCTTTGCCGCCGTTGCGGCTGCAGTCACCATGCTCGCCACTGGGTCGGATGCCTTCACCACCATGCCGGCCACAACACGGTATGTTTCCACAAGCGCCCTTAGCGACGTCGACTATAACTCGCACGAGTACGGTACCTATTAGTACACCAGCAACATTTGCACAACGACGAGCAACTCGTTTCTCAATTTGGACGGTCATTGAGAATTCTTTTCCGCTTCTCGTCACGCAGCCAGGGCATTCGCTGCAGCCTCTTCACTTCATTTCAACGCAGCCATGCCATGCCATGCTGCACTTGCCATGATCTCACACATACTCTTTCATCACATTTCATCCTTCAACGAATGAACGAACGAACGAACGCATGAACGAATTGCAGAAGCCCAGCACTGTCACATCAATCATCGCAACAGCGCTTGTCGTCATCGCTCAACATTGCCACAGTGCCACCAACGACGACGGGAGATGATGCATCCACCTACAGCGCAGAAATCACGGAGGATAACCCGCTCAGGGTCATCATCGCTGGCGCAGGAGTCGGAGGACTGGCCCTGGCCAACACGCTCTCCAAGAACCCAAAGATGGACGTGGTTGTCCTGGAGCGCACGGACCAATTCAAGCGATTCGGAGGTCCCATCCAGCTGGCCAGCAATGCTCTCAAGGTCCTGCAGGAGCTCGATCAAGAGGTCTACGATGATATCATGAAGAAATTCACCTACACCGGAGACAAGATGAACGGCATCAAGGACGGAATCCGTACGGAATGGTACGCCAAGTTCGATCTTGCCAGCCCCGCCGAGGCACGTGGAATGCCATACACCGGCGTTATCGAACGCCCGGATCTGCAGGAGATCTACCTCAAAGCGCTGCCAACGGGCACCGTCAGGAATGGCGACGGCGTGGCGTCCTACACGACGGATAAGAACGGATGCGTCGATGTCGAGTTGGAATCGGGAAAGAAGGTGCACGGGGATGTCCTCATCGGCGCGGACGGCATCTGGTCCGCCGTGCGTGCCACCATGCGCGATGCTCCAGCTCGGGGAGACGAGTCGGGAGCCACGTACTCCGGATACACCGTCTTTGCGGGAGAGCTCAACTACGATTCTCCAGACAACGGAGAGGTCGGCTACAAGGTCTACATCGGACCTGGACAGTACTTTGTGATCACGGACATCGGCAAGGGCCGATACCAATGGTACGCCTTCCTGGCGCGCCCACCCGGTTCCGTCAAGGATGAGAAGCCAGACGGATCGTCCATGTACCTGCAGGATATCTTCAAGGGATGGTCGCAGGAGATCCATGCCATCCTCACGGTCACGCAAGAGCACGAGATCGAGCAGCGCGATCTCTACGACCGTCCGCCAAGCGTTCTGAAGCCATGGACGGATGGACACGTCGCTTTGTTGGGTGACGGAATTCACGCCATGATGCCCGTAAGTGTATGAATGGGCCGTCGGTGTTGTGCAAGCGCTCTCCTTTTGGATCAATGCTTGTCCCATCGCTTGTCGTTGGACCAGGCTGGTCCAAGCGGGGTTGAAGGAAATGGGGCGTTGTCGCATGGTCATATTGGGGTCGAGTGGAGTCGAGTGGATTCGGTCGACTCCGCAGTTCAGTCAAAGTTCCGCAAGACAATTGCACCGGCTGCCTGGCTGGCTGGTCGTTGTTCCCTCGGTGGTTCCATCTGCTCGGCATACTTTTCTTCCGTGAAACTGGATCTACAGCAGCGTATGAGGATGCGTGGAGCACAGTTGACACATGACACTCAAAATGGTCGTTCTCACGCAATCATTCGTCTTGTCCATCATTTCGAATTCCCACAACACCCTTTTGCTTCTCCCACAACGGATCGTGGCACTGCACAAACGCAAACACATGTACATGTACATACACATGCACAAAACAACAAACAGAACTTGGGCCAAGGTGGTTGCCAGGCAATCGAGGATGCTTTCGTGCTGTCGGAAGAACTGGACATGGCGAAGTCGCGCACTGAAATCACGCGCTTGCTGCACGAGTACCAGAACAGACGGTTGGTGCGTTCCGCCGCCGTTCAGGGATTGTCCCGTTTCGCCTCCGACATCATCATCCGAGGCTTTGACACGCCGGCCAAGGTCGTGTGGGAGGAAGGCAAGGTCCTGCCAAGATTTGAGAACTTCAACTACGCCGGCATCGTGACCAAGATCCTGCAGCCAATCCTCCCAATCTTCTTCACAGTCCAGTTCAATTTCCTGTACGATGGCTGGAAGAACCGTTACGCCATCGACCTCGTCGCTGCTTTGGGCTTCCTCGTCATCGGTGGATTCGTGCTCCTGCTTTCCCTGGGAGCGCTCGGAGAGGCTGGACTTGCGGCCGGCATCGGTATCGAGGCACTCATCGGACTCGAGGGAGCGCTCGACTTGGAGGCGATATTGGCGGCAACTCGCGAATTCTTCACCCTGTAAACCCTCATCCATTCGCACCTGAAAGCGGAAATGAGAATGTACGGTACCTATAACATGAGTACACATCCGTGCGCACGTACGGCACGACACTGCCTGCTTCACGACGTACGGGTAGAACTGATGTATTATATGACATCGTTCAACCATAATATTACACTAGTATATTTGCCATACTCCTATTCACTACAGGAAGTAATCGAAGAGCAGTTCGGCCACTCCTCCCAATTCTACGATCACCGTGCCACCGTTTCGTTCGCGCCATTTTTGCTTTTCCATGTTGCGATCGAAGTAGTCGATACTGTCAAGAAAACGGAAGGAACGTTGGAGCGCGGACTTGGTAGAAACCAGCCACTGCGGAGCCCCACCACCAATGACGAAGATTTCGTCGTGTTCTTGCGAGGAAGGCCAAAGCGAGAGAGAGAGGAGTGGCATCGTATCCTTGAACACAAACATCGCCAGCAGTCCTAGAAGCAGTATCAACAGCAGTACCAGCGAGAGCATCGTCTCCAGGAGGAACGCCTGGACCGAACACACACTGGAGGGGTGCCATACGATCCATCATAAAATATTCTACATATTTGTCGAATACTTGTTCGCGCGCAAGCAATTCAACGGCCAGCCTGCCTGCCTGAACCAGTCGAAAACGGACTCACCCAACTCGGCTTCACCTCAGTTGACCCTGATTGAAGTTGCTGTCTGAAGCGGAAAGGCGACAGATCCCAAGACACTATCAAAGGCAGAGACGACGGGCACTCCAGCAGAGAACAGGACAGCTCGTCTGTCGAGAGTACTCATAGAAAGTGAGCAGGTCCAACTGCAATCATGGAGAACAAATCGGGTGAGAAGGAGGAGGGCACGCCAATAGCGGCCACGAGCACGGAACAGCAGACGATGGAAGAAGCAGGAGGAGGAGGAGGCCCAGTCGCCACCAAGGAGAATGGTGCTGCTGCCGTTGCTGACAAAGATGAAGCTAACACCGACGTCGATACTCGTACCAATGCCGATGCCAAGGCTAGGGAAGCCTCTGGTGCACAAGACGAAGCAAGGGAGATCGAACAAGGAGACAGTCAACCAGACAAGGCCGCAGCCGATAATGAGCAGAAGAATGCTAACAGCAATGGTGGTGATGGAAACGCCAAATGTGATGAACAACAACAGAAGAACACATCTCGCACATCGCATCCAGTGACTGAAACAGCTGTGGGCGACAACAGTGGACTTTCGACGCAGGAGAAGACGACGACAACGAATGATGCACCTTCCCGGACAAATGACCAATCGACTGAGGATGGAGATAGCATTGCCAACTCCAAAGGCGCTCAGATTCTGCTCAATCGGTTCTCCAGCTTGCGCCAGAAGACGAATGAAAACGTCCAGTCTTTCTGGAAGCAGGCGCCGGTGCTGCAGGAAAACGCAAAGGCACTGTGGCAGCGAGGGCCCAAGCTCTCCAAGGCGGTGCAAGAGATCACCAAAGAGACTCTGGATAAGGCCTATGTCGGCCAACCATCCAATCAGGACCACTCCAATGACGAAGCAAATGCAACCGCCGCAGCTGATGAAGCTGTGGGCACAAACGTGTCAACATCATCATTACCATCACCAACACCACCAACAACGGAAGCAGTAACGGGGGCGGCCATTGACTCAGGTGCGAAACAAACGCCTGATGATGGTGGAGGTTTTGTGAATATGACAGCAGAACCATCATCGGGAGCGCCGGCGGCCACCGCAGCAGCAGCAGCAGAGACCACCAAAACGGTTCCTAAATTTGGTGCTGCAGCGAGCATGTTTGCTTCGAGGCTGGTTTCCATGACAACTGCAGCGACGGCAACTGCAACTGCAACGGCAACAACAGGCACAGCACCGTCATCTGGCGCATCAAGAAGAGGACATGATGCAACGCCAGACGGAGATGCAAGCACGGATGCGAACCAGGATAAAAATGCACAAGCACATGCAAATGCTAATGTGAACGCAAACACCAACTTGCCCAATGGCGTTGCCAAATCCATGGATTTCACAGAGAGAGCATCTAAGGCTGCAGGCGACGGTGCGACCGCAACCGAACAGGATCCAATCGAGCAGACCGATGCTGCGCAAAACGATGCGCGGCGAGCCAGGGTCGAGGAGGCAGTTAATCGTGCTGCTGTTGCGGCGAGCGTCGTGGCAGAGTCGGTGGCCACTGGATTCCGCGGCCGGTACGCTGCATCCAAGCAGGCCTCCGACCTTGATGCCGACAAGGACAAATCGGAGCAGATCGCCAAGAACAAAATAGACGAACGGGAATCACAGACTGCTCTCATCTTGAAGAGCCGCGCAGCGAAGCACATGCAAGGGATCCTTGACGCTCTCGAACCGTACGAATTTGCCATGCTGCTGGGGAAGGGAAGGCTGGGTGTCAACTTGAAGCAGTGCTACCTCAAGAACCATGGCGTTTTCGTTGACTTCCTCGTTGCCAGAGGCCAGGCGGAGTCGTCTGGTGTCGTGAGAGCTGGAGACTTGCTCAAGAGACTCGGTGAACAAGACCTACGCAAAGGAACCATCCTGGAAATCCCGCAGCTCATCGCCAAGGGCAAGCGTCCGGTCGTGCTCATCCTCGCAACAGGAACCAAGGCTGTCTTGGACAAGATCAATTACGTGGATATTGCTGTCGCCATGATGCATCGCGCGCGCGATCTCTTCAAGGAGCGCTTTGTCCTCGGGAATCAGGGAGACTACGACAGCCAGCTCGGCTCTACCGGCTTCGTACCAGTAGACGCAAAAGCAGACGCAACAACAGACAAGGAGGGAGAACAACGATCTGCCCAAAGTGTCGAACAAGCGGTGGTTGGACTCAACGCGGTCCCCCCGTTGGTGAATGTTGCCGTACCCATGGAAAGCACAATCGATGCGTACGTTTCACCACCCATCGTTCCCACCGATTTGAAGAAGGAGCTCGTCGATGAAATGGCCCAACGATGCAACGACGGTTTCATCGTGACCGAGCTTGTGCAGATTGCAGACCTCGACAGCAACTTCCGGGCTGCCTTGAACAATGCCTTCCTTGTGTGCGCCATCGACCCACGCAAGCTGCCATTCCTCAAGCGCCATCTCGACTCGTCCGTTGTGGAGCTGGAGGGCGGCGGGCGAGGCAAGATGACCGCCAGCACTCAGCTGACGCTCTTCTTGGAACTCTTCGCATTCTCTGACATGCACGGCGTGACACCGAACCACCGTGTGCGTGAAATCGCCATCCACATTGCGAATACCTTCTTTCTGCCGACCAAGGTCGATGATGAGCTGCAGCCGCCCGTCTTTGACTTCCATCACATCGTCCCGGACTCTTCGTTGCGGCATTTGGAGTTCGTTCTGAGCGGGAACAGCCAGAACATTCCGCGCGATGCCTTCCTCGATTTCCAAAAAGCCATCGTGGAGTCCTTGGTGGGCATCCCCTTCCTCTCATTCCTAATGTCTGCCGAATGCGCCCGTATGCGGGGGTACTTACGCAGCACTGCGCCACACATCAACCTGCCGCTGCACTCCATCGTGCACAACTCGGATGCTCGGTCCACGGACGCCAACGCCAAGAACTCATTCGCTTATATCCTGGTCTACCTTTTATGTCAGCTTGAGAAAGATGGCATCGGTGACAACGGTCTCTTCTCTGCCGAGGGAAATCGTCACTTCGGAGCAGCAAGCGGATTGTGCTGCGTGCTGTTCATCCGCGGCGTTCTCCTCCCAGCATTGGAAGATGCACGAAAAGCGAATTCCAAGCTGGCAACCAGCAAGCCAACCTCCGGTGCAAAGCAAGCAGAAACAGATGCAAACCCTTCGTCAACCAATGGCGGCAACGATGGCAACGATCAAAGCAATGGGAAAGCGCAAGTCGATGACGAGGGCATTGAGCAAACCTGGATTCATCTCAAGGACGTGTTCGAACGATTGTGGGAAGCCTTCATTTCTCCTCAAGTTGGTTCGCTCCAAATGCTCAAGGCAGCAAATGAAACAGAGACGGCGCTCAAGATTGTGCAGAAGATTCTCACCGATATATCCACAATGAACACAACCACGGGAAGCTCGCAACCAGCCAGCTCCAAAAATTCCAAGCAGGGCCAAGAGCAGGTGCCTCAAAACCTGCTCACTGCGTTGCTGGACAAGAGCCTCGAAAATGCCATCGTGCGTCTGTCCGAGGAACTCCTGTACGACTACGCCGCGAACACGCACGTCAAGTTCAAGGAGCACAAGTTTTACGAGCTGATGTGCAGCGAGCTTTGCAAGAGGCGTGTGGTTGGTTCGACTCACGTGCACAAGCAGGAGCTGCAAACGTTCCCGCAGGGATCCATCAAGCGATTGCTCCGGAAGGTCGAGCTTCCCGTTGGGATATCCTCGCACAAGCCATCCTACGCCTTCGCGGGTGCAGGCAAAGGTGTGGGTGCGAGTGCAGGCGCAAGCGCAAGCAAGTCGATGTCAGGCACATCTTCTCGCAATGTTCCGGACGAGACGCAAAGGCCAAAGACTGCCGAATTCGCGATCGTCTTTGGGTCGGCCGATGCGCAGAGGCGATCCGAACTTCCAGCGATTGCAGGCATGGAGCATTCGAATGCAAGACGATTCGCTGGCCTCCAGCTTGGAGCATCCTCGGACGATGGCACAGGAGCGCTGGACAGCGCCGTCGTGCCGGACACCTTTGAGAACTACGCCGTCGTCCCACAACCAAAACGGCGCCATTTCTTCAACCAAAGCCCAGATGCGATCGTCAGCAAAGACGGGTGGTCTGTGTCGTTGGTGAACTTCATCATTCCCAACAATGACAGCGGGGAGGGTGATCCCACCGAGTCTGCACTGTTTGGAGTCTCTCTCGTCTTCCACAAAGTGGGTGACGGTAGGAAACTTCACGATGACGATGGTCGTGATCGGACACCAATCGAAGTGCTCACCAGAGATGATGCCGGGGCTCCATCGGTGATTCAATCGAATAACGATGACACAGCGATGTCCTCCGGTGTGGGCGACGTCACAGATGGCAAAGTGACTGCGTCAGAAGATGGCGAAGACAAGCAAGCTTCTTCTCCACAGCCCAAGCCCACCCAGGAAGAAGGTGCAGATATCAAAGATGAAAAGAAACAAGCCGTTGTTAACAACACCGGCAAGGACGATGCCGTGGTTGACAATGGCGACACTGGCACTGGCGCTGGCACTAGTGCTGATAAGAACGATGACAAGAACAATGACAAGACTGACGATCAGAGAGATGATGGCACTGACAAAGCAAGTTCCACAAAGCCTTCAGAGACCATCCCCGACGCTGCTGTGATCGGAACTAGCGAAACAGCTAAATCAAGTGCGGAAAACGCTGACGCAACTGCGGATGCATCGATAGGAGAGCATACAGAGACTCCGGGTGCAAAGAAGTCAACCACAGTAGAAATGGACGCAACTGCAACAGTGGAAGGTTCAACTTTCGAGGTTTGCTTCAAAGCCTCGGAGGGGCAGGCTGCTGATCATGCTGCAAGTGAGCAGACTTCATCCAGTGGGATACTGCAGCTCCGGCTGCCAATGCAGGCGCCGGTGTTCAAGGCAGAAGTAGAGGGGCATTCGTGGATCACTTCCATCTTGGACGATTACGATGACGATGACGATCACTTTGACGGCGGGGACGAAAGCAATTCCAACGATGGTGATGACGTCAATGAAGTTGATCCAAAAGTTGACCAAGAACAGGACGGTGTCGACTCACAAGTTTCAGAAGAGAAGCCCGATGGGACGATCCTGGTCGGTCTCGCCTTGGCGTGTCGGCAAAACACGGTCATTTCCATGAGGGATGTACTATCGAAGCTGATTCAAGACTTCTCCGACCATTGCGTTTCGGACGGCGGCGCGGCCAATCCATCCAACCCACAATCGCTGCGTTGCTCGCCATTGGTGGATGCCTTGGGAGCTTTTGCGAACCAAGAAGTCGAGGTCGGTGCGTTGAATGCCATTCTGCAACCCTACCTCAGCTTGGCGTCGTCGCCATGGCAGGAACGCCCGATCGGGGCCCAAAAGGAAGAGTTCGAGTTGCAATCGGTGCGGAGGATGACAGAATGCCTCCCGCCAACCCCGCTGGCGCTGATGTTCGTCACAGCCTTGCTCGAGCAGAAGATCGTTCTGTCATCAACCCGTCGCAGCGCGCTTCATTCTGTCGCAACCGGCCTCGCGACCATCCTGCGCCCGCTCAAGTGGGGTCATCTACTGGCTCCGCTGGTTCCTGCGAGCATCGCCACCGACCTCATCCAGTATCCCGCACCCTTCATCCTGGGCGTTTGTTCCGAAGACGCGGAGAGCGCCAGTTTGCTTGCAGACCTCCCCAGCGACGTCACGTTGGTCGATCTGGACGTTGGAAGGGTGATCTTGGCCCCATCGTTCGGTCGTGACAACGAGATGGTCACTAAGTCCGCAAATGCCGAAGCGACCATGAAAGCGCTTCGATCGCAGACCCTGTACTTGGCACAATCCCTCGGGTACGTGTTTGGCTCATGCATCTCGCCGGATTCGTGGAATTGCGACGCTGTGACTTTTGGCGCATCGCCGTCGCTGATAGGTTCGACAGACGGAGCTCGCGGTGCCAACCCTACTGGCCATCCAAACGGGGCGTGCAAGAACTTCATCCAGACAGTGCGATCGTTCATCGACGAATTGTTGGCGGGGTCTGAATCGTGCTCGTACTGGGTCCAGGAAGCATCCGCCGTTGGGATGGGCGGCACTTCCGGGGACGAAGCCACTGTGCTGTTTGACGAAGATCGTTTCTTCCACATTAAGAACTTCCGCAGCCAGAAGGACAGCCATCGTCTCTTTGACAAGACCACGTCGAGTTTGGCTCTCAAGGTGGACGACTTTGACTTGATCTTGGAAAGTCTGCTGCGCTGCCAATCGATCAGCACGTACGTCAGTTCCAGACCGAAGGAGACAATGATCTACCATTAGCTTGCGAGGGTACGAGGACGATTAGTGATGACGATGGTACTCCTCTGCTCTCCACGTGTTTCAAGTACGTCCGTTGGCGCAAATGCGCTGCACTCTCCAAGGACGATGCACATATTCTGCTGCTACACATCTAAACTACTATCTACGAAATACAATCGCTTTTACAATTGTTACGACTCCAGTCAACCCCATCACAGGAAAATGTCCTGTGGTGTCCATTCCTCAGCTTCTGCCGTTGCCGCTGCTGGCATCGCTGCGGGCGTTGGGAATTGCATCGTTGCCGCAAAACCAATTGTATTCGGCGAACGGTGGATTCGATGAGCGTCCTGCTCGTACGAGCAATCCAGGACGGAGAAAGGGTGGCGTTTTGGAACGATTTGATGTTCGAATCCGTACGAGGAGTCTGCCTTCTGCGCATGGCAATGAAGGGGCGAGTGCCGTCGTCTCTTCACAGCAGGTATTTCATACTCATGCATTTCGTGCATGCCGAGCAACTCTTGGGCACGATGATCAGTTCCTGCGGCGCATGTATATGCATCGACGGCTCCGTGCACCAAGGATGACGGTACGGTATTGTGCTGATTGTTCATGCGATTATGAGTAGTAGTAGCAGTGCCAGTAGCAGTACCAGTAGGCACCATCACCGATCCGGGAAGATTCGACGATGCGTTCTCGTTGCCGAGGCACTGGAGTAGAGTCTTTGGGTTGGTGAGTGAAGAAATTGCCGGTGACGGAAGCTCTGGCACATTGATCACAAACGAGTGCTGATGGGAGCGCTGATGGGTGGCATCTTGACCGCGAACATGTTGGAGCGTGCGCTTGGTTGCCTTGGGATGCCGGCGAACGAAATCGTAGCGATCCAGCGCTTGAGTGGCCGTTGGACGTTTCTGCGGGTCCAGATGAAGGAGCGCCTCCATGAGGGATATCCCGTCATGTGACATTGACGGGAGATGCGTGCACAAGTTCTGGTACGCCACGCTTCGAGACTCCCGCCGGATCTGGTTTTGCATTGGCCCCGCTTGATCATGCATCTCTGTTTGCGCCGGCATCTGCGTTGCCCACGTCCAGTCTTTCGAATTGAGAATGCGATGCCCCTTGGGCCAATATTCCTTCAGCGAACCGCACAGCTCCAAGATGTGAGCGAGCTGCTTGATTTCATCCGTGCCGGGGAAGAGCGGGCGCAATGTGCTGATCTCGTACATGATGCAGCCGACAGCGAACAGATCGGCCGGCTTGGAGTAGGTTCGATCCCCGAGGATGAGTTCTGGCGCGCGGTACCACCGCGTCCCGACGTAGCTGGTCATGGTCGATGTCGACGAGTTGGCGAGGCACCGCGCGAGACCGAGATCCGAAATCTTGACCTGCCGCCCCGAAATCAAGACATTTTCTGGCTTCATATCCCGGTGGATGAAATCCTTGCCGTGAATGAAGCGAACGCCAAGCAGGATCTGCTGCGTGATGCTGGCAATGTCGGAGATGGAATCCAGATCAAAATGGGACGCAGAGCGAGAGCGAGAGGCATCGAGTGGTGATCGTCTGTCCGCATGGGTACCGTTGATTCGTTTGTTGCTGACATTTATATTTGTGTCATGCTGTTGGCCGAGGTGAGCGTTGTCAAACATGTCAGCAGAACCATGTTGTTGATGCTGATGCTGACGGCGGCGTTGCGCGCTGATCCTTCGTTTGACCGTCTCGGCAACGAGATTGTGCAAGCTTCCGTCCTCCATGTAGTCGAGGACAAAGTACAAGCATCCGGAGGATTCACGGATAATGTCGTAGACGCGAACGACATTCCTCCCAGCCTCGCAGTGCGCGAGAGCATGGAGGGCGACGAATTCTCTACTCTTGCTCGCTGCCTGCCAGTTTTCGTAGGCATGTTCCACGTACTTGATGGCTCTCTGTTTTGTCGTGTCGCACGATACGTTGTGCGTTATGTTGAGAGGTGGGAAGTGGCAAGGAACATGGATTGAGCGTGTGAGAAGAGCATCGTGGTGTTATACTTGATGAGGAAGCATAGCTTGCATATTCCACACAGCAGCATGTTGTGCGGTCGGACAAACACAACATGCACATTGTGGACCATCGTGAATCATCGTGAAGTATTGTGAGCTTTCGTTGCCGTGCTCAAACGGCGACGCGGCATTCTGGGGAAGCTGGTGTGCAAATTCGGCGCCAAACCGTGCTTTGGCGGCCGCGAAATCGCAACGGAGTGAAGTTTCTGATCTTGCTCTCTGTGTCATCCTGAGGTGCTTTGTGTGTGGGAAAGCTGATGCCAATGCAGTAGTGATGGCATGGCATGGCATGGCATGACATGGCGTAACATGTTCGGTGGTTGTCTGGCGATCATTCCTGTTTGGTCTCACCAATTCTCCTGTGGTCTTCTTCCTTGCGAGCCGAACGACACCGAAAGTGCCGCGTCCGAGGACTTCGCCAACGTCGTATCTTTCCATGATGTGGTAGATCCTCGCATCCTCGTTACCAGCAGGTTGGTTCCATGGAGGATGACCGAGCGGGACGGGAAGAGGCTGAGGGCATTCGCTTCTGGATGTCCTAATGTGGATGCTCTATTGTGGATGCCCTATTTGTTGTTGCGGCGGAGGTTATGGACTCCATGATAGACTGTTCTTCTTGCTGCAACAAGCAGGCAAGATCTGAACCAAGGAGAGAGCGGGTCAACTCGCGGCAACTTGGTGGACGAAACACGAAGAGAGAAGGCAGAGGACATTCCGCGTGTTGTCGTGTGTGCGTCAACTTTGTGGCGCGAAATGATGGCGCTTCGGCGATCACGTGTCTTATGCGACATGACGACGTTCTGACAATTCCACCGAGCGTGGATGGATGAATCACGCATGCCTCGTCGCGACCGACGTGATCCGAAGACTGTTGGAATCGTGTTTGAAATGGCACGGGATCCAAGAGCGACAGTCACAAAGCCAAACCAAGAAAAGAAGAAACAGAGAGAAACCACGGAATCAAGAGAGGAAAACAGGCAACGGGGAAGGGGAAAGAGGAGAGAGACCGAAGAGGATCGGCGACTACATAGTCGCACTCCATTATAATACTTGCGTAACAGAAGAGTGGAAGGGAGAAAGGGACGGCCTTGCTGATAGTGACACCGCGCTGGACGTCATTCCTTTGCTCTAAACCAGAATGATGACAGGTGGTCCACACGATGTACAAGGCCAAGCCGCAGTTGCAGCCGCAACCGTGGTTGGAGCATCAGTTGCAGTTGCAGTGGCAGAGGAAGTGACAGAGGAAGTGGCAGGACAGAGTTCTGCAGTTCGATCGGTAGAAGAAGTAGAAGAGGACGCCTCCTCAAGTCATGAAGCAAAGATGCGGCAGGAGATCGCACCGTCTTCATCAACGAGTACGCCTGCGCACGAGACCGTGCCACAATTCACGATGCCATCCGCATCCATGCCCATGGCCACACCCACACCAGCTGCACCTGCACCTGCACCTGCACCTTCAACAGTATCCGCGGTAGCCTCGTTGAATGCGGCCATGGTTGTTGAAGAAGACAGCGAAGCTATGGAGACCGGGGGAATATCGCCATTGGCCATCCATGCTCCACTGTTGCCATTGCACGCAAAACATGAAATCGGAGCATCATGGCCGCAGAACGACATCGACGTGGAGATTGGCCATAGTGCTACGATTAGTAGTGCAAGCAATGGCAACAGAACCGATGACATTCACATCAACAACAGCAGCAACACTAGCAGCAACAACAACGACGAAGGCAATGATCACATGGATCAAGGGGCCGCCAAATCAATCTCCGCCATCCCTGAACAGAACTCTTGTGAAGCGAGACCATCGCTCGACCCATCAACAGCTTCAGCCGCACGACCGCTGCAGATTTCGGATACAACTTTTGGTTTGCGGGGTGCGGCCACAATGGCACCGCCCCCTTCGCCAAAAGTAGAATTCACGGAAGTACGCATTGCCGCCTCTCCAGCTCTGCCTGTCGCTACCAACGAGGTCCCACCGCCACCTCAAGCATTGCAATCACCAAGAAGACGCGGCATTTGCTGTCGCACGGTGATCTGCGCCACGAATACGTGCACGATAACGTTTGGCATAATTGTCATCTTCGCGATCATCCTGCTCATCCTCGTTCTCTATTTCATCCCGACGATGATGGTCGGTTCCATCGTTGGGTGCATATACTACTGCAAAACAACGCAGTCCATGCCAATCCGCGCACTCACAGCATTCATGTTCGCGACCAATCCCAGAGAAGGCCTGGACTTCCAGACCTTGCACGAAAGCCACGGAGATCGGGCTGCAGCCTTTCGATCGAAGGTCATCGTGCGTAAGCTCGTCCGCATGGTTGATCGGGAGGATTCGGAAGGGTGCACTGCATCTCAGTCTCCGTCCAATCATGACCACCACTACCTCAAGTACCCGCCACCATACTCGCGATCCCATCTGGGACCAGTTCGAATAATGACAGAGACCAAGTGCATGGACTTTTCCAGGCCGCTAGCTGCGGGCAAGGATGATCCATGTGATCAGGAACAGAAATCTGCAGATAAGGAATCGCACGCAAATGCTTGTACATATACAAATGCACACGCGAATGCGTGTGAAGTTGAGCATGACCCCAAGCGTCTGAACGGCCATCAAGTGACGAAAGACGCAGCAGAGACAACGAGTGGCAACACCGTCGTGTCCCTGACGTCCGGATCAGGGCCAACGGCCACGTCAACATCGGTATTAGGTACACCATCAACACGGCCATCAACCTCCTCGACGCTCGAATACCAAATGGAGGAGGGGCTGGTCGACCAGTCGCCGGCCATCTCCAAAGCCAGCCAACAGCAACATGCACGCGAGTCAGCGGATGCAATAGATCCCACTGTGGACACAGAACTCTCTCAACTCCCTACTTGCGCTGCTGAGGTGGATGGTGGCGTCATGTCCAACGACCGCATTGGAAAAAGCACAAACGAGTCCGACCGTCCACCATTGTCTAAGTCAAACGAAAACAACACAAGATCCACTGGCGCGGCTGGAAAAATCGGTCTGACGGGCGCATTCGCCATCGTCCATCAAGAGATGAAAGGGATCGCATTTTCATCCGCAGGGCCACAAAAGTCAGTACAGGCTGGACCGATGGGTGAATCATCCAGTGCGGCAAGCATCCAGAGCAGCGGGAGTGCACGTGATGGCATCCGTCGGAATCGGCAGCTGGAAGATGATGGTACAACGCCCCAGGATGTTGCAAGCATGCGAGTCCTCAGTACATCGAAAGAGTGCAATCCAGAACATGACAGCGATCAAGCATGTGACGCTCAAACGGACAAGGGTGGGTACGCGAGCCAAGCGGATCACGGCGACGACAAGCTCAACACGGATTGCAGTGATCGTCCATTCCACGACGAAGAGGAGACCTGCGGAAAGAGTGGCCACCAGCACGAACAGCATCCCAACGAACGGCAAGGATCGCAAACTTCTCCTGATGAAGTCAATGTCGCCCGTGATGGTTGCAGTTGTGATATCGCGAATCGCGCTGATGACAATCTCAACAATTCGACCAGTCGCAACAGCTGCAGCTGTAAAATTGCAAGCGAGGACTACGGCAGTACAGCTGACAATGAGACTGGCAATGGCAATGGCAATGGTAATGGCAATGAGGCGGTGGGGGAAGAGGAGGTTTGTGCTCGTAAGAAGGAGGGGGACGGTGACGGGAATACCGACGAGGCGGAGGATGGCGACGACGACGACGATGATCAATCACAGGATCGCGCAGTTGTTTGCGACATTTGCTTGCTGGAGTTCGAGGAGGGTGACTTGGTGGCGTGGTCACCGAACAGCTCATGCGTCCACTCCTTCCATGCGGAATGCATAGCAGATTGGCTGGTCCAAAAGCCCACATGCCCTCACTGCCGTCACAACTACATTCGGGACAACGGAGAGAAGAGACTTGTCCGGCCTGCTTTCCACCAGGTGCTGGCGACGTCCTTTCAGTGATTCTGTCACAACGCTATCCTGCAGCCACCAGGACGATTGAAAAACCCTACTATAACACGTACTAATTCTAGTATTGGTACGAGTATGTATGAGTAGAAACTCGAAGTAATCGCAAGTTCATGGGTCGAATCAATAGTCGCGACCGGTCTTGAACGAAGAAGGTAGTGCAACTTGAGTCTGCAGATTGCGGACTGTCCATGGACGTGCACGGATACACATCGTGATGGGATGGATGATTCCTTGGGCCCTGCAATGCGTATGTACTCATCCAAGTCCTCGTGGAAAGGTGCTCGACAGTCATCATACCAACTTGTGCGTCATCCAACTCTGGAGAGTAGTATAATACGTGCTCGGATGGTATCTGTTGGTTCTATTCCGCGATAGACAATATCTTTTTGAGGGTTGTGATAATGTCGTATCCTTCCTCCCACAGGTCATCAGCAGAATGTACCAATATTGCCATAGCGACCACTAGTCTTCGAACCGAAAGTGTGAAATCAGCTTTCAGGTTCATGGCCAAGAGAGTAATGGCCCATATACCTCCCACAATGACTCCGTATTTCCTTGTGTATATGACCAGAGAGGAGGTGATACCTACGAAGGAATACCACAAGAGTCGATCAGACTTGAGTTCTCTCTCGATCTGCTCTAATCTGATCCCTTCCATATCCGCAAGCAAGTATGCCAGAGAAAAGTCGGTCCTTGCCTCCTTCAACATCCGTGTTGTGACCACATGGTCACCATCTTGCGTCAGTCCATAACTCATTTCTTCCGATTCCAGAACTAGGAAGCGTGGTGCCCTTATCGCATTCGGTTGGACGATACAGGACGGCAGTGATGCCGAGACCAACGGCGGCGACGTCGCCGACATCGGCGATGACACTGAGAAAGTCAGGTTGGTTTTGCTCCTGTAATTCTTGACATTATTGCATCTAGCAGCCTTGAGCGCGCCCGCTGCAATCGCGCGACCAAAACGCTGCACTTTGATGCAATCGGGATGGTCGTTGGGGAGGATGCGTTCCTTGCATTGTGATACGTCGACCGTTTTTATTCGCGATGGAACGATTGCAAGTAACCACGGATGAGGAGCAAGCCATCTTGGAAACCCCGTTATGGGTGAGTATTCGATGTACGGATATTTGGCATAGCCTATGATTGCTGCTCCTGCGATCCATAGCCAATGAGGCAAGATGGAGGAACTGCAAGTGCGTTCTTGTGTATTGCGGCATCTATCCTGCACTGCTACGCTGGAATGATGTCGAACAACCAATGTTGTTTGCGTTGCCGGCGTCGTAATCGTAGTCATTTTATGAATACTTACATGTCTAGCCTGGCCCCAAAAGTGTGCTGGGCTTGGTTGCAGGAGGGGAAGGCCAGCTGTCGTGCACCATGGTTGCTGGATCGTGGCGCACAGCTTGGATGGCGTCGCCGTTGGCAATCTGGCCGTCCGCAAAAGTGGCGCACTCCGCAACCCTCGTTGGAACATCATGTTGTGAATCCTGAAGGAGATAGAACAGCTGAGCACTCTCTTTGGAATATTTGCTCGGTGCGGCAGTGGGTGTGAAGGTGGATGCCAGTGGAGTATGCTCGATTTGACCCCCGCTACTCGTAATTGTATGAGCTTTGTGGAGATGTGGTCTCGTGGTATTCGGATGCACCAAGTTGCAGTGATGTTGTTGTGATGTTGCAGTTGCGAGTATGCTGGAGTATCTGCGACGACAACAGTGGAAGTGATGTCCGTATTTTATGATGCGTTGCTGTGGCAAAGTCCAATTTGTGGGGATGGATGTGACTTGTGATGGTGGAAGTATTGCGCAGAGCATGAGGACTCTGCCGAGGATGCCCCTTCATGCTAGCAATACGTTCCTGCTGTCAAAGCAGCGCTGCTGGTGATGATGGCGGTGGTGTTGGCCACGCTTGGTCGAGGGATCTTGGGGTGTTGCCATTGCTCGTGGAATACGCAGCTCGTACTACATCGTGAATGGAGTACTGTCCGTACTGCTCGACCTCTCTCAGTGCGGTTGAGTATTGGCACGCCGATCGAAAATAGTCGATCGTGCGCACGTTTGCAAGCCGAGTTTTGTCGCGATCGATACCTTGGTCAAGGCGATGGTCGTCGAAGTTCGTCTTTGAGGTGTTGTCATCCTCGCAGACAGAGGCGTAGCTGTACTCGTACTGCAAGACCCCTTCATGCGCTCGGCATTGATTGTGATTGTTCTTGCATCATCCTGTTCGTTTTCATCAATCACCCCAGGCAGTCCGGCTTTTTCTGGGAATGGCTTCTCTTCCATTTCCCAATCAATGCTTGATCTCCAGCAGCAGCCAACCGCATGAGTCCGCTGCCATCGACCGGCAGTATCCGGTGCGCCCTGTTGGAGGTGTAAGAACTAAGGCGAGGTACTCGCCGCTGGTATGATACTGTGCGATTACGGATACTCGCGATGATTCCGTTGCCCATTGTCATGTCTGTCGATGAATGCAAAATGGCGAGGCAACCGCAACGCACCATGGTGTCACGTCTCCCATCAATCTCGACGCGTCCTGTGAAGTGGCGCCAGGTCCTTCCGTCGACCGGATCGCCATGGCGCCGGCTCGTGATTGTCGTGATGTTCGGCATCCACGTTTCTGCGGAGAGAACCACGATCTTGATGAGAGTTAGTCGTGGAAATCCGTGTCGTTGAGACGTCGTCCACGACAAAGAGTCTCTCACAAAGCACCACACAAATGACTTTCTCGCTGTTGCGTGTCGTGTTGCCTCGTGTTGTGTTGCGCGTTGTCGTGTCATGTTTCGCTCAAGATCGTGATGTTTCGGCGCTGTGTTCGCGTCTCCGAGTTTCTGGCTCTTCCTTGTTGTGCGAAATCAAACAGAACCGCCAAGGAGAGAAGAGGAGGAGAGGAGAGAGGCAGAGGCAGAGGCAGAGGCACAGCAAGGAGCCTTGACCAACACAAAGGTGGTGCGAAGTAGCTAACAGCACCCGACTGTCACAAGAAGAGAAGGGAGAAGTGAGGTCCGAACACATAGTCGTACGAGCCAGTTGGAAGAACGCCTCACACTCGCACATCCTCATATAACACATCTCGTGGAGTAGTCGAAGTCGTAATCGCCATAGCCGTCGTAATCGCCATAGCCGTCGTAGTCGTAGTCGTAGTCGCACCATAAGATCACCACACTCTCTGCTGGTATCTGGACGGCCATACGACTACTCACTCTGCAAGCCAGAGTACCATACTCGCATGTCCAGATCGTACAATCGCACGTCCAGTTCGAGTTGGAAATAGAATTGGAGTTGGAGCAGGAAAGAAAAGCAAGAGGGCGAGAGGCACATCCAAGGAAGGTGACTGGGAATTACACACAAGAATCAACCGATTGACTGATCCGCTGATCGACCGATCGACCTTTGCGGGGCGTGTCTTTGGGTCACAGTGACAACAGTGCTACGGTTGCTGCGATTGCTGCGATTGGCGGGTGGTACACACACACACACACACACACACACTCTCTCTCTCTCCAGAGAGAACGACTACTCCACCAATACTGTATCAATACTCAACCAATCCGAGCAGGCCCCTCAATTCCACCCTCGCGTAGTTGCTCATCAGGGAACAGAGATCAACCACATCAAACCAAACCGAGCAGTTCGCGATTGGCATCTTTGATCTGCGCTTCGACACTGCTCCCAGCTCGCAAGCGTCGCAAAGGACCTGCATATCCTACTCTTGACTTGCACCTGCCAATATGTCCAGCGATGGTGACCCCACCCTGACCATCCCCATGGGAGATGGCACCCCCCAACTAGGCGGTCGATCCACCGGAATCGGCGCTCGGGCACACCTGTACGGCGCCAATAGAGGCGGGAGCTTCGGAGGCACATACGACGACATGTTCGGGAATGGTGGCACTCCCAATAACAACAGCACCGGCGGCGGCAACACCGATCAGCGCCAGGCTTTCTCCACACATCCACATCCAATGGCAGCCACGGCGCTTGGCACAGAGCCATCGTCATCTTGCTTCTGCCAGTTCCTCAAACGGGTCAGGACCGCAGTCTTCTACCCCTTCATCGTCCTCACTTCTCTTCTCTCTATGGCGCTGGTTGCGACCTTCTGCATCTTCCCCACCCTTCTCGTGACATCCGTCGTCATCTGCGTCTACTACTGCACCATGGACGACCCCATCCCGCTCTCGGTGCTCTTGCGGTACATGTTCTTTTCGGATCCGGATGACAACATTGACTTTCAAAACTCCGGCACCCAGATGGGGCAGCAGCGTCCCGTCGTGCAATCCAAGCTCATCATCCGCAAGGTCCTGGCGGTGGACGATCTCGACGATGATGACAAGGATGATGGCCTCCGTAAGGAGTACGCGAGGAAGCACGCAGGACAGATCCAGTTTTATACTGAGAGCAAGTGCATCACATTTTCGGAGATCTTGGAGATGGAAGAAGATCCAGCTGCTCCTGCCGCCGATGCTGGTGCTGGTAATCTTCCTCTTGGTGGCACGGATGCTCCTTATGGCAGCGGCACAGCGCCGTCGCACCCGCTGTATCTCACGCCGCATGAAATCACACCGCAGATGAGAGGAATTGCATCGCCTTCACCTTTCGACCTTTATTCTTCGCATGGGTGGCCGCCACGGGAAGAGGGCACGGGAACAGCGACAGCTGCAGCCATAGCGGTAACACGTCTTCCTTCTGCATCCAGCTCGGATTCTTCCTCTCACGAGGAGCCTACCGATACTGCCGTGGGCGTGACAACAAGCGCAGCCGCCACGACCAACAACGACGACGCCAGCAACGGCATCGCGACAACTGCAATGACGGCGACACCCGCGGCAGCGGCAATGCTAAGTGCAGAAGAAGATGAACCGGTCACGCAAGCTCGATCGTCGTCACGAGAAGCACCAACCGAGTCTCTTCCCACGGACGATGATGACGGTTCGACGTCAGAAAGCCCAGACAGCTCCGTCGCTGAAAGACTCAATGGAACCACGACCAATGCCCACGATAATTCCTCATCTCGATCGCAGGCAAAGGAACTGCAGCAACTAGCCTCGGACAGCGCAGGAATGAATGAGACCGCGGGGAGAGTGCCACCAGCACCATCTTCTGGATCGTCGGGCGGGTCCGGCTGGTCTGCACCTTCTTTGACGTCATCGGCAATGGCAGAGAACACCGAAAACAAGCGCAGAGGCAGTGACGTAATGCTGACTGGCGCTATCGCCATATCGTACGCGCAAATGCAGGCGTCGCAGTCAGAATTTGACGTCGGCGATCCTTGCGCCGAGAACGAGGTAAAAAGCAACGAGGCATTGCAGTGCATCGATGTCAACGAAAGGGGGATAGCTGAGACAAGCATGGGGGCCTTTATGCCGAACGATCCCCAACGGAGCCCGAAGGAAGAGAGCGATCTGGATGGACCCACGAATGCGACTGCGAATTTGAATGCAAGCGCACAGGCCGCGGTCGCCATGGACGGAGATTTGAAACCAGCAGCAATCGCCGTCGTACGACCGCCAAGTCCATGGACTCGTGCGCAGAGCGATGACGCCAGTCAAGCTGCCAATTCGGAAAGGCTGGGTCTCGATCTGCATGCGGATGCGTCCAGTCGCGGCGAACCCAATGCGGTTGTAGACGTACAATCAATCGGCGATGGTGTTGCCGCAGCTACTACGCACCAGAATGATACTCCAGGTACTGCCAATGGTAACAGCCATGTTGATGACCACGGTAGTGGCGACGATGAGCAAGCAGCTTTCGGGGTTGTTGGCACCAATTCTGCCAAGATCGAAAAGAAGAGCGACCGAAACAACAGACACTTCGAACAGGAAATGGCGCACGCAGGAGGACCACCAATCTCGGCATCGGTCCCATCAGCAACGGTAGCGTCGGCGATAGCGGTGACAGCGACAGTCGAGCCTACAATAGGCAGTGACAACACAGGCGCAGACGAAAGTGATGGTCTGGCCGAGAAAAAGCATCACGCCGCTGTGAAAACCAAAGCAGCCGATGGACGGAGAGCGAAGGACGGTGACAGCAACAACAGCAACAACGATATTCCACAGCATGACATCCCCAGCTCACCTGCATCAGTGCATGAAGAGAAGGAGGAATCGGATGGCGCCGACCACGAGGGAAGCGTTCGGGACCAACAGAAGCGTGCGCTGGACCATCCACTCGCGAATCGCAGCGATGCCGACGATGCTTCTGGTGCCGATGCTGGTGTCGATGTCGAAGCAAGCAACGCCGCACCCAACAATAATGCGGAAGGTGATGACAACGGCGAAGGTGAAGGCGACGGGTGGAAGGCAGATTACTTCGGTGTTGAAGATTCCCGCGATCGCGGCACCGCATGCGACATCTGCCTGCTGTCGTTCGAGGTTGACGATCTGGTGGCATGGTCGCCGAACAAGGCTTGCTCGCACACGTACCACAAGGATTGCATCCTTGACTGGCTGATCCGAAAGCCGACCTGTCCCAATTGCCGACAGAACTACCTGAAGGACAAGTGAGGCAGGTCCGATGCCATGCGCGCGTGCGTATGCAACACTGGAGAGTCCAGATATTCTGAGAGCATATGGTACCATACTATGAGTATGTGGTGGAGATGAAGGGCGCAACGAGTTGTGCCGGTCCTTACTAGCATAGCACTTTTCTTACACACAGATACGAGTGATAGTAGATGCATTCGGATGTTTAGTAGTACCTACCATCCCATGGCTCGTGCGGATGGAGCAGAACATGAAGCGAGCACCCTTGAACATCCGCTCACGTGCTTCACCAAATGTAGTCGTAGCAGTATGCGGCATGCAGCAATACGGAAGACCAAACATTGCTGTGTCATACCGTATTCATCGCTTGCATTTCGATGGTGCGGTTCTGCGCTACGACTACGGGTATCCGAGCAGGAGGCGCAGATGTTCGTGGAAGGTGGATGGAGAGATGGCGGGGGTGAGATTCGGCAACAAATGTGAGCGCATTTTGGGGAGGTTCGTCGATCACGTTCTCGCATGAACCGATTCGGACGTTGACTGTGTGTGAGAAATCTACGACCTACAGGAACCCGGATGTACCTACACATCACAGTTTGTGCCCATCTTGGGTACAGCCGACAGGATGTCCATTTGATTGTGACACGACGTGTGTCAGGGTTGTTCGGAAAGGATTCTTTGGTCGTGCGTACGTTGGTCAAAAAAGAACGCCAATTCGGGGGTGCTGACTTTCGGAACCCGAATCTGCTGTCAGAAAAGCGTGAATCAGTCTTGTTGGTCATTGATTCAGGGATGTGCGCGCCCACCGCGCGGGTATCTGGAGATGTCACCCCTGAATCTGGCCTGATTGTGCTGACAAGAAGGGGCAAATCACAAAGAGAAGAACGGCAATACCCCCTTTCTCGGGGAGATGGGGCAAAAAGTTCGGACAACGTGGGAAGTTCAACGCGTGGACACGTTGTTGCTGTTGTCGATAAATCATCATCACAAAGACTGGGTGTGTTGCGCAGATAGCGCCACGGAGACCAGCAGTACACCTGCTACGGATACGAAGACACGACCAAAGTCAACAACAATTCTGTGTAGAACGCAGTAGAAGCGCGTTGGAACCTACCAGCAAGGCAACACAACGCGACCCAAAAACGCGACAGAACAAGACGGAGTGGGAACCTGGCGAAACAAAACACGAGTACCACGCAGACAAGACGCGCCATCGGCACTCTCTCCCTTCGTCGTGGCGCGCACTCGCGTTGCGTTGATGTGGCTTGTTCCCGTGTTTTTTCTTTCTTTCTTTTCGGGGACGTCAAAGTCAGAAAGAGGCGCAGCAAGGAGACAGGAGAGACGAAGAAGACGAGCACCAACATCATCACCACCCACATCATCATCAAGAGGAAGGACAGGAACGAACAAAGCAAGAAGCGCAAGGAAGGTGAACACAGTATAGCAACCTTTCATACTACTCGTACTTACCCGCACCAGAAACAGGAGTTGGAGCCACCAGGAAGTCACAGTGATGATCGACAGGATACGAAGCCTCGCAGAATAAAGACGCGTGCTCATACTACCCATACTGCTCATACCCCACACCAATACGACTGCTCGGGCTCATACTCGCATCAGAGCAACAGGAACAGCCCCAAGAGGCAACCAGCAAATTGCCACACCGAACACCGACACACGGACACCCGCGTAGACATCAGTACTGCACAGGCTCCAGGATAACACTCCACAGGTGCCACCTACCAAGACGCCAATCTCTCACTACCGCAAACGACGAATACGTGTGGACTTCACGAGAGTATTCGCGCGCATAGAAGCACAAGCAGAAGCACAAACAGGAGCGCAAGGAAAAGAAAAGGAAAGGAAACAAGAAGACAACAGCAGCAGCTGCAACAGCGGAACACCCTTGGCCATCTGCTGCAGTGGGAACAAACGTGAAGGTACGACCATGGCGGTTCTGTGCCGATGTTCATGAATCTGATCGCGGATGTGGTTGGTATGGGATGCCACGGCATGGCATAGCATTGCGTATCATATCATTGCTTGGTGTACCTGCACGCACGCGGCGGGTGTGCGCCTTGGAGGCAATTGTTTCAATCAACCAACCAGCCAACAAACAAACATGGAGCACTTTACTCCAGAGAACGGAGTGGAGGAGAGCACGCGATTACTTCGTGGAAGTGTACCTACCATGCCATTTCATGGAGCCCCCCACACTACTTTGCTCCGCACATACCCTCTGTAGAGTCAAGGTTCCTTCGTTGTGAACAATGTGATGGCAAGACATGCCTCCGAACAACGCACTTCATCCTTCTCACGGAATCCGCATGCTCCACAACGGCGAATCTCTCCTCCATCTTTTCATGCCGATCAACCATTTGTGGGACTGGCTGCATCTCTCATCTCGAATCTGTATTCAACCAACCTTCACCGCCACATCAACACATCCCACCATTGTCCATTCCTTTATCCATCCATTCATCAAATTACACATTACTACTGCTCTACTCTACTCTTCTCTGCTCGACCCTATTGTGCGCAGTATCACTACACACAGCAAAGGCAGGAATCGTCACCAGCCCAAGCACCGACATACTCTTCAACGACTTGTGCTGACTACATCCTTCTCGTTCGCACACCTCAACCCAAGATGAAGTATTTGGAGGATGAAAAGCTCACCGAGATCACTGCGCAGCTCACGGACGCGGTGGTGAGGCAGTCACACAGGATCATCAACGGCAGGATAGAAGCCTACACCATGAAACGAGCGGGTTCCGACAAGAAGTTCGCTCACCAGCTCGGTCAGAAGTACGTCGCCGAGATGGAGTACATGGAGAAGGAGCTCGCCATCGCGGTGGACCGCAGCAAGCGCCACCAGAGTAAGAGAGCCAAGTCAGTGTCGCTCTCACCGTCAAGGACCAAGTTGGTGCCGCCTGCGACGATAGGTGCTGTGCCAACTTCCGCTGTGCCAGTGCCCACGAGTACGAAAATGAATACAAAATCGAGCGCAAAAATGAGCACAGATGCCAGTACCATCACCAATACGAGCACGAGCACGAATACGAATACGAATACGCGAACAGATTCCAGAACGAGTACACCCAGGTCTGCGCCTGCATCGAGATCATCAGCAAAGTCCTCATCGACGTCGACGTTGGCATTGGCGCCAACCAACGGAAAGGCTGCGAAGAATAGAAAACGCTCCGCATCTGCCGTCACATGGAACGAAGCTGCTGCTGGTGCTGCTGATTCTAGCCAAAGTATCCTCGATCAAAAGAACACCAAGAAGACCTCACGCCGACGCTCTCGGTCGTTTGACAATACGACGGGGGCTCCGGGTCCCAAAACATCTCTCGGCAACTTCTCTCAGCTGGCCACCCGCAAGCTCATGACGGACCTCATCCTCACCTTGCAATCCAGCTTTCCGGACTACGACTTCTCTTACGTCACGCCGAATCAGTTCTCCAAGCTCCAGTACCGCGTGGTGCGGGCCAACATCGACAGGCAGCTCAACGAGTTCGCATCCAGCAAGGCATCCAACTTCCTCATGGACATGTGGTCCGCCATCGACAACGTCATCGCCCTGGCGGACTGCGACGTCTACGCCTTCGAGGAAGAAGAGCTCAAGATCGACGGGCTGTGGACGTTCAACTACTTCTTCGTCAACAAGTCCCTCAAGCGCGTCCTCTTCTTCACCTGCCAAGAGAAGATCGATGAGGAGAGCCAGAACGCGCTCATGGAAGAGCAGATCACCTTCTCCATGCCCGATGTGCAAGTCGTTGACGACTTTGACTGGGATCCATCCGCTGATGTTGCAGGAGGCATTCCAATCTCCATCGCCTAACCTCTGTCCGCACACAACAAGGACGAGACGAGCGGCGGGCGGTGGGGCAGCGTCATCCATCTCGTTTCGGCATGGCCGAGGGACGTTGCGTTTGAGAAATGTCGGCACGAATGCATACTCCGTATTACCATACTTACCATCGACAGTTTATATTCTCATACATGGAAGGAAGGAAGGAAGGAAAGACAGAAACCGAGAGAAATAGGAACGGTTTAGCAACAGCCAAAAGATGCACGAAATCAGACTCCATCATCAGGGAGTGCATTGGAATGTATCAGGGGGCAGGGAGAGGCCGCGTGCACGAAGACCGGCGTCACGCAAGGCAAAACAAACCAAAACACATCAGCAATAAAGGCGAGATCAGGAGAGGGGAGAGAGCGCGCGTGAGAAGGGCAGCGAGAAGAAGGTGGAAAGCCTCGCCCAATTCTCCCGCTTCCGACAAGCGAGCCCGTGGACGACTCCTGTGCGAACATTAGCCAGCACCTTCGTGGCGCACATGTTTCATTTACTCTACATAACTCTGTATGTTACCAACCAAACAAATTGAGTCTCGTTCATTGGCATCCAGGATTGCATGTGTAAAACTGTCTGCGCTGGTGGATGAAATGCTCCCGGTTTGCTGGCCTCAGCGGCTGCACGCTACTTTACGAATATCTACACGGCAGCTGCCAGCACACATGCTGAATTGCATGGGAGTGTGGAACGGTCTACTATATTTCGATGTGCGAGGAGTGATGCTTCTCAAGTACGAATGGATGTGCGTGTGCGTGTGCGTGTGTGTTTGGCGACCATCTTTTCGTTGTCGTCAGTAGTCCATGACGCCAGAGACGCGCCAATCGCTTTCGTTGGGCTCCCAACGATCGGACATGATGTCGTCGAGGCTTCGGGACAGCGGAGACGGCTTTTCAATCGGGGCAGAATCCTTCCCTCGCTTCCGCGTTCGTTTCCCCGACGGCGATGAAGTCTTGCCTTTCTTCCCGCCGCGCTTTGTGATTGCCTTGCTCTGAGAACCCGCCTTTGTCTTGGCAACGCCAGAGTTCCCGCCGCAGAATCTCTGGCCGAAGGATTCGTCTTCACTTTCGCTTCCGTCCGAATCAGACCGGCGCTGTCTCGCTTTCTTCGAGTGGCGGCGATCACCATGTCCATCGCAGTCGTAATCGTCGTCATCCGTGGCGTCCGCGTAAGATATCTTGGCTGCGGCAGCTCGTCGTCGGGGGCGCCCGGTGGGTGTGATCTGTGCTGGTTCCATGACTTTCTTTGTTGGCGTCGAAATCGTTGACGGTGACGCTGGCGGTGACGCTGGCGATGGCAGGTTCTCCTTCTCCGCAGCATCTGAGTTGCGCGGCTTGTCTTGCTCATTGTCTGCACGTTTGTTCTTGCGGGAGGAGTGTTCGCGATCTTCATCATGACCTGGGCTGCGATCTTTGCCGCGACCTGATCGTCGCCCAGCAGCCTTTGAGGCGGCCTGCTTGGCTTGGGAGAGTCTCGTTTTGCGTGGCATGGTGATGCTTGCCGGTATGGCAGGTATGGTACGGTGCAACTGTGCGAGGAGCAATATAGGACACGGCTAGATGTTGAAGGAAGAGGTGGTGCGCGGTTGTTGTACTGTGTGCGTCAACGGGGAAGCACCAACAGCTTCACCATCGGGAATATGGCAACAGAATGGGGGGATGAGATTGTATGCGTTTGCAGCAAGAAAGGAACGGCAAGAAGAGGAGCGGATCAATGAAGAAGCCACAACCAGCACCAATGACAACAGCAGCAGCCGCAGCACAGCCGGTAGATAGAGAGACAGGTGTGTGTGAGAGGAACAATGATGATGATGGCGATGATGAGGAAGAGGAGCGTGCCGTGATGAAGAGAGGTGCCAGTGCAGAACCACGCGGGTGCCGTCATCTCCTTGTTGCTGCGTACCTTTCAGCTTGGCGTCTCGCAACTGTGAGAATTATGGCAACGTCTCGTCAAATGGCCTTGCTTCTCTTCGTCGCGTGTTGTGTGTGTCTGTGTCCATGCCTTCGTTTGTGTTCTTGGTCTCCTGGAACGGGTGTGGATCTTCTTCTGTTTCTTGGTGTGTTTTGTGACCAGCGTTGACTGCGAACAACAGAACAACCGCCCAGCAGCGTGACGCACAGTCGCGGTGGTTGTCTTGGTGTCAAGTTTGGCGAAATCGAGTCGTTTCTGGCTTCATCAACGTTCTTCGTTGGCACTAATACGTCTGGCCATCTACACGTAACAGGCATTGTTCTGAAACGGTAAATGAAAAATTAAATTATTTTACGTAGCTTACAAGCAGAGTGTGCGAGTTCCATCGAGGTCTCTAGCCATTCGCTGCAGACCTCTTGATGGTGATTGCAAGTGGGACAGTCTATGTTTGGAATCGCGACTTGTCGTGAGTACACCGAGAGAGGTATGCGTTGAATCCGGGAATGGTAGTTACATTTTTTCGACATCTCCGATTACAAAGCATGATTGAGACTTGTGGATGGCGACAAGACTGAGATGGTGACGATCTATTCACCAACCACCAGAAATCCAAAATCTGGTCTTTGAGTGATGTTCCCAACCACAAAATCTCGCTCGAAACACAAAACCAGGCACTGCCATCACAAATAACAACAACAGTCACAACAACAACATCAACGACCCTTCCCGCCAGCAAGGTTTCTCTCTTGTGGACGACGAGGACACAAGAACCATAGCTCGTACCATTGTATTATACCTGATCTTGGTGATTACCACTCGGCCTTCTCTGCGAGTGCGTGTAGTACTCTTCCTGCTGTGCGATCATTGCACAACACAAGCGCGGCAGTCAGAGGGAACATGGCACATTTGGCGTCAAAGGGCTCACGATCATCAATCGGGAGACTGTTGAAGAGCCCAACCGACTCCTCCTCCAGAATCAGCCGTGAGGCTGCTACACAAGGATGGTGCGTTCTGCGCAGACCGCACGGCGTGGACAAGGCGAGGCACTTCCATGATTCCATTCGCCGTGGCTCCGCGCACACCAACCAGGTGACAGCGCGAACTTCGACACTGGCTGACCAACCGCCAGCCGGCAGGCTCTGGAAGAAGCGCCCGTTCTCGTCCAAGGATACTAGTACGAGTCTGCCGCAAAGCCTGTCAGAATCGGCAGGAGAATCGAAAGGGGAACTGAAAGGAGAACTGACGAGGGAAGTTGCAGAGCAGACGACGCCAACACCCGCGTCATCGTTGACGATGCACGGTGGAGGCTTCTCGGATGGCGCCACTTCGGCGCCCTCGCTGCGCACGGATCTGGAGACCGTCTGGGTCCAGGAAACGGAGCGACTGTTGCATGGAATTTCGTTGGGGGAGTTTGATTCGAAAGCATGGAGCGATGCTCACTTGACCATACTCTGGTGGCTCAAGCAGTCGGTATCGCCCAAGGAGGTGGATGTCAGATGTTGTACCATGCCATTCCAGCTCCTGGACCGCATGTTGGAGGAAGAGCAGAGCGTTCTGCTGCATCTGGAAAGCATCGCGGATGGTGATGCGGGCGATGTTCTGCGACAAGGTACCGTTGCTGCCAACATCCCCATCGTCGACGCATGGAGCACCGATCTGGTCAACCTCGTCGTCAATCATTGGAGGAAGGAGATGTCTCTGATCGAATCGCTTCCAAACCACAAGGAATTGCACGCCGCCCTCATCGAAGGCAACGCCTATCCATCCCACGTATTTGAGCGAATTCAAAACTACAACGCATCGTCCAAATTCGTGCAGCCCGACACCCAGACCATCGCGATGATCATCGATGCCACCTCCAAGGTGCCGCGGGCCAACCAGGATCGACATGGGGCGCCGCTGGCATCCAAGATGTTGGATTGGAGCGTCCAGGAAGCAACTTTGGAGATCCATCCTGGAGTAGAAGATATGCATGATCTACATAGCGTCAACAGCAACGGCAACGGCATCAGCAGCGTCTTGGATGAGAACCATCTCAGAGCGCAGTCTGGGTTTGCAGAAGAGGAGGTCGGCCTCTCATCTGATCTGATGACTGAAACTGCGGAAACTGCCCTGGATCCTTCTATGGACGTCGCCGCCATCAGCAGTCAAAGCGTCGGCCCCAGTGACGATGCCAGCGCACTTGATGGTGCATTGGACAACAGTCGTCTGCGCCCGAATGCCTACACGTTCGCCAGTGCGATACACTCCTGGGGGAAGAGCAAGTTGGATGAGGCACCCCAAAAGGCCGACGAGCTCTTATACAAGCTCCTTGAGCTGTCAGTTTCGCGCCAGGACTGGCAGCTGAAGCCGAACATTGTTATGTACTCCAGCCTCGTCGATGTTTGGAGCAAGGCCGGAAATGTCAAACGCGTGGAAGAACTCCTGAATGAGATGTACGACCTGAGCCAAGGATCTGGGATGGAGGATCTCAAGCCAAATCTCCCAGTTTTCAATCTGTACCTTGCGGTGCTTGCCAAACGGCGAATGACGGCACGTGTTGAGGAGGTGCTGCAGCAGATGGAGGAGTTCTACGAGATGGGAGAAATCTCATCGCCACCGGACGTCGTTTCGTACAGCACGGCCATCGACTGCTTCGTCAAGGCGGATGATGTGGAGCTGGGTGCAACGAAGGCAGAGCAGCTACTCAACAGAATGATACGTCGCGACGTGGCCCCCAACGCAGTCACCTTCAACACGGTCATCCATGCTCATGCGAAGGCAGGGAACTTCAAGCGCGTCGATCAGCTGCTATCAATGATGCACGATCTGCACGCAAAGGGTGGCAGCGAAGTCAGGCCGACGCTGTACTCGTACAGTTCCGTCCTGGTTGCCCTCTCGAAGTCCAAGGACCGAGAGGCTTCAACGCGTGCCATGGCCTTGCTCGATGCGATGATCAAGCTGGCAGCCGCGGGAGAACTGGAGCACGCACCTGACCTCATCAGCTACAACCTCGTTCTCGATTGCTTCAAGACCTCCTCGCGTCCGCTTCTACGCGAGGCCAAGCAGTTTCTGAGGCGAATGAGATCGGAGGGCGTTGAACCCGACAGGTACTCGTACAACATCGTCCTCCATCTCATGGCAAAGGCAGGAAGGCATGAAGCCGCGGGGAGCTTGATCAAGCAGATGGGAAGTCACGGCGTCGCCCCGGACACCACGAGCTACAACACGCTGCTGTCCGCGCTCGCGAAATCGAAGGATCGAAACGTCGCGCCGCGGGCGGAGCATCTGCTGAGAGCCATGGAGCATTCTGAATCCATCACGGCGGACATCATTTCCTACAACACCACGCTCAACTGCCACAGTATGAACAAGGATGGCCCCTCGGCCGAGGCGTTGCTGAATCGAATGATGAGCGACGAGACCAACATTGAACCCGACGCTGTGAGCTTTAACACCACGATCGCAGCATGGTCCAAGATGGGAACGCTGCAGGCAGCCTACCGAGCCCAACAGCTGTTTGATGCCATGGGCGACTACTCGCCAATCACGAAGCCAAACGCCGTCGCCTTCAACACCCTGTTGAGCGCCTGGGCACGGTCGAAGGATCCGTTGGCACCACAGCGCATGGAGAACATGGTCCGCGACCAGACCATGAAGTACAACCAGGGCGAGTCGAATGCATGTCCCGATAACTTCTCCATCACGGCCGTTATGCTGGCCTGGTCGCATTCCGACCATCCATCCGCGCCTGAAAAGGTGGAGGAGATATTCCAAGGGATACTCCGACGTTTCCGGGACGGTGAACGCAAGATGATGCCCTGCACGAGAGCCTACAGCGCGTTGATCGGGGTTTGGAGCAACAGCGGACGTCCTGACGGGGGGAGTCGCGCGGAGATGTACCTCGACGAACTCCTGCGCAACGCCACGAACCAACGTGACTTCGATGTTCAGCCCATGCACTTTGCGAAGGTCATTCAGGGATACATCCGGAGCAGTTCTGCCCCAGCTCATGCCGTCGTTGGTGATGATAATGATGCAGGCGATGATATCGATGACGATGATATCAACGGTATCCATGCCAGTTCAGATGCAGATACAGATGTAGGTGATAATGTGGGGATGGATGTGGATGTGGATGTGGACAATTTGAGTTCAAGGAGTGAGGTCAACGATAGTGTCCACGATGACGATGATGATGCAGATCTGGTGGAAAGTATCGCATCTATCATATCCAAAATGGAGCATTACCAACATAAGCAGAGGACAAATGGAAGGAAGATGGATGTATACTTTTTTGGCAACTTGTTCCGATTCCTCGCGGAGCATGAGTGCGATCAGAAGGACGAGGTGTTGGAGTACCTGCTGGATACGATGCGCCGGTTGCGCGTGCGTCACAACCACTACGTGAACCAGCAAATCGAGGTTTGCCTTGGCGTGGACCAATCAGGTGGTGATAGCGAGAATGACGACGATGACATCGACGAGGCCGCTCATGGGGCGGATGGTTGACATTGATAAATACTCGGAGGCATGGCAGGTGAGGCGAGCGGGATATGATGATCAGAGCGGTGCGATGATGGAGCAGTTTGACATCTATTCTATAAGCTACAGGACAAGGAGAATGCATAAAGTAGTCGGCTTCGACCACTCTTCTACCATCCCAGAATAGAGCAACGCACTACTCGTATACGATTAGTATCTTGTTCTCTCTCCGGGACAATTGGATTCCATGACTCTCCTTTCTGCGAGTGGAGAGTCGTTGTGCTCGAACCACACAGGAAGGAAGTTGTGTGCTGTGCTTGTGAATACTTCTGCATACTCTCTTTCGAATGAAAGAATTCATTCTGCTGTTCTTCCATTCGTACTACTGGCACGAGGAGCATGGCCTGTTGGCGAGAATTACGAGACAAATCCTCTGAGCGAAACGCAGCCCCAAATCGAGCCGACGCTGACAAATTGAGCTCCTGGTCGAAAATTGTTGTGACAGAGCATGCATTGTTCGTGCAAGATGCGGTGCCCATTCCATTCCATTCCATTCCATTCTATATCATGCCAGCCTCTAGTAACATCTCGTGGTGGCGGCACCGATGCGCAGCCGACTGTCGCCCATACTAAAGGTCGGAGCAGACCAGCACCTGCGCCTTGGCGAAAAGCTGGCACAAATAGAGCATACCGTCAATTCCCTTGGCGGTACCCATTCCGAATTCGGTGATGTAGGGGTTGAGTATATTGGAGCGCTCCTTCTCATTTTCCATCATGGAAGCGTGGATGACGCGGATGGTGGGTCCCCGTTTAAGATTTCCCAGGTCCGTGATGGTGACCGGTTGCTGATCTTTGGCGACGCGCTTGGCGATGTCGCAGGCCCTGGCATCGAGCTGAAGGTTGCGCTGCAGGGATGGCAGACCGTTCTTGTTGCGCTCCGTGTTGACGAGGACCGCGTTGTTGGCGAAATGGCCGGCGGCCAGGAAGTTTTCCTTGAGGACGTTGTAGTCGATCTTGCGTATGGACTCGTCGGAGCGTTGCAGGGCCATGCAGCTTCTGGCTCGCTGTTTCTGCGGCGCCGCGTTGGCTGCGCCTCCCGGCCCCCCGCTGGTGACTGGGTTGGACCGCTCGATGGAACGGCCTGGGCGGGCGTGCGTCGTTTTGGGTTCGGTCCTTCGTCTTCCGTTGCGCTTGCCCCCCTTTTTGGGAATGGCATTGTCTCCGGACTCCGATGATGACATGGACGATGATGACAGTGCCTGCGTTCCAGTGCGTGGTTGCTGCTGTTGTTGCTGTTGTTGCTGTTCGTGTGGGCTGAAGGATGGCTCACCGGCGGATTGGTGGTGCTGGGTGGAGTCGACCGTGGCGGCTTGGAGTGCTCCTGCGTCCCTTGCCGACATGCGCCTGTGCATGGATGCCGCGTTGCGTGAAATGCGTCTGTTGCTGGTGTGATCGGACACAGCGTCCAGCCTGGTCTTGGATCTGGAAGACTTCTGCTTCATGGCCGACTTTGGCTTCGATGATGATCTGGCCATGGCCGTGGGAGGCGACTGTGATCGGTTGTGGTGGGAGGAGGAGGACAGGATGGATCTGGATTGGCGCGTCGATGCGCGCGATGGTGCGTTGGGGGCCATGTCACCTTGCGACCCAGTCTTGCTGAAGCCGGATGTGGAGCCTCTGCTGGATTCGTACTGTTGTTGCTGCGGTTGGAATTGCTGGTAGTACATCTGATGGTGTTGCTGTTGGTGCTGCTGGTGCTCCATGAGCTGACTTTTGGATGCGACGCGTCTTGACATGGGCCGAATGTGTTCCGTCTGGCCCGTCATGTCCACCCCCGCAAGCATCGGCACGGGTATGGTCCTGGAGGGGCGTTCCGAATGGCTGGTGATGTTTGAGGCTCCGTGCGAGGATCTGTCCAGGGCGTTGGGTGGATCAGGGCTGATGCCCCGCTTTGACTTTTTGAGGGCGCTGCGAATGGGCGAGGTGGTGGGCGGTGGCGGATGGCGAACCTCCACTCTCTCGATGCTGCGCGATGGCCGCACGGAGGATCGCGTGGAGGATCCCATGCTCTTGCGGGTGTGCCTGGACATGCGAGGTGACGCTGCTGCGTCGGCGTTGGCATTTGTGGTGATGGCCAGGAGATCTCTGTCCCTGTCCCTCTCCCTGTCCCTGTCCTTTTCTTTTCGCTTGATCTGGTCGGAGCTCTTGGATCGCTTTGTTTTGGAGCTGCCGCTCTTCTTTGTTTTGCGCTGCTTCCTTTCCTTGTCGGCGTCTCCTAGGTTGGGTGCCGTGGCGACGCTGCCCATGCCGATGTAGCTGTGAGCATCGGCGTCCATGGGTCCGGCCGCAGCGCCCATCTCAAGAGCTGCGAGGGAACGGGAGTCATGTGCCGAAAGGTGCTTTATCTTGCGACGCTGATGCGAGGATGCGGCCGTGCCCAGACCGGCGGATTGGTAGTGCTGCTGTAGTTGCAGCTGTTGGTCATATTGGTGGGCATCCATGGGACCGGCGCTTGTGGAGCGGCTCTTCTTGGACTTGTCCTTGGACTTGACTCTGTGCCTTTGACGCTGGGTCTGCAATGGGTCGAGTTCCGACGCCACGGAACGTGCGCCATCCGTGGATCTGTGGTGGCGTCTGGAGGTGTCGACGTCTCCGTAATTGTAGAGGCCCACCGACCTCGCACCTCGTTCTGATGCCGAGACGCCATGCATGATGTCCGCGGGGGATGATCGGTCCCTGGTCTGATGGTCGAGGTGCTGATGGTGATGGTAGTTGAGCTTGTTGAGGAGGCGATCGAGCGTTCCGTCGGTGTCGTCGGGAGTGGATGCGGATGTTGTGGCGGACGTCGTTGCTGAGACTGCTTTGGAGGACTTCTTGAGGGCCCTGCTGCTCTTGCCGGACCTGGACTTGGACTTGTGCTTGGACTTGGACAGAGATGCGTTGGTGGCTGCGGAGACTGAGACGTTGGATGCGGCAGCTTGGGTGGTGCTGGAGCGCTTCTTCCTGGAGGATCTCCTGGAGGTGGATAGGTGGGATAGGTTGGGGATGTGGTTGGAGCTGTTGGCGGAGTGCATGGAGGGAGACGAGATGGAGTTTGAGTTGCCGCTGTCCTGCAGGGCCCTGAGTCCTGGGATGTCGGCGTGATCTGCGCTGTCGCCGGCGAAGTCGTCGATGGCAGCCTCGATGAAGTCGCCGGGGTTGAATTGGACGTCCAGGTCTCTGTTGTAGTTGTCGTTGTCGTTGCTGCCGTTGTTGCCGTTGTTGTTGTCATCTTCGTTGAGATAACCTCCCAACGCAGACCCAATGAGCTGTCTGCGATGAACGGAGGACTCCTTGGCGATCTTTCGTTCCGCATGAAGCCTCCTTGCTCTCTCCATCCTCTCTGCCTGCGACATTCCCTCTGTGGTGGCCATGTTGTTGCTGTTAGCGTTGCTGTTGTTGTTGCTGTTGGTCTTCTCGTCTGAGCCACCAACACTGGATTGAGATTGAGATTGGGTGGCAGGGAGAGTGGGATTGCCAGCAAGAGTGCCTGTGAGAGGATGGCCACCACCGATTGGGTGTCACCGGCTGCGCAGCAAGTTGCCCGCGCCCAACTGCTTCCCAACGTACTCGCGCTTCAATGCGATGCGCTTCAAGTGATCCTGCTTGTGATGATCACGATGTTAGCAATGTTAGCAATGGTAGCAATGCTAATAATGGTAGCAATGATAACAATGGAAGCGAAACAGGGCTTGCTCTTTGCGGAGTGATCCTGCTTCTCCTTTGTGCTGGCTTGGTTGCCTTGCTTCGTTTCTTGGTTCCTTCTTTGGTTGCTTCGTTTGATTTTATTTGACTTGACTTGATTGCTCTGCTCGACTGCACGAACGCAGTTCTCTAGCTCGTTCGATCTATTGTTGTTGCTGTTGCTGTTGCTGTTGTTGCTGGTTGGGGTAGATACAGAGGTTGACACAGAGGTTGACACGGAGGTTGACATGAAGATGGAAGTGGAGACAGAAGTGGAGGTGAACGCAGAGACAGACCATGGACGTGGAAGAGCAGGAAGCGCAGAAACCGCAACCACGAAGAGATCAATGCGGGCAGGCGCCAAGCCGTGATTGTTGACGTTGCGATCGCGCGGCTGTACGACTATTCGTGGCCACGTCTGCGCGCGATGTTGCTCCGATTTTTTCCGCTTGCGTTTGTTCCCACCCACGCTTCTCCGCCACGGCGTTAAAGGTTTTACCGCGTCTGTGTGCATCGTAGCGTCACAACAAGTGCCGCGCTATCCTCCTGTGTTCCTCCTGGCCCTTGCCACACGCAACGATACGTACATTTATGCTTTTTCTGAGTACCGTTCTCTCCTTGCTCCAAAAAAGTACTTCTACTACGTTGTTGGTGGTTGTGTTGATTGTGTCATTTCCGTCACATGAGCCTTCCACCGGGTTATTTGTTCGTTGATTCCTTCCGTTTCATCTCTCTTTTTCTTCTTCGTCTCGCAAAGACACACCCAACGTACGAGTATTCTCCCGCGTGACATATCCCCGCATAACTTTTTTGTGCTAAATTCTGGATAGGGATATGTCAATCTACATATATATTGGGTGTCATCCTTCTGTCTCTACGACTTGTAGTCATAGATGGAGTCATCTTTTTGAACACAACCCAAAGGCTTATTTGCATCTCTGTCCGAATCGTCACGATGGGCACGACCAGTTCGATCACGAAGCTGGATTGCTCATCATTTGTCGCACCGTTATCCTGGACAACCCATCGACAGCTTGTGACGACACGTGACGTCAAGAACTTTCGGCGAACTGCGCGTCTCTTTGTCCCCGAACTCTCGTTGTTCGCGGACGTGTGCATTGCTTGTGTCACAAGGTCGTTCGGAATCCTGTTGGGCCAGTCCCGAAAGTTGATGTCGGATGAGTCCTTGCCCGCATTCTCTGTATGGACGGTACGTCGGACAGACGGATGCAACAGAAAACCAAATGTCGAGGAGAATGTCGGTGTGACAACAGGGCGCCAAAAGTCATTCGTCCATCGCGAAAAACGGCAGGTCGTCGTGTTGGCAGCACACAGACATGGAAGCAACGGAGCAACGAAGTTACGAAGTAGCGGAGGCAGGCAAGAAAGCCGAAGAGAGAAGGGCACCAAGAAAAGAGAGTGTGTGCGGGTGTGTGGGTGTGTGGGTGTGCGGAGAGCACAAGAGAGCAAGGAAACAACCACTCGGGCACAATCGACAGCGTGCAAGCACCAACACGAACTAGCCATCGCAGAGACACCAAATGTCCTGTTGATGACAACGACAGCGTCAACAATACCATTAGCATTAACATTAGCATTAGCAAGAGCATCATTAGCAACAGCATCATTAGCAATAGCATCAGCAGCAATAGCATCAGCAGCAATAGCATCAGCAGCAATAGCATCAGCAGCAATAGTATCAGCAGCAAGTCCAGCAGCAAGATACCATTATAGCAGAATAGCAGGTCAACACATTGCAATCCACGGTAGGACGTACGACATAGTCATCGCACCGCCACATCTCACCAGCACTTGATGGGTGGATGACCTGTCTCATCAGCCAGCAGACACTGAAGCACGGAACCAAGGGACCAAGGGACAAAGCGAGCGAGTGAGCAAGCGAGTTCGGAAGCAACTGAAGGCACCAGAACCAACTGAACCAACTGAACCAACTGAAGGCAAGGCAACGGACCCAGAATAGTACCATCGGAGCGTCCCTACGAACCAACGCGAATCTCCCTGGAGGACCGTGCCATAGGTCATACACACTCTACCGACATCTGCCGACATCTGCCTCTCCGCATCCGTGTGCATCGATTTGAGACAATCCCCAGCTTTCTCCCAGTGATGACCGAGATCATGGCCACAGAAAACGACGGTCCATCCACCAACATCACCAATATGACCAACATGAGCAACATGAGCAACATGACCAGGACGGGAGGCGGCTCCTCCTTGGCAAACGCAAGGCTGGCCAAGTACAGGCATTCGCAGAACGAGGAGGACAAGGCCAAGCGCAAGAACAAGATCGGCGCCTCCTTGGACAGCCTCTCCCTGGACGACGAAGATGACTACCTCCTGAGCCACTCCTCCGATGAGGGGATGGACCTGGACGATCTGGCCAACGGAGGCATCAGCGGCACCAGCGGCACCAACGGCACCAACGGACGGCGCTCCAGCGGCACGGGCATGCGCAATCGCAGACAGCGGCCTGCGGTCTCGGTCAACAAGAAGAAGGGCCGCTCCAAGTCAAACCTCAGCGCCCTCGACGAGGACATCCAGCTGGAGTCCTTCAACAGCAACCCCAACGCCCCTCTCTTGGCGCAAAGCGACCACATCCCCAAGAGGAAGGCCGCGAGGAAGGTGCCTGGATCCTCCACTCACTCGGAGCACGCGCGATCGCTCCAGCCGGGGGTCATCTCCTCCAGCGAGCACTCCAGAACCTCCGCGATGTCCAAGAAGAAGCCATCTCCGCGCAAGCCGCCCACCAGAACGGCCAGCAGTGGCAGCGTCGACAGCAACGGGAGCACTGGCAGCAACGTCAGCATCAGCATCAGCGGCGACGAGAACAGCAGCAACAACGATGATATCTACGACCGATCGCAGGCGCATGACCAGGCCCACGCCCATGACTATGACAGAGCAGCAGCAACAGCAGCAGCAACAGCAACAGGATCATCAGCAGCGGCGGATCACGGCGGCAGCCCCAGACAGTACACGGAGACGCTCAAGGACAACACCATGGAGACCTCCGCATCCTCCGACCATCAATCGGCCGCAGCCAGACGGCGCATGAGCAATTCCACGCATTCCAGAAGCGCCAGCATCGACAGCGACACAGGTTACACCACCACATCCACGGACGGCGACTCCATCATGGGTCAGGGGAGGCGCAACACCAGAAAACCAAAACCAAAGGTCTCCAGGGGAAGCGCCTCGGAGGATGGCTACGGTTCCGACCACGGCATGAAGCGAAGGAACAAGAGCACCAGAAGCAAGATGACCAAGAAATCAGCCGACCTCGATGGCTACGGTTCAGACCACGGCATGAAACGCCGCAACAAGAAGACGAGGGAGGCGGCTGCGGCTGCAGCGGCCACCCCCGACAGCAACAAGGCCTCGCTCGATGGATACGGTTCCGATCATGGAATGAAGCGCCGCGTCAAGTCCTCGAGGGCGCAGCGCAAAACACCCACCAACAAACCGCACGACGGATCCTCGCGTCACGAATCCAGAACCAGGGCTGCCGCCAACCAGGAGATCGACGGCTACGGCTCCGATCACGGCATGAAGCGCCGGGTCCAGCGCGCCACCCGCGCACAGCGCAAGGCGTCGACAGGCAGCGATGATGGCATCAACGACGACGACGACATCGACAAGAAGAAGCTTCAGCGCCAGAACAGCTCGGGCCGCCTCAGCAGATTCCTCGACCTCATCCCGGGACGATCCAAGCGCTCGCTCATGGACAGCAAGTCGGTCTCCGGGGCCGATGGGGCCGGCGCCAAGGAGAAGAAGACGGAGCGTAAGCGAAGTTCCAGCATCGGCGCCATGGCGAGACGTCTCACGCGACGGTCGGAGCGCCGTCTCGGAAAATCACAGCGCAACGCGGCTCCGCCCGATGCCGCACCGGAGGCAGCGCGGGGCGAGGGCGACGCGTTGGAGCATGTGCGCAGCCCGCCAAGGCGTCACAAGAGCATGGACTCCGCCCAGGTCGCGGGCGCGGAGATACATCCGCCCGAACTCTTTGAAGGTCGCGATCCCACGGCGCCGATCCGAGCGCAGTCCATGATGATGAACAGAGAACGCACGCGTCGCGGCAAGTCAGATTCACTCCACAACCTGCAGGACTACAACCCCAGCGAGCTACCCAGCACCTCATACTTCGCCAGCAACCACATCCTGCTCAACAGAGAACGCATGAAGCGAGGCATGAAGCCGCTCACCAGAAACAAGGCCATGGACGAGCTGGCCAGGGATCATGCCAACAGGATGGCCGAATCCTCGGGATGCACGCCCCTCAAGGCAACCTTTGTTGGCAACGTCGTTCGTGGAGAGTCGATACGCGTCGTGCACAAGGCAATCATGAACAATCGGGAGGGACGCGAGCGCTACAACATCCTCAATCCCTACTTCCAGGAATTCGGCATCGGTACCTGCAAGGGCGACGACGGCATGCTCTACGTCTGCCAGCTCTTCAGCGAGAGCATCGAATTGGCATGCGTCGATACGTGATGAATGATACCAATGCTTGGCATGGCGATCATTGCCGTGATGGATTAGGTGCGGTGATTGGCATCATGATTTTCATGCTCAGGATATTGGTTGAGCATGAGGACGATGGTATTTTTGTTGGTGTTACTGGTGGTGTTGATGGTGGCGTTGATTATGGTGATAGTGGTGGTGGTGGCACTCTTGCTTATCACTGATAATGATGGTGTGGAGACGCTGAAGGCGAAGGTGGACATGGAGGTAATACGTCATGTCATTCCATGCCATGCCATGTCTTGTGGCGCGTTCGAACGTGGAGACGTGGTTGCAATGAGGCAAATCAGCGGGGCAAGCGAGGACCATACGGAATGGTTCCGTCATGGGGTGGAATAGAGTGGATAAAACCAACGCAGATCTCTTTTCTTCCATGCCCACACGCAGAATTCAAACTGTGAGATGCAAAAGAGAACCCGAGGTTATTCTACTCCTTCATGCCTTTCGATCCATGCTGCTCTGTTGCGAATCTCGCCAACTCCAAATTCTGCGGCGATCGGCAATCGAAGGAGGAGCGAAAGGATGCAACGACAGGACGACCGGAGCATGGTAATCGCTCTCGTATCCAGGGTGCATCCAAAAGACCATACGTCGGGTAATGCCATTGCGACGAAAAGTATCTGCGGCCGCCATAGCAGCAATAGCAGCAATAGCAACAAGCGCTGCGATACCAGCCACTGCCGGCACCATCATTGTCATCGTTGCTGCCGTCGCCAAAGCCAGCATCGTCATGTCCATCATTATCAGCAGCAGTCGCCGTAGCACAACAACGATGAACAAATCAACAACGAACGTAACAACAACGAGACAGTTTTTCACGCATCGGCTCCCCCACCATCCATCATGTTCCGTTGAAACCACGCATGCCGTGAGCATGCTGCCGATCACCGCGCTGAGGCAGCTTCGCACCCGCGGAATGACGAGCCAAATCGAACCATGAGACGGAGGCCCATCACCGCTCCTTGTCTCTGTCTGTCTCGATCTTCTTAGCATCATCTTTTGTGCACCCCCAGAAACGCCCGTAGCTGCCACCACAGTGCCGAAGATTCGCCCCTTGGGATGCCGACCGTTCGGAGTCGATGTCGATGCCGATGTTGATGTGATGGTTGGTGGTTTTTGTTTTTGTGTCGTGTCATGACGTGCCTTGTGTGTTTTGTGACAGTTTGGGTCGGATCAGTCGTTATGTCCAGAATCGAGGCGTGTGTGTTCGCCAAAACAACTTCCGTGTGCGCGGGTTTCAAATGTGTCGTGGTTGTGCTTCATCCACGGACAGACGGCCGATGTGTCACCCAAACAACAAACAGCAGATTGAAAAAGAATGGCTTGGAATTCGATTGTCGCTGTGAGCGACTGTTGCCACGCGCACACAGATGAAAGAAGGGAAGACGCGAAGATCAACGAGGAAGTCTGCAACACATGGCTTGTTGATCTGGGGTAGTCGTGGAAACGGTTCTGCTTGTTGAATTGACTGAAAGCTCGTTTATTCGTGAATAAAACATCATGAATGAATTTACGTGTACAACTCATAAAATGAGCGACATCCCATCTTCAACTCATTAGTGTTTTCATAGTAAGATGCGGTACAAACACACATATTGTAGGAAATAATGAGGTGAATCATTCCAGTCATGATCGCAAATATACAGAAAACATCCAAGATGCACAAAGCGCCAAAATTGTTGGCACCAACAAGGGCAGCAGGCGTTCTTGCTGGTTGGCAGCTCAAAGACAAACAACAACACCAAAAGTTGCAGTACGAGCCAAAGGTAGCCATTGCAAGAAGAGAGTTTGCGGAGAAGCGTTGCACGTTTGGAGCTTGAGACGACCGCCGCACAAGGAGGTTGTACGGTGGTTGAACGCTGGTTGTTGGCTGATTGGTCGGCTGATCGGTTGGCTGATTGGTTGGTGTGGACACCAACAAAAGCCACAGTGACAACAGCGACGTTGGCAGCACCATCTGAGAGTGTCGACAGCAGCCAGAACAGCACCAGCACCAACAAACGCCGTAGCTGTAGCTGTAGCTGCAGTACTGATCTCACCAGAGTGGGAGCAGGAACAAGAACAATCGCAGCAGGAACAACTGCGACGAAAGGAGGTTTGGAGAACGAGGGGAGCGTGACTTTTGCGCAGGTGAACCCATTCATCATCATTCATCACTTTTTAGCACAACTGAGAACAAAGCTCATAGTTTCAGAACTCTCCGATTCAGCAACCAAGCCACCCTTCCACTACAACCGCATCACGTGCATCACATTCATCACATACATCACATTCATCACATACATCACTCGCATACATACATCACTCGCATCTCCAATCCGACACCGCATTGCATACAAACCTGGTGCAGGTCAAGACGTGGGAAGTAACTCAGAAGACGTGCGACACAGTGCTCATCAGAGTACCAGAACAACGGCAACAGTGTCGATCATCTACTGTGAGTGCGCGCTGTTGATTGATCTGCTCTGCTTTACTGCGAGCACCATTGCTCCTCTGGTTGGTTGGTTGCGTTGTCGTGTGGTGTGGTGAGGTGAGGTGAGGTTGAATGCAAGCGAATGGCAAACCCTGAACAAGGAGATCCATTGTGCTTGCACACGTATGATACAATTGCGAGGGCCGAGCCTGAAAGCTGTCAGACGAACAAAGCGAGGCACTCTGCTGTGCTCTGATCAGAGTACTCGTACGAATGCGGAGCACAGCCACATACCAACTCTACCTACCACGCACTCCGACCGAAGTGTGCAAGCGTTTGCGTCGCATGCACATGCAGCAACACATGACAGAAGGATCATCTCGAGACTTGCTCAACACCTGCTCTGCTCGTACTTGCTGTTTCGTTGCACGTCGAGCTCGCAATTACTCTGCTCTTGTCCCATCCACTAAAGACTGAAGCCTGACAATCACACAAGAACAGTGCCGAAAGCACCGACGACAGGTCATATCGAAGGCTGAACAACACCAGGGCACAACGGAACCCTTGGAAGCTGCTGCTGGATCACAGCTGAAGCCTATCCGTTGTGAGACCTTCTGCTCCCTGATTGGACCACTCTCTCGCTCGTGGGCCAACGCGGACGCAGGCGTCTTTCTTCATCGGTGCGTACGGTAGTGCATCCCTTCGCAGACGACGCGTCATCGCTGTGTAAACACAACACGACGAAGACGAACGAATCACATCATACCAGACCAACAACGACAACCCACGTATCTGTTCAATGAATATTGAACTGCAAGATCCAGTACCAGAAACCTTCGCACCCGTTATCCATGCCTGCATTACTAGGCCCGTCATCCATGTTGCATCACACGATCCAGCAAACCATGTCATCAAGCAAAAACAGGTCGAGGTCGTCCGTCGTGACGACCCGTCGCAGGCCTACCTGGTAGTCTCCAGCATGGGCGATGTTAACTTGGACCATCACTCTCCGGGATGGGGCGACGTGCGCTTCGGCATCAGCCTGCCGCGGGCGGAGAATCATCTCCTCACCACAGACGATGGCCAACCGCTCTGCGTCTTCCAGGCACCCAACCCCAGGGAATGCACCTACGTTGCCATCAAGCGGCTCGACAAGGCGGTGGTGCAGGATGCCCTGGCACGGGGAAAGAATGAGAATCCTTACAAGGAGATCTCCAGGATGCAAGAGCTCGGCGACGATCATCACGTCCTGTCCTGCGTGGAGGCGTTGGAAGACGAGCGGTACCTCTACATCATCATGCCGTACTGTGAGCAACGATCGTTGGTCGAGTGGATTCCTTGGAATCAGGGCGTGCAGGAGCACCAGGCCAGAGACGCCTTCCAGCAGATCATGGAGAACCTCCTGTACTTGCAGTCTCACGGTCTCTGCCATCGCGACCTGTCGCCAGACAATTGCATGATCCACAACGGGCGCATCGTCTTCACGGACATGGCCATGTCCTTCCGCATCCCCGAGTCCGGCTGGGTGACGCCGCTCGGAGGTTTCGGCAAGCCCGCCTATCTGTCGCCAGAGGTTTACAACGACATGCCCTTCGAGGGCCAGGCCTGCGACACGTGGTCCGTCGCTGTCATCCTCTTCAACCTACTCACCGGCCACATCCTGTGCACCATGCCCATTCCGGCAGATCTGAAGTTCCGTTACCTGGTGCTGGCCCAGGGCATCGCTCGCAACACCCTCAACGAGCAAACGTACGAGATCCTGATGGACGAGGAAGAGACGGACGAGCGCCAAGAGCTGCTGCACATCATCCAGAAGTGCCTCAACCTGAGCCCGGAGGCGCAGGCACTGCTCCAAGGGTCGTTGACCATTGTTCGAGAACAGCGCTGGACGGCGGGGCACATCCTGAGCAGTCCTTGGATGAGCCAGGATCCACCACCATAATGCCAACCCTGTTGACATCGCATCCACAAAGGGAGGCTGGCAGAGAGAAAGAGCGATAAAGGGAGACAGTGGATGAATGCAAGGGGCACATGCCTGCGTGGAAGCGGCAGCAACTCATCTTGACGAACAAGAAGCCCGCGTAGCTCACGACCGCCTCCCCTGTGCAAGCCAGGCAACCATTGCGGCCACGATGGCAACACAGCAACAGATATGCTGACGCATGAGGCAGAGGCATCACAAAGCCAACGAAAGAAAGGACAACACAACTAAAGCCGAAGAAATGCATGTACAGAAACGAGAAACACACCACAAAAGACGAACAAAACAAACAAAAAGAAAGCAAAGACAAAGAAAAACAGAACAAAACAAGACAAGGAAGACCCACCCGATCCCATTCTTCCGCTCCCTTCTGTCAGGATGCACCATCATCGATGATGAACATCGGTCGCGCGGGCGTCAATGACGATTGGAGCGTGGGGATGGCAGAAAAACGATCGGAAAGAAGGGAAAGACAAGGATAAACATGAATGTAGTAGTTACGTTGTGCATATTGTAGAATATGGTACTCTGCTCTACTCTACCTGATGAAGTGTAATATTATGCACGATACTCCATGCATCGCCCACCATTGCGTATCATGCACGCACATTCTTGCACGAAGAGCAGTGCGAGTGAAGTACAGCACTGTGGAGGAGCCTCGGGTACTGCAGGAGCACTTGCGATTATGAGTGTGGTGGTGGTGGTGTACGTAGTATTAGTCCATGGCTCGTGCTCTGGAGTTGTGATGATGGTGGTGGTGGTGGTGGCGCTGATGATGGCGGAGAATGATCGCCAAAGGAGGCAAAGGTCGTAGGTACAGCACAGAGCCAAGCCCATCACCTCAATCCGTCACGCAGCATTCCACCAACCAACCGGCTTCCGCACTGTTCGATCCGGGCGTCATCTGCGCTGACACGAGCATGTGAAAACACAAATGGTGCGGTGGCTGAAGGCGATGCTGAGAAGTGGAGGTGAGCAGAGAGAGAGACCATGATGTTGCCTCTGTTGTGCATGGACGCATGATGCTGTTGCGGAGTTGTGACTTCGTGACTTGGCACATCCGTGAAGGCAAGGTGCCTTGTGCCCATGTGCCTTGTGGCGAAAGAATTAGTCTCCCTGAATCGTGGAAGATGAGGCAAGCTCAGTCCCGCCAAATTGAAAGCGACCGAAAACGTGGTTGTCTGTTTTGGTCTTGCATCGCCACCGTGGAGGAGTACGAGTGGTTCGGGTAGAAAGTCTCGAAGGTTAAAAGTGGCCCAACGCGGTTGTTTCGGAAGGACCAACGACCCAGTGAGTTTTCTGCGTCTCACGAGCCAAGACTGCAGCAAGGCGGCGGTGGTGGTGATTGCTGAGGATGTCCGATGGAAATACGGAATTCGCAACGACATCTTGTACGGGCCGGGTTGAGCCAAACCCGTAACACGGATACGAGCCAATTCGCCCCTTGTGATTGTGCTCGTTTGCACGCGGAGAGGCGTGGCTGCGTGCACGAGGAGTTGGAAGGTTTTGGTACTCCGCACAAGAACGACACAACACTGTGGACGACCGCAACAGCATCATCAACAGCATAGTCAACACCATCACTGCTCTGCAACCTACCTTGATACACCCTGCACGATTGGTGCATCAACAGTACTATACGCCCGTAGGAGTCGCCACAACACTCGCAGTCAACCACAGTGAATCGCTGTACGTGCATAGATACGAAGAGCATCACCGGCAAGACCAGGAGGAGCAAGAGCAAGAAGAGAGCATCAACAAGCACTCCCGCTGCGCTGTTCCGTTCCAAGACCAACAGGTTTGGCAGGTTTGGCAGGTTTGGCAGGTACACAGCCCCGTTCCTGCATTTACCCGGGCCTTTCATGCATAGCGCCGTCCAAGGGACCTGAGCAACTGAGCAACTGAACAACTGAGCATCACACGGAGCACAACCCAGACCAACAGCACAACACCACAATACTTAGTATACGATCTATCGCAGTTGGAAGACACTTGGAAGACAGCAGAGATGAGGCTGGGAAAGACAAGGCTCTCCAAGGAGGAGAAGCTGAAGGCCGAAGAGCTGAAGCGCCAAGAGGAGAAGCTGCAGCGCCAAAAGGGAGTCGAAGATGAGTGGATGGACTCCAGCATCACCTTCTACGAGACCATGGGGCAGTCCTTCACGTCCGTGGCTTCCTCCGTCACGTCTCCGCCTTCCTACTCCGGCATTGCGTTTGCCAAGTACCTCCAAGGGGGCGGCTCCTTCTCGGAGGGCGGCAGCAACGACAACAGCGCGGCGTCCTCCGGTGCTTCGCAGCATCAGTGGGAGGAAGGCAGCGGCGGAGGCAGCGCAGTTGGCGGTGGGGCCTCGACCTCTGGTGGATCAACCGTGTCATCCGCAGATCGGGACACCGAGCATCTGCGTGGCAACGCCCATGCTGGCACAACCACAAGCATGAGCACAAACATGAGCACAGGCGCGAGCGTGGCCTCTGACCAGAGCTCCAAGAAGAGCAAAAAGAAGAAGAAGATGAAGAAGAAGCTCAAGAAGCTGGTCAAGCGCAGCAACCGTCGCAGCGGCTTCTTCGGCTCCATCTCGGAAGAGGAGGGGGACATCGACGTCCACACCGCGGAATCGACCCTGGCTGATGAATCGGCCGCCAAGGAATCCACGCACGGCAAGCCACCCATGCAACAACGCAGAAGGCGACGCAGCCTCTTCGGCAACATGGGGGGCTCTTCCAGCGCGGCGGAGGCGGCCACTTCTGCCGAATCAGACGTCGATCATGCCGCGATCGATGCGATGCATGCGGGCAATCGCAGCGTCCACAGCAATCAGTCGCGTTCCGTCGACTCGCTCTCTGGTCGGCAACGTGCGGACTCCACTTCCTCCGTGGGGAACAAGTCGCAGGACGACGATAGCTCTGCTGCGCGTGAGAGGGGCAGCCAGACACGAAAGGCGGGAAAGCCCCGTCGACGACGCAGCCTCTTCGGTTCCGTCGGTGGCGGTGGCGGCGGTGGTGGAAGCAAGTCCGATTTGCGGGACAAGGAAGCCCCCTTGTCGTCGACGACCCACCATCATGAACAACGTCCAAAGCACCGTCCGGTCCGAAGAAGGAGTTTGTTTGGTGGCGTGGGAGGTCGTTCCGACAATCACGGCGAGGGAGCTGCCAACGGCATCAAGAAAAAGGAGAAGAACAAGAGCAAGGGCGATGTGGAGGATGGCGCATCCGCGGCAACCAGAGACGCCAGCGAACATGCCGAAGCCAAGCACTCGTCCAAATCCAGCAGAAGGAGGCGAAGGCACTCCATTTCTGGAACGTCCTCCTCCAACCTTGGGATGGCCAGCACCTCGCACACGTTCAACGGCATCGACGATACCAAAAGCAACCTCGAAGCCCTGCGTTGCCTCACGGCCGACATCCACCGCGTCGTCAATCAGGAGCGCGTGCTGCGCAAGATGCAGCCGTTCTCGCGCAACGTCATCCTCGACGCGATGGCGTCCGACGTCGCCTACCAGCTGGCGAGCACGCAGGGCCAGTCGGCGGCCACGTCGCACAACATACAGTACCATGGCAACATCGGCCAGGGCACGTCGCTGGATCACATCCACGCCACCATGATGAAGGATCTCACGGGCACGGCTCGCAAGAACATCCTCAGCTCACGATTCACGCAGTTCGGAATGGCACTCACCAAGGGCATGCACGATGACAAGATGTACCTCTGTCAGCTCTTCAAACAGTGACTGTACTTGGAGTGTAGTAGTCATGTATTATACTATGGTAGTCCAATAGGGAGTCCAGTAGGCAGTCAGGCACTTAGTCAGTTAGTTAGTCAGTTGCATACCCAGTATACTCTACAGTGTTGTAGCTCATGTCTATACCATAGATGCGCTGTCTCTCTCCACATACGACTACACACGCAGAGTGATGTGGCGAGAGTCCCCTGATCCACAACAGCACAAGCACGCGTAGGCTGATCAAGCTCGCGCTTGTGTGGAGTGCTCATCTGATCCACAACGACACTTGCTTGTTTTGGGAGAGAGCGACGGCGTTTGCGATACTCGTACAGCAGCAGTAGTCCAAACACTGCAACGCACAACTCCAACCATGAACAGTGCTGTGTCTGGCACCACCACATGCAGGGGTTATCAATTGTGAAGAAAACGGGTTTGCTCTATAGTCGTTAGTTGTTGCTATGAGTAGTACGCCTCTCGGAACCCGCCTGCTCTCTGATCTAGTGTATGCCATCTTCCTGCTCTCCCCACTCATTGTCGTGTACGTGCGCAAGGTGGAATCGAACCACTACGCCGCTAAGCGTCCACAGGTTTGAAGCCTGCACCCAGCACCAGCCAGGATCATGCACACAAATGGAAAGCACGATGTCGTGAAGTACTCACAACGGTTCGTGCCTTCTCTACTCCTTTCCGTTGGTGTTCAGAGTAATCCCCGTTGAGTTGCGGACGCAGGTCCGTAACCAAGCATAACTTTGCTGTGACGGCGGCGAAGGGACAGCTCTCATGCTCTTGTCTCAGCAACAGATCGAGACCGTCGTCGCCAGAGTGTCGCCTCCACCAGCTCCCGTTCCCGGGATGGCATTCTCTGCCGTTGCGTCCGGGGAATTTCTCCCAAGGAAGCCATGTTGGATCTGCCGAAGCAGGATCATGTGCTCTCGATCACGTGGTGATGGAGCCTTCCTCGAGGCCGTTCTTGAACTCCGAACAGGAGAAGTATGGGAAGAACGGAGGTGGTGGAGATGTGATGTGCGGATTGCCTCCAACCCTGGAATTGGTCTCGCTTTCGTGGCGCAAACGCGCGACAGCGACGGGCCAAAATGGTCTGCGAACAACGCAACACGCGCAATTTCACGTGTTCGGAGAAGAAGATTGCGTTGAACGCACTTCTCGTTTGCGAGAATGGTTTGGCATCAATGGTTGGCTGTCGCCATCTTCTGCGGTCGAATTGATCGAAAGTTTGTGTGGTGCAGAAGAAGAGGACCTTCTCAGAAAGTTGTTTGATTCACTCGAATGGAACGTTCCCGAGATCAGTTCGGATGGATCGAAAGTAGGGGTTCGAGTCACGTAATCTCGTGAACGGTCGTTCACCCACATTCGTGTTTTTGGCGCCAAAACTTCACAGGCATCTCCAGTCGTGGGTTTTGTCCTGGTCGCGAAACAGGCTCGCGCAGCTTCAGCGGTTCGGGCGCAGCGGGAGATACGACTACTGCACAGTTGCGTTGCTCACGGAGCGCATACCATCCGAACTCTACTCGCACGATGAGAGGATGGTGTTTCCTGCTCACAATTTCGCAACGATCCAACATCAGAGGCACCTTCATTGTGACTCTGACTGAGACAGCAACAGCAACGGCGACTGGAACAACGACATCAGATACAACAGATACGACAGATACGTCAAAGTTGCCCACTCTATTCCACTCTACTTCGCGCACACTCCTCCACACATCTCGCACACACTGTCACACCATGCTCTCGAAACTGAAAGCGGCCATGGTCCCAGAGCTTTCGGGCAAGCAGCCAGAGGAGCATTGGAAGGAAGTGTCGTCGATCGAATCACCATCACAAGAAGTTACTGACGAACAATGGAAGGGGTATCTGAGCAAGGACGAGTACGAAGTGCTGCGAAGGAAGGGGACGGAGGCGCCACATTCATCGACGTACAACGGCCACATGCCAAAGAAAGGGCATTACGCGTGCCGAGCCTGCGGAAATGCGCTGTACTCGTATGAGAGCAAGTTCAAGGCACAGTGCGGTTGGCCAGCCTTTGGAGAGTTCTACGAAGGCAGCGTCGGCTTCCACCAGGACTACTCGCATCAAATGAGACGGTAAGACGAGAGCGCAGGCGTGTCGTTCGATCGCATGACGCGAGAAGTGTTGCACCAGGTGTGCCATCCAGAGACTTTGCTGAGATGCTGCTCCAGACGAAGATGAGTGCGCTGGGTTGGTACGAGCACGGGTGGAGTATTGTGCACGAGCTATTGTTGGTATTCCATCACATCCTCTGGCGGGTCACTCACCCATGATTTCCCAACTGCTCCCACGGCACCATTCGAATACGGATACGCTTGGCAATTGCTAATTGCCAATTTCAAATGCATACGTCGACTCAATCAACAAACACTTTATGAAATGCTCCGGTCACTCCACATCCTGCGCCATACTTGTACGAGCAGAACAGAGATCATTTGCAATCGATGCCAGTCTCACTTGGGCCACGTATTTGCGGAGCGCAACCACACTGCCACCAAAACGTTCAATGAACGCCACTGCGTCAACGGTCTCTCCATCCGATACGTCAAGGCAGCGCCGGAGACGGAACGACAGTTGCAAACTCACTTGTCATGATCTACGGGCATGCGAACAAGGGAAGCAAAGAGAGGAATGCTCCACATACGTACACAAGTACGAGCAGAGACAAGCCTCGACTCGCTCGATCGATCTGCCATGCTGATACTCTACCCTTGCCTTTGTTGAGCACAATGTCAGGCAGCATCTCGCATTACCATTCTTGTCCTAATGTCTGTATGGGTATTTACAGTATTTACAGCAAGCTCGTTATTGTGTCGCATTGTAAAGTAATATGTAGTATTGTACTATTAATATATGCAACATGTAGTGTTAGTCAGTGGATCGTGATCTGCCACATCCACCATCCTATTCGTCCAAATATTCTGCGCGTACTACTCTGCAGAACAGACAGTTCAAAATGCCAGTCTCAAATGAAGGCATGCCAACGGAACGGAGAGACATGAGACATTAGGCGTGCGCAGGTGCACATTTACACCTCTCCCGTACGCCCCTTCCTCTTTCGAGTGCTGCGCCGGTACGCGCTCTTCTCGTTGACGTTGGCAGACCACGCAGGCGGCATGGTGCTCCTGGTGTGACCGTGCATGAGCCTCTTGTATTCGGCACGCGAAGTGCCCTCCCGCAACCGGCTGAGCACCATGTCCCCCACCTGGCCCTGCTCGATGCACTCATGCATGAGCCTCGCCATCCACTTCTTGCGCTGCCTGGAGGAAGGCGGCAGCAAGCGGACGCACGCCTTCATCATGGTGCCGTAGGTGACGTGGTTGGGAGCCATGCCGAACTCTCGCGAGTTGGCCTTGAGCTCCTGGAAGGTTCGGATGGCCGTGTCGAAGGCGTCCTTGCCATGCTGCTTGACGTTGAATTCTGAAGCGCAATTGGAGATGACAGAGGAGTAGCCGAAGACATCCGGGACGGCGGTGTCACAGCCGCTCTGGTACCACAGCTTCTGGCGGTCGAGGATGGAGCGGGCGTACCGGAAGGATCCTGAGGCCTGGCTCTTCGACCAGCAGTTGATGACGGTGTTGAAGAGGATCGTGTCCGGCTCCCAGCCGAGGGTTCCCTCGCGGTGCTCCTTCTCCAACCTCCTGAGGATGAGCTCGGCCTTGCGGGCGGAGAGCGCATTGCCACCGTGGCTGAGAGTGTTGATGACGGTGCTGTAGGTGTAGGCATCCGGCTTGACGTGGTGGTTGCCCTCGTTGAGGTGGAGGTGGTCCATGAACCCCAGGATGTCTACGACACGCGTGGAGGCCTTGTCCGACTTGGACCTCATCCAAGTTCCCAGCACGGCGTTGAAGCTGGTGGCCTTGGGGGTGAGTCGCACGCAGCCCGTCTCGCGCCGCAGCCGTTCCATGGCACCCAGGAGACGCTCCGCATGCACGGGAGCATCTGGCATGGTGGAATGCGACCAGCTCTGCAGCACGATGTCGAAGCAGTCCGAGTCCGGCATGGCCTCCTCGTTCTTGCCGGATTTCTGGAGGTTGACCATCCACTCCAGCACCCTCTGCGCGCGGATGGCCGGGTTGTTGATGTTGTTGTTGTTGTTGATGTTGTTTTTGTGGAGGTTGCCTTTGCTGTTGCTGCTGAAATCGTTGCGCACGGTGTAGTGCCTGTGATCCGCATGCCTCCATGCCATGAGGACCGTCTTGAAGGAGGACAGGTTGGGCTGGACGTGCACGTCCTCATTGCTATGATAGAGCTGCTCCATCTCCCGCACGATGGACTCGCACCGTTGCGCAGCGAAGGCTCCTGCGCCGCTTTTCGCCCAGCTCTCGAGAAGGCAGTTGTAGTCGTCTGTTGTGGCAATTGCCTTCGCGTTGCCCGCCGCCCTTTCATCGATGAGACGCTTGAGCAGCTGCTCGACTGCCACGGCGCTCTCCGTTGACCGCACGGGGCTCTGCAGCTTCATCCATCCGCTCATGATGCGTGGGACGGAGGTCACGGCCTCATCTGACAGCTGACCCATCGGCTGGTTGCAGATGTCGTTCGTCATCTCCTTCAGCCATTCCGATTGACGCGTGGTCGGCAGCTGATGCGCTGGTGAGGACACTACGTACGCTTCTGCCACAAACGACACGGCGGAGTGCGTCTGTGCCTGCCGCTGTGTACATGTCTGCAGCAGCAGCAGAAGGACCGTTGATGTCGTGAGCGTCAGCAGTCTGGACATGTATTCTGGCAATGATGTCGGCACCAACCGAACGCAGGGCCTTGCTTTTGTTCTTTGGGACCTCATCTTTCTTTGGGATATTCTCTGTTCGTGGAGACTGCAATCTGCTCTCTGTATGGCTCTCTCACTCTGCTGGACCTGCCTCTTGTTGAGTTTTTGGTTTTGTGAGACCGAGATTGTGAGGCACGGGCAGGACGGCGTCTTGATGAGAGAGCAGCAGGATGGAAGCAGAGAAGAGTAGAGGGATGGATTTCTGAGTTGATTGGTCGAACCTTGTGTTGTGTTGTGTTGTGTTGTGTTGTGTTGTGTTGTGTTGTGTTGTGTTGCTTTGATTTGTTCTGTGCTGAGTTTGTGAGTTTGTGAGTGCGTCAATGAATCGATGACTCGATGAATCGATGAGTCAATGAATCAGTCGAGGCAAGGACACGGGCCCTTCGTGTGTGGGTGGTATTGTATAATATGTATAATAGGTGGTTGTACAGATGACAGCAAGAAAGTCGAACCTGCTGATGGTGTAGAGAGATGCACAGAGATGCACAGAGACGCAGAACTTCTTTCCTTTTGCTCTTCGTTCTCAGCCACGGAATGGCGACAAAGTTGACGATAAACTCAACAATCGGGTGCTCCTGCGAGTACTCGTGCTTGTGCTCGTGGTCGTGGTTCGAACAGTTCCAGCGCAGAGCTGTGCAGCACAGTGCAACGCGAACAACAGCCAATTTGTGTGACTCATCGGCACTTCGGTGATCACAGAGAAGGAAAGACACAAAACAAAGACATGACGCGGAGGAAGGTATCCTTTGTTCTTCCACACACGATGTCGTCATCTTGCCTGGTTCCACGTTATCAGCAACATGTGGTGTGTTGAGTACCAGATTCGGTTCTGTCGATTCCGGTGTCCGCGAAACAGCTGGTTCAACTGAGCTGGCGTGACTATCTTGTCCAATCAGAAATGAGTAAAACGCAATTGATGACGTCAATGCATGATGCGATCATTTCTCAAAGTACTTACTTAGGCTTATATTGACGTCAGGTTTCGACCATTCTTTGTTGACAATTCTCGCGCGCCAGAAAATCCTCTCGTTTCAACCTCGCCACGTTGAATGTGGACTTCCCCCTCAAGTCTAGACAATCAACTGAGAGAGAGAGAGAGAGAGAGAGCACAACTCGCACGATACAATACGTACATTGATCATTAACCTACTGCAAACAGGAGGGGCACCTTCCATCTCCACCATCAATTCTTCTGTCGTATTCTATAATATAATACGATCTAAATCGCGTCACGAGAACACGATGGAATAGAGAGTATTAGATAATATTCTATAATACAACAGAGCATAATATGATAGAGGAGAGTCATACTTTGCTCTACTCCAGACTGAACTTTGCTTGCTCTCTACAATAGAGAGCTAAGCATCACTGCTCGTATTTGGAGCATCAGTCGTAGCAGCATCAGTCGTAGCAGCATCAGTCGTAGCAGCATCAGTCGTAGCAGCATCAGTGCTCTCGTCGCCCCCAGATGTCTGTTGCTCGCCGGATCTGTTCCACGGACCTTCGAAACGGACCTTCACGTCGATGGGTGGTTTGTCCTTGCAGTAGCACCCGACTCGGACCTTTGTCAACATCCTGATCGTCACCGTGTTCCACGTCTCCTCGATGAACAGTTCCGACTCCTGGCGGTGCAGAGTGATGCGACGGTCGCCTTGGTCCGTCACGAACGCTTCCGGTCGGATCCATTCCTCGTGCTCCTGCAGGTACACGACCTTGCTGATGCCCAGCTTGGGGATGAACACGGTGAACGCTGTCTCGCCCACCGACACGACGTACGCCATCAGCCTTCGCATGGGATTCTTGCGCAGGTAGATGGCCAGGAACACGACGTCGCTGCGATCCTGCGCCTTCTTCGACGCCTCCTTCTTCTCGTTGCACTTGATGCAGATGTCTCCGATCTCGTCCTCGCGGAAATAAAAGTCCTCCACCGCCTCCTCGCCATCGATCGTCGCCTGGAGCAGCCTGTGCACCATCACATCGGCGTACCGTCGGATGGGGCTGGTGAAGTGCGTGTAGTACGGGATGTTCAGCGCGTAATGCTTCCATGCCTCATCCGGCAGCTCGCCGCCAGCAAAGTACGTGGCAGGCTTCAACGGCGACTTCAACATCTCCGTGATGCACTGCACGGCGGTCGGGTCGCGTTGGCTCAATGCCAGGCGTTCCAACGACTTCTGCAACCCAGCGGAGCTCGCGATGTCGATATGGATGCCCCACTCCAACTTCACGGCCTTCTGGACGGCCTCCATGCCATCTGAGATGGGGCTTTCGTGGTTCCGCAGCACCGCCGAGCCCCCAGCGTGCGTGATGAGGCGCTGTGCCACGAGGTAGTTGGCCAGCAGCATGTACTCCTCGATAAGCTTGTTGGATTGCTTGATCTCGTACGGAGAGCACAGCAACGGCGTCTCGCCATCCTCGTCGAGCTTGAAGGTCAGCTTAATGGCGCTCAGCTGCACCGCTCCGTGCTTGAAGCGCAACCGCCGGCGTGCCTGTGCCACCTTGTTCATCAACCGCACATCCGAAGCAACCTCGGCCATCGTGTGACCCCCGGTCGGTCTTCGGCTCAGAGGCCAGAGCTCTTCGTCGGTCTCGCTCTCCGCCTCTCCGTCCGACACCTTCTTGTCGATGATGTTCTGTGCCGTCGAGTAGTCCAACCGAGCGCACGACCGGATCACGGATCGTCCGTACCACACAGAATCCTCCTCGATACCGTAGGCGCCGGCCATGTTGCCATCCTTCTTCATCTTCCACACGCACGAGAAGGCTAGCCGTTCCACGTTCTCGTTCAAACTGCAGGCGATTTCGCAGAGGGGATGCGGTAGCATGGGGATCACTCGGTCGACCAGATACACCGTCGTGCACCTGCGCTGGGCTTCTTCATCCAGATCAGAATCCGGCGTGATAAAATGCTGTTGCGTGTCGATGGTTTCAGTCGGGCATCGGATGCCAATGATAATGATAATGGATCAAGGAAGACTGTGAGGATCATTTCAGATCGAGTTTCTGATGACGATGATGATGATGCATACAGTGGGTTGTGTTTCAAATGGACTTACCGTGACATCCGCAATGTGCACTCCTATCTCAACATATCCCTTCCCGATGTCTTCCACATGCAAGGCATCATCAAGATCCTTGGCGGTCGTTGGGTCGATGGTGAAGATGCGCTTGTCGCGGAAGTCCCGTCGCCCTTCGTACATCTCCGGTGTCGGCTTCCACCCCTTGGTACCATCGGGGAGCTCGTATTCCCCGTCCATGACCTTGCTCGCGCAGTCATCGAGGACGGACTGTGTGAACTCTCCGTGATCTACCTTGTTGGACACGAGCAGAGCCTTCGTTTCATCCTCCACGTTGCACGCAGATCCCATGCGTTCTACGTCGATGCAGGGTGGCCACCGCATGTCCCGCTTCCACGAACCGTGCACGTACTTGCCGATGTACATGGCTTCATAGCCATCATCCTTCGTGGCTTCAGAGGTATCTCTGTTGCATTTGAGTTGCGGCAACGATCTGTCGCTGGGCGTGAGGAGGCAGATGCCGCTATGTAGACGCTTCATGGTGCCGACGACCGTCCGGAGCGCAACGGGTGCCTCATCCTCGTTATCAGGATCAATGTCCGTCCCGATCGTCTTGGGATTGACAATGAATACGACCCTGCCTCGGCGTTGTTTGACTTGCGCGGCGCTGCCATTGTCGTCATCGCCTTGAGCGGGCGTGGCAGATGATCGCATCTTGATGGGCACTAGTGGGGCCCAGAGCTCCATCTGGATGGTGTTATCCTGCCAGAGAGAATCTGTGATCTGGTCACCAGCCTCATCAGTATCAGTATCATCGTCAGTATTGTCGTTGTTGTCATCGTTTTGGGTGGTGGTTGTAGCCTTGGCATCGACTTTCTCCATGTGGCTCTGTTTATTGGTTTTGTTTGCGTTTGCGTTTGCATTGCTGCTGACATTGTCATTGTTCTTTGTGTTTCTGTTGTTGCTCTTGCTCTTGCCATCGTTGTTACCGTTGTTACCGTTGTTGCCGTTTCCGTTGTCGTCCTCATCATCTCCAATGAATCCAGGGAGCAGCTCCACAAAGACAGTGTCCCCATCAAACGCTCTGTTTCTCTCCAGTGGTGATGCCAGCACGACATCCTTCTCTTGTGAACGCCAATCGCACTTGCAGAACGCCATGCCTCTTTCGGAGCCCAGGACCTTGACTCTACCACGGATGATGTCAGGGTCGTGAGCGTTGTATCTTGCGAGGCATTCCTGGTAGGTGAGATGGGGAGGGTAGTCGATCTTCTTGGAGCTGACATGCTGTCTTGCGAGTCCCTTGACCTGCTTCTCGGTCGATCCTCCTCCGCTGCTGCCGTTTCTATTCTTGTTTCTATTGCTGTTGTTGTTGTTGTTGTTGCTGTTGTTGTTGTTGCTGTTGCTGTTGTTGTTTCTGCCGCTGTGGTTGTTGCCGCGTCCACCAGTACGTCCACCATTGCGTCCACCACGGCCTCTTCCTCCTCCCCTGCCTCCTCTTCCACCACGACCTCCACCACGGCCTCCACGACCACCTCTTCCACCACCTTCTGCGCTCGTCCCCCCTCCACGGTCTCCGCTGCGACCTCCAGCGCGGCCTCCTCCACGACCACCTGATGATCCTGCCTGATTGGGTTTCTTCTCCCGATGGCGGTTTCTGACCTTGTATCCCTCCATCTTGCTCTTTCTTCGATCTGGTTTTGCAGTGATTGACTCTCCGCTCTTATGCGATGCTCTCAATGCTCTCGGCGCTCTTGATGCTTTGGATCTTCGGGATACGCTGGAAGCCTTGCCTTTGACGCCTCTGCTCTTGGTGTTGCTGCAAGGCTTGGTAGAAGTATTATATGTGCGAGTGGCTGTGGCTGTGGTTGTGATTGTGATTGTGTTTAGGGTTGTACTGATACGGATGCTGGTCTTGTCCAAACAACCAACAAGAAACATCTATCGATGCTGTTGGTCTCTTCGGATTATGATCAGGTGTGGCATGTAGGTAATGGTGTGTGCGCTTCTAGTAGTATTCCTCACAAAGGGGTTGCATTCCCATCACCTATTTCAGTCGTGCGCTGGACGCCAATCGTGTATGGAATCTGGAATCCAAGCGTCTCGTCATTCATCTTCTCGCTGTGACTTCCAACCATCTCCGTCACATTTTCGTGTTTTCTTTCGCAGAAAATGAACGCGGGCGCAAAACACAGACACAAAACACGCTCTGCATGCCCCAACACGCTGAGGCAATCACCACATCAAAGGAGATGCGTCTCACCAGCACCGACTGAAGTGATCCATTCTATTCCATGGCATTGTACCAATAGTAGTACTATTACTAATACTCAACTCCACTTAACTGTGCTCTGCAACATCTGAAGATGGCACCAACACAGGAACAGGCCAGAGCCGCGAGGGCCAAGATCCTCGCAGGCGGAAAGCAGCCGAAGGCGAGGATCCAGAGGTACTTCAAGACTCTGGAGCCCAAGCTCAAGGAAGGCGCCAAGAACACGCTGCTGCTCAAGGGCATCAAGTGCAGCGAGGCGATGGGCACGCTGCTCAAGGACCTCAGGGCCATGCAGGCGCCCAACGTCAAGCTCCTCACGAAGAAGAACTTCATCGTCCCCTTCGAGAGCGAGGGACAGCAGACGCTGGAGTTCCTCTGCACGAAGAACGACTGCGCGCTCTTCGCGATGGCCAGCACCAACAAGAAGCGACCCAACAACCTCATCCTGGGTCGCACCTTCGATCATCAGCTGCTGGACATGGTGGAGCTCGGCGTCATCCGCTACAAGAGCATCCGGGATTACGGCGGCTCCGTGCCGAAGAAGCGCATTGGCTCCAAGCCGCTCATGATGTTCATGGGGGATGTCTGGCACCACGATTCCAGCGGCCAGAAGGTGCAGAACCTCCTCATCGATCTCTACCGCGGCGACGTCGTCGACAAGCTCACGTTGTCGGGCGTTGATCACGTCATGGTCTTCGTGGCAACGCAGCATCCCGCCACCAGCCAGCTCATCATCCACCAGAGGACGTACTTCGTCAAGCTAAAGAAGAATCCCGCCAACCCCACCAGCAAGATACCCCTCCCCTACATGCTCCCCTGCGGTCCCGACATCAGCATGCAGGTGCGCAGAACGCAGTTCGCATCGCCCGACCTCTGGAAGGCCTCGCTCAAGCAGCCGCAGGGTGCCAAGAAGAAGAAGCTCAAGAACCAGTCGACCAATCTCTTCGGAGAGACGATCGGGCGATTGCACGTGAAGAAGCAGGACGTTGCCAAGATGCAGGGACGCAAGAGCAAGGCCCTGCGACGGGCGGAGAAGACGGCCAAGGAGGACGAGCAGCAGGCGCTGGACGAGGATCTCGCGAGGGAGCGCACGGAGATGGATCAGGAATTCCACCAGACCTACGGCTTCCAGCAGGACTAGACCATGTCAATTGTGGTGGCGCTTTTGTGACTTGCACTTCAGGGGCTGGATGGACATGGACGTTGGACGTTGGACATTGGATATTGGACATTGGGCATTGAACGTTGGACATTGGACATTGTCTGCGCTCGTCACACCAACTGCAAATGCAAACGATTGTACCATACATACATACTCATACATGAACAGAAGCAGCGCCAAACTAGAGCCGTGGAAATCACATGAACTCCTGTTTTGCAAATCATGCGTACTACGGTACCAATGTCGAGAGAAGAGCGTGTCCTCTGGAGAGTACTCGATAGAGAGAAAACTGCATTCTTCTCCATGTTTTATACAATACCTTGCAACTTGTACGTACGCATAATACTAGCTCGTGTAATAGTGCCCGACTTCTCGAATGTACGAGCTATGGCACACTCTAATCGAATGCTCCACTCTTCTACTATACAATATGCCAGACATGTAGCACTCTTCTCATCACGTTGCTTCTCCCACCTGGACTGGTCTCTTCTCTTCTCTTCTGTCCTGCCCTGTCCTCTCCTCATCGTTCCGAATACTTACCGGAATTCATTTGAACGACTCTTTCATCCTCGACTTCATGTATGGTAGTACATGTCTAATGTAATGTAATACTACACAGTGAGAGGAGTGCCTGGTGGATGGCCAGTCTCCGTGCAGCACACTCCTGGGTAGGTCTCGAACTCTCCCGTGTGCCGGCTCATCTGTGCTGTAGCGCAGTACGTGCAGAAGACGGCGCAGCACAGATCCTCGCAGCCGATGCAGTACTGCTCCGGGATGGAGTACTGGGCGCGCATGTTCTGCCGGGTGCGATACATACTGTACACGCCCCAGACGAGGAAGAGCGCATCGCCGATGGTCCGAAGGACGACGACGTAGAGGGGAACCTCCGATGGTTTGTAGTCCAGAGCCACCAGCGCCAGCGACGTGGAGTACATGGCGTAGGCGACGATGAGGGCCACGACGACCTTGAAGGTGTGCTGCGTGGAGACCTGCGCACCGTGCTCGCCCAGCCAGGTGAGCTCCATGCGTCTCATGATCTGTGCGAGGGCGCACTTGGAGCACCAGAAGGCGCAGCAGCAGTGCGGGTGCAGCAATCCCAGGTTGCAGCAGTCCAGCAGACCGTCCTTCCATCGACCCGTGGGGGCGATGATGCGGTTTCTGGAAGCCATGGGCGGAAGCGGCGCCAGGAAGAGCTCTCCCTCCGAAACGCCGCCGTCGGGAACCTCCACGGTGAACGTTCGGTCAGGATCGTCATTGATGAGAGCATCGAAGGTGTACCCCCCTGGCAAAGACGCGGGGGCCCTCACGTAGATCATCAGCGGCTGGGCGTCGTCATCGTCCACGTGCTGTGCGTACTGCTTCTGCTCCATCTTTCTCTATCGTGTTGGGATTGGTGTTGGTGTTGTTGTTGGCGCTAGGATTGGTGTTGAGTTTCGTACACTGTCCTCTTCTATCCTCCTCTGTCTGCTTCTGTCTTCTTCTGTGTGATTGGTGGAATACGACACTATTAGATAATATAATATATTATCATACAATAGAATACAATGGTAGGGTAGAGTATTATGTGAGGTATTCACTCCTTTTGCTCTTTTGGTGGCGATGCTATACGAGATCTGTGTCTTTCTTGGTCGTTGTATGCTGTTCCACGAATGGTTGGGCAAAGAGCAGATCGTAGAGAAGGTACGACTATGATACTCGTGCGATACTTGGACGACTTTTGACTATGGCATGTGCTCGCAGCCGTGGTGGTCTTCTGGGAGTATTGCGAGTATTGCGAGTATTTCGATGATTGCAATGATTGCAATGATTGATCTCCTTGATCTCCTTGATCTCCTTGGTCTTGCTTGTTTGTTGGCGCCACTGATGTCGTTGGCGCTGTTGCTTGCTCTGGTGTTGTTCCTGTCCGTACAGTTGGAGCCACAAGCTACCAGCTGTGCAGACATTGGTGATTGCGCGAGTCTGCGCGATCTGCGACCGCATTCGAATTGTTCGGCGGTGGGAGAAACCGCGACGCTGTACACACGAGTCAATTTATTATTCGGCCTATGTGGCTCAGCATCGATCGCCATGGTATTGCCGACAAACGTGAACATTGCATGTGAGATCATGATCGCGAGAAACGAATTTGTGTCCTACTCGCGTCCGATAACCGTCCAAACGTTACTCATCGTGGCAACTCACAAATCTCTTCGGTCCAAACTTTGGCGACTGCTCGCTGTAGAGGATCGTCGACAAGAGGCGATTGATGAGAGCACATCAAAATTTGGCAGCACCACCAACCACCAACCACCAACATCACCGAATGATCGTGCAACATTGTAGAGCAGAAGCAATGAGAGGGATATCAATAGGGTACCTACTCCAGCTCGTACCATAGATTGCACTTGTACATACTCTGAAGTTCGTGGTGTAGCATTATATAATACTATCGTGCCCATGTTACGTACATTCACACCTGCACCTGCGCTTGTGGCGATGATCGTAGAGGCGACGATACTAGCATTGATGTGATCGCCACCGTCATCGCACACAGCGCCCGTCTGAGCAACTGCCAGGTCGTATTATACTCGTACGTATGGTGCGTATGCTCCATCCTCGGACTCTAGAGTAGCATGGTGCTGCCCAGCGAGAAGGGCATCTCGCGTCTCGCAGTGGTTGGTCTTAACTATTGCTTCCACCCATCCGTCTTGCCGATGTGTCACACATACTCTTCGCAGGACAGTGCGAGTACTACTAGCAGCACCATGTAATTGGCCATGCCACCCTCATCCTCTAGTTCTCCATGGCGTACAGGAGACGGCTTGCTGCCTCTTCGCACTTGTCAGGGAATTTGGCGCTCGCAGTTCGAACCAGCTCACCGATGTTGGCCGCTTGCATGGCCTTGAAGTTCTCAGGAATGGCCAATCGCAACAGCACCATGCAGGCACGTTCCTGGACTTGGCCATCGTCCGCGTACAGCACCATGGCCATGACGATCGCATCCAACGCCTCCTCGTCGACGATCCGCATCTTGCTCGCGTCCGTGTTGGCAATGTTGCCAAGGACGGCGCAGCCCATCTCCTGGACGGCGGGCGAGTTCGCGTGGGCCTGCATGGCGTTCACAATGGCAGAGATCCCACCAACCTCCAGAACTGCATCGCCGTTGTGGATGTCCAGCGACAGAGTGAACAGAGCACGGCAGCACCATTCCTCGACGCCGACGTTGTCCGAATGAACCCACATGGCACGGATGATGGCGTCGATGCCGTAGCAATCTCCGATGTCTGCCTTGTTCTGGTCGTTGCCTGCCAGGTTGGACAGCGTCCACGCACCTTCCTCCTGCACGCCCGCCTCGTCGCGATGCACCTGCATGGCGGTGATGACAGCATCGATAGCTCCGATATTGGCAAGATCCACCTTGTTCTCGTCGTTGTTGGCGCAGAGGTTGCGCAAGGCTCGCAACGATTTCTCCTGGAGGTACACATCGTCTGGGTGCATCACCATCGAGATCACCACTGCGTCACCGCCGCCGCTGTCCATGATCTTTTGCTTCAACGGCGACACGTGAGATGCCAGGTTGGCAATGACGGAACATCCCTTGATCTGCACCCTGGCAACATCCGCGTGCTTCCTCATCGCGGCCACCACCTGCTCAACGACGCCCTTCTGGCTCAGGATGGCGAGATTGTCCACGGCCGCGCCCATGTTGGAGAGCGCGGCAATTCCCTTCTCCTGGATATCAATGTCACTCATAAAGTCAACCATCGCCGCCAGTATCAGATCGACGGCACCCGCGTTCACGAAAGCGATCTGGTTGCGCAAGGTGCCGCTCATGTTCCACACCGCGCCACATCCCCACAGCTGGACATGCGCGTTGGACAGGTGCTCCTGCATCGCATCGACGATCACCTCCGCTGCGCCCATCTCGGACAGCATGTCCTGGTCGTCCGCCGTGAGCTGCAACGATGACAGCTCCTCCAGGCCTTCCTGCACCACCACGTGCGAGACAATGGCCTCCCTCAGGATGATGAGGATCTCTGCGTAGTCAGGACCCACGGAACGGATCCGTTCGATGTACTGGTGTTCGGAATGCGAATCCGATCGCTTCGGCACGCGATTTCCGTTGGGGCCAATGCTCCCGCCGATGTCAGGTGTGTGATCGACATCGCTGGTGGTGTGACGGAATCGTCCCGAGCTGGTGCAGCTGGTCCTGCTCTGCAGGGAGGAGCTCCCATCTTCGTTGCCTTCGAAGACGGCATCGACTCCCGATATGTGCTTCGTTGAAGGCATACGACCGCCGACACCGCCAACCATGTACGGCGGACCATCACCAAACCCAATCTCCTCTTCAATGGACGACATGGAGCTGAGGGTGCGGCTGCTGCCTACATGCCTCATCCCGGCAACTGTGTTCGAGGGCATGGGGATGTTGAACGAGAATTCGCCGCCACGGTTCAACACGCCGTGCACTGGAATCTGCTCGAAGGAGTCCCCTTGCTGTTGTTGTTGCTGTTGTTGTTGCTGCTGGTGCGCATGCATTTGGTGGTGATGGTCATTTTGCAGCACATTCTCCTCCAGATCATCAACAGCAGCCCCAGCCGCGGAGAATGAGTCGGACAGCCGCAGATTGTCATGCGCCCCGTTGGAAAAACGACGGTTGGCTTGATTGGAGGCATCATAGTCCATAGCAGCAGCAGCAGCAGCTGCCGCACCAGCGGAAGGCTCATGATCGTCAACAGTATGAATGGGCACATAAACATCATCTTCGTGATCATCCCCGTCCATCATTCCAGCGTACATTCCATCGTCGTATCCGAATTGCTTCGCCGCCATGATGGTCTCGGCAGCACGTTGCAACTCCTCTTTGGTCGGCTTTCTCATTTGCGTGACGGAAGCTGCACCTGAACTTCGTCGTCTCGCGGCATGGTTGCTGCCACCATTCATCATGGTATTGCCACCTGCCATGCCTCCAGGGATAGGCGCAGACACAGATGAGGTCGATGCAGATGCCATTGTACTGGCATTCCGTTCAACAGATTGCGCAGAGTTTGAATCATTGGGCCGAATGCTGTGACCACATCGAGCTGCAGCGGAGAGATTTCGACGAGACGAACCCGCTGCATGGAGCTGAGCGAGTCTGCCATCGTTCGGCTGACCTGAGGCAGGCGTTTGGTTGTTGTTGTTGCTACTGTTGTTGTTGTTGTTGTTGTTGCTGTTGTTGTGACCGTGAGTATGAGCATGTTTGCGGTTGTGATTGTGATTGTGACCCTGGCTGTTGGCTGATGACATGGAGAGCGACTTTGGCAATGAGGAGGAGATGCTCTCGGCGCCGCTGGTCACGCTCAGCAAACTGTTTGCTGATCGAGTGGAGAGAGGTTCACTCGGTTCGCCGTTGATGGGTGCCGAGATGGAGACATGCGCCGACGAGTTCTGTATGGCGCTTCCACGCCTGGCGACCGCCGCTGCAGCCGCGGCGATATTCGAGTACGGGGATGGCATTGCCTCCGATCCGCTATGCGTGCGTCTGACATTGTTCGTTCTGTTGGGCGTGGAGAAGGATCTGTCGGTTCTGGCGTGAGACGAATGGGTCCCCACCGACGATGACAGGCCTCCGTGTTGCAAGGATGTGGAGGAGAGGCCGGAGGACGATCTTAGGTTGACGGTGCGGATTGCCTCCATGGCCACTTCCGACATGGTCTCCGCCGTCGGGCCCCGGCGCTGCGTTGTGGAGGACGATAGGGAGAGATTTCTCTGGGACGCGGAGAATCGTTCGAGGTCCTGCTGCGTCGCACGGCGCGTGCCAGCGGCCACAACGACGTTGGGGTTGGAATTGAGATTTGCGGCGGATGCATTGCCAGCCGGAGCGGCTGCCGTGGACGCCGCGATGACAGAAGATGACGACGTTCCACTTCCGGATCTCCTGAGAGAGTGGGATCGGTGGGATGATGTCCCGTTGGTCCCCGTGGAAATGCCGACGGGCGCGTTGGTAGCAGTGGACGTGGTGCTGGTGGTGACGATGCTTGTTGAGACGCTCACCGTGGAACCTGCATGTGCGCCTCCCCCGTTGGAGCTTGCGCTTGTTCTTGTCGCAGCAGCTGCGCTTGCATGAATACCAGCCCTTGCGTTGATCTGCTTGAGCTCCTTTTGCGTGAGCGGGATGCAGCTGAGGCAGCGACCATTGAGGACGTACCCCGGTTGGTTGATGGGCGTGAATTTGAATAGCTTCTTCTTGAAGCACTTTCTGCCGCACGTCACGCATTCTCCGCGCTTCTTGCGGTACTCCTCCAGCTGTTGACGGGTCATCAAGGACCCCGTCGCGTTGAAGTCTGCTCCCAGCTGCTCCATCTTCTCGTTGCTTGGTTGGTTGCGGTTTAATGCGGTTGGATGCGATTGAGTGCGGTTGGATGCGGTTGAGTGCGGTTGAATGCGAGCACTGTATCTGATTCAGTGAGACGTCTGATCTGCTGGCGAGACGGCGCGGGATGAGATGCGATGAGCCAACCAGGTAACCTGGCGTCTCGTTGATCGCCTGAGTGTCGTTGTCGTTGTCGTATGGTATGGCCGACAACTGGTCTGATCAAGGGACTGATCGATGGATCGATAGTGAATCCGAGAATCGAGCAGCTCGCAGAAGAGCGCTGTGGGCCCTTTGTCCAGCTCTCTCTCTCTCTCTCTCTCTCTCTCTCTCTCTCTCTGTGTGTACTTATGTTGGATCTGGTCCCTTCTCAATGCAAGCCGAGTGGAACGTGGCAGAGTACTAGGACTCTACTCGCACGTATTGGTGTGCGTACTGGTGTGCGTACTGGTATGTGGATGACAGAGCACCTTCAAATGGCACCGATCTGGATGACCCTCGTCGGTTCCGACCAAGCAAACCAATCTCTCTGGTGACCTCTCCTTCTCCTCCTCGTTTCTCTTGAACAATACACAATGTAATAGAATAGAATAGAATAGTATGATAGCTTGTGCCTCAGGTTGTGCCCCTCTCGAGAATGTCCGGAAGGATGCATCAACGAATGCAGTCACCAATACAATAGTAGTAATTGTATGGCAGATCAACAGATCAGCAGATCACAGGCTCGTATGCCAAGTCTTGCTGTTCGTCCTCCTTCTTGGTCGATCCTTGATCAGTGTTGGATCACTGGTGGAGCAAGCTTATAGCAATCTTGGTTGAACAGCCAGTCTTTGGCGCCGAATGCCTTCCGGAAACACGCTCCAGATCGAATACACGTGCTCGGGGAGGGATTGCGATAGAGTGGAGCAGGGGTGAGCAGGGTGGAGCAGAGTGGAATGGAATGAAGCACTCCGTGGACCTTCAGTGGGGTGGGTCGGAGGGGAGAGTGGTTGTTGTTATGGTCCACTACCAGAGAGACGACGAGCAGAATAGTCGTATGTAGAATGGTCGTATGGGCTTGTTGGGTGCTCGCAACGGTGGTTGCACTGCTCCGCCTCTTCAGCTCGTTTTATACTCGTTGGTGTGCAGCAAGCAAGCAAGCAACCAAGACAACCAAGACAACCAAGACGAAGCAGGAAGACACAGAGGATCGCCACAAGAGAGGCAAGATGATGGCACCGTGCGGCACCAGTCACGCAACACCAATCACACCAACCAAGAAACACGATGGCTCCCTCCACACGTATCCGCGTCACCAAAGGTCTCTCTCTCTCTTGTTTCCTTCTCGTTCTCTCGTTGTCCCCGCCGCCACCACCGCCACGAACAACGGATCGCGACGGTTTCTCCTCTCTCCCCCCTTTCCTTTCTTTCTTGCTCTCCTGTGCGTTGCAATTCGCGTATGTTCGCGTCATCATTCCCCTTTTCCACTTGGACATTCGTGACCAACGCCTTCTCCTTCTCTCTTCTGATTGGAGCAACCCAATGCCATTCCCCGAAAATTCAGTCCCACCAATGCCAAAATGACCAATTCATCCGTCCACGGAACTGTGACATGTCAGTGCTTTTTGCCCAATGGCGGATTCCTGTTTGTTCACGAATTGGATTCAGTGAAACGATTGACTACAAAGGCGAGGTTAGACTAGAGTCGACTAGAGCGGAGTACCCATGTACCATCCGGGTGTACTCTACCACAAAGACACCACTCCTACCCCTTTCTGAGTATTGCACTACTGTACTCTGCTCATAGAATACAAACGTTCCTAATCTGTGTGTAAATATATGCACAGTACGAACATGCATCCTTACATCTATCCATGCGTTATTCCATGCGGCTGTACATCGAGTGTCTCTGTGTTTCGCACTGTAGTTCTTCCTCCTCTCGTTCTCTGTCACAGACGCCTCCCAGCACTTGCTTCCTAAAATAGAAGAGGGCATCCTCTCGTTCTATCGACCCTCAAGATCGACCAATGGTTTCCAATCTAATCCAATCCAATCCAATCCAATCAGGTCAGAAAGGATCCAGTCTGGAGTGTGCGAGAATGTAGCCGAGTGGGCATAGTGTCGCAATCAAATCGAACCTGTCTCCTTCCATTCGCTTCCCTCCCACACTTCATCTTGGTCGCAGAACTCACCGCACTCGTCGAAGTTGGCAAAGTCTTCGAACTCCGATGCTGCTGTCACGCGACCCCCCGATGTGATTGGGGCCTCGTGGGATGCTTGCTGAACATCGATGGGCGATGAGTACATGGACGACTTTGTCGGCATCGTCGATATTGAAGACGTCGTCGGAATCCTCGGTGTCGCCGGTACCGATGGTTCTTCTGGCAGACTCTTGAGCTGCGCAGTGTCTCGGCGGCTGAGGAACTCTTTCCTCCCGACGTATCTGTCCATCTTCCGTCTCATGCTATTTCTCGCAATCCGTGGTTCGTAGCCGCTCTTATGGAAACCCTGGCTCTGTGTTTCCTCCATGTGCATAATCATGTGTGGACTCGCGATGAGCTCGTCAGCCACCTCACCCTCTTCTTGCGATGGCCATTGTAACTCCTCCGAGGAAAAGACGCCAACCTCGCCTCGTGTTCGGTTGCCGGATCGCATTTCTCCTTTTGTTGGTTTCACTACCTTTGACCCTCCGACCAGACACACTTCTGGGCTGCCTTTGCCTCTTTGCGCTTCATGCTCTGCTACCGTGTCCGCAACCATCATCAACGACGCTGTCGCGTCCGCTTTCAGGTTTGAAAATGGTGACCGTGACGGAGACGGATGAGCCGCGCGAATCGGAGATGCTGCTGCGATTGGTGCTGGGCCTTCCAGCATCGTTTCTGCGATGTCGACCTCTATTCCTACTTCGGACAGAGACGACGTTGTATCTGCTGCCGTGTCCTTGCCGGTTGCTGTGTCGGTTTCGCACATCCTCGATGCCGAGTTGGTTGATACCGTATCGGTCTGCGTCGCACTCTCCATGCTCTCAGATAGCTTCTGATCAAACACAAGCATAGAGACCAGCCCGAGATTGCCAGCCACGAAATTCTGCGCACTCCTCAAGCTTGCCATTGGAAGCCCCGTCCTGGTGAGAAATGCCTCCACCTCATCCGGGCCTTTCTCCGATTTATTGGGTGTCGGAGCGATCGAAGAGAGGTCGTCCTCGTCGTCACACTGCTCTCTGGCATCGCCGACATTGCTGCAATGCTTATCATGGCTGTCCTCACAAGTGTCCCCACCACTGCCGTTTCGCATTCCAGAATGTGAATTATCATCGACGGTGTCGTCGCCATCGTGAGCATCGTCGCCATCGACATCATGGCCGCTCTCGCTGCCGCGGTCGCAGACGCCTCTACCGAGGTCATCACGATTCCTATCATCTCCCTTCATCTGATCATTGACCACTTCGTCAACCTTATCATCTTCGCAACGCATACGCCTAATACCGTCGATGCGTCGGCTCTGCTCCGTGTCGTTGTTATGAGGACTGGCAGTGTTGATCATATTCTCGTGAATGTCTGCATCGGCATGCACCTGTTGGTTCATTTTGACAGAAGCATCTTCGCAGTCTCCCTTTGGCGACAGGCACTCCAATACGTAGGTTGGCATGAACGAAGCTCCGACGCTCGATTGCAGCTTTGCGGAGACATATGCGAAGAGACCGTCCTCGTCCTCGTCCGTCTCCATGTCATCCTGCTCTTCATCCTGCTCTCTTTCCTCTTCCTCGTGACAACGTCCATCACGATCTTCATCCGTGCTGCCTTGCCGTTTGCTGGCCACCTGTCCATCCAAACCATTCTCCATGCGATTCTCGCTGCGCGTGAGACTGTCGTTTTTCATCCTGGCGGGAATAGCCACTGAGGAATACGCAGTAGTTGGCCTGAGGAGATTGAGGGGGCTGGAAGGAAGTGGTTCCTGCGTTTCATCATTGCTGTGCGGGGACGATGATTCTTCTTGTCCTACATCTTGTGTTGGTGGGGTGTCATCTTCCGTCGAGCTACGAGTACCTTGGGACACAGCGGAAGGATTCTTGACGGCGAAGATGATCTGGACATCCTGCTCGCTGATGTTGATGAGTTCGTTGCCTTCCTCCGCTCGGAATGTTGACGGCACGTCGGTAGCGACGAGGTCCTTGACTTCCTCCTCCGCCATCGCATCGAGCACATAGGAGGCATCCGGATGTCCCGAGGCTTTGATGGGGGAGCACTTCGCTTCGAATTCACCGAATAGATCGACGGAGCTCTTGACCGGTGCTGCCAGTTCGATCGAGTCATCCAGTCCGAAGTCTTCGTTGCAAAAGTCCCTAAGACTTGCAAGATCTTCGCTTGCCGTCGATTCCTCCATGGCAGCGTACGTTGGTTCCACATTCGAAGACGAGTTGTTCTGGACGGTTTGGAACAGCTTGCCTGGCCTGTCAAGCTTTGGTCTGCGAACGAACTTGAAGAGCTTGGCTGCCCGCGACAGAACGTTGGATTTTGGTTTGGGTGCTGCGCGTGAATGATCTGGCTGAGATTGGCCATGGTGATACCGCGGATGATCATAACCGTCGTCACCGTCGTCACCGCCGCTGTCCGCAATTGATGCGCTACCATGCGCCGAGATCAAGGTTTGTTGCAATGTGATTTCATTGTGTTCGTATGTAAGACGGTAATCTTCTTTCGTGATGGCATTCTGATTCTGATGCGGTGGTGTGAACGGATCGGTTTCACTTGTGGTGAGATGATCCTCGTGCACCCCACTGTCATAACAGCCGTTCTCTTCGTCGCTGTCCGAGTATTCGATGATGATTCTATCGTGTGGAATGAATTCTCTCTCGTCTGCGGCATCCCTTCTAACCTGCTGGTGGTGCTGGTTATACTGGCGCTGAGCTTGTTGAGCGACTGTCTCGTGATTTGTCGGAGTGACGTATCCGAGAGCAGGCAGTCCTGTTGGATTGGAGTTGCTGCCATTCGCAGATACTTTTTGCTTCTGTGAGAAGAGGGATCGTTGGTTGGACTCAGTTGCATCTGGTTTGTTTCGGTTGTTTTCGGATGATGCCTGTGGAATGCCATCTCCTCCTTTCCTGTGCCGTTGCATGACGATAGTCTTGGTCTTGGCTCCATTCGGTGGGGTGTACATGGACTTCATTATCATGGTGCCCGATGCCAGCGTAGATGCGGAGTCTCTGGAGTCACCCAACATTGTCGCCTCATCGACAATGGTCAACGTGGTGGTGATTGGGATGGTGACCGTTCTGAACATCCTTGATGCGGCTGCTTTTGGCCAGATTTCCGAATCATCATACGGTGTCGGCTCGTCTCCGTCCAGACGGTGGAACTGATCCAGCTCGATCGTTTGCTGAGCACCCCCGTGGCTGCTTTCGACAGCGATGCGATCCAGCTGGAAGACCTCGGACGTGATGCCGAAGTCTGCAACTTCGATGCCCTGGTCAGTCATCCACGTTCCGAAGTCCGTGTCATCGTGCTGGTGCATGTCGTTGAAGCTGGCGTAGCTGGCTTCGACATCGGGCAGCGCCATGCAGGATTGCAGGATGCCGCGGAATTTGCTTCGCCTCGCCGTCGGCGTTCTGCGTTCACGCGCAACCAACCGTTGCTTCTGGCTTTGCCTCCGCTTCTGCTGCTTCCGCCTTTGCTGTTGCCCTTGAATTGAGATTCGCTTGATGTTGTCAACATCGCTGTCGCTGCCCAGACGCTTGAGCTCGTAGCCTTCGAATTGAAGCCGCTCGTCGTGCAGGTCATCCACGCCCGTTGGCGAGCGGATTTCGTCGAGCGAGCTACCTTCCGACCAGCTGCTCGTGCTGAACGAGTCTGGTCGAGAGAGGTCATCGTTCCACATCATGGTGCGTTCGAACAGCTCCGCGAGATGTACGTTGGTGTTCCGGATGAGATGGAACAGACGATCCGAAGACAACTGATCCGCTCCGACTGAAACCTCGAATCGATACGTGAGCGTTGTCGGTGCTCCAGGAGGAGCAGAGAGATGGATGAGGCTGGGCCGGTTAGCACTTTGCGGTTGCATCCAGCCGGAATGCGTCATCGTTGTTGGTGTTGGCGGTGCTACTGCCGCCCCCTTCGCCATTTTGGGGGATATTCTCTTCTCCGATGGAGCGAAGCGTGACAGAGTGGAGTATGATGGAGTGCCTCCAGGTTGGTCCACTTGGACGTCGGCAGACAAGTCAGTTGGAGTTGGCTTGTCGAATTGATCCGTTTGTTGTGCTCTTTCCTTTGGTGGAAGAAGTGGCAGGGTATTCGAATAAGATAATACAATGGAAACGGCAGCGAGCTAGCCCCATGCCTGTGCCTTGTTGGATGCGCTTGACCTACGCCACTTGTACTGGTTGCAGTAGTCGTGCCAAGTGAAGACAAGCAGATTGCAGTTTTGAAGATGTCGGACACACAACCGCGTGCCCACAAGGTGACGCTCGCAGGATGCTCTTCTTCGCAACCCCATGCATGCTTCACTTGCAACCGGTCTCGTTTTGGTATTAGTCTTCATACTCGTGCATCAATGTGTTTGTGTGTTGTGTCGTGGGTTGCATGTTGTTAACATGATTCTGCTTCCCACTTTACTCAACTCATTCATCTTGTGGCGCCAAAAGTTAACACATCGTCGGCATGCGTGACACATTTAGGGTTGATGGCAGCCTTGTAACGTTGTGTGACATGGACCGCGTTAAGTGTTTTGTCCACTGCGTGTGTCTGGCCATGCTCGTGTCAATCGTTTGAATTCACTTCACGTAATTTGTGGGTGCTGATTCAATTTTCAAACAACATCTTCGAATGGTCTGTCCTGATCTGCTCTTTTCTATGTTGCATTCACTCCGCTCCACTGTATGGGATTATATTCTATTCTATTTTGATTCTGTGCTCTGCAAGCACGCATGTATGGTGCTGGTGGGTCTACGCGAAGTCGTATGAAGGGCACAAGGTAACTGTGCTGGCCAAAGCCACAAACAGGAATAGCATGCTCGTCAACGATGATGCTGACAAATGTACGCGTATGGTACAGGAAGCAGGCCGTGCCACCTCATGAGTTGATGCGCATGCAAGCGTCGTCGGAGGGGCAGTTTCTCATCGTCGGGCGAGTATCCTGGTCGCTTCCCAAGTGATTGAAGAGAGAGGGAGGGAGCGAGGTTTGGATCGACGTGTGCAAGGCCGGCGCAAGTTTGAGGTGGCCATGACGACACATTCCGTGTGTGGCCGAAACAGGGAGAGATTCATTCCGTACTATTGCAGTATTGGTATGTACAGTACCGTACACATCCAAGGACCCGCTCAAGAGAGAAGAGCCGACCAAGTGGAACAAGTCTGCAAAACCAATCTATTATACATGTTCGGTGTGGCGGTGAATGCATAGCGCTGTGCGTACACGCGGATGCTGCGATGTGCTGAGATGCAGAAGCGTTCTCGCCACCTCCAATCTTCCCTTCAAGCTCCTTCTGCGTTCCAGATCTGTCTCTTTGTGTTCTTCGCACAATCTGATTGATGTGCGTGGTGTGTCTCATGATTCTCTTCGACTCTACTCTATTCCTTACCGTTACATTGCATCACCTAGTGCAGAACAACTCGTGCACTTGTATGCTACTCACAGAGATATAATTCAGATGCGTTGTGTTCCCTAGTTGAGAAAGTACTGGTTCTTGATCCAGGCCCCATCGTCCTTGACGGATGGGATGTGAACGTCGTCTCTTTTCTTGACGTAGTTGAAGGAATGCCTGTCCGATTCGATGGTGGGTATCCAGACCCACGCTGCATCCGTGCTGTTGTAGATGTGGAACTTGCCATATCCGTACATGGTGGCATCACGTTGCTCGATCCATGGTTCCGCCGTGATGTTGACGAAGGGAGCGCTGCATGCGCGGCCGCCGGCCCCGATGGTGATGTGGACTGGTCCGCGCGGATCCTTGACGGCGTCTTCCACAATGTTGGAGGTTCGTTGGTAGGCATGGATGTGACCGGAGAAGATCATGTTCGCCCTGTGCTCGATGAGGAGCGGCTGGATGTGTTCACGGGCGGCGACGATCTGCAGATCGTGATGGTGAAGGTCGTACGTGTTGTACATGGGGACGTGCATGGTGATCAAGAGCCATGGCGTTATCGTTCGATCGACGGAGTGCAGCTCCTCTACCAACCAGTCATACTGGGTGCTGCCTGGGTCCATGTTGGAGTATGCCGAGATGACGATGATGTGCGCCGATCCATACTTGAAGGAGTAGTACGCGTTGCCCCATTCGTAGGGCATGGGGTACGGCGCCGCATCCATGTTCAGTCTTCCATCTGGGCCTTCAAAAACACCAAGCTCTGCTGGTTTGACACGAGGCATGCGCCACCGATGTTCGTACCCACGGAAGATCTCTCGTCCGTTCGGTTGCTTTTCGATATCTGTTGTCCAATTGCATTTTGAGCAGAGCATCGTAGAGTAGAGCAGAGGAGTGTCGAGCAGTGGAGTGTTGATGTCGCGGTGTTGAAAGGGGGGATAGATTTGAGAGATGATTTGTGCGACAGATGACATGAGATGATAGCAGTCGGGCGAACTTGTTCATGAACAGATTGTGAACATACAAGGTGTTGTCTGGTACGGTATGGCATAGTATGGTATGGCATTGTGTGATTGGTCAAAGCGACGTTGCGACAAAGTAGAGAAGAGTGCTCTGCTTTACTCTGCAATACTGCACTATGCGTGACAAACTGCCACCATACGGGCTCCAAGACGAGAACAACAATGCTAACGATCGCACTCACCGTGATTTCCCGTTGCGATCATGAGGGGGAGCTGATCGAAGGGCGAATGATCATCGAAGAAGTCGAAGAAGGTCTCCCACTTGCGCTCGTCTGCGCCAGTGTAGGCGATATCGCCGATGAGGAAGGCGGCGTCGTAATCATCCTTGTGGTCTCTGATGTGCCTAACCGTGTACTGGGAGTGCTCGAACTGGCCGAGATCTCCGACGATCGCAAACGCAACAGGCATGTTGGGGTCCGTGACGGGGGCGGTCCGAAAGGATCTGAGCTTGTGAGGAGCGACGCAGTCCTTCTCGTGGCCATCGTAGGCTGGAGGCGTGAGCATGCGATGGCGCCGATTGAAGCCTTCCACCTGCTCGTTGATCTGCTGCTCGTTGATGATCTGGTTCTCTGCCGTGATGTTCTCGGGCGGGCTTCCTTCATCTGCATCGCCCTGAGTGTTGTGATGCTTGTTGTGCACATGCTTGGCATGCTCGAAAAGAGCATCGTCGCCAGCTTCCCTGCTGCCCACAACCGGGAGGAAGTAGTAGGTGGTGTTGGGCTGCAGATCGGAGATGGTGAAGTGGTGCTGAAAGGGAGCGTAGTAGTGTCCCCATCGCTCCAGAGGCAGCGTGGTGTTGTAGGTGAGCGGGAACTCCTGCTCGGCGACGAAGCTGCTCATGTCTGGCTCGCTCGTTCCGTAGAGGATGCCGCCCAAGGGAGCACGGACGTCAGGGTAGGCCCACTTGGAGGTGAAGGACACCGTCATTTGAGAGGTCGGATCGCGGCCCACGGCCAAATGTACGTGCTTCACTGTCCCCTTGCAATGGCGCGGCAATACTGGATCTGCCTCCACCAGGACTGTTGCTAGCATCATTGCTAACATCATTGGCAGCGCAAGTGACAGCAGGAACGATGCCACCAAAGGTCTGCCATTGCGTCTTCTCTCGTTGCTTCTTTGGCTGTTGCTCATCTCTCTACAATACTGTGTTCGGCTTGTATCTTCTTTCACGAGATCTGCTTGTGCTTGTGCTGACTGCGATGCTCTGCGATTGTGAGATGATCCGCAAGTCCAAATGCAAACGCTCGGTCCTGATGGCGGTGGCAACAACTCGGTCTGACCTCTTCGTACGACTGCAACTATGATTTTCCTTTTGTTCGCGGTCTACCAGAGGATGGCAGTACGACAACTACTATGCGAGCCACTCCGAGGTCCGATGGTCGTAGAAGAGAGATTCATGCGATTATGACTACGAGGATAGTAATGGCATGGGCGAGCACTCTTGTGGTCGGAGTTCGTTTCTGTCTTTGTCTCTCTCCCTGTTCGTATCGAGATTCAGGAAGCCGCTCGTGTGCGTGTTTCGCGGATTTGCCTCCATCGTGTGCGTTGTCTCTTGGTGTCAATTTGGGCTCGTTTCCGATTTCCGCTTTGCCACGCTGTGGAACACGCTGTGGAGTACAATGCAACACGATGCAACACGATGAGTTGTTTTCTTTACCGTTCCCTGGCGTTACCAAGACTGAACCGTCTCACTCGGGACCCGAAATCGAAGCTTGGTTCAATCGTGTTCTGGCGTTAAACTCCGCCCGACATGGATGTCACACCAGTGTCACTTCTTTTAAGAATGCGCCGGCCGCTCTCGAATTCAGAACTCCCGCCAACGCTAATTTCCGTCCAAAAAGGACACCATGGTATTCCACAAAAGGCCTATCGTTCTTTGGTGATCACTTCATCGGTCTGTCCGTTCTCTCGCACTCCAACACGTTTTGGCCTATTATCAAGTGTGTCCGCATTTGCATGAGTATGGTGTCCCTGTGTGAACAAAGAAATAACCCAAAGGTTAAACCCTCTTACAAGGCTGCGCTGGTGGCGCTTTTCTCCACCTCCTTTCAACTTCGCGCAAGGCACGAAGGGATCACGGAATCTGTGTGTTGTTGCATTTATGCTGTGCATGTATCAGCCGTTGCATATGCAGTTGTGTGCACCTTAGCCGGGGGCTGGGCGAGCAAGCCTCCTGCACTTCAGCCACTTGAACAGAGCGCCAGAGGCGGCCGGTTCATGCAGCACCGGTGCGGATTGATCTATTCATACCACGACCTGTGCTATCTGCGTTTCCGCTGCCGGTACTTCCATAGAAGTCTGCGGTGAGCGGTGCGGTCCTGCTCGAGGCGAAGACGAAGTGATTCTGCCATGTCTCGAAGAGTCTAAACCAATCCGCCCTCGGCCGAGCCTTGACCTTCGAATAGCGCTTCGTTGCGAGCTGCCCACTGTTCCCAAGAAATGCGCCAGATGCGACGTATGAGCTGCTGGGACCACTTCGTTGCCAACTTTGTGGACTGCTGCTGTCCCAGGAGGCCCCTCTGCATTGGCTCCCACTGTTTGGCTAATAGGCCTTTCCATAACGCCTGTGGCCCTATGACTGATTGCTGCTGAACTGCTTCTTGCAGTGAGCTGCCAGGGTTGGGAATTTGTAGATAAACCAATCTATCCAGCTTGCTTTGAAGGATTGTCGAAAGGCTCACAGCGACTGCTGGCAGTGTTGGGTATCGTTGCACCCACTGCCGCAATTCCCGCAGATGTCTCCGCGAGATTTGACGCCGACCCTCGCCGGGTCATTGCCTGAAATGCTGAGCGTCCTCGCTTGCATCACAGCTGGGGCACTGATCCAACTTCCTCAGTCCTCATTGCTTCATGCATTGGCACAAAGGAGCCTCCCCGATTAGAAGTTTGATGGTTAACAGCTGTCTGTTCTGATCGAGCTCCTGCAGTTCTCCCTCAACTTCATCCCACACCATTGGAGGATCCTGGCTTATCACGTGTCTGGCGCGCAGGACGTCGACAGTGCCTTGAAGAGTCGGTCCATGGGCCACAGCCGAGTACCCCATGCGCGTCAGCTTGGTGTCTGCCGTGAAAGACTCTCTTTCGCCATAGATGTGGCCATTGTATGCCATATCGCCAGGCAGAGAAGCGCGCGATTGCCCTGCTAGCTTGTCTGTGATCATGTTCATTCATGCCCATTTGTAGAGGGATCCCCATCCTGTTTGACTGCCCTAGTGACTGATAATCGCCAATTACATACAGGTCAGGGAACCAAACACTGACATTTACTACGCTGTCAGGGTGATCAATTCCGTCAGAAGAAGTTGGTTGGTGTTTGCTTGTTTGTTGCTAAGTTATTCGTATGTCAATTGATAATTGATGAGAATTGTGAGAACAAATCTCATCCATCCTAATTCGGTGCATTCTGCACTTTTCCTATTGCACTGCTCGATGCCATCATGGTCCATTGCGCAGTTCTTTCTACTTCATGCTCGATACCAGTACAGTCCATCGTGCAATTCCTCTACTTGTTGCCTTCTTGGGACTTTCATATCTCTGTCTGAACTCTGTCTGGTCTTGGACCTTCTTCCTTGTTCGTTCTTGTCCATATATCTTGCTCGTGATTGTCAGGATTCTGCATGCATCATCACTGACATCACTGCTCTACTTCCTAATTGTTATTGCCACGTGCCCACTGATGCACCTGGTGTCACTAGACATTTCAGCATACCATGACTATCACATAATCTTGATTCCTTGGATCTCAGTGGCTGATCCTCTGATGTCATCCTCTGATGTCATCCTTCATGTCTGTTGAGATGTATATGTGAGTATATGTCAAGATGTACGTGTATATGTGCATTGTTCACCCGTTATTCTCTCATACGCACTTGGACGGTACAACTACATTCGTGTCAATAGTATGCTGTGATTCGTCAGAATTCCAGTGGAAGTGGAACACACGAAAACGAGCTGAATTTCTGGAGGAAATTTGCTATCAACGATTTCTGAGAAAATTAGAAATATCATCCGTCCATCCATCAATGGAAACGTATGGTACCAAGAGAATCTTGAGGTACTTCCCAACTAAACCTCAGATGACGATATCATCTGACAGACCATTGCATCAGCAATGGAACATGGCATCTGGAGAGCAGAAGGACGCCTACTGACGTTGACAGGATGTCATCATGTCACCATGTTGACATCTGCCGTCATATCAGGAGCAGAAGGTGAAGATCCGATGACCAAAGGACATCAAGATCATCGATACAAGAGGTGAAGTTCAAATGGTAAGTACTCATGAAGTAGGAACCAGTAGTGAACAAACGAAGTATCGAATGCAGAGTATGCATCAAACATGAAGTATCATGTAGCACAAGTACACGATATTGAGAGAGAGAGAGAGAGTACGAAGAGTAGTGAGAGAGCATCTCACACACCGACTCATAGTCGGAGACTGAATCTACGAGACAGACAAACGTGCCAAGAGCATCGGGCAAGACAATGGTGACACTGAGAGGATCGGAGTACCAACATAATGAAATAGCAAACAGAATCGTGACAACCATCACGGTCTTCCACAATCGCAAGGTATCCGTCCACGGAACTTGCCAACATTCCTGGAAGTCTATTGGCAATGTATAATACCTACAAGTACTTGTATGTATGGTGTGGTTGCGACCTATTGCGAGAGCATTTAGATAGGTACCATAGCCCTACGTCTGGATCGCACACAGAGGAAAGAAACAGATCCCAACCAACAGAACATCGGTCGCAAACATGCGGAACCGAAAAAGATGAAATTCGGAACGAAGATCATCGATCTTGGCTCGTTCCACGACTGAGATAAGTCGAGCGAGTCAATTAAATCCGGGATTCCTTGACACTTTTGGCGAAGCGCCCAAACGCGGATGGCGTCATCCGATCGTCACTTCAATGACCCAAAGGGCGCAAAATGCCACCAATCCGATGTCACCATCTCTCAAGTGCGCTCAGGGTAGTTCCAGTACAAATTTGAGTTCCGTTGACAACGTGCGACACGAGATTGGTCCATAAATGGATCGTTCTGAGCGACATCAAGACGACAACGTTGTTCTGTTCTTCCACAAAATTGGTGTTGATCAGATCTTTCCAGGGTGAACTGTTGGGGTGACTTCTCCACACAATCACGTGATGTATCAACATCTAGATCGAAATTAAGGTACCCATCTCCCATGACTAGAACGTGATTCAATATTTTCTGATTCGACTCGATTTGAGAGTATAGTCGGATGAGTCTTGATACACGATTAAGATTCAGTCACTACTGTCATCGAATCTGACGTAGGCACTGACATCATCGATGACATCAGAGGATCGGTCATTGTGATCCTCGGAATCGAGATTATGTTTTAGTCATGGTACGCTGACCTGTCTAGCCATGCCGAGTGCATCATTGAGCACGTAGCAACAACATTTAGGATCCAGAACAACATCGTCAGAGGTGATGCATGCACCTCGTCGACGTAGACGGATCAACTCATATGTGATCAAACAGAGATCAAGATAAGGCAAGACCAGGAGAGATGAAGAAAGACCCAAGGGCGAGAATAACACGAGATATCGTGTAAATCAACATGCCATCTTGGGCAATGTTTTAGGAAAGACTGCGAGATACAACACGAGGTAATCAAGCAGCACGTTAGCAACCGTGCAATAGGCACCATCATTAGAAATAGGAGATCATCATCTCATAATCCAAACTCAATCATCAATTGACACACCAATAACTTAGCAACCAAATACACCAAACATCTCCAACTTCACCTATTGGATTGATCACCCAGGCGGCGTCGTAAGTGCAGTGTTTGGTGCTCTCCTCTTGTCCTGTGTGTAATTGCTGATTATCAGATTAACAGTCGCAGTCTCTATCGGAGTACATGAACGAATCCTGAAGCGCTGTGCTGCCTTGGTGACATCACGCTGTCCCTTCCTTTGATTCCGGCCGAAGAATCCAACGCGTTCGTGACGACGAACCCAATTGCTCGTGTGTGCAGATTGCTACGTGCCGCCACACCCGCTTTGCCCTGCCAAAGTGCAGAAAGGCTCACCCGCTGTTGCGAATATCGCAGGCGGAGTAATTCATCCCAACAACCAAGTATCGCATCACTGCATTACTCACGATAGCTGGTCAGCTAAAAGACAAAGGTGTACAAGCCCGTGAAGCAAGACACACGTAAACACTTGGCCTGGTCAGCATCGACAAAGGTGAAAGCCCGTGAAGCAAGATACACGTAAAAACTTGGAGCGGAAAGGCCCTCTGAAACCTATCGGCAATCTCCCCGTGAGTTGTCGCGACCTGGTCAGTCGTTAACACTAAGTCTAAGCCGTACTTGAGATCGGTTAACGTCCAAAAGGGACGCAGAGATAACTGCTAACCGGACTAGCGTCCGCCCTTGACTGGGGAAGAAACGCGATCGGTAGAGATACCGCGGAAGCAACCCGTAAAGCTAGCATTGTGTTGATAGCAATATCACGCGAATAAGTCTAACGACACCGAAAGGCTGGTTTAAGCTGGATGAAAACGCGAGTGGTGGAACCAGGTGAATCAAAGCAGTTGCTGGCACCTGGGGGGCACCGCGCTCATTAGCGTGCAAAATCCTGTTAGCATCAGGTACATCGGGCAAGCTGCTGCCAGATCTAAAACACGTATCGCAAGCTGATCCGTGGCACTCAAAGGAGGCACGGATTGGATCGAAGGTCCAACTGGGTAAAACCAAAGGTGCATCACATCTTGGTGAAGCACAGCTGAACAAGCGCAAGAATACGGCGCTCGGAGAGACGAAATCCGAACGGGCAGGGCCATCCAACGCGCAATCCATCCGCGACGTTTCATCGTTTCAAGACCAACAAAACAACAATCGTTCCATCAACAACAGCCATTTGCGCTCAGTCCACCTTCTGATTGGCTACGAATTCCTTCGGTTCGTACCATCACTGGCGCGTCACATCGGTTCACAACTCCTTCGCCATCCCAGTCATCCATCGGACTTCGGGTCGCGCGCCAACAAATAATCCAACCAGGAAATTCATACGGTCCTGACTGACATTTCTCACCGTCTTCGCATTTGGTCAATCGGGAAATTCACTTGGTCCCGTTGGGTGTTTTTATCAATCAGTCATCCAAGATCACCCAACTACAGTCCACTTGAGATACCGCTGACGCCTTCGCCATCACTGGCGCTTTGCATCCGGCACCACTTCAATTCCCGACGAATTCCGACAAGCGCAGAAATCCACCGTCACATCCCGGCGAACACTTCGACATCACAGCGGACGGCACAGTCATTTCCAAGTGTGACCACTTTCCTGGGAGCTGCGGGAAAATACTCGTCCGATAATAATAACAAATTGGACCAACGACCACGTCCTCGCAACACCCAGCTACACGATGTCCAACGCAATCCCAATCAACGACACCATCCTGGCGCACGTCCTCAGCGTTCTCGGATATGACGACTCGTCTACCGAATGGCTTATCTTGCATACCGAAGAGATCCGAACCATCATGGATTTCGCTTCGCTTCATCGCGAAGACATGCTTGACATGAACGCCACCATCGCGCGATCTGATCCGGAACCCGACTACGTAGCCCAACTGTCTAAGGTAGCAATCCGGAAATTCTCCAATGCCATTGGCTGGTTCAGTGTTCAACCTAGTCCCACTGTAGAGACATGGCGGGAACTCAACCCAGCTTCATACATGGAGTATGTCGCCCGGACGTTCACACCATCGCCCGCATCCTCAACCGCCATGCCTGACACAGCCACCAGCGCATTCCCCTTCGAACCAACGAAGACCGACCCAACGGAGAAGACCGGACGCGACCTCGCCGCAGAGTTCAACCGTAGCATCAAGCGTAACATTAGCGACTATCCCAAGTTGTCTGATGATAAATACTTCGCTACATTCCATCGTCGTCTGCGTGCCACTGCTGCTGCTCATGGCATCTCAAATGTTCTCGATGTTGACTACACCCCACCCGATGAACAAGCCGAGCTCTTCAAAGTGCAGTCCACCTTCCTGTTCAACGTGTTTGTATCCAACCTGCAGACCACGAAGAGTAGGAAGTGTGTCACTCCGTATGAGTCGATCTGTGATGGTCAAGCCGTCTACTGCATGCTGGTCCGCGAGTACACCACCGGTGCCACCGCCGTCAACACCATCCGACGCATCCGAGACGAGATCATCAAGTTCAAGCTGGACAAGCAGTGGCGCAAAACTCGTGAGCAGTTCCTGGACCTGTGGCAACACAAGGTGCACGAACTTGAGGCATTGCGTGATGATCCGATCGACGATGCGACGAAGAAGGAGTGGTTGACGAACGCCATCGAGGCCGACAAGGCTCTGTACCAGTCTATCTTCCAGACTGACTACCTGCAGACCGCGATCCTGGCCTACACACCCGGCACCTCCGCAACCACCATGGAGTTCGATACCCTCGTTGAGCTCGTTCGGTCGTACGCCGTCCAACTCGATGGCCACGACGCCAACAAGCCAAAGACGCCACGGCAAGTTAACAACACCGACCAGCGCAAGCAACGTGGGAAGGATAAGGACGACGGACCCAATCTCTGGAAGTCCAACAAGGACTACAGCAAGGAGACACGAGAACGGCTGCCGCGAGAGGAGTTCCAAAAGCTGACTGACAAGCAACGCAGCGACTTCCTCCAAGCCCGGCGAGCCAAGTCTGGACGTGGTAAGAAGGACAAGCCTAGGCGTTCTGCCAACAACACCAACCGCAGTGGGTCCACATCCAACCAGAACGACCAACAGGACACCCAGACCAACGACAAAGGTAGTAACAATAACGAATCTAGTTCTACCGCTGGAACAGCAATCAACCGTATGCTTTCCAATGCCATGTCTAGCGCGTCCGGGAGCCCGCCGACTACCCTCGTCATTGACGGTCGCACCTACACTCTGTCTCACACGAACGTATCGTACAAGTTCAACAACACGAACGTGACTGTGCAAGGCGCATTGGTGGATGGAGGTGCTAACGGCGGTCTCGTTGGTGATGACATGCTGGTGATGGAGTCCACGTCCAACCGTGCTGATGTTTCTGGAATCGGTGACGCAGAGATCAAGGATCTAGCGCTGGTCACGGCCACCGCTGTCATCCAGACCACCTCAGGACCGGTGATCGGTTGGTTCCATCAGTACGCCAACTACGGGAAAGGGCGCACCATCCATTCTGCCAACCAACTCGCGGCGTTTGGATTGGATGTCAATGAGCGACCAAAGAACCTCCCTGGCGGCCGGCAAACCATCGTCACGCCAGACGGATTCATCATCCCGCTCACCGTGCGTCAAGGCCTCGCATACATGGATATGCACAGGCCAACTCAGGCAGAGCTAGACGATCTGCCACACGTGTTCTTCACTTCCGACCAAGAGTGGGACCCATCTGTCCTGGACGGGGAGGCTGATCTGGACAACATTCCCACAGCCGAACGCGGCGAAGGCGACGACAACGACATCGACATCACCATCTCCAAGTGCGTTCAGTACGTTCAATCCGCTGCAACGCTCGGGGATGGGGAGAAGGCAACACCGGCCGGGCCACGCAACATCGTGGGTAAAGCGCCCAATTTCCATGCGCTACGGCCATACTTCGGGTGGATTCCAGCAGACCGCGTGCGTGACACTCTTGCATGTACTACCCAGTGGTACCGCATGTCTGAGCGTTATCCCATGCGTAAACACTATAAGTCTAGATTCCCCGCCGCCAATGTCAACCGACTACACGATGTTGTTTCCATGGACACGTTGTTCTCTGACACGCCTGCTCACCATGATGGAGTCCCCGGACACGGTGGATGTACCATGGTACAGGTGTTTGTAGGATCCAACACGCGCCTCACAGCGGCGTACCCTCTGGCAAGCGAATCCCATGTTCCCCATGTTGTGCAAGACTTCATTCGGGAGCATGGTGCCATGGACGTGTTGATGTCCGACAACGCCACGGCGCAGATCGGGGGCAAGATGAAGGACATCCTCCGGCAGTACTGCATCGCGGATCACCAGTCCGAACCACACCACCAACATCAGAATCCTGTCGAGCGACGCATCCAGGATATCAAGCGCACCACCAACGGCATCATGGACCGAACTGGCACCCCTGCCAGGTTCTGGCTCATCTGCACCTTGTACGTCGTGGGACTGCTCAACCATCTGTCACAGTCCACGGCGGGTCACATCACGCCCATCCAAGCCGCCACAGGCCAACGTCCCGACGTGAGCAAGTACCTCAGCTTCCACTGGTGGGAGCCTGTGTACTACAAGGTTGGGAACGCTGCCTTCCCTGGCACCACGCAGGAGCGGCGTGGACGCTGGGCTGGACCGTGCGAGCACAAGGGTGACGAACTGACGTTCTGGGTGCTGGATGACGCAACGCGACGGCTGTTGCCACGCTCGAGCATCCGGCGTGTGTCTGATGACGCGCGAAACCTTCGGGCAGACTACCCCCTGCCTGATTCTGGGGAGGATGGTGACGTGGATGACGAAGCTAGCGAAAACGGAAGTCCAGATGATTTCGACAGTGACAGCACACCTAAAGCTAGACAACCCGTTGTGCATGCACTATCTGACCTGGTAGCCACATCACATGGAGAATCAGATCCAGGTGTAGTCAAAGTCCCCAAGTTCAGTCCTGATGAGCTGCTCGGATTGACCTTCCTCCATCAACAGGATGGTCTCAAGTGGAGGGCTCGCGTAATCCGCAAGATCAAGGACGGTGACGCAGCTAACCATGACAACATCAAGATGCTCATCGCATACGGCGACGACGACACCGAAGAACTCATCGCGTACACGGATCTGGCCGACATCATCGAACAGCAGCACGAACAGGAGATCGGCGACGGGGAGATGTGCATTTTCAAAGCCATCACCGGTCATGAAGGCCCATTCCACTCCAGTCACAGCAAGTACAACGGCTCCTCCTACAATGTGAAGGTACAATGGGAGGATGGCAGTGTGACCATGGAACCACTGGATGTGATCGCCAAAGATGACCCTGTATCCTGTGCGAAGTACGCCGCAGACAACAACCTCCTCGGTCTGCCTGGCTGGAAAAGATTCCGTAAACTAGCAAAGAGAAAGAAGAAACTCAATCGTCTCATCAATGCTGGCAAACGCAAGACACGTGCACAAGGTCCTATCTTCAAGTTTGGTGTTCAAGTTCCACGCAACGGAAAGGAAGCACGCCAGCTTGACGAGAAGAACGGCAACTCCAAGTGGGTAGACGCTGAGAGAAAAGAAATGGATCAGCTCCACGAATATGGCACGTTCAAGGATCTCGGAAAGAATGCTCGGAAACCAGATGGATACAAGCAGATCAAGCTCCTCTGGGTGTATGACGTGAAGCACGATCTTCGGCACAAGGCAAGATGCGTAGCAGGAGGCCACTTGACAGACCCGTGTAAGGATATGGCATATGCAGGAGTAGTCAATCTCAGATCATTCAGGATTGCGCTGCTTGCTGCAGAACTCAACAACCTCAAGCCCATGGTGGGTGATATTGGTAACGCCTATCTAGAAGCATACACAAAAGAAAAGATCTGTTTCGTTGCTGGTCCTGAGTTCCAAGAGTTTGCTGGTCACATGATGATCATTGTGAAAGCACTCTATGGACTGCGCACATCTGGTGCTCGATTCCACGAGTCTCTGGCCGACACACTCCGCGACATGAAGTTCTTTCAGTGCAAAGCTGACCCAGATGTGTGGATGAGGGATGCTGGTAGATGCTGGGAATACATCTGTGTGTACGTAGATGATCTGATGGCCGTCATGGAAGACCCACAGTCATTCTTCGACACGCTCATCAACAAGTACAAGTACAAGTTGAAAGGTGTAGGACCAATCAAGTATCACCTCGGCGCAGACTTCGACCGTGACAAGGACGGAACCCTGACTATGAGCCCGCAATCTTACATCAAACGGATGCTGGCGAATTACGAACAGGTGCATGGGGAGCTTCCACGGACCTACACCAGTCCCATGGAACACAACGACGCCCCCGAGCTAGACACATCACGTGAACTAAACCCTGTAGAGACCAGACAGTTTCAATCACTCATCGGCGCCCTTCAATGGTGCATCACATTGGGACGGTTTGATATTGCTGCAGCTGTGATGACTTTGTCTAGATTCAGAGCTCAACCCAGGATTGGTCACATGGACCGCGCTAAACGTGTGTATGGATACCTCCGAAAGCGTTCTGATGCCGCCATCAGGTTCAGAACGGGAATTCCAGATCACGAGCGTTTCTTCAAGGTTCCTGATCATGAATGGATGTACTCTGTGTATGGTGATGCCGAAGAGGAGACCGCGGACGACGATCCAACACCCAAGGGCAAGGCAGTTCGAATGACGACGTTTGTGGATGCCAATCTCATGCACTGCAAAGTGACTGGTAAATCTGCAACTGGTGTTCTCCATCTGCTCAACCAGACACCCATCGAATGGTTCAGCAAGCGCCAGACTACAGTCGAGACTGCAACCTATGGATCGGAATTCGTCGCGGCAAGGCAAGCAACAGAGCAAGTGATTGCGATGCGCCTCACTCTTCGTGCAATGGGAATTCCGCTGGACGGACCCGCCTGGATGTTCGGAGACAACCAGAGCGTGATCACATCCTCCACCATCCCAAACAGTGTGTTATCCAAACGACACAACGCATTGGCGTACCACCGCGTGCGTGCCGCAGTAGCTGCGAAGATCCTGCATTTCTGCAAGATAGACGGAACGGAAAACGTAGCCGACGTCATGACCAAGTTCCTTCCATGGGCGAAGTACTGGCCGTTAGTGAGGCCGCTTCTGTTCTGGAAAGGAGAGACTCTGGGTGGATGAACAAGACTCCCGACTATAGGGGAGTATCAACATCTAGATCGAAATTAAGGTACCCATCTCCCATGACTAGAACGTGATTCAATATTTTCTGATTCGACTCGATTTGAGAGTATAGTCGGATGAGTCTTGATACACGATTAAGATTCAGTCACTACTGTCATCGAATCTGACGTAGGCACTGACATCATCGATGACATCAGAGGATCGGTCATTGTGATCCTCGGAATCGAGATTATGTTTTAGTCATGGTACGCTGACCTGTCTAGCCATGCCGAGTGCATCATTGAGCACGTAGCAACAACATTTAGGATCCAGAACAACATCGTCAGAGGTGATGCATGCACCTCGTCGACGTAGACGGATCAACTCATATGTGATCAAACAGAGATCAAGATTAGGCAAGACCAGGAGAGATGAAGAAAGACCCAAGGGCGAGAATAACACGAGATATCGTGTAAATCAACATGCCATCTTGGGCAATGTTTTAGGAAAGACTGCGAGATACAACACGAGGTAATCAAGCAGCACGTTAGCAACCGTGCAATAGGCACCATCATTAGAAATAGGAGATCATCATCTCATAATCCAAACTCAATCATCAATTGACACACCAATAACTTAGCAACCAAATACACCAAACATCTCCAACTTCACCTATTGGATTGATCACCCAGGCGGCGTCGTAAGTGCAGTGTTTGGTGCTCTCCTCTTGTCCTGTGTGTAATTGCTGATTATCATGATGGAGTTGAGCAACCTCGGCACACAAGGTTCCAGCGAACGGCCACTTCGCCACAAGTTCCACCCACCATGACACTTGATGTGCATGCGAGCAACTCATAGCCGTACGCGTGCTCATGCGCAGCAACTCACAGGTGTACGCACAGCTACTCTACTATGCTACGACAGGTGCTTTCCCGCCCATCCACGTGCTCGTCCTCTCCATGGATACCACGCCGATACGGGTCCTCCACCACCGATCATGAACACGCCCCCAACCTGCCATCAACCTCAATCGCGAAAAGAGGCGACCGAAAAGCCCACCCACACAAGAGGGGAGTGTTCACCGCACGCGAAAATCAACGAAGGTGGTGGCTGGCGAAGGAATGGCAGCAGTTCCTGTTTCTGTTCGTTCTTTCCTTCCTCGGACTCCAAATCATCTCATAAACCCTTCATCTCGTTGATGACGAAAAGCCATGCATTCTCACTTCTGCCAACGAATCCTTGCTGCTGTGGTGCTTGCGGCGCTTGCCGCTACGGCAGCGGCATCCCCGATGTCAAAGTTGGTGGTGAGTACGAGCAAGATGGCAACTGTCACTGTTGTCTCGACGTGTGGGGGCTCCTTCTTTGCTGACATTCTCGCCTTGCCGCATCCGCATCCACAGACATACGCGTACGTGCATCCAATTCAGTGATCTCATCCTCAACTCAACCATGATTCTGTACCTTGTATTATGCAATACATCACAACGCATCACGTCACGTCACATCACGCCACGTCCTTCACCACAATACCAACAACTGAATCGAACTCAATTCAGATGCATGACGCTGCCTCGGGCGAACACAGTATCCTACAGGAGCCATGCCTCGTCTCGGCACGTATCACTGGCACTGCCGACGGAACGGATGCAACTGACTTATCTTGCATGCTCCAAGGCTCCGATGAAGAAGAACATGGGCCTGTGCATTTAACCATCGAAGGGCTGACGCCGGAATGGGCCAAGAACAACCGTGCATGGCCATTTTCCTCTTCCAAGTCCACGTTGTTTCTGGATAATGTCATCATCGATGTCACCGACTTCTCCTTGAAGCTGCCAGACTTGAAGATCATCGATGACATGACGATCGAGCATCATCAACGAAGCGAACAAAGCGATGGACATGGACATGGACATGGTCGTTCTCTGACCACTCCTGACGTCTTTGGTTCTGGCGACAAGAAGTTCCTCCTCATTCAGGTCGTCTTCCAAACCGACTACACAGTTCCCAAGTCCCTCATCAAAGACGAGATCTTCGGCGCTCAGCCCAACTTCACCGACCAGTTCGCGGCCATGTCTTTTGACAAGCTGAGGCTCTCCACCATGCCGACGAATGGGACAGATGATGGGATTTTGACAATTGAGTTCCCCCCTCACGTTGATCCCACCACTCTCGAGGCAAGAAGAGTTGATAATGCCATCTCACAATATCTGATGCAGGAGGTCAAGATCTATGATGACTTTGATTTCTTCTTGATCCTGGTCCCAATCGGGTTGAATAACCCTGGAACTGATTGGATCGGTAAGTGCCAACAATGACCGCACAACCTGTGTCTTCCATGTCAACATTTCGCACTGATATCGTGGCGAGCTCTACACGTGTTCATACTCCTATCTAACCCGTCTCACTCCATCATGCAATACCATCTTTCTTCCGTGCGAATCAAACTCTCCCGATTATCAACGCGCGCACCGATGTAACCAACACACCACTGATTCACAGCGTACGCCTATTTCGACGACAAGATCAGCGTGTACAACGGTATCGAAGAGTATCCAGGCACACACTGGGCAACCAACCCTGCCATCATCGTCCACGAACTCGGTCACAACTTTGGGCTTGGCCATTCCAATCGGAACGAGAAAGAGTACGAAGATCGCAGGTAAGCGCAGCCAATGTGCCAGCAGAGAGAAAGAGAGAGAGGTTGAAGACAATCCGCGACGTTCTGTATCAATCTTTGTAGGCGGATGGACGATCGGACACAAGAACGGACACAATCGAACTCTGGAGAGAGCACATTGGACGCGTCTGCCATGTTCTGGTCCTCATCACATGATAGGGGCCCTCTTTCTCGTTCGAAGCCCATCTAACCCCGTCTTCGTGTATTCTCTTCCTCGTTGTTGACGTCTTGCGGTCAATGGATTCCAATCCCAACATTGGCCATTATTCCGCAGCGGCGCGATGGGCAGGCCAATTTTTAGTCCATTTATTAATGAAACGCTGGCCGATAAGGTGGGGTACAACGGTAAGTGCTACGACGCCGCCGCCTTGTGGAGAGCAAGGACCTAGATGATTCCGTTCCAGGAGGAGTTGCGTCACCTCATCGCATACAATGCGATACAACGCGATGCGACGCTCTACGTACACTGCCTCAGCAATCATTCCCTTCTCCATCGTTTCGTTCTTTACGTCCACGCCAAATCATTTCACGCTCTCATGCTCATGCTGCAAACCTACCTCTTCAATATCATTACTCTTGTGCCTGCCCCTCCACCACACATAGGTGCCAAGAGTTGGCTGATGGGGTGGTATTCCGATCAGACCACATTGCTCACCGGAGGTCAAGACATCGACTTCGAGGGAAGGCTCTGCGGAGTGGTCGATTATGACCCCGCTGACACCAGTTTCGATGTCATCATCCGAATTGACGATCCTGAGAGTGAATTGAACTACTACATCGCCTTCAACAGAGCCATCAACTTCAACGCCGATTCTCCGCTGGGCAGGGATCAGGTCCTCGTGACAAGGGCACAAGACAACAACACTACCCTGAAGCGATTCTCTCATCTGGAGGCCATTCTGAACATGGCACAACCATCGCACAGAATTAACGCCCAGTCGTCTGTGTTGGATGGGATCGTCATTTCGGTATCCAACATCGATGATGACTCGACCACACCCATGTGTGCGACGGTGAGCGTGAAACTGGATTTCAGTCAATCACCAAGTGTGGCACCATCCGTTTCTATGGCACCATCCGTTTCTATGGTACCATCATTGTCATCACTCCCATCGAATGTCCCGACTATAACCCCCTCGTCTGCCCCAACCGAATTTTGCGGCACGTGGGAGTTCACAGAGCGCAGCGGATCTCGCTCAGATGAGCGCATTGAGTCATTCAGATTCGATGTTCGCATACTGGACCGCATCGAATTCACCGCGATCAAGGTCGCAGTGGCTCCTGAACTCACCAACATGCCATACACGATCTTCTTCCGCCCAAGCACCTGGGATGCCGATGGCAACTGGACTCAGATTGCGTCAGGAAACAACGGAGAAACGGACTCGTCTGGCTTCTCCCCCTCCCTCATATTTGATCAGCCCGTGGCGGTGCCTGCGGAGAATGACATTGTATCCTTCCGCATTGACATGGCCGACAGGTTGGATATTGTGGCCTCATCATCTCCGATGGTGATCCCAGAGGACTTTGTCGAGTGCCCAGACTGCCCATTCGAAGTATTCTCCGGACAAGGTAGCCTCGAAGTTGGAAACAGACCGCCCAATTTCAGCGATGAGTTCCCCATCTTTTTCGGCATCCTCGAATTCTGCCTGGATCTGAGCACCGAGATGCCGACCGGATCTGCTTCCCCCACTACGACAACATCGCCAACAACCCAGCCATCCGCAGGCCCCACGCAGGCACCAACAGAGACCTGCCGCGACGCAAAAACAGCAGGTCTCCCAAGAGAATTCTATGACGACACGGTCGCTTCAGTGCGACACGACATTCAGATTCTGGATAGTGTCGACATCACAGGCATGAGGCTTGTCCTGCCATCGACGGGGAACCAAACTTTCACAATCTTCTACCGCCCAAGTACGTGGGATTTTCCCGGGAATTGGGCAGAACTTGCATCGGGAACGATCGAGGCCAGAGGTGATGGTGAATTCACAGACGTGATTGCATTCGATCAACCTTTGGCTGTATCCGAAAGCGACGACGTGATCTCCATCCGCATCGATACACGAACGAGCACAGGGGATGAGTTTTCGAGGAACATCATTCCCATCCCTCCAGACTGGATTGATTGCGGCAATTGCCCATTCACTATCTTTACGGGAATTGCGAGCGATGTTGTCGGTGATTATCCTCCTGCTCTCTATGGTGACGTCTTTGAGTACTTCAAGGGTTCACTGGAATTCTGCAACAGTAACTCGATGATGCCGTCATCCGCTCCGTCATTCACGCTGTCGTCCACGCCGTCACCCGCTCCGTCATCCATGCTGTCGTCCACACCGTCATCCACGCCGTCATCCGCTCCGTCATCCATGCTGTCGTCCACGCCGTCATTCACGCCGTCATCCGCTCCGTCATCCATGCTGTCGTCCACGCCGCCATCTGCGCTACCATCTGCGCTACCATCCACGCTGTCGTCCTTCCCTTCCTCCCAACCATCTCACTTGCGCAGCACGAAGGGGGCGAAATCATCCAAATCGGACAAGTCATCAAAGGAGAGCAAGACGAAGTCTCCCAAGTCATCCAAATGAAGCGAGTCGCCGAAGAGCTCCAAATGAGACCACTCAACAAGTATGGATACTCGTGCATCCAGCTCCTGTTGCAGCAATGAAGGCAGATGGTGGTCTCTCACCAGGCTGTGTCACAATCCTTGACCATGGGATGAGGGATACCATCGAAGCTCGAGGATTGAAGAATGAACAATCTACTCCATGATATGATACATGTTAAGCATCTTCACAGAAGCACATACATTACAACCTGCCAATCTCCTCCGTCCGCATAGCTCGTATTATCGTATGCAGACCGCTCGCGGAATCCTGCTTGTATGTATGGTAGGTATGATTGCCACCATTTTGATCGGATTCATGTTAATTCCGTGGTGATACGCTCCGAGTACGAGGACTGCATGAAATCCATTCTCATACCCAACATTCATATAATAGTATTATGGACCAGGAGAAAAGAGTGAAACTGGAAGCGTTGGAAGTTTCTGGAGCAAGAGAGAGGATATCGCTTCTCGGTTCCACAGTATCTGTGTGCCGGAGAATGGTAGCATCGGTAAATCTGCGGATGCCTCATGGAGTCGCAACGCAAACGGCCGGCGGCCATGGCCAGGTCTCGCGGCGTACCTCATTTCTCCATGTTCGACCCGCTGGTGGCCTCCGAATGAACACCGTAGTGCTCCATGGTCCATCCAATTGTCGCCGTTGACACGATATCTGTGAACGGCACCAGCTCTTCCACAAGGCTCACGTACTTCAAGCTGGAGTGGACAGAGTCGTACATGACCATCGCCGGTATGAATTGGATCGGCGCCCATATCACATTGCATAGTTTGCTGACGACTGGCAACAGGTACGACGATGAACCCACGAAGTCTATCGCCAACGACACCCACAGGGAGTTGGGATCAGTCGGCAGGATGTGCCGCACGAGGCTGACGGGCATTGGGTACGGTCCGGTTTGGTAGATCAGTCGCTGCGCTGCCTGGGATGGCAACAGCAACGAATCGGCGAAGGGTATGAACACCGTGCCGCCAATATGCTCTCGTCCATGGCGTGTGCTGGAATACATCGCGAGGCCGGACGCGACGATCGAGGTGATCGCGATGATGAAGAACGGCAACGCGACGGGCATGAAAACGAGGAGCGTGTCCATCATGGTGGGCGACGCCACCACGATGGCCGTGATGAGCGGAATCAATGGCAGGAGAATCGTGTTGGAGGATGTCGGTACACGTATCTTGGATGCAGGTTCCCGTATCCAATCCTCTGATGGATAGACAAGATGGAACCACCCTTGCGCGATGGCGATGAACGCTGCGATTTCGGGTCGGTACGGGGCATCCAGATGAAGCTTGACTCGAATGGTCGGTGATGGATTGTCGCTGACGCCATCGCCAACCGATGAAGCGAATGATCTTCCCGCGGCCAATGCTGTCGCCGTAGGAGTAGTTGCAGATTTGCCTGCAGCATTCGGTATCCTTCGAGTTGTTGCTGTTGTTGCTGCTACTGCTGCTTCAGGTGGTGTTGGTATTGGTGATGATGATGGCGATTGGATGAAATTGAGAATCTGCCAGGATGTTTAGTGAATGTTCAAATCATTGAGCGAGAGCTTCGTTTCCAAGTTGAGATCTGGGTCATCATAGATCACGCAGATCGTCGCGGTCGATCTGTGCAGCTGCGGAAAGGGCTTTTCGTATTGACGTCGTTCTCGCTCTCCGTTGATGAAGTGCGCATGCTGGACGATACAGCTGCCGATGCTGGCGTGGATGCATTGTCAGTGTTGAACCGAGAGGAGTTGCGATCCTCGTGCTTGGCAAACCAGAGGCCCTGTGGAAACAGTCACGTTGCCAATGTTCATGATCACCGCGATGGGCTGACGACTCGTTGGAAGATCGTAGACGGAGAGGATGGCGGCCTCCAGATAGCCTTCATCCGCAATGCTGTCACTTGTGCCAGTCGTCATGCTCGCGGTTCGACTGGTCGGCACCCTTTGTGATGATGTGCTGCACCGTCCGGTACTTGGATTAGTCATGGATAAATACGACGGCCAGACCGTACATGGAACCCAATGACGTTTCCAATCGAGTCCCGCGTAACCAAACTTCGTGCTGAAGCAATAATTTGAATTTGTGCAGACGTTATATTAGCGTTACGCGTGTCAGTCTGTTTCCGTGTCAGAGAGCACGGCTGGCGTGTTTCAGCTTGATTCAGAATCTGGCTCCGATTCAGAACGGATTCAGAATTTCAGAACGGATTCAGACTTTCAGAACGGATTCAGAATCGAGTCAGAACTTCAGAACTTCAGAATTTTTCCATTCTGATTCTGAATCGAGAGTGTCCCTCCGAGTGATCCCTGTGGGGGCTTCGTCGCAGACACACACAAGTTTCCTTCTGTCTGTTGGCTTGTCCGGGCGCGTCATTTCCGCTCATGTTGTTCGCCCACACAGAAATACGAATGCTCTACTGTACACAAACACAAACACAAACACAAACACAAACACAGAGAGAGAGTAACAACCAACATACTGGGTGTGACATCAACAACATGACCACAAGTAGAAACATCTTGGCGCCAGAAAAGATATTGTAGGCAGTATGACAATGACAGCTAGTATGGTTATCTACTCAGTATTCTGTTCTTGGTTGACTGCGCGTGCTGCGCTGAGGAGTTGTTCGCGCATTGCTTTCCTATTCTCCTCCTCATTTTTGCGTCGCTGCAACCAGTACGTCGATGCCATCTTGCTTCGCTTGAGTTGATAGATGTGATCGCGAAGTTGCTTCAGCGTGAACTGGTGGTACACGACATTCGACTCGTAGAGATCGTTGGGCTTCTTGGCAAGGTGCAGACCCTCATCGAAGTCAGTTGCCAGCTGTGCCTCTGCATTTGATCCCTTCCATCGAGGGCGAGTGTGCACAATTGGTGGAAGGGCCTTGAATTGTTCGAAAGCCTGGGCATCAGCTTGTACTTGTCGCTTTTGTTCATTGCATGCCTTGCGAAGAGTTCGAAGATTGGTACAGAAGTTGGCGTAGTTGATTTGCTTGTATTCGACTCGCAGTTCGTAGACGGCACGAGGTTTCATGTCATCAGTGATTCTCCCATGCAGAAGATCATCACGAAGAGTCTCCTTGACCGCTGACCACAACTTGCTGCGAGCCATGATTAACAAGTAGTCGAGATGTTGTTCTGTTGTAGTTTGTGTGTGTGACTTGTTGTGACGTTGGGCAAGAGTCGCATTGAGACCAAGCGGACTCTACCACTCATATCTGCAAGATAACACCCAACAATCGATACGAAGAGAACAACATGAGCAACTACAACGAGTTCGGTAGCCCCGCCAGCAATAATCCGTGTCAGGAATCGGGGGTACGACTTTGCAAAGATACCGTATTCTGCCGCAGCTCCCATGAGGACTGACTGGAACCGGAATGGTATTAAGTGCAAAGATACCCATGATTGCCGCAACCCCCAATAGCATCTCCCAGACAAACCGCAACCTAGCAATCGACCAGTTGCACTCGGACAGCCCAATGGCCTTACCTGTCTTATGCGACATCCAAGCACCCTCATCCAGTGGCCTACTCGGCCATGTCCCGATAACGGTCGGGAACCGAGAGATCTATGATGATGGCAACACACCAGCCCTGAGTGAATCGAATGAGCGCGACAACCAATATATCTGAACAAGTCGACGCGTCCCTGAGGACCTAATGTGAGAAAGCGAAACAGAGGCGATCCCTATTCACCCAAGACCACGATCCAGACGACGATAAGTTCCAAACATCCAAATGCAACCATCGAGATGACCGGAGGGAGGAATTGAAATGAAGTGGGACCAGTGAGGTGACAGGAGACCGAAGGAGAGGTACCTACAGGTCTACGAGTATGAACTTGACGAATGTAGGTACTCTCCAATCCTCAGCTAAGCAAGCGATGAACCACGATGAAAGTAAGATGAAGATGCAGACGAAAGGAGCCAAGCTAAAGGGTGTAACCTCGGGTGGCTACTGCAGACCATGCTTGTTGTGAAATTGGAATCGAAAGGAGATGAGCATGTTGTGCTCACAGTTCTAAAAACGGTACAGACTGATAACAGATTAGTCTACTACTATAACCCCGGATTTCCAACACGTTTCGAAACGTTACGATTGAAATCCAACGTTTCCATCACCCACCAACACAGCCACAAACACCACCACCACCACACCACCATGAGCTCCTATCTCCGCAAGAACGACCGCGTCGTTATCTTCGACGGCAAGCGTTCCAGCTGGACAGGTTGGAGCATCAAGTTCCTAGCTCGCGCCGCGGGCAGGGGCCTTGAGGACCTGTATCTCATGGATCTAGACAAGGTGGAGGTGAAGCCAGCTCCCTTCGGCCCCAGCGCCCTCATCTCCGATGTGAAGATCGAAGAGGGTGAGTCTATCGCGAAGAAGATAGCCTCGATGACTGCTGAGGAGAAGGAGTTATACAAGAATGGGCTGGCTAAGTGCGCGTTTGAAGAACTGGCCATGGCGATCAACCATGAAACTACGGAAGGCAATGTCGCCTTCATGGCTGTGGTGTGTTGGAAATCCGGGGTTAGTGTTAGTAAGAACTAATTCGTTGTTAGATCGTACTATTCAGAACTGTGAGCTCATTCTCTTCAGCTCCTTTGCCTTTCGTTTCTCATGTAGCATCTCTTGCAGCATCATCTCGTTAGACTGTTGCATTCATGCATCTCATCATCATGGATCATCACTTGCATGCATAAGGCCTCATCCGCAGGCATCCTTGTCATGCACATCGTCGTGCATATCTGAAGGCATTCCTGCCTTGCGACTCGTCGTGCATATCCTTATTCTACATTCCCTGCGGTACGATTCCACAGTCTTGCGTTTTGCTCTTGATCTCCTGACACCAAACTTTACGATTAGTGTCATGATTGATGTCATGTTTGATGCCCTTTCTGAGTTGTTCTAGTCCGTGGCTGACACGTGCCATGATCTCCAGATGGGGTGATCATCAATGTGTCGGTCATCATCTTCCTTCACATGGTTTAGATGTCGTGGCCTTTTCTTGATTCATAGAGGACAGGCTTGTTTGCTTGGTAAGACTGGGGTCATTCCCGTGTGATTCGTGTCGTGGGTGGAATGGACAATATTCAATGGTGTGACGAATAATATCCAAAGGTGTGACAAATAATGTTGGGAGTTGCGGCAATCATGGGTATCTTTCCGACAGAGTCGTACCCTCGATTCCTGACACCCTTCCATTGTCGCATCGACAACACATCACTCACACTCTCACATTTTTCATAATTTCACGTCCTCTCCTCTCCGTCACTGATCCATTGTGGAACGCAGTTGTATGTAGTGATCCCTGTGTTTTTCGTAGATCTCCTTTTTGGTATTCTTCGTAAAGCCGTCTGCGATGTTGTCTTCAGAACGCACAAATTTGGTTCTGGCCTCTCCATTTGTAATCAGTTCTCGAATGAAATGATGTCGGATGTCGATGTGCCGTGTCCTGGCGGATGTTGATGGGTTGGACGCGATGAAGATCGCTCCAACATTGTCAACCATCACATCTGCCGGCTTGTGCATCCTCAGTCCGATGTCGCTCATCAATTGTGTTACGAAGCGAATTTCTTTTCCTGCTTCCGACAGGGCGACGTACTCTGCTTCCGTCGAGCTGAGTGTTACGCTCCGTTGTGCCTTTGATCTCCATATGATCGGCACTCCTTGTAGTAGGACGATGTGCCCTCCTACGCTGATGCGATTGTCCTTGTCACCTGCGAATTCGCTGTCGGTGTATATTGCAATCTTCCATGCATCTTGGGTCAGTGGACTCGGTTTCATCTTCAGTCCATACTCTCTCGTGTCCCATACGAACTTCATGACTCGAAGCATTTCCTTGTATGCTGCGGCTGTTGGTCCATCCAACACCTTGGTCAGTTCTCGCACTGCATTGGCGATGTCGGGTCGAGAGTGTTTCACCAGGTATAGCAGCATACCTACTCCGCTTCGGTATCTGCTGTGTCGCTGCTTGTCCACTTTGGGTGCATCGCTTTGCCTTTGGATGCCTTGCCCTGGTGTCCCAGGCGTTCCGTATCGTTGCAGCTTCACCACATCGCTTCCGAATGTATCGATGATGTTCTTTAGGATGTGTGGTTGGTTCACCCAACAGTTCGTCTTGTCGCGGTTGAAGATGATCTTGCAGCTCAGGTAGTCTTCGAGATCTTCCTCCACTTTGACGCCGAATCGTTCCGCTCGGATATCCTTCACGAGCTTTTTCAGTTCCTGCTCCTCTCCGATGCAGAGGCAATCGTCCACATAGGTGCCGATCAGTAGCAGTCTCCCTTCCTGATTCCGAATCAGTAGGCATGGGTCCACCTCGCTCTGTCTGAACCCCAATTTGAATAGGATGTCGACGAGCTTCTTATTCCATTGTCTCGCGCTCTGCACGAGTCCGTAGATGGTTTTCTTGAGTAGCAGGCATTCGTCGGCTTCGTGCCTCATACCCTTTGGGCATTGCATGTAGATTTCTTCATCGAGTTCTCCATGCAGGAATGCTGTCTCAAAGTCGATGATGATACTGTCCATGTGTAATATCATCTTCATCGTGAGCATGATTCGATATGTTGCATCATGTATCACTGGTGCGTGGTGTGCCGAGAAATCGACTCCTGCGATCTGCGAGTATCCGCATGCCACGAGTCGGGCGCGGAATACCCCGTTTCTCTTTTCCTTGAAAACCCATTTGGTCTTCACACACCGCCGATCCTTCGGCATCTGGTCCTTCTTGATTTTCTCCCATACTTTCCTTCTGGCCATATCGTAGAACTCTTTGTTGATAGCTTCGCGCCATTTCTTTCTTTTGTTGGGATCCGCATGGTCCCAGCAGTCCTCGAATGTGGTGGGGTCCAGTAGCATTGCGACATTCGCGTAATCTGCCCCTTCCTCATTTCTTTCTTCTTTCAATGCTTGGTCCGCAGCGATGATGTCGTCTAATCTCATCATTCCATGAGGTGTGTCTATCATCGTACCTGCGATATCTCTGTTGAATATTGACCCGTCTGCGTGGAAGTCGGGTCCTCCTGTTTCCGGTGGAGTTGTGATGGTTTCTTCGGGCGTCACATATCCCTCGCTGTCATTAGGTTCTGACTCATCACTTGATCCGAGATCTCGCTCCTCCTCTGGGATTGGGTCGTTGTTGTACCCGGCGAGAGCGCTCAGCATCCTTGGTATGCGTGTTACAGGTTCTGCGACAGGGGTGTCTTCGGGCTCTTTCTCGGCTGCTTCGTCTACTTTCCCCTCGTCGTCCCTTCCGAATTCATCGTCGATCTCTTCGTTCGATTCATTTTCCCCTTGGGCAGGGAGCAAGCTATCTTGCCCTCGCGCAGCGTCATCAGTATCTTCTATTTCTTCGGCTCTGCTGCTGCGATCCGCGTCGTCGGCCTCCATGCTCTTGATGGTCTCCGATCGTCGCTCCCAAGTTGTCCTCGTAGTTCGGGTGTTCATACCCGACGTAGAGTCGTCATCTTCTAGATCTATCAGCACAGATCTGTTGGCATTCTCGATACCTCTGAATTTGTTGGAAATCCGGGGTGGTGTTAGTAGTAGGAGACTAATCGTTATTAGAATCTACTCTTTCGAACTGTGAGCTCTTCATTGCTCTTTCATCTTGATGATCGATCTCCTGCTGCAATCCTCATGGTTGCATCTGCTCATCTACCATGCATTCATCTTGCAAGGTTGCCCATCTCGTGAATTCACCCTGTCTTTCCTCTGATAGATTCATCATCGTAGACATGGTTGATTCACAGGCATCACCGATTCGATTCACTCGGTCGGATCGTCATCTTCGTGTTTTTCACAAAACACAAGAGACACAACTGTTCTCACGGTTGAACCGTTGTTCTCACGATTTCTCACACGATGTCTCGTGTTGAGGCAGCCATCCCTTATCACATGCATTTCGCTGGTTCGTCACCAGCTTCATCCATTATCACCGGAGGGTTCTCTCACGGTCCTTTTTGTACTTCGTGGTAATGGAACATTTCCACTCCTCGGTTCTTTGTTCGTCATTACTTGAGGGCTGTATTCGCTTGTACCTGATTATGGTCACGAATGCATCATTGCGGCCCCGTGTGATATGCAACCGTGTGTTGGATGATTGCATTACCCTTCACAGTCATCATCATCCGATCCACACTTGTCATTCACCATTTGTCTCATGGTACCATTCGCCCTGTCATGTACCTCACATTTTGGTGTTCACAATGTCACAGTGGGAGGTGCGGTAATATAGTGTTTCATGGCACTTGTCATCTCACTCTTGGGAGGTGCGGCAATCACGTGTTTCATGACACCCGATTCCTGACACCCTTCCATTGCCGTTCCGACCATATCATCCACCATGTTCAGTCCAATGCCGATCTGGGCTGAATGATACTCCCCTTGTGCCGATCGTAGATCTCCTTCTTTGTATTCTTTGTGAACCCGTCAGAGATGTTATCTTCTGACTTCACGAAACGAGCCCTTGCCTCTTTGTTCGCAATCAATTCTCTGATGAAGTGGTTGCGCACGTCAATGTGTCTCGTCCTCGCTGATGTCGATGGATTGGTTGCGATGAAGATCGCTCCCACGTTATCGACCATCACGTCTGCAGGCCTCTGCATCTTTAACCCGATGTCCTCCATCAGTTGTGTCAGAAAGCGGATCTCCTTTCCAGCTTCTGACAGTGCGACATACTCGGCCTCGGTCGAGCTCAATGTCACGCTGCGCTGTGCCTTCGATCTCCAGATGATAGGCACCCCTTGCAGTAGGACCAAATGTCCTCCAACGCTGATGCGGTTGTCCTTGTCCCCGGCAAATTCACTGTCGGTGTACACCACAATCTTCCATTCGTTGTTCCTCAGTGGATTGGGTTCCATCCTCAATCCGTAATCTCTCGTGTCCGACACGAACTTCATTACTCTCAGCATCTCCTTGTATGCTGCGGCCGTTGGTCCATCCAACACCTTCGTAAGCTCTCGGACTGCATTTGCGATGTCTGGTCTCGAATGCTTCACCAGGTATAGCAGCATACCCACTCCGCTGCGGTATCTGCTGTGTCGATCCTTATCGACTTTGGGTGCTTCACTGTTTCTCTGGATCCCTTGACCTGGTGTCCCTGGGGTTCCATATCTTTGAAGCTTCATCACGTCGCTCTTGAATGTGTCCGTGATATTTTTGATGATGTGTGGCTGGTTCACCCAGCAGTTGGTTTCGTTCTTGTTGAATTCGATGCGGCAGCTCAAGTAGTCTTCGAGACCATTCTCGATCTTGATTCCGAATCGTTCGCGCTTGATGTCTTTCACCAATTGCTTCAGATCGCGCGTGCTTCCGATGCACAGGCAATCATCGACGTACGTCCCGATAAGGACGAGGTTCCCTTCCCGATTCCGAATTAGCAGGCATGGGTCCACCTTGCTCTGCCGGAAGTCAAGCTTGATCAGGATGTCCACAAGCTTTTTGTTCCATTGCCTTGCGCTTTGTACCAGCCCGTAGATGGTCTTTTTCAGCAGCAGGCATTCATCCGGTTCGTGTTCCATTCCTTTGGGACACTGCATGTAGATCTCCTCCTCGAGTTCTCCATGTAGGAAAGCAGTCTCAAAGTCGATGATAATGCTGTCAGTCTTCAGCAGCATCTTCATAGTGAGCATCACACGGTATGTTGCATCATGGATCACGGGCGCATGATGAGCGGAGAAATCCACTCCAGCAATCTGCGAGTATCCACAAGCAACCAACCTGGCTCGAAAGACGCCGTTCCTCTTCTCCTTGAAGACCCACTTCGTCTTCACACATCGCCGATCCCTCGGCATCTCGTTCTTCTTGATCTTCTGCCAGACTCCTCGTCTCGTCATGTCGTAGAACTCTTTATTGATGGCCTCCCGCCATTTCCTTCGCTTAGCCGGATCTGCATGATCCCAGCATTCTTCGAATGTCGTGGGGTCCAGCATCATAGTCGTGTATGCATGCTCGGACATCTCATCCCATTTCTCTCTCTCGACTCGTTGACTTGCCGTAATGAAGTCATCCAGTCTCATCCTTCCTTGTGTGGTGTCAATCATCATACTGGCCACATCTCGATTGAACATGGATATGTTCGAATGGAAGTCCCGTTCTTCAGCGGTTGCAGGGGTTGTCTCAGCTACCTCAGCTGGTTCATCGTTCCCACTGCCTGATTCTGAATCGGATTCATATCCTGGCGGGTTGTTGTGCGGTGCCAAATCGCGTAGCATCCGTGACATCCTTGCCACTGGTCTGATGGGAGAGTACTCGAGGTGCTTGCCTTCAGCCACTTGCCTCCGAGTCACTCGATCTTCGTCCCTTCCGGATTCATCGTCGTATTCCTCGTCCGATGGTTCGTCCCCTTGGGCGGGTAGCAATTCATCTTGCTCTCGAGTATGATCTTCAGTATCATCGTGGTCTATTCCGGACTCTCTACTCTTATCAGCTGATGCGGCCTTCGCTTTCCTCGCGATACCCGTATCACGCTCCCAAGTTACCTTCGTATTACGGAGTGCTGCTCCGGCATCGAAGTCGTCGTCTTCCAGGTCCACCCACTGTGTCCTGTTGGCATTCTCAATACCCTTGAATTGCCCATACGACTGGTTCATCCATGTCACGTCTCTGGCGATCAGAACCCTCGTAGTTGCCAGATTCATCATGCGGTACACACCACTCGCATGAGACTGTCCGTATCCAACGAACATGGCAGGTTTGGATCTGTCATCTAGTTTCGCCTTGATAGTGCGACTGCCGATGAAAACCATTCCGATTTCCCCAAACACACGCAGTCCTTGCGCGTAGGTTGGGATTTGCCCATTGAGCAGCAGGCACGCAGGTTCCCTTGATTTAGTCTCAATGATGTTTTCAATCTGCGTTGCATTCCTTGCTGCCTCTGCCCATAGCTTGCCGCGTAGCTGTCTTGGTAAGTGTGCCTGGTTCAACATTGACCTGACCTTACCATACAGTACCGCAAATTTTCGTTCCACTCTTCCATTTTGCTGTGGCGTTGATGCCGCGGTGTACTCGAATGTTGGGGCGAACCCTGCCTTCAACAATAGTTTCTCCGCGCTGTAATTTTCGCCAGCATTGTCACATCTGATATTTTTCACTGTCACTTGTTGATTGCCCAAGAGCCATTTCAACAACGACATCAGCTTGGATCCGACTTCGCCTTTCTCTTTCACGAAGTAGCTCCAGCAGTGATCACTGTAGTCATCGATGACCAGCAGCCAGTACTTTCCGTGACCGAAGCTTGTCGCTTGGACACTTGAGGTATCCATGAAGAGTCGTTCGCCAACTTGCTTCGCTCGTGGTTGAAGAGTTTTGGTCAGGCCTTTCTGTCTTGCCTTCCCGATTGCGCAATCCTCGCAGGGATTGAGCGTTCCTGTGACGTTCCATCCATAGTGTCTCGCCGTTCTGGAGATCGTGTAAGAGTCAACGTGGCCTAGCATCTTATGCAACTTATTCACATCCATGGGCTTCTTTGTGTCGAGTCCGATGTTCGCCATCTCTTCGTCTTTGGGGACTGGAACCATGTTCACACCCAACACAAAGCCACTGTGCGTTGCCATGATCCGGTCAAACCGGATGCGCTGTCCGTTCTTCTCCAATGCGATGATGACACCTTTGTTACTGATGTCGAACCCATTCTGGAGTGCTTTACCGATGCTGAGGAGATTCACCCAAAGCTTCGGCACGTACCTCACTCCCTTCAGGATGATGATGGCGCTCTTGCCATCCTTCTGCAACACTTTCATGCGTAAATCTCCGACCTTGGTGGCACGCAAGAATTTACCGCTTCCGACCTTCACCGAAAAATTAGAGAGGCGCACATTAGTCACGCCCTCATCGTTATTCGTGAGGTGGCATGATGCACCTGTGTCGCCCAGCCATGTGTTTGCTTCATGCTGGTCTGGCGCGATGAGCTTGCGGCTGCTGCTGCTCGCCTCGAGGTCCCTGACCACCATGGCCAAGTCATAGCCTCGAGTAGCCATCGCGATGTGGTCCGCCATCTCCAGTCGGTATTGCGGACTCCCCACACGGGGTCCCTTCTTTGGCAACTCGCGACATTCTATTCCGTCGCGTACTTCGGTGTCTTCCCAGTTGTACATCCACATGAGTCGCTGAGCTGACATTTTGCTCATTCTTGCGATCAGGTGATTTGGGAGGAGTGGGAGTTGCCTTTCTTCGAGTAGCTCATTAATCATCACGAGCTTGCATGACACATCGAACATTCCGTTGATGCCGATTTGCGTGAGCATGTAGTAGAGCTCACGAGCGCCCATACACTGTGCTCCTGCATCGATGGTCGCCTTTCTCACGTCGTAGCATAGAAGTGCCACATTGAAGCGCACATCGTTCGCCTCCAATGCGTTGGATAGGGAGACCCTTAAGGCGTCCTCCACTGATCCGAATCGACCAAGGATCTCGCGACGGCGAGCAATCTCGGCTTCAGTGCTCGGTGGGAAAGTGTCATCTCCCCAGAGGGTGCGGATCTTGAATGGATTATACTCGGTGCAATCCGTGCACCATGAGTACATTGCTCCGCGAGTGAGACAGAGTGGGCACCATGCGTCCATTCTGCTTCCCTCACATGCGCGGTCGATCTCTTCACGCAAGAAGCGATCGATAGGGTTACCAGTGCGAGTCACTGTCGTTCCTCTCCCATGCGCAGTCGGCGCGTTGTCGAAGTCCATTCCAGGCATCGCGATCTCTTCATTGTCCGCGATGATCTCGTCGATGACGTCGTACTCAATCAGGTCTTCACTCATGAGCTCAAGGATATCCACCTTGCTGTCATTGGTTGGCGACTCGGCTCTTGCAGCCGGAGAGAACGTTCCCATGAACTCCACGATGTCGTCCTCGTCGTCGCTATCGATCATGATCTCGTTATGATCGTTGATTTCGACGAAGTCTCCGTCCGCGATGATGAGCGCCATGTCATCCATCGCGTCGTCGCCATCCATTGCCACATTGGCACTTTCTGCGTCTTTCATCGCTGCCTTCAGCTTAAAGCACTGAAGGATCTTGTGCCCTGCCTTTCCGCAGTAGTTGCACTTGCCATCGAACTGCACCTTCTTGAGTCCGCCTTTGGCGTTGGCGTGGTGACCTTGTTTCTTGGCACCGCCGCCCCTCTTGTAGTTGTTGCCGCCCTTGGCTGGCGCACGACAGTCCGCCTTCTTGTGCCCGTAGGCGCCGCAGTTGCGACAGTTTCCCTTGAACTGGCCAACTCCAATCAGTGCGAACTCTTCGCTACCGTTGTTGCCTGCGCGCTTATAACCATGTTTGAGATGGTGGCGGTCGTAGGTAAGGCTCACAGCTTCGCGGATGTCACCCACAGTCATCTCTCGTTCCTTTCCGTGGAACTTGAGTTCGAGCAGCTTCACGTCCATCTCGTACTCGCGGCCGAGTGCGTTGAGGACGAGCATGTTGAATTGCTCCACATCGACGATCACCTTCAGGTCGATCAGTCGGTTTCGAAGGACCTCCATGTCCGTCAGGAAGAGATCCGGATTCTCTCCCTTCTTCAGCCGCATCCCGTTGAGCTCCGCCAGCAACTTTGCCTTCATAGGCGCAGTGCGCTGCTCATAGATGCGCTCAAGAGCCACCCAAGCTGCACGAGGGTCTCCTCCCCCGTTCAGCATGCTCTTGCATCCCCACACCGCCTCGAAGGCAACTTTGCCTTCCTTCGAATCATGGCTAATAGCCAAGGTCAGTTCTTCGTAGGCGTACTTCGCCATCGCTTCCTTGTACTCGGCCAGGTCCGCAGCGCTCGGCTTGGCGCTTGCCTTGCCGCTCGCCTTGGTGCCGGGTTTGAGCTTGGTACCTGCCTCGGTCTTGATGGTTGGGACCAGGCCTTCGGTAACCTCAGAAGGAGCTTTCACTTCCACCTCAGAGTAGGCCATCAAGAACATGTCTCTGTAACCCTTGCGGTTAGCACGAGAGAGGAACTTGGCCAGCCAGAACTTCCAGTTCTCCTTCTTGCCGTCGAAGTAGACCACCGGGAGGCGGTCGGTTTTGGCGTTGATGGTACTCATGATGATGATGGTGGATGATGGCTTGATGGTGCGGGGTGAAATGTAGGATTTCAATCTAAACGTTTCGAAACGTGTTGGAAATCCGGGGTGGTGTTAGTAGTAGGAGACTAATCGTTATTAGAATCTACTCTTTCGAACTGTGAGCTCTTCATTGCTCTTTCATCTTGATGATCGATCTCCTGCTGCAATCCTCATGGTTGCATCTGCTCATCTACCATGCATTCATCTTGCAAGGTTGCCCATCTCGTGAATTCACCCTGTCTTTCCTCTGATAGATTCATCATCGTAGACATGGTTGATTCACAGGCATCACCGATTCGATTCACTCGGTCGGATCGTCATCTTCGTGTTTTTCACAAAACACAAGAGACACAACTGTTCTCACGGTTGAACCGTTGTTCTCACGATTTCTCACACGATGTCTCGTGTTGAGGCAGCCATCCCTTATCACATGCATTTCGCTGGTTCGTCACCAGCTTCATCCATTATCACCGGAGGGTTCTCTCACGGTCCTTTTTGTACTTCGTGGTAATGGAACATTTCCACTCCTCGGTTCTTTGTTCGTCATTACTTGAGGGCTGTATTCGCTTGTACCTGATTATGGTCACGAATGCATCATTGCGGCCCCGTGTGATATGCAACCGTGTGTTGGATGATTGCATTACCCTTCACAGTCATCATCATCCGATCCACACTTGTCATTCACCATTTGTCTCATGGTACCATTCGCCCTGTCATGTACCTCACATTTTGGTGTTCACAATGTCACAGTGGGAGGTGCGGTAATATAGTGTTTCATGGCACTTGTCATCTCACTCTTGGGAGGTGCGGCAATCACGTGTTTCATGACACCCGATTCCTGACATGAATTGCCCGTATGACTGATTCATCCATGTCACGTCTCTCGTGATTAGGATCTTGGTTGTTGCGAGATTCAGCATTCGATATACTCTCTTTGCGTGCGATTGGCCGTAGCCGACGAACATGGCTGGTCTGGATCTATCGTCCAGCTTAGCCTTTATCGTACGACCGCCGATGTATACCATGCCTATTTCTCCGAATTTTCGTAATCCATCCACGAATGTTGGGATGCGGTTGTTGAAGAGAACACATGCTGGTTCTCTTGTCTTTGTCTCGATAATGTTTTCGAGCTGAGTCGCGGTTCGGACTGCCTCCGCCCATAATTTTCCACGCACTGTTCTTGGTAGATGTGTTTGATTGAGCATGGAGCGGACTTTCCCGTACAGCGTCGCGAATTTTCTTTCTACGCGACCGTTCTGTTGGGGAGTGGAAGCGGCAGTGAATTCGAACGTTGGACCGAACCCTGCGTTGAGAAGCTGTTTCTCCGCGGCATAATTCTCTCCCGCGTTGTCACATCTGATATTTTTCACATGTGCCTGTTGATTGGAGTGAAGCCATCGGAGGAGCGTGATCAGCTTTTCTCCGACTTCACTTTTCTCTTTCAAAAAGTAACTCCAGCAGTAATCACTGTAATCATCGATGACAAGGAGCCAATATTTTCCTTGTCCGTAGCTGTGCGTTTGAACACTCGATGTGTCAATGAACAACCGCTCACCAATTTCTTCTGCTCGGCGCTGCAGGCGTTTTGTCATTGACTTCTGCTTCTGTTTTCCAATTGCGCAGTCAATGCATGCATGCAACTTGCCTGTGACATTCCAACCGTATCGTCCCGCTGTGCGAGAGATCGTGTAAGTGTCAACATGGCCTAACATTTTATGAATTTGGTTGATGTCCACCGCGGACCTGATGGACACGCCGACATTGGCTTGGTCTTCGTGGGGAGGGGCACTGATCATGTTCACTCCACTCACGAAACCGCTATGGGTTGCCATGAGTCTGTCGAACGTGATGCGTTGCCCGCGCTTCTCCAAGCTCATCACGACACCTTGGTTACTGATGTCGAAGCCGTTCTCGAGAGCTTTGTTGATGCTCAAGAGGTTCACCCACAGGTTGGGCACGAACTTCACTTGCTTGAGCACGATGGTAGCTTGGTTCCCGTTCTTCTGCATCACGACCATGCGTTTATCGCCAACCTTTGTTGCCTTGAGGTATCGGCCGCTGCCGATCTTGATGGAGTGGTTGGCCACTCGCACGTTAATCATTCCCTCTTCGCTGTTGGTGAGGTGACATGAGGCACCGGAATCACCCAGCCAAGTGTTTGCTTCGTGGTGGTCGGGGGTGATGGTGTGGCGGAGTGCGCTTGCATCGTCGAGGTCACTGATCACCATGGCCATGTCTGGTTGAGCGTCTTGAGGGTCGCCGATCACCATGGCCATGTCTGGTTGAGCATCGGCCGCTCGGTAGATGGGGAGCTGGTTGAACTCCTCTGGGTCTCGGACTCCTTGGTCACTTGGATGATGCATCCACATCAGCATCTCTGCGGCATGCTGAACCAGGCTGTCGATGAGCCCTCTGTGGATGGGTGGCAAGTTGAGTTCCTCAAGTCTTGCGTTGATGTGTTGCACGGCTTGCACCAATTGCATTGGCGTGAACACGTCGATGCGATGCATCATGTAGTAGAGCGTGCGAGGGTTCAGGCTTTCTCCTCCTCCTTCGGTGTACGCGTGCGCCGCGTCGCAGCACAGTAGGGCGAGCTCAGAGCGTACTTCGTCAGCAACCATCATGTTGCTGAGAGAGTATCTCATCGCGACATGCAAAGGTCCTGCAGTCCAGAGCTTCTGGCGGCGCGTCATGATGTCTTGAATCGTTGTTGGCGCCGCCCTTGCAGGGGGATTTGCCAGTTGGATGAGGAACGGCGAGTTACGGCAGGTCTTGCACATGGCGTAGAGAGGGCCGCGCTGAAAGCACAGCGGGCACCATCCTGCGGTGCTTCCTCCGTTGCGGGACGACTCTTCGATCATTCGATCGACCAGAGTCCTTGGTTCGGTTCGAGAGTAGATGGTGGAGGTGACACGATGGTCGACTCCAGGCATCGCTACTTCATTCTCCATGATGTCTCCGACGTTGAGGGGTTCATCCTCGTAGACGATCCCTTCGAAGAGATTGTCTTCGTCGGCGTAGTCGTCTTCATCGCTTGATGGGAATTGCTCGCGGTTGATTGTCTCAACTGCAGCAACTGGGGGCCCGTAGTATCCGTACACACTTGGGGTGTGGGCCTCTCGTTCCTCTTCAGAGTACTCGTCCTCTTCTTCGATGTCAAGTCCGATCATGTCTTCGTCGGTGGTTGCGAGGGCCATGTCGTTGATGGACGACTCGTAGTGCGCCATGTTGGAGGTGTTGATTATTTGGTTTTTCTTGATGTTCGTGATTTCGTCGATTGTCACGATTCTTGGGTTGGTCACATTTTTGACCTCAACGGGGTCGTTTTCGAGCTCATCGGTGGGGAAACACATCAATTCGTCGTTGTTGACCGACTTGTCTTCGTCGGGTAACCACATTGATTCGTCGGTCATCACGAGACCGATTTCGTCTTCTTCGTCGTCAGCGGACATCCACATGGGTTCATCTACCACGACGAACGCGGCGTTGTCTGCCGCGGCGTCTTCGGGTAGCCACATCGGTTCTTCGACCATCACGAGGGCGACGTCGTCTGTTCCGTCCATGCCGTCGGTGGCCACGTTGGCGGCGTCGGCTGCTCTCATCGCTGCCTTCAACTTGAAGCACTCGAGGATCTTGTGTCCCTTCTTACCGCAGTACTTGCAGTTTCCGTTGAACTTGGCCTTGTCCTCAGTATCACTTCTCTTGTTCTTCTTCGAGGGCTTGCCTCCTTTGTTCTTAGGCGCAGAGCGGCAGTCAGCCTTCTTGTGCCCGTAGGCGCCACAGTTGCGGCAGTGGCCCTTGAACCCACCTGTGGCGGCGAGTGCCATTTCTTCCTTGCTATGGTTCTCGCGCTTACTACCACCTTGCTTGATGTGACGTGCGTTGTAGGTTGCGCTCACTGCTTCGCGGATGTCTTCGATAGTCATCTGCTTTTCGATGTTCTCGAACTTGAGCTCGATGAGCTTCACATCCATTTCGTAGTCCCTTCCGAGAGCGTTGAGCACGAGCATGTGGTACTGCTCCATGTCCATGTTAACTCCCGCGTGCTTGAGACGGTTACGGATCACCTCCATTTCGGTGAGGAAGGTATCCGGGTGTTCGCCTTTCTTCAATCGCATCCTGTTGAGTTGAGCCAACAACTTTGCCTTCATTGACGCAGTGCGTTGCTCGTAGATGCGCTCAAGAGCCTTCCACGCCTTGCGAGGGTCTCCTCCCTCGTAGATGTTGCTCTCGCATCCCAACACAGCCATGAAGGCGACATCGCCTTCGGTGGTTTCATGGTTGATTGCCATGGTCAGTTCTTCAAACGCGTACTTGGCCAGAGCCATCTTGTACTCCGCCTTCTCCTCGGGAGACATGGCAGATAACTTCGAGGCCTTAAGCTTCTTCTCTTCGCCTCCCACGATGGAGGCGAGAGGAGAGGGGTCAAAAGCCTCGGTCTTCACAATCACTTCACCCAAGTCCTTGAGATACAAGTCTCCGTAACCCTTGCGGTTGGCGCGGGCGAGGAACTTCGCACTCCAAGCTTTCCAGGAGGATCGCTTGCCGTCGAACATGATCATGTAACGATCGGTCTTACCGAGGAAGGACGTCATGGTGATGATGGTGAGAGTCGTTTGTTGCTGTGTTGGTGATGATGGAAACGTAGGATTTCAATCGTAACGTTTCGAAACGTGTTGGAAATCCGGGGTTAGTGTTAGTAAGAACTAATTCGTTGTTAGATCGTACTATTCAGAACTGTGAGCTCATTCTCTTCAGCTCCTTTGCCTTTCGTTTCTCATGTAGCATCTCTTGCAGCATCATCTCGTTATACTGTTGCATTCATGCATCATCATCATCATGGATCATCACTTGCATGCATAAGGCCTCATCCGCAGGCATCCTTGTCATGCACATCGTCGTGCATATCTGAAGGCATTCCTGCCTTGCGACTCGTCGTGCATATCCTTATTCTACATTCCCTGCGGTACGATTCCACAGTCTTGCGTTTCGCTCTTGATCTCCTGACACCAAACTTTACGATTGGTGTCATGATTGATGTCATGTTTGATGCCCTTTCTGAGTTGTTCTAGTCCGTGGCTGACACGTGCCATGATCTCCAGATGGGGTGATCATCAATGTGTCGGTCATCATCTTCCTTCACATGGTTTAGATGTCGTGGCCTTTTCTTGATTCATAGAGGACAGGCTTGTTTGCTTGGTAAGACTGGGGTCATTCCCGTGTGATTCGTGTCGTGGGTGGAATGGACAATATTCAATGGTGTGACGAATAATATCCAAAGGTGTGACAAATAATGTTGGGAGTTGCGGCAATCATGGGTATCTTTCCGACAGAGTCGTACCCTCGATTCCTGACAGTGGTGGGAACCAAGGGCGGGCCCACTGAGAGTGGAGACCCACGCAAGGCGTGGAAGGCCCTTGAACGCATCTACGAGCAACGCACTGCGCCTATGAAGGCAAAGTTGTTGGCTCAACTCAACGGGATGCGATTGAAGAAAGGTGAGCACCCAGACACGTTCCTAACTGAGATGGAAGTGCTGCGTAATCGCCTCGGTAGTACTGGCATCAAGATGGATATGCAACAGTACCACATGCTCGTACTCAACGCCCTCGGAAGGGAATACGAGACGGACGTCAAGCTCTTGGAGCTCAAGTTCGACGGTATGGAGGACACCATGACCCTCGAAGACATCCGCGAAGCTGTCAGTGCCACCTACGACGGCCGACACCTCAAGCTCGGCGGCAACAGACGTGAGAGCAACAGGGAAGAGACTGCATTCGCTGCAGTAGGAGGCTTCAAAGGTCACTGCCGCAACTGTGGTGCCTACGGCCACAAGAAAGCAGACTGCCGCTCCGCCCCCAAGAAAGACAACGGCAAGAACAAGAAGAGTGGCCAAGGAGTCAACAACAGCAAGCCCAAGTTCAATGGGGAGTGTAAGTACTGCGGTAAGAAGGGACACAAGATCCTACAGTGCTTCAAGCTGAAGGCAGCCATGAAAGAGGCAGACTCGGCTAATGTGGCAACTGATGGGATGGAAGGAAATAACGACGTAGCTCTTGTGATGACCGACGAATTAATTTGTGTGCCCACCTCGGGAAACACGAACGAATTGGAAAATGTGACCAACTTGTCTGTGAACACAGGCGAGGCGAAAACACGCGACAACGACAGCAACTACCAAGTTGACTCCAAGGTAATGGAGGACGTCGCCTTTGCAGCCATCGTCGAACAGACTGACACATCTCCCATTCTTTCTTTGAGACCACACAACGTCAACAACAAGATGAGCAACTCCAACCAAGGACAAGAATCCTACTACGACGCAAGCCTCACCAACGAAGGGGCCACCGACACCGAGGACGTGGATGACGACATGGGCAATGCCAACCGAGGAGAAGCGGGACGTCGTCCTATCTTCAACTTCGCCCCAGAGCTCTCTCGTGTGGACCGCATGATCGGGAACTCGACAGGGCTTACCACCAACACGGCCTGGTGCCCTCTGTGCCTCAAGCGAGGACCACTCTACGCATGGTGCGTGGAATGTCCCCAAGTTCCTTTCTTCATCCAGCTCCACAATGAGCCGAGTGGCCATGTGCCAACCAACGATGAAGAGCGCGCGGAACGACGCACCAGACTCGAAAGAGCTGGCTCCCTCCGCGACGCTGTGCGAGCATCGTTGAGCAACGTGCTCCGAGCCAATGATGTGCGAAACGAACTCGCCCTGTTGTGCTACGACGCTGTAGCAACTCACAGTGGGGATCGCCTTCCACTGATCGAGGCGCGCACGGTGTACTTCAAGCTACACGAGATCGGGATGATCACCACATTGAGTGTGTGTCGCAACCCGTGCAACATCAACAACAGTCTGGAATCTCGTCGCTTCGACCCCCTCCCCAGCGATCTGATTACACGCATGACCCACCATGCCGCGAACTCCATCAGGTGGACCCATCACCAAAGTGACTGCGGAGTCAGACTCCCAAAGCCAGAGCACTGGGTGCTGCCAATCTACTCTGAACGCGAAGAGCAACACGAAGTGGCAATGGTGGTCGGCAACACCGACAACGTCAGCGCAAGGCGCTCCTCCGTCGCACCGGACAACTACGAGACCAACACCTGGTTGGGCGATTCTGGCGCGTCGTGCCATCTCACCAACAACGATGAAGGGATGACCAACGTTCGCGTCTCTGATCAAAATGTGAAGATCGGGAGCGGGCGCTACCTCAAGGTCACCAAGGTGGGCGACAAGCGCATGACCGTCATGCAAAGGAACGGAAGGAAGTACAACGTGGTGCTCAAGTCGGTGAAGTACGTGCCCAAGCTTTGGATTAATCTACTGAGCATCAACAAGGCTCTCGAGAGCGGATTCAATATCAGCAACCTCGGCGTCATCATGACTCTGAAGAAAGGCAAGGCCCGCATCAGCTTTGATCGCATCATGGCGACTCATAGCGGCTTCGTCTGCGGAGTGACCATGGTGAACAACGCCAAGACCGACGACCAAGCTCATGTTGGTGTGTCAACCGACGCACCAGTCGACATCAACACAATCCATAAAAAGTTAGGCCACGTTGACGCGTACACCATCTCTCGAACAGCAGGGAGGTACGGCTGGAACGTGACAGGAAAACTGAACGTGTGTGTTGACTGCGCGATTGGGAAATCGCGACAGAGATCGATGTCGAAATCGACTCAACAACGAGCGAAAGGAGTCGGGGATCGATTGTTCATGGACACATCAAGCGTTCAGACACACAGCCTGGGAAGGGGCAAATACTGGCTTCTTGTGATCGACGATTACAGTGACTACTGCTGGAGTTACTTCATCACAGAGAAAAGCGACGTGGGGTCGAAGATGCTTTTGTTGTTCCAATGGCTCCAGGCGAATCAGCGAGTAACGGTTCAAAATGTCAGATGTGACAACGCAGGAGAGAATCGTTCGGCAGAGAAACTCTTACTTAACAAGGGATTCGCCCCAACCTTCGAGTACACTGCAGCATCCACCCCGCAACAGAATGGTCGCGTCGAAAGGAAATTCGCGACACTCTACGGCAAAGTACGCGCCATGCTGAACCAAACCCATCTACCAAAAACAACGCGAGGCAAACTGTGGGCAGAGGCTGCTCACACAGCTACGCAGCTGGAGAACATCATTGGCACGAAGTCAAGGGAACCAGCGTGTATACTGTTAAACGGAAAAATCCCGAAGTATGCAAATGATCTGCGTGTGTTCGGTGAGATGGGGATGGTACACATCGGTGGACAGGCTATCAAGGCCAAGCTAGACGACCGCTCCAAACCTGCCATGTTCGTGGGATACGGAGAGTCGCACGCGAAAGGAGTGTACCGCATGATGAACCTTGCTACCTCGAGAATCCTGATGACTCGAGACGTAACATGGTTGAATAAGTCGTATGGAGAGTTCAAAGGTATTAAGGATGCCAACAGATCCAGAGTGATGAACGCGGACGACGACTCCTCATCAAGAGACTCATCTCCAGAGAGAGGAGTGACTTGGCTTCGTCAATCGGACAGTATGAATGATATAGAGACCGATGACGATGAGCAACGCAGCAGAACTGGAGAACAAGGAGATTCAGAAGATACTGCGCTAGAGCAGGACGACCTGCTACCCGTCCAGGAGGATCAGGAACCAGACGAAGACGTCGGCGATGAATCCGGAAGGGACGAGGATGGAAGGAGTGAGGAAAGAACGGTAGAGAAAGCACCGCCCTCGACTCCAGTCGCAACACCCGTTGCGTACGTACCAAGAATGGTCAGAGATCTCGCAGGATATAACAATTCACCCGTTCCTAAGGAGGACAGAGACTACGGATCCAGTGAGACCTCGGAATCTGACGATGAGAAGCAAGAGACTGCCCAAGAGACAGAAGCCGAAACAGCGGCGACAGGGGGACCTAGCTTCCACACAGACGGGTCGATGTTCAACAGAGACGTCGCAGGCATGATGATTGACACCACTCACGGAAAGATGAGGCTGGATGACTTCATCACTGCGAGCCAAGTAACGAATGATCGAGCCAGACCCGAGCAAGCAAGCGTAGCTATGATGCTAGACCCCACCACTTTCGAAGAATGCTGGGACCATGCAGATCCCGAGAAGAGAAAGAAGTGGAGAGAGGCCATCAATAAGGAGTTCAACGATATGACCAGAAGAGGAGTATGGGAGAAGATCAAGAGGAACCGAATGCCGAGAGATCGGCGATGCGTGAAGACAAAGTGGGTATTCAAGGAGAAGAGGAATGGAGTCTTCCGGGCCAGACTCGTCGCCTGCGGCTACTCACAGATCGCAGGAGTGGACTTCTCAGCACACCACGCACCAGTGATTCATGATGCAACCTACTGCATCATGCTCACTATGAAGATGCTGCTGCACATGGATAGTATGATCGTCGACTTTGAGACAGCATTCTTGCATGGAGAACTCGATGAAGAGATCTACATGCAATGCCCAAAGGGCATGAGGCATGAGGCCGACGAATGCTTGCTGCTCAAGAAGACCATCTATGGATTAGTGCAGAGCGCCAGACAATGGAACAAAAAGCTGGTCGACATTCTACTCAAACTGGGATTTCGACAGAGCAAAGTGGATCCATGCCTTCTGATTCGGAATCAGGAAGGGAGACTACTGCTAATAGGCACCTACGTCGACGACTGCCTATGCATCGGAGAAAAGGAGGAGTTGAAGCAACTGACGATCGACATTAAGGCTGAGCAATTCGGAATCAAGGTGGAGAACGACCTCGAAGACTACCTCAGCTGCAACATCATCTTCAACAACGACCAGTCGAATTGCTGGGTGAACCAGCCACACATCATCAAGAATATCATCGATACATTCAAGGATGACGTGCTGACTCTACAACGATACGGAACCCCAGGAACACCTGGACAGGGTATCCAGAGAAACAGCGACCTACCCAAAGTGGACAGTGACCGACACAGCAGATACCGAAGTGGAGTAGGTATGCTGCTATACTTGGTGAAGCACTCGCGACCAGACATTGCGAACGCGGTGCGCGAACTTACCAAGGTGCTGGACGGACCATCAGCTGCAGCATACAAGGAGATGCTGCGAGTAATGAAGTTCGTATCAGACACGAGGGACTACGGACTACGAATGCAACCAACCCCACTGGAGAACAACGCATGGAAGATCGAGATCTACGCAGACAGTGAGTTTGCGGGAGACAAGGATAACCGGATCAGTGTCGGGGGACATCTCGTCCTACTTCAAGGGGTGCCCATCGTATGGAGATCGAAGGCACAACGAAGTGTAACTCTCAGCTCGACAGAGGCGGAATACGTCGCGCTGTCAGAAGCAGGAAAAGAGATTCGCTTCCTTACGCAGCTAATGGAGGACATCGGCTTGACGATGACCAAACCAGTGGATGTGTATGTGGACAATGTGGGGGCTATCTTCATTGCCTCCAATCCGTCGACATCAGCGCGAACGAGACACATCGACATACGACATCATTTCACTCGGGAGCTGATAGACAACGGAGAAGCACGAATTCAATTTGTGCGCTCAGAGGACAATATCGCAGACGGCTTCACCAAGAATACAAAGAAGGAGATCTACGATAGACACAAAGGGAGCATCATTCAATTGAGATCGACCATGGATTAATGGGACAGAAGAGATGAATGAAAGAGCAAGACAAGGGAGTGTGACGAGAGACGATTTGTGTGTGTGAGTGAGTATGGTGGTGCGACAATGGAAGGGTGTCAGGAATCGGGGGTACGACTTTGCAAAGATACCGTATTCTGCCGCAGCTCCCATGAGGACTGACTGGAACCGGAATGGTATTAAGTGCAAAGATACCCATGATTGCCGCAACCCCCAATAGCATCTCCCAGACAAACCGCAACCTAGCAATCGACCAGTTGCACTCGGACAGCCCAATGGCCTTACCTGTCTTATGCGACATCCAAGCACCCTCATCCAGTGGCCTACTCGGCCATGTCCCGATAACGGTCGGGAACCGAGAGATCTATGATGATGGCAACACACCAGCCCTGAGTGAATCGAATGAGCGCGACAACCAATATATCTGAACAAGTCGACGCGTCCCTGAGGACCTAATGTGAGAAAGCGAAACAGAGGCGATCCCTATTCACCCAAGACCACGATCCAGACGACGATAAGTTCCAAACATCCAAATGCAACCATCGAGATGACCGGAGGGAGGAATTGAAATGAAGTGGGACCAGTGAGGTGACAGGAGACCGAAGGAGAGGTACCTACAGGTCTACAAGTATGAACTTGACGAATGTAGGTACTCTCCAATCCTCAGCTAAGCAAGCGATGAACCACGATGAAAGTAAGATGAAGATGCAGACGAAAGGAGCCAAGCTAAAGGGTGTAACCTCGGGTGGCTACTGCAGACCATGCTTGTTGTGAAATTGGAATCGAAAGGAGATGAGCATGTTGTGCTCACAGTTCTAAAAACGGTACAGACTGATAACAGATTAGTCTACTACTATAACCCCGGATTTCCAACAAATCCGTTGCTTGTTTGTAATCTGTCCAAATGGCGATGCACACAAGACTGCTTGATCTTCCCACCAAAACAGGGCCATGACAATCGTGCCAACAAGCTCAGTCTCACAGATAGTACTCCTTGTGACGGCAACACAAGTATACCCAACACACAATGAATCAGAACCTAGGCTCAACTGTATCCACAATAAATGCTGATCAGCATCATAATATACTAGTTCAAAACCAACCAACCATGGAGGACTCTTGTTGGAAATCCGGGGTACCCCAGTCTCTAGTAGTAGTCTCTGGTTACCTATTCCTGTTATTGCATTGTTGGAACTGTGAGTACAACATCTTCATCACTTTCAATTCCATTTGCCAAAGCATACATAATCCACAGTAGCACACAGTCTTGCCCTTGCACATGCAGTGCTGTCCTCCTGCTTCATCATGTCATGCAGCATGTACTCCATGTACATCTCATCTTGCAGTATTGGTTCATCTCATCATGCATCTCATCATGCATCTCAGATATTCCATCTCCTGCCTTCCACCAATAGTTTCGTTGGCGTAGACAGCTGTCAGGAATCGAGGGTACGACTCTGTCGGAAAGATACCCATGATTGCCGCAACTCCCAACATTATTTGTCACACCTTTGGATATTATTTGTCACACCATTGAATATTGTCCATTCCACCCACGACACGAATCACACGGGAATGACCCCAGTCTTACCAAGCAAACAAGCCTGTCCTCTATGTATCAAGAAAAGACCACGACATCTAAACCATGTGAAGGAAGATGATGACCGACACATTGATGATCACCCCATCTGGAGATCATGGCACGTGTCAGCCACGGACTAGAACAACTCAGAAAGGGCATCAAACATGACATCAATCATGACACCAATCGTAAAGTTTGGTGTCAGGAGATCAAGAGCGAAACGCAAGACTGTGGAATCGTACCGCAGGGAATGTAGAATAAGGATATGCACGACGAGTCGCAAGGCAGGAATGCCTTCAGATATGCACGACGATGTGCATGACAAGGATGCCTGCGGATGAGGCCTTATGCATGCAAGTGATGATCCATGATGATGATGATGCATGAATGCAACAGTATAACGAGATGATGCTGCAAGAGATGCTACATGAGAAACGAAAGGCAAAGGAGCTGAAGAGAATGAGCTCACAGTTCTGAATAGTACGATCTAACAACGAATTAGTTCTTACTAACACTAACCCCGGATTTCCAACACGTTTCGAAACGTTACGATTGAAATCCTACGTTTCCATCATCACCAACACAGCAACAAACGACTCTCACCATCATCACCATGACGTCCTTCCTCGGTAAGACCGATCGTTACATGATCATGTTCGACGGCAAGCGATCCTCCTGGAAAGCTTGGAGTGCGAAGTTCCTCGCCCGCGCCAACCGCAAGGGTTACGGAGACTTGTATCTCAAGGACTTGGGTGAAGTGATTGTGAAGACCGAGGCTTTTGACCCCTCTCCTCTCGCCTCCATCGTGGGAGGCGAAGAGAAGAAGCTTAAGGCCTCGAAGTTATCTGCCATGTCTCCCGAGGAGAAGGCGGAGTACAAGATGGCTCTGGCCAAGTACGCGTTTGAAGAACTGACCATGGCAATCAACCATGAAACCACCGAAGGCGATGTCGCCTTCATGGCTGTGTTGGGATGCGAGAGCAACATCTACGAGGGAGGAGACCCTCGCAAGGCGTGGAAGGCTCTTGAGCGCATCTACGAGCAACGCACTGCGTCAATGAAGGCAAAGTTGTTGGCTCAACTCAACAGGATGCGATTGAAGAAAGGCGAACACCCGGATACCTTCCTCACCGAAATGGAGGTGATCCGTAACCGTCTCAAGCACGCGGGAGTTAACATGGACATGGAGCAGTACCACATGCTCGTGCTCAACGCTCTCGGAAGGGACTACGAAATGGATGTGAAGCTCATCGAGCTCAAGTTCGAGAACATCGAAAAGCAGATGACTATCGAAGACATCCGCGAAGCAGTGAGCGCAACCTACAACGCACGTCACATCAAGCAAGGTGGTAGTAAGCGCGAGAACCATAGCAAGGAAGAAATGGCACTCGCCGCCACAGGTGGGTTCAAGGGCCACTGCCGCAACTGTGGCGCCTACGGGCACAAGAAGGCTGACTGCCGCTCTGCGCCTAAGAACAAAGGAGGCAAGCCCTCGAAGAAGAACAAGAGAAGTGATACTGAGGACAAGGCCAAGTTCAACGGAAACTGCAAGTACTGCGGTAAGAAGGGACACAAGATCCTCGAGTGCTTCAAGTTGAAGGCAGCGATGAGAGCAGCCGACGCCGCCAACGTGGCCACCGACGGCATGGACGGAACAGACGACGTCGCCCTCGTGATGGTCGAAGAACCGATGTGGCTACCCGAAGACGCCGCGGCAGACAACGCCGCGTTCGTCGTGGTAGATGAACCCATGTGGATGTCCGCTGACGACGAAGAAGACGAAGTCGGTCTCGTGATGACCGACGAATCAATGTGGTTACCCGACGAAGACAAGTCGGTCAACAACGACGAATTGATGTGTTTCCCCACCGATGAGCTCGAAAACGACCCCGTTGAGGTCAAAAATGTGACCAACCCAAGAATCGTGACAATCGACGAAATCACGAACATCAAGAAAAACCAAATAATCAACACCTCCAACATGGCGCACTACGAGTCGTCCATCAACGACATGGCCCTCGCAACCACCGACGAAGACATGATCGGACTTGACATCGAAGAAGAGGACGAGTACTCTGAAGAGGAACGAGAGGCCCACACCCCAAGTGTGTACGGATACTACGGGCCCCCAGTTGCTGCAGTTGAGACAATCAACCGCGAGCAATTCCCATCAAGCGATGAAGACGACTACGCCGACGAAGACAATCTCTTCGAAGGGATCGTCTACGAGGATGAACCCCTCAACGTCGGAGACATCATGGAGAATGAAGTAGCGATGCCTGGAGTCGACCATCGTGTCACCTCCACCATCTACTCTCGAACCGAACCAAGGACTCTGGTCGATCGAATGATCGAAGAGTCGTCCCGCAACGGAGGAAGCACCGCAGGATGGTGCCCGCTGTGCTTTCAGCGCGGCCCTCTCTACGCCATGTGCAAGACCTGCCGTAACTCGCCGTTCCTCATCCAACTGGCAAATCCCCCTGCAAGGGCGGCGCCAACAACGATTCAAGACATCATGACGCGCCGCCAGAAGCTCTGGACTGCAGGACCTTTGCATGTCGCGATGAGATACTCTCTCAGCAACATGATGGTTGCTGACGAAGTACGCTCTGAGCTCGCCCTACTGTGCTGCGACGCGGCGCACGCGTACACCGAAGGAGGAGGAGAAAGCCTGAACCCTCGCACGCTCTACTACATGATGCATCGCATCGACGTGTTCACGCCAATGCAATTGGTGCAAGCCGTGCAACACATCAACGCAAGACTTGAGGAACTCAACTTGCCACCCATCCACAGAGGGCTCATCGACAGCCTGGTTCAGCATGCCGCAGAGATGCTGATGTGGATGCATCATCCAAGTGACCAAGGAGTCCGAGACCCAGAGGAGTTCAACCAGCTCCCCATCTACCGAGCGGCCGATGCTCAACCAGACATGGCCATGGTGATCGGCGACCCTCAAGACGCTCAACCAGACATGGCCATGGTGATCAGTGACCTCGACGATGCAAGCGCACTCCGCCACACCATCACCCCCGACCACCACGAAGCAAACACTTGGCTGGGTGATTCCGGTGCCTCATGTCACCTCACCAACAGCGAAGAGGGAATGATTAACGTGCGAGTGGCCAACCACTCCATCAAGATCGGCAGCAGCCGATACCTCAAGGCAACAAAGGTCGGTGATAAACGCATGGTCGTGATGCAGAAGAACGGGAACCAAGCTACCATCGTGCTCAAGCAAGTGAAGTTCGTGCCCAACCTGTGGGTGAACCTCTTGAGCATCAACAAAGCTCTCGAGAACGGCTTCGACATCAGTAACCAAGGTGTCGTGATGAGCTTGGAGAAGCGCGGGCAACGCATCACGTTCGACAGACTCATGGCAACCCATAGCGGTTTCGTGAGTGGAGTGAACATGATCAGTGCCCCTCCCCACGAAGACCAAGCCAATGTCGGCGTGTCCATCAGGTCCGCGGTGGACATCAACCAAATTCATAAAATGTTAGGCCATGTTGACACTTACACGATCTCTCGCACAGCGGGACGATACGGTTGGAATGTCACAGGCAAGTTGCATGCATGCATTGACTGCACAATTGGAAAACAGAAGCAGAAGTCAATGACAAAACACCTGCAGCGCCGAGCAAAAGGAATTGGTGAGCGGTTGTTCATTGATACATCGAGTGTTCAAACGCACAGCTACGGACAAGGAAAATATTGGCTCCTTGTCATCGATGATTACAGTGATTACTGCTGGAGCTACTTTTTGAAAGAGAAAAGTGAAGTCGGAGAAAAGCTGATCACGCTCCTCCGATGGCTTCACTCCAACCAACAGGCACATGTGAAAAATATCAGATGTGACAACGCGGGAGAGAATTATGCCGCGGAAAAACAGCTTCTCAACGCAGGGTTCGGTCCAACATTCGAATATACTGCAGCCTCCACTCCCCAACAGAACGGTCGCGTGGAAAGAAAATTCGCGACGTTGTACGGGAAAGTCCGCTCCATGCTCAATCAAACGCATCTACCGAGAACAGTGCGTGGAAAATTATGGGCGGAGGCAGCCCGAACCGCGACTCAGCTCGAAAATATTATCGAGACAAAGACAAGAGAACCAGCATGTGTTCTCTTCAACAACCGGATCCCAACATTCGTGGATGGATTACGAAAATTCGGAGAAATAGGGATGGTATACATCGGCGGTCGTACGATAAAGGCTAAGCTGGACGATAGATCCAGACCAGCCATGTTCGTCGGCTACGGCCAATCGCACGCTAAGGGAGTATATCGAATGCTGAATCTCGCAACAACCAAGATCCTAATCACGAGAGACGTGACATGGATGAATCAGTCATACGGGCAATTCAGAGGTATCGAGAATGCCAACAGATCTGTGCTGATAGATCTAGAAGATGACGACTCTACGTCGGGTATGAACACCCGAACTACGAGGACAACTTGGGAACGACGATCGGAGACCATCAAGAGCATGGAGGCCGACGACGCGGATCGCAGCAGCAGAGCTGAAGAAATAGAAGATACTGATGACGCTGCGCGAGGGCAAGATAGCTTGCTCCCTGCCCAAGGGGAAAATGAATCGAACGAAGAGAACAACGATGAATTCGGAAGGGACGACGAGGGGAAAGCAGACGAAGCGGCCGAGAAAGAGCCCAAAGACACCCCTGTCGCAGAACCTGTAACACGCATACCAAGGATGCTGAGCGCTCTCGCCGGGTATAACAACGACCCAATCCCAGAGGAGGAGCGAGACCTCGGATCAAGTGATGAGTCAGAACTGTCGAGATGTACATGTGAGTATATGTCGAGATGTACGTGTATATGTGCATCGTTCACCCGTTATTCTCTCATACGCACTTGGACGGTATAACTACATTCGTGTCGATAGTATACTGTGATTCGTCAGAATTACAGAGGAAATGGAACACACGAAAAGGGGCAAGATTTCTGGAGGAAATTTGCAAATAACGATTTCTGAGAGAATTGGAAGATCGTCCGTCCATCCATCAATGGTACCAAGAGAATCTCGAGGTACTTCCCAACTAAACCTCAGATGACGATATCATCTGACAGACCACTGCATCACCAATGGAACATGACATCTGGAGAGCAGAAGGACGCCTACTGACGTCGACAGGATGTCATCATGTCACCACGTCGACATCTGTCTCCAAGTCAGAGCAGGAGGCGAAGATCCAATGACCCATGAAGATCATGGATACTGAAGGTGAACTTCAAATGGTAAGTACTCATGGAGTAGGAACCAGTACTGAACGAACGGAGTGTCGAATGCGGAGTACGCATCGAACACGGAGTATCGTGTGGCACGAGCACACGATGTTGAGAGAGAGAGAAAGAGAGAGAATACAGAGAGGAGCGAGAGAGCATCTCGCATACCGACTCATAGTCGGAGACTGAATCTACGAAACAGATTGAAGCGCTGAGAGCATCGGGCGAGAGAACGGCGTACACCGAGAGCATCGGAGTAGCCGACTAATGAAATAGCAAACAGAAGACTATCAACCAACACCATCTTCCACGATCGTAGGTTACCGTGCGCGGAACTTGCCAACACGTTTATAAACGATAGATCAGGGCGAGCCCGCGAATCGTATCGTGCGAGGAAGACGAACATCATTCAAGAGCAACAGGCTGAATGAGCGAGGAAGAGGAATTGAGAGACATCCCTCTGTCCAACCCGACTATCAAGAGAGAAGAAGGTGCGAGTGAGACTCCACCACGAGAAGAGAAGGAAGTAGCAGCGGCTACTGTTCTATCAGGCGAAGACGCAAGCGCCATCGACGAGACCGAAGAGGAACGGTCTGCAAGACAACATCGCGAGAAGGAGAGGATCCTCAAGGCGATCAAGCGAGAGGAGACTGGTGTGACGAAGAGCATTCGCACGGCCAAACGAAGTGGTAAAAGTGAGACACCACCAGGAGGAGAATTTGTGAGCAAATCAACCCTCGCGAAACAACAAGCAAAAATCGAAGAATCGCTAACACAGAAACAAACGGAAACCAAGGGCGCGAGCGCACCAACAACGAAACAACGAATCAACATGGCAACATCAGCCAACATGAACAAGCGACGCATCAAGGCGCCGATGTTCAGCGGTGAACAGGAAGACTATAGCGCATGGGAGTCCCAAGCGAAGGCATACGCTCGTGCACAGAAGACGAGAGACGTGATGTTGGGCAAGACCAAGGTCCCAACAGTGAGGGAGATCGCGGCAGCCGCCGGCGATGCTAAAGAAGCGATGGAGGAAATCTACGAGCTGGGATGCGACTGCTTCAGTGATCTGATCCTCATGATGGATGCAGAGAAAGGAAAAGGCAAGCAGGCCATCCAGTACATCAATCAATGCGTCTCCGACGACTACCCCGAAGGAGATGCACACGCAGCGTGGAACGTTCTCGCGGAGAAGTTCCGACCATCCGACGCGGCAACGAAGATCAAACTCAAACGCCAATTCAACAACGAAAAGATGAAGAGAGACACGGACCCCGATATCTACATCACGCAACTCGAAGGTCTACGATCGCGTCTCCACGATGTCAAGCACGAGATCACGGACGAGGAAATGATCATGCAAATCCTCAGCACGGTGAGCAACGAATACAGAACTCACATCGTGAACTTCCAACATCAACTCACGTTCAATCCGGAACTGGTTACCATCAACGCAATCAGAGGAGTACTCCGCACTGCATACGCCACTCACCAAGGAGGCAAGGCGTACGTTGACGACTTCCAAGACAGTAACACGAAGAGCAACGACACCGGCTTCATGAGCACCGGTAACTTCAAGGGTACTTGTCACAACTGTGGCGTGTATGGCCATAGATCCGCCGATTGTCCAGAACGCAAGAAATCGAACAACAAGAAAAACAACAACAACAACAAGATGAACGGAAAGCGCAACAAAGGAAGCGGCTTCAAGGGCAAGTGTAACTACTGTGGCATCTTCGGACATCGCGAGGCGGAGTGCCGAAAGAAGAAGTTCAACGAGAGCAAGAAGAACAACGAACAAGCCAACGCGGCTACGGAAGGACACGACAAGAGCGGGCACGAGATGGTACTCTCTGCGAAGGACATGCCGCTCTGCATGTTGGTGTCCGACGACTACATCGAAGACTCCTTCTTCGATAACTTCGAATGTGTCGGAAGTGACGACGAAGTGCAGGACGATGAGATCGTTCCGGAGTGGCTCAGCGAGGAGCCCATCATCCACGAGGTGGATCCAAGACGCGAAGTGAGCTACGAATGCTGCTTCAACGCGCACGACCTGATCGGTTCATACGGCGACGAAGCTGAGATGGACGAGGCCAACGATAGCGACATCGAAGAGGCCATGAGCGATGACGACGACAACGACAACGCCGACGAGGACGGCGCAGATGAAGACGACGAGGCGAACCGCGACGAGTTGCCTCCTCCTCAAGCTGGGAGATACGAGAGAACGGGAACCTTCATCAATCAAGGCGAAACGCGCCACGCCGCGGCGCCGCCTCCTCCAGCGGCGGGGAACAACAGATCGGGCATCTTCGACGAAGATGACAGCGACGAAACCGAAGGTCATCCAGACGACAACTTTAATCCAAACGAGCGTGTCGTCTATCCAGCGAATATCGACTTCCCAGATATTGAGGATCCCAACAGTGTCGACTATCTCCTCCGTCACAGCGTTACTCCAAACGCAACAGCAACAGCATTGATAATCCAAAAGCAGCTCATCTTTGACGCAGTAATGGAAGCGGGGATGCGACTGTTCCCAACAATCACACGAGGAGCACTCATGCCAATATGGGTGAACATGATGGGATCCATCCTATCCGAGCACTTCGAGTCAATCGAAGAGATCCTTACCAATTCGATCGTCATCAACCGCATACTGGAAGCGAACGACTCGGAAACGATCCCAGAGACGGATCTGCATTACATCCTTGGAGGATGCATGCGCGTGCTCTTACGCGAGCGATCACACGTGTTGGAAATCCGGGGTTATAGTTAGTACTAAATCCTAATCTGCTGTTAGAAACTGTACCGTTTTAGAACTGTGAGCACAATCTCACTTTCTCTTCCGATTTCGTTTTCTTGACAGGCATCTGCCGCGGTGACGACACGGGGCATCCTGTTGTCTCTTAGGTGCTTCCCTCTTCATTCATCATGCTCTGTTCTTGCTTCCTTGTCTCTGCATTGCTGTAGCTGTCTACGTTTGCATGGTAGGGATCTGCAGCCTTGAGCACTTGCCTGTCTCATGTTTCCTTCGTTGATCTTCATGACGCCATCGTCTCATAGCCGATGTCTTCTTTGGTGATGTTCCAAACCTGCGGATGTTCCGATCCTTTCTGATGTTTTCAAACCTGCGGATGTTCTTGTCCGCAGGAGGGGCGCGTGCTGTCCTCTGAAGAAGGTGCGTCACTTGCCCATGGACATGCTGTTCTGATCGACGTCGTCGTCTGGATGGTTGCCATGGTTGGCGTGGTATCGGGACCTCCTGATCCACCGTGGGTGTCTTCCTTACGTTACCAGAGGACAGGCTACCCTCCTCGCGGTTATACAGGTATCAATCGCGTCCGTATGCTTAGTCATAGTCATAATGACATGGTATACAAAGGTGTGACAAATAGTCTCCGAACATGTGACGAATAATATTCAAAGCTGTGACGAACAATGTTGGGAGGTGCGGCAATTACGGGTATTCCGACAAAGTCGTACCCTCAATTCCTAACACCCTTCCATTGTCGCATCCACAACATAACATCCATCATCATCGTCCTTCTCTCTCACCTTTCGCCTTACTCCCATTAATCCATTGCAGACCGCAGTTGGATGAAGTGATTCTTGTGGTTGTCATAGATCTCCTTTTTGGTGTTCTTTGTGAAGCCGTCTGCGATGTTATCTTCCGATCGCACGAATTTGGTTACGGCTTCTCCATTTTTGACGAGTTCACGTATGAAGTGATGTCGGATGTCGATGTGCCTTGTTCTTGCGGATGTCGATGGGTTTGAGGCGATGAAGATCGCTCCGACGTTGTCGACCATGACGTCCGCGGGCTTGTGCATCTTTAATCCGATGTCGCTCATCAGTTGCGTCACGAAGCGGATTTCTTTCCCTGCTTCTGACAGTGCGACGTACTCTGCTTCCGTCGAGCTGAGTGTTACGCTGCGTTGTGCCTTTGATCTCCATATGATCGGCACTCCTTGTAGTAGGACGATGTGCCCTCCTACGCTGATGCGATTGTCCTTGTCACCCGCGAATTCGCTGTCGGTGAATATTGCAATCTTCCATACATCGTTAGTCAGTGGACTCGGTTTCATCTTCAGTCCATACTCTCTCGTGTCCCATACGAACTTCATGACTCGTAGCATCTCCTCATATGCTGAGGCTGTTGGTCCGTCCAATACTTTGGTCAGTTCTCGCACTGCATTGGCGATGTCGGGTCGAAAGTGTTTCACCAGGTATAGCAGCATGCCTACTCCGCTTCGGTATCGGCTGTGTCGCTGTTCGTCCACTTTGGGTGCATCGCTGTTCCTTTGGATGCCCTGCCCTGGTGTCCCTGGTGTTCCGTATCGTTGTAGCTTCAGCACATCGCTCCCGAACGTATCGATGATGTTGTTGAGGATGTGTGGCTGGTTGACCCAACAGTTCGTCTTGTTGTGGTTGAAGATGATCTTGCAGCTCAGGTAGTCTTCAAGATCTTCCTCCACTTTGACCCCGAACCGTTCCGCTCGGATATCCTTCACGAGCTTCTGCAGTTCCTGCTTTTCTCCGATGCAGAGACAATCGTCCACATAGATGCCGATTAAAAGCAGTTGCCCTTCCTGATTCCGAATCAGTAGGCATGGGTCTACCTCACTCTGTCTGAACCCCAATTTGAATAGGATGTCGACGAGCTTCTTGTTCCATTGTCTGGCACTCTGCACGAGTCCGTAGATGGTTTTCTTGAGCAGCAGGCATTCATCGGTTTCGTGTTTCATGCCTTTCGGGCATTGCATGTAGATCTCTTCGTCGAGGTCTCCATGCAAGAATGCTGTCTCAAAGTCGATGATGATGCTGTCTAGCTTCAGTATCATTTTCATAGTGAGCATGATACGGTAGGTTGCATCATGTATCACCGGTGCGTGGTGCGCTGAGAAGTCGACTCCTGCGATCTGCGAGTATCCGCATGCCACGAGTCTGGCGCGGAATACCCCATTTCTCTTTTCCTTGAAGACCCATTTGGTCTTTACGCACCGCCGATTCCTCGGCATCCGGTCCTTCTTGATCTTTTCCCATACTTTCCTTCTGGCCATATCGTAGAATTCCTTGTTGATGGCTTCTCGCCATTTCTTTCTCTTACTGGGGTCCGCGTGGTCCCAGCAGTCCTCGAATGTGGTTGGGTCCAGCAGCATAGCGATGCTCGCTAGTTCCATCCCATCCTCATTCCGTTCGTTGTTCAATGCTTGGTCCGCAGTGATGATATCGTCGAGTCTCATCATTCCGTGAGGTGTGTCTATCATCATGCCTGCGATATCTCTGTTGAATGTTGACCCGTCCGCGTGGAAGTCGGGTCCTCCTGTGTCCGATGGGGATGCGACAGTCTCTTGGGGTGTCTCGTACCCTTCGTCTGTATTTGGTTCTGACTCATCGCTCGATTCGAGGTCTCGCTCTTCCTCTGGGATGGGTTCTTTGTTATACCCTGCGAGAGCACTCACCATCCTTGGTACGCGTTGCACAGGTTCTGCGATAGGGGTTTGCTCCGGCTCATATTTGGCCTCTTCATTTGTTCTCCCCTCATCGTCCCTTCCGAATTCGTCGCCGTCATTATCGTTCGACTCATTTTTCCCTTGGGTGGGGAGCAAGTCATCTTGCCCTCGCGCAGCGTCTGCTGTATCTTCTTTCTCTCCGGCTCTGCTGCTGCGATCTGCGTCGTCGGTCTCCATGCCTTTGATGGTCTCCGATCGTCGCTCCCAAACTGCTCTCGTGTGTCGAGTCTTCATACCCGATGTAGAGTCGTCATCTTCCAGATCTATCAATATTGATCTGTTGGCATTCTCGATACCTCTGAATTGCCCATATGACTGATTCATCCATGTCACGTCTCTCGTGATTAGGATCTTAGTTGTTGCGAGGTTCAGCATTCGATATACTCCCTTCGCGTGTGACTGGCCGTATCCAACGAACATAGCTGGTCTGGATCTGTCATCCAGCTTCGCCTTCATCGTGCGGCCTCCGATGTACACCATGCCAGTTAAATTGCGTCAGTTCGCGTCGTTTTTCGCGTGTCCGAGATGTCCCCGTGGGTGGAACAAATCCGGATTGGATCGTTGTTGTTGTTCGTTGTTCGTTGTTAACAATAGGGACGGACTTGTGTTTTGTTGCTGTGAGAAAATTGTTTGTTGCGTTGCCTTGAGCAAGCGTTCAATGTCGCAACTCGGACCGACTGATGAAGTCGTTTGGTGTCAGAGTTTACGATGGGAAGACGAGAGTGAATGCAATTGATTTATACTGTGTTTGAAGAGTGTTTTTGACTTGTGAACTTTTTGCATTTTATGATTAAGTTGATGATGAAGATAATGAAGATGATGATGAAGACAATGAAGAGACAACAATCATGCAGGACATGTTTCTTGGCAGTGTTGTTTGCAGGAGATTTCCTGCAGACATCATTGTGCTCTCTGCAGAGCAAGACACTTGGCTGTGTGCCTTGTTTCACTCCTTTCTTGCAATGTATCGATCCTTCAAGCATCTCATGTTCTCCTGCTGATCTTGGTTCGTCTTGGAGCAGCAGAAGCATGACTCCTACTTCTATCATTCTGTTTATGTCAAGGGCTGAGGTCATACATACAAGAAGTCTTTGCAGTTCAATCCAATCACTCTTGTGATTCAAATATAAGCTGCAATGAACCTCTTGATAAACATCAGTGATTGGCAGTCTCCAATCCCTTGTTTCTCTGCAGTTCCCATTTGGTCTTGGTTCGTACCGAGGGGTACACGCAACGTGTTGGCGGACAGTCGTGAGAAAACCAAGACCAAATAATTTTGGGGGGGAGATGTCAAATTGGACTAATCCGATTACAAGGAAACTCTGAAGAGTGTCCTGCTTTCGGATGTCCAAGGCCTCATGTTGTAACTATGCCTATTTCCCCGAAAACGCGTAACCCATCCACGTAAGTTGGGATCCGGTTGTTGAACAGCACGCATGCTGGTTCTCTCGTTTTCGTCCCGATGATATTCTCCAGTTGGGTAGCAGTTCTGGCCGCCTCGGCCCATAATTTTCCTCGGACATTTTTCGGCAGGTGCGTGTGATTGAGCATGGCTCGGACTTTCCCGTACAACGTGGCGAATTTTCTTTCCACGCGACCGTTCTGTTGCGGCGTCGATGCTGCAGTGTACTCGAACGTTGGACCGAACCCTGCGACGAGCAGTTGCTTCTCCGCGGAATAATTTTCTCCTGCGTTGTCACATCTGATAATTTTCACTCGTGTTTGCTGATTGGCGTGGAGCCATTTAAGCAACAGAATCATTTTTGTTCCAACCTCACTCTTCTCCTTCAGAAAGTAGCTCCAGCAGTAGTCACTGTAATCATCGAGGACTAGGAGCCAATACTTTCCTTGTCCGTAGCTGTGTGTCTGGACACTTGATGTGTCAATGAACAGGCGATCACCAACCTCCTTCGCTCGTGATTGGAGTTTCTTCGCCATGGCCTTCTGCCTTTGTTTGCCAATGACACAGTCCACACATGCATGCAATTTGCCTGTGACATTCCACCCGTATCGTCCCGCTGTGCGAGAGATCGTGTAAGTGTCAACATGGCCTAACATTTTATGGATTTGATTGACGTCCACCGCGGTCTGGGTGGACACGCCAACGTTGGCTTGATCGTGGGGGTGAGGGGCGGTGATCATGTTAACACCGCTCACGAAACCACTGTGGGTAGCCATAAGCGGGTCAAACGTAATACGTTGTCCGCGCTTCTCCAGGCTCATCACAACACCGTGGTTGCTGATGTTGAAGCCGCTCTCAAGCGCTTTGTTGATGCTGAGGAGGTTCACCCACAAATTGGGCACGAACTTCACGTGCTTGAGGAGGATGGTTGCGGTGGTACCGTTCTTCTGCATCACCACCATGCGCTTGTCGCCCACCTTTGTTGCCTTGATGTAGCGACCGCTGCCGATCTTGATGGAGTGGTCGGCCACGCGCACGTTGGTCATCCCCTCATCGTTGTTGGTCAGGTGGCACGAGGCACCTGAGTCGCCCAACCAAGTGCTTGCCTCATGGCGGTCTGGGGCGAGCGTGATGCGGCGTTCTTCGACGCCGTCGATGTCACTGATCACCATCGCCATGTCTGGTTGCGGGTTTCTCTCGCTGTAGAGAGGGAGTTCAGGGAACTCTCCATGGTTGCGGACTCCGTACTGGCCGGGGTGGTACTTCCACATGACTTGGAGTGCTCCAAGCGAGGCCAGGCTTCTGATGAGTCCATGATGGATGGCTGGCAGCTGTTCTCTCTCCAGCCTTTCATTGATGAACGGCATGTTCTTCATTACGTTGAATGGTGTCATCATACCGATCTCGCGCAGGAGGAAGTAGAGGGTGCGAGCATCCATGCAAGTGTGTCTGTCTCTTGAGCTGTACTCCTTCACTGTGTCGAGGCACAGCAGGGCAAGCTCGCAGCGCACACTGTCAGCCGGCATGGCGTTGCTCAATGAGTATCGCACTGCAAGTGCGAGTGACTCCTCTTTGGCAAGCATCGCGCGGCGGTCATCACGCTCCTTGTGAGTCGTCGGCTTTGCCACGTCCACTCCATCAGGTAGATCGATGAGGAATGACATGGCGGGGCAGTCCACACAGTAGGAGTAGATGTATCCTTGCTTGAAGCATAGTGGGCACGACGCCCATCCTTGGTACAGAGCGCGCCCTGCTGTTTCGATCGACTTCTCGATGGGAGGCTTGTTGGTGGAGAGCGAGAAGACTGGCTCTCTGCAGATGTCTTCTGCTCCGATCACCATTGCCACTTCGTTGGTGGTCTCCTCTTTGGTGCTGACGAGGTCTTCGTCGTAGATGACGTCCTCGAAGAACCCGTCATCTTCAGTGGACTCGTCGTCTGACGGGAAGAGTTCGCGGTTGATGCGCTCGGCTGCGACCAGTGGTGGTCCGTAGTGACCGTACACCCCTAGGTGATGGGCCGCCCGCTCTTCTGCTGTCCATTCGCCACCTTGGTTTGGCGCGTTGCCTCCTTGGTCGGTCATCTCTTCGTCGGTGGACGTGAGGGCGAGATCTTCGGTGGTCTCCTCTTCGGGAGGCATCATGGCGAGGTTGTTGCTCATGTTTTTCTTGATGTTCGCGATTTCTTGGGTGGTCACGAGTCTTGGGTTGGTCACATTTTTTACCTCTGTCGAGTCAATTTCGAACTCGTTGGTGAGGAAGCACATCATTTCCGTGCTATCCATGGACTTGTCGTCTTCGGGCAACCAGATGGGCTCCTCGATCATGGCTAGGGCAACGTCGTTGGCCTTCTCGTTGGAGGGCAACCACATCTCCTCGTCAACTTCAACGAAGGAGTCGTAGCCTGCCACATCGTCTTCGGTAGTCCGCCACATGTGTTCTTCAACCATCATGAGGGCGACGTCTGTCTCCTCCTCCATGCCGTCGGTCGCCACGTTTGCGGCCTCGGCTTCTCGCATCGCTGCTTTCAACTTGAAGCAGTCGAGGATCTTGTGCCCTTTCTTACCGCAGTACTTGCAGTTTCCGTTGAACTTGTTCTTGGCGGGGGAGTCTCCTTTCTTGTTGTTCTTCTTCAAGGCCTTGTTGCTTTTGTTCTTTGGGGGAGAGCGACAGTCCGCCTTCTTGTGCCCGTAGGCACTGCAGTTGCGGCAATATCCTTTGAAACCGCCAGTGGCAGCGAGAGCCATTTCCTCTTTGGTGTCGCTCTCGCGACGGTTGCTTCCTTGCTTGATGTGACGTGCGTCGTAGGTGGCACTCACAGCTTCACGGATGTCCTCGATTGACATCGTGTCTTCGATGCCGGTGAACTTGAGTTCGATGAGCTTCACATCCATCTTGTAGTCCCTTGCGAGGGCGTTGAGCACGAGCATGTGGTACTGAGTCATGTCCAAGTCGACGCCGGCGTGGGAGAGGCGTCCACGGAGCACTTCCATCTCGGTGAGGAACGTGTCCGGGTGTTCTCCCTTCTTCATGCGCATCCCGTTGAGCTGCGCCAACAACTTTGCCTTCATAGGCGCAGTGCGCTGCTCGTAGATACGCTCAAGAGCCTTCCATGCCTTACGTGGGTCTCCTCCCTTGTAAGCGCTGCTCTTGCATCCCAACACAGCCATGAAGGCAACATTGCCTTCGGTGGTCTCATGGCTAATAGCCATGGTCAGTTCTTCAAACGCGTACTTCGCCAATGCCTTCTTGTACTCAGCCTCCTCTCCAGGAGTCATGTCACTCGGCTTCTTGGCTTCCTCATCCTTCTTCTTGCCTTTCACGGGGAGGGCAGCAGAGGAGGGGACAAACGGTTCTTCCTTCACAATCACATCACTCATGTCCTTGAGATACAAGTCTCCATAGCCCTTGCGGTTGGCGCGGGCCAGGAACTTCGCACTCCAAGCTTTCCAGCTGGACCGCTTGCTGTCGAACATGATCATGTAACGATCAGTCTCCTAGGAAGGATGTCATGGTGATGATGGTGATAGGATGTTTGTTGCTGTGCTGGTGATGGTAGAAACGTAGGATTTCAATTGTAACGTTTCGAAACGTGTTGGAAATCCGGGGTTATTGTTAGTACTGTAATCTAATCCGCTGTTAGAAACTGTACCGTTTTAGAACTGTGAGCACAATCTCACTTTCTCTTCCGATTTCATCTTCATGGCAGGCATCTGTCGTGGTGGCGACACGGGGCGTCCTGTTGTCTCTTAGGTGCTTTCCCTTTCATTCATCATGCTCTGTTCTTGCTTCCTTGTTTCTGCATTGTCGTAGCCGTCTACGCTTGCATGGTAGGGATCTGCAGTCTTGAGCACTTGCCTATCTCATGTTTCCATCGTTGATCTCATGACACCATCGTCTCATGGTCGATGTCACCTTTGGTGATGTTCCAAACCTGCGGCTGTTCTGATCCTTTCTGATGTTCCAAACCTGTGGATGTTCTTGTCCGCAGGAGGGGCGCGTGCTGCCCTCTGAAGAAGGTGCGTCACTTGCCCATTGACCTGCTGTTCTGATCGACGTCGTCGTCTGGGTGGTTGCCATGGTTGGTTTGGTATCGGGACCTCCTGATCCGTCATAGGTGTCGTCCCTGTGTTACTGGAGGACAGGCTATCCTCCTCGTGGTAGTACAGGTGTCAATCGCGTCCGTACCCTTAGTCATAGTCATAATGATATGGCATATAAAGGTGTGACAAATAGTCTCCGAACATGTGACGAATAGTATTCAAAGCTGTGACGAACAATGTTGGGAGGTGCGGCAATCACGGGTATTCCGACAAAGTCGTACCCTCGATTCCTAACATGAGATGGCCGAGGAGCTGAATGAGCTCCCAACCAAGGTGTTCCCGTGACGAATGGGAGACCATGATCTGATCGAATGAAACGACCTGTGTGATGCCTACGACTCGGCGATGTCTAAGGGCATCGAAACTATCAGCGGAGGACAACGTGCTTGTGTGCACGAACATGGGGTACTCGGTGGTGCATGCATGTCCATGGTGAATTTGCGATGAACGCAAGATGGATGCCTGCTAGACCAACAGAGGGACCCATGATGATCTCAGGAGGAGATTGGACTTTGCAATTGAGAGCAATGAAGAGCTCACAGTTCAGAGAAGTAGATTCTAACAAACGATTAGTTCTCTACTATCACACCACCCCGGATTTCCAACAAGTATCGTCAATAGTTGATATACTAATGTGTGTAGATACCATTTAAACCGTACCATACGAACAGAGAACAGCATCTCCACATTTAGACTGCTTGTCCGGCGTCACTCTCCATGTTTCTGTCATTGAAACACTGTGCAAGAGTTGGTTTGTGTGCTTTCACTTGTCCGATTGGTTGGACGGTTAATTCTTATCGTGACGTCACACTCTGTTCCGTAAGTCCAAATCATCCTCCGGTTTCACAGGCGAAATACAACGTGGTACAACATGCGAAGGACGACGCAATGACAAAATCACGAAACATCGATTTTCTATTTGACATTTTATTTGTGTTCACAAGTACGCAATCGCTATTTGTTTGAAGGGAAACATGAGAACTCCCCTCGTGTTGTGGACATCGGTGTCTTCGTGACCTGTCGCAGACATCATTGCGTTCCCGCCAAATAAGAGCTTTGACACAACGCCACGAACCAATCAGCCAATCATGATGGTGGGTTCATGCAATGCCATAGTTATTGTTAACTGATGACGCCATCGGGCTTCCGAAGGGTTTGTTCAACACGTCACGTTGGTCGTGTTGTGAATTTTTCTTTTCCGTTTTTACGTTTCGAAGCACAATTTTTGGTGTTGTCGTTGTGGTTGCGCCTTGAAAACGTGATTTCCGACTGATTGCAACACTCATCCATTTCCCGAATCGTGCAATTCTCGTGTTGTATTTGTATTAAATGGTTTATTATTCCTGCAAAATGCCTGGTGTTGTCCAATTGTTGTTTGAATTTGTCAGTGTCGTGAGTGTGCGGTGTGTATGATTTGGTGCTGATGATGGATTCAAGACTACGGAGCTGTGATGTTGTTTGTTGTGTCAGCTATTGCTGCTGTCAATGATGTCTGTCATTGTACATGTGTACAGATGCCAACACCCCCATGCTTGTGGTAGCTAGTGGAACCAATTCACTCTTTCATACAGAGAAGACTGGGATCACCACACTCCACTGGCGGCATTCACCGGCGAACGTAGAATGATGGAATACATCCCATGAGTAGGTCCGTATGTCAAAAGAACAGAATCACAGGCATCTGCTTGTTGCACAGATCCAAAGCATTGGGGTTGGATGACACATCGGCAATGAGGATGAGATCTCTGTCCACCGAGTCGCAGACCGCATTTGTGTGTATATCGATATGCCTGGAGTTCCTTGGCGGTTGGTTGGCGTTTGCCATCATTCTGGCGCCTCGGTTGTCCTTGTAGATAAGTATGGCATGCTGTTGGCGCATGCTGATCTTGTCCAGGATGGACCGAAACCAGAGCACCATATTGCCATTGTTGCTGGTGACAATGAACTCGGCTTTAGAGGTAATGAGAGAAACAGTGGGTTGGACACAGGTTTTCCACGCAACAGCAGGGCTGCCAAGAAGCAACACAATGTCTCTGGTGAATTTGCAATGCTTTGTATTGGCACCCCAATCGGCGTCCATGTATACATGTAGCAAAGTTGCCTGGATGGTGGCCTGGTCCGTTGGGCTGTGCCGCTTGTTGTTGGCAGGCAAGAGTTGTTTCAGTGCTGGCACATCTGCAAGCTGCGGAACAGGAGACAGTCGCCAGTAGGTGATCCCAAAGTCCCTGGTGGATGCAACATACCTGAAGAGGTATTTGACGGCTTTGTAGTGTACACGTGCAGGGTTCATCAAGACTTGGCTTGGCTTCACCACAGGGAAGGAGATGTCAGGGTGCCAGGAAACCATGGCCCAGATGAGCTTGCCAATGGCTCAGTGGTAGCTGAAGGACTTGGATTGCAGACCATGATGCTTGGCTTCCATGTTGGGTAAGACTTCCTGATCTAATTGCCACACATGTCCATTGTCTGTGCGCATGGGTAGGCGTTGTGTAGACTTCAATCCATGCCAATCGTGTCGCTTGAGCACCTTGTCGATGTATGTGGAGCAGTGCACATTCACATGTCGTCGGGTCTGAGTGAGATCCAGTCCATTGTAGTGTGCAAACAGACCGTACCAAGTGATGGGATGGTTCAGCCGAGCATCGAGCATGTCACAGAACTCCTTGTAAAAGGTCTCATCCTTGGTTGCCACCGCAAAGTTTTCCACCTGCCAGGGCATGTACGCATTGTGGGTGTGAAGGTTTCCAATCTGCAAACATGGTGCTTGAGTTGTTGCATGGACCCCATGTCCTTGAGTAGCCAATTGGTATGCAGACTCCACTGTAGCAGTGCTTCAGGATGCCCTGTAGATTCTTGAGAACAGGCACAACCATGTGTTGACCCAGAACAACATCATGATTGTGCTTCCACTAGCTGCAGAACTGATCATCGATTTGCATGTAGTGACGTTGTGCGCTGGCAGGCGCTTTGGCGACTGCATTCGCGATGCCAGCTCCGTACACGAGCAGTCCTTGCACTTCAGCAATGGCCACCAAGATGCGGAACTCCGTGAGGTCAGGAGTAGCAGCGTATGTGTGACCAAATATGTGCACATTGCCTCCCCAGGTGGACCCATCACAAATGGCACAAGCTTTTTACAGTTGCTCCCATGTGTCTTTACGACGCCGAACCAAACCCAGTTGAAGACTGCCATGCCTGATTGTGCCTCAATGGGCTCGCAGAACATGCCTTGGTGATGACATTGCTCCATTTTCTTGAGTTTGACTTGTTGCTCCTCATCTCAATCATCGCGCTGGAGCAGTTTGCGCCAGGTGGGCTTCGGAGCAGCCTCCACTTGACATGCAGTTGGTGAGATGTGATCGAGGATGGAGCCGATATGCCCAAGTTGGTCAAAGTACATTTGTGGAACACCGTGCTGTGTGATGGAGTTGCGAATATTGTTGAATACAAAGACCACATTGCTTGCATCCAGTACAGCCTGGGTGAGATCCGGCAGCGAGCAGATATCATGGTCACTGATGACCAGCAAGTAGGCACTCTTGAGCCAGGATCTCCACTGCAGAATGCGCGCTGCAGTCGAACCTGGCTTGCATTGTGTGAGACGCAGACGTCCTCAGAGCTCATCAGACACAAATTCCAACCCTGCAGTTGGATCGTTTCCGGAGAGGCGAATGTGCTCATGGAATGCCCTTTGGTAGGGATCCACAGTCATGCGAACGATGTAGGCACTGTCAACAGAGCGTGCTGCTGCAGCTGCATGGAGCATGTCATTGTCATGTGTACTGTAGTTGGTGCACTCGATAGGAAGGCGTATGATCATCCGTCTTGGCTTTCTCAGCACCTGAACCATGTATGCCGTTGCCATCGTGAGACAGTTGAAACCCAAGGTTGAGCAGAAGTTGTGGTCCTGGCGGACGTTCATGGACAGAGAAGTGGGCCTCATCAAAGATCAGGTTGCCAGCAGTCTTGATACGCCCCGAATCCAAGTTGAAATATTCCTGGAGCGAGGGTGTGGCAGTATGACCAACAAAGATGCCGTTGTAGGTGTGGATGTCCAGCTTTGCGGCAGGATGGCCAGGCTTGCACATAACCACTCTGGAACTAAGACTTGCAGGTGGCTCAGGTTGGGCTTGATGCCATGCGGAAGCTGGTATGGAGTGGCGTTAATGATGGAGTGCCAAAGCCTATTCTTGACATACACTGCATGTGCAAGGGTACAAACCTGGAACTTGGGATGCAGGCCTGAGGAGTACTTCAGTGATCTGGCCATCACACCAAAGGTGCGGTTGAGTCCCTCAACCTTGCCATTCATCCAAGCGCATCTGGCCCCAGTGGGTTCGAGAGTGTATCCCGCAGACCGGACGACCTCCTGGAAGGCACTCGATCATGCAAGCTCGCCACCAGTGTCGACCCTCACCGCCTTGCAACCATCCTTGCAACCAAACTCATGAAGCAGGTTGGCAAATATGTCCACAGGTGGGGATCTGGTCTTGGTAGGGGAACCCCTAAGTGTACCAAGTGCACACATCAGTGACAAGAAAGTACAAGTGTACCCTTCAAGAGGCTGGACCACCTGTTCGACTTGGCAGAGTTGCGTGACGACGCCTGTCCGTACTGAAGATCGGACGACCACATGAAGCCGTAGTCAGCATGGAATCTTGCACCAGTGGAGGGAACAGGGCTGCCATCTTGAGGTCCTTGAGGATCTGTCTGACACTGGGCTTGGCTGCATGTAGCACAATGCCGCATTGGATGTGCACAGTGGCGAGGAGGCCTGGAATACCAGAACAGTGCATATGGAGCCACTTCATGTGCGACATACCAGCGCAGCCCAGGCACATATGCCAGAGCTCCGCGCTGAGTAATAGAGCTAAACTAGTAACCATCTTAGTGAGAGAGACTACGAATCATCCGACTCGTCAGTATTCCAGTAGGTCGAACGGACACTTCGCCGACCCCCACGTTTGGAGACAGATCCAGAACCTTGAAGCGGATCTTCGGAATTCGTGTCAGGGAACCAATGGGGCTCTGATAACCAAGTTTCTGACACCCACCATCGCCAAAACGCTGACGCACGGAACCAAAGCCACAACAACGCGCATCATCGCCCATTGTCTCTCACAGAACTCAGACAACGGATCTCGACCCACGGTACTTGGGCTACACAACCCACACGCATTGTCATACAGGACACCACAGGAGATCCCCCTCGAAGAGAAGAACCATAGCACTAATCTCATAATCCGCACGTTTCTTCACCATCTACCAGTATTCTCAATTGACTACTTGTGGAACAGAAGACTCACATTCGGACCGCTTGCCAGTCAAGCCTCTACAGCCTACAGCTAAAGAACAGCCAACAAGACAACAGCCATTACGTTTGGGCTCTATTACTGAGTGCAGGCAGTGCACGCTGGACAGCGAACGCAGTTAGCTTGACATCATCATTGGTACTGAAGAAGTAGAGTCTGTTGCAACGACGCGTGGGCGCATCAATGGAACACCTGTGGCCATGGAAGGAGAGAACATACCCTGATGGACCGTCATGGAGCACATAGCACACAAAGTCATTGTCCTGCTGGCGAACAATGGCCTGCAACAAGACAAATTCTCAGCCAGATCAGGGCAGAGCATTGTGTTGGCCTAAATCACTCCACTGCACAAGCTGGGAATGGTGAGAGTGCTTTCTCTCTGGCATACCATACAGGTCGCACTGGCATTAGCTGCAGCCAGTGGGACAACATTGGTGTACCACTGATAGTCTTGGAGGATAGACCAGTCAGGCGTAGCACTGACGTTTGCACAAGGATATCATTCCCCCACATTGTCTATAGGGTTTCATGCATGCACCGTACTTCCAGAAGACGGAGCAAGTGAACAGCGCAAGTGTGGGCAACTACAAAGGTGGCCAGCTTTGACAGAGTGATCTCTGGAGGGACAGACTGTGTGAACGAGGGCACTTCATCAAGCGAATGTACTGCCTGTGTCCTGCTAGCGCATGGTGATAAAATATGCCGTTCGTCAAGAATTGTGCCCGATCCTGACCAGCAGGCCAAAATCGTGTTTAAGGGCATCCTGAATCGCATCAGACAAGATGAGATCAGAGAAGTCGCCGTCACCATGGTTCCTGAAGTGCTGTAGAGCATGAGCAGTTGCCTTTGACCTGTTGCAACCAAAGTGGGTGCAATAGCTTTTGTGAATCTTGTTGGCCTCATCAGGATGCTCTTGCACAAAGTGCATGAGATGGATGGTGCGCCCAAAGGCTTTGCACATACATGCCTTGTATCCCATGTAGCAACATGCTTCGCAGAAGGCATCTAGATTGGGCTTGTAGAAGGTATTGTGCCGCCTGTGTGACCAACTGTTGTCCTGTCGGTCGCCTTGTCCGCCACAACTACTGTGGGTTTGAGTGCAGTGGGCCTTGAGTGAAACAGCACTGCCAGGGGGATCTACAATTCTTGGGCAAGATGCTCGGCATGCAGATTGAAAGGCAGTGCCTTGGGCGATGTCACAGTGCGCAGCATGGTGTGGTAATGCTCCAGCATGTACCCGTGCTCACGCAGATCCTCGAGAGAGATAGGACTCAGGTTTGTCGAGATGTACATGTGAGTATATGTCAAGATGTACGTGTATATGTGCATCGTTCACCCGTTATTCTCTCATACGCACTTGGACGGTATAACTACATTCGTGTCGATAGTATGCTGTGATTCGTCAGAATTACAGAGGAAATGGAACACACGAAAAGGGGCAAGATTTCTGGAGGAAATTTGCAAATAACGATTTCTGAGAGAATTGGAAGATTATTAGCTCAAACTAGTATTCCCATTAGTCGTGTTAAGATTTAGTCTAGTTAGTCAAATGCCCGACTGCTCAGAATGTTTGAGCGGGATTGAAGCGTGACTCGATGTCGGTGGGATGGGGTCCCACGGGGTCTCTCCCCTCGAATCGTGCTCTACTTAAGACGATGTCGCGTGTCCGCTGAATTTGGGTTTGAGCGATCGTGCCATCCCACGCCACTTATGGGCGTGACATGACCTGTCCTGGATGGACAAACAGATCAAACCGTTGGATGAACAAAGTCCCCCAAATCGATCGGAAGAGAGTGAACAACAAACTCTCTCTCCGACCATCACGAAATTGATGTCTCCTCTCTCGAATGGCAACATCGGCACCGCGATGATTGCACGTGGGAGACTCAACGCTCCGCTATGTTACTACTAATAGAGATGATGCAGATCCAGCTCTAATGGATGCTGCTCATCACATGCTCACAATCCTTTTGAAAGTCTCATTTGGATTCGTTACAGCTTTAAAGACTAAGAAACACACTCACACACAAACTCACCAACCTACTGCACTACCACGGATTGATCACCCTTCGGCGTACAGTAAGTTACCCTCGTTTTCAATATCGTTCTATCAGATTAACAGTCGCACTCGCTCCACACCTGTGTTGATCGAGTGAATATCCACTTCCTCTGCTTCAAGCATCCTCAGCTACCTCACGTGACGACGTGACACTCTCTGCCCAGTCCTCTGTGCAGACACACTCTTCTGTTCGGACTCCACCGTTCAGCTCCACTCGGCTTCGGCCCTCGCGCGCTCACCACACTCCAGACATCACAGTCCAAGTGTGTACACTCTCTCTTTCCAAACTGCTTCACACGCCAATCCTCTCTTGAATCGAAACATCTCGTCACAGACGATTGATCAAGTGTGCTTTCCTGCTCTATTTCTTGAATCGTACAACAACATCGCCCACGGCGATCTACGCGAGAAACCAGAAATAACAAAACAAACAAACACTCCGCCAACTACAACAAAACAAACACAAAACAAACAATCTACATCACATCACATCACATCAACCATCACCCATCACCCATCTCCGAACGCTTCCATCATGGCTACCAACACCAACGTCACCGACACCAACGAGTACACCATACTCAACCACGTCTTGTCTGTCATTGGCATTCAGGCCCATTCTTGGCAACGTCGCGCTCTCAACGAGGCCGGCATCGCCAACGCTATGGACCTGATTCATCTCGATAAGCCTGCCCTCCTGGCAATCGAGGTGACCGACGACGACGACAACACATTCCGTCCCATGAATGTGCTTGTTGTCAACAAGATCCTCGCATTGGTACGCTGGATCAATCTCCAACCTCGATTGACTCCCGATGAATGGATGAGTGTCGACATGTACGACATCTCGCACCCATCCGTCATCGGGACCGCGGGTCCCCGGACCCCGGCCAGCTACCATCCCCGAGGAGGTGTCAGCATCATTCCTCCCAGTACCCGCACACGCCGTACTGTGGATGATGATGAGGATATCGAATCTGTATCCCCTCCTGATCGGAGCAGATTTGCTACTCCGGTGACCGACCCTTCGGCGCGCGTCGCAACAGCGGAAACTCCAATCGCTGGTGCTCCTGTGCCAAGTGTTGCATTCGCTCCGTCGAGCGCTCTCCCAGAGTCGTTCACCAAGGAGTTCAGCCGTGGTGTCAAGCGTGAGGCCCTCGCATTCCCCACCCTGAAGGATGACAAGCGTTTCCTTTCGTTCCGGCGCCAATTCGAAGCGATCGCGTATACTCATGGACTTGAATATCACATCGATCCTTCGTGGGAGCCGGGTCCATCGGACATGTTGTTCTACAACATGCAGAACAGGTACCTCTACTCTGTTCTGAGCCTCCATGTCAAGACTTCGCGTGGCGACCAGCTCCTTCGCAAGCACCAAGCAAGCAAGGACGGTCGAGCTGTCTATCAGAGTCTCATTGAGACTTACACCAATGGTGTCAACGGTGAGAGCGCAGCAATGGCACTTCGTGCTCGCATCGCCTCCTTCACCTTGGATAACAGCTGGAAGAAGAAGCGTGAGAACTTCGTGGACACCTGGCAGGGAATCATCTCCGATATCGAAGATATGGAAGATGACGCTCTGCCGGACAACACGAAGAAGACATGGCTGCATAACTCGATTGCTCCGGACAAGGATCTTCTGAATGCTCTCACAAGCACATCCTACGTCCGTGACGAGATGCTCGCGGCCATGCCATCCGGTTTCGAGATCAAGGCGGCTGGATTCGATCACCATCTCAACTCGGTTCGGATCCATGCTCAGCGCCTCGATTCCTCTCATCCTCGTCAGGTTCAAAAGCGTAATGTCAACAACGCTACGACCGGTAAGGGAAAGGGTGGTTCTTCGGGCAAGTCTCCTGCCAAAGGCAATGGCAAGACTTACACCAACGACAAGCGTCCCCGCATTCCGAATGAGGAGTGGGCGACAATGTCTTGGGCCCAGAAGAAGGACTACATGCACAACAACTCGTCCCGTGGTGCTGGCAAGGGCGACACTTCACGTGCCGCTAATAAAGCCAAGTCCTCTGGGAACTCTTCGTCCGACACGGTACCAGGGTCCTCCGCGCCGTCAGGTTCCGGGGGCACTGCGGAACCCAAGGGCGGTCCCCCGGGATCTGCCATCAACCGCATGCTCGCCCAGGCGCGTCAGTCCAGCCAATCGACCTCTGACTTTGTCGATTCTGAGGGTGGCGCATGGCGACGTGTCAACTCCACCGTGGTCCGCTACAACTTCGAGACCTCGGTGGCGGCGAAGACGGGTGCACTCGTCGACAGTGGCGCCAATGGCGGCCTTGCTGGCGACGACGTTCTGGTCCTGTGCAAGACGGGTACCACGGCTGACGTGAGCGGCATTGGTGATTCCACCATTGCGAGTTTGGATATTGGTACGGTCGCGGCCCTGCTTCACACGAGCAGTGGCCCGATCATCGCCAAGTTCCATCAGTACGCTCTATACGGGAAGGGCAAGTCCATCCACTCTACCAACCAACTCTCCGCGTTTGGTATGGATGTGAATGAACGCCCACGTGGACTCCCTGGCGGTCGGCAAACTGTCGTCACGCCTGAGGGGCACGTCATCCCGCTGTCTATCCGTGCTGGCCTGTCCTACATGGATATGCGCCCACCGACCCCTGCTGAGATGGATCAGTACCCTCATGTGGACTTCACGTCCGATGACGTCTGGGACCCTTCCATCCTCGATCAGGAGTTTGGTCTTGATGATGTCCGCGCTCTCGCGGACGATGATGATGATGGTTCCGCGCTCGCCGACCTCGATCGCCTGCATGTATATGCGGCGTCGACGGATGAGGCCCGCGGGACAGTACCGCATTCCGGGTCCACTGGCACCTCCGGTTCCGTTCGTGTTTGCAACTCGCCCATCGACTATGAGGCACTGCGTCCGCGCTTCGGCTGGATCCCTGCTCGTCGGATCAAGGACACTCTTGGTTGCACTTCCCAGTGGTACCGCACTTCGGAACGACTCGCGATGCGCAAGCATTTCCGCACTCGTTTTCCGGCGGCCAACGTTGATCGTCTTCATGAGACGGTCGCGATGGACACTTTCTTCTCTGATACGCCCGCTCATGATGACGGTGTCCCTGGCCATGGTGGCTGCACCATGATCCAGGTGTTCGTTGCGCTCGACTCTCGGTACACATCGGGGTTCCCGATGGCGTCCGAGCGGCAGGTCGCGGACTCCTTGCTTGACTTCATTCGTCGGCATGGAGCGCCCGACCTACTAATGTCGGACAACGCGAAATCAGAGGTGGGATTCAAGGTGCAAGACATCCTGCGTCAATACGCAATCAAGGATCACCAGAGTGAACCCGAGCACCAACACCAGAACGGAGCCGAGCGCCGCATACAGGACATCAAGCGTACTGTCAACGGCGTCATGGATCGCACGGGTACCCCGTCGCGGTTCTGGCTCATCTGCACCATGTACGTCATTGACTTGTTCAATCACATCGCGCAGCGCACGTGTGGTAATGTGACCCCGTCACAGGCTGCCTTCGGGCAGCGTCCGGATGTCAGCAAGTACCTTGCGTACTACTGGTGGCAACCGGTCTACTACCGTGTGGAACGTCCTGGCTTCCCGAGTGAGTCCAAGGAGCGCCACGGCCACTGGGCTGGTCCGTGCCTCCACAAGGGCGACGACCTCACATTCTGGGTGCTCGACGATGCGACCCAACAACTCCTGCCTCGGTCTGCTATCCGCGCCGCCGATGATGCCTCTACTCGCAACTTGAGAGCCGACTATCCTTTTCCACTCGTGGGGGAGGATGCCGATTCTGCGACTACTGTATCAGACAGCGATGACGGTGACTACACAGACAACACCATTCCCTCCGATGTTGAACCCATCGTTCACGCATTATCGGATGCTGTTTTGTTCTCACATCAAGAGACAGAATCCAGCACAAGTGGAAAGGACGTCGTTTCTGTTCCAAAGTTCACTCCTGAAGAACTTCTGGGCAAGACAATTTTGTTCCACCACAATGGACAAAACGTCCGTGCCGAAGTGATCCAAAAGATCAATGATTCAGACGCTGAGAACCATCAGCGTATCAAGATGCTCCTATCACTTAACGATGGGGAGCTTCACGAACTGATTTCGTATGTCGAACTTTCCGACGTCTTCGAGCAACAAACCACAGATGGTGCTGCGGACAACCCGCAGGCAGAGAATCAATGGTCCTTCCAAGACATCGTGGACCACGAAGGTCCCCTCGCTCAGACATCCCCATCCTACAAGGGATCAAAGTACAATGTCACTGTGCTTTGGGATGACGGTTCCAAAACGTCCGAACCGTTATCTGTCATTGCGAAGGATGACCCGGTCTCTTGCGCTATTTATGCGCGGAAACACGATTTGCTTGGGGTTCCCGGGTGGAAGCGTTTCCGACACATCGGTATCCGCCAACACTCGATCGCTCGTGCAATCGCCACCAACAAGGCGAACCGCAGCAACACACCCGTATTCCAATTCGGCGTTCAGGTACCGCGCAACCACAAGGAAGCGATGATGCTTGACGCCAAGAATGGTAACACGCTGTGGGCTGACGCCGAGCGCAAGGAAATGGACCAGCTCACGAGCTACGAGACCTTCAAGACCCTCGGATACCATGCCAAGGTACCCGATGGGTTCCAGAAGATTCGGTTGCAATGGGTATACGCCGTGAAGCACGATCTGCGCCACAAGGCCAGATGTGTCGCCGGCGGCCACCTGACAGCGCCATGCAAGGACACAGCCTACGCTGGAGTCGTCAGCCTCCGTTCCCTCCGCCTCGCACTGCTCGCTGGGGAGATGAACGGGCTTCAGACCATGGTCGGCGACATCGGCAACGCGTACTTGGAAGCCTACACCAAGGAACGCATCTGCTTTGTCGCTGGAGACGAGTTCGGAGACAAGGCCGGCCACACGATGCAAATCGTCAAGGCACTCTACGGCCTCCGCACTTCTGGCGCACGTTTCCACGAAGCGCTCGCGGACACACTCAGGGACCTGCAATTCTTCCAATGCAGATCCGACCCTGATGTGTGGATGCGTGACGGTGGTGACCATTGGGAGTACGTCTGCGTATACGTGGACGACCTCATGGCCACCATGAAGGACCCGCAAGTCTTCTTCGATACCCTCACCTCCGTCTACGGATACAAGTTGAAGGGTGTCGGACCCGTCAAATACCACCTCGGCGCAGACTTCGGTCGCGATAGCGATGGCACCATGAAAATGAGCCCGCAATCGTACATCAAGCGCATGCTCGGCAACTACGAGCGCATGTTCGGCTGTGCCCCCACGAAGGCCAGCTGCCCTCTCGATCATTCCGACAGCCCGGAACTCGACACTTCACCAGAGCTCTCCGAGATCGACAAACGCAAGTTCATGTCGCTGATCGGGGCTCTACAATGGTGTATCACCCTCGGACGGTTCGACATCTCCGTCGCCGTCATGACCCTCGCACGCTTCCGTGCCGCTCCTCGCAAAGGTCACCTCGAGCGCGCTCAACGCGTCTACGGGTACCTGCGCAAGCATCCCGATGCCGCCATCCGGTTCCGTACCGGGGTTCCCCATCACGAAGAGAGTTTTGTGGTCCCCAAACACGACTGGCTCTACTCCGTGTACGGGAAAACACAAGAGGAAACCGACCCAGACGTGCCCACTCCGAAAGGCGCGATCGTCCGCACCACAACTTTCGTGGATGCAAACCTCCTCCACTGCAAGGTCACCGGCAGGTCCGCAACCGGCGTTCTCCATCTTGTTAACCAAACTCCCATCGAGTGGTTCAGCAAGCGCCAAGCCACTGTCGAGACCGCAACCTACGGATCTGAGTTCGTCGCCGCCAGGCAGGCCACCGAACAGATCATCTCTCTCCGTCTCGCTCTACGCGAGATGGGCATTCCCATCGACGGTCCCAGCTGGATGTTTGGTGATAACCAAAGCGTCATCACCTCGTCCACTGTGCCCATGAGCATGCTGTCCAAGCGGCACAATGCTCTCGCCTACCACAGGGTCCGTTCCGCAGTCGCTGCTGGGGTACTCTACTTCGTCAAAATACACGGCTCCCAGAATGTGGCCGACATCATGACCAAGTTCCTCCCGTGGGCGTCCTTCTGGCCCCTCGTCAAGCCCCTGCTCTTCTGGAAAGGAGTCAGCGTCCCTCAAGGTCACGGTACCTGAACTGCTACCTATATCGAGACACACTTTGGGGAGTATTAGCTCAAACTAGTATTCCCATTAGTCGTGTTAAGATTTAGTCTAGTTAGTCAAATGCCCGACTGCTCAGAATGTTTGAGCGGGATTGAAGCGTGACTCGATGTCGGTGGGATGGGGTCCCACAGGGTCCCACCCCACGAATCGTGCTCGACTTAGGACGAAATCGCTCGTCTGACCAATTTGGGGATTGAGCGATCGTGCCATCCCACGCCACTTATGGGCGTGACATGACCTGTCCTGGATGGACAAACAGATCAAACCGTTGGATGAACAAAGTCCCCCAAATCGATCGGAAGAGAGTGAACAACAAACTCTCTCTCCGACCATCACGAAATTGATGTCTCCTCTCTCGAATGGCAACATCGGCACCGCGATGATTGCACGTGGGAGACTCAACGCTCCACTATACCACTACTAATAGAGATGATGCAGATCCAGCTCTAATGGATGCTGCTCATCACCTGCTCACAATCCTTTTGAAAGTCTCATTTGGATTCGTATCAGCTTTTAAGACTAAGACACACACTCACACACAAACTCACCAACCTACTGCACTACCACGGATTGATCACCCTTCGGCGTACAGTAAGTTACCCTCGTTTTCTATATCGTTCTATCAAAGATCGTCCGTCCATCCATCAATGGTACCAAGAGAATCTCGAGGTACTTCCCAACTAAACCTCAGATGACGATATCATCTGACAGACTCCTGCATCACCAATGGAACGTGACATCTGGAGAGCAGAAGGACGCCTACTGACGTCGACAGGATGTCATCGTGTCACCACGTCGACATCTGTCTCCAAGTCAGAGCAGGAGGCGAAGATCCGATGACCCATGAAGATCATGGATACTGAAGGTGAACTTCAAATGGTAAGTACTCATGGAGTAGGAACCAGTACTGAACGAACGGAGTGTCGAATGCGGAGTACGCATCGAACACGGAGTATCGTGTGGCACGAGCACACGATGTTGAGAGAGAGAGAAAGAGAGAGAATACAGAGAGGAGCGAGAGAGCATCTCGCATACCGACTCATAGTCGGAGACTGAATCTACGAAACAGATTGAAGCACCGAGAGCATCGGGCAAGAGAACGGCGTACACCGAGAGCATCGGAGTAGCCAAGTAATGAAATAGCAAACGAACAACTATCAACCAACACTATCTTCCACGATCGTAGGTTACCGTGCGCGGAACTTGCCAACACGTTTATAAACGATAGATCAGGGCGAGCCCGCGAATCGTATCGTGCGAGGAAGACGAACATCATTCAAGAGCAGTAGGCTGAATGAGCGAGGAAGAGGAATTGAGAGACATCCCTCTGTCCAATCCGACTATCAAGAGAGAAGAAGGTGCGAGTGAGACTCCACCACGAGAAGAGAAGAAAGTAGCAGCTGCTACTGTTCTATCAGGCGCAGACACAAGCGCGATCGACGAGACCGAAGAGGAACGGTCTGCAAGACTACATCGCGAGGAGGAGAGCATTCTCAAGGCGAACAAGCAAGAGGAGACTGGTGTGACGGAGAGCATTGTCGAGATGTACATGTGAGTATATGTCAAGATGTACGTGTATATGTGCATCGTTCACCCGTTATTCTCTCATACGCACTTGGACGGTACAACTACATTCGTGTCGATAGTATACTGTGATTCGTCAGAATTACAGGGGAAATGGAACACACGAAAACGGGCAAGATTTCTGGAGGAAATTTGCAAATAACGATTTCTGAGAGAATTGGAAGATCGTCCGTCCATCCATCAATGGTACCAAGAGAATCTCGAGGTACTTCCCAACTAAACCTCAGATGACGATATCATCTGACAGACCACTGCATCACCAATGGAACATGACATCTGGAGAGCAGAAGGACGCCTACTGACGTCGACAGGATGTCATCATGTCACCACGTCGACATCTGTCTCCAAGTCAGAGCAGGAGGCGAAGATCCGATGACCGAAGGACATCAGCATCATGGATACAGAAGGTGAACTTCAAATGGCAAGTACTCATGGAGTAGGAACCAGTACTGAATGAACGGAGTGTCGAATACGGAGTACGTATCGAACACGGAGTATCGTGCGCGACGAGCACACGATGTTGAGAGAGAGAGAGAATACAGAAGAGGAGCGAGAGAGCATCTCGCGTACCGACTCATAGTCGGAGACTGAATCTACGAAACAGATTGAAGCACCGAGAGCATCGGGCAAGAGAACGGGCGTACACCAAGAGGATTGGAGTAGCCAACTAATGAAATAGCAAACAGACGACTATCAACCAACACCATCTTCCACGATCGTAGGTTACCGTGAGCGGAACTTGCCAACAGAGCATTCGCACAGCCAAACGAAGTGGTAAAAGTGAGACACCACCAGGAGGAGAATTTGTGAGCAAATCAACCCTCGCGAAACAACAAGCAAAAATCGAAGAATCGACAACACAGAAACAGACGGAAACCAAGGGCGCGAGCGCACCAACAACGAAACAACGAATCAACATGGCGACATCAGCCAACATGAACAAGCGACGCATCAAGGCGCCGATGTTCAGCGGTGAACAGGAAGACTACAGCGCATGGGAGTCCCAAGCGAAGGCATACGCTCGTGCACAGAAGACGAGAGACGTGATGTTGGGCAAGACCAAGGTGCCAACAGTGAGCGAGATCGCGGCAGCCGCCGGTGAAGCCAAGGAAGCGATGGAAGAGATCTACGAGCTGGGATGCGACTGCTTCAGCGATCTGATCCTCATGATGGATGCAGAGAAAGGAAAAGGCAAGCAGGCCATCCAGTACATCAACCAATGCATCTCCGACGACTACCCCGAAGGAGACGCACACGGAGCGTGGAACGTTCTCGCGTAGAAGTTCCGACCATCCGATGCGGTAACGAAGATCAAGCTCAAGCGCCAATTCAACAACGAAAAGATGAAGAGAGACACGGACCCCGACATCTACATCACGCAACTCGAGAGTCTACGATCACGTCTCCACGATGTCAAGTACGAGATCACGGACGAGGAAATGATCATGCAAATCCTCAGCACGGTGAGCAACGAGTACAGAACCCACATCGTGAACTTCCAACATCAACTCACGTTCAATCCGGAACTAGTTACCATCAACACGATCAGAGGAGTACTCCGCACTGCATACGCCACTCACAGAGGAGGCAAGGCATACGTCGACGACTTCCAAGACAGTAACACGAAGAGCAACGACACCGGCTTCACAAGCACCGGTAACTTCAAGGGTACTTGTCACAACTGTGGCGTGTATGGCCATAGATCCACCGATTGTCCAGAACGCAAGAAATCGAACAACAAGAAAAACAACAACAACAACAAAATGAACGGAAAGCGTAACAAGGGAAGCGGCTTCAAGGGCAAGTGCAACTACTGTGGCATCTTCGGACACCGCGAGGCGGAGTGCCGAAAGAAGAAGCTCAACGAGAGCAAGAACAACAACGAACAAGCCAACACAGCAACACAAGGACACGACAAGAGCGGGCACGAGATGGTGCTCTCGGCAAAGGACTTGCCGCTCTGCATGTTGGTGTCCGACGACTACATCGAAGACTCCTTCTTCGATAACTTCGAGTGCGTCGGAAGTGACGACGAAGTACAGGACGATGAGATCGTCCCGGAGTGGCTCAGCGAAGAGCCAATCATCCACGAGGTGGATCCAAGACGCGAAGTGAGCTACGAGTGCTGCTTCAACGCGCACGACCTGATCGGTTCATACGGCGAAGGAGCCAAGATGGACAGCGAGGCCATCGATAGCGACATCGAAGAGGCAATGAGCGAAGACGCCGACGAGAACGGCGCAGACGAAGACGCCGACGACAATGGCGCAGATGAAGACGACGACGACACCATCAGTGACGGGGCGAACCGCGGCGAAGCGCCGCCGCCCGCAGCAATGCGAAACGAGAGAGCGGGCATCTTCGATGAAGAGGACAGCGACGAAGCTGAGAACCATACGAACGATGCATTCAACCCCTACGAGGTCGTCGTCTACCCAATTCGAATCCAATTCCCACCGGAGCCGAATCCCAGAAGAGTCGAAGACATCTACCGACTCCAGACCTTCCCGGAACCAACGGTCACTGCAAAACGAATGCAGAAGCAGCTCATCTACGACGCGGTCCTAACAGCTGCATTGCCGATGTTCCCAGGGTTCGTGAACGAACCATTGCGATACATTTGGGTGAACATGGTAAGCACCATTCTATCGGATAACTTCAAATCGATTGAAGAGATCCTCGCAAACGCAGCCATCCTCAACCGACTACTGCAAGCAAACGAAGAGGAGGAACTCTCTGAACTGGACTTACACTACGTGCTCGGAGGATGCATGCAGGTGCTCCTGCGCGAACGACCACGCGTCACACCGTATGACACGGTCACCGGATTTCATCGTAACAGCACCGTCCCAGCGAGCTTCGCTGAACTACCAAGCGACGACGAAGCTGACGAGAATCACAATCCATACAACGAAGATGGAGTGCATGAAGATGAAGAGGCAGACGGCCTCATGGATGAAATGGCCACAGCAGCCGTGGAGCAGCTCCACGAGCTGAGCACCAAGCACAAGGACAAGGTCAACAAGGACACCTGGCTCGCCGACAGTGGAGCTTTGTGTCACATCGTCAATTCAGACGCCGCTCTCTTCAACGTGCGGCACATCAAGTCATTCGTCCAAGTGGGAGACAGCACAAAGCTGGACTCTCCCAAAATGGGATCCATTCGCTTGAAGGTCAAGCAACGAGATAACACTGGCCACGTCATCCGGCTTGATGATGTGAAGTACACACCGAAAATGGTGGTGAACCTTTTCTCCACGAACAAGGCTCTGTACAACGGTTACCAGCTTGGTAGCAACAGCATTCTGATGGACATCATTAACGGATCCGGAACGAAGATCGTATTCGACCGAGTCTTCCCCACGGCCAACGGATTCATCACGGGAGTGCAGATGCATCCCATCATGCCAACGAACGACGACAAGGCTTGCACAGCCCTCGTCAAGAACCCATCCAAGGAGATCAGCGCGGTGAACTTGCATCGAATGCTCGGCCACGCGCCACTCGAGGCCATGAAGCGAACGGCAGCTCAATACGGATGGAAGATAATCGGCGAGATGCCGGTATGTCGTGACTGCGCGGTCGCGAACGCAAGAGTGAAGAACATTCCGAAGGCAACCATTCCGAGAGCGACTCGCCGCGGCGAACGATTCTTCATTGACATTAGTTACACTAAACACATAAGCTTCGGAGATAAACGCTACTGGACTCTGATTGTGGACGACTGCACGGATCACTGCTGGAGTTTCTTCCTCAAGAACAAGAGTGATCAACCAGGGTACATCAAACGATTCGTCCAGACGATCAAATCACAGACTGGTGATCAACAAATCACCTTCCGAGGTGACAACAGCGGAGAGAACAAATCCACGCAGGATATTCTCATCGATGCAGGACTCAATGTGAAATTCGAGTTCACGGCATCGAACACGCCGCAACAGAACGGCAGAGTGGAACGCAAGTTCGCGTACCTCTACACCAAGATCCGCTCCATGCTCAATGGAGCACAGCTCGACGAAGAATATAGGCATGGCCTATGGGCAGCAGCTGCAAGCACTGCCACCGCCATCGCAAACATCACCGTAGCGAAGAATCAAAAGGAGTCACCACATCGACAATTCTTCGGCAACGATCCACCATATGCGGACGCACTCCGCACTTTCGGAGAGGTGGGTGTTGTGAAGACTACCTACGGCGGGATTACCGCCAAGCTCAAGAATAGAGGAGAAGAAATGGTGTTCATCGGATATGCACACCAACATGCATCAGGGGTCTACAACATGTACAGACCATCAACCAAGTCACTCATCTGCTCACGCGATATCAAGTGGCTCAACCAATCGTACGGACAGTTCCGTGGCTGGGCACCAGCACCGAACATATCCAACGAAACAGGAATGACAGACGCAAACGGCTTCACAACCATCGGACGGAAGGGAGCAACGCCAAGGACGGCAACGCGTCAAACATCGGAAGGGAAGAGAGTATCTTTCGCTGACAGCAACATGTACTACATCCTATCGGACAGCGACGACGAGGATAATGAGGACGACGGAATAGTAACTCAACTGGTCCATAATGACGAGGAAGATCGGAGCGAATCCAATCATGAGGATGACGAGATTTTACCATCCGGCGACGAAGCCGACGATGACACAGGTATCACTCCTCCGAACACACCAGCGAAGTCTACACATGGCACACCATCCAGACCTCCACCGAGCAAGCCAAGCAAACGTGACACAACTAGAAAGGAGAGGATCCGACGTCACGAAGCACGAGGCAGGAAGGGAGAAACTAATCCCAAATCAACAACAGGGAAGAGTATCCCCAGAGCTCTACGTGAGCTCTCGGACTTCAACGAACGAGGTCGAAAGGAAGTAGGCTATGAGAGCGATCCATCATCTGATGAGGCGAGTGACGAACTCAGCGATGAAATGATCGACGACTTCAACAACGAAACTACAGATGACGAAGAAATCGCAGATGAAGGAGAGATTGAGATCACTCACTATAGCACAACAGGACTGTACGGAATGAATGCAATCATTACCGAATCACCAGCGATCGACATCGGACTGTCGATGCAGGACCAGAACAAAGAACCAGAGAAGCACATCGAACCTACAACATTCGATGGAGCCTTCAATCACCCAGATCCCATCCATCGAAAGGGATATCGAGCAGCCATCAAGAAAGAGTTCGACTCCATGGACACACGCAAGGTGTATAGCAAGATCAAACGAGATGCCATCCCACGCGGCCGCAGATGCTGCAAGTGCAAATGGGTCTTCAAGCTGAAGCGTGACGGCACACATCGAGCGCGGCTCGTTGCATGTGGCTATTCACAAATCGCAGGAGTGGACTTCCAAGAGCACTACTCACCCGTCATTCATGACGTGACCTATTGGGTCATGATGGTGATCATGCTGATCAAGAAGATGGACTGCGCACTCGTCGATGTCGTAACGGCATTCCTACATGGAGACCTCGACGAGGAAATCTACATGAACTGTCCCAACGGGATGGATCATCAACCAGACGAAGCCCTGACCCTACACAAGCCAATCTACGGACTTGTGCAGAGCGCCAGGCAATGGTTCAAGATGTTGGTATCGACCCTCAAGAATATCAACTTCGAACAGAGCGCGGCAGACCCGTGCCTGTTCTACAGGAAGACGAACGAAGGAAGCATGATCGTGGCCATCTATGTGGACGATTGCTTCTGCTGCGGAGACTCCAAGGCACTGGAGACATTCCTGAAGGACATCCAAGGCAGCAAGTTCAAGGTGACAATCGAGCGTGGACTCGGAGACTACCTCAGCTGCAACATCGAACTGAACCATGACAAGACTAGAGCGACATTGCGTCAACCACACCTCATCCGACATCTCATCGAAGAGTTCGGAACCAAGGTTGAGAAGATGCAGCGCTACGCGACACCGGGAACCCCGGGTCAAATCATCGTACGACCATCCGAAGATAACGGACTGCAGAAGGTCGGAACGGAAGAACATGCCGAATACCGCCGAGGCGTCGGTATGCTACTCTTCCTCATCAAGCACTCGCGACCAGATATCGCGAACCCTGTGAGGGAACTCTCCAAGGTATTGATCGGGCCCACCAAGGCTGCAATGAAGGAGATGTATCGGATCATCAAGTATGTGATCGATACAAAGGACTATGGATTGAAGATCCATCCAGCGCGTCCAGACGACGACGGCTGGGACATGGAGCTCTTCTGCGATAGCGAATATGCAGGAGACAAGAACACGAGAATCAGCGTAGGGGGATTCATCCTATACCTGTGCAAGGTACCAATCCTTTGGCGATCCAAGGCACAGAAGGCCGTCACACTCAGCTCATCCGAAGCAGAATACGTTGCCCTTTCCAAAGCGGCAAAGGAGATCTTCTTCGTCGTGCAGCTACTTGAAAGTGTGGGCGTCCCAGTGAAGACACCGATCAAGGTCCGTGTGGACAACATCGGAGCGATCTTCATCGCCAAGAACCCATCGACATCCCAACGATCGCGGCACATCGACGTGCGCCATCACTACGTGAGGAACATGGTAATCAACAAAACCATCGAAATCATTTTCGTCAAATCCGAGCAGAACACAAGCGACGGATTCACCAAGAACATCAAGGCCGACTTGCAACGTGAACATGAGAAGTCGTACCTTGACACATCGAGAACATTCGAATGACCGAATGCACACAGGAAGGGTGTCGAGATGTACATGTGAGTATATGTCAAGATGTACGTGTATATGTGCATCGTTCACCCGTTATTCTCTCATACGCACTTGGACGGTACAACTACATTCGTGTCGATAGTATACTGTGATTCGTCAGAATTACAGAGGAAATGGAACACACGAAAAGGGGCAAGATTTCTGGAGGAAATTTGCAAATAACGATTTCTGAGAGAATTGGAAGATCGTCCGTCCATCCATCAATGGTACCAAGAGAATCTCGAGGTACTTCCCAACTAAACCTCAGATGACGATATCATCTGACAGACCACTGCATCACCAATGGAACATGACATCTGGAGAGCAGAAGGACGCCTACTGACGTCGACAGGATGTCATCGTGTCACCACGTCAACATCTGTCTCCAAGTCAGAGCAGGAGGCGAAGATCCGATGACCGAAGGACATCAGCATCATGGATACAGAAGGTGAACTTCAAATGGCGAGTACTCATGGAGTAGGAGCCAGTACTGAATGAACGGAGTGTCGAATACGGAGTACGTATCGAACACGGAGTATCGTGCGCGACGAGCACACGATGTTGAGAGAGAGAGAGAATACAGAAGAGGAGCGAGAGAGCATCTCGCGTACCGACTCATAGTCGGAGACTGAATCTACGAAACAGATTGAAGCACCGAGAGCATCGGGCAAGAGAACGGGCGTACACCAAGAGGATTGGAGTAGCCAACTAATGAAATAGCAAACAGACGACTATCAACCAACACCATCTTCCACGATCGTAGGTTACCGTGAGCGGAACTTGCCAACAGAGCATTCGCACAGCCAAACGAAGTGGTAAAAGTGAGACACCACCAGGAGGAGAATTTGTGAGCAAATCAACCCTCGCGAAACAACAAGCAAAAATCGAAGAATCGACAACACAGAAACAGACGGAAACCAAGGGCGCGAGCGCACCAACAACGAAACAACGAATCAACATGGCGACATCAGCCAACATGAACAAGCGACGCATCAAGCCGCCGATGTTCAGCGGTGAACAGGAAGACTATAGCGCATGGGAGTCCCAAGCAAAGGCATACGCTCGTGCACAGAAGACGAGAGACGTGATGTTGGGCAAGACCAAGGTGCCAACAGTGAGTGAGATCGCGGCAGCCGCTGACGATGCCAAGGAAGCGATGGAAGAGATCTACGAGCTGGGATGCGACTGCTTCAGCGATCTGATCCTCATGATGGATGCAGAGAAAGGAAAAGGCAAGCAGGCCATCCAGTACATCAACCAATGCATCTCCGACGACTACCCCGAAGGAGACGCACACGCAGCGTGGAACGTTCTCGCGGAGAAGTTCCGACCATCCGATGCGGTGACGAAGATCAAACTCAAGCGCCAATTCAACAACGAAAAGATGAAGAGAGACACGGACCCCGACATCTACATCACGCAACTCGAGAGTCTACGATCACGTCTCCACGATGTCAAGTACGAGATCACGGACGAGGAAATGATCATGCAAATCCTCAGCACGGTGAGCAACGAATACAGAACTCACATCGTGAACTTCCAACACCAACTCACGTTCAATCCAGAACTGGTTACCATCAACACGATCAGAGGAGTACTCCGTACTGCATACGCCACTCACAGAGGAGGCAAAGCATACGTCGACGACTTCCAAGACAGCAACACGAAGAGCAACGACACCGGCTTCACAAGCACCGGTAACTTCAAGGGTACTTGTCACAACTGTGGCGTGTATGGCCATAGATCCACCGATTGCCCAGAACGCAAGAAATCGAACAACAAGAAAAACAACAACAACAACAAAATGAACGGAAAGCGTAACAAGGGAAGCGGCTTCAAGGGCAAGTGCAACTACTGCGGCATCTTCGGACATCGCGAGGCGGAATGCCGAAAGAAGAAGTTCAACGAGAAGAAGAAGGCCGACGAGCAGGCCAACACAGCAACACAAGGACACGACAAGAGCGGACACGAGATGGTACTCTCTGCGAAAGACATGCCGCTCTGCATGTTGGTGTCCGACGACTACATCGAAGACTCCTTCTTTGATAACTTCGAATGCGTCGGAAGTGACGACGAAGTGCAGGACGATGAGATCGTCCCGGAGTGGCTCAGCGAGGAGCCAATCATCCACGAGGTGGATCCAAGACGCGAAGTGAGCTATGAATGCTGCTTCAACGCGCACGACCTGATCGGTTCATACGGCGACGAAGCTGAGATGGACGACGAGGCCAACAATAGCGACATCGAAGAGGCCATGAGCGATGACGACGACGACACCAACGAGAACGGCGTAGATGAAGACGACGAGGCGAACCGCGGCGCGGCGCCGCCTCCTCCAGCGGCGGGGAACAACAGATCGGGCATCTTCGACGAGGATGACAGCGACGAATCCGAAGACAGCAATCATCCAGATGACAGCTTCAACCCAAACGAGCGTGTCGTCTATCCAAGAGACATCGACTTCCCACCGATTGAGAATCCCAACGAGTCCAACTTCCTCCATCGTCACGACACCATCCCATATGCAACAGAAACAGCATTGGTGATCCAGAAGCAACTCATCTTCGATGCTGTAATGGAAGCAGGAACGAACCTCTTCCCAGGGCACGTGCAAGGAGTGCTCAGACCGATATGGGTGAACATGATGGGGTCCATCCTGTCCGAGAACTTCAGATCCATCGAAGAGATTCTCGCCAATTCGGTCGTCATCAACCGCATACTCGAAGCGAACGAGACAGAGACGATCCCAGAAACGGATCTACACTACATCCTTGGAGGATGCATGCGTGTACTCTTGCGCGAGCGACCACGCGTCCATCCATACGATGCAGCCACAGGATCACATCGAAGCAACACGATTCCATCGGACTACGCGCAACTACCCGATAACATGGATGACGAGGAACATCACAATCCATACAACGAAAATGGAGTTCACGAAGATGACGATGACGGCAGCTTCAACGACGAGATAGCTGCGGCAGCCGTGGAGCAGCTCCACGAACTCAGCACCAGATACAAGGACAAGGTCAACAAGAACACTTGGCTCGCCGACAGCGGAGACTCGTGTCACATCGTCAATTCGGAAGCCGCTCTCTTCAATGTGCGGCACATCAAGTCATTCGTCCAAGTGGGAGACAGCACGAAGCTGGACTCTCCCAAAATGGGATCCATTCGCTTGAAGGTCAAGCAACGAGACAACACTGGCCACATCATCCGGCTCGATGACGTGAAGTACACACCGAAAATGGTGGTGAACCTTTTCTCCACGAACAAGGCTCTGTACAACGGTTACCAGCTTGGTAGCAACGGCATTCTGATGGACATCATCAACAGATCCGGAACGAAGATCGTATTCGACCGAGTCTTCCCCACAGCCAACGGATTCATCACGGGAGTGCAGATGCATCCCATCATGCCAACGAACGACGACAAGGCTTGCACAGCCCTCGTCAAGAACCCATCCAAGGAGATCAGCGCGGTGAACTTGCATCGAATGCTCGGCCACGCGCCACTCGAGACCATGAAACGGACGGCCGCTCAGTATGGATGGAAGATTATCGGCGAGATGCCGGTATGTCGCGACTGCGCGGTCGCGAACGCAAGAGTGAAGAACATTCCGAAGGCAACCATTCCAAGAGCGACTCGCCGCGGCGAACGACTCTTCATTGACATTAGTTACACTAAACACATAAGCTTCGGAGATAAACGCTACTGGACCCTGATCGTGGACGACCACACGGATCACTGCTGGAGTTTCTTTCTCAAAAACAAGAGTGATCAACCAGGGTACATCAAACGATTCGTTCAAACGATCAAGTCACAGACTGGTGACCAACAGATCATCTTCCGAGGTGACAACAGCGGAGAGAACAAATCCACGGAGGATATTCTCATCGATGCAGGACTCAACGTGAAATTCGAATTCACAGCATCGAACACGCCGCAACAGAACGGTAGAGTAGAACGCAAGTTCGCGTACCTCTACACCAAAATCCGCTCCATGCTCAATGGAGCACAGCTCGACGAAGAGTATAGACATGGCCTGTGGGCAGCAGCTGCAAGCACTGCCACCGCCATCGCCAACATCACCGTAGCGAAGAATCAAAAGGAGTCACCACATCGACAATTCTTCGGCAACGATCCACCATATGCGGATGCACTCCGCACTTTCGGAGAGATGGGTGTTGTGAAGACTACCTATGGCGGGATTACCGCCAAGCTCAAGAATAGAGGAGAAGAGATGGTGTTCATCGGATATGCACACCAACATGCATCAGGGGTCTACAACATGTACAGACCATCGACCAAGTCACTCATCTGCTCACGCGATATCAAGTGGCTCAACCAATCATACGGACAGTTCCGTGGCTGGGCACCAGCACCGAATATCTCCAACGAAACAGGAACGACAGACGCAGACGGCTTCACAACCATCGGACGGAAGGGAGCAACGCCAAGGACGGCAACGCGTCAAACATCGGAAGGGAAGAGAGTATCTTTTGCTGACAGCAACATGTACTACATCCTATTGGACAGCGACGATGAGGATAATGAGGACGACGGAGCAGTAATTCAATCAGTCCATAACGACGAGGAGGATCGGAGCGAATCCAATCACGAGGATGACGAGATCATACCATCCAGCGATGAAGCCGACGATGACACAGGCGTTACTCCTCCGAACACGCCAGCGAGGTCTACACATGGTACACCATCCAGATCTCCACCGAACAAACCAAACAAACGTGACATAGCTAGAAAGGAGAGGATCCAACGTCACGAAGCACGAGGCAGGAAGGGAGAAGCAAATCCTAAGTCAACTACAGGAAAGAGTATTCCTAGAGCTCTGCGTGAGCTCGCAGACTTCAACGAACGAGGTCGAAAGGAAGAAGGATATGAAAGCGATCCATCATCCAACGAAGACAGTGATGAACTGAGCGATGAGATGACCGACGACTCCAACAACGAAACTACAGATGACGAAGCAATTGCAGATGAAGGAGAGATTGAGATCACTCACTATAGCACAACAGGACTGTACGGAATGAATGCAATCATTACCGAATCACCAGCGATCGACATCGGACTGTCGATGCAGGACCAGAACAAAGAACCAGATAAGCACATCGAACCTACAACATTCGATGGAGCCTTCAATCATCCAGATCCCATTCATCGAAAGGGATATCGAGCAGCCATCAAGAAGGAGTTCGACTCCATGGACACACGCAAGGTATACAGCAAGATCAAACGAGACGCCATCCCACGCGGCCGCAGATGCTGCAAATGCAAATGGGTCTTCAAGCTGAAGCGTGACGGCACACATCGAGCACGGCTCGTTGCATGTGGCTATTCACAAGTCGCAGGAGTGGACTTCCAAGAGCACTACTCACCCGTCATCCATGACGTGACCTATTGGGTCATGATGGTGATCATGCTGATCAAGAAGATGGACTGCGCACTCGTCGATGTCGTAACGGCATTCCTACATGGAGACCTCGACGAGGAAATCTACATGAACTGTCCCAACGGGATGGATCATCAACCAGACGAAGCTCTGACCCTACACAAGCCAATCTACGGACTTGTGCAGAGCGCAAGGCAATGGTTCAAGATGTTGGTGTCGACCCTCAAGAATATCAACTTCGAACAGAGCGCGGCAGACCCGTGCCTGTTCTACAGGAAGACGAACGAAGGAAGCATGATCGTGGCCATCTATGTGGACGATTGCTTCTGCTGCGGAGACTCCAAGGCACTGGAGACATTCCTGAAGGACATCCAAGGCAGCAAGTTCAAGGTGACAATCGAGCGTGGACTCGGAGACTACCTCAGCTGCAACATCGAACTGAACCATGACAAGACTAGAGCGACATTGCGTCAACCACACCTCATCCGACATCTCATCGAAGAGTTCGGAACCAAGGTTGAGAAGATGCAGCGCTATGGGACACCGGGAACCCCGGGTCAAATCATCGTACGACCATCCGAAGATAACGGACTGCAGAAGGTCGGAACGGAAGAACATGCCGAATACCGCCGAGGCGTCGGTATGCTACTCTTCCTCATCAAGCACTCGCGACCAGATATCGCGAACCCTGTGAGGGAACTCTCCAAGGTATTGATCGGGCCCACCAAGGCTGCAATGAAGGAGATGTATCGGATCATCAAGTATGTGATCGATACAAAGGACTATGGATTGAAGATCCATCCAGCGCGTCCAGACGACGACGGCTGGGACATGGAGCTCTTCTGTGATAGCGAATATGCAGGAGACAAGAACACGAGAATCAGCGTAGGGGGATTCATCCTATACCTGTGCAAGGTACCAATCCTTTGGCGATCCAAGGCACAGAAGGCCGTCACACTCAGCTCATCCGAAGCAGAATACGTTGCCCTTTCCAAAGCGGCAAAGGAGATCTTCTTCGTCGTGCAGCTACTTGAAAGTGTGGGCGTCCCAGTGAAGACACCGATCAAGGTCCGTGTGGACAACATCGGAGCGATCTTCATCGCCAAGAACCCATCAACATCCCAACGATCGCGGCACATTGACGTGCGCCATCACTACGTGAGGAACATGGTAATCAACAAAACCATCGAAATCATTTTCGTCAAATCCGAGCAGAACACAAGCGACGGATTCACCAAGAACATCAAGGCCGACTTGCAACGTGAACATGAGAAGTCGTACCTTGACACATCGAGAACATTCGAATGACCGAATGCACACAGGAAGGGTGTCGAGATGTACATGTGAGTATATGTCGAGATGTACGTGTATATGTGCATCGTTCACCCGTTATTCTCTCATACGCACTTGGACGGTATAACTACATTCGTGTCGATAGTATACTGTGATTCGTCAGAATTACAGAGGAAATGGAACACACGAAAAGGGGCAAGATTTCTGGAGGAAATTTGCAAATAACGATTTCTGAGAGAATTGGAAGATCGTCCGTCCATCCATCAATGGTACCAAGAGAATCTCGAGGTACTTCCCAACTAAACCTCAGATGACGATATCATCTGACAGACTCCTGCATCACCAATGGAACGTGACATCTGGAGAGCAGAAGGACGCCTACTGACGTCGACAGGATGTCATCGTGTCACCACGTCAACATCTGTCTCCAAGTCAGAGCAGGAGGCGAAGATCCGATGACCCATGAAGATCATGGATACAGAAGGTGAACTTCAAATGGTAAGTACTCATGGAGTAGGAACCAGTACTGAACGAACGGAGTGTCGAATGCGGAGTACGCATCGAACACGGAGTATCGTGTGGCACGAGCACACGATGTTGAGAGAGAGAGAGAAAGAGAGAGAATACAGAGAGGAGCGAGAGAGCATCTCGCATACCGACTCATAGTCGGAGACTGAATCTACGAAACAGATTGAAGCACCGAGAGCATCGGGCAAGAGAACGGCGTACACCGAGAGCATCGGAGTAGCCAAGTAATGAAATAGCAAACGAACAACTATCAACCAACACCATCTTCCACGATCGTAGGTTACCGTGAGCGGAACTTGCCAACACAGGTTGAGGTTGGAGACAGAGCGGTGGAAGACAAGTCCCTTAATGTGTGGGAAGCCAAGCAGCTTCATAGCAAAACTCAACAGAGCCTTCAAAGGCCAGCTGAGAGTTCACATGCTGCTGCGCAGTGTCGAAAGCATTGGTGAGCACTTTGTGGAGGAGCATGTATGCAGAGAGCTGGTGTTGTAGGACATCAAAAACTGCTAGCATACTTGAGCCGGATAGTGGGATGGTCAGGATTGATGATTCCCTTGCCCTGGAGCTTGTCTAACAGCTTGCAGCTTGTGGAGAAGACACAAGAGCCATGGACGTTCCTGGGAATCACTGCTGTGCTGGGGTACAACAAATCCAATGAGCAAAAGTGGACATCCACCAATGCCACAGCAGCATGGAGCTGCACATACCACAAGAAGACTTGGTCAAGTGTATCATCCGCAAGCTTGATCTGCTGTCAATCCCGCGCCTGCAATGCACTGAAACAGAGCAAATCGAGGGCATCACCAAATGGTGTAGCAATTGTGCCAACAGAGGGCAGGGGTGGAGTTTGTCACTGTGTAGGAAACACCAGACCCAGCAATGTAGCTGAACTCAAATGGATCTTGGGAAGGAATGGTGTCCTCACCAGGGACAGAAAATACTGTTTTCATGGAGAAAGCGCAGGGGGCATGGCATCAGCATGTTTGGCACAGCCACTGTTGGCAGCCTCATCAACAGGGGCGTCATCATTGGCAGGAGCCTTGGAAACCTGGCGTCACTGTCAGTGGTGGCATCAACCACATCAAACATGGGAACTGATGATGGTGCAGTGTGCATTGGTGGAGTGATGTCGTAGACATGTGGAACAGTGATGGAGTGGCACAAAAAATCGTGGAACTTGCAGGCCTGGAAGTTGGTGACCAAATCGTCATTGTTGCTGTTGTCTCCACAAGTGTGAAACCACAATCAAACTTCCCACATGCCATGGCTGTGGACAAGACTGCCACCCCAATGCACCAATTGGGCATGGAAAAAGGCATCATCACCATTGAGCAAATTGTAGAATTCATGGTTGGTGGTGGTCTTGTTATCGTCCCACATGAGAGGAAACCACGTCCAACTGAGCTGCTCAGAGATGAGGCAGGCATCAACAAGAGCATGGCACTCCATGTTATCATTGTTGGAAGCCATGATGAATAGAAGAAGGAAGCAAGAACAGAGAGTATGGGGCAAAGAGGTTGAGGGAAGATATTGTGAATGCAACAGAATGTGATGTCCCAGAGCACTTAGGAAGAGAGGAAGTAATGAAAGACTTGTGTGACACGTGAAAAGGCCATAACCTTTCAATATTGTGTGAGTGTGGTGTGTTTGAGATGGTACTAATGGTGGATTTAGAGTATCGGAGATGTGATGATTTCTGTGGCAGCCAGTGTGCCTCCATCGCCTGTCATCATACGGAAGTACGCATGCCAACAAGCGAGTTTGCAAAAGCTGAACACAACAAAGCCAACTAAAAATACGCAAAAATACGCTAACTTCGACCAATTCGTGCTATCAGAATCTGCATTTTGGCGCACTTTTGCAGGCTGCATCATCCAAAACAAGAAAAATATATGAATATGATCGCTTTCGAACGCCTGATGTGACGTCACGATACAGAATTGCGGGAAGACATCCACGAACAGAAGAGAGGGGACAGAACGCATCGATGATAAAAACCTGTTGTAGTGACACACAGGATGGTATCGCATTCTGCTGTCGTGGTACCTGGCACCGTCAGAGACGAGAAACGACCACACGAGTTTGGAAGGAAGAGTCACTAAAAACAAGCAATTTGGTTACCGCTCCCCCCACTTTTGATGACGTCGTTGGTGTCTCAACACATGTCGCAAAAAAGATAAGTTGCAATCATTTCGGAACGGAGGAATATTTCATTTCTGTAGACCTGGTAGGTAAGGTCTTGATGTGACGTCATGTGTGGTGGATACTGTAGTATCCGCTGGTATCGCGGTATCCTGGCGTCGTAGTATCGCGGTGTCCTCGTGGTACAGCGATGGTATCGCTGTGACGTCATAGTTTTGTGTCGTGATTCCGCCACCAAATAGTCTAGATGATGGCAAGCAAGTGTGACTGATGCATACACATCCGAGTACACACATTCCGACACACGGTCTTTGATCGGTGTCTTCACTGGGACACCCACACTTTCAAGTAGCTACATGACGAAGAAGATCTCTTTTGCCGCTTTGGAAAGGGCAACGTATTCTGCTTCGGATGAGCTGAGTGTGACGGCCTTCTGTGCCTTGGATCGCCAAAGGATTGGTACCTTGCACAGGTATAGGATGAACCCTCCTACGCTGATTCTCGTGTTCTTGTCTCCTGCATATTCGCTATCACAGAAGAGCTCCATGTCCCAGCCGTCATCGTCTGGACGTGCTGGATGGATTTTCAACCCATAGTCCTTCGTATCGATCACATACTTGATGATCCGATACATCTCCTTCATTGCAGCCTTGGTGGGCCCGATCAATACCTTGGAGAGTTCCCTCACAGGGTTCGCGATGTCTGGTTGCGAGTGCTTGATGAGTAAGAGTAGCATACCGACGCCTCGGCTGGTCCGACCTTCTGTAGTCCATTGTCTTTGGATGGTCGTACAATGATTTGACCTGGGGTTCCCGGTGTCCCATAGCGCTGCATCTTCTCAACCTTGGTTCCAAACTCTTTGATGAGATGTCGGATGAGATGTGGTTGACGCAACGTTGCTCTGGTCTTGTCATGGTTCAGTTCGATGTTGCAGCTGAGGTAGTCTCTGAGTCCTTGCTCGATTGTCACCTTGAACTTGCTGCCTTGGATGTCCTTCAGGAATGTCTCCAATGCCTTGGAGTCTCCGCAGCGGAAGCAATCGTCCACGTAGATGGCCACGATCATGCTTCCTTCGTTCGTCTTCCTGTAGAACAGGCACGGGTCTGCCGCGCTCTGTTCGAAGTTGATATTCTTGAGGGTCGACACCAACATCTTGAACCATTGCCTTGCGCTCTGCACAAGCCCGTAGATTGGCTTATGTAGGGTCAGAGCTTCGTCTGGTTGATGATCCATCCCGTTGGGACAGTTCATGTAGATCTCCTTGTCAAGGTCTCCATGTAGGAATGCCGTTACGACATCGACGAGTGCGCAGTCCATCTTCTTGATCAGCATGATCACCATCATGACTTGATATGTCACGTCATGGATGACGGGTGAGTAATGCTCTTGGAAGTCCACTCCTGCGACTTGCGAATAGCCGCATGCAACGAGCCGCGCTCGATGTGTGCCGTCGCGCTTCAACTTGAAGACCCATTTGCATTTGCAGCATCTGCGGCCGCGTGGGATGGCGTCTCGTTTGATCTTGCTGTATACCTTGCGTGTGTCCATGGAGTCGAACTCCTTCTTGATGGCTGCTCGATATCCCTTTCGATGAATGGGATCTGGATGATTGAAGGCTCCATCGAACGTCGTTGGTTCGATGTGCTTCTCTGGTTCCTTGTTCTCGTCCTGCATCGACAATCCGATGTCGATCGCTGGTGATTCGGTGATGATTGCGTTCATCCCGTATAGTCCTGTTGTGCTATGGTGAGTGATTTCGATCTCTTCATCTTCGTCTTCGATTTCTTCGTCATCTGTAGTTTTGTTGTTGGACTCGTCGGTTATCTCATCGCTCAGTTCGTCACTGTCTTCATTGGATGATGGATCGCTCTCATAGCCTTCTTCCTTTCGACCTCGTTCGTTGAAGTCCGAGAGCTCACGTAGAGCTCTGGGGATACTCTTCCCTGTTGTTGATTTGGGATTAGTTTCTCCCTTCCTGCCTCGTGCTTCGTGACGTCGGATCCTCTCCTTTCTAGCTATGTCACGTTTGTTTGGCTTGCTCGGTGGAGGTCTGGATGGTGTATCATGTGTAGACCTCGCTGGTGTATTCGGAGGAGTGACGCCTGTGTCATCGTCGGCTTCGTCGCCGGATGGTAGGATCTCGTCATCCTCATGATTGGATTCGCTCCGATCTTCCTCGTCGTTATGGACCAGTTGAGTTACTGCTCCGTCGTCCTCATTATCCTCATCGTCGCTGTCCAATAGGATGTAGTACATGTTGCTGTCAGCAAAAGATACTCTCTTTGCTTTCGATGTTTGACGCGTTGCCGTCCTTGGCGTTGCTCCCTTCCGTCCGATGGTTGTGAAGCCGTCTACGTCCGTTATTCCTCTTTCGTTGGATATGTTCGGTGCTGGCGCCCAGCCACGGAACTGTCCGTATGATTGGTTGAGCCACTTGATGTCGCGTGAGCAGATCAGTGATTTGGTCGATGGTCTGTACATGTTGTATACCCCTGATGCATGTTGGTGTGCATATCCAATGAACACCATCTCTTCTCCTCTATTCTTGAGTTTGGCGGTGATCCCGCCGTAGGTAGTCTTCACAACACCCATCTCTCCGAATGTGCGGAGTGCATCTGCATATGGTGGATCGTTGCCAAAGAATTGGCGATGTGGTGACTCCTTCTGATTCTTCGCTACGGTGATGTTGGCAATAGCAGTGGCAGTGCTCGCAGCTGCTGCCCACAGGCCATGCCTATACTCTTCGTCGAGCTGTGCTTCGTTGAGCACGGAGCGGATCTTGGTGTAGAGGTACGCGAATTTGCGTTCTACTCTGCCGTTCTGTTGTGGCGTGTTCGATGCCGTGAATTCGAATTTCACGTTGAGTACTGCATCAATGAGAGTATCCTGCGTGGATTTGTTCTCTCTGCTGTTGTCTCCTCGGAAGATGATTTGTTGATCACCAGTCTGTGATTTGATCGTCTGGACGAATCGTTTGATGTATCCTGGTTGATCACTTTTGTTCTTGAGAAAGAAACTCCAGCAGTGATCCATGCAGTTGTCCACGATCAGGGTCCAGTAGCGTTTATTTCCGAAGCTTATGTGTTTAGTGTAACTAATGTCAATGAAGAAACGTTCGCCGCGGCGAGTTGCTCTCGGGATCGTCGCTTTCGAGATGTTCTTCACTCTCGCATTCGTGACCGCGCAGTTGCGACATACCGGCATGTTGGAAATCCGGGGTTATTGTTAGTACTGTAATCTAATCCGCTGTTAGAAACTGTACCGTTTTAGAACTGTGAGCACAATCTCACTTTCTCTTCCGATTTCATTTTTCATAGTAGACATCTGTCGCGGTGGCGACTCGGGGCGTCCTGTTGTCTCTTAGGTTCTTCTCCCTTCATTCATCATGCTCTGTTCTTGCTTCCTTGTCTTGGCATTGATGCTGCTTGCCTCCGCATCGTCGTAGCTGTCTACGCTCGCATGGTAGGGATCTGCAGTCCTGAGCACTTGCCTATCACATGTTTCCGTCGTTGGTCTCATGGCACCATCATCCCACGATCGATGTCAGCCTTGGTGATGTTCCAAACCTGCGGATGTTCTGATCCTTTCTGATGTTCCAAACCTGCGGATGTTCTTGTCCGCAGGAGGGGCGCGTGCTGTCCTCTGAAGAAGGTGCGTCACTTGCCCATCAACCTGCTGTTCTGATCGACGTCGTCGTCTGCATGGTTGCCATGGTTGGTTTGGTGTTGGGACCCTCTGATCCGCCATGGGTGTCGTCCTTACGTTACCAGAGGACAGGCTACCCTCCTCGCGGTAGTACAGGTATCAATCACGTCCGTATCCTTAGTCATAGTCATAATGACATGGTATACAAAGGTGTGACGAATAGTCTCCGAACATGTGACGAATAATATTCAAAGCTGTGACGAATAATGTTGGGAGGTGTGGCAATCACGGGTATTCCAACAAAGTCGTACCCTCAATTCCTAACACCGGCATCTCGCCAATAATCTTCCATCCGTATTGAGCGGCTGTCCGCTTCATGGTCTCGAGTGGCGCGTGGCCGAGCATTCGATGCAAGTTCACTGCGCTGATCTCCTTGGATGAATTCTTGGTGATGGCTGTGCAAGCCTTGTCGTCATCTGTTGGTATGATGGGATGCATCTGCACTCCTGTGATGAATCCGTTGGATGTGGGGAAGACTCGATCGGACACGATCGTTGTTCCAGATCTGTTGATGATGTCCATCAGAATGCCATTGCTACCGAGCTGATAGCTGTTGTACAGAGCCTTGTTCATGGAGAAAAGGTTCACCACCATCTTGGGTGTGTACTTCACATCATCAAGCTGGATGATGTGGCCAGTGTTGTCTCATTGCTTGACCTTCAAGCGAATGGATCCCATTTTGGGAGAGTCCAGCTTTGTGCTGTCTCCCACTTGGACGAATGACTTGATGTGCCGCACATTGAAGAGAGCGGCTTCCGAATTGACGATGTGACACGAAGCTCCGCTGTCGGCGAGCCAGGTGTCCTTGTTGACCTTGTCCTTGTACTTGGTGCTCAGCTCGTGGAGCTGATCCATGGCAGCTGCTGCTTTCTCATCATTGTAGCTTCCATCGTCGTCGTCTTTGTGGACTCCATCTTCATTGTATGGATTGTGATCTTCGTCCATGTTTTCGTCACTGGGTAGTTCTGCGAGATCCGATGAAACCGTGCTGTTACGATGGATTCTGGCCACTGTGTCGTATGGCGTGACGTGTGGTCGCTCGCGCAGGAGCACATGCATGCATCCTCTGAGCATGTAATGTTAGAACGTAATCAAAGATGGGTAGGGTACCGCACCGAAAACGCAGAGTGATCAATTCGTAGTTGTTGGTGAGGATGATTGTTTGGTATTGAGTTATTCGTATGGTAGGATGTTGACAAGCTCCAAAGATTGAGATCTTGGAACTGTGAGCATGAGAGGCAACGTGCAGGTCTCATGCGATTGCAGACGGAATATAACATGGAGACAACATGACAAATGTGCGTGTTACTGCGTGGGTTCAGATTTGCAAAAGTCAGAAAACAAACACCGCGATACGCCGTGTTGTAGGGTGCAACTCCTCACGATGTTGCAAGTAGTACGATCACACAATTGATCGTATTCACTTGAGAAGGTCATGGTAAGATTCGCATGTGTCACACCCAAGACCGAAGTCTGTCCTGATTGGGCAGAGTGGCTCATCTTGGCAAGAAATTCATTTTCGCGACATCCGAAATCTGTGAATGACGAGAAAACGGTTCTTGCGACGCGAAATGTGACACAAATTTGACACAACGGAATTTCGACCAACATTTCCGTTTGAAACGGAAAATGTTAGAAATGTGAAGATTTCTGATTGGACGACAGGTGTCACTATTGTTAGAGATATAGCGTTGCGCTGATACATAGCATCGTTGAAGATCAATAAAGAACATCAGGCTATCTCCACAGAACAGTTCGAACACATTTTGATAGAGCACGAACAGCGACTGCGTCAACAACTTCACCCATGGCATAGAGCGAGTTTTGGAGTCAAACGAGTCGCGTAGCTCTTATTGGTCAAAGATTCTGTGACCGTACAGTCACATGCAACCGAGGCGGAGCATTTGTGGCTGAAACAACACAGGGTCAAACATGAACAGGGCATGTGTCTTTGTTGGATTCATGGCATGCGGTCATCATCTGGTTCACAACAAGGAGTGTATCAGCAATACACCAACAACAGATAAGCAATAGAAGACTGTCATCTGTGCACCTGAGAGTGCTTAACTTCGTGTCCTGAGCACGCAAGCAAGCCAGAATCATTTGGCATGAGTGTGAGATAAGTGGCGAGTCTTTGCGAGGGTGAAGCAACCAGTGTCAATGAAGACAGTTGTGGCGCGTGATCAGGACGCGATGCTTCCTCGCGAGGATAGTAGAATACGCGGTAAAGCGACGAAAAGAACTTGCAGTTGGTATATCTTTGGAGGAAGCGAGATTCGAGGACCAAGACTATATGGGCGGGTGTAAGAGAGAATACTGCGTCGATTGAAAGCAACGGTACGATGATCCGACAACAGGGTGATCCACAACCTTGCATAAAGTAGAGAGACTCAGGTGAACAGCACGGTCCGAATCTACGACACGTAATAACACACGATAACTTTTGGCGCGAACTTTTGTGTGTTCACGGATCGATGATCATGGCTGTCACGAGCATTAATGACTGACTTCAAACGCCCAAAGCAACACACAAAAGCATTCTGGACCGCTGACCAGCACACCACCCGAAGCAGAATGAAGTGACGAATACAGCCATGCCATTCACTTGAGCAATAGACGAAACATAATTGGATGTGGGTCTTTGGAAGACGGTTGGTCGAGGTTGGACCAAGAAGCAACAAATTTCTGTACCAGCATGTCGTAGACTCTACGCGGTTACCAATGGTTACCAACGAAAAATTCCGGATTCTTGTCCGTACGTCGTCCGTACGAAGAAAGCCGATAAAGGGTCAAAAGAGGCATCGAGATGAACGGAAAGCGGAGACCGTTTGCCTACATTGAACACATCAACAGAGAGCTCTCGCTCTCCTCTTCCTAATGATGCAAAGATGTCAGGCAACAGCCATCAACTCATCGAATGGCAGCTTGTGCCGTCGGCGATACGCCAATGGTTACCAACAAGTACCAAAAAGTGCCAAAAAACCGGAAATTAGCCACGAGACACTAGTTTATCGTGCATGGACTGTTGGATCGTCTCATCGGAACACCTCAGAAAGAGACTAAGCAATTCAAAATGGGAACAAACTCGCTGAAACAAAGAACAGTAGCGCGTTAAACTGAATCGATGTAGTCGGACGCGAACCGCTGAAACCCGAAAGAGATCCAAAAATATGCAAATCCATCGGCCCATAAAACTTAAAATAGGACCAACCGCAGAACTGTAATGGATCAGCATATGTTTTAGATCTACGGGGATTACGAATATGTTCTTAGTTTGGAAATCCCAGGAACAAAGTGAGGAGGTTCATTTCAAAGTGCAGGTCGACTCGCCCGGGTGGGTCTTAGAGGACTTGGCAGGCAGATTGGGATGGACCAGGGCAGTCTGTGGCTGCGTCGTCGATGACGTACGTTTCTGTCTCTGACTCACACAATGGTCCTTGGGCGCAGCTTGTACAGGTGGCAGCTGATGTGCACACGTTTGCTCTGATGATGACATCATTGGTTGCACTGTCGATGAAGCCAAGAGAGTTGCACGTGGATTCGCCCGAGCACGCACCGTCTTCGATGGTCAAGCTTCCTGCAGATTTGGTCACTGAGCGATGCACATCCAGACAAGCGGAAGTCCCTTGGCACGCATTCTTTCCAATGAAGACACTTGCCACGATCGGTGTCGTGGTTGTAGACCCTTGGTTTTTGCGCAGCGCAACGTTGCTGCATGAAAAAGATGTGTTGCATGCTCCTTCTTCCACTCGTATATCGCCAAAGATATTTTCTCCCATATTACTGCAACTGAAGTCTCCACCACAAGCTCCTGGTCCGATCACCCTGAATCCGACTTCGACACCAGCAGCTGGATGATCTGGATTGAAATTGCCCAACTGATAGCAAGCAGCGAATCCCTTGCAACTGTCAAGTATGATTGTGTTGGGACGTGCGTCTGCGCATACACTACTTCCGGTACATGACCCTGAACTCACCGTCATGACACCGCCATCAACAGGGTAAACGGAGCAATCTCCACCATTGTTGCAGCATGAGCCATTGCACGCACTCGTCACCACAGACGCGCTCCCAGTGAATAGTTTCAGGGTTGCCACCGTATCCAGCAATGCCTTGGTCACACTTTCGTCGTTCCTGATGTTATCAAAGCGTTCCTGTGCCACCTCCAACGCCACGGACTGTGGAGGGTCTTCAGCATTGCATCCAAAGATGCTCTTGATCATCTTCCTCTTCCCCTCATCCAGAGAATCAACCTTGGAGACGAAGTCCGCGCATGTGCCTGTTGCACCATCGCACAATACGTCACCATCAGTGGGATTGAACATTGATGTGTCGTCACCCGGTGTCTCAAGACATCCGACGGTGAAGGATGCTGGGGTGATAGTTGGAGGTGATGTCGGGGCTGATGTGGGAGGTGATGTGGGAGGTGATGTCGGGGCTGATGTGGGAGGTGATGTGGGAGGTGATGTCGGGGCTGATGTGGGAGGTGATGTCGGGGCTGATGTGGGAGGTGATGTGGGAGGTGATGTGGGTGCTGCTGTCGGACCTGTCGGGAATGACGTGGGAGCTGACGTGACAGGTGTTGGGAAAGGAGTGGGAGACAAGGTCGGAGAGTCTGTGGGCAAGGTATCCTTGCCAATACAGTACTCATCCACCTTGTCACCAGTAGGATTGCCCCCAGAGCTGCTGCCTCCCTTAGGGCAGGCTCCGTCGACATCGCTGATGATGTAGACTTCGTCGGAGTTACACTCCGTCTTCGTCATGCATCCCCTGCAGCCTTCGACACTGCCGCATCCACCAGGGGGAACGACGAGGTCCGTTCTCATCCTGTCACTGAAGCCCATCTTCTCACATGAACCATCGGCGGCGCAACCACCAGCACCAATGGTTAGGCTGCCTGCCGGCTTGCCAGCAGTACCATAGTTGACAGTGGAATGGGCATCCTTGCAGGCATTGCTGCCAACGCACGCATTCTCACCGATGTTGATGTGGCTCTGGATGCGGGTGGTCTTCTGCACGACGCGGCGTCCAGCTGCATTACATGCCTCTGATCCAACGCATGCGCCCGTCTGGATGGTCACATCACCATGAGAACGGCGTCCCACTCCCTCACAAGATTGAGGGGTGGTGCATGCCATCTCACCCACGAAGGTGACTCCAGTAATGGACGGGTTGATCTCGTTCTCATTCATCAACTCGCATGCACTCTCGCCAGTGCAGGAGGAATCGAGGATGAGGGGATTGGGGCCCATGTCCTTGCATGCGCTGTCACCGGTGCAGGCAGTGATCGTGACGGTCATGAATGGAGGAGAGTTGGAGGCGGAACCGGTGACTGAGGTGCATCCAGAGGGTCCTTGACAACAAGGATCGGTGGCAGGCGGCGATTGCATCGCAGCGATGGCCGCGCATGCTTCCTTCATTGCATCCGGACGTTCTGTGACGAGGATCGCGTTGGTGGCAGCGATCAACGCCAACTGACCAGCGAGCATGTCGTTGAATGCGTACTTGTTGAAGAGTTTGCGTGCGGCTCCCTCGCCGAGGTCTCCTGCGCATCCGAAGAAGTTCTGCAACTCTGCAGATTCCTTGACGGCGGTGATGGCTTCGCGGCAGGATGGCTTGGCAGAGTTACAAATGATGGTTTTGGCGCTTCTCTCTTCCATTGTGAGATCGGTAGCGCCATCCGGGTTGCAGGCAACGGAGATGGTGGAATCGAAGACGGTTGGGGCAGCTGATGGTTTGGCAGTTGGTAGGAGCGTGGGCTGGGAGGTCGGCGACGCGGTTGGCGGGGTCGTTTCTGGATCAGTTGGGTGTTCAGTGGGTGGCACTTGGTTGTTCTTGTTGCGCTTGTTGGTGTCATCGTCGGCGCCCTTGAGGATGCGGGTCTTCATCATCATCATGTGAAGTTCCTCGGTTGGATCCACAGGAATCCTGTTGCCGCGGAGCACGGCGTGGGTTTTTGCCGCGTTGGCGAGAAGAAGAAAGACAACGAAGGCTGCCTTGGTGTGGATCATGGTTGTTCGGTACTTGCTGGTTGCTGTTTGTCGGTTGCTTGGATTGTGTGCTGCGATTTATTTTGTGTTGGAGACGGATAGAGCAGCGCAGCGCATGGTGGAGTGCGGGAACAGAAGCACTCGTACCGGTGAAACACGAGAGATGTGGGGTTGAGTTGAGTTGGGCAGAGTAACAGAACGTGGCAGCAGTGTATTGGGCAGGCAGAGTAGAGCAGAGTTGGAGGTGATGACACAGCACGTCACCAACATGCCAAAGCAAGCATGCGATCAGAACGACAAGCGTGGAGGTCGCGTGGCATCATAACGCATCACACTCCCATGACGATGACAGCTGATCCGATGGGAGCGTCCTCCCCAGATGCTGCCTGTGATGCTGATGCTCCCGATGTGTGCATCTGCTTGAGGCAGCACGCTGTGTCGGGCAGGATGAGTGCTGCGAACGAATCCTCCCGTCATGGGCTCCTCGCCATGCAGACATTCAGTGATCTTGCAACCCTGCATTTGCAATTGATCGCTGAACGGAACGTACCTTTGGTTTAAATCTGGCTTTGGCCGGAGAGGGGCTTGTGATCACCTGGCAATGCTTGTCGATTGCTGTGTGATGATGCTGCGCTTCGGAGGACAATCTGTTCGTCGATTGTTTTTTATGACAGAGGCTGTGTGGATGTTGTGAAGGCAAGGAAGTGATTTTCGCAGACGCAATTCCACATGCACATGCAGCGAGAGACACCACGAGGAATAGTGCGATAACCACTGTGGTTTTGTGTTGTGCCAACGACAGATGAACGATCCTCCCTCGGCTGCTCTTCTCTGCTCTGCTCGTGCATCCACACACACCTTGTGGAGAAAAGTATGAGGAAAAGCATTGCTCGTTCATTCGCCTGTTGCTCATTCGATCCTTCGCCTCTTCAACACAGTCCAAAAGCATGATGCACACCAATAACAACTGGTCCCAAAACAAAGATATTCGTTCGTGTCCTGTTGATGTGTGTGCATGGCATTCATACGAATTGAACGAGATTGACACCGTTTCATTCGCACTCGCGTTGCTGACGTCGTTGGTAGAAGTTGCGATGTGGTGCGCCACTGCTGGAGTGAGTCGACAAGGCCCCACTAGCTACCGCTTGCGACACACACGGATCACACAAGCACGCCCTGGTCCGTGCACGTTCACCACCATGTCCCGATTTTCTCCTCCACCGCCTTCACTCATTTCTAAATGTTATCTCGTCGAGGTTGTGATCACGACCAGCTTCGACAGAACTGAAAGCTGTTGTGCTTCACCAATGGCATTTCTTGATCCGCTCTATTTATTGGTTGGTGTCACCAAAAAACTCTGGGAATGACGTTTGTGTTGAATTGATGCTGTGACGAGACACACAAGTATGCACAGCCTCCGAAAGAATCAAAGTCGTAATAATGGCTGTGTTAATTCTGGTTGTGTTGTGTTACTGTCATGATATGTTTGCACCCAGACGTGTTGGCGCTTTTGTGGCCTTCCAATGCCCACAAAGTTATTCTCGGACCGGCTCCATTCTCCCGCTTCGGTCATTCAGCGGATGAAACTTGAAAGATCAAACACGCCCGCCAATGCGATACTGTGTGTCATCATTGCGTGTACTATATGGTGAAGCCGCCACGATCCGACGTATTGGCAGAAGACAGAGGCATGCAGGGATGCAACACGAGAGATCCAGAGCGTTCGATGGAGTTGCCAAGAGTGATGCCGCACTTCAATGTGATTCATGTGGTATACTCGTCGAGGATGCAGTCGAACAGTCCTCGCAATCACCCCAAACACATGTTCTGTCTATGCTCTAGAAATGCTTTGCTTTCCCAAGGAGAAGCGTGGGAGCAGATAGATTCGTACCAGCATCATCAGCAACAACACCAATAGTAGTGCCATTGTTAACCGCATCGCCAATGGCAGCACATCATGAGCGTGCGCGCGAAGAGAAGCACAATCGAGACCGAGACCGAGACCAACCCCAAGTTCATCGCCATGTGCTTCACTGTCTTCTGCAAAGCGCTCCCCCGACGAAGATTAAAAAGCCTTGGCTCAGAGGAACGCGAATGTGAAGGAAAACTCCTTGGGCCTGGCGTTCACCTGTGACATGACGAGAGGAATGAAGAGGAGCAGTGATTGTTGCAACATCCCAGCCCCTTCGAGGCGCAGCAATTCTGACAATTCACAACTCGCAACGAACTATTAACACTCCAGACCGAGGAACAGCAAAGACATAGAGAGACAGACGGAGCGGTGCCAGATCAACCCACGTTGGTCAACAAAACACGGCACAGCGGATGCGCTGGTCGATCTGCTTGTGGCTAATCCAATAGACACATAGCTTGTCTGCGTTGGGTGGTAGGGTTACTAGCACCTCCAAGCTTGTCTTGGATCATCCGGCTCGATCCCTCCTGGCCAAGTTCGTCTCTGGTCTCTGCCTCGGCTGTTTGCGTTGGTGTTGACTGGTTCGATCATGGTTGGAGGGAGAGCGCTGGAATCCCCCCTGGCAGAGGGAAAGTATCTTCCTCTTGGTGCCCCCTGTTTTTTGTCACAGGTGGCGGAAAAAGAGGGCTCCCCCCCAAAAGAGAAAGAAGTGGAAGAAAAAGAGGAACAACGCGAAAAAGTGAGCTGCCTGCGATCACATGCAAAGCGCGGTGATCCGCAGCCGGTCCGCGAGTGGCCACTGCAGATATGCCGTAGGCATATCCTCGTTAGCGCGTTGTCGTCGCCAGCGCCCGTGTTCGGAGACCTCGAGTTTGGTGGCCGCTCGCATACATCCCGGTCGTTTCCGGGAAACGTGGGTGCGTCCCCCTCGCCGATACATGTGAAAAGAGTAGAACCGTGTGGGAATGGGCACTTGTTGTGCGCCGATGGCCGACCGTAGAAAGGTGTCGCCGCGTTGCTGTTGCTCCAGAAGGGATGGATACACGAACGTCGTGCGGTAGAATTGCGACGTCCACGGTTGCCCCGAAGGATGGTGCGCCACGAGGTCCGTTGGGACGTGGTGATCCCGCTCCGCTCGCGCGCGAAGCATCCAGTCGCCGAGACTGAGACCTGACGAGGTGCGGAAGGCGATGACGACGTCGGCTTGCCGACTGCGATCGGACTTCGTCTGCATGGCCAGGCGTAGCAGTACTGCGCCTGTGTTCGGTGGGAGGTCGTTGTTGCTGGCGTCTCGTGGGTCGAGAATGGTGACATCCGACCACGAGATACCGAAGGTTTCCGCCGCCCGTAGCCATCCCAGCCAGCCCATGAGGTTGATGACGCCCGCCATTGCTGCTGTCCGCCGCTGTTGTGGTGTGACTGCATGTTGGTATTGGTGGAGGAAGCTTCGGTCCATGAAGTGGACGTGACGAGAGAGCAAGGCGACCGAAGGTCGTGAGTCTTCGCCGAGTCGCGTGCGCATGCCCTGTGTCAGCATCGAATACCCGAGATGGTCCGTCGGGAGGCATGTGTCGACGGTGATGGGTCGCTGCTTGGCGTCGAGCATGGCGCGTTCGGGATGCGCGATGCACATATTCCACATGCCAAAGGCCGATGCCGCGCTGCGTAGCCCACGTACGGTGCTGAACTTGATGGCCTGGGCGTCGAGTGCGTTCTTGCAAGAGGGCGTCTGCGTGGCGTAGTGCTCCTGCACCCACATGATCGGGATCGTGTCGGAGCAGGGTGGCGATTGGATGTCGGGCGGTTGCATAGTCGGGATGCCATATTGCAGACCGAACTTGCGCAACACTTGAATCTTGCTGCTGTATGTGGTGAGTGTGCCGGCTGCCCAGTTGTGTGCCATGTCGATGATGCGCATGCGTTCTAGGCGGAGGAGGTGATAGTCTGTGGGGCTGGAGACCAGTTCCCGCTGGAGGTGCACTCGGACCGTGCATGCCTCACAGACAAAGAGACCCAGTATGCTGAGGTTGGGTGGCAGCACCAGACCTTTATGATTGCGGAGGCGCGTGCGGAAGGGAGGTCCGACTCGACAGCACAGTTTGTGGTATCGGGTGTAACATGGCTGGTAGGAGATACCGCCGTGAGTGAACCCAATGTCGGCGAAGTGACACTGGTGCGCGGCGGTGCGCCGATTGATACTCCTAGCACAGCCCGTGCAAACGCTCGGCGATCCGTTGGTGATGCCGCCGATTCCGGGAGCGGGGAGCAAAGTCCAATCTGGGAGGCGTGAGGGAACGAGTGTGTGGAGAGACGCGGAGGAGGAGGTTAGGAATGTTGAGAGGCGAAGAAGAAGAGAGAGAGAGACAGGTCGTCGTTGGTGAACACCCCAACCCGGATGAGATGACGTGAGAGTCGGACGAAAGTGCGTTGGAGCACTCTGGGGACGAGGATGACGAATCCGGTATCCAATGGTTGCTCCGCCCAGCATCCCAGCAGGAAGTAGATCAGCTGATAGGCCAGTTCTGGCGGCGGCGCCCACAGGGTGATGCAGTTCATGCAGCCCTCTGGGCTCCATGGGCGGTCCCATCGACGTAACAGTACAGTCGTGAGAGTGTCAGGGAAGGCGAGGGACGCGATCCGGGAGACATGCCGTTGTTGGAGTGGTGCCGGGGCCAGACATGCGGATAGGATCTGCGATGAGGTCGGTCTCTGATGGGCCGCATTAATCCAGATCCCACGGCTGAGTCCGTCCGTCCCTTCTGTGATGATGGCGGTGCCGGGGATGTGGATGACTTGGAGGTGGCACGACAGGTGAAGCTCGAGCTGCTTGATCTTTCGAACCATCTTGTGCAGTTCCGGTGATGTGGAAGTGCCTCCATCGACAACACAGTAGGTGCACATGTTGTCGGTGAAGTAGAAGAAGGTGGCGCCGAAGACGTCCATGGCAGATGTTGGGTCGTTGGCAACCTGCTGCAGAGTGCTGAGTAGGGTGCGTAGCTCCTTCCAGTTGGATGAGTGGCGTGTTGCCACGAGGGAGGACCATGTGCCCATCCACATACATGAGGGTTGACTGGGGAAGAGGATGGTGCCACCGGTGCCTGTGCCACTGCCGTCTCCAAAGCTGCTGACGAGAATGTCGGTGCGGGTCGCGCGACCGCTTCGTGCGGTATCGTTGGTGAGCGCTGATCGCCACCATTGGAGGTCTTGTGTGACTGCGAGGGTGATAGCTGTGTAGCTGAAGTATGGTAGATCAGGTTGGTCCCATTCGCCGGGATGGACGAGTGTGTAGAGAGCCCGCAGGTAGTTGCGACCGAGGTATGATGGTGTGGCCTCGGCTACGCTCTCCAACATGCCCGCCAGAACCGCGAGGGCGAGTCGGGAGACTCTTGTAGGTGTGGCTTCGATGTAGTCCAACACCGCGATGATCTTATCCCGTTTCAGCGGAGGAATGCGTAGGCGTGGTGTGCTCGTGGTGTCGAAAATCAGTCCAGTGTACTTGACGACCTGGCCGGGTGGCGTGAGCTTGCCAGGGTGACAGAGTAGGCCACAGTCCACCGACAGGTCGAGGAAGGCCGACAATGCCGCTGCGGTCTTGTGGTGTGTGGGTCCATGGATGATGAAGTCATCACAGTGGGCCCACACGAGAGCGGCGGGCGATCCGTCGGGTCCGATGGCCACAAGTCCCTGTCCTCTGGTGTGATCATAGTCCAGGCCTTGGTCGAATGCGGTCCACCACATATTAGATCGTTGCGTGCCTTGGTATATCGGAGAATGCTCGCGTAGTCGTCGGAGGAAGGCAGTTCCTAGCCTGCATGCGATAGCCGGTGATTGGCTAGATCCCATGGGCAGCCCAGCATACTGGTACATTTTTCCCGAAATCGGATGTTGGATGCCGAGAAATCGCCTTTCGTCAGGACGCGTTCGAAATTGGTAAAAATACTTCGAAGCGTCCACCACCGCCGACCATCCACCGTGATACATTTGTTTCAAAATGTCGCGGCTTTTTCGAAAAATGGTCGGGTCGGCCCCAATAAACTCGTTGGTGCGGTTTTCTCGCATGTTGGCGATGATGCGCCATTGATCGGGCTGCATGGGTTTCGGTAGAGCAAAGAGGGGAGCATTGACGACCACCGGATGGAGTGGGTCTTGCGGCTCGACGACGCCGAGGCTGAGTAGCTCGTCAACGAAGTCCGCTGCCACCTGTTGTTGTTCAGCGGTCATGTCGGTGTTGTCATGGTATCCTGATTCCGGAGTGCCCAGAAAATTCATCGGACTCCCTTCTCGTAGATGGTCCCAGTGTTGCTGAGGGAATTCCCACCAGAGCACTCGTAGCTGTTTGGGGTCGGGGTGTGTGTCCGTGTAGTTGGTGCGGTGAACGCGTAGGTCGTCGAGTCCATCCTCGAGTAGCGAAGCGGATCGTTCTCCGTACCGTGTACAAGCCTGCCGCAGGTTGCCCACACGGTGCCGATGCCAATCGCTGCCGGGAGCGAGGTCGGGTGGGGACCATTGATATTGGGAGTCGCCGTTGTTGTCCTCGGTGATGGTTGGCTGGGTCTGTCTTCGTCGTCTTCGTCGTCGTCGTCGTCGTCGTTCTGTCGTTGGTGTCGTAGGTTGGGAGTGTTCGGAGTGCCGATGTACTTGGCGGGCCAAGTCCATCAGCGGTGTGGAGAGGTACTCCAGCAGATGTTGTGACGGAGTGTGGAAAAGCGCTCGCCATTTCGCCTGCTTCAGCACCTCTCCGGGGAGCGAGCTGCCCAGGGCTTTCCCTAACTCGTCTGGAAAGAGGCGTCGGACGCCTCTATCCGTCTGAATAAGGGCAAGCCCGTCCATTGGCATTGCAGATGTTGCGCTGTCAACGACCGACTGGGCGTTGCTCTTCGTTATATAGCATCGTCGAGGAACTCCGCAATGACGAAGACAGTTCGCCATGCTTCGCTCGGATGCAGGTTGGAGGTCTGGCCAGTCGATGCCAGATGCCGTCCACGTTGTTGCCGCCCTCACCACCACCGTATAAATCACCGATACCGCTCCACCCATTCGTTGATTGGGGAGGGCCTTGATTTGTGTTCCATAACCGAAGTCCATCCAGAGCTTGCACTCCCGTTTGGAGGCTGCATGTTGTATCCATCCCAGGTGGGGTCCGGTCCATATCTCGATGATCAGCCGAGGTCGTAGGTTGACTTGGCAGTGGAGGACCCAACTACGCCATTCTGTATTCTGGACCCCATGGGCGACCAGAAAATCCACCGGAAGCTCGTTTAGAACCCGGTGAGACACTCTTGCCGTCGACCCAAGGAATTGGGTCGAGTCCGGGTACGTCCGAAACGTGTGGGGCAAGCCGTCGTCATGTGTGCAAAGGACATGCTCGAAAGCGGGCCAGATGCTGCTGGTCATGTGGAGACCGAAGTTCAGTGTTGCGTAGCGCAATGAACAGATAGAGGACGTGGGGAGTTGTTTCGTGGATAATGCAACAATATCTGCTAAGTTAGAGCTTAGTAGTATGTCGCTCGGGCCGTCTGGATTGTCGATGTGCGTGTGTGTGGTGTCTGGGATGGTCGGTGGTATCGGTGTTTGTTGGTTGGCGTTGAGGTGGGCACGAGTTGTGGGCAGCACAGAAAGGAGAGAGACAAAGCAAACACAGGGTTAGGTATCATCCTCTTCTCCGCCTCCGCGCTTCGCGATTGCTTCCTGCAGGATGCGAGTGATAACGTCGGCGGCCTTCTCGCCTTGGTTCACACATTTCGCGACCTGTTTGGCTTTCGCCATCGCCACCTTCTTCTTGAAGAGATACCCGAATGGGCATCCGCTGTCGCGGATCTCATGGACCTTGCTGGATCCTCCGCAGTGCTTGCACTTCTTCCGACCTGTTTCGGTTGGAGCAGTGTCAGTGTCATCCTTCGTTGCCGAGGAGGGACCGAGGGTGCCGATTGCGCGCTGCTGAAATTTCTCCAGGACCTTCAGGTTGCACCAACCGCCTCTTGCTCCTTCGCGTACGATGATGTACGTGCGAAAGATCATGAGATTGCGGGAGGACGCGAAGTTGCGTGCGTCAAAGAGAGCCTTGGCGTAGTGCTCGAGGTATACCTCGGCAGAGTCCTCCCATCCGTTGGCTGTCTTGAAGGCCTCCTCTTGGAGTTTGAGGAGGAGTTCGTGACAGTACATCAAGAACAGCTTGAGGATGGGTCGCCGTCCTCCGCCTTGCTGGTAGAGCGTGATTTGCTCATCAGTGTAGCAGCCGTGGCGGAGAATGTGACCCACATTGTTGAGATAGCGGGTCATCACGTTGTCGCAGATGCTGTTGAAGTCACCCGCGAGTTCGCTGAGGTCTTCAGAGGTCTTGATGCGGCCGAGAGCGTGGCGAGTCTTGGTGCGCCAGTTGGAGTCGGTGGCGATGAGACCGGCAGATCGAGCGGTTTGGTTGCGGATGTCTCCGAAGGCGGAGGCGAGTTCTTCAATGGATGTGCGTTCATCAGTGACCTTACCTGGTTGGCTGGTGACGTCGATGGCGGCTTTGGCGAGTTCAGTCTGGATCTCTTGGCTGGCGTGTGGCGGGGCGAGGTGTTTGAGCATGCGTCATTCGTTGTCGATGGCTTCGCCGAAGATCTGTTTCTTATCGCCCTTGGACGAGTCTTCGCCCAGGAACTGTTCGATACCCATGCTGGTGGAGCCAGACGGGGCCCGCTCTGGGAGAGGGGCTGTCGCCGCTTGGGACTCGGCGGGTGTGTTTCCTGGGTATGTTGCTCCTGCCGGGTGTGGGCGGTCGTGTGACATCGGCTGGCTGTAGATGGGTGCGGTTGTCGTTGAGGCACGGAGGTAGGCATCGGCTTCAGCGAAGGAAGCACACCGAACAACTCGGGCGGTGCTTCCGGTGCCTGCTTGAGCGATGGCCTCAGCCGCCGAGGTGTACACCCCGGGGCGTCGTCCATCGATCGCCACATACCATTCGGTGTCCGTGGTTGGGGCAGGCGCAGGAGCGAGACTCGGGGAGGGACGGCCATGTTGGAGCAGTTGCGTGATTTGCGCCTGCTGATTCGCCAGTGCCCGCAACATTGCTTGCCTGGTCTCCTCTGACTTGCGTTGGTGGAGCTCCATCGCTTCACGGTTGAGGGATGCTTGATGGCGCACCACATGCATGAGTTCGTCGGCTGCGGTGGTGGCCAGAGCAGGAGGAGAGTAGTGTGTTCCGTGCTGGGAGGAGAGGGCTGGACGGGAGACGACCGGGACGGGGCGCATCAATGGTGCCGGGGGTGTGCGACCGGATGCCACTGGTTGGGTGGTCGGTGGCGGGCCAGCGGGGTTGGTCTTGATGCGGACGGGTGGCGTCGGTTGCACATCGATGCCCGGTTGTACGTCGCTGCCGGGTCGTCCTGCCGGCTTGGTGTCGAGGTCGAATCCAACCACTCCGACGCTTTTGGAGTCGCTATCGTTGCGAGCAGCGGCATCCGTGATATCCATCTTGCCGACAGCTTCGAGATCGCGGAGCGCGGCGGCACGAGTAGAGTCGTATGCGGCGCGGCTCTGGTGGCTGCTCTCGATGAGATCGCGTCGGGGTGCTCCGCCAAGCGTGGTTGTGTCGAGGCATTGGTACACTCCCGCGAGTCCACGTCGGTCAGGGTTGCGGCGAAGGGCATGGTGGTTGCTGCGGCGGCACTCGCTGGCCAAGTTAGCGCAGAGTAGAGTGTGGCCGTCCTCCGACTTAGAGGAGAGGCGGACCAGACAGATGCGGTCGTCTGCCATGACGTGTCCAATGGCCATTCCGATCCCGACTTGGTCGAGGAGAGTGTCGCTGCCCATGTCACCAGAGCGGGCGGATCCGCTGGCTACCGGGGATACAGTCTCGACTGTGATCCCGGGCCCGGAATCAGCCGGAGGCATGCTGGCGAAAGCGGAGGCTTCAGACGCAAGAAGCGAGGAGAGATTGGGTGGGTCGGTCATGGTGAGGACTCAAGAAGAAGGTGAAAAGCGTGAAGTGGTGTAGAAAGGCGTTGTTTTGTTGCTAGGTTACCCCTGAGCAAGCGTTGCGGGAAGCGTTATCCGAAGCGAGGAGTGTGACAATTCTGTTGTCTTTTCCAAATTGTGCGCGTTTCGGTTGTTGCTTGTCTCATCGCTTCTCTTGCTTGTTGTTTCTTTTCTCTCTTTCTCCTTTCTCTTGCAGGCTCCTCAGTCTCCTCGTGTTCGATCTCTTTCGTTTCTCATTTGCTCGAAGCGGGTCTTGGTCCGGCTTCACTATCCGATTGCATCTCCTCTGATGGGTTTGCAATTGGTGTCCTCGATAGCGCATTCCGTGTTTTTCGAGTTTTTGTTTGTGTGTCGATTTGTCGCCGCGGGCGATCATTTTGTGAGCTCCGCATTGCCATCAAATGGCCGTTGTCGCACATGGTTCGAATTGTCCTTACTTAGGAATATGGCCCATGTGTGGCCGTTATAACCGTTAAGTTTGGGTCTCCATTGCGGGGTGATGCACATGGCTTGCATTCCCGCTTGTGTATCCCGTCTTCTTCCTGCGGATGATGCCCTGGAGTCGTATGGGTCGTCTGTATCAACCAGTCAATTATGTCTAGAAGTGACCCAATTGTTTGTGTTTGTGGTACCACTCTTCTGGAATCGCTAAATTGAAAAGGCGTACGTAGACCCAGTAGGTTTTGAATTCGCGTAAGAGTCAGTACTGAAACCTACGGTTATCGCCAACGGTTTCGGAACTCGCGAACGTATGCAACAACCAATGACAGAAAACATAAAATTTAAAGACAAGACAAAGCGTCGAAGGAGCATCATTGCACCAGCAAAGGCAAGCAAAGACGGAGCTTCCGGTGGCGAAAAAACGCGTAAGAAACAAGTGAATTTCGGAGGAGTTACGGTCTCAAGCAACGACAAACAAGGCATCGCCAAAAAGCAGACGATGTGGACAGCAGCAGAGGAACGGAAAGCCAAGAGGAAGATGACGGAAGGGAGTGCCAAGCCGTACGCCGAGTGCGTGGGAGGAGGAGACTCGATCAATACGGCATGGAAGGTGATCCGCAACTACCTGAACAGTGAGAGAGGGGACATGGAGACGATGGAGGAGTGGATAGACGTGTTTACCAAAGGCAGAGCATGCCATTGGGACGCCGCCACAAACCAGAAAGTCCAAGAGACAGAAGCAAGGCTGCTGGCAACGCGGGCTGAGGTGTTCCCACCAACGTTTTGGGACGAAGGTTGCATCATCGGGAGCATCCTCACCAACCCATGGATAGTCGCTCGCATTGTCAACACGAGCTCAGCGTCGGAATCTCCGGAGAAGCGCAGGAAGACTGAGACGACACGTGAAGCCAAGACAAAGGCACCCAAGAAGAAGGCACCAGATAAGGAGAAGACAAGTGGCGGAAAGGGAAAGGACGCCAACAAACAAGTCCAAGCCGACACCACTAGAGTCGCTGTCAAGGCAAACAACAAAGACCAAGCAAAGAACTGTTAGGGTTTACAGTAACCTGTAACCTTAGGGTAACAACCGTGTTATTTCAAAAAGTGACATTTCAACTCAATCGAAGACTGGTGATTACAGCTACTGATCTGTATCCATGCACTGGCATGTTGTATTAGCGCACGCTAAATCTCTAACAATAGCGACACCCGTCGACCAATCAGAAATATCCACTTTTCTTACCTTTTCCGTTCCGAACGGAAATTTTGGTCGAAAATCCGTTGTGTCAAATTTGTGTCGCATTTCGCGTCGCAGGAATCGTTTTCCCGTCAAACACAGTTCCAAAATGTCGTGGAAATTGATTTCTTGCCAAGATGAACCAATCTGCCCAATCAGGACAGACTTGGATCTTGGGTGTGACATGTGCGAATCTTACCAAGACCTTCTCAAGTGAATACGATCAATCGTGTGATCGTACTACTAGCAACATCGTGAGAAGATGTAATTCACAACACGGGCTATCGCGATGTTTTGTTCATTGACCTTTTGCACCTCATCTTCACGCAGTAACACACACATTTGCCGTGTTGTCTCCGTGTTAATTTCACTTGCAATTTGCATGAGACCTGTCATGTCTCTCTCATGCTCACAGTTCTCAAGAAACCATCTTGTGAGCTCGCCTGCCTTCATACTACCATACGAATAATACAGTAAACAAACACTCTCCTCACCAACAACAACGACTTGATCACTCTACGTTCTCGGTGCGGTATCCTTCACACCCATCTACGATTACGTTCTAACAGATTAACAGTCGCAAGCTTTCACCTACTGAATTGATTGCGTGACAATCCATCCATCCTTCATCCCTCGTCCATCCACGAGCGATCCCTTCACCTTCCATCACGTGACGACGTGATTTCGGCTTTCCTTCGGCTTTCTCGCATTCGCAGAACGCCCTCCTTTCGGTTCCCCTGCTGAGTCCGGGCCTTCCCACTCAGCCATCCAAGACTTCCTGCAGCACCCTCCCGCACCAGAAGACGATTCAGTCAGTGCACTCCAGCCTCAGCTAACCTTCAGCCTCCAGCATCCGCATCCACTCTCTCCATCCATCCATCGCCAATCATGTCGACTCCTGAGATGGACCTCGCCACCTTGGATCACATCCTCGGTGTCATCGGCATCCCTTCGGACTCCACTCCTCGCGACATCATCGCCCATGCGGACATCGTCAGCCCTCTTGACCTTGTCTCGCTCACCGAAGATGATCTTCGCAGCTTCCAACTTCGCGATGAGATCGATGATGGCGAAACCATCGTTGCCGTACTCGGAGTGAACCACATCCGCAAGATCCTCAACCTTGGCAAGTGGTATCTCACCCAAGCCATCCTTGACGACAACACCTGGAACGATCTCGATCGTACCTCGTTCATGGCGTTCACAGCTGAGCAGAACAACCCTTCCCTTCCGTCTTCGCACTCGCATTCGACTGCAAGCTCTCCCATTCCGTCTCCGATGGGCATGGGCCACCACACCACTCCAGCATCCGCATTCCGTCCGGTGCCTGAAGAACCCCCGCATGTGAACTTCGCATTCGATCCTTCGGCTTCGGTGCCTGATCCTGCCTACCCGCAACCGCCTGTGACTCCATCCATGGCACCCTCTTCCAACTTCCAAGGTGTCCAAGCCATGGAGCTTCCAGCTGACTACGTCAAGGAGTTCAGCAAGGCAACCAAGCGGGAGAGTCTGTCACTTCCGACATTGAAGGACGACAAGCACTTCCTCACCTTCATGCGGACCTTCGAGACTCTTTCCTTCTCTCATGGACTCAACCACCATCTCGACATGGACTTCATGCCAGCACCCAAGGACGAGGCCTTCTTCGCGAGCCAGAATCGCTACCTCTTCGCCGTGCTCACTGAGCATGTCAAGACTTCCAAGAGTCGGCGCATCATCCGCGCCTACAAGAAGTCTTGCGATGGCCGTGCGGCCTACGCCGATCTCGTCGATAGCTACACCAGTGGCGTCGTCGGCGAGACTCTGTCCATCAAGTACAGAGATGCCATCGTCGCCTTCCGATTGGACCAATCCTGGACCAAGACCCGCGAGCAATTCCTTGATGCTTGGGAAACCAAGCTCGACGACATCGAAGAGCTCGATGATGCATGCGTTGACGAGGCAGTCAAGCAGCAATGGTTGCGCACCGCCATCGGTCCCGATGTCGACTTGACTCGGGCCTACACCAACGTCAAGTCCAACTCCCGCCAACGTCACAAGCAATCTCGCGGCTTCATCAAGGTCGGTGTCTCCTTCGAAGACCTCCTCGAGTTCGTTCGCGATGAGACGCAGTCCCTTGATGCCAACCAGCCTCGCACCACATCTTGGCGCAAGGTCAACAACGCCAAGACCGGCGGCTCTGCTGGCAAGGGCAATGGCAAGGACTACGCCAAGGACGACCGCCGTTCCATTCCCAACGACGAATGGCGTGAGATGTCCAAGGAGCAGCGCAAGGCTTTCCTTGAGGCAAAGGGCAAGTGGCGCAAGAACAAGGGCAAGGGCAAGGCTGACTCCCACCGAGCTGCCAACAACGCTGCCACATCTTCGGGCACCACCGACACTCCTTCCACAACTCCATCCGCTGGCAACACGGACTCTTCCAAGGCTGGTGACCAGTCCACTGCCATCGATCGCCTTCTCGCACAGACCAAGTCCACCTCTTCGTCTGACGATACTCCTCAACTGGTCTACAAGGGCCAGACCTGGCGCCTTGCCAATTCCACGGTGGTCCGGTACAGCTTCAACAAGCTTGTCAAGGACCACTCTGGCTCTCTCGTCGACAGCGGTGCCAATGGTGGCCTGACTGGCGATGACGTCCTCGTTCTCTGCAAGACAGGACACACCGCCGACGTCAGTGGCATTGGTGACTCTGCCATCGCCAACCTCGACATCGGTACGGTTGCTGGTCTCATCCAGACCACCGAAGGGCCCATCATTGGTAAATTCCACCAATACGCGCTCTACGGCAAGGGCAAGACCATCCATTCATCCAACCAGCTTGGTGCCTTCGGAATGGATGTCAACGAACGCCCACGGAATCTCCCTGGAGGTCGCCAGACCATCATCACACCAGGAGGCCACATCATCCCACTGGCTGTCCGGCAAGGCCTGTCCTACATGGACATGGCCAAGCCCACCCGCTCCGAACTCGACAAGTATCCACATGTCGACTTCACAGCGGACGACGAATGGGACCCTTCTTCCCTCGACCAGGAGATGAACCTCGACAACGTCGACGATGATGACGCCGCAGCACTCCAGCGCCGCGAGAACAACTCTACCGTTCTCACGGCCTACACTGGTGCTCGCCAAGCCGACATCGCTGACAACCCGGGCAGCATCATTGCCACTCGCAAGCCTGCCGACTACGAGGCTCTCCGACCCCACTTCGGCTGGATACCAGCTCGTCGCGTTTGCGACACTCTTCGGTGTACCTCTCAATGGTACCGTACCGCCGAGTGCTTCTCCATGCGCAAGCATTTCAAGTCTCGGTTCCCAGCGGCCAACGTTGACCGTCTCCATGAGACGGTTGCGATGGATACGCTCTTCTCCGATACCCCTGCTCACGACGACGGGGTTCCAGGCCATGGCGGCTGCACCATGCTTCAGGTGTACGTCGCCCTCGACTCTCGGTTCACAGCCGGCTTTCCCATGCCATCCGAGAGCCGCATCTCCGACACTCTCCGTGACTTCATCCGACGCCACGGGGCTCCTGACCTACTGATATCCGACAACGCCAAGGCGCAGATCGGTAACAAGGTCATGGAGATCCTACGACAATACCACATCAAGGACCACCAGAGTGAGCCGGAGCACCAGCATCAGAACGGCGCGGAACGCCGGATCCAGGATATTAAACGCACAACCAACGGTGTGATGGATCGCACGGGTACCCCCGATCGCTTCTGGCTGATCTGCACGCTCTATGTGATCGATCTCTTCAATCACATCGCGCAGGCCACCGCTGGCTCCATCACTCCTCTTCAAGCCGCCTTCGGACAGCGACCGGACATCTCCAAGTTCCTTTCCTACCGATGGTGGCAACCTGTCTACTACCGGGTTGACAACCCCACCTTCCCCAGCCAGTCCAAGGAGCGCAGTGGACGCTGGGCCGGTCCCTGCCTTCACAAAGGCGATGATCTTACCTTCTGGGTCCTCGACGACGAGACCCAACGACTTCTTCCTCGGTCTGCCATCCGACCTGCCGACGACTCTGCCACCCGCAATCTTCGTGCGGACTTCCCCTTCCCCATTGTTGGGGAGGACGATGGCTCTGATGCCATGAATGTGGCGAATGGGGAGCCAGACGACGACATCTCCGTCCCTCCTGACTCTGATCCCATTGTACACTCCCTCGCCGATTCCATCCTGGCTGACCGCCGCGGCACAGACCCTGAAACAGTGGGGAATGCCAAGGTCCACATCCCGAAGTTCTCTCCTGAGGATCTCGTTGGGATGACCTTCATCCACGAGAAGGATGGCCAGCAAGTCAGAGCGGAGGTGGTGCAAAAGGTCAATGACCTTGACGCAGCCAACCACCAACGCATCAAGATGCTACTCGCACTGGCTGATGGGGAGACGCATGACCTCATCTCCTACGTTGAGCTCGCCGACATCATTGAACGGCAACAAGAGCACAGCGACGACCCTGACGCCAAGTGGGAGTTTGACTCCATCATCGGACATGAGGGTCCCCTCTCATCTTCCTCTCCCTCCTACAAGGGATCGAGCTTCAACGTCATCATGAAATGGGGAGACGGCTCCACCTCCACCGAACCCCTCTCCATCATGATTCAGGATGATCCTGTCTCTTGCGCTGCCTACGGCCGCCGCCACGAGCTGCTCGACGAGCCTGGCTGGAAGCGCCTCAAGCGCCTCGAGCGCCTCGCCATCCGCACCAATCGTCTCGAGCGCCAGGTCAACAAGTCCAAGACCTTCAACCACGCTCCCACCTTCCAGTTCGGTGTCCAAGTTCCTCGCAACCACAAGGAAGCGCTGCGACTCGACGACAAGAACGGCAACACTCTCTGGGCCGATGCCGAGAAGAAGGAGATGGACCAACTCTTCGGGTACCACACCTTCAAGTCTCTCGGCAAAGGCGCCCCTGTTCCCTCCGGCTTCCAGAAGATCCGCCTCCAATGGGTCTATGCTGTGAAGCATGACCTCCGCCACAAGGCGCGCTGCGTCGCTGGTGGCCATCTCACCGACCCCTGCAAGGATGCATCCTACGCAGGTGTGGTCAGTCTTCGCTCTCTCCGCCTCTCCCTCCTCGCCGGCGAACTCAACGGCATTCCAACATGGGTTGGAGACATCGGCAATGCGTATCTTGAGGCCTTCACCCAAGAACGCATCTGCTTCACCGCTGGTGACGAATTCGGTGACTTCGCTGGTCATACCATGCAGATAGTCAAGACACTCTACGGCCTGCGCACATCGGGCGCCCGATTCCATGAGGCTCTCGCCGACACCCTTCGCGACATGGGTTTCCTTCAGTGCCGCTCCGATCCCGACGTCTGGATGCGTGACGCCAACTCCCATTGGGAGTACGTCTGCGTCTACGTTGATGACCTCACCGCGACGATGGCCGACCCCAAGGCCTTCTTCGACATCCTCTCTTCGAAGTACGGGTACCAGCTCAAGGGAGTTGGTCCTATCAAGTACCATCTCGGTGCTGACTTCGGCCGTGATCCCGACGGCACTCTCAAGCTCTCCCCGCAATCCTACATCAAGCGGATGATGGAGAACTACGAACGCATGTTCGGCGAGCTTCCCCGCAAGATCAGCTGCCCCCTCGACAAGGCCGACAGTCCCGAGCTTGACACCTCTTCCGAACTCAGCGAAACCGACAAGCGCAAGTTCATGTCGCTCATCGGTGCACTCCAGTGGTGTATCTCCCTCGGACGGTTTGACATCTCTGTCGCCGTCATGACGCTAGCACGCTTCCGCTCAGCGCCCCGCCAAGGTCATCTGGACCGCGCCAAGCGCGTGTACGGATACCTTCGCAAGCACCCTGATGCTGCCATCCGCTTCCGCACCTGCGTTCCCCGCTTCGATCTTCACTATGAGGTTCCTAACCATGACTGGATCTACTCCGTCTACGGGAAGACCTCCGAGGAGATTCCGGATGACATCCCCGAGCCGAAAGGCAAGCCCGTCCGAACCACCACGTTCGTCGACGCCAACCTTCTCCACTGCCAAGTCACTGGCAGATCCGCTACCGGTGTTCTCCATCTGGTAAACCAGACCCCCATTGAATGGTTCTCCAAGCGTCAAGGCACGGTTGAGACCGCCACCTACGGGTCCGAGTTCGTCGCTGCCCGTCAAGCTACGGAGCAGATCATCTCCCTTCGTCTCGCTCTCCGCGAGATGGGCATTCCAATCGACGGCCCCAGCTGGATGCTGGGTGACAACCAGTCCGTCATCACCTCCTCCACGGTCCCCAAGAGCATGCTCTCCAAGCGCCACAACGCACTGGCCTACCATCGCGTCCGGTCCGCTGTCGCTGCTGGCATCCTCTACTTCATCAAGATCCCCGGCACGCAGAACGTCGCCGACGTGATGACGAAGTTCCTCCCATGGGCTGTCTTCTGGCCCCTCGTGAAGCCCATCCTCTTCTGGAAAGGACACACCGAGTCCTCTTCCCCGACCTACAAGACCTGAATGTCCGGGACACGCTTTGGGGAGTATTAGCGCACGCTAAATCTCTAACAATAGCGACACCCGTCGACCAATCAGAAATATCCACTTTTCTTACCTTTTCCGTTCCGAACGGAAATTTTGGTCGAAAATCCGTTGTGTCAAATTTGTGTCGCATTTCGCGTCGCAAGAATCGTTTTCCCTTCAAACACAGTTCCAAAATGTCGCGGAAATTGATTTCTTGCCAAGATGGACCAATCTGCCCAATCAGGACAGACTTGGATCTTGGGTGTGACACGTGCGAATCTTGCCATGACCTTCTCAAGTGAATACGATCAATCGTGTGATCGTACTACTAGCAACATCGTGAGAAGACGCAATTCACAACACGGGCTATCGCGGTGTTTTGTTCATTGACTCTTTGCACCTCATCTTCACGCAGTAACACGCACATTTGCCGTGTTGTCTCCGTGTTAATTTCACTTGCAATTTGCATGAGATCATGTCATGCCTCTCTCATGCTCACAGTTCTCAAGAAACCATCTTGTGAGCTCGACAGCATTCCTACCACCATACGAATAATACAGTAAACAAACACTCTCCTCACCAACAACAACGACTTGATCACTCTACGTTCTCGGTGCGGTATCCTTCACACCCATCTACGATTACGTTCTAACATTACTATTGTGCATGCATTCATGACCGTCTTTGCCATCATCGCTGTCGTCATCCGTTGATTCCATGAACAGCATCCTTCTCACTCCAACGACCTTGTTTGTACTGTTGGTATCCATGCGCTTGGATGCTCGTGTGGTCACTCTCTTGTGGCTACCTGACGGAATATGGCGAGGTGTGCTGTCCATGTTGGCTTCCACATGGTTGCTGTCATTGTGGTTGTCGTGGTTGTTGTCATGTTCTTTCTTGCTGTCATCATCAGTGTCATAATCTGTTGATGACACGAACAGCGGTGTGGATGTTGTGGATGTTCATTTGATGTTGACTGTTGCATCATGGTCTCACGTGTTGTTGTGTGTTGTGACTGGTTGTACTGTGTGGCACTGTGTGTTGTGTGTGTGAGCATGTGGATGTGTGAGTATCACAGTTGATGGTGTTGACTTCCCCCTCCTCCCCCACAAGTCAGCCATTTCATGGGACTTGTGCCATCCTCCAGTAGTTGGAATGGTGTTGACAGATAGTTCATTTGATGTTGACAGATAGTTCATTGTGTGTTGACTGTTGCATCACGGTCTCATGTGTTGTTGTGTGTTGTGGCTGGTTGTACCGTGTGGCAGTGTGTGTGTGTGAGTGAGCACATGGATGTGTGAGTATCACAGTTGATGGTGTTGTTCCCCCTCCTCCCCCACAAGTCAGCCATTTCATGGGACTTGTGCCATCCTCCAGTAGTTGGAATGGTGTTGACAGATAGTTCACTTGGTGTTGACAGATAGTTCATTGTGTGTTGACTGTTGCATCACGGTCTCACATGTTGTTGTGTGTTGTGGCTGGTTGTACTGTGTGGCAGTGTGTGTGTGTGTGTGTGAGCACGTGGATGTGTGAGTATCACAGTTGATGGTGTTGTTCCCCCTCCTCCCCCACAAGTCAGCCATTTCATGGGACTTGTGCCATCCTCCAGTAGTTGGAATGGTGTTGACAGATAGTTCATTTGGTGTTGACTGTTGCATCACGGTCTCACATGTTGTTGTGTGTTGTGGCTGGTTGTACGGTGTGGCAGTTTGTGTGTGTGTGTGAGCACGTGGATGTGTGAGTATCACAGTTGATGGTGTTGTTCCCCCTCCTCCCCCACAAGTCAGCCATTTCATGGGACTTGTGCCATCCTCCTGTAGTTGGAATGGTGTTGACTTCCCCCTCCTCCCCCACAAGTCAGCCATTTCATGGGACTTGTGCCATCCTCCTGTAGTTGGAATGGTGTTGACTTCCCCCTCCTCCCCCACAAGTCAGCCATTTCATGGGACTTGTGCCATCCTCCAGTAGTTGGAATGGTGTTGACAGATAGTTCATTGTGTGTTGACTGTTGCATCACGGTCTCACGTGTTGTTGTGCGTTGTGGCTGGTTGTACTGTGTGGCAGTGTGTGTGTGTGAGCACGTGGATGTGTGAGTATCACAGTTGATGGTGTTGACTTCCCCCTCCTCCCCCACAAGTCAGCCATTTCATGGGACTTGTGCCATCCTCCTGTAGTTGGAATGGTGTTGACTTCCCCCTCCTCCCCCACAAGTCAGCCATTTCATGGGACTTGTGCCATCCTCCAGTAGTTGGAATGGTGTTGTTCCCCCTCCTCCCCCACAAGTCAGCCATTTCATGGGACTTGTGCCATCCTCCTGTAGTTGGAATGTGTTAACAATAGTTCATTTGATGTTGACCGATAGTTCATTTGCCATTGACAATGTTCATCTCACATTGACGATGTTCATTTCACATTGACGATGTTCATCTCACATTAACGTGGTTGCACGTGTTATCACATGTTGTTTGTGTTGTACTCATGCATCACTATCTCCATCACCAAGTTGATTCAGAGTGTGGTTCTTGTTGTCACACATGCGTATGGTCACGGTGAACATGTGTGTGTGCTTACATGTACATGACACTGTGTATTGCAAGTACTGGTCGATGTTGAGTACTTTCATCATCCATATCTTATGTTATAGAAGTCCGTTGAAGATGGTAGACGAGTTGACGTGTACGTATGGACATGCTGCGTGTGTGTGTACACACAGATGCACGTCAACATGTGTTCATCGTGGTGTAGCGTTGTGTACATGTTTAACACGGTGTATCGCGTGGCTCGTACTATCTTGTGTTGTTTGGGAGTTGCGGATGTTGAACATTAGTCCGTACTTTTGGGGAGTTGCGGATCATCGACACTTTCCATACAAAAACGTCCGTCCTTCGACCGTGTGTATTGCGCGCCCATACAAACGTCTGTACGTCGTCCGTCAATCGACCCAAAGTTCGGTCTGGCCGTCGTACGTCAACGTGTTAAATCCTCGTACATTAGGGTTTGATTGATTGCACCTGCGGACATCATCACATTAGGGCTCAGGGTTAGGGTTAGGGTTAGGGTTAGGGTTAGGGTTAGGGCTAGGGTTAGGGTTAGGGTTAGGGTTAGGGTTAGGGTTAGGGTTAGGGTTAGGGTTAGGGTTAGGGTTAGGTTAGGGTTAGGGTTAGGGTTAGGGTTAGGGTTAGGGTTAGGGTTAGGGTTAGGGTTAGGGTTAGGGTTAGGGTTAGGGTTAGGGTTAGGGTTAGGGTTAGGGTTAGGGTTAGGGTTAGGGTTAGGGTTAGGGTTAGGGTTAGGGTTAGGGTTAGGGTTAGGGTTAGGGTTAGGGTTAGGGTTAGGGTTAGGGTTAGGGGTTAGGGTTAGGTTAGGATTTAGTCGTGCAGAGG